>CM035842.1:254975068-257375068 GCA_020510985.1 Pholidichthys leucotaenia | reverse complement strand
AGATTTACAAATTTTCCCCTCACAAATAAATCTGTGTTCTTTCTACTAAAAAAATTTTTTGTCAAGGCCTTAAGGAGCCACTGGCTATATGAAAAAAAAAAAAAAAAAAGCCACGTGTGGCTCGAGAGCTGCTGGTTGCAGACCCCTGCATTAGATTCTGGATCACTTTTACACTTTAACATTGCAAGATAGGGCTTTGGTGGAGGTATGCACTCTAAAATCAATGAGGATTAATAACACTGGTCAACACCAAATTTATTGTCTACGTTTTTTTAGCTGATTTAGGACAATTTTGATGTGCTGAATCCAAAAATCACATTGGTTTTGCTCAATCAGGTCAACTTTTTGAACTATGGCCACATGTTTTCTTACGTTTTTGTTTACACGTACGGGTATTTTCGCTTTATATGATGCAAAATTCTTTATTTCTTGAAATTCTCTGAATTTTGAACAATGATTACATAACATTCAATTTATATGTACTTACCTTTATCATTGTCAGCTATTCAATTTACAGTACAACTGTACAACTGCTGTACAATTCCTTATAACTTAACATAAAAACCTGACCCGATCAAGAGAAACGGATGTCATTTTCAGATTCAGTGGTGCAAAACTGTCTTAAATCAGTTGAAAAAACACACAACTTACAAAAAAAATTGTTTTTGTCATGTTGTGTAATTATCACTCACCTCCCCTTCATCTGCCCACAGGTGTTCCACAAGGCTCCATTCTGGGACCATTACCCTTTTCCCTCTACATAAGTGACCTTCTATCAGTATGCCCCAGTAACTACATTCAAATGTATGCAGATGAAACGGTGATATACACACATTGTAACAACATGATACAACCCAGCCAGCATGTCCATGTGAGCCCCACCAAAGGTTATATCTGGGCTGTCTTATGGGTCCTAAATGGATTTGTCCATGGGTTCCACATTGGCCCCATCTGTGTTTGCCAACATGGACTTTACCCATTTGCCTAGTTTCAACTTATTTTCTCATAAATTTGCTATTTTCTTATAAATTTGTGACTTTCCCCCCCAATTTGATGCATTTTGATTGAAAATTTGAAATACTTATGAATTCGCAACTTTTTTAATTTACTGTAAACTTGCAAATTTTTCTCAAATTTGTGATTTTTTTGTTGTTAGTTTTTCTTGTACAGTTGTGACTTTTTTCTTGCATGTTTGCTAACTTTTTCTTGTGATTTTGGAACTTTACCAAATTTGCCACCTTTTTTTACTGTAATCTTGCAACTTTTTCTCAAAAATTTATTTTTTTCCTTGTAAATGTTGTTTTCTTGTAAATTTGAGTTTTTCCCATAAATCTGCGACATTTTTCTTGTAAATCTGGAACTTTCTCAATTTTTTTTTACTCTAAACTTACAACTCTTCCTCATAAATTTGGGACTTTTTCTCATAAATTTTTGATTTATTTACTCATATATTTTCTACTTTTTGTTAATCTGCAACTTTTTCAATTTTTTTCATCAAAACTTTGTGACCGTTTTCTTGTAAATGTGCTATATTTTTCTTATAAGTTTGTAACTCCTTTCAAGTAATTTAAAAAAAATTTCTTGTATTTTTGCAACTTTTCTCCAGAATTTTCACTTTTTTTTCCCATAAATTTGGAAGTTTTGAGTAAATTTGTGACTCTCATAATTTGCTACTATTTTTTGTAAATTTGTCACTTTTTTCTTATAAATTTTCACTTTTCTTTCTCATAAATTTGTTTTTTTTCTTGTTAGTTTTTCTTGTAAAATTGTGACTTTTATTGTAAATGTGCTAAATTTTTCTCTTAAGTCTGTAACGCCCTTCAAGTAATTTTACTTTTCTTGTATTTTTGCAACTTTTTCTCCTATATTTTTGTTTTCTCCTAAATTTGCAACTTTTTTTTAGTTAATTTGTGACTTTCTTCCCTCATAAATTTGCCACTTTTTGTAAATTTGTCCCTTTTTTCTTATACATTCAAAATTTTTTTCCTCATAAATTTGTGACTTTTTCTTGTAAAATTATGATTTTTTTTCTGGTAAATACGCTAATTTTTCTTGTAAGTTTGCAACTCCAAGTAATTTTACATGTTTTTTTTCTAGTAAATCTGCAACTTTTTTCACCTAAATTTTCACCTTTTTCTCATTAATTTGCAACTTTTTTCTAGTAAATTTGTGACTTTTTTTCTAATAAATTTGCTACTATTTTTTTTACCTCCGCCAAGGAGGTTATGTAATCGGGGTGGTTTGTCAGTTTGTCTGTCCATTTGTTTGTCTGTTAGCAGGATTACGCAAAAACTACTGTATGGATTTTGATGAAATTTTCACCAGAGGTAGCCCTTGGCCCAAGGATGAACCCATTAAATTTTGGTGATGACCTGAGAGTGCATACCTCCACCAAGGACCTTGCTTATATTCATGCAGCAGGATTACACAAACTACTGCATGAATTTGGATGAAATTTTCACCAGAGGTGGTCCTTGGGCTAGAGAGGAACCCATTACATTTTGGTGATGATCCCAGGATGCATACCTCCACCAAGGCTCTTATCTTCTCACACTGTGTTAAAGTGCCTTTACACCAAACGTGAATGGGCAAATTTTTCACGCAGCACAAATACATTATAACTCAATGTAAACACACAACATGAATTCACTGTGTGAGTGAGATGCAGACAGGTGAAGTTGCATTTATAACTTCTGCAGCTGTGTTCAACCTGCTGTGGAAATCCCCAAAATAACATCACGCTTCGTCGTCGGCCTCCGTCGGTCTATGATGACCATGCTAGAGAATCCTAAACGTCTACTCTGCTGGAACAGCACCGCCTGTGGCTGAACAGGCCGATGCACACCGGGGTTCTACCTTCCAGCATTGGGCGTTGGTAGGATTCAAGCCTGGGCAGGAAGATATGGAGGACAAGATGTTACCCATGCAGCATGTCCCCCCTCTCCACGTCACTGATGGATCCAAAGGAACAGCAGGGCTGCTATAGTTTGGCACCAGCGCCGTCGCAGGAGCTGCCAGAACGATGTTGAGCACAACAGAGAACTGCCTTAGGGGCTCCGACTCCGGATTTTTCCTCAGGGTTGACTCCCGAAGCCTTTCCCTTGACCGGGTGTGCCGCAAGGCAGCGGAGGTTTGAAATCAGGGTTTACCTTCCCCTAGATGGGCTACCTTCCCAGGTTGACGAGCCACCATCTACCCGAAGCATCTGGTTTTAAGGCGCCAGAGATCCACCCTCGCCCCTTCTCCTATTAGTAAAAGCAGTTCCGCCGGGCTTAGAGACTAAACCACACGGGCAGGCTAGGAGTTGGACTTAGTTGTCAGAGGCTTTTCGAGACGCATGCCGTAAGGAGCATTTTATGAGCACTGGGAGCTTAACCCCAGTGCCGCTCCTGGCTACCAACATCATGCTTAGGTTTACATTATCCGATGGGGGGCTCACCTGAAAAAGTTGTCCCTACCTCCAAAACTTCACAAGATGGGTGTTAACGTTGCTAGGCTGCTAGCCTTGTTAGCATGTCTGTGGCAGGAATGTGTGGGTAAATAACTCCGACATCCCGATTCAGCTGAAGAGCTCCCGGTCCTTCTGTCTCCAGGTGAGTGTCAGTCTCATTTTCAAACTAGTTTACCCTCCAGTGTTGATACTTTTACTTTGGTGATGGCAGTAAAAGCATCAACATCCGGCACTATTCCTTGGACATGAACATGCGAATGCGCGATTTTGCATGTGCTCACCTCTCTCCATTGACTTAGTATGGATTCGCACCGCCTGTTCCCATTTGGTGTGAAGGTATCTTTAGGAAGAATCCTCCAAAACAAACCCATTATATTTTGGAGGTGATCCATGAGGAATAGAAGGAGCCTTGGCAGAGGTATGCGCTCTCTGGGTGCTTTTCTAGTTTGTAAATTTGTTACTTTTTTCCTAATAAATGTTCACATTATTTTCTCATTAAAACATATTTGATGTCTCAATAGTCCTATTTATGACTCTACAAATCTCTTTTGTGGCCATAACTGCACCCCATTTTCTAAATAAATAAAAGGCTTTATTGTTTATCATATATACGTATATATAATATAAAATTTAGTTTTGGTCGACATCATACGTTTCCTTTTGTTGGAAACAAAAAACTCGCCTGCATGCGGGTGTCAATGCCCATGTTTTTCAGGAACGTTCTCTGAGTGACGGGTCCCAGACAGGCCACGTCTCCGCCGGCCATCCTCCGAAGAAAGCCGAAATCCACGTCAGCGGTGAGATCGGCGGACCCGGGGGAGGAGAGAACGTCATGGAGCTGGTGGCCTTTAAAACCCTGATCAACAGGAGGAGACATAAAGGTCCTATCAGGGCAAAATAAAGCAAACTGTCAAAAAATTCAGGGGAAAATAAAATGCTTCCATAAACATCTGCAGTCATACTCTGAACGTGTCTGTCTTGGTTCCGTCGTGGCCGTAGTCGGCGATCAGCGCCGCACCGCCATCCTCCATGATCCTCCGGGACAGCTGCTGCACAATGACTCCGCCCTCCGCGCACACCTCCACGTGATCCCGCCGTTCACCTGCCTACACACACACATACACACACTTCTGTCCATAAAGCAGAGTATGCAGGTCCTTGACTCCTCCCCCCCCATTAATTTTCTGTTTTATTCTTGTAAATTTGCAACTTTTTCCTCATAAATATGTGACGTCTTTCCCATAAATTTGTCACATTTTTCCACATAGTGTAAATTTTCATTTTTTTAACACACACTACTCACAAAAAGTTAAGGATATTCGGCTTTCGGGTGAAATTTCAGGATGCACCTATAATGCACTACAACCTTTACAGGTGAACTTAATTTAACCTTCTCTAGCCTTTTGAATGCACATTTCCAACTGTTCTATATTTCAGTACTTTTTGCATAACATGCCGTTCTTTAACAAGGTGCTTAACAGCAAATTTCACAACAGGTGTTTGATCCATGAATTGACCAATAAATTTTCTGGTTCAGTTAAAAATTGGTATTTAAACAATCCTCTTCATCACGCTGTTCACATTTTGACATCACGAGACCAAGACGACACCTAACAATTGATCAACAGTACCTCGCCACTGCGAGGCTTTAAACAGGATGTTCTCAAAGGGAAGTGACCACTGAGCTTAGAGTCACAGAGTGTCATCAGCAGGTTGCAACAGAGATACAGAGAGACTAGAAGAGTCACAGAAAGGCACAGAAGTGGACAACCTTTGGCCACATCCCACGCTGATGACCGCTTCATTGTGAACAGTGGCCTGCAGAATTGAATGATGAATACCATTCAACTCTAGGCACATTTAAGGAAGATGAGAGGCAGCAACTGTCACGTCAGACCATTCAGAACCATTTACATCAGTGTGGTCTGCATGCTAGATGACCTGCAAGGGTACCTGACCACACCACCAGGCACAGGCATCATCGTTTTGTATGGACTAAGGAGCATTTACGTTGGACAAGGGACCAGTGGGCCTCAGGGCTGTTCTCTGATGAAAGTCAATTCACGTTGAGCAGAAATGATGGTCGCCAACGATGTTGGAGACGTCAAGAGAGCCACTGTTGTCACCAGTTCAGCCTTTGGTGGTAGTGGTGGTGTTACAATCTGGACAGGTGTGTCTAGTCAATACAGAACTGCTCTACACCTTGTGAATGGTACAGTGACAAGCCGATACTACCTGAATAACATTATTAATCCAGTCATTGTGCCCCTGCATGAACAACACAGGCCTAATTTCATCTTCATGGATGACAATGCTCCAGCTCATCAAGGTCGCATCATTAGGGAACAGCTGCTGGAGGCTGAAGTACCTCAAATGGAGTGGCCTGCACTTTCTCCAGACCTGAATCCCATAAAAAACCTATGGGATCAGCTGAGTTGCCATGCAGAGGCTCGTAACCCTGCACCCCACAACCTCAATGACCTGAGGGCCGCCCTTCAAGAAGAGTGGAATGCCATGCCTCAGCAGACAGTAAGTCGACTTGTGAACAGCATGAGACGTTGTCAAGCTGTAATTGATGCTCAAGGGCACATGACAAGTTATTGAGACACTGACATTTTTTGTTGTGGTATACCCACAGGATGTACCCTGCCTCTCACCCAAAGATGCTGGGATAGGCCCCAGCCCCCCTGCGACCCAAAAAGGATTAAGCGGAAGAAGATGGATGGATGGATGGTATACCCACCACCGTTGTTGGCTTTTGTTTCAATAAATTGTTTGAGATGAGGAAATCACCACTGCATGCTTCTACTTAAATGCCCTACTTTCATGATATTATATCACTGTAACGTGAACTTTTTACTTTTTTCATGAATTTCACCAGAAAACCAAATATCCCTAACTTTTTGTGAGTAGTGTATATATGGTTCACATGGTTGAATGACCATGTGAACACTGGTCATTCAACGTTCACATGGATGACTAGCATCCATGTGAACGTTACGAAATTTATGAGAAAAAAGTCACAAATTTACAAGAAAAAGTTGGAGATTTACAAGCAAAATGTCCAAAATTGTTGTGAATGAGAAAAAGGTTGCAAATTAATGAGAAAAATGTTTGATTAATGAGAAAAAAAGTTGCAAATTTACATGACAAAAGTTGCAGATTACTGAGAAAGCATTATAAATTTACAGAAAAAAAATCCAAAATTGTTGTGAATTAATGAGAAAATACAGACTTAGAACTTTTTTTTTATTGTAAACTAGCAACAATACCTGGTTAGTCCTGATGATGCTACAACAGTTTTATCAAGGACCTGCTGATCAACCTCTCCTCCTCCCAGAGTTCAGCTGGGCTGTAATGAATATATAGCTTATGTTGACCTGACGTCTCTCTCCAGAAATGTAACTACACCGTGGCAACATTTTAAATGTGATGGCCTTCCATACAATTGGTCCCTTTCCCAGACAGCCCCCTACATGTGACAATGTCGGCATTACATCGTGTTGTGTGTCAGCGACACTTAAAAAGCTGATGTTTCCAAACGTTGGTAATGTGTTGATTTTGTGGTGCATTCAGGGAGATTTATTGCTCCGGCATTCCTACATTCTCAAGGGTATATAAACAGGTGTGCACATAAGTGGTGCACAGGTGCACATGTGCGTCCAAAATAAGCAATGCACACCAGATCAAATGTAATCTGCATTTGCGCACCTCGTGAAAACTTTGAGTGAAAACTGAAAGCAGCTGAATTTTGGGGTGTGCTCTTTGATGAATCAGAAGATGTAACAAAAAACGGAGCAGGAAATTGTGTACATTGTTTCTGTGTCCAGCAACGGTCAATTCAGCCCAGATTTCCTTGGACTAATTAATTTGGGGGCCAATCGAACAGCACAGAGCATAGTGGACGGACCTGTGCAACTGTTCCACACTTGTGGTTTAGCGGAGTGGAAGACGAAGCTGGCCTCAGTAAGCACTGACGGAGCGGCTGTCAACATTGGGATTTACAACGGGGTTGTTCCCAAATTACGTCAGATGGTGGTCATCGGGCATTTCCTTGTGCATATTCTGTGCACCACCCTTTGACCCAAAGCCAGCTGTTGACTTGTGGATGCAAACAGCTAATCGCAGGCTGAACCAGAGAGGAAGGAGCAGGCCAAGCACATCTGCATCTTCTACTGTTGATGAAACAGAGGAAGACAGTCAGGAGGGAAGTGATGATGATGACGATAATGACATTCTGTAGGACAACAGAACTGTCCGTGCTTTTAAATAGCAATAACTGTTGTCAGTACTTAAAAAAGCTGTCATTTCGTTTGGTTTTCTTTGTTTGAAAATCAGACATTTGTCCATTTAGTTTTCAGTGCTTGAAGTGTAGTCATTTCATTAGAAAGTTACAGACTATGGAGCTTTAAAGAACAGACATTTTGTTGTAATGCTTTCAGTGATTTTCATTAGAAATTAAAATGTGTTACATTAGCCACATATTCCTCTATTTTGTGAGGTGGGTCAAGGAAAAAAAAAAAAAAAAAAAAAGAGGACCAAGCAACAACCTCAGGTTCTCCCCTGAGATCAAGACCAAGAAAGTTATGTGCACCCCCATATATAAAGCATTAAACATGTATTCATTTTTTTATTGCACAAAGTAAAATACGCCACAGGATGACGATAGCATGTAGGCAGAATTTACATTAATTTTCTCATTTACTTAATGCATCACTTTATTCTTCAGTCATGACAGTGTTTTACTCTTGTATGTCCTTTAATTTTTACTACTGTTTCACTTTAGTGAAATTAATTTTTCTGATATTTCCTACTTCTTTCTTGTAAATTTGCTGCTTTTGTCTCAAAAATTTGACTTTCCCATTTACATTTGTGTCTGTCATAAACATGCAACATTTTTTCCTCAAATTTGACTTTTTCTTGTAAATTTGCAATTTTTGTTATAGAGTTGAAACTTTCTGATAAACTTGCAATTTTTTTTACTCCAATTAGCTTTTTTTCTTGTAAATTAAAAACTGTCAAACTTACCAATTTTTCTTCATAAATCTGCTACTTTTTCATGTAAATTTGCAGTGTTCATAAGGACGCTGGTTAAATTTTTGTTCTATGTAATGGTTTATTTTTTCTGCAGATGTGGACGATCAAATCTGACTTTTTAATGTTTTTGTTGGAAGAGAAGTTTTTTTTTAATCCATTTTAAGGTTTTGGTGATGGATGGATGTTCAAAAAAAGACATTTTCCTGGGTGTTTTTACAAACATTTTTAATTAAATCAAATCAAATCACCCTTTATTGTCATTCAACTGTACAACCAATCATGTACAGTAGAACGAGATTGTGCTTTACCTATCTACTGTGTTAATCACACACACCCCAAGTGTAGAATCAGAGGGCTGCTGCCATGCAAGGCGCCGCCACAAATTTCCCTCCTCCATTCCATTATTGCTGAGCACCAAGCTGGACGGCAGGAAGTTCCACTTTTATATGGTCTTCGGCATGACCCGGCCGGGATTTGAACCCCTGCCTCCCGGGTGTGGGGCGGATGCTCTACCAACTGAGCCACCACTCCGGTCACATCCGGTGATCCACAATAATTCACACTTTCTGTCAGTTTGCTGTTAATATTTCCCGCACTTGCAAAGCAAGTGGGATAAACAACAGTCCAGATTCAAAAGAATATTGTGAAAGTTAGCAGACACAGGACATCTATATGACTCCTAACCCTAATAATTATATACTGTTAAACTACATGACGGCAGCAGCTGTACATACTGATTGCATTAGAAATTGTTCTCCACTCTTGACACGATTTGAACAGAAGTTACTGAACACAGCAGAATGCCATTACACAAAAACGCATCCAGCTTCCAGTCTGAGCCGACACGAACAGCCAGGGCGCGCTCAATTCTATCACCAGCAAACACCTCAATATGGGTTATATGAGGGGATTAACGAAACAAATGTGACTATAGTTAAATGTAAATATAGTTTTGGTGTCGCAGCACCAGCGGTAGGGCTGTGCGATATGATGATATACAGTGGGGCAAAATAGTATTTTGTCAGCCACCAATTGTGCAAGTTCTCCCACTTAAAAGATGAGAGAGGTCTCCAATTTTCATCATAGGTATACCTCAACTATGAGAGACAAAATGAGAAAAAAAATCCAGAAAATCACATTGTCTGATTTTTAAAGAATTTATTTACAAATTATGGTGGAAAACAAGTATTTGGTCAATAACAAAAGTTCATCTCAATACTTTGTTATATACCCTTTGTTGGCAATGACAGAGGTCAAACATTTTCTGTAAGTCTTCACAAGGTTTTCACACACTGTTGCTGGTATTTTGGCCCATTCCTCCATGCAGATCTCCTCTAAAGCAGTGATGTTTTGGGGCTGTCACTGGGCAACACGGACTTTCAACTCCCTCCAAAGATTTTCTATGGGGTTGAGATCTGGAGACTGGCTAGGCCACTCCAGGACCTTGAAATGCTTCTTACGAAGCCACTCCTTCGTTGCCCAGGCGGTGTGTTTGGGATCACTGTCATACTGAAAGACCCAGCCACGTTTCATCTTCAATGCCCTTGCTGATGGAAGGAGGTTTTCACTCAAAATCTCACGATACATGGCCCCATTCATTCTTTCCTTTACACGGATCAGTCGTCCTGGTCCCTTTGCAGAAAAACGGTACCAAAGCATGATGTTTCCACCCCCATGCTTCACAGTAGGTATGGTGTTCTTTCTCCTTCAAACACGACAAGTTGACTTTTTACCAAAAAGTTCTATTTTGGTTTCATCTGACCATATAACATTCTCCCAATCCTCTTCTGGATCATCCAAATGCTCTCTAGCAAACTTCAGACGGGCCTGGACATGTACTGGCTTAAGCAGGGGGACACTTCTGGCACTGCAGGATTTGAGTCCCTGGCGGCATAGTGTGTTACTGATAGTAGCCTTTGTTACTTTGGTCCCAGCTCTCTGCAGGTCATTCACTAGGTCCCCCCATGTGGTTCTGGGATTTCTGCTCACCGTTCTCATGATAATTTTGACCCCACGGGGTGAGATCTTGCGTGGAGTCCCAGATCAAGGGAGATTATCAGTGGTCTTGTGTGTCTTTCATTTTCTAATAATTGCTCCCACAGTTGATTTCTTCACACCAAGCTGCTTACCTATTGCAGATTCAGTCTTCCCAGCCTGGTGCAGGTCTCCAATTTTGTTTCTGGTGTCCTTTGACAGCTCTTTGGTCTTGGCCATAGTGGAGTTTGGAGTCTGACTGTTTGAGGTTGTGGACAGGTGTCTTTTATACTGATAACGAGTTCAAACAGGTGCCATTAATACAGGTAACGAGTGAAGGACAGAGGAGCCTCTTAAAGAAGAAGTTACAGGTCTGTGAGAGCCAGAAATCTTGCTTGTTTGTAGGTGACCAAATACTTATTTTCCACCATAATTTACAAATTCTTTAAAAATCAGACAATGTGATTTTCTGGATTTTTTTTTTTCTCATTTTGTCTCTCATAGTTGAGGTATACCTATGATGAAAATTGGAGACCTCTCTCATCTTTTAAGTGGGAGAACTTGCACAATTGGTGGCTGACTAAATACTTTTTTGCCCCACTGTATATTGGTGACACGATAAAAAACGTCTACCGGTTTCATATAAAACTGTACTGTTTATATCGGGACACAAACCCCGTTCCTACTCGTCATCGCCCTGCCTCTCCCCTGCAGTGCACCAGGTGGGTTCCAGTGGTTAGTGCCACAGCAGCTAACAGCAAGCTAATGTTTTGCCACTAGTTCTGTGGAGCCGCTATACTGGAGAGGTGGCCTAGTAGTAGAGCATCTGCCCCACAACCGGGAGGTCGTGGGTTCAAATCCTGGCCGGGTCATACCAAAGACCATATAAAAATGGTACTTTCCACCTTGTAGCTTGGTGCTCAGCATAATGGAACAGGGAAAGGAAAGTTAACACATAGAGCTACCAGAGGACTGACTCCCCCCCCCCCCCCATACTTTCACTACTCACAGTAGCTGTGTGGCCTAGGGTCAGTGAAACGGAGATAGGCGCTGCCCCTATACACCACATGGTGTGGAAGGGATTAACTACTAACTAACTCTGTGGAGCCGCTTCCTCTGTGTCAGGGATGTGGGACTTTTCCCCACCATGCTACGTCAGAGAGGATAGTCCTCTAACCTCATTTTAACTGGAAGTAAGTAACGTTAACACCATCTCTCTCTAATTATAAAATGGCAAATGCTAAATGACGATGCTAACTTGCGGCTAATAGGAAACATAGTGTATCAGACCATTGTTCTGGTTTAAATCACTGCAGAGTTTCTTAATTTTGTCTGAAAAGATATTACTTAAGCTGCAAAAGTGCGTGACAGCAGCCGCATACACACTACATAAATCATAAATTCATTAAAACGTGTTGGAGGAACAAACTGTCTCTTAATGTAACTTGATTTTTAATAATTTTTAATTAGTCAAGTAGTGATAATGAATAAAGTCGAAGTCATCTCAAATGCACATTAAAAATCAATTTTATAACAACACTGCAAAATTAAGAGGGAAAAGTGTATAAAATTAATGACTGAAGAATTTGTATAATTGATTTTTTCAGTATGTAATTTAAAATGTAGAAAAAGAAATGGTCCTTTTATTGGTTATCATATATAAACTATAGAATTTACTTGAAATGTATATCGTGATATATATTGTTATCGTCAAATAAGATTACTTAAATCGTGATATGAAATTTTGGTCATATCGCACAGCTCTAACCAGCGGTATCCAGTACTTCCTTCTCCCCGTCAGTCCACAACATCTGTACTGTGGAGAGAGCGTTGCGGACACTAAACTCCACCGACTGTGTCAGGTGCGCTTGATTCTTTCCCCGGCGTACACCTCCATGGGTAAAGGTCGATTACAAAGTCACCTTTGACCTCTTTTATGGTCAAGTGGTCAGTGAAACCATCATCGACTGCTTGACCATCACTGAAATCACCTGAACCATCACTGAACTCACTCTTCAGGTATTGTAGCATCGTCATGCAAGAGGTAAGAGCCCACGGTCAAGTGGCTTCTGAGTTAGTAGGGGGACAACGTTTCTGCCACATACACACCCACACCACATTATCTTTTATATATGATATAGATTTTTTACCTTTTCAACTTTTTCAAAATGATTCTCCTCTTAAGTCTGTATCTTTCTTCTGCAAGATTTAGAGCTTTTGTCTTATAAATGAACGACATTTAAATGTGCAATTTTTACAAATAAATAAGAGTGTGCTGCAGAGAAGTGCAGCCTTGAACGAATCCTTTAAGGCTTTGTTTCCTTTATCAAGTCTTTTGAATGGACTGTAAATGAACTCATCAGGTTTGTTTTACAGGCTCCGTCTGGTTTTTATTGGCCACATTCATCTCCTCTACACACGGCCACGCTTGGATTTGTCCTCGCCACATCGGCCCAGAAACTCTAAACCTGCAGCCAGAGCCTGACATCATCATCACCATCTTTGCTCTGAACGTCTGACGCTGTAGAAAGCAGATTTAAAGAAAAGGCACGATTCATTTCTCATTAAAGTCGTCTGCCATTTTAAACTTCAAACACAGAGCCGTTTTATCTGGAGGCTTTAATGTGTTGTATGCTCAGACTTCATCCAGATGCTGTGAAAAAAAAAACAGCTGTTTGTCTGGGTGAGCATTAAACTTCTGCTTCAGTTTTAAAGCTAGGGGTCTGCAACCTGTGGCTCCGATGCCATATGGGGGTCTTTTGTTCTTAAAAAGTGGCTCCCTGCGGCTTTAACAAAACAAACCAAAAAAACCCTACACATTTACATGAAAAAAAAACTGCTAATTTGTGAGAAAATCCCACAAAAAAGTAGTAAATGTGTGAAGAAAAGCTGCAGATTTGCAAGAAAAAAGTTTCAAAAGCATCAAAAACTTCACAAAACTGCAAAAAAAAATTGACTTCTTGCACTGTGTATATACAGTTATTTTTTACCATATTGTATTATTTATTATTGCTCTGATATGGGATTAGGATTGGGATTAAACATTTTAAAGAAAACTTCTTGAATATCAAACAAAAATAACAATCTTGCATAAAATATTTCATCTCAAAAGCAAAAATCCAAATTTTTTAACATAAATTTGTGAATTTTTTTGTTAAAAGTCTGCAACGTTTTCACATAAATTTTCATAAATTTGCAACTGTTTACTTTTTTTTTTTTTACTTTTTCCTTAAGGTTTCTTCTCACAAATGTTTGCCTTTTTTCTTATAAACTTGGAACGTTTTTATTATAATTTTTAAAAATCTTTTCAGCTTTTTCTAAATTGTTTTCCTCTTAAGTTTGTATCTTTTTCCTGCAAAATTTAGAACTTTTGTCTTAAAAATGAGCAACATTTTTGTGTATATCTGATTAGATTTTTTTTCTAAATTTTTCATCTTAAATGTGTACCTCTTTCATGGTAAATTTAAAGGGGTCATTGGCTGAAAAATGGTTTTTGTAGGTTTTAACTGTCTGAAATGTGTCTTTTGGTCACGTAATTATCAAAAAATACCAAAACGGTCAATTCTCTTAAAAAAACACACACAGCCTTCATCTCGTTTTTCTCTCCCAGAAACGTTTCTGACTCTTCCGGGTAAATCGTATACGTCATGATTTGACAAAGTCAACCCACCGCCATCCTTGAGACCCGCCCACTGCTCTATTATTGGCCCACCTAGCTGTCTGTCATGTAGATGGAAGGGGTGCTAAAGGTAGCCTATTAGCCCCCGAGCTAACACTGGTACCAGGAGGCTGGCACCAAGCGTGGCTTATGTTATTTTCTTCAGATCTTAGTCACCCTAATAGCCATCCCTGTTACCACCTGGTTCACCAGTCCACAGTTGACAATATATGTCGCGTCACTCCAGCCCATCTCCCAATAATTTCATTGTGATTTCACAGCAAATCTGTAGCACCGGTGTGGCAGTCGCGGCAACCGACCTGGCTGGGGACCCGAGGCTGCTGGTTCTCACGGCCAGCTCCCCCACCGTCCTCCGGGGCTTCACATGGCTCTGCTTTCGTGGGCAGCGTAAGGGAGCCGCCTTGTGACAGGGCGTCCCCCATCTGGCCGTGGAAGTGGAGCGGCGTCCTGCAGAGTGAGACACTGTCCTTTGAGATCCCGTGGCTCGGCAGCTCAGCTAGACAAGCTTTGCCTCGGCCAGCTCGGTTGCGGCAATCGGGTGGCCGCCTGGTGTGCGGTGCTGGTGATTTGTTGTGGAATCATGGCAAAATTATTGGGAGATGGGCTGGAGTGACGCGAGACACACCATCGACTGTGGATCAGTGAACCAGCGCCGCTTATCCGAGCTAGGAGACTAAAAACTAAAGGCTAGAAGCTAGTCAGCTACTGGCTAACTGATATGAGACGGCGGAGTTGAATAGGTGGATGTTTCTTAAAGTGACAGGCTTTAAATCAATGTGTTTCAAGAAAGCCAGGAAAAATACAAAACAAATTTGGTTCAATAATTTAAAAAAAAATCAAAGGAAATGTGAACAAAATATGTCACAAACATTTCATTAAGACATGTGAGCCGTTAAAATGTGGAAAAAGCGCAGTCAATGTGCAATTTAAATGTGCAATTTTACAAATAAATGACCAGAGTGCACTAATTTATTTGCTGATCAGTTTATTCTTCTTTTTAAGGATCAAAATGTTTTGTGGCTATGTACAGACTTTTTTGGCCAAAAGTCATTCCAGATGTACCTTCTGGATACTGACCTGCAGGAGCGCGGACAAGGCCAGGGTCGGAGTCGGAGCCACGACAAACCTCAGAGCGTCCGGCCGCTCCGGGTCAATGTCCACCATCACCTCCCTCCAGCCTTTCTCCGTCCTCTGACCCAAACAAACAAAAGCAAACCGGTTCAGGGGTGGAAGGGCTGTTAAACATGAGGGAGCTGCAGTCTGCAAACGTTCAGACATGTTTGCGCGGCATTTTTAAACTCTGTACTGGAACTCTACAAGGACGTCCTCAGTGTCTCATTCTTGTCAGCTGATACACAAAAAATAAGAAATATAATTCAGGCTCCGTCTCATATTTTGGAAGATCCACCCTTTCACCCAGTTTCATTAACATCAACTCAGCGGCTGTGGCACAATCCTGCCAAACGGGCACCAAAAGCACAACTTCAACAGTAGAAATAGAAACAGAGCTGCAGCCTTCCAGTTAAATGAATAACTTATAACTTATGTTTAGCTACACTCCATCTGCTGGTTGCTCCAGTAATGACAAGATGAAATCAGAACATAAAACAGTTTCATAAAGATGATGTTAAAATCTCACCTGAAATTTGTGGATGGGCAGAGCATCAAAGAACTCGTGAGCGACAAACATGCTGAAGCCTGGAGGAAGAGGGAAGATGGCAAAAATTTAAAAAAAATAAGAAGGAAAACAGTGGCACATTTATGAGTAAATAGTTGAAATCTATGAGGAATAAAGTGTTACATTTATGAGAAAAAAATTGCAAGTTTATGATAAAAAAGTTGTAGATTTACTAGAATAAAAGTTGAAATTTACAAGTAAAAAGCTTCAAATTGACTTCCGGTTATGGCTGCCACGTAGGACGGACGTGTCTCGCTCTGCTCTGCTCCTGGAAAAAAAAAATCGGCAAATAACTCTCTCATTTGGGACAGAACGTATCCCAGCATTTGGGCGAGGATATGTCGGCGAAGCCTAAGGCTGGAAAACCAGGAAAAGGAAAAAGCGAGCCGCCGAAACAGTCCAAATTAACGGACTTTCAGGTCTGTGACGCAGCAAACAAAACTCCATATATGGCGGAGGAGGCTGGCAACGGTGCGAAATCTGCGGGGAATGGCGCAGATGCGCTGATGGCTGCCATGAGTTCAATGAGAGCGGACTTTTCCTCTAGATTTGATGGGATTATGACAGCGTTGGAAGGAATAAGAAAGGAATTGGGTGACTGTGTAGAACGAACGGCGCAGATGGAGCTCCGTCTCGCTAGTGCTGAAGATGACGTCACCCGTCTTCAATTAAAGGTGCGCACTTTGGAAAAAAAAAATAAATCTCTGGAAGATAATATTTTGGATTTGGAATCTCAGTCGAGACAGAATAATTTGAGGCTGGTGGGTCTTCCAGAGGAATCAGAAGGTCGGGACGTATGTTCCTTTCTGGAAAAGTGGATTCCGGAGGTGCTGGGCAGCGAGGAGTTGCAATCAGCAGTGATTCTGGAAAAAGCACATCGTATTGGCCCACGGAGAGCTAAGGGACCGCCGAGGACCTTAATTATGAAGTTTCTTAGCAACAGAGACAGGATGAAGATCTTCAACGCTGCACGAGCTAAAAAAGGAGAGATTAAACACCAGGACCAGCAGGTGCGGTTCTACCCAGATTTGGCCACAGGAATCCAACAATTGAGGAAGCAGTTTGATCCCATACGTAAGGAGCTGCGCAACCTTGGGATTCGTCATGGTGTAATCTATCCTGCGAGACTGCTGACCACGTATGAGGGCAGAACCCACATCTTCAAGACCCCAGAGGAGGCGCAGGAGTTCATCAAGAAGATCAAAGAAGAAGAAGAGACTGGTGGGAGCTAAGCATGAACAAAATATAAGGTAGAATAATTAAGCATTTGCACAGGCATCTGACTGACTTGAAGTAAATAGTAAGTTTACAAAATATAGATTGTATTATATATTAAAAAAACAAAACAAAAACAAAACAAACAAACAAAAACTATGATGTACAAAGTTGTTAAAAATTTTGGAGTTAAGTTGGAAAACTACAGAGGAGAGTTAATGTTACGTCATTAAAAGCAGTAGAGTTAGGGTGATTGGGAGGATGAAGAAGGAGTGGCTTAGGCTGTTCCCCGTGGGTGTGGAACGGTCGATGGCTATATCGGGAGACAGAATTTTTCTTTTGATTTTGGGGGGTTTGCCACAAGTGTGGGAAGGGGAAATTTGTTTGTGTGTAGTTTGTAGGATGAATGTTCAACCACTCATGTTTTTGCTTCTCTGTATGAGCATGTTTACACTGCAAGGTAATCCCAAACTCTCTATTGATCATGGACCAAAGTGTTAATCTTAATTTAACTTCATGGAATTGCAGAGGTCTACAAAATTTAAAAAAACTTAAACAAGTTATGAATAAAATAAAGGACATGGGTTCAAGAATTGTGTTTTTACAAGAAACTCATCTGATAGAGGAGGATGTTAAAAGAATTAGGAGTAGATGGCAGGGAAGTGTATTCACCTCTTCATTTTCATCCCGAGCCAGGGGAGTTATGACTCTCATACATAAATCAGTTCCTTTTCAAGTGAAAAATGTAATTGGAGACAAATTTGGAAGATATGTAATCATTCAAGGTTCTTTGCTATTAGAAAATATAAATCTTGTGAACTTATATGGTCCCAATATAGATGATCAGAAGTTCTTTGCTAATTTATTTCTCATCTTATCATCACTTACAGGGCAACATATAATAGCAGGGGATTTTAATTGTACATTGAATCCAGGTGTGGATAGATCAACAGGACTGGATTGTACGCACATTGGATGTAGGATGACTATTAATCATTTTATGAAAGAATTGAGATTGTTAGATATATGGAGAGAAATGAAACCACAAGTTAAAGCCTATTCTTGTTATTCCAGTACCTACAAGACATTCTCACGTATTGATTATTTTTTGATTTCCACAGAATTAAGGTCCAAGATTCAAAACTGCTTTTATGATAACATCGTGATCTCTGATCATGCACCCTGTTGTCTAATATATGTAGATAAAAAATTGACAAAGGAATCAGGTAGATGGCAATTTCAGCATAAATGGCTTCAGGATGAGGAATTTGTCAAGTATATAGAAAAACAGATAGACGAGTTCTTTGACATCAATACTACACAAACATCAGCATGTGTAAAGTGGGAGACTTTCAAAGCTTTTATTAGGGGACATATTATTAGTTATACAGGATCAAAATCTAAGAAGACTCGAGAGGAGAGAGCTAAATTGGAACATAAAATAAAAAGTCTTCAGGAAAAAGTGTATGCAGGAAGTGACCCAAGGTTGGAGAATGAATTACTGATTTTGAGAGCTGAATACGACAAAAAATCAGCGAATAGAGCTGCCTCGAGTCTTCTAAGATTGAAACAATCTTTTTATGAACAAGGTGAAAAATCAGGAAAATTATTAGCATGGCAGATTAAACAATTGGAAATTAAAACACCAATTACCAGTATTATAAGTAAGGGACAGGTAGTTATAGATCCTTTAGAAATTAATAGAGCCTTTAGAGATTACTATGAAAAATTATATGATACCAAAAATGAACCTGATTTAACAAAACTAAATGGGTTTTTGAACGAACTATCTATACCGTGTATTCCAAATGAAAACAGGGAGATATTGGAGTCTAAAATTAGTCAAGAAGAAGTTGGGCTAGCCATTGATAATATGAAATCAGGAAAAAGTGCAGGACCAGATGGTCTTCCAGTTGACCTTTATAAAAAATTTAAGAATAAATTAATAAAACCTTTTTTGGAAATGGTTTTAGAAGCATTTCAAAATAATAATTTACCATCATACATAAATAATGCCTTAATTATACTGCTGCCAAAACCAGGTAAGCCCTCTAATAAATGTGAAAATATGAGACCAATAAGCCTATTAAACGCCGACCTTAAGATAATCTGTAAAATTTTAGCAAGACGAATACAAGAAATTTTACCAAATATTATTAATCGAGATCAGAATGGCTTTATAAAGGGTAGACAAGGCTTCCATAATGTAAGAAGACTATTTAATATTATTTATTTTAATAAAGAAGCACCGGATGGACTTCCGGTTATGGCTGCCACGTAGGACGGACGTGTCTCGCTCTGCTCTGCTCCTGGAGAAAAAAATCGGCAAATAACTCTCTCATTTGGGACAGAACGTATCCCAGCATTTGGGCGAGGATATGTCGGCGAAGCCTAAGGCTGGAAAACCAGGAAAAGGAAAAAGTGAGCCGCCGAAACAGTCCAAATTAACGGACTTTCAGGTCTGTGACGCAGCAAACAAGGCTCCATATATGGCGGAGGAGGCTGGCGGCGGTGCGATTTCGGCGGGGAATGGCGCAGATGCGCTGATGGCTGCCATGAGTTCAATGAGAGCGGACTTTTCCTCTAGATTTGATGGGATTATGACAGCGCTGGAAGGAATAAGAAAGGAATTGGGTGACTGTGTAGAACGAACGGCGCAGATGGAGCTCCGTCTCGCTAGTGCTGAAGATGACGTCACCCGTCTTCAATTAAAGGTGCGCACTTTGGAAAAAAAAAATAAATCTCTGGAAGATAATATTTTGGATTTGGAATCTCGGTCGAGACAGAATAATTTGAGGCTGGTGGGTCTTCCAGAGGAATCAGAAGGTCGGGACGTATGTTCCTTTCTGGAAAAGTGGATTCCGGAGGTGCTGGGCAGCGAGGAGTTGCAATCAGCAGTGGTTCTGGAAAATGCACATCGTATTGGCCCACGGAGAGATAAGGGACCGCCGAGGACCTTAATTATGAAGTTTCTTAGCAACAGAGACAGGATGAAGATCTTCAACGCTGCACGTGCTAAAGGAGAGATTAAACACCAGGACCAGCAGGTGCGGTTCTACCCAGATTTGGCCACAGGAATCCAACAATTGAGGAAGCAGTTTGATCCCATACGTAAGGAGCTGCGCAACCTTGGGATTCGTCATGGTGTAATCTATCCTGCGAGACTGCTGACCACGTATGAGGGCAGAACCCACATCTTCAAGACCCCAGAGGAGGCGCAGGAGTTCATCAAGAAGATCAAAGAAGAAGAAGAGACTGGTGGGAGCTAAGCATGAACAAAATATAAGGTAGAATAATTAAGCATTTGCACAGGCATCTGACTGACTTGAAGTAAATAGTAAGTTTACAAAATATAGATTGTATTATATATTAAAAAAACAAAACAAAAACAAAACAAACAAACAAAAACTATGATGTACAAAGTTGTTAAAAATTTTGGAGTTAAGTTGGAAAACTACAGAGGAGAGTTAATGTTACGTCATTAAAAGCAGTAGAGTTAGGGTGATTGGGAGGATGAAGAAGGAGTGGCTTAGGCTGTTCCCCGTGGGTGTGGAACGGTCGATGGCTATATCGGGAGACAGAATTTTTCTTTTGATTTTGGGGGGTTTGCCACAAGTGTGGGAAGGGGAAATTTGTTTGTGTGTAGTTTGTAGGATGAATGTTCAACCACTCATGTTTTTGCTTCTCTGTATGAGCATGTTTACACTGCAAGGTAATCCCAAACTCTCTATTGATCATGGACCAAAGTGTTAATCTTAATTTAACTTCATGGAATTGCAGAGGTCAACAAAATTTAAAAAAACTTAAACAAGTTATGAATAAAATAAAGGACATGGGTTCAAGAATTGTGTTTTTACAAGAAACTCATCTGATAGAGGAGGATGTTAAAAGAATTAGGAGTAGATGGCAGGGAAGTGTATTCACCTCTTCATTTTCATCCCGAGCCAGGGGAGTTATGACTCTCATACATAAATCAGTTCCTTTTCAAGTGAAAAATGTAATTGGAGACAAATTTGGAAGATATGTAATCATTCAAGGTTCTTTGCTATTAGAAAATATAAATCTTGTGAACTTATATGGTCCCAATATAGATGATCAGAAGTTCTTTGCTAATTTATTTCTCATCTTATCATCACTTACAGGGCAACATATAATAGCAGGGGATTTTAATTGTACATTGAATCCAGGTGTGGATAGATCAACAGGACTGGATTGTACGCACATTGGATGTAGGATGACTATTAATCATTTTATGAAAGAATTGAGATTGTTAGATATATGGAGAGAAATGAAACCACAAGTTAAAGCCTATTCTTGTTATTCCAGTACCTACAAGACATTCTCACGTATTGATTATTTTTTGATTTCCACAGAATTAAGGTCCAAGATTCAAAACTGCTTTTATGATAACATCGTGATCTCTGATCATGCACCCTGTTGTCTAATATATGTAGATAAAAAATTGACAAAGGAATCAGGTAGATGGCAATTTCAGCATAAATGGCTTCAGGATGAGGAATTTGTCAAGTATATAGAAAAACAGATAGACGAGTTCTTTGACATCAATACTACACAAACATCAGCATGTGTAAAGTGGGAGGCTTTCAAAGCTTTTATTAGGGGACATATTATTAGTTATACAGGATCAAAATCTAAGAAGACTCGAGAGGAGAGAGCTAAATTGGAACATAAAATAAAAAGTCTTCAGGAAAAAGTGTATGCAGGAAGTGACCCAAGGTTGGAGAATGAATTACTGATTTTGAGAGCTGAATACGACAAAAAATCAGCGAATAGAGCTGCCTCGAGTCTTCTAAGATTGAAACAATCTTTTTATGAACAAGGTGAAAAATCAGGAAAATTATTAGCATGGCAGATTAAACAATTGGAAATTAAAACACCAATTACCAGTATTATAAGTAAGGGACAGGTAGTTATAGATCCTTTAGAAATTAATAGAGCCTTTAGAGATTACTATGAAAAATTATATGATACCAAAAATGAACCTGATTTAACAAAACTAAATGGGTTTTTGAACGAACTATCTATACCGTGTATTCCAAATGAAAACAGGGAGATATTGGAGTCTAAAATTAGTCAAGAAGAAGTTGGGCTAGCCATTGATAATATGAAATCAGGAAAAAGTGCAGGACCAGATGGTCTTCCAGTTGACCTTTATAAAAAATTTAAGAATAAATTAATAAAACCTTTTTTGGAAATGGTTTTAGAAGCATTTCAAAATAATAATTTACCATCATACATAAATAATGCCTTAATTATACTGCTGCCAAAACCAGGTAAGCCCTCTAATAAATGTGAAAATATGAGACCAATAAGCCTATTAAACGCCGACCTTAAGATAATCTGTAAAATTTTAGCAAGACGAATACAAGAAATTTTACCAAATATTATTAATCGAGATCAGAATGGCTTTATAAAGGGTAGACAAGGCTTCCATAATGTAAGAAGACTATTTAATATTATTTATTTTAATAAAGAAGCACCGGATGGACTTCCGGTTATGGCTGCCACGTAGGACGGACGTGTCTCGCTCTGCTCTGCTCCTGGAGAAAAAAATCGGCAAATAACTCTCTCATTTGGGACAGAACGTATCCCAGCATTTGGGCGAGGATATGTCGGCGAAGCCTAAGGCTGGAAAACCAGGAAAAGGAAAAAGCGAGCCGCCGAAACAGTCCAAATTAACGGACTTTCAGGTCTGTGACGCAGCAAACAAGGCTCCATATATGGCGGAGGAGGCTGGCGGCGGTGCGATTTCGGCGGGGAATGGCGCAGATGCGCTGATGGCTGCCATGAGTTCAATGAGAGCGGACTTTTCCTCTAGATTTGATGGGATTATGACAGCGCTGGAAGGAATAAGAAAGGAATTGGGTGACTGTGTAGAACGAACGGCGCAGATGGAGCTCCGTCTCGCTAGTGCTGAAGATGACGTCACCCGTCTTCAATTAAAGGTGCGCACTTTGGAAAAAAAAAATAAATCTCTGGAAGATAATATTTTGGATTTGGAATCTCGGTCGAGACAGAATAATTTGAGGCTGGTGGGTCTTCCAGAGGAATCAGAAGGTCGGGACGTATGTTCCTTTCTGGAAAAGTGGATTCCGGAGGTGCTGGGCAGCGAGGAGTTGCAATCAGCAGTGGTTCTGGAAAATGCACATCGTATTGGCCCACGGAGAGATAAGGGACCGCCGAGGACCTTAATTATGAAGTTTCTTAGCAACAGAGACAGGATGAAGATCTTCAACGCTGCACGTGCTAAAGGAGAGATTAAACACCAGGACCAGCAGGTGCGGTTCTACCCAGATTTGGCCACAGGAATCCAGCAATTGAGGAAGCAGTTTGATCCCGTACGTAAGGAGCTGCGCAACCTTGGGATTCGTCATGGTGTAATCTATCCTGCGAGACTGCTGACCACGTATGAGGGCAGAACCCACATCTTCAAGACCCCAGAGGAGGCGCAGGAGTTCATCAAGAAGATCAAAGAAGAAGAAGAGACTGGTGGGAGCTAAGCATGAACAAAATATAAGGTAGAATAATTAAGCATTTGCACAGGCATCTGACTGACTTGAAGTAAATAGTAAGTTTACAAAATATAGATTGTATTATATATTAAAAAAACAAAACAAAAACAAAACAAACAAACAAAAACTATGATGTACAAAGTTGTTAAAAATTTTGGAGCTAAGTTGGAAAACTACAGAGGAGAGTTAATGTTACGTCATTAAAAGCAGTAGAGTTAGGGTGATTGGGAGGATGAAGAAGGAGTGGCTTAGGCTGTTCCCCGTGGGTGTGGAACGGTCGATGGCTATATCGGGAGACAGAATTTTTCTTTTGATTTTGGGGGGTTTGCCACAAGTGTGGGAAGGGGAAATTTGTTTGTGTGTAGTTTGTAGGATGAATGTTCAACCACTCATGTTTTTGCTTCTCTGTATGAGCATGTTTACACTGCAAGGTAATCCCAAACTCTCTATTGATCATGGACCAAAGTGTTAACCTTAATTTAACTTCATGGAATTGCAGAGGTCTACAAAATTTAAAAAAACTTAAACAAGTTATGAATAAAATAAAGGACATGGGTTCAAGAATTGTGTTTTTACAAGAAACTCATCTGATAGAGGAGGATGTTAAAAGAATTAGGAGTAGATGGCAGGGAAGTGTATTCACCTCTTCATTTTCATCCCGAGCCAGGGGAGTTATGACTCTCATACATAAATCAGTTCCTTTTCAAGTGAAAAATGTAATTGGAGACAAATTTGGAAGATATGTAATCATTCAAGGTTCTTTGCTATTAGAAAATATAAATCTTGTGAACTTATATGGTCCCAATATAGATGATCAGAAGTTCTTTGCTAATTTATTTCTCATCTTATCATCACTTACAGGGCAACATATAATAGCAGGGGATTTTAATTGTACATTGAATCCAGGTGTGGATAGATCAACAGGACTGGATTGTACGCACATTGGATGTAGGATGACTATTAATCATTTTATGAAAGAATTGAGATTGTTAGATATATGGAGAGAAATGAAACCACAAGTTAAAGCCTATTCTTGTTATTCCAGTACCTACAAGACATTCTCACGTATTGATTATTTTTTGATTTCCACAGAATTAAGGTCCAAGATTCAAAACTGCTTTTATGATAACATCGTGATCTCTGATCATGCACCCTGTTGTCTAATATATGTAGATAAAAAATTGACAAAGGAATCAGGTAGATGGCAATTTCAGCATAAATGGCTTCAGGATGAGGAATTTGTCAAGTATATAGAAAAACAGATAGACGAGTTCTTTGACATCAATACTACACAAACATCAGCATGTGTAAAGTGGGAGGCTTTCAAAGCTTTTATTAGGGGACATATTATTAGTTATACAGGATCAAAATCTAAGAAGACTCGAGAGGAGAGAGCTAAATTGGAACATAAAATAAAAAGTCTTCAGGAAAAAGTGTATGCAGGAAGTGACCCAAGGTTGGAGAATGAATTACTGATTTTGAGAGCTGAATACGACAAAAAATCAGCGAATAGAGCTGCCTCGAGTCTTCTAAGATTGAAACAATCTTTTTATGAACAAGGTGAAAAATCAGGAAAATTATTAGCATGGCAGATTAAACAATTAGAAATTAAAACACCAATTACCAGTATTATAAGTAATGGACAGGTAGTTATAGATCCTTTAGAAATTAATAGAGCCTTTAGAGATTACTATGAAAAATTATATGATACCAAAAATGAACCTGATTTAACAAAACTAAATGGGTTTTTGAACGAACTATCTATACCGTGTATTCCAAATGAAAACAGGGAGATATTGGAGTCTAAAATTAGTCAAGAAGAAGTTGGGCTAGCCACTGATAATATGAAATCAGGAAAAAGTGCAGGACCAGATGGTCTTCCAGTTGACCTTTATAAAAAATTTAAGAATAAATTAATAAAACCTTTTTTGGAAATGGTTTTAGAAGCATTTCAAAATAATAATTTACCATCATACATAAATAATGCCTTAATTATACTGCTGCCAAAACCAGGTAAGCCCTCTAATAAATGTGAAAATATGAGACCAATAAGCCTATTAAACGCCGACCTTAAGATAATCTGTAAAATTTTAGCAAGACGAATACAAGAAATTTTACCAAATATTATTAATCGAGATCAGAATGGCTTTATAAAGGGTAGACAAGGCTTCCATAATGTAAGAAGACTATTTAATATTATTTATTTTAATAAAGAAGCACCGGATACAGCTCTCCTATCATTGGACGCCGAAAAGGCCTTTGATAGAGTTGAATGGCCCTTTCTTTTTGAAGTCCTACAAAGGTTTGGACTTGGAAATAATTTCATAAAATGGGTTCAAATAATATACAATAATGCTACAGCAGAAATCCTAACAAATAACAATATTTCAAAACCAATAAAAATCAATAGAGGATGTCGACAAGGCTGTCCACTTTCACCTTTACTGTTTACTATGGCAATTGAACCTTTAGCGATAGCGATACGTTTACATTCACAAATATATGGAATTAAAGTTGGACCAACAGAACATAAAATCTCCCTGTACGCCGATGACATAATTTTGTTTATGTCGAATCTAAAAAAATCAATTCCAACCTTGTTGAATTTAATAAAGAATTTTGGGGAAATATCAGGATATAAAATAAATAAAACTAAATCTTCAATATTAATGCTAAATGAGACCCAGAGAAATTACCCAGCCCCTGAGGTAAATCAATTCAATGTTGTAAATCAGTTTAAATATTTAGGAATCCAAATTATGCCTAAGCTAGAATCAGTCGCCAGTGTCAACTATGAAGCCTTAATGTCAGATATCAATGAGTTAACTCAGAGATGGATGTCACTACCAATGTGGATGATCGGGAGAATCAATATACTTAAAAGTAATATTTTACCTAAAATACTTTATTTATTTCAATACATTCCCTTATCACCACCTTTAGATCTATTCTCAAGAATAAAAAAAAAGTTAGTGGAATTTATATGGAACAACAGGAGGGCTAGATTACGTTTGTCTTTATTATATTTACCATTTGATCGTGGAGGTCTGAAATGTCCAAATTTTATGTTGTATTACTGGTCGGCACAACTGAGGTCTATGACATATTATTTTTCATCAAATGATCTCCCTCACTGGACTGAAATGGAATCATACAATTTACCTTTACCTCTTCCCATATTCATATACTCAGATTCGGCAAAAAAATTACAAAAACAAGTTAAAAATCCATTTGTAAAGCATATGATCAAAATATGGTGTGAAGCTAAAAACTATTTAAAAGAACCACAGTTATTGTCACAATTTAGTCCAATATGGGGTAATCAATATTTTAAACCAGGGAGAGCGGACGCTGTATTTAAAGTATGGAATTTAAAAGGGATACAAAAGATTCAGGATTTATATTTGCCATGTGCAGACAACATAATGTCTTTTGAAGAGCTGAGGATCAAATTTAATCTCAATAGAACACATTTTTTTAAATATCTTCAACTTAGAAACTTTATTCGATCAAATCAAAATAAAGCTCTCACTCGACCTATTTATTCATCCTTGGAAAAAATGATGATGAAAGATAGTAAAAGAAAGGGTATTATTTCAGAGTTTTATAACTCACTGACACTATCTTCAAGTGAAAATTCACTGAAAAGATTAAACTACTGGAAAGAAGATCTGCAAATTGAAATTTCAGAGGAACAATGGGAATTGGCTTGTACAGAAGCTCAAACCAAATCAATAAATGCACGCCTTAAATTGATACATTTCAAATGGTTAATGCGGATGTATGTTACACCGGAGGAGTTAAATAGATATAACAAAAATATACCAGATACATGCACAAAATGCATGGAAAGTAAAGGAACCCTATTTCATTGTTTATGGGAATGTAGATTAATAAGAATGTTTTGGGAAGAGGTGAGGGTAACAATTGAAAAAATAATCTCAAAACAAATCATATTGAATCCTAAACTGTTTTTGTTGGGTCTGTACCCAGAAAAGCATAATTTTAATAAAAGTGAAAGAACATTCATAGACCTCAGTTTGCTTAATGCCAAAAAATGTATTGCACTATTATGGAAAAAGACTCATAGACCAGATGTGACTCAGTGGTTAAGACAGATGTTAACAAACCTTCCATTAGAAAGAATAACATATATACTAAAATCAAAGGAAATTGTGTTTGAGAATATATGGAGACCTTTTATTGATTATGTAAAAAATTTAAACATAACTCTTGAAGAAGAAGGTGAATGATGTGTGTGGACCTTGTAAATTCCAAACTGGTGAACATAATATGTATACTTATGTATTGGATTGTCTAGACTAAACAGAGGAGCATTGTTGAAGACTTGATTTTGTTGGTGGTTGTTGGTGTTTTTAGTGCATTTTTTTTTTTTTGTAGTACTTTAGTGTTAGTGTTTGATTGTATCATGTTTGTTAAAAAAAAAAAAAAAAAAGGTTCAATAAAGATATTGTGGAAAAAAAAAAAGAAGCACCGGATACAGCTCTCCTATCATTGGACGCCGAAAAGGCCTTTGATAGAGTTGAATGGCCCTTTCTTTTTGAAGTCCTACAAAGGTTTGGACTTGGAAATAATTTCATAAAATGGGTTCAAATAATATACAATAAGGCTACAGCAGAAATCCTAACAAATAACAATATTTCAAAACCAATAAAAATCAATAGAGGATGTCGACAAGGCTGTCCACTTTCACCTTTACTGTTTACTATGGCAATTGAACCTTTAGCGATACGTTTACATTCACAAATATATGGAATTAAAGTTGGACCAACAGAACATAAAATCTCCCTGTACGCCGATGATATAATTTTGTTTATGTCGAATCTAAAAAAATCAATTCCAACCTTGTTGAATTTAATAAAGAATTTTGGGGAAATATCAGGATATAAAATAAATAAAACTAAATCTTCAATATTAATGCTAAATGAGACCCAGAGAAATTACCCAGCCCCTGAGGTAAATCAATTCAATGTTGTAAATCAGTTTAAATATTTAGGAATCCAAATTATGCCTAAGCTAGAATCAGTCGCCAGCGTCAACTATGAAGCCTTAATGTCAGATATCAATGAGTTAACTCAGAGATGGATGTCACTACCAATGTCGATGATAGGGAGAATCAATATACTTAAAAGTAATATTTTACCTAAAATACTTTATTTATTTCAATACATTCCCTTATCACCACCTTTAGATCTATTCTCAAGAATAAAAAAAAAGTTAGTGGAATTTATATGGAACAACAGGAGGGCTAGATTACGTTTGTCTTTATTATATTTACCATTTGATCGTGGAGGTCTGAAATGTCCAAATTTTATGTTGCATTATTGGTCGGCACAACTGAGGTCTATGACATATTATTTTTCATCAAATGATCTCCCTCACTGGACTGAAATGGAATCATACAATTTACCTTTACCTCTTCCCATATTCATATACTCAGATTCGGCAAAAAAATTACAAAAACAAGTTAAAAATCCATTTGTAAAGCATATGATCAAAATATGGTGTGAAGCTAAAAACTACTTAAAAGAACCACAGTTATTGTCACAATTTAGTCCAATATGGGGTAATCAATATTTTAAACCAGGGAGAGCGGACGCTGTATTTAAAGTATGGAATTTAAAAGGGATACAAAAGATTCAGGATTTATATTTGCCATGTGCAGACAACATAATGTCTTTTGAAGAGCTGAGGATCAAATTTAATCTTAATAGAACACATTTTTTTAAATATCTTCAACTTAGAAACTTTATTCGATCAAATCAAAATAAAGCTCTCACTCGACCTATTTATTCATCCTTGGAAAAAATGATGATGAAAGATAGTAAAAGAAAGGGTATTATTTCAGAGTTTTATAACTCATTGACACTATCTTCAAGTGAAAATTCACTGAAAAGATTAAACTACTGGAAAGAAGATCTGCAAATTGAAATTTCAGAGGAACAATGGGAATTGGCTTGTACAGAAGCTCAAACCAAATCAATAAATGCACGCCTTAAATTGATACATTTCAAATGGTTAATGCGGATGTATGTTACACCGGAGGAGTTAAATAGATATAACAAAAATATACCAGATACATGCACAAAATGCATGGAAAGTAAAGGAACCCTATTTCATTGTTTATGGGAATGTAGATTAATAAGAATGTTTTGGGAAGAGGTGAGGGTAACAATTGAAAAAATAATCTCAAAACAAATCATATTGAATCCTAAACTGTTTTTGTTGGGTCTGTACCCAGAAAAGCATAATTTTAATAAAAGTGAAAGAACATTCATAGACCTCAGTTTGCTTAATGCCAAAAAATGTATTGCACTATTATGGAAAAAGACTCATAGACCAGATGTGACTCAGTGGTTAAGACAGATGTTAACAAACCTTCCATTAGAAAGAATAACATATATACTGAAATCAAAGGAAATTGTGTTTGAGAATATATGGAGACCTTTTATTGATTATGTAAAAAATTTAAACATAACTCTTGAAGAAGAAGGTGAATGATGTGTGTGGACCTTGTAAATTCCAAACTGGTGAACATAATATGTATACTTATGTATTGGATTGTCTAGACTAAACAGAGGAGCATTGTTGAAGACTTGATTTTGTTGGTGGTTGTTGGTGTTTTTAGTGCATTTTTTTTTTTTTTTTTTGTAGTACTTTAGTGTTAGGGTTTGATTGTTTGTATCATGTTTGTTAAAAAAAAAAAGGTTCAATAAAGATATTGTGGGAAAAAAAAGCTTCAAATTTAGAAGACAAAAAAACCTGCAAATTTATAATAAAAAAGCTGCAAATTCATGAGGAAAAAAGTTGCATGTTTACAGTAAAAATGCTGCAAATTTATGAAAAGTTTTAAATGAATGAGGAAAAAAGTTGCAAATTTACTAGAAAAAAGCTGAAACTTTTCAACTAAAAAAGCTTCAAATTTATTGAGAAAAAAGTTGCATATTTACAAGAAAAAAGTTGCAAATTTTAGGATAGTAAATTTACAAGAAAAAAGGTGGTAGAAATAAAAGAAAAATGCTTGAAATTTTTAAGAAAAAAAACTGCAAAATTACGAGAATTTTTTAAATGTAAGAAAAAAACGTTGCAAATATTTTAGAAAAAAGTTGAAACTTTACAAGTATCAAAGCTTCAAATTTATGAGAAAAATAGCTGCAAATTTACAATAAAAAGCTGCAAAGTTATGAGGAAAAAAGTTGCAAATTTACAAGAAAAAATTGTAGATTTAAAAGAAAATGTTTCAAATTTTCAAGAAAAAAAGCTACAAAATTCTGAGAAAAGTTTAAATGTATGAGAAAAAAGCTGCAAATTTACAAGAAAAAAGTTGTAGATTTAAAAGAAAAATGTTTACAATTTTCAAGAAAAAACCTGCAAATTTATGAGAAAAAAGATGCACATTTACAAGATGATTGTTGTAGATTTGAAAGAAAAAAGTTTCAAATTTTCCAGAAAAAAAGTTGGAAATTTATGAGAAACTAGAAAAGCACTCGGCGAGCACAGACCTCCGCCAAGTGCCACAGTTCCCCCCATACAGTGTTTGTGTGTACGTTTTCAGATTCCTTGACCATGAAAACATATGACTAGCAACTGGATTGACAATGATAGGATTAGTGGTTCAGTAGATATTCACAAAAATGGCATTTTCCATAATGGCGGTTTTCTTCTGGATGGTGATCCGGATCACCACCAAAATCTAATCATCTGTAGGATACCCCATTTCTGACAATCTGTGAAAATTTCATGAAAATCCGTCCATAACTTTTTGAGTTATCTCGCTAACAAACAAACAGACAGACAGACAAACCAACGCCGATGAAAACGTAACCTCCTTGGCGGAGGTAAAAAGCTGTAAATTTTAATTCCCACCCCCCACAAAAAACGTTGAGGGTGAACTAACTAACCCCCAATGGCTGAAGGGCCCTGCAGCATTGGTATCCTCTGCTTCATAGCCAGATACACCTCTGCAGTCCACTGTTTTCACACAAATTTGTGACCTCATAACGATGGCGCAGTTAGCTTAAAAAAACAACAAATTTAGCTCTGGTTTGGTTTCCGCTGCCGTCCACCTGCGGGGACGTCCTCCAGTCGGCGGTACCAGGACACAGGCAGCCCCGCAGCTGTTTCCCCATGGCGGTAAACCGGTTCGTCCTCGCTGTCCGCCTCCCGGTTTCGTTCTCCTGTTAGGTTCTGAGCCTGAAGGAGACTTAGAGCCGGACTGACCTCCACCAGGTGGAGCGACACCAAGGCGCCGCCCAGCACTGAGCGCAGCTGATCCAAAACCTGAGAGAAAGAACACAGCACAGATTAACGACACTAAAATACAGGAGTGGATATTTCATGTCACTGTTGGGGGGGGGGGGGGGGCAATAAACAGAACATTTTGTCCAGAGTAAAGATGGAGGGGGACACTATAGGTGCTACTGAAGTCGGGGCCCTATGCAAGATTGTGTTTAGGAACTCCTATATTTGCAAGAGAGAAGAGTTCAAAGCCTCAAAACGCCTTTGTTCTAGATGAACAAAGAAAATGTAATCTGTTAAACAGAATAAAAATCAAACCAGCATCCATATGAATCTTACAAATTTCGAAGAAAAAAGTCACAAATTTACAAGAAAAAAAAGTTGCAGATTTATGACACAAAAAGCAGTGAATATATGATGAAAAAAGCAAATTCATAAGGAAAAAAATGTGCTAATTTACAAGAAAAAGTTGCAGATTAAAAAGAAAAAAAGTTGCAAATTTACAAGAAAAAAAGTTTCAAATTTTCCAGAAAATAAGTTGCAAATCTATGAAGAAAAAAAAGTTTTATATTTATGGAAAAAAAAGTTGTAAATTTACAGTAAAAATGCTGCACATTTATGAGAAAATTTTTACCTAAATGAGAAAAAGCTGCAAATTTACAAGAAATAAGTTGCAAATTTATGATTAAAAAGTTGGAAATTTACAATATAAAAGCTGCAATAATCCAAAAGGGTTTGTGCTGTCTTCTAAATTAATTATAGAAATAATTTATTTTCTATTAGACAGTGAATAAGGTTGTTTTTACTTTGACATGTTTTGGCCACTTCTTGCAGCCTGGATAAACAGCTGATTGTCACAACATCACATGACCCTTCTGAGGAAGACTGCAAGAAGTGGCCGAAACATGTCAAGGTAAAAACAACCTTATTCACTGAGAGGAAAGAAATTATTTCTATAAAAAAGCTGCAAATGTTCAAGAAAAAGTCGTAGATTTAAAAAAAAAAAAATGTTTCAAAATTTCCCAGAAAAAAAGTTTGACAAAAAAGTTGTGAATTTACAATAAAAATGCTGCAAATTAATGAAAATCTTTTTTTAAATGTATGAGAAAAAGTTGCAAATTTACTAAAAAAAAAAAAAAGTTGAAAATTTACAAGTAAAAAAGCTACAAATTTTTGAGAAAAAGTTGCAAATTTATGACAAAAAAGTTGCAAAGTTCCAATAAAAACACTACCAATTTAAGAGAAAAAAGTTTTAAATGTATGAGAAAAAAGTTGCAAATTTACAAGAAAAACACTTGTGGAATTAAAGGAAAAAAGTTGCAAATTTTTTAGAAAAAAAATTGCATATCTACAAGAAAAACAGCAAAATGACAAGCGAATAGTTGCAGATTTAAAACTGGCGTTTCAGATGCATTTCATTCTGTTATGTAGCATGATATAAAAAAGGTTTATAATGAATTTATGATGAATGACAATTCTCTGTTCTCTCCCAGTGGGACATGTACCCTCCACCCACCCTGCTTGATTTATGCCTATGCTAAAACATAATAATGTAAAAACTTTGACATATTTTCAGGACGCACTCTGATGATGTCAGCAGCCAGGGACCCTTTTCCTGGACCGAGTTCGACTAGCTGCAGCTGTTTGGGTCGCCCGGCACCCATCCACTCACTGATGATCCACACGCCCACCAGCTGCAGAGAAACACGGCAATAACAGCATATGATGGCGTTCATTTATCAGACATTCATCACCTGAGCTCTAAACAATTCTATAATTATTTTTCTGTAATTGCCTCGTCCTTCATCAACATTTCCTCTCATTTATTTACCCCACATTAAAAAATGACCAGCCACATTTTTATGTGTATTAAATAGGTGTGTGCCATATCGTATCGTTCACAATAATACTGATATAAATTTTGATATGATGTAAAAATGAATATCGCGATGTTTGGGGCCTGCTGCATGATGACGTCACACCGTTACGCTGCCGATGGAAGTGGCAAGTTAGCATAGAAACGGCAAAACAAACATGGTGCGGGAAGCTGCAGCTCCAAAGTCGGACGTCTACATCCAGATGGGTGGAAATACTCAAGTTTCAGTTTCTGTTTCAGACTGCCGTCATGGTAAAAACACAAAAACATTGCAGCAATGTGGATAATCTGCCTGCATCGTTTTCCGCACATTGTCAGCAACACTGGTGCTGACTGGTGTTGTTGACAATGTGCCGCTCGAACTGACTGTGGTTGTATTTTCATTCCATTTTGGCTGCTTCATCTTGATTTTATTCAACCACCCAAAGAGGAAAAGGAAAAAACATCCTTTCAGTGCAACGGCAGCCAAAAAGCCCGAGGACAGGTCCATGCAACGAGAGTAATGCAGGTAAAGTGATTCACCACAAAACCCAACATCTGTGTGCAGTCAAGATGTAACCGTTTAGATTATTTTCTTGTAATATTTGATACAGAACAAAAAATACTTAAAACTAAATCTGAGCTGCTGTTTATAAACTGGAGAAATAAGAGTTTTGTTTTTGTTTTTCCTGAATATATTGAAGGTAAATAATGCTGGCCTGTGAAACTATCCTTTTCGCATAAATTTAAAAGAAAAAAAACTCTATTCTGTAATATCACAAAACAATATCATTATCGTGAAAATTCACAGAAATATCGTGAGATCATCTTTAGGCCATATTGCCCATGTTTGTGTTGGCATCTCACCTCTCCAAAAATCTGGCTGATTTCTGGTGATGTGATGAAATCTCCTTCAGGCCCCAGCATGTTGTTCCTCACATAGTAACCCTGAGAGAGAAAACAAAGGAAAGCCATTACAGTGATCAGGTTAAACATCACAAAACTGAAAAAAAAGTCCCATATTTACAGGAAAAATTTCACAAAATAATTTCTCCCTTAGCATTTCAACCAATTTTTCTAAAAATGCCTAAATTTAGCATACGCAAAGAAAATCAAATTCTTTCTTCACTGAGTAGCGGTAGAAAATTTGAAACGTCCCACCGGCGGAACACTGGAATTTTAAGAGGTTAACTGGTTAAACGAAGATCATGATGTCAAACCAAGAAAATTTCTTATCTGACCTCTAAAGAACGTTCGCTGTCCATCACTCATCACTGCTAGATAACTAGGAAAATCAAATGCACGTACCGCTACAAAAAAACTTAAGAGGATGTGTAACTGGGGAAAAATGACCTTGAATGCCACGTTGTAATAATGCGCAAAACCAGGGGCATTGTGTGCTGCAAATTCTTAGTTATGGGTAAGGGTGGGACAAAAGATTGATTCAGTGACTGATTGCGATACTTGACACTAATGACAATGCACCGATCCTAAAACGCATGGATCGATCTAGCGCTGGGCGATACAGCTCAAAAAATGTATCGCGATACACACACATAGTTAATACTTGGTGGGTTAATAAATGACAGAAGTATAATTTGTCGCTTATTTTTGTATTTTTTCATGTGTCTACATTTCATCAGTTCTTTATTTCGCATTTATTTTGAAGAGTTGCAAGACTGGATAGGAGCTCTTACTTTGAAAGTTCATTTGCTAGGTGAGCAGTTACCTGCAGAGTTCAGACTCGAAATGTTCATCTTCCCCTGGCATCCTCCCGCTTCCTGTGCTTAAGGTGAGTCTGTGTTTATTCTGTTATCTTCCTTTCCATCTCTGCTCACTGCAGTGTAGAGTTCTCTCTTTCTCTGTGAACATGCAGGGGGTGGGAAACTTCCCCTCAGACTATGGCAGCAGCGGCTAATATTAACATGACAAATATTCCAATGTGCAAGATACAACAATTTTATGTATCGCGGGTGCCCAAATGTACCGATACAACAAATATATTCGGTATACCACTCAGCTCTAGATTGAACTATTATTAATTATCATGTAAACGTTGCAAACTCTCTTGGGTATTCAACAATTGTGTCTTCAGTCCACTAGATGGTGCAAAGCAAGCACCCAGTCAAGTGAAGTCGTAGCTTGTCTCACAAGATTTGCAGCCAGCTTTGAAAGTTAGGAAGCAGTTAGCTCAAATGTTGGGCCTTTTTTGGATTTTAAAACAACGATGGAAGGAAAGACCTTGACAAGACACACAACCTGCAAGAAGTGCTGCATAAAAAAACCAAAACACTCAGAATATGCGAACCAGCACACATCTCGGGGCAGCATTAGCAACAGCTAAGCTAAAAACACACCAGCGTGGAGCTTGCTTTTTCTTTGAGCGTCAAGTAAGTAAAGTTTATTTATGAAGTGCTTTTCACGTACATATAGTAACAAAGCACTGTACAAAATCTCTCAAACCATTTGTCAGACTGACCTCAGATTTTATAAGTGCTTTGCTGACGTTATGAGGGTGTGTATCCCCGAGTATGGAGTTGTTCGGTCAAAATATGTCATTTTTATCAATAAAAGTTTATCCACCGCTCTGTCTCCTCATGCCCTGGCTTCAGGAAGTGTGGGTGGGGTTTTGGATTGGCTCTGTACTAACTGGAAAATACGCGGCATCATGACCAGTCACCAGAGCACTCCGTGAAAAAAAATAAGGAAGTGAAAAGCGACAAATTTGACTAGAAAAAGATAATACTGAAGATTTAATGCTTAAAAAAATACCATAAAGTTGCTGTGATTGCTTAGGTCTAAAGGAAAATTCAGCATATGTGGAGAACCGGTGTTCTTTGATAGACCCGGGGTCTATCCCACGCGAGTATCCAAAAATTAAAAACTTCACAATAATAACACCACGATAGTGGAGCGGAATGGCCGGAATGACTGAACGACCAAACAGGACACAAAAACACCCAAATAACGAAATAAATCATTTTTAGTTAAATATTAACTGACAAATGGTTGCAGTCAAACAGGTCCTTCTGCTGTGTATAATAATGTTGGCTGTTTTGTCGTTAATTTGAATCATTACATTTTTAAAAACCTTTTAATAACAAAATATTGCTAAAGTATAGAATGATGCACTACAATGGGTCTCAAATATTTGTGACTGTGTCCTATTATAGTACTGCATGAGTTTATTGACGATACACAGAAGAAATTCAATATTACACTGAACTCCATCACTGAACAGTGATAGAAACTAAAATAATTATAATGATGACTGAACAACTCCCATTCTCCAAAGTCAAGATACACTATTATGAATATAAGTGATAAAAGATCACACAAATAAGTGATCTGACAAACAAATAAACAAGGGATCTGAAACAGTCACTAATACTGGATGTCCCATTCATTTTCAATAATTAGGCATTCTGTAATTAATATTCACACAATCAAATAAATCTTAGTGCCATTTAGTCCCTTTTATATTTGGCAAAGTCTAACATGTGATTGCCGACATATAGCCTACATCTCTGTATTCCACTTTCAAACACAGCCTACATTTGGGCCTGGAAAGCCTGACTGGGATCCCTGTTTCAGACAGGAATACTTGTTCTACGGGCAATGCACTAGTTTTATTTAATTTTATTTATCTCCCTAGAGCCGAAACACCATGATTCCTTTAAGAGTTTGTCGTTGTCGACCTTCACACTGCCACCCCCCCCTTCCCCCAAAGGCTGTAAACCTAGGGGAAACACTGGAGTCAGCTAAACGTATCTGGAGTGGGAGTCTATTCCAAACACGGTCCGCCACCCTCCCTGTGCGCAGAGACGTGTCTCCACAGAAAATGAAGCCCAGAGAATACTTGATTAGATGAAAGAGATGTCAACAGTTTTACTTTGGGACATGATTTGAGGTTGAGTAAGTTGAAAAAGAAATTAAGAAATTGGAATATATGGGACTGTGAAACTTGACACTGCGATATCCTTATTATCGCTGAATTGTGCTAGGATGGTATCGATTCGTGACCCGAGTATCACGATCCGAATCGAATGGCGAGGTCTCTGACGATTTCCACCCCTAGTTATGTGACTAATTAAAACTGTTCTAAGGAGTCGTCATCACTTACCATCACGGGGTTGGTCAGCACCTCCCTCATGTACTCCGCCACGGTGATGGGACCCGTGGATTTTATTTTGGAGGTCAGGTGTCGGAGCATGGAGGATCGGGGTTTGTCCCGATCCACCGAGGAGCTACAGAGGAGTCTGGACGGCGCCGTCCACCATCGAACTGCCAAACGACGACAAACAATAAAACGTAAGAATCGCAAGTAAATTTACAACTTTTTCTTAAACTTGCTATTTTTTTCCATGTAAACTTGCAAGTTTTTTGTCACAGACGTGCAACTTTTTCTCGAGCCTAACTGAAAAAAGGCTTTTTAAGACTGATACTGATAACAATATTTGGTACTTTTGGTCCTTTTTTTTTTATTAATATACAACTTTTTAAAGATAAATTTACTATTTTTATCTTATCTCATAAATATAGGCTTTTTTCCCCGTTGAACTTCTGATTTTTTCCTCCCAAATATGAAATAAATTTGCAACTCATTTCCTGAAAACTAACAATATTTTTTCTGTGTAAATTTGCAACACTTTTCTCTTAAATTTGCAACTATTTTCTTAAAAATGTACAACTTATTTTATAGAAATATGAAGTTTTTCCTCCATGAATTTACAGCTTTTTTTCTTATACATGTGCATAATTCTTCTGCAAATTTGTGACTTCACTGTCTTTCATTTGCAGCTTTTTAATGTAATTTTGCAACATTTTTTCAACATAAATGTGAAACTTTTTTCACAAGTATGGGGCTTTTTTTCTTGCAAATGTGTAGCCTTTTCCTCACATTTTTTAAATTTGCAACTCTTTTTTTTTAACAACTCATCTCTTTGATTTGGAACTTTTTTCTTGTAAATTCAAAATTTTGTTCCTTAAATAACCAACATATTCTCAAACATTTTAATCATTTCTCTCATAGTTTAGAGTTTTTCTTCTTTATTTGTTGTACGTTAGTGAATCTATTCTGGCATGAACTTCTCTTTCTGTAAATTTGTGAGTTTTTTTTCAGAAGCAAAGGGAACCACTGGATCTGGGCGAAAGAGCCACAGGTTGCAGACCTCTGCGTTAACGTGAAAATCTTCCATAGTGTTGCTTTAATGTCTCACCTGCTGATGCAGCGACAGGATTAACGAAGACTCTGTTGAACAGCTGCCGAGTTTTAACTCCGATAAAGATCCTCATCGTCCACAGATTAACCTAAACTAACCACTCGTGTTTTAAACCTCACGCTACACTGAACTACGGCTTCATTGTGTACATTTAACCTCACGAAGTATCTGTCAGAGCTAACGGTCGGCTAGCATAAAGTAATGATCGAAGCTAACAGCCGGTCAGCATAAAACTCCGTGACAGACCAGGAAAAATCCCAGAGAGGATAATTAAGGTCCGGGTGTCGAATATAAAACTGTATATTGGTTTATTCGTCAATTAATTGTCGTTTAAAGCGGCCAAAAAACTTCCTTAGAATCAAAGCGCTAACCATGCTAATAGAAATTCTCATCAAGTTAGCGACGCACTCAACTTCCGGTTTCATTTCATAATAAAACACTTGTTTACAGTCCAACAAAGTGCAAGTTGAAACATTCCTTTGTACAAAAATACACTACAATTTTGATTTGATTTGTTTATTCGGATAGAATGACACTAAAATGGTATACAAACATAGAAAATGTAAATATACATATGAAACAGGCCAAAAGCATGCAAGTTAGAGACTGTAAAGTGGCCCTAGGTGTGAATGGTGAAGGCACTGGCGCCCTACTGTGGCTGCCTCATCCATTTAGGTGGATGTCCCGAATTTCCCCCTGGGATTAATAAAGTATACAAAAAAAAAATACAAACATCATATACAAGATCCAGGATGACACGTGAAAGTGAAAACACTTATTTCCAATGTGGTCCTTTAATTAAATCGCCTTTCACAGCTTATCGCTCATAAAAACACAAGCACAAAATAGAGAGGTGGGCATTTCAGTATTTAGTTAATTATTTTGGTAACCCCGGAAATGTTTCCTTCTACATCCGGGTCACAGCTCCTCACGCCATAGAAACAAGCATGGCTGGGAAAAACAAGCACCGAAAAAAGTCCAAAACGGATAAAAACGTTACATTTCAAACCGAAGACGAAGAACCGGAGGTTGTTCATAGCGGAGGAGAGGAGGAGGAGAAGGATGAAGGAGGAAAAAAGTGGCGAAACAAGGAAGAGGAGCTCAGTCTGGAGGAGGTTTTACGGCTCGGAGGAACTAAGGTCAGAAAACATTTCTGTTGTAGTCCAGTGTCAGTGCCAGTATAGTTTAAAAAAAAAAAAACCTTATTTGTTAATGGGCTGGCCAAGTGCAAAAAGAATAAAACAACAACAAACTGTTAAAAAATCAACAGGAAAGAAATTAACGGAGGTTGGCTTAATTAGGTAGAAAAGTTTGTCTTCTTTCTGCTGCCGTTTTTAATTACATAAATATGATGATGGATGATGCTGTAAATCTGCAGCTTTTTTCTTGTAAGTTTGCAACATTTTTTCCTCATGACATTGCTGTTTTCTTGAAAAAGTTTTGTTTTTAAATTTGTGACCCCTTTTAGTTAAATATGCAGCTTTTTCTTCTCCTGTTCTTTCAACTTTATTTCTTTTAAATGAGTGACTTTTTTCACTGTAAATTTACAAATTTTCTTCCTGGAAAGTGGTGACTTGCACCTTGTAAATCTGCAAAAGATTTTACAAGACATTCTTGATGAATCAGTTAAACAGTTGACAAACGTCTGCTCGTCATTTGTCCTCCCACAGGCCGACTACATCCTCCTCGCAGGCCTGGAAGACTCCACGGAGCTTGTGGACGGAGGGATGAAGGGAGCGATAGATGACCTGGAGGAGGGCGAACTGGAGCAGTTTATCACCAAGCTGGGCATCCGGGCACACGCTGGGCAGCAGATCATCACCGAGGAGCTGGAACGTGACAACAATGATGCAGGTGCTGCTTCCTCATCCACCGGCGAGAAGGAAAGTAAAAAGTCCAAAGTTAAGAAGAAGGAGCAGATGTCGAATGCTGTTGATCCAAAGCTGAGGAAGACGAAAGAGGAGCCCGCTGCGAAGAAGAATCCGAACGTGTTTGCATTCCAGCAGAGGCAGGTCCTGCTGATCAAACCCGGGGGGAAGTGGTTTGAGCTGGAGTACAGCAGCGAGGGATCGTCGATGCAGCAGGATCCCTCGCTGGTGTCCCAGTACAGGACGCTCGCCCAGCAGCTGTACGAGGCCGAGGTCAGCATCTACAAGAGCAAGAAGAACCTGCAGAAGGGAGCCAACTCGGCCTGGATGAAGACGGTCGTCTCGTCCGGCGTGCTGGCTGACCGGATGGCGGCTATGACAGTGCTGGTCCAGGACACGCCGGTGCACATGCTGGAGCATGTGGAGAGCCTGGTCTCCATGGTGAAGAAGAAGGGTAGCCGACGGATGGGTCTGATGGCCGTGGACACACTGAGGGAGCTGCTGCTGTCCAACCTGCTGCCGGAGGACAGGAAACTCCGCCTCTTTGCCCAGCACCCTTTCGACCAGCTGGAGGAGAGGGCCAGCGGCAACCGTGATTCCCGAGACCGCCGCCTGGTCCTGTGGTACTTCGAGCACTTGTTGAAGCACCATGTGGCCGAGTTTGTGGCGGCTCTGGACGCCATGGCCCACGACACAGTGCTGGCCACGAAGACGAAGGCACTGGTGACGGCACACGAGCTCCTGTGCAGCCGGCCAGAGCAGGAGAAGGCGCTGCTCACCCAGATCGTCAACAAGCTGGGCGACCCCGACTACAGGACGGCGGCCAAGGCATCGTACCTGCTGGAGACACTGCTGCACAAGCACCCCAACATGAAGGTGGTGGTGTGCTGCGAGGTGGAGCGGCTGCTGTTCCGGCCCAACGTTGGCACCAAGGCGCAGTACTACGCCATCTGCTTCCTCAGCCAGGTGATGCTGAGCCACGACGAGGCCGAGCTCGCTGCCAAGCTCATCGCCATCTACTTCTCCTTCTTCCACGCTTGCGTCAAGAAGAAGGACGTGGAGTCGAAGATGCTGAGCGCGCTGCTGACAGGCGTCAACAGGGCGTACCCCTACGCCGGCAGTGGGGACGAGAAGGTCCGGGAGCAGCTGGACACGTTGTTCAAGGTGGTCCACCTGGTGAAGTTCAACACGGCCGTGCAGGCGCTGATGCTGCTGTTCCAGGCGATGGACTCCCAGCAGAGCGTCTCAGACCGGTACTACGTCGCACTGTACAGGTAAATGACCTCGCCTCATGGGCGTAAATCAAGGAAGGGAGGGGCATGGCCCCTCCAGCCTGGAAAAAAAACTGAATTGGAAGCTCGTGGAAGTGGAAGTTTTAAATTTGCTTCTTTTTTCTTGTAAATCTGCCATTGTTTCTCATAAATATGCAGATTTTTCCTTTAATTCTGCAACTTTTTTCTTGTAAATTTGTGTCTTTTTTCTGATAAATCAGCAACTTTTTTCTTTGAAATCTTCAATTTTTTATCATAAATTTGAAACTTTTTCTTAGCAAATTTGCAGTATTTTTATTGTAAATCTGCAACTTTTTTCTTTTACACCTGCAACTTTTTTATCATAAATTTGCAACTTTTCCTCATACATTTAAAACTTTTTCATAAACTTGCAGTGTTTTTATTGTAAATTTGCAATTTTTTAAATTTTTAAATCTGTTTTTTTGTAAATTTGCAACTTTTTTGCTTTAATTCTGCAACTTCTTTTTTTATAAATTTGCAACTTTTTATTTTAAGCCACTGGAGTGGTGGCCTAGTTGATGGACCATCCGCCCCACAACTGGGAGGATGGGGGTTCAAGTCTCGGCCGGGTCATACCAGAAACCATGTAAAAATGCTACTTCCCACAGTCTAGCTTGGTGCTAGACGATGGGAATGAATAGAACAGAATGTGAGAAGGAGAAGTTGTTTGTGGTGGCACTGTGCATGGCAGTTACCCATCAGATTCTACATGTGATTAACATTGTAGATAGGAGAAATGTAATTTCGTTCTACTTTACATGATTGGCTGTATGGACTGAATGACAACAGAGATGGCTGCTTCTAAATCTCCAACTTTTTTCTTGTAAATGAGCTTTTTTTTGTAAATTTGCAACCTTTTTTCCTCAGAGATGTGCAGCTTTTTACTTGCAGATTTAAAAGAAAAAAGTTGAAGACTTAACAGAAAAAACATGCAGATTTCAGTGTTTCCTCTGGCTTAAAGACCTTGGCACGGTGGCAACATATTTTTCTTGGGGGAGGGGATGAACATACCGGAATATTTTAATTTTATACTATTTCTTTTTAAAATTTTACACAGTAATGTTGCATATGGAACTTACCATTTGAAGTATTGTACAACCGAGACTTGAATATTGGGCCAGTTGGGGTCCCACCCAGACATCCTGTGTTTAGACTTTTTAGTGGTGTTATCCTTCTCTCCTTCCTCTGCCTGAACACTTCCCTCTCCTTGGCTCCTCTCTTCTGTCTCATCTTTCCCTCTCTGAGCTCTGTCTAGTTCAGGTTCTCTCTGTCTATGGTGGTATACAAACAGGTTAGAAAATATCAAGTGTCATGTTTTGTCCTGCAGGATTTTTTTTTGTCATGGTTTACATAAATGACAAAAATATGTGTATTTTTTTGTATTTTTATTCTAGTGTTTCTTTTTTCCATTGAGAGAGTAGGGAAGTTATAGAAACATTCATAATAGTAATTTACTCATGCATACTTAAATTATATGATCAGGTGGGTATAGTAACCAGAAATTCTACTCATGTAAAAGCAGTGCTTTGAAATTAATAATTAAAAGCAGACAACCAAAAATTTCTAGTCGAGTTAAGGGTACAAAGAGCACCCACTTAAAATCTTGAGTAATGACTTCAGTCTTGAAGGTTTGAGGTTTTCCTCCAAAATTTCTAAAAATTTACTTATAGTTTTCTACTTTTCTCTGTAAATCTAAAGTTGAAACCATGTTCCTCAAATTTGTAATTTCCTCTTGTAAAATTGACTTTTCTTGTGCATTTGAAACTTTATTATAAATTTGTGGATTATTTTATGACTAATTTTTGTCTGTTTTTAAAATCTTTTTTTTTTTCCTTAGATAAATTTGAAACAGACTGTGGTAATTTTTTTTACTTTTTCCTTGTAACAATTTACATTTTTGACCATAATTTTGCAGTCACAACAGAACAATAATTTAACTCTGATTACAAAGAAAAAAAATTTATAAAATTGTAATTAATGAAATAAATTAACTTAAATGCCCAAGGATGCCATTATTTCTGTTATAATATTTCTTTATATTTATAGTTTTTTTGTTTGTTTTTTTTTAAATCTCACCACCCAGACAGCAGAAAACCTCCCTTATTTTGAAATCAAATGTTGGCACGTTTAGTTTGTCTGAAGGCTGCTGACAGATTAAAGTCATTGACTTCGTGAATTTTGGTCATCTTAACCTGCCAGGTACATAATAGGGAACTGTAGCGGACTCTGAAGACATAATTCACCACAATATGTGTTCATGTACAGAATGATCTGTTTAGGCAGTTATAGCTGTGCTCTCAGGCTTTCTCATCAGGCACCTCTCTAGGCAGCCACTGAAGGACCTCAGTTAGAGTGAAAATAGAGCTAGCGTTTTTAGCTGTTGCTTTTTGTCACTGCCGCTGGAGAATAAAAGCGGCACGCCTGTTCGTGTGAGGAAAAAGAGAGAAATTGCCAGTCCCTTCACTCCTGCATTTCCTACAGAACATAACTTAATATTGTAGTGGCTGGTGAAATACTGTATATCCTCAGCAGTTCATCAGTCCCCCTCGCCTTTCCCTTCATATGAAGCCGGCTGCATATGAATTCTAACCACGTCTCTTAGCTAAGCGACTCTTCCATTATTGCCCCCGTTTACAGCAGGTTAACCTCTTGCACTCCGGGATACCACGGGCGGGCACGTCTCTGCGTTCTAGTGCGCCCTCGTACGTACTAGGACACACACTGTGCGTCCAAGAGCGCACTGAAAAACAAAAAGCTGCATTTCCGTTCTTCCACTACAGACACAACCGCGAACAGAAAGCCAAAGGAGTGCTTTGATTGGTTTAGATTTGACTGACCTCTCATTCGACTAATAAGAGCCTTGAATTGGGTTTCTGAAACCTTGAAGAACCAATGACTGAAAACCTAGCAAGAAGGACCCGCCTACCAACGGCTGCGAATACAGCGAGCCAATTGAAGCAGAGTAAGTTTGACGATTGAAAGCGTGCGTCCCGTGCGTAAAATCTGTTTTGTGTAAGCCGCTGTGTGTGACGGTAGCGTTCACCAGTGTTTTTTTCTTACTACTGTTCTTATTTGTTTTGAAAAATTGTTCGCCAAAACCGCAATCATGGAAGCGCAAAACCGCAATAATGGAATCATGGTTTGACCGGGTCGCGTGACCAGAACCACGAGTTGTAACAAGCGGACCAGCGTCATGTTCATCTGACAATGAGGAAGAGATGTTCGCCAGCGACACTGCTGTCGTGGACAGGTAAGTGTTATAAGCTAAATTATTGTTTATCCCTGAAAATTGTAATCAAAATGACTTTTGACCGATCAGTAAATTACAACTGTGCGTGATCGCCACATGACGGACCGCAGCAAGCACGCGGTCCGTCCGCGGCACGGACCGGACCTTGTGCCGAGAACGGTCCTCCCCCCCCCCCCCCGCTACTCCTCTGTAGCGGATTGCAGATATTTTAGTACAACTGTGCTTAGTAGACCGTGGCGTGTGCCGCGGTCCGTCATGTGGCAATGGACGATGTCCGTCCTCTGTAGCGGGGGGGGGGGGGGGTTGTTATCCTCTGCATTACAGATATTTTAGTATAATTTTTATTGCACTGTAGGTTATTTTTTCTTGTAAAAAAAAAAAAAAAAAAAAGCCACACATTTTTTACGTGGCATGCTTCTTTGTGTGTGGGGGGCTTGTTTATTCATTCATGAATGAATAAACAACCCCCCCCCCACACACACACACACACACAGCCCTGAGTGTCACCTTTCATTAGAGCCCAAGATCAAGCTTCTATATTGAATCATTCAAAAGTTACAGACGTTTTTCCAAACTGTGCCATTTGGCACAATTTGGCACAGTTCAAAAATGCCAGGGAACAACCTGACAAAAAAGCTGTGTAATATATTCATTTTTTGTGGTATTGTTACAAAATTTTGACCTCAGCTGGATAACACTTGGTTCTACATTTCTGTTGCATGTTCCAGCCAGTATCTGACAGCTGTGTGTTATTTGCAAGCATTTGTATCCAAAAAAAACACTCAGGCGAACTTTATTTTCTTCAAGTTCAGTATGTTTAGATGACTGTTACTCAGTGGCAGGAGCACTTAGAGAGATTATGACTGTTTTGCCAAATAATTCAAAGTTTTCTTTTAAATGAGACCAACCCAATGAAGATGCTGCAAAGGGTTGAAGAACAGCTTTTGATTTACTTTGGGTACGTTATTTTTAGGCGTTTTTAGGGAAATTGACCAGAGTGCAAGGGGTTAAAACCGTGATAAATGCCAGTGCTTACATACCTCTAATGATTTTTTTCCACATTTAAAGTACTTTAACAAAGTACTTTCTGTCGGACAGTCACGCTTAGCGAGACGCTGTTTGCTGACTGACTGGAAAACTCGTGTGAGTGGGGCGCTTTTAAACTCTGCATGGATGACGGCCATGCGCGTTGTTCGTGTGTGTGCTTGCGGAAAGTCGTTGCTTTATATATTTTTCTTAATAAATTCATATCTCCTTGGGTGGCGGTACAATTTCTGGCGAGGCGGGCCGCCACGGAGAAATGTTACTAGAGGAAACCCTGAGATTTACAACTTTTTTTCTTGTACACCTATAACTTTTTTATCATAAATTTGCAAGTTTTTTCTCATACATGTAAAACTTATTCTCATAAATTTGCATTATTTTCTGGTACATTTGCAACGTTTTATTTTGAATCTGCAACTTTTTCTTGTAAATTTGCAACTTTTTCCCTCATCAATTTTTTTTCCTTCATAAATTCACTACTTTTTTGTCATACATCTGCAACTTTTTTCTTGTAAATTTGAGATTTTTTTCCTTATAAATTTGCAACATTCTTATGGATGCTGAATTAATTTGTATTCTGTGTAATTGATAAATTTTTCTCTGTTCATCTAGCTAATGGCTCAGGTTTTTATAATGTTTTTGTGGACCAATCCATACAGTAGTTTTTGATACACAGGCGTTTATACAGTAAAGACATTTTGTTATGCACTTTCCCACATGTTGACACAGCTCCCAGAGGTGTTGAAATGTATGCAACATGCTTTGGTCGAAACACCTCAGGGTTTAAATATTATAGTACCATTTTATATATGGGGAAGGAGCTCTCCTCAAAACAGGCTGTGTTATAGCATATAGCTTTAAATGCTAGTAAGCCCCAGCTCACCCCACCCTACCTCTTTGGGCATTTTTCTTAGATTTATGTTTTGATGGCAGCACCATGTTTTGAGGCTGCTAGCTTTAGCTTTGGCTGTTGGACTGATTACCTTGCTAACAAATACTGACTGAATATTAGAGTTTAAATACCCAAATAAAGCATTATTAGAGACGGGGTTGTGTGGGTTGAGTGACTGACAGCATTTGAACGATCTTGAATGACTGAATGGCTAACTCTGCTAATGGTGGCTAGCTGCTGCTAATAAAGGAGGTGCCCTGTCCAGGGTATAATAAGCTAAAATAAAATCGATGAATCTAATATGTCATAAAGGGTTGGTAGCTGATTGGGCTGAAAGATGGGTGTCTAGTGAGGATGGATAGAATATATAGAAAATAGACATAAACAGAGATCGAGTGGCTAAGCTAGTGGACTTCTCTGTGTTTGTACCAGCCAGGTCGTGGCCTCTAAGACCAGCTAACAATAGCAGCTAAATCTACACAGCTATTATGGCCATGATGTAACAAAATAAGCCAGAATGGTGCCAAGATATTGTGGAAGAGTTCCTTATTTTATTAATTAATCTTACACTGTTTCCCTGTTATTATGTTTGTCGTCGGCCTCCGTCGGTCTATGATGACCATGGAGGAGAATCCTAAATGTCTACTCTGCTGGAACAGCACCGCCTGTGGCTGAACAGGCCGATGCGCGAATGGCAGTTCCTGTCACACAGGTCGCACTAGTGCAGAGGTGCTCACACTTTTTCAACATGCGAGCTACTTATAAAACAACCAAGTCAAAATGATCTACCCACTGCAAAAATGCAAAACATATAATTATTTTCAAATGTATTAAGGATTCTTTGTATGTACAATGTATGTTGATGTACCTTGCATAACTGAATAAGCCAATATTGCACAACACACATAATAAATAACTATTAACATTTTTTGTAATTACCTGAGTTTACTTTGATGACTTGCACTGAATTGAATCAGCCAGGGATGCATAGTCCGGACAGTAGCTGCTGACAGCCAGCCTCAAGCACATTTTCAAATGTTCATCAGTCATGGTGGAACGGTATTTGGACTTAATGATCTTCATGTAGGAAAAGGCTGACTCACATAAATAAGTGGAGCCGAATAATGCAGTCAAGGAGGTAGCACATTTCCTCATGTTGGGGTACTTTTCCTCTGTGAGTAAGTTCCAGAACTGTCCATGAGCTCTCGACTTCAGCTCAATGTCGGTTTGTAGAGTCAAAATCTCATCTTCCACTCCAGAACAGTTCAAGTGAAACAGTGCTGCAATGTTTGATGCGAGTGAATCAACCTCAGCATCTTCCTGAAAAGGATAGCACATGAATGTAGCGACTGGCTCGAGCAAAGAAAAGTCTTGAAAGCGTTTGTCAAACTCTGACAATCGTTGATCTGCTCCATGTAGCGTGCACTGTCAAGTTGCTCACGGGCCTTCCCTTGCGTCTCCAGCTCTGACGCCAGGTTCTGGAAATTTGCCAAATCATGGCGCTGCAGCTTTGAGGTTAAATGTTGCATCTTTCGGTTGAAAGCGTTAACTGAGCTAATCATATTGGTCACTGTTTTGTCTTTTCCTTGCAGCTCAAGATTAAGGTCATTCAACAAGTTTGTCAGATCAGTTAAAAATGCCAAGTCCAACAGCCATTGACCATCATTTAGTTGCTTGTATTGTGCATGTCCAGATACACGGAAAAACTCTTTAATCTCCGGACAGAGTTCTCGAAATCTTTGGAGGAATTTCCCACGACTAAGCCATCTCACATCAGTATGTAGCAACAACTCAGAGTGGTCGCATTCAGCCTTCTCCAGATGTGCACGGAATAACCGTCTTTGAAGAGAGCTGGCTCGAATAGAACAGGCGATCTTCGTTGCCACATCCATGATCTTTTTCATGTTGAGCATTTTAGCGCATAACGCTTGTTGGTGGATTATGTAATGGTAATTCAAGAAGTCTGGGAACGCATCGTCCTGCCTGCACTTGGCAATAAATCCATTCACACGCCCAACCATTGCAGGTGCTCCATCTGTGGTGATAGACACCAATTTGTACACTGGGAGCTGAGTTTTCTTGATAAAGTTTTTAAACGTCTGAAATATGTCCTCTCCTCGCGTCTGTTCTTTCATGGGAAGTGCTGTCAATAGCTCCTCTTTTGCAGTGAGATCACTAAACACCATACGAATGAAAATGCACATCTGGGCTGTGTCACTCACATCTGTAGATTCGTCCAGCTGCAGTGAGAAACACTCACAATCTCCGATGTCCTTCCACATTTGCTGGGTTAAATCCTCAGCCATGGCTTCACAGCGCCGTGTAACTGTATGTCTTGACAGCTGCAAAGCTTTGATTGAAGATAATATCTCTGCCTTATTTTTAAAGTCTCGGAACAATGAGTCAGCTGCTTCAACGAATGCTTCTTTTACCATCTCTCCGTCTTGGAAGGACTTATTGTTTTTAACGATGGCGTGACTCACCCGGAACGATGCTTCGGTGGCGGCTTTCGGTTTTTTTTTTTTTTTTTTTTTACTTATTTGTACCTGTAGGTAGATTTGGTTTGCAGTCTGGTGACAAGCCACCGGCTGCTGGTCGCTGCGTGCGCGAGCGCCCTAAACCTACATGTTTTTGGTATGCGGGAGGAAACCAGAGAAATCCCAGAGTAAACCCACGCAACACGGGGAGAACATGCAAACTCCACACAGCTCACTGTTGGTCGGGGGCTGGGATCGAACCCACGACCTCACGATCCCCGCGATCCCCCGGCCGAGGGTAAACTGTGCTGCCACAGTGCTAAACCATTGCGCCACCGTGCAGCTTTTCAAGTTTGTTGAGTGAAAAATGACTGCTGTCCGGACAACTGGGATTTTAGTCCCTCCACCTTTCTCTTTCTCAGCTGGCTTTTCAGCGGAAAGTCGATGTCGTATTTTCCATGAACAGTCCGAAAATGCCGCTCCACATTTCCCTTCTTTGGTATTGCGATGGTAGACTGGCAGATGAGGCAAACGCACTTCGAAAATGACATCGTGAAAAAAAAGTCCACCTCCCATTCCGTATGAAAGTGATATGTTTTTGCCTTCTTTCTTGGTCCAGCTTTCTCACTCATTTTGATCACCATATGTTTTAGCAAGGGCTTAAAATCTGAGGTAATTCGCTGACTAGCTTGTAAGTTTTGCTGTGCTTAGCGCCGTTGTTTACGCATGAGCGGTGACCTAAAGGTCAAAATTCAGTTGTCATCTGAATGGTTGCCCTGTATGTCAATCAAGTGACAGGATGTTCGATAGACTGACAAATATTTTTTTTAATGTCATGCTGCTATCGACCAGTACTACCTCCGCGATCGACCAGTAGATTGCGATCGACGTAATGAGCACCCCTGCCCTAGTGGGTGGTCTCCGTGCTGCTGGGTCTGTGGCGGTTCTTCCTGCGGGTCCTTTTTTCATCTGCTGCAGCAGTCAGTCTCTCTTCACCTGCCTTGAGCTGTCTGGTCAAGGTGCTTCTCCATTTGGAGCGGTCCGTTGCAAGGTCCTCCCAGCGCTCTGTGTTGATCTCCAGGGCCTTCATGTCTCTCTTGTAGACGTCTCTAAAGCGCAGCTGTGGGCGGCCAACGTCTCTCCTGCCAGTCGCCAGTTCTCCGTAGAGGACGTCTTTGGGGATTCTGCCATCCTCCATACGGTGAACGTGGCCTAGCCAGTGGAGCCTGCGCTGCCTGAGTAGAGTGAACATGGAGGGAAGGCCGGCGCGGGACAGAACTTCTGTGTTGGGCACTTTGTCCTGCCAGGATATGTCCAGGATGTGGCGAATGCAGCGCAAGTGGAAGGAGTTCAGTCTCTTTTCCTGCCGGGCGTATGTTGTCCACGTCTCACTCCCGTAGAGCAGTGTGCTGATGATGCAGGCGTTGTACACTGCCATCTTCGTCTTGACAGAGAGTTTGGGATTCTTCCACACTCGTGTGGTGAGGCGAGCGAGTGTGAAGGCTGATTTTCCAATCCTCTTGTCGATCTCTGTATCAAGGGAGAGGTTGCTGCTGATCGTGGACCCCAGGTACATGAACTGATTCACGACCTCCAGCTCGTAGTCGTCGATGGTGATGGTTGATGGTGCTTCCGTGCCTTGCGCCAAGACGTTAGTCTTCTTCAGGCTGATGGTAAGCCCGAAGTCCTTGCATGCCTGGGAGAAGCGGTCCATCAGGGTCTGAAGCTCCTGCTGTGTGTGGGTCGCGACTGCAGCGTCGTCTGCAAACAGCATGTCTCTGATTAGAGCCTCGCGTACTTTGGTTCTGGCTTTCAGGCGGGCGAGGTTGAAAAGCCTGCCATCAGATCTTGTGTGCAGGTAGATTCCCTCTGTTGCTGTGCTGAAGGCATGCCTCAGGAGCATAGCAAAGAAGATCCCAAAGAGGGTTGGTGCAAGTACACAGCCCTGTTTCACTCCGCTGCGTATGTTGAATGGCTCTGAGACGTTGCCGTCGTGCTGCACTATCCCCTGCATGTTGGTGTGAAATGATTCGATGAGGCTTTGCAACTTTGGTGGGCATCCTATCTTTGGCAGGATCTTGAAAAGGCCCTCTCTGCTGACCAGATCGAACGTTTTGGTGAGGTCGATGAAGGCGACGTACAGGGGCATGTTCTGTTCTCTGCATTTCTCCTGGAGTTGGCGGATGGAGAATATCATGTCTACCGTCGATCGCTTAGCACGGAAGCCACACTGAGACTCGGGGTAGACACGTTCGGCAAGCTTCTGTAGACAAGCGAGAACAACTCGTGCGTAGACTTTGCCAACAACGCTGAGGAGGGAGATGCCCCTGTAGTTGTTGCAGTCGCTTCTCTCCCCTTTGTTTTTGTAGAGGGTGATGATCTTGGCATCCCTCATGTCCTGTGGTATGGCACTTTCCTTCCAGCACTGGCAGAGGACGTCATGCAATGGCAGCAGTAGGGCGGTCTTGCAGTGCTTGATCAGGTTGGGGGGTATGCCGTCGTTGCCAAGTGCCTTGCCAGTGGCCAAGCTATCAGTGGCCTTGCTGAGTTCGTCGATGGTTGGCTCGGTGTCAAGTTCGTCTATATTTATTTATTTAGCGAATGCAAAGTCCTTAAGCCAAGCAGTTGCCTCCTGGTTTGCTGTATGGAGGGTGTGTAATCCTCCTTCCAGTCTTTGGAGCGGGCAAGCCTCTATGATGTGTTCCATAGGTTGCTCCTCTCCACATGCGCACAGTGGGCTAGGGCTACTGCCCCATCTGTGAAGGCTGGCCAAGCAGGGGCCATGTCCAGTCCTGAAGCGATTGAGTGTAGACCACTGTCTCCTTGGGAGGTTGGTGCCCGGGACCTGTTGGTTGGGGTTTATCACCAGCTGTTTGTTTGGGACCTCCTTGGTCTCCCATTCCTCTTGCCAAGCTGTCTGGATGGTAAAGTCAGCTGGGGGAGGGTTTTTCCAAATCGGCCGTCTGGATGAAAGTCGGGCAGTGGGTGGGGTGTAGATATCTGCATGGATTGGTAAGTGAGGAAAATCTTTAACTTTTTGGAGCGTCCTTTGAGTTAATGCTGCTCGCCGGATGTGTGGAGGGGCTATGTTTGACAATACAGAGAGCCAGGGGAGTGGTGTTGAGCGGATTGTTCCAGTTCCAGTTCTCATGGTTGAGTTGAGCTGGGTGTCTACATGGTGTGTGTAAGATGACCTGGACCAGACAGGGGCACAATATTCTGCTACAGAGTATGAAAGGGCCAGTGCTGAGGTGCGCAGGGTGGACACTGCCGCCCCCCATTTTGCACCAGCGAGCTTGCAGAGCAGGTTGTTTCGTACTTTCACCTTAGCAGCCGTCCCCTTTAGATGTTCCTTGAAGGATAAGGTCCTATCAAGGGTCACTCCAAGATAAGTTGGATTTGGGGCATGCTTAAGCTTGAGTCCGCTCAGGTGGATGTTTAGTTCTCTGGCAGCTTTTGCATTGTGGAGATGAAATACACTGGAGACGGTTTTTGCTGGGCTTGGTTTTAGGCGCCAGATTTTGCAGAACTGGTCCAGTTTAGCAAGATCTTCCGTGAAGTTCGTCTATAGATGGCAGGCAGTCGATGGCATCAAGGGCTGACGGTGTCACGGTGTTCTGTCTGGAGTAGAGGTCGGAGTAGTGTTCCACCCATTTCTCCATCTGCTTGTTCTTTTCTGTGATCATCTCCCCAGTGGAGGATTTGAGGGGGGCCGTCTTGCTCTGAGCCGGACCAAGTGCTTTCTTGATGCCATCGTACATACCACGGATGTTCCCTGTTATGGCAGCGGTTTGAATGTCTTGGCTGAGCTGAGTCCAGTACTCATTGGCACAGTGCCGAGCAGTCTGCTGAACTTTGCTTCTCGCAGCCTTGAGAATCTGGAGATTCTTCTCGTTTGGGTACTTCTTGTACTCAGCAAGTGCTGAGCGCTTGGCTTCAATAACGGGGGTCATCTCGGTCAACTTGGCATCAAACCAGTCCTGTGACTTCGAGGTCTTCCTCCCAAAGGTAGCCAAGGCTGTGCGGTGGATGGTGTTTCGCAGCTCTTCCCACTTTAGCTTTGCAGATCCTCCTTCTTGTGGTACACCAAGTTTCTTCTCAAAGGTGGAGGCAAACTGCTCAACAAGTTCTGGTTGGGCCATCTTGCTGGTGTCAATCCGTGCCTTTCCAGGCTGTCTAGCACGATGGAATTTCTTCAGCTGCAGCTTGACCTTGCAACACACCAATGAATGGTCTGTGTCGCAATCTGCACTCTGGAACGAACGGGTGATTAGCACATTCTTCAGTGAGGTGCGCCTGGTCAGGATCAAGTCCAGCTGGTGCCAGTGCTTTGAGCGCGGATGTCGCCAGGAAACCTTGTGTTGGGGCTTGGTCTTGAAGAACGAGTTTGTGATGCACAGATCGTGATATGTGCAGAACTCGAGCAGCCGCTGTCCGTTGTCGTTCATTCTGCCCACGCCAAATGGTCCAAGACAGGAGGGCCAGGAGTCGTGGTCAGCACCCACTCTGGCATTGAAGTCTCCAAGGAGAATAAGTTGTTCAGAGTTGGGGATGATCCTGACAGTTGTTGCGAGATTCTCGTAGAACTCGTCTTTTGCCTCTGGTGTGGCTGTCAGTGTTGGGGCATACACACTGATGAGGGTGACTGCGCCTTGAGTGGTGTTGAGGCGGAGGGTGAGGAGTCGTGCCCAGCCATTGCTGCCCGGTTCCACCATCTTCAGCAAGGTGTTCTTCACTGCGAAGCCCACTCCGTGTTCCCTGTGTCCGTCACTGCCCTTTCCCTGCCAGTAGAACGTGTAGTCCTTCTCTCTCAGTGTGCCTGCGTCAGCCAACCGTGTTTCCTGGAGAGTGGCAATATCCACTCCCAGTCTCTTCAGCTCATTATTGATGATGGCAGTCTTCCTGGTGTCGTTGATGTCCTTGAGGTTAGCAGCGAGTCCTGTCATCATAGTGCGGACGTTCCAAGTTCCCAGTTTTAGAGTTGGTCTCTTTTGTTTTTTTGTCTTGCCTGGTGCGAAGGTTCTCAGCCTGCTGTTTGGACTTCTCTTCATCCCCATGCACCCAATGAGGAAAGCAAGCTGTGGCGGGACAACACCTTATTGGCTGGGGGCTGCCCAGCTTGAGGCGGGCGGTAGCTGTCCAGTGAGATCCAATGATCCCTCCCACCGTCGGGAACAACCCCTGGCGCCGCACTCTACGCCAATTGAGCGGTGGTTTATAACCGGTAACTGTCATTCCCCGTGTTTTGTCTACGCCAAAGGCGAAGCTGGAGTGTCCTCTCCAGTGATCCGGTGTTCTACCTTCCAGCGTTGGGCATTGGTAGGATTCAAGCCTGGGCAGGAAGATATGGAGGACAAGATGTTGCCCATGCAGCATGTCCCCCCTCTCCACGTCACTGATGAATCCAAAGGAACAGCAGGGCTGCTACAGTTTGGCACCAGCGCCGTCGCAGGAGCTGCCAGAACGATGTTGAGAACAACAGAGAACTGCCTTAGGGGCTTCGAGTCCGGATTTTTCCTCAGGGTTGACTCCCGAAGCCTTTCCCGTGACCGGGTGTGCCGCAAGGCAGCGGAGGTTTGAAATCAGGGTTTACTTTCCCCTAGATGGGCTACCTTCCCAGGTTGACGAGCCACCATCTACCCGAAGCATCTGGTTTTAAGGCGCCAGAGATCCGCCCTCGCCCATTCTCCTATTAGTAAAAGCAGTTCCGCCGGGCTTAGAGACTAAACCACACGGGCAGGCTAGGAGTTGGACTTAGTTGTCAGAGGCTTTTCGAGACGCACGCCATAAGGAGCATTTTATGAGCACTGGGAGCTTAACCCCAGTGCCGCTCCTGGCTATGACAACCTTGGAACCTGTTTGTAAACACAGTATATCATGTTTCTTCCTTAGACACTAAGACTCTGGCCTTATCAAGGTCAGTTCCAGGAGACAGCTAGGCTCCGTACTCCCACATATCATTCTCATAACATATTCTCTTTGTTTGTTCCAAGGTATAAAATCTCCCCACACCATTTTGACTTGAACATTTCTGCTGAACTGCTGCATGAAATCTTCCTCTTGATCAAGAATAAATACCCAGAAAAGGCATCTTTGACACTGCACTTTTATTTATTAACCAGACCAACAAGGGACATCTATTAATATAAAGAAAATTCACAGCAGTGTATAATTGACTGTTGATTAATGAACAAGCTGATCTAATATGGTAACTACAGTTTACAAAAAGAGCCAAAAAAAAATCTCTAATCACACTGATTTCCATCACTAAACTAGCCATGCTAGCCATCCAAACTAGCATCCATGACATGTTTCGGTACCCATGTCATGCTAGACCAGAATTGCTGTGGATTAATGAGCAAACTGGGACCTTAGAGCTCTAGTGGGGTGACTACAATTCACAGTGGAGAGCTCTAAAAACTACAGCTGGGTCACTGGCTATGTCACTAACTAAGCTAGCTTTACTATAGCTACGTGAGCCCCGGGGCTTTTTGGGAAGCTTCCTCTGCTCCTCTACGGAGAGGGTGTGCCAGACTTTCCAGGAAGCAGGTCTGTATCAGGTCTGTTAAGTAACGACGTGATGACTTCACAGAAGAGAACAGCCAATCTGAATGGTACCCGGTCAAGTCTCTGCATAATCAACTCGTCCCAGCCAGTTACAGCCGCCCCGTAACCAGCTCGCTTCATGGCCAACTTGCCCCACAACAAACTCGCCCCGGAAGCATATAAATGTAGGCTGTGCATTACCTGAACTGTCATCGTGGAAGACAACAACTGCTTGGCTTGTGCCAAGCAGGTGCTCAGACACATCCCCGACAGGTCATGTTGTACGAAGTGTGTGTGTGTGTGTGTGTGTGTGTGTGTGTGTGTGTGTGTGTGTGTGTGTGCTGCAGGCAGCAGCTGAGCAGAGCTCTGTACTGGTTTTTCCTGTGAACCAACGCTGTGTATATAACCCACAATAGCCAGTCATATGTTTGAATTTTAAAGAAATTAAAAGTTTGGTTAAAATAGGTGGGTTGAAAATATATATTTTTATTAAAACTTGTAACACTGAAAATAAAATTTAAAAAACTCTCCTCCCTTGCAGAAAAAAATTACAATCAGATATTCAGAGATTTCAACAAACACTAAAAACGAGGCTGCTGAGTTAGGCTCGTTCGCTGTGCCGCACCACAGGCCATCACTTGATGGGGCGAGTTTGTTGTGGGGTGACTTGATGGTAAACCATCCAAATGAGGCGTTTCAGACATCTCTGTAGTCCTAGATCAGGGGTCGGCAATGTGTACTACACAAAGTGCCGCTGTGAGGGACTTTTTTTTTTTTTTTTTTTTAATCTGCATGGAACCACAAAAATATGAGCCTAAAAACTGTTTCACAATGACAGAATTACAGCTACAATCTGGCCTGGCCTGAAAACATCAGGATTAAGAGGTTGTTATTTTCCTTTTTGTATTTTTTTTTAAGTTGTAAATTTGTTAACGTTTTCTCACAAAATTGCTACTTTTTTTGGTAATTTTTTATTTGCAAAAAGTTTTTTTTCTTGCAAAATTGTGTAGATGTTTTCCTTATTAAATGGTAAATTTTTTAAATTCAAAATTTGTTATATATTTGGCCTAAACGTGTTTTTTTTTTTTTTTCTAAATTTGGCATATTTTTATTTGTAAATTTAAAACCTTTATCGAGTAAAATTGAAGACTTTTTCCATGTAACTTTGACATTTTTCCAAATAAAGTTATAAGCTTTTTTCATAAATTTTGATACTTTTTGGCATAATCTTGTGCATTTCTCATAAGATTGTCTCACCTTGTTATCCTTTTCACGTAAAAATTCTGCCTTTTTCATATAACTCTGCAACCATTTTCCAGTAAAACTGTAGCTTTTTTGGGTAAATTTGATATTTTTTTTCTTGACAATTTTTCCTCATAAAGTTGCATCATGTTCCTTAAATTTCAGAAATGTTTTTTCATAAATTTTCTAATAATTTATTCTAATAAATTTATTATATTTTTATTTGTAAATTTACTGGCTTTCATGAGCAAACTGCAGCATTTCTAACACAAACATCACATTTTTTTCATAAAACTCCAAATTTAAATTTCTTAGGGTTTTTTTTTTTGTTTTTTGTTTTTTTTTGCTTAAGGTGCTGCCTTTCTTGGAAATGCATGAGTTTTTTTCAAAGCCTCGGGGAGCCACTTTCTATGGACAAAAGAGCCACACGTGGCCCCATAGCCACAGGTTGCAGACCCCTGTCCTAGATTTTGTTGGAGAGGAGAGCTCCTGTGTAGGAGGACTTTGGCCTCTGACTTTACAGACTGTATAATGTCAGAAATCCTACAGAACACACTAGAACAAAGGGGGGGACCCCAAAAAACATTAATGGGGGCTCTTTAAAGGGTACCTGTGGTGGTCGTCTAAACACATTCAACTTGAAAACATTAGACAAAGTATTCGTTATTTGGTTAAATAATTATTGCCAGCCATATACCACCAGAGAAATATGCAAATACGACCGCAGGCATGGCCAGCCAATGAAAACTCTGCGCGCAGCCATGACACATGCGGATGTGACGTCATTACGTTGATACTGAAAAGTCAATACTCCGTCTGTATGAGCGACTAGGGTGCTGTTGTGAGTGTTTTTATTCTATTATGGCTGAATTGTCGGACTCTGAGGAAGAATTTGTCCAACATGGCTACAGGTTTGAGCCAGAAAGGTCTTCTGAGGGTGAAAGTGACGAAGTGGTCCTCACACACAACGCAATTTCGTCTGAAAGGATTCGTCTGTGCCCTGTTCCGAGATTGCGCAATCACTTTTCCGCTACGATCTTCTGACAAGGTGAGCTAGGTTTGGGTACACAAAAGAAGTGTTTATCTTTGTTTTTTCGCTAATTATTGAGACATCCAAAGGTTTTACATTCCGCCATGTTGCGATATCCGTATCGCATTGTATGTTTTTGTTGTTACAAGAGCGCCGAGTGTCTGCTGCTCTGTAGAATCATCGGCCGTCTGGCAGCCGTTACGACCTCAGATCAGACGAGACGACCCGCTGAATTTAAGCATTTATTTATTTATTTTCTACTCGTTTTAGTTCTGCATTTAATATAAACCCTGAGTTTGAAATAAACGTTTGTATTTGAATATCCCGAAAGCAACTGCTCATCCGGGCACTCCAGGCTCAGCCAATATTGATCCAGATCGCGGTATCCACGCTACTACGTCACAGGAAGCGTCCTGGCAGGCCATGTAGCTGCCAGTATAGCTGCACCCATGTTTTGCTGACATAGCTGAACCAGCACATCAGCAATGGATTTATATCACATTGCTTTGAACTTGAACTTAAACTTGAACTAGAACGTGAGACAGGGGCTCGATATAATATCTTTTTTTTCACGACCACCACAGGTACGCTTTAAAGGGAACTTTTGGGAGTCCCTCAAGGCTCTGTGTTAGGCCGTCATAATTTTTAAATCCTACAGAGCACGCTGATATAAAGAGGAAACTTCAAAAAGGCATAATAGGTGGGGTTTATCGTTGTTATACTGCAGCCAGCCACCGGAGGGTAATCAAAATGAACAAGCTTCACTTTAAAAGGTACTCCGATTATATGGGCATGTTAGCTCTATATGCTTTATTTTGATGTTAGTAACATAACTATAATATAATTTTTTTGAAAATAATTCCCAGTTTTATATATTTTTAAAAAACTTTATTACGATGTAAATCGCCATTTTTGTTTACGTTGCAATGCATTCTGGGTAGTGACGTAGAATGGTTGCAGCCGTTTTTTCTGTCTTATACAAGCCAAGAAGCGAAGCTACGAACTACTGCCATTTGTCAGTGAAAATGCCACATTGCGCGGCTTTTGGATGTAATTTCCAATCAAAGGGAAATAAAGAGAGCGGGGTAAGCCTCCATAGCTTTCCTAAAGAGGGAAAGTTGAGGAAAAAGTGGGGCAGCGGCTCAGGAGGTAGAGCAGGTCGTCTAATAACCTGATGGTTGGTGGTTCGAATCACGCTCTCCCCAGATATCCTGCTGTTGTGTCCCTGGGCAAGACACTTCACCTGCATTGCCTCCAGTGCCCATAACAGAATCAGAATCAGAATCAGAATCAGGTTTATTGCCATTGTTCATGTAGTACACAAACTAGGAATTTGTCTCGGCGCAATGCTGCAACATTAAACATGATAAGATAAAAGAAATAAACTATACATGCAATAAAGTGTAGAATAAGAGTAAGTGATACTGGTCAGCAGTTAAAATATATTAGCGAGCAGCAGATACTGTGGAGAACTATATAGTGCAGTCGGTAATGCAGGAAGAAAACAGTGATGATTGACATGAGTCTGGTTGAGCTGCTGTACATAGTGCACGAGAGTCAATAAGTACTGTACAAAGCACTGGGTATGAATGTGTAAAAATGTTTAAATGCTCGGTGGTGGTCGGAGAGGCCGTTGGCGCGGATTGGCAGCCACATTTCCGTCACGCTGAGTGTCTATGATCAAGCACTCTAGCGCACGCTTGATAAAGCTGATATATATATATATATTTATCGCGCTATATCGCTCAAAGCACACGCTTGAGCGTGCGCTTGATCGATATAGCATGCGCTTGAGTGTCTCTCCGCTCCACGTGTCTCAAGCGTGCGCTTGAGGAAGCATTATTTTAAGGTGAAACATATATTGTTGATTTACTTACAATAGAATGCTCAAACACAAAAAAATTGTCTACAAGCATGATGGGCACTGAACTGATAAACATGGACTCTCAGCAACATAAAACAATTTCTCTGTTGCTTTCTCAGACTGCGGGTTGAACGTCCATAAGCAGTGCTCCAAAGTCGTTCCAAATGACTGCCAGCCAGCTCTTCGACATGTCAAGCTTGAGCGTGCGCAAAGCTCAAGCATGCGCTTTGAGCGATATAGCGCTTTATCATAGCGTGATAAATATATATATCAGCTTTATCAAGCGTGCGCTATAGCGCTTGATCATAGACACTCATAGAGTGACAGAAATGTGGCTGCCAATCCGCGCCAACAGCCTCTCCGGCCACCACCGAGCATTTAAACATTTTTACACATTCATACCCAGTGTTATGGGCACTGGAGGCAATGCGGGTGAAGTGTCTTGCCCAGGGGCACAACGGCAGGATATCTGGGGAGAGCGTGATGCGAACCGCCAACCATCGGGTTATTAGACGACCTGCTCTACCTCCTGAGCCGCTGCCGCCCCACTTTTTCCTCAACTTTCCCTCTTTAGGAAAGCTATGGAGGTTTACCCCGCTCTCTTTATTTCCCTTTGATTGGAAATTACATCCAAAAGCCGCGCAATGTGGCATTTTCACTGACAAATGGCAGTAGTTCGTAGCTTCGCTTCTTGGCTTGTATAAGACAGAAAAAACGGCTGCAACCATTCTACGTCACTACCCAGAATGCATTGCGACATAAACAAAAATGGCGATTTACATCGTAATAAAGTTTTTTAAAAATATATAAAACTGGGAATTATTTTCAAAAAAATTATATTATAGTTATGTTACTAACATCAAAATAAAGCATACAGAGCTCACATGCCAATATAATCGGAGTTCCTTTTAAAAGAGAGCTCTCCTGTCATCCATCTTTATCTACAGTCTTCATTTTTTTTATAGTTTCTACAAGAAGTCATTTTTCAAAAATGTTACTTCAGATTCAGAAACCAGGAAAGTTATTTATTCTTCCTTTAAGTTTCTTTCGTTCCCTCCTCCCCACAGGAAGATGCTGGATCCCGGCCTTTCCTCATCCTCCCGACAGAACATGTTCCTCAACCTGCTCTACAAATCCTTGAAGGCCGACGTGGCGCCACGGCGGGTCAAAGCCTTCATGAAGCGGCTGCTGCAGGTCAGCGCTGAACAGAGCGCCAGCTTCGCCTGCGGGGCGCTCTTCCTGGTGTCAGAGGTCATGAGGGCAAAACCGGGCCTCAGGATGCTGCTGCAGGAGGAGGAGGGGGTGAGGAAGCAGAATCAGAATGACAGAAGTTTTATTTGTAACTAGAAAATCCTAACCTCCCTGATTTATTCCATCAGGACGGCGAGGAGGAGGAGTTTAAAGACCTTGCTGCAGATGATGATGATGATGATGATGATGGGGAGAAGGGATTTGTGGACACAGACAAACAGGAGGAAGAAGCAAATGCAGAGAAGAAAGAGACCAAACCCGTGGCATCATGGGTACACCACAACAACCTGGAAGGTAAATGAGTTTCAGTAGGTGATTTGTATTAACGGGGGGTGGGGAGTTTTGACAAATTTAGCATAAGGTACAAATGTATAGAGGGTATGCATATGATGTCACCAAACGGAACTCGTGTCAGTTAAAAAATGGCAAAAATGAGTGGCAGCATTTGGGTGTATGCCGTAAAACAAAAAATACACATAATATTCAGTCACAGCAGTACACAGAATACCTGCATGCATTGTGGAGAGCTAACCTTTTCATTCTGTCTTGATTAATTGGCAAAAATTTTTGGAAATAAATAATTAAAGCTATGAATCCGTTCATCATTTACCGTGAGCTCCTTGGTTTTTACCCACACATCACTACAGTCAAGTAATGGTCTGATATTAACATCTTAATTTAAAACAAAAGGTACTCTGTGCACTGCTGTGACTAAATATTTTGTGTGAATTTTATGTTTTAAAAAAACAAAAAATAAAGCTCACATGATTGCCACTATCCCAGCCCCTGACCAACAGTGATCTGTGTGGAGTTTGCATGTTCTCCCCTTGTCTGCGTGGGTTTACTCCGGGATTTCTCCAGTTTCCTCCCACATGCCAAAAACATGCAAGTTAGGTTAATTGGCATCAACTGGGGATTCTAAATTGTCTTTAGGTGTGACTGTGAGAGTGAATGGTTGTCTGTCTCTCTGTGTTGGCCCTGCGATGGACTGGCGATCTGTCCAGGGTGTACCCTGCCTCTCGCCCAAAGATGCTGGGATAGGCTAAAAAAATCATTTACTGAGTCATTTTTGAGTGTAGGAAACCAGTGTTTCCTCTGGCTTAAAGAACTTGGCATGTTGGCAACATATCCCGGGGGGGGGGGGGGGTAAACATACCAGAATATTTTAATTTTATACTATTTATTTCTTTTTAAAATTTTACACAGTAACATTGCATATGGAACTTACCATTTGAACTATTGTACAACCGAGGCTTGAATATTGGGTCTCACCCAGACATCCTGTGTTTAGACTTTTTAGTGGCGGTATCCTTCTCTCCTTCCTCTGCCTGAACACTTTCCTCTCCTTGGCTCCTCTCTTCTGTCTCATTTTGCCCTCTCTGAGCTCTGTCTAATTCAGGTTCTCTCTCTGTCTATGGTAGTATACAAACAGGTTAGAAAATATCAAGTGTCATGTTTTGTCTTGCAGGATTTTTTTGTCATGGTTTACATAAATGACAAAAATATGTGTATTTTTTTGTATTTTTATTCTAGTGTTTCTTTTTTTCCATTGAGAGAGTAGGGAAGGGAAAGAAACATTCATAATGGTAATGTACTCATGCATACTTAAATTATATGATCGGGTGGGTATAGTAGCCAGAAATTGTACTCGTGTAAATGCAGTGCTTTGAAATTAATAATTAAAAGTAGACAACCAAAAATTTCTCATAGAGTTAAGGGTACAAAGAGCACCCACTTAAAAACTTGAGTAATAACTTCAGTCTTGAAGGTTTCTCTTTTTTAAAATATATATATATATATATATATATATATATATATATATATATATATATATTACCTTTGGTGCCATGCTTCTACCTGAGAGAGTACCCCTCCGGGCCTCTTTCTTCACCAGGTTTGAGACGATCTCCCTAAATGGAGGAGGCACTCTATGACCTCACACACCAAGGTGTGTATCCCCCTTGTAGCTGGACTTACTCAGGGAAGCAGGTTAGTTCACTTACAGGCACCCGTAGTCTCTTTACGTGTGAAAGATGAATCCAAGATGGTCGTTCAGCAATACGCACTGCAGTGGGGGTGGTTAACAGCACCTGATATGGCCCAAGCCACCTTACTGAGTTCTAGTGCTGGCGGTGGTGGTTTTTGATGAAGATGTAATCACCAGGATGCAGAGGGTTATCTTGTCCCTCCTGTGGAGCAGAGAGAACTCTGACAGAATCAATGTATTCTTTGGTGTTTAAGCATTCTCTGAGGTGTTCGCTAAGGTTTGTGTATTTGTTAGGTGTGGTTAGTGGTGAGAGGTCGGGCAAAACATAAGGACGATGAAAAGCACATTCAAAAGGTGACAATCCTGCCTTTGTGTCTGGTATGGAATTAATCGTTAGTTTAACCAGTTTTAGGGCTTCAGGCCAGGTAATGCCCTTTCCATGTGTGGTTTTTGCCAGCATTTGTTTGATTGTACCATTTTTCCTTTCTACCAACCCAGCACTCTGTGGGTGGTAAGCTGTGTGGAATTTCAGCTGTATTCCAACACTTTTAGCCAAATCTTTAACTATTTGGGCTGTGAAGTGTGTGCCATTGTCAGCATAAATAATTTCTGGTATTCCAAAGGTTGGGAAAATATTATTTTGCAATACCTTACAAACAAATTTTGTATCTGCCTTGGCAGTGGGGTGAATTTCTGTCCACTTTGTAAAAGTGTCAATCAGGACAAGACAATATTGGAGCTGACCCACTTTTGATAGTTCTATAAAATCCATGCACCATTGGGGAAAAAGGTGTTTTAGGTTGTGGAAAGCTTCCCTGTCTTGTTCTCATTGCACCTTGAGCATTGTTTTTCTATGCACACTGTGCATTGACTGCAAACCTTTTTCATTTCTTTTTGAAATCCAGGACAGAAAAAGTGTCTTTCAGCTTGCTTAATCATCCTTCCTGTTGACACATGGCAATGGCCATGAGTCACCAGCGCCACCCAGCGGTACAATGAGGGTGGAAGGATGACCTTGCCATCAGCAGTGCAATAAATGTTTCTGTCATTTAAGACAGCATCAGATGGAAGTGTCATTTTTTTTTGTGCATCATGCAAAATGTCCAAATCAAGTGGACAGTGTGCTTGTAAAAATGTTGTGGCTATGTGGCCTTCAGCGGCACAACGGGCAGCATGATCAGCCAATGCATTACCCTTAGTTAACAGGTCTGTTCCTCGTGTGTGTGCAGGGCAATGAACAATTGACAGTGATTTAGGCAGTGTCAAAACATAATCAGAATCAACTTTATTGCCAAGTATGCTTACACATACAAGGAATTTTACTTATCACTAAGGTGCGCTCATGTTAAGCGCTCCCTAATGACGCGGCAGCCATACAGGCGCCTAATAAGCCAGTTCTTTCAAAAGATCATAATGTTGGACTGGCTTTCCTGTAGATATTACAAATCCTCTAATGTTCCTTAAGGCAGTATGCGAGTGTGCTGCATTAAAAGAAAACTTGCTGTCAGTACAGATGGTGACATCCAAATCCTTAGACCATTTCAAGGCTGCAGTGAGAGCCAAAAGTTCAGCTTTTGGGGCAGATGCCGGTTGGGGTACATTTTCAACAATCAAAATTTCTGTTAATGTGGTGACTGAATGGGCTGTGGATGTGCTGCCATCAGGTAATTTAACTGACGAGCCATCAGTAAACAGCCAAAGGGATTCTTTTTTCATTGTTTGTGAAAAGATCAGGTCTTGGGAGAAATTACCATAGTGATTGTTGAACACAATCATGGTCTAAGGATTCTGATGTATCGCCACCAGAGGGAAGCAGTGTAGCGGGATTCAGTGAGGTACATTTGATGAAGGTAAGGTGTGGTTGAGATAATGACGTCATTGTGTACCGTAAGCATCTGGCATTAGAGAGCATAGTATGACCATTTTCTGAAAGCAAGACTTCCACTGTATGAGGCACATGTACAGTTAAAGGATGGTATAAAACTACGTCAAGAACTGCGGTCATCGCATCTGCTGTCGCTGCCACTGCCTGCATACAGGGAGTTAATCCAGCAGCCACTGAATCCAGTTTCCATGTATAATAGGGCAAGGGTTTGTATTGTCCTGCATGAATTTATGTCAATACTGCTGACATGTGACCATTGACAGCATCACAAAACCGGTGGAACGGTTCTTCATAATTTGGGATTTGCAAAGCACATATACTGTAGATGACAGCATGTTCTTGAGAGTAGAGATTGATTGTATATGGTCTGGGGTGATTTCCACTTTTTCATGCCAATTTCCATGGGTCGCCCTGAAGTAGTGCATACAGTGGTGCAGTGTGCTGAGAATAATTTGGTATCCACTGTCGGCAGTAATTCAGGGTGCCCAGCAAAGACATTAACTCGTTCTTTGTTTGTGGCAAAGGTAAATTCTGAATAGTTTTTATTCTGTCTTTTTTCCAGTTTTTTCCCATCAGCTATGAGTATGTGTCCAAGAAATTTAACATCAGGCTTGCAAAACTGCAGTTTATTTCTGCTGCACTTAAAGCCATTTTGGTACAAAAACTGCAGGAGCGCAATTGTGTCCTGTTTGCATTGGTCGTCATTGGAGGATGCAACCAGGATGTCATCCACATAAAGTAGTATTTTAGAGCCTGCTGGTGGGTCAAATCTAGCCATCAAGGATGGCATTTCTTGAGGAAAAAATGGTTGGGCTCTCACAATAACCTTGGGGTAATCTGGTGTAAGTGTATCTTTTACCATCAAAAGTGAAGGCAAACCAAAACTGGCTGTCCTTGTGAAGGGGAATGGTAAAGAATGCATTGCTGAGATCTACAACTGAGAAAATTGAGGAATCATGTCCTACAGAATTTAACGATGTATGGGGATCAGGGACAGATGGAGCACAAGGAATAACCGCGGCATTTACAGCTTGAAGTTCCTGCACTAACCTCCAACCAACACTAGGTGGAGCCTTTTTAACAGGAAACAATGGGGTGTTGACTGGAGAGTCAGGGCATTGGATAATTACTCCACTTTGTAAAAGATCTGTAATAATAGGTTTAATGCCTTCAAGTGCCTCAGGTTTCAGTGGGTATTGTTTTTTGTAAGGAAATCCTCTCCCGTTAGATTTTATGATTACAGGAGTAGCATTTTTTTTTTTAGAAGACCTACGTCTGCCTGTCCGGTAGACCACAGTCCGGAGGGCAGAGAGTCCAGTTCTCAGGTTGAAACAGTGTATGCTGGTGTGCATGTTACTCCCAGAGCGTCAGGCGGACACTCAGTTCCACATATGTAATGAATATCAAAGTGAAGGGTCATCATGACCCTGAGAGGGGTTTTAAAAAGACCTGTGGAAGGTGAGTGTAGCACCCTCTGCTCCGAGGTGTTTACCCAATCAGTGGCACAATTGGCTGTTTGAATCATTTTACCACAGTCAGCCCAGAAATAACCCTCTGGTCCCCAAAGAGACATATGTTTGAGGCGGAGTGGACATGCAATGCAAAGGAGAAATCTCTGTGGGTAGATTTAAAGACATTGCCGCCACTCCTTGACTGTCAAAAATCAGATCTTCAGTGCACACATTTATACCACAAAATTCTTGCAATTTGTCAGCTAATGCTGAATCAAAAGGTTCATTACATCTGATGTACTTCATGGTGACATGTAATGGTTGTGGTCTCGCCATGTTTTCAAGCATGTCCTCTGGCAAAAGAGCAGACATAATAGCTGTGCTCTGTGTGCAGAGGGCAGTTACTGCTGTACTACCGTCAGATGGATCAAAACTGAACAGGGTGCCACACCCTTGGTCATCAGGTTCGTCATTGTCTGTAAAAAACGTCTTGAGTGTTTCTCAACACAGTGTAGTCATCTTTTTTCAAGTCTGGGCCTAAAGTAATGTCAAGTCTGAACAGCACATCTCGTCCAAGCAAATTCACTGGGCAGGAGGGGGCCACAACAACCTCCGTCACACAGGAATATCCCGTTGTCATATCTGTCAAAGTAATGGGGCCATATAGGCTTTCTGTGGTCGTTCCTCCCCATGCATTTTGAACTTTAATTGTTCTTCCAGTGAATTTAGCACTTTTAGGAATTTTGCGAACAGTAGTGCGTGTGGCTCCTGTGCCACAAAGAAATTCAACCTCTTTTCCATTCACCAGTAACCATATTGTAGGGGCAGACAACGCACTACTGTACATAGTCAGGTCCAAAGTCTCATTGGGCCTCATTAACACTTCATATAGTCTTTTTTGTTGGTCAAGCACCATCTGTTCATCCTCAGGAGAGAGTCTGTCAATGTCGGTTAGTCATGCTGTCCTGTCTGAAGGTCCTTGACCCCCTGAGGGTCCTTGTCTGTTTTCACCTCCGTAGTCATTGTGATTTCCACCTCCTTTGCCTTGCTGAAACCTTCCCCTCTGATCATTCTGAAATCTCCTTCTACCTCTACCTCGTCCTCTGCCACCAAATCCACCTCTTTGTTCAAAACCACAGTCTCGGGCCCAGTGACCGGGTTGGCCACACTTGAAACACACATCCTCAGGCTTCATTCCTACTTGCAGTTGCTGTCCTCTCATTTTTGGTAATCCCCCTGGCACCATCCGTGCAACAAACACTTCTTCCTCTTCCTCCTGAGTGCTCATAAGTATTGGGACTGCTCTGCCCCTGGCCTTCTTTTTAAGTACTGGGAAAGCTCCCACGGCGTTTTCATTTTTGGGGTGAAATTGTTCTTCCAGTTTTTTAGCTTCTTGTAATAATTACTGTAAGGACCCTCCTTAGGATCTGGAGTCGGATAAGGAGGAGGGGAAAGCTTCTCCTTCTCGTCCGAGTCCGTCAGCGGCTTTTCACTGTTTTGGTTTTCACATTTTGGTTTCTTTTTAAGTTTGCTTATGTTTTTACTGTTTTCACGTCCTTGGTCGGCCTTTGCTTTGGCATCTGCAGCCGACGCCGCCCAAAGATTTGCACATTGGAGCTCCGCGTTTGGTTTTTTACTTTTGTTTTTTCTACTTGTAATGTCTACTGTTGAGACGAGAACCGCACACTCGTCTACATCCAGTGTAGGTTTAAACGAGTAATCCTTTTCCCATTTAGTCAAAAATTTTTCGGGATTTTTTATTTGGTCTTTTTCCTTTAGTCGATTATTATAGTTTTTTACCGTCCAGCGCGCCGTCTCTTCCTTTTTCTTTTGTTTTGATTTCCTTTTGTCTTCTGTTTTATCTGCACAGTTACCCATTTTCTTTTTGTCAGGAAAAGTGTAGGAAACTCACTATACTACTATTACACTTTTTTCAGACTTATGAGCAACACTCACTTATTGATTTGAAAAAGATTCTTGTGGCTCTTTGTTACATTACTCACTCAGGATGGATTAGGAGATTCTTGTAACGTATTGAGAGTGTATACCGACTTTTAATTATACTCTTTTCTCATTTATGAGTGACACTCACTTACTGATTTTGAAAAGATTCTTGTGGCTCCTTATTACTTTACTCACTCATGATGGATTATAAGATTCTTGTAACGTATTGAGAGTATATAGTAACTTTTATTTGTTTTGCGGTCCCCGACCGGGATATAGGAAACTCACTATATCCTTTTTCTCAATAACAAAAGAAAAAGGAATGGATGTCACTTACTTCTTATCTTAATCGAGGATGGACGTCACCAGATGACACCGGAGTCCAAGCTGTCCCCCAGGTTTTTCCCTGAAGTCGGGTTGTCAATACTGACTGTTGTCAGACCATGCATGGATTTTAACCCGGAGGGTGCGTCAGCCTCCGGCGTCCCCTAGATGTTGTCCATCCGGGTCACAGTACCACGTATGTCAAGAATCTCCGCAACTCAAATGATTGTATATTAGTTCGTTACCTCAAAAAGATTCAAGACACGGAATATTCTTTCATTCTTTTTACTTGCCAAGAATTTGCAGCAAGGAGTACAGACCTCTGTAACAGCAAATCTGCACTGAGGGCAGTCCTCAGTGAGCAAACATTTTATACACACAGTGGTTGCACAATTCAATCAACATTATCTAGTTTACGCTCCGTACACAGTGGTTGCATAATTCAATCAACATTATCTAGTTTACACTCCTTACACAGTGGTTGCATAATTCAATCAACATTATCTACAGGAAAAACAGTATACGCTATGTACAAGGCCTTCTGCATGTAGGCAGTCTCAGCACATTTCCAGCAGAAAACATTCATACACTCACTTAAAACTTAAAGACATATAAAATGATAACATGTATATACAATTTTCTGACAATTTTAAAAAACAAACTCATGAAACAGGCCTGGACAAAAATGATGGTACCCTTAACTTAATATTTTGTTGCACAACCTTTTGAGGCAATCAAATGATTTCTGTAACTGTCAGTGAGACTTCCGCACCTCTCAGCAGGTATTTTGGCCCACTTCTCATGAGCAAACTGCTCCAGTTGTCTCAGGTTTGAAGGGTGCCTTCTCCAGACGACATGTTTCAGCTCCTTCCACAGATCTTCAATAGGATTTAGATCAGGGCTCATAGAAGGCCACTTTAGAATAGTCCAATGTTTGGTTGTTGGCCATTCTTGGGTGTTTTTAGCTGTGTGTTTTGGGTCATTATCCTGTTGCAAAACCCATGACCTGCAACTGACACCAAGCTGTCTGACACTGGGCAGCACATTTCTCTCTAGAATACCTTGATAGTCTTGAGATTTCATTGTACCCTGCACAGATTCAAGACACCCTGTGCCAGATGCAGCAAAGCAGCCCCAGAACATAACAGAACCTCCTCCATGTTTCACAGTAGGGACAGTATTCTTTTCTTGGTATGCTTCATTTTTGCATCTTTGAACATAGAGCTGATGTGCCTTGCCAAAAAGTTGCAGTTTTGTCTCGTCTGTCCATAGGACATTCTCCCAGAAGCTTTGTGGCTTGTCAACATGCAGTTTGGCAAATTCCAGTCTGGCTTTTTTATGATTTGTTTTCAACAGTGGTGTCCTCCTTGGTCATCTCCCATGAAGTCCACTTTGGCTCAAACAACGACGGATGGTGTGATCTGATCTTGACCTTGGAGTTCACCATGAATGTGTTTAGAGGTTGTTCTGGGCTCTTTTGTTACCATTCGTATTATCCGTCTCCTCCTGCGGCCACGTCCAGGGAGGTTGGCTTCAGTCCCGTGGATCTTAAATTTCTGAATAATATGTGCAACTGTAGTCACAAGAACATCAAGCTGCTTGGAGATGGTCTTATAGCCTTTACCTTTAACATGCTTGTCTATAATTTTCTTTCTAATCCCCTGAGACAACTCTCTCGTTTGCTTCCTTTGGTCCATGTTTAGTGTGGTACACACCATGTCACCAAACAGCACAATGACTACTTGTGACCCTTTAAATAGGCCGACTGACTGATTACAAGTTTGTGGACACCTGTGATGTTAATTAGGGGACACATCTTGGTTGAACATATACCTATTGTCACATTATTTTCAATCTTTTCTAGGGGTACCATCATTTTTGTCCAGGCCTGTTTCATGAGTCTGTTTTTTAAAGTAATTCTGTTGAACCACAATTCAAAAGCATTGTCTGATTTTCGTTGGTTAATTTTCATAGAATTTTTATTTATTACCACTTTTGTCAGATTGAAGTTATTTCTGTGACCATTGTGGGTTTTTCTTTCATTAACAGAGAGGTACCAACAATTTTGTCCACGGACTTCTTCTGATTTTTTTCCGCATTTAAAGTACTTGAACAAACTCATGTTTTTGTCAACAGTCACGCTTGGCGAGACACTGCCTGCTGACTAACTCGAAAACTCGTGTGGGCGGGGCTGATTAAAGTCATTGACTTCGTGAATTTTGCTCATTTTAACTTTTCAGGTACATAATAGGGAACATAACTTAATACTGTAGTGGCTGGTGAAATATATCCTCAGCAATCCATTAGTCCCCCTTGCCTTTCTCTTCATATGAAGCCGGCTGCATATGAATTCTAACCACGTCTCTTAGCTAAGAGACTCTTCCATTATTGCTTCCGTTAACAGCGGGTTAAAACCATGATAAATGCCTCCAGTGCTTACATGCATACCTCTTCTGATTTTTTTCCGCGTTTAAAGTACTTAAACAAACTCATGTTTTTCATGTCGACAGTCACGCTTAGCGAGACACTGCCTGCTGACTGAGTCGAGAACTCACATGGGTGGGGCACTTCTAAACTCCGCGCGGATGACGGCCACGCGCGTTGTTTGTGTGCGTGCTTGCGGAAAGTCATTGCTTCATGTATTTTTCTTAATAAAATCATATCGGCTTGGCGTGGCGGTACAATTTCTGGCAAGGCGGCCCACCACGGAGAAATGTTACCAGAGGAAACCCTGGGAAACTGTGTGTTGAGCATATCTCGGCGTGAGTTTTACGAAAATAGATGTAAAAATAAATAAAATTTTGACCATAGACTACTCATCTCAGAAGGGCTCTCTGTAATTAGTCTGCATCCGAGAAAGTGACGGGCCAGTCTTCTCCAAAACCAGTTCAAGCTGACTCCTAGTCAGTTGAAAATACTCCTTGAAACGGCGCAACTCCTGTACAAATTTGGTGTCCAGTTCTCCTGTACAAGTGCGGTTGATGTCTGTACCCAGGCTCCTGTTTTCTTTTCCGTGTCATCATATTTTGGATTTAGAGCTGCTGCCAATGCCGAAATATGTGTCCTGTCCATTGTTATTTAGAGACTGCTATTAAAAAATAAGTAGAAAGTCTGACCATAGGAAAAGCGGAAGTGCGGAGCTGTGAGTGACAAGCTGTTTCTAGGATACAGGGGACAGACTTTTTTTCCAGAGCACAGCACACAAGCGCTGTAAAAAAGAGGTTCAGGGCAGTCGGGTGACAAAAAATCCGTTTGGTGAACACACAGCATAAATGAGGTACAAATTTGCAAGAATATGATAAAAGATACTGTAGGAGCATGCTCAAATAACGAGGCTGAGTTTCAGTCATAAACCAGCTTTATTTGACAGAACACAAGCTCCTAGCATTCTCAAAGCAGGAAAGAGAAAAGAATCATATCCCCACACCCCTTATATACATTTCCAGCATCAGGATTCAAGTCACATGGTGTCTTCAGTAAACATACAGTTACAAAGCATCCCTTTGAAGCTTCACCCATTGTCTCTCATCTCCTGATGAACCTGAATTCCCTCCGGGGCATCTTCTGTGGGACAAAGAGACAAATCTCGCACTTCCTTGTCATCTACTGCAGATTCGAGTCTTCTTGTCCTTGCAGACGTGACACCCCACAATACACATACAGTCCTGTCTCTGTGGCAACGTGAGCCCACAATGTGTGTCGGCCACACTACCCCCCCCCCCCAAACGTCTAGTAAGGCAGAACCTGCATGGCATAAAAAAAGAAAAAAAAGAAGGACACAAAGCACTCCATACATCGCTAATCAATCCACCAACTGCCTAGGTTTTAACCTTCTGCCGAATCTGCTGCAACTTGGCTTGGCTGCCTCTGCAACATCTCTCTGCCTCTGTGGGTTAAAGCTGTTAGCACCTTTCTGTGAAGACTTTGGAGACTGTCTTCTTGGCGGCCTGCCCCGGCGGGGGGGCCTCGCGAGCTGCACCCCCTCGTCAGCCAGAACAAAAGCGGGTTTGAGCCTGTTAATACAAATCAGCTCCCGTCTGCCCCCTAAATCTAGCAGAAAATGCTTCTGCCTGGTCTCCAGCACTCGACGGTCCATCGTAAAACGGCCGCAAACTTGGGCGCTGGGCGTCATGTTTAACAAAAACAAACTCTGCATTTTTTAGAGCCTTGGGCACAAAAACGTGTGGGAAACTGTGATGGACTGGGCCAGGGAGCGTGTTTGCTCCTGAGCCGCTCTGCCACGGCTGAGCGGGGAGGCCATTAGGTGCGGGATTATCGGGAAGAAATTCCCCGGGCAAACGGAGCGGTTGAGCGAACACCAATTCAGCCGGGGAGGCGTGCAAATCTTCCTTAGGTGCAGAACGCAACCCTAATAAGACCCATGGGAGTTTGTCTACCCAATTTGTATCCGTCAGCGACGCTCTGAGGGCTGCTTTCAATGACCTGTGAAAGCGTTCGCATAAACCATTAGCCTGGGGGTTATACGCGGTGGTGCGATGAATCTTCACCCCCAAGCTGCGGGCCATCGATGACCATAGCTCGGAAATAAATTGGGGGCCCCTGTCGGACGTTATGTCCGACGGTACACCAAAACGCGCAACCCACGCTGCTAAAAATGCTTGCGCAACTTCTTCCGCTGTGGTTGATGTCAGAGGAATTGCCTCTGGCCAGCGCGTGGTGCGGTCTACCATCGTCAAAAGATGTGTGTGCCCGTGTGATAATGGGAGCGGGCCGACCAGGTCAATATGGACATGATCAAAACGCTTAGTGGGGATGTGGAAAGGTTCTAACGGGGCCTTAGTGTGTCTGTGTATTTTGGCTCGCTGACACGCTACGCAGGCTGCTGCCCATTCCTTAACCTGTTTGCGCAACCCGGGCCAAACAAATTTCTCCCCCACCAATTTGATCGATGCGCGCACCCCTGGGTGCGCGAGCGAATGGACCAAGTCAAAAACACGGCGACGCCACGCGGTTGGCACCACAGGGCGGGGCCGTCCCGTGGAAACATCGCAGATTAGCGGGGGCATACCGTTTTGTTGCACCCTGTGCTCCAGCCTTAACCCTGTTGGTCCAGACTGGAGCGCGCGCACGTCCGCGTCGTTAACCTGCTCCGCAGCCATGGCAGCATAATCTAACCCAACACAGACCGGGGCTGCGCGCGCTCCCGCGTCGCTGCCCGGGCCCGCGGCCATGGCTACAGAGTCTGCCCCCATGGGGGTTGGTGGTGCTACCGCACGCGAGAGGCAGTCTGCCACCACATTGTGTTTACCCGCGACATGCTGAATATCAGTAGTGAACTCCGATATTGCGGCTAGTTGCCTTTGCTGCCGGCCTGACCAGGGTTCCGAAATTTTGGCCATCGCGAACGTTAGCGGTTTATGATCCACAAAAGCGGTGAAACGTCGCCCCTCTAACCAGAACTGAAAATGACGAATGGCCAAGTGTAGGGCCAAAAGCTCCCTGTCAAACGCGCTGTACTTCCGTTCACTATCGCGCAAAGTCCTGCTCAAAAACGCGAGGGGTTGCTAGGTACCTGCCACAAACTGTTCAACTACCGCCCCCACCGCTACATCGGAAGCGTCAGTGGTGAGCGCCATGCGGGCCGTTGGAACTGGGTGCGCTAACAAAACTGCGTTTGCCAGGGCTGATTTGACCTGGGCAAAAGCGCGCTCCCGCTCCAGAGACCATTCGACTTTATTTGCGGGCTTTTGTTTTTTTAACGCGGTGTACAATGGCTGCATGAGTCGTGCTGCGCTTGGGAGGAAACGGTTGTAAAAATTAACCATCCCTAGAAACTCCTGAAGCGCCTTAACCGTTTGAGGTTGCAGAAAATCTGTTATGGCACGCACTTTATTTGGAAGGGGAACTGCTCCCTCTGCCGAAACGCAATGTCCCAAAAAATCAATCTGCGCCACCCCAAACTGGCATTTCGCTGGGTTCACTATTAACCCGTGCTCTGCCAACCTCTGGAAAACTGCTGTGAGGTGTTTTTCATGTTCGCCTTCGGACGTGCTGGCTACCAAAATATCGTCCAAATAAACGAACACGAAAGGCAGGTCGCGTAAAACTGCATCCATCATGCGTTGGAAAGTCTGCGCGGCACCCTTGAGGCCAAAAGGCATGCGCAAGAACTCAAAAAGGCCGAAAGGAGTTATGACCGCTGTTTTGGGTACATCCTGCGCGCGCACTGGAACCTGGTGATAGCCGCGCACCAAGTCTATTTTAGAAAAAATGCGCGCCCCCGCCAAATGAACAGAAAAATCCTGAATGTGCGGAATCGGGTAGCGGTCATGAGCTGAAACGTTGTTCAACCTGCGGAAATCGCCGCAAGGCCGCCACGAGCCGTCAGCCTTTGGGACCATGTGTAACTGCGAAGCCCAAGCGCTCTTGGAGCGTCTAACAATGCCTAGTTTTTCCAGATTAGTGAACTCCTCACGCGCGATGGCCAGTTTAGCTGGGTCCAAGCGCCGAGCCTTTGCAAAAACGGGAGGGCCTGTGGTTGTTATGAAATGTTCTACCCCATGTTTGGCCACCGTTGCTGAAAAAGTGGGGACTGTGAGTGCTGGAAACTGAGCAAGCAGAGTGTGAAACTTACCACCCGCGGCTGAGACGCTGGCATGTGCAGTTGGCGGGGCCACCCGAGCTGTGCAGGGAATAGAATGAAAAGACAGTGCATTAATCAGACGTCTGTTAGCAAGATCAACCAATAAACCATGTGAGCACAAAAAATCAGCCCCTAACATGTTGAAACTGACTGCTGCTACAATAAATGTCCACTCAAATGAACGGCCTTGTAAGGACAGAAGCATGGTCCTCTCACCAAACGTTTTAATTGTGGAGCCGTTCGCTGCTGACACTGACACCCAGGGGGCTTTAGAAGGCGAGAGCCGTTCCGCGTAGGTGGGCGTGACGAAGCTCAGCTGCGAGCCCGTGTCCACGAGGAACTGTTTCCCCGAGCGTGCATCCGTCAGGTAAAGCAGCCTGTTCTCATTGCCGAGAGTCGCGGCTGCTACCGGCCCTCGGTCCTGGCGTTTAAAATTGCACGGTGGGACGCACCTGTGCGCTCTCTCTGCAAAACGGCGGTGGTAGAAGCACGAGCCGTTCTCCGCTCTGCGTCGTCTGGCTCTGGTCGCCGCCGTTGTTGGTGCGTCTGGTGCCGCTGGACCCAAGCTGTCTCCGGACGCCGTTCCCAAACTAGCCGCCGCGGCCGAAACCGTGTTCTGCTTGTGGGCGTCGACCAACTTCTGCGCCTCCTTGCTCAACCCATGGTAGTCTCGCTTGGCCAATCGGGGTGACTCTGCCAGGGCCACTCTCACTGCTGGTGGTAGGGTTTGAAGGAATAGGTGGGCGAAAATGAATTCGCCATCCTCGGAGGCTTTGAGCTGCAGCATCTTCACCATCAGGTCCGCAGGTCTATCGTTTTCTGCCTCCGTCAGCGCCAGGAGCCCCTCTGCTCTTTGTTGGACTGAGGGGGTGAAATGGCTGATCAGCACGTCTTTCAATGCGCTGTACTTGTCGCTGTCTGGTGGATGATTAACCAAATCCTCCACTCTCTGGACCGTGTCGCTGTCCAGTTTCGCTACCACGTGGTAGAATCTTGTGTCGTCGTTGGAGATTCTCCGGAGGTTGAACTGCGCCTCGATTGCGCTAAACCATGAGCGCGGGCTGTGCTGCCAGAAATCGGGCAGCCGGAGCGTGGAGGCGGCCATCAGGCTGGCTTCCACCGAGCCCGATTCGGAAGAATTCTCATTGCTCATTCTCCGTCGTAGGTCACCAGTGTAGGAGCATGCTCAAATAACGAGGCTGAGTTTCAGTCATAAACCAGCTTTATTTGACAGAACACAAGCTCCTAGCATTCTCAAAGCAGGAAAGAGAAAAGAATCATATCCCCACACCCCTTATATACATTTCCAGCATCAGGATTCAAGTCACATGGTGTCTTCAGTAAACATACAGTTACAAAGCATCCCTTTGAAGCTTCACCCATTGTCTCTCATCTCCCGATGAACCGGAATTCCCTCCGGAGCATCTTCTGTGGGACAAAGAGACAAATCTCGCACTTCCTTGTCATCTACTGCAGATTCGAGTCTTCTTGTCCTTGCAGACGTGACACCCCACAATACACATACAGTCCTGTCTCTGTGGCAGCGTGAGCCCACAATGTGTGTCGGCCACAATACCATTTTTTTAAAATTAAAAAGTTGGAAATTAGAATTCATTTACAAGGAATAAAAATTTAACCAGCATTCAGATAAATGTTGTAAATTTATGAGGAAAAAGGTACAAATTTACAGGAAAAAAGTTGCAAATTTATGAGAAAAACTTGGAAATTTACATGACAAAAATTGCACATTTACAGGAAGAAAGTTGCACATCTATGAAAATTGTTGTAAAAGTATGACAAAAGTTGCAAATTTATGAGAAAAAGTAACAAATATGAGGAAAAGCTGCAGATTTACTGGGAAGAAGTTGCAAATTTATGAGAATAACTTGAACATTTACAGGAAAAAGTTGCAAATTTGTGAGAAAAGTAGCAAATATGAGGAAATGGTTGCAAATTTACTGGAAAATAGTTTACGAGGAAAAACGTTGTTAAACTATGACAAAAGTTGCAAATTTACAGGATTTTCAAATCCCCTGCTGGTGAGCCTCTTTAAATCATAAGACATCCATCTGTGTTTTTTGGTGTATAGAGGGGTTGCACATGACATCAGTGGTCACGTGCCACATTGTTTTTCTGCCATTTTGGAAGCCAAATAGTGTGGACCCTGTGTTGAGAATAATAATAATTCCACTAGCACCTACTTAGCCTGACTCGCCACGGTGTTGTTCGTTATCTATTACGACTGGATACCACCTTAAGTGAGTGAGATCTTTACAGCAAGGCGACCCGACACTCCTACGACATTGTTTGTATGTGACAAGCAAAACACAAGATGGATATGGAGGCGAGCCTGCTGCTCGCTGGCTTTTTGTCAGAGTAAAGGCAAAAATGGAGAGCCAGAGAAGGCTACAGGCGGCGAGACAAAACTCTGGAAAAGTACTGGAGAGTTTAAGAAGCCATGGAGCAGTGGAAGACATGAGGATACGAACTAGATCACATGTGAGGGTAAGCTAATGATTGCTAATGCTAGCTAAGCACTAATAAGTCCGCCGTACTACATTGTAATCACGGCAAGTTATCACTATTGGGTACTAAAATATGTATGCTCTGTGTGTGTGTGTTTCAGATGGCTCTCTTGTGGACAAATTATTGCTTCAAACCGTCGGTCTGGGCGTTCAACCGAGCCTCCCAGTGGTGGGATGTCATCCCACCTTCACGAGCCGCAGTGATTGCAGAGCTTAAGAATGTCTGTAGAAATGTTTAGCTTCCTGTGCTACAAATTGCTCTGATCTGTGTGAAAATCATGGGATGTAGCTGCTCCAGCTGGTGGTGTCGTAGCAAAAAGTGATCAGCTGCCAAAAATTGATCGCCAGGTGCCATATTATAGTTAAGGGGTTATATTAGCTGTAAAATATATATTTCAACAAGTAAACAGTACTGAGTTGGGTATAATAAAATATATTTAACAATTATGATGCATTTTAACCCAAAACAAACTTGATCGAGGATTAAAAGCAATTAAAATGATACAGCCACAAGGTTACATGGAAAATACTTGGATTTACTGGATATATACGTGTACTATATAAATATATATTCTGTGTGTGAATAATATAGTATGTACTCCTTTTGTATTGCACTAGGAATTTTTACAATAAATGTTTGTGCCTTTTGCAGATATGTCTCCACTTTTGTTTTATTTGTGAAGGTTACCAAGATTTGATGATATAAATTAAATGCTAAAAGATTGGAAAAGCTGTCTAAATAATCCAGCAGTTTGAGAAATCACTTTTGGTTTGGTATAAATCTGTCAACAGAATTATGAACCATAAAGTAATTTGTGTTAAAACATGTTAAATCACATTAAACCCTAACTCATTATTAGGAAATCCAGATACTAATATGGCCCAGAATTCCTCCATGTACTGGTACTATCTCTAAAGTGTGCAGTGTCTTCTGCACTGGCACATCCAACAATACAGTCTTCACTAAATAAAATTGTTCTTTTTGGTTACTTTTTCTTAAAAATGAGCCATTATTTTTAACGTCATTGATAAATGTTTGGTTTGTACTGTCGACTCTTCCCACCCGTGTCTTAACAGACAGACGCATCATGACGCAAACACATAAATCACTAAATTATTTATTACAATCCCCAGCAAAATCCATATTATTTAGAATGTGCAAAATTCAATCTTTAAACTGTAAAAAAAACAAAAAAAACTCAGAATGGATCACACACGCCGGCCACACATGCTGACTCCTTGCCTTCATAAAGTGGCCTAGCACACCAAGGAACACTTGATTGAAGGCAGCATTCTGAGTCATCTCCTCCCTTCACAAGGTAGTTTCATGGGATACAGGTCAAGTGGACCCCGGATCAAGTGAGCACTCCCAAATGAGGACCCCAGAATCTAATCTGTACATGTACAAGTACATTCTCAAGCCAGTGATTTGTAAACGTGAAGAAGGACAACAACAAGAATTAGTGTAAAACTGTTGGAAAGACTTTTCCCAGTCACCAAGAAGTGTAAAAAATATATATAAGATGACAACTAAGCTGACCCGGAGAAGGATTTGGCTCTGTTTCTGCTTTCAAAAGACTTTTCTTCTCCAACGCTGCTGCTCGTTACTGCTGGCTGCCCCCAGATGAAAATCCACAGAATAGCTATGTGGGACTAGAATGTTCTGAATGAGGCTTTAGAAAGCTCTGAATCAGTTTGTAAATCACTGGATTGAAAATGTACTTGTACATGTACAGATTGGACCCCGGGGTCCACTTGGGGTGCTCAGTTGGTCAGGGGTCCACTTGACCTGTTCCCGTTTCATGCTCTCTTGTCTCACTGAGAAGCAACTGGATGTGCTGCTAGTCCCGGTTCAGCAGATCTTCAGCCTGCGGTGGGACTCTGCACCACGTTCCAAATTATTATGCAAATGTTATTTGTCTCTGATTTTCCTAAATAGTCGATGCAAATGACAGTCAGTATAATTTTCACTTCATCAACAGTTAAAGCATAGTTCAGATTTTATTGAACAAACCTCCCAATGATAACTATTTTTTGTAAAAATAAAAAAACTCAAAATGCACTGTTCCAAATTATTATGCACATCAGAGTTTCAAAACATTTTATTGGTTGTTAAGAACTGGAAATGGTCATTTGTTGAATTTGCAACATTAGATAAGATAAGCCTTTATTAGTCCCACAATGGGGAAATTCCAGGATTGCAACACTCAGAGCAACAATCAGAAGGCAAGAAAAAACAACATCTAGTAAACATATGTCCATATTACTATAAATGTATATATATAGACACACAGTGCAGAGCATTATGGTTGGTTGATGAATGTGCAGCAGAAAGTCTAAGCTTTCTCTCCGCGGATGCGGCGGGCCAGCTGGAAGACTTTGGGCATGATGGTGACCCCCTTTGCGAAGAAGAGACCACCAGGTGGGCCTCGCTGGTCTCCTGCAGAGCCATGACGGCGAAGCTCAGGAAACGCAGGACGGTCTTGAAGTCCTGAGCGATCTCCCTCACCAGGCGCTGGACGGGCAGCTTACGGATGAGCAGCTCCGTGGATTTCTGGTAGCGACGGATCTCTCTCAGAGCCACGGGCCTGTGACGGCGAGGCCTCTACACTCTGCCGGTGGCCGGAGCGCCTCTCCGAGCAGCCCTGGTGGCTAGCTGCATCCATTAGGAGGTCATATTTACTGAAATCAAAAGCTATTTCAATCAAAAACATAACAGGCCAAGTTACAATGTTAACATAGGACCCTTTCTTTGATATAACCTTCACAATTCTTGCATCCATTGAACTTGTGAGTTTTTGGAACATTTCTGCTTAAATTTCTTTGCAAGATGTCAGAAAAGCCTGAAACAGTTGTTGTTTTGATGTGAACTGCCTCCCACCCTCATAGATCTTTTGCTTGAGGATGCTCCAAAGGTTCTGAATAGGGTTGAGGTCAGGGGAAGATGGAGGCCACACCATGAGTTTCTCTCCTTTTATGCCCATAGCAGCCAATGACACAGAGGTATTCTTTGCAGCATGAGAGGGTGCATTGTCATGCATGAAGATAGTTTTGCTTCGGAAGGCATGGTTCTTCTTTTTGTACCATGGAAGAAAGTGGTCAGTCAGAAACTATGTACTTTGCCGAGGTCATTTTCACACCTTCAGGGATCCTAAAGGGGCTTATCAGTGCTCTCCCCATGATTCCGGCTGAAAACATGACTCTGCCACCTCTTTGCTGACGTCGCAGCCTTGTTGGGACATGGTGGTCATCCACTACTCCATCCATCTGGACCATCCAGGGTTGCATGGCACTCATTGGTAAACAAGACTGTTTGAAAGTTAGTCTTCATGTATTTCTGGGCCCACTGCAACCGTTTCTGCTTGTGAGCATTGGTTTGGAGTAGCCATGTAGTAGGTTTATGCACAACTGCAAGCCTCTGGAGGACCCTACACCCTAAGGTTCGTGGGACTCCAGAGGCACCAACAGCTTCAAATACCTGTTTGCTGCTTTGTTAATGGCATTTTAGTAGCTGCTCTCTTAATCCGATGAATTTGTCTGGCAGAAACCTTCCTCATTATGCCTTTATCTGTACGAACCCCTCTGTGCTCTGAATCAGCCACAGATTTCTTCACAGTACGATAATCACCCTTAAGTTTTTGTGAAATATCTAATATTTTCATACCTTGTCCAAGGCATTGCACTATTTGATGCTTTTCGGCAGCAGAGCGAGCCTTTTTCTTTCCCATACTTCTTGAAACCTGTGGCATGCTTAATAATGTGGAACATCCTTCTTAAGTAGTTCTCCTTTAATTGGGCTCACCTGGCAAACTAATTATAACAGGTGTCTGAGATTGATATCGGTGATCCAAAGAGGCCCGAGAGACACCATCCATGAGTTTAATTGAAAAACAAAAAATTGAATGTTTGACACTAAAATCCTATTTGCAGGATAATTTGGAACACTGTGTAGAATGAAAAAACACACAACTTAAGTACATGCACAGCACGAAAGTGCAGCATGTAAAAAACTACTTTTTAACCAGGATTAACACTAGCTTATTTCGTCAGATGTTGTAGACACAAGCGCAAAATACAAGCAGAGCACGGAGTTAGCATTCATGGCTAAGTAGCTAGCTCATTGTCTGCATACAGGAGACAACGGTGTTGTTTGTTCTAAGTGAGCTTTCCACCACTGGGATAAATAATGGCAAAGATGCACAATATCACATCACTCACCATCCTCTATCACTGTTTTCAACAACGATGATGCCGTGGTCTTTGCCACTCTGCCTCCCTCTGCCTTCGCCGTGGCCATGAATTCTGTTCAGGTCACTCTGTCCAGCTCCCTCTGGATTTTTTTAATCGGCTACCAAGCACAGAAAAGTCTGCACCTCATCATTGGGCCACGGTGTTGATTTGTGTGTAGCCATTTATCTCGTTGATTACACTCACTCACACTTGCTGTTTGTGATTTGACTGTTCGTTGCCATCCAAAATGACACAGTAAACAAAAGACACGTGACCCGTGTGATGTCAGTGCAACCCCCTCTACATGAATGAATAAATTTTGAAAACTGGTTTTACTGGCACCTTGTGGTCACTAAGTGAACTGCAGCCCCATCCACATCTTAGCCTCAGCTGCTTTGGTGAAGAATCCAACCTGAGATACTTCTCACAAATGAATGGAGAGAACAAGGCTGCAGTTCACTAACTGACCACAAGGTGTCAGCACAATCATAGTTTGTAAAAGTTCCGCATGGTACCTTTAAATGTCAGGTTCTCTTTAATAATAGATGGATAAAACTGGGCTATGATAACCGCCAGAATAACACCAATAATTCACTGCCCTTTATTTGTAAACATTTAATTTTTTCCAGGATCTAAGAGTGCTCAGATCTACGACCCGCTTCACAGAAACCCGTTATTCTGCGGTGCCGACCACACCACGTTATGGGAGCTGCAGAAGGTGAGAAGAGTCATGATGAATCACGCTTAACACTAATTCACTAAATCATTTATTTAACTGTCCCCACATAGTACGTAATGGTGTTTTCATGTTTTTTTTTATTAAACTTTAGGTGACTATATAAAATTTTTACATCACACAAAGTTTAGTTTCTTCTTCTTCTTTTAGATTTGATTGGCAGTTGGCAACCAGCTTACAGGTGCATTACCGCCACGTACTTCACTCTGTATCATCACTGTCTCACGTGGCACAAAATAGAAGCACGTCTATTACACTTCCTGGGTTTTGTGATGCCACAAATGAACAGGCCCCACCTTCACTTTTCTGTGTTAACAGAACAAACACTCTCAGACTGTCTCCTTAATTAATTATGACTGGCCCATTGTAAATATAATTATTTTTGTGTTTTCAGCTGGCCGCTCATTTCCACCCATCAGTGTCCCTGTTCGCTAAAACCATCCTGCAGGTAAAACCTCATCTGGGATCCATCATCACAGCACATTTTGTGTTGCCTTTTTTAAAGACTTTTTTCATGTTATATCTCTTTATAATTTCCTCAGGGAGACTATATCCAGTACTCTGGTGACCCTCTGCAGGACTTCACCCTCATCAGGTTCTTGGATCGATTCGTCTTCAGAAACCCCAAACAGCTGAAAGCAGAACGTAATCTTCTTCTTTTTTTTTTTTCTTTTTTTTTTTAAATTACATACTGTATATACAGTATGCTTGTGATTTTGTTTATTTCTATGTACGGAACTAAAAGAAGAAAAATATTAAGAGCAAACCAAAATGATCCCAAACCACAGACAGAAAAGTTGAAACAGTTTAAATGATCAAAATCATCTTTAAAATTAACAGAATTGTCAGTACTGTTACTTCATGGAAAAACTGGTTTACAGAAGGAATATCTTGTAGGAACTAACACCTGCTGACCTCAAACTTGGTCTGCATAATCTAAAGGCATACATGATGGAAAAATGACGGTATTGCCATGGCAGCGTGGTGCATTTAGTTATTTAGCTCAACACTGTTCCTCTTAAGTGTGAGATCTATGCAACATTTAGTTTTACCTAGGAAGATGAAAATTGGTACACGAGTATCATGTCAAGGCAAACAAAAAACCTCTATAGAAGTGATGACCTGTGACCCTTAGTGAAAGCCACCATTTTTAATTGAAGCAACAGACTTACCTGGTGTTCTCCCATTTTACAGGGATGGCAATTTTCCGCGGATTTCCGCCGATTTATTTTCAAATTGATCATTTCTGTGAATCGTCTAAATCCGTTGAGAAAATTTTAGGGGGGGTAAGGTACCTTATTGTTACCGATTTTAGCGAAAATCAACACGATTACATAAGCGCTCGGCACTTCCCCGGGTCAAGTCTCCTGCGATAACCCGGATGTTATGTACTCAAGCTACTGCTGTATTGTAAACAGCCCTGCGATTGGATAGTTGCAAACGATTGGACCAATCAAATGACTCGTTGTATGCTTTGTCAAAAATTCATGGCAGCGTGTTCTCAGGGATGTGATTTTTCCGCTAATTCGCCGAATTCCGCTTTATTTTATCTTCCAGGAAGATAAAGTACGTTAAGTACGTTAGCGGCTTGTGGTCCACGAACGCAGGGAAGGTGCGCCCTTTCAGGCAGAACTGCAAGTGGTGTATGGCCAGGTGGAGAGCCATCAACTCTCTGTCGAACACGCTGTATTTACGCTCACTGTCGTGCAAAGACCCGCTTAAAAAAAAAGGTGAGCGGCTGCCAAGAACCGGCAACGCATTGCTCCACGACGGCCGCTATGCCCATGTCCGAGGCGTCGGTAGTGAGCGCTATCCGAGCCACCGGGTCTGGGTGCGCCAGTAGTGCAGCGTTTGCCAGAGCTGTTTTAACCTCGGAGAACGCCTGCTCCCGCTCAGGAGCCCAGTCGACTCTGTCCGCCGGTTTCCATTTCTTGAGTGCGGCGTACAACGGCTGTATGAGCTGAGCTGCACGGGGGAGGAAACGGTTATAAAAGTTAACCATCCCCCAAAACTCCTGCAGTGCCCTGACATTGATGTTGAGGAGAAAAAAATAGCAAAACAATTTAGTTAGATTACTTTTATGATTCCAAACAGTTTGAAATTGACAGTGCACAGTGGACATTGACTCATAACTTTTGAATATTTCTAAGACTTGGCTACAGCAGTGATTGTGCAAAATGAACTGCTCAGGAGTACTTGGGCTGCACGGTGGCGCAGTGGTTAGCACTGTGGCAGCACAGTTTTACCCTCGGCCGGGGGATCGCAGGGACCGTGAGATCGTGGGTTCGATCCCAGCCCCCGGCCAACAGTGATCTGTGTGGAGTTTGCATGTTCTCCCTGTGTTTGCGTGGGTTTACTCCGGGATTTCTCCGGTTTCCTCCCACATGCCAAAAACATGCAGGTTAGGGAGTTAAGGGGCGCTTGCGCATGCAGCGACCGGCAGCTGGTGGTTTGTCACCAGACTGCAAAACAAATCTACCTACGGGTACAAAATAAGTAATTAAAAAAAAAAAAAGACTCAATGGAGATTGAAACTGGTGATCTGAAATGAATGCTGAAATTATAAAAAGTAATGGTATGTTGGAATTTTATTTCTATTATGGAATAGATAAAAATTAACTGATTTTGATTTGATCAAGTGTTAAAGCATGTGATGGATAATGCTTGTTGGAATATTTTAGGAATGCTATCTTCTTGGAACATACAGTAAGTCAATATTATACAGTAATAAGTGGCATTCAGCTGTTTGTTTTATGTCATTTAAGCACAGTTCTGGTACTTAAAAATCATAAAAACCCAGGAGCTTCGGGAGGCTTCGTCCCCCTTGCCCCCCCACCAGGGGTCTGCCCCGGACCCCGCTGGGGGACTGCATCCCCCAGACCCCCTGCTAAATTTTCAGATAATTTCCCCAACCCCAAATCACATCACTGGTTCGTGTTGGAATTCTGACCTTTCAGTATCGTTTTCAGCAGAATTATGAGATTTTTATCGAAGGATCATGAGTCATCAGTGCTAGAAATAGACAAAAGTGTCAAAAATAAGTTCCGATGGAATTGGCTTGAGAGAAAAGTGACGGTAAAGGTGAAAATTGGCTCAAAGTTCGACGAGGTAACAGAAACACTCGGACACTTTCTGAAGAAACCAGAAAAGGAGATGAAGTTCAAAGTTCATAGACTGACACAGCTTGCTGCCAAAAGGAAGAAAGTTTCACATTAGAAGTGACTTGGTGACCAGTGTAAATAGTGTAATAAACTCTTATAGAACTGTTAAATATGTTGGACTAAGACAGTGAGACAACATTGAAGAAAAAGTAAGTTAACTTTTCATTAAATTTAATGACTTATCTAAGTCTAGTATTTCATTTTTTGTATCATTTTTTTCAGTCTAAATTACTTCTGTTTTATTGAAAACCTCCCAGCTTCAGGGGGGCTGTGCCCCCCCATAAGTCAATCGACCAAATTAGATTTCAGCTGAAATCAGAATTTCCTGTTGCCATCCCTGATTTCCTGCCTTCATACTTTAGCGAACTCTTTCTAGGAAATGACACCTGCTGGCCTCACACTCGGTCAGCATAATCTGAAACCAAACTTTGTGTCAGCTCCATTAGACAATTATAAAAATGTTACAAATCAGGCTATTTTAGGGTCAGGCGTCACTCTGAAGGAGCTCTTTTTAAAATTCCTTCTATGTGAAGTGCATCCACGGCAGAAAAGCTCTTGCTAGTTTTATATTTTGTATTTTAAACAGAATGTTGAAATTTGATGTGTCACACCCATGATACATCAACACCGTTGTCCAGTTTCTGACAAAATCGTTTGAAATCTTCAAATAATTTTATTCTCATTAAATGTTAGCATTTAGCATCAGGCTAAAAATAAAATGGCTACTCCATGAACTCTTAGATTTTTGAAAAAAAATGTTTGTTTTGTCAACTCTGTCAGATTTTCTGTTAGACAGTCGACATTCACTGAGAATGCATCATATTTTCATGCTTTTTGACACATTTTAATTATATGAAATAAAGAAATGTTACTTTATCTAATAAGTATTATGTGGTGTCAGCATTTTCTACTTTATTGTTTGACTGAAATAATGGTTAGAAAGTATCAGAACTGTTGATGGAACATCGGGCCAAACTAACATAATGGTGAGAGTAGTCGCACCCTCTCTGTTACAGGAAAATATGATTTGAAATGTTGATTTGATTTTTTTAATTTTAATTCTAATCTGTCAAAATGACTGAACAGCTTCAGGTTTTTCTGTCACTGCGTAAAAAAATCTGTCGATGACAGACGATTTTCAGTTAACAACCTCTGGTCTAAAGTCAGTGTCACATTATCATCACAGTTTAAGACAAACAAACACACAGTCCAAAATTACTTTTGTAATCCTACACTTATGACCACTAACAGGCGAGACACAAGTGCACAAAAGAAGAAGAAGGAGCGTCTGAGATTACTGGGTTAACATAGCAGATATGCTGGAGACTATAATCTAGAAATCATTTGGAAGGTAAATCTAAAATGAAATCTTTATCAACATACTCACTGATTGTTTTAATGTTGTAACTGATTGATTCAGTACATTTCAGAGTTAAAATGACCAGAAATTCCAAGTTTTTGTCACCACCGTCAGATTCATACTTTGATAATTTTTCATTGTAGTTATTATTTTGTGACGGATTGTTGGTCTGGTGTGAAAATGTAATCTGTCTCCTACCATTATATTATGTTTTCAAATTTAAAAACCATTTTAGTTGCTGTTGACGTTAAAGTTGATATTCTGATATACAGTCCAATTAAAAAGCACAGATGAAAACCTTCAGAATATAAAAATATATACATGCTGACAGTAACGTTCTCCTAGGTTCTGTCAGTCTCGGTAAAAACTTGACTTTTGTTTAGTTTCTGTAGGTCTGGCATCATGTAAGGGAAAATTAATGTGTGTTTTTGATGGTGATGGAAAGGCAAAAGAAACCGGTTGGTGGGTGTATCAAAGCGTAGTCAGGTAGCCTAGTCCATGATACATTCATACATGGAGTTTAGTTTAGCTGAGTATCAATTTTATCTTTTTTTCATGTTCTTTTTGTCCTGTTTTGTCCCAAATCTCAAGAGTCACTGGCCCTGTTTACTTGGTCACGAGTAAACCAGTTACAGTCAGCTTTCTGGAGTTACCTGATTATTCAAACTGTCATGTAAACAGAGTAATCCGATTACCTTTATCGGTTTACTCCAGTAATCAGTTTACTCGTGACCATGTAAACAGGGTCGCTGATTTGCAGATGTATTTCTGTAAATCTGTGGCTTTTTATGTCATCGTTTTTGCTACTTTTTTCCCTTGTAATTTAAAAAAAAATTGACATTTGATCCTTTTTTATTTATCTTCGCTAAAATTGGACTTATCAATTAGACTTTATCACTTAATCTTATCCTACACTTTATTACATGTATAGTTTATTTCTCTTATCTTATCATGTTTAATGTTGCAGCATTGTACCGAGACAAATTCCTAGTTTGTGTACTACATGAACAATGGCAATAAACCTGATTCTGATTCTGATTCTGGACAGTAGGGAATAAAACAAGCATCAGTTTGAAAATCAAATACCAATGCAGCAAATGAATTTTGACTTACTACTTATTTAAAATTTTTGTTGTTGTTTTTTTTAACGGGACTAAGTAGTTGTTTTTTGTTTTTTGTTTTTTTTCAGATGTTACTGTGCTAAAACCGAGACAGAGAACACCGCTCAACTCTTTACCAGGTGAAATATTAGGTTATTTTATTTTCATATTAATTATTATGTAAAGATATTCACGTTTACATTTTTTCCCGTGCAGTGAACTGTGAAGAGTTTCTGTCCAAAGAAGAAAGTCAGATTCCCGTGGACCAAGTCTTCTTCCACCGGTGAGTGGCGGCAGCGTGTCCCGGCGTAGTTTGTTGGGGGGTTTTTTTATGGTTTAATCACCACCTCCTTGCGTTTTCTTGTCAGATACTTCAAGAAGCGCCAGGAGGAGAAGAGGGCTCGTCAGCCGCGAGGAGACGGAGACGACGAGAGCCTGGAGGATGTGGACGACGACGAGTTTGAGAAAATTCTGGGTGAGTCTGCAGTCAGAATGGAGGGATTGTGGAAGAGTATTTCAACCAGAAAATGAATAATATGGTTAAAGGGAGGGTTTTTTCTCTGCAATATCCCATTTTTCAACTTTTTTTAATTTGCTTCCTTTTTCTTCTAAATATGACAGCTTTTTCATGTAAATTTGCAATTTTTTTTTGTTAAAAATTTCACTTTTTTCCATCATAAATCTGTGGGGGTTTTCCATTTGTACATTTTGAGACCATATTTATTTATTAAATTTGAAACTTTGCTGTTACACATTTTTGATGTTTTTATCGAAAAGTTGTAACTTTTTTCATTGTAAATTTGTGACTTTTTAATTACATTTCGGGCAGCTCAGTGGAGCGGTGGTTAGCACAGTGGCAGCACAGTAAGAAGGTCGTGGGTTCGATCCCACCCCCTAACCATCCATGACCCTTCTGTGTGGAGTCTGCATGTTCTCCCCGTGTCTGCGTGGGTTTACCCTGGGTACTCTGGTTTCCTCTCACAGGCCAAAAACATGCAGGTTAGGCTAATTGGAGACTCTAAAGTGGCCCTAGGTGTGAATGGTGAAGGGACTGTGGCTGGCTCATCCATCCAGGTGGATGCCCTGAATTTCCCTCTGGGGATCAATAAAAGAATCCAAAATATATATACACAGACGTGGACAAAATTGTTGATACCCCTCTGTTAATGAAAGAAAAACCCACAATGGTCACAGAAATAACTTGAATCTGACAAAAGTGGTAATAAATAAAAATTCTATGAAAATTAACCAATGAAAATCAGACAACACTTTTGAATTTTGATTTATTTATTTTTTTTGATTTTGTATACTTTATTGATCCCCAGAGGGGAAATTGAGGGCATCCACCTGGATGGATGAAGCAGCCACGGTACGGCGCTATCCCTCACACACACACACACACACACACACACATTCGCACCTAGGACCAATTTAGAGTCTCCAATTAACCTAACCTGCATGTGGTTCAACAGAATTATTTAACAAACTCATGAAACAGGCCTGGACAAAAATGATGGTACCCCTAGAAAAGATTGAAAATAATGTGACCATAGGGACATGTTCAACCAAGATGTGTCCTCTAATTAACATCACAGGTGTCTACAAACTTGTAATAAGTCAGTCGGCCTATTTAAAGGGTGAAAAGTAGTCACTATGCTGTTTGGTGACGTGGTGTGTACCACACTAAACATGGACAAGAGGAAGCAAAAGAGAGAGTTGTCTCAGGAGATTAGAAAAAAATTATAGACAAGCATGTTAAAGGTAAAGGCTATAAGACCATCTCCAAGCAGCTTGATGTTTCTGTGACTACAGTTGCACATATTATTCGGAAATTTAAGATCCACGGGACTGTAGCCAACCTCCCTGGACGTGGCCACAGGAGGAGATGGATAATACGAATGGTAACAAAAGAGCCCAGAACAACCTCTAAACACATTCATGGTGAACTCCAAGGTCAAGATACATCAGTGTCAGATTGCACCATCCGTCGTCGTTTGAGCCAAAGTGGACTTCATGGGAGACGACCAAGGAGGACACCACTGTTGAAAACAAATCATAAAAAAGCCAGACTGGAATTTGCCAAACTGCATGTTGACAAGCCACAAAGCTTCTGGGAGAATGTCCTATGGACAGACGAGACAAAACTGGAACTTTTTGGCAAGGCGCATCAGCTCTATGTTCACAGACGCAAAAATGAAGCATACCAAGAAAAGAACACTGTCCCTACTGTGAAACATGGAGGAGGTTCTGTTATGTTCTGGGGCTGCTTTGCTGCATCTGGCACAGGGTGTCTTGAATCTGTGCAGGGTACAATGAAATCTCAAGACTATCAAGGTATTCTAGAGAGAAATGTGCTGCCCAGTGTCAGACAGCTTGGTCTCAGTTGCAGGTCATGGGTTTTGCAACAGGATAATGACCCAAAACACACAGCTAAAAACACCCAAGAATGGCTAAGAGCGAAACATTGGACTATTCTAAAGTGGCCTTCTATGAGCCCTGATCTAAATCCTATTGAAGATCTGTGGAAGGAGCTGAAACATGCCGTCTGAAGAAGGCACCCTTCAAACCTGAGACAACTGGAGCAGTTTGCTCATGAGGAGTGGACCAAAATACCTGCTGAGAGGTGCAGAAATCTCATTGACAGTTACAGAATCGTTTGATTGCAGTGATTACCTCAAAAGATTGTGCAACAAAATATTAAGTTAAGGGTACCATCATTTTTGTCCAGGCCTGTTTCATGAGTTTGTTTTTTAAAATAATTCTGTTGAACCACAATTCAAAAGCATTGTCTGATTTTCATTGGTTAATTTTCATAGAATTTTTATTTATTACCACTTTTGTCAGATTCAAGTTATTTCTGTGACCATTGTGGGTTTTTCTTTCATTAACAGAGGGGTACCAACAATTTTGTCCACGTCTGCATACATCTTTTAGACTTTTTTTTGTAAATTATCAGCAAAATAAAAAAAAAATACATAAAGGGAAAAATGAGAATAATTATCTGTTACACACTGATTTAATTTTGAGGGGAAAAAATCCTACATGATTTTGTCTTTTCTCAATGACACAGATGAAGCGGAGGGTGATCAGTTCTTCACCGACCTCAGACTTGGTGACAGTGATCTGGACTTCGCCGGGTGAGTTTAAAAGTTTTTTACTTCATTAATTTGAGTTTAGTTTTATTATAAGATAAGATAAAATAAGATAAGCCTTTATTAGTCCCACAATGGGGAAATTCCAGGATTGCAACAGCACAGGGATAGCAACACTCAGAGCAACAATCAGAAAGCAAGAAAAAAAAAAACAAGAACAGCTAGTATACATATGTACATATTAATATATATATATATAGACACAGCACGGAGCATTGTGGTTGGTGGATGTGCAGCAGAAAGTCTAAGCTCTCTCTCCGCGGATGCGGCGGGCCAGCTGGATGTCTTTGGGCATGTTGGTGACCCTCTTGGCGTGGATGGCACACAGGTTGGTGTCCTCGAAGAGACCCACCAGGTAGGCCTCGCTGGCCTCCTGCAGAGCCGTGACGGCGGAGCTCTGGAAGCGCAGGTCGGTCCTGAAGTCCTGAGCGATCTCCCTCACCAGGCGCTGGAAGGGCAGCCCACGGATGAGCAGCTCCGTGGACCTCCGGCAGCGACGGATCTCTCTCAGAGCCACGGCACCGGGCCTGCAACGGTGAGGCCTCCTCACTCCGCCGGCGGCCGGAGCGCCTTTTCGAGCAGCCTTGGTGGCCAGCTGCTTCCTGGGGGCTTTTCCTCCAGTAGATTTACGGGCGGTCTGCTTGGTTCTTGCCATCACTCTTTATTATTCTGTCTTATATTTCCTGCACGCCGCCCAAACTCCAGCCCAGCACCCACGTCGCTCCTGCTTCAGCTCTCCCGGTATGTCGAGCCTCTCCGTTAGCACCGGGTGGCGGCCGAGTGCTAGCTAGCTCCTCCCCGCTGCATCGTCTCCCGCTGTAAACAGAGGCTCCGTCTGCCGACTCGGGAGACCCCTGGGCGCGATCTGTGTGTCCGTGATACACATAGAGTGAAAGGTGTGCCGGATCAGAAAGCCATCACCGGATCAGAAAGAAGAAGGAAGATAAAAAGACTCAGAATTGAGCCGCTGTTGCAAAAGGCAGCCAACTCGTGTGGCGCCGGAACCGGAAGATTATCACACTATTTTTATTACAAAATCAGCGCAAAGCTCCTCAAGTCCTGTGCAGACCAGCTGTGTGGGATTGTGACGTATATCTTCAACATGAGCCTGAAACTGGGGAGGGTACCACAGCTGTGGAAAACATCTTGTGTGGTACCTGTACCAAAAACTTCCCACCCCAAAGACCTGAACAGCTTCAGACCGGTGGCCTTGACGTCCCACTTGATGAAGACCCTGGAGAGACTGCTCCTTGCTCATCTCCGCCCCCTGGTGGAACCAGCGATGGATCCACTCCAGTTCGCCTACCAGCATGGCATTGGGGTGGAGGATGCGGTGATCTTCCTCCTTCACCGTTCTCTGTCCCACCTGGAGAAGCCCGGGAATATGGTGAGGATCATGTTCTTTGACTTCTCCAGTGCTTTCAACACCATCCAACCGATGATCCTGAAGGACAAGCTGCTGCGCGCAGGGGTGGACCAGCACCTGTCATCATGGATCCTGGACTACCTCACGAACCGGCCTCAGTTTGTGAGAACCCGGGACTGTGTTTCCGACACGATCATCAGTAGCACGGGGGCCCCCCAGGGAACGGTGCTGGCTCCCTTCCTGTTCACTCTTTATACTGCGGACTTCTCACACAACACAACACATTGCCATCTACAGAAGTTCTCTGATGACTCTGCGATCGTTGGTCTCATCTCCAGCGGAGATGAAGCTGAGTACAGAGGGCTTATCCAGGACTTTGTGGACTGGTGCCATCGGAACTGCCTCCAGATCAACGCGAGGAAAACTAAGGAGCTGGTGGTGGACTGCCGCAGGCATGGGCAGCCCCTCACAGCACCAGTAAATATACAGGGAACAGACATCGAGATGGTGACATCCTACAAGTACCTGGGTATTCATCTGAACAATAAACTAGACTGGTCACACAATACTGACGCACTCTACAAGAAGGGACAGCGCAGGCTGTTCCTGCTGAGGAGACTCAGGTCTTTTGGTGTACAAGGGGCGCTGCTGAAGTCATTCTATGACACGGTGGTGGCATCAGCCATCACTTTTGGAGTGGTCTGCTGGGGCAGTGGCATTACTGCAGCCGATAGGAAGAGACTGAACAAACTGATTAAGAAAGCTAGCTCTGTCCTGGGGCAACGCCTTGATCCGATGGAGGAGATAGGAGAGAGAAGGACGGTGGCTAAACTGTCATCTCTGCTGGAGTCCGAGTTCCACCCTATGCAGGACATACTGGATGCACTGAGGAGCTCATTTAGCAGCAGACTACATCATCCCAGGTGCACAACCGAGAGGTTTCGTAGGTCCTTCCTACCAACGGCTGTCAGACTGTACAACCTAAGCAGGGCTGCTCGCAGAGATAGCAAAAAGACGTAACAAACTAATAGTTTTTTGAATGCAAAAGATGCAATAGACTTACACAATGGTCCTCTCCGGCATACAACTAGGAACATACCGGTCGCTATGGAGGGTGAGAATATGTATGGGCACATAATCATACCATGTAGGACAACTAAATAGACGGTTATGCTGTTTCATCCCACCTAGCAACAATGCTCTGCACTGTGTGTGTTTATATATTTACATATTTATTCCATCTAGCTACAATGCTCTGCACTGGGTGTGTTTATATTTATATATCTATATATTTATTCCATCTAGCTACAATGCTCCGCACTGTGTTTTTATATATCTACATATTATTCCATCTAGCTACATTGCTCCGCACTGTGTGTGTTTATATACTTGCATATTTATTCCACCTAGCTGCAATGCTCCATACTGTGGGTGTTTATATATTTACATATTTATTCCATCTAGCTACAATGCTCTGCACTGTGTGTTCATATATTCATATATTTATTCCATCCAGCTACAATGCTCTGCACTGTGTGTCTGTGTGTGTGTGTGTGTGTGTGTGTATATATATTTTATAGTAATATGTACATATGTATATTAGCTGCTCTTGCTTGCTTGTTTTTTCTTGCCTTCTGATTGTTGCTCTGAGTGTTGCTATCCCTGTGCTGTTGCAATCCTGGAATTTCCCCGTTGTGGGACTAATAAAGGCTTATCTTATCTTATCTTATCTTATCTTATCTTATCTTATCTTAAGTGCTGCCAGCATTGCTGCAGAGGTTGAAGGGGTGGGGAGTCAGCCTGTCAGTGCTCAGACCATACGCTGCACACTGCATCAAATTGGTCTGCATTACTGTTGTCCCAGAAGGAAGCCTCCTTTAAAGATGATGCGCAAGAAAGCCCGCAAACAGTTTGCTGCAGTCAAGCAGACTAAGGACATGGCTTACTGGAACCATGTCCTGTGGTCTGATGAGACCAAGATAAACTTATTTGATTCAGATGGCGTCAAGCGTGTGTGGCGGCAACCAGGTGAGGAGTACAAAGACAAGTGTGTCTTGCCTACAGTCAAGCATGGTGGTGGAAGTGTCATGGTTTGGGGCTGCATGAGTGCTGCTGGCACTGGGGAGCTACAGTTCACTGAGGGAACCATGAATGCCAACATGTACTGTGACATACTGAAGCAGAGCATGATCGGAAACTGGGCTGCAGGGCAGTATTCCAGCATGATAACTACCCCAAACACACCTCCAAGATGACCACTGCCTTGCTAAAGAAACTGAGGGTAAAGGTGATGGACTGACCAAGCATGTCTCCAGACCTAAACCCTATTGAGCATCTGTGGGGCATCCTCAAATGGAAGGTGGAGGAGCGCAAGGTCTCCAACAACCACCAGCTCCATGATGTTATCATGGAGGAGTGGAAGAGGAGTCCAGTGGCAGCCTGTGAAGCTCTAGTGAACTCCATGCCCAAGAGAGTTACGGCAGTGCTGGAAAATAATGGTGGCCACACAAAATATTGACACTTTGGGCACAATTTGGACATTTTCACTAGGGGTGTACTCACTTTTGTTGCCAGCAGTTTAGACATTAATGGCTGTGTGTTGAGTTATTTTGAGGCAACAGCAAATTTACATTGTTATACAAGCTGTACACGGACTACTTTACATTGCATCAAAGCGTTATATCTTCAGTGTTGTCGCATGAAAAGATATAAAATATTTACAAAAATGTGAGAGGTGTACTCACTTTTGTGAGATACTGCATATTTGAATTTTGGTTTGTGACTTTGCACAATTGTAAAGCCCGCTATTACATATGGATGTTGCAAATTTACAAGAAAAAAATGTCACAAATTTACAAGAAAAAATTGGCAAGTTTATTAGAAAAAACAAAATTTACACAAAAAAAGTCATGAATTTACAAGATAAAAGTAGCAAATTTGCAAGGAAATTGAAAAAAAGTTGCAAAAGTCACAAATTCACCAGAAACAATTCATACCACACCTGTAATTTCCCAGTTTGGGATCAATAATTATCTGTCTGTCTGTCTGTCTGAGGGAAAAAAGTAGCAAATTTATTAGGAAAAAAAAATGTTAATTTACAAGAACAAAGTCATACATTTATGAGAAAACAAGCTGAAAATTTACAAGAAAAAAAGCAAATTTACTAGAAAAAATGTCACAGATTTACAAGGAAAGAATCAAAAAGATAAGAGGAAAAAAGTTGCGCTGAAGGTAATTTTGATCGTCCCCCAAAAATGTTGAGTGAATTTGTGACGTGAACTTCTACCTTGGAGCCCCCTAGTGGTTGAGGGGGGCTGTAGTAGCATTTGTGTACTCTGCTTTATAGGCAGACCCTGTCTTCAGTGTTAAACATATTTAGTTTTATATTTCAGGAAAAAAAACATCAGCAAACTGACAAACTTTTCATCTTTTTTTTTTTTTTAATCAGTAACGTTAAGACTAAAAAAGGAAAGAGGAAGGACGCCTCAGACTCGGAGGACTCTGACATGGACGATCTGGACGATGAGGAGGTGTCTCTGGGCAGTTTGGACGAGGAAGACTTTGGAGATGAGCTGGAGGATGAAGGAGGGACGTTCATGGATCCTGATGGAGATGAAGGTGGAGGACGTTGGGATTAAACCAGATAATTATGTTTTCTTTCATGACAAATTTGTTTTCATTGATCAACATTTTAGTCCAACTGTAACCTTTTTCTCTTTTGCCCCAAAAACAGAGGCTTTAGAGGAGAAAACTGAAAAAAAAAATCAAATTTTGAGTGAAAGGTTAAAAAGTAAATAATTCAAATTTAGTGAATTAAAAATGGAAATTTTTGGCTTTCAAAAAAGAACAAATTTATAAGAAAATGAGCATAATTACTAGTAAAAACTGCTCATCTATGAGTAAAAAGTCACAAATTTACAAGGAAAAAAATCTCAAATTTCAGTGAAAACAGTTCATCATTTTTGGAAAAGGTCTCAAATTTACAGGAAAAGTTACAAATCCAAGTAAAATCCTGCAACTATAAGAGGGAAAAAGTCGCGGAACTACAAAAAAAAAATTTCCAATGTGGTAAAAATTGTAAATTTTCTATAAAAGAAAAGTATGTTTACTTCATATCCCTTCAACTTCCCCCATTGTTTCCCCCAGTCAGGTCCAGCATAAATACGACAGTTTAAATAAAGTATTAAAGTTATTCTACAGCAAGAGGAGTCTATAAACACTATTTATATACAGTATATATCAAATATTTAAGAGCTCCTTTTCTGCTTGCTAAGCTGCTGGACAGGACAGGTTAAAAAGTGAAAAACGTTTCAAAACCTTACAAATTTACAAGAAAAAAAACCCTTAAAGGAAAAGTTGCATATTTAAAAAAAAAAATCATTCAAATTAATGAGAAAAGCAAAATAAATAAATAAATAAAATTACAAACTAAAAAAAATCTGAAAAATCTTCAATATTTTGAGAATTTACCATATTCACAATTTTAGTGAGAAAAGGTGCAAAATTAGGTGAAAAACTTTTCTTATAAAAAGTTTCATAAGAAAAGTCCAAATTTACAATAAAAAGAGCTTCAAAATGACAAGAATTGTAAAGTTACAAGGAGAAAGTGGTCAAAAAGTTGCACAAAATTAGTTTCAAATTGAAAAACTTTTGAAAACGCTCTAAATGTATAAATAAAAAATGCACATTTAGGAGAGTCAGAATGTTTATTTAACTGTAAGAATTATTTCTTTTGTTTTCTATTCTGTCAGTCCCTGAGTTGGAGGATGATGATGCTGAATTTGGAGGTGAGTAGAAATCTTCTTCACCGTTTCATTGTTTTAAGCAGGGTGGTTTGTCTGCTTAACGGGACAGTTCTTCCCAAAAATATTGTGTATGGCCTAAAAAATGTCTGCTGCTGTTGCTGAAGGTGTGTTTAGGGCTCGATCGCCCACAGAGTGACTGTGACGAGCAAACCCAAAAATTGTCAGGCGTGTCGCACCTGGTAAATGACTTGATATTTTGGTGGAAATAATGACGAGTTAGGAAAAGTAGCTCGCCACTGTCCCCCTAAAGTATGAGATCTATGGAGAACGGGCAACATTTAGTTTCACCTCGAAAGACAAAAATTGCCACACACATGTATCATGGAAGTGATGACCTACGCCCCACAGGAAGTCCGCCATTTTGAACTGAAGAATGAGCTGCCCAGATTTTTCTTCCTTTGCAGTTTAAAAAAAACTCCTTCTAGGGAATTACACGTGCTGACCTCAAACTGGCGCTCCACAATCTACAGACGTGTGATTGGAAAACGGGAAACTTACAAATCTGGCACACATTGTCCAGTTGGCAACTAAAATTATTATGATGGCTGCTAGTCCAACTCTGAGGCCCACCTCTATAACAAAAGTAGTTAGAGCACCTCCTACTGGAAACATTACGTTATCTGACCATTTTTTGGTTTATTACTCCAAAGCTGTTTGCTTGATCTGTGTGAAATTTTCTGAGCGCCATCGTGGTGCCCCTGTGATGCTGCATTGCAAGTAATGTGACTCTCCTTGGTTCCAAGGTTGTCATAGCCAGGAGCGGCACTGGGGTTAAGCTCCCAGTGCTCATAAAATGCTCCTTACGGCGTGCGTCTCGAAAAGCCTCTGACAACCAAGTCCAACTCTTAGCCTGCCCATGTGGTTTAGTCTCTAAGCCCGGCGGAACTGCTTTTACTAATAGGAGAAGGGGCGAGGGTGGATCTCTGGCGCCTTAAAACCAGATGCTTCGGGTAGATGGTGGCTCATCAACCTGGGAAGGTAGCCCATCTAGGGGAAGGTAAACCCTGATTTCAAACCTCCGCTGCCTTGCGGCACACCCGGTCAAGGGAAAGGCTTCGGGAGTCAACCCTGAGGAAAAATCCGGAGTCGGAGCCCCTAAGGCAGTTCTCTGTTGTTCTCAACATCGTTCTGGCAGCTCCTGCGACGGCGCTGGTGCCAAACTATAGCAGCCCTGCTGTTCCTTTGGATTCATCAGTGACGTGGAGAGGGGGGACATGCTGCATGGGTAACATCTTGTCCTCCATATCTTCCTGCCCAGGCTTGAATCCTACCAACGCCCAACGCTGGAAGGTAGAACACCGGTGCGCATCGGCCTGTTCAGCCACAGGCGGTGCTGTTCCAGCAGAGTAGACGTTTAGGATTCTCTTCCATGGTCATCATAGACTGACGGAGGCCGACGACTCTTGAAACAGAACTGTTGCCATGGCTACATATTATTCACTATTTAACTCAAGATTGTGTTTGCAGCCCTAGAGGAATGATCTACATTTGCTACAAACATCATAGAGACAGTCCGCTTTATTTATTTTTTTTTTATTATTGATCTGTTAAACTTGTTTCTGCGCAGGTTCAGATGACGATGAGATGGAAGCGGCAGAAATCGCTCCTCGGACCAAGAAGGGGAAGAGAAAATCCTCACAGGAGCTCAATTTCTCCCTGCCTTTTGGTCGGTCTCCGAGTTCACATTTAAATGTTTGAATGTTTCTTTAGGATCAAGTCTTTATTTGTTGGTTATTTCAGGTCCTAAACAGGGAAAGAAAAAGAAAAAAGAGAAGACGGATGCAGCCATGTTTGCCTCGGCTGAAGAGGTGAGTGAACCAGAATAAAAACTGTTAGATTTTCTCCGTCTTAAATTGAATTTAAAAAATTTTAAATTTTACTTTACTAAACCTGCCGTTGCCATGTGCTGCTTATGTGTTTTGTTGTTTAGCTTTCTGAAAAATATAACTTTGGATTTTGATCCGTTTCTCCTTCAGTTTGGTGTCCTGCTAGATGAGAACGTTGGCTCCAAGTTTGACAACTTGGGACTGAATGCCATGGCCAACACTGACAAAGCTGGTGAGATACCAAAATTGAACCTAGCGTTACATTTTTATTAAAATGTTAAGGCTTTAAGATGTAGTCAGAAGGTTTAGTTTCCAAGAATGTTGTGTCTAGCTTAAAAATCTTGTAAATTTGTTAATTCAAAAAAATATATAAATTACAATTTTTTTTTTCTTAACATCTTTTTTCCATCCATCCATCTTCTTCCGCTGAATCCTTTTCGGGTCGTGGGGGGTGCTGGAGCCTATCCCAGCATCTTCGCCAGTCCATCACAGGGCCAACACAGAGAGACAGACAGCCATTCACTCTCACAGTCATACCTAAGGACAATTTAGAATCCCTAGTTTGAGGCCAATTAACCCAACTTGCATGTTTTTGGCCTGTGGGAGGAAATCGGAGAAATCCCGGAGTAAACCCACACAGACACGGGGAGAACATGCAAACTCCACACAGATCACTGTTGGTCGGGGGCTGGGATTGAACCCAGGATCCCCCGGCCAAGGGTGAGTTGCTGTGCTGCCGCAGTGCTAACCACTCCACCACCACGCTGCCCCTCTGATATTTTTATATTCAATTTAATTTTTAAAGCTAACATCTTTTTTTTCCTCATAAAATTGCTACGTGATTGTGCAACTTTTGTGAAGTTGTGAATTTTTTCTTCTATATACACCTTTTTAAAAAAAAAAACTTTGTCAATTTGCAGCCCCCGACCAACAGTGATCTGTGTGGAGTTTGCATGTTCTCCCCGTGTTGCGTGGGTTTACTCCGGGATTTCTCCGGTTTCCTCCCACATGCCAAAAACATGCATGTTAGGTTAATTGGCTGTTCTAAATTGTCCCTAGATATCTGTTTCCTATAGGCCCTTAGAATAGAGGGTTAGTATTAATGAAAGCGCTTTGAGTGGTCTTTGTGACTAGAAAAGCGCTATATAAGTGCAGGTTAGTTAGTTAGTAGTAATAATATTGCTTGTGCTATTCTGGCTTAATTTGTTATTGTCCCTGTGATGCGACGTCGAACCATTAGCATTAGCTTGGCGGTCGGAATTGGTCCGTATAACCACATCACATCTTGCCTCAGCAGGGAGAGGCCGACTACTGTTCGCTTAACTGTCAATCCAGCCAGTTTTGATCATTTTCTATAAATCCTATTCACTATCTGAGCTAGGAGCTAGCTAGCTAACATTAGCAATATTGATGTAAGAGGGAGGGTGGAGTTAACTGTGGCTCAGGGGCGTTTTAAGAGACATGCACTGAAATGAGCCCTTCTGAGAAAGGCTGCAATAAACAGAAAATTTGAGCAAAATATGTCAAACGTTTCATTAAGACCTGTGGGAAAAGTTCAGTCATTGGGGACTTTACAATGTGAGATGATTCACAGTTAAAGGTGAGCTTTAAGAGAAATGGAGCGAATCTAAAATGTAACTGAACTCTGACAAATGAATAAAAACAGGAGTTTTATTTTGCTGGATACCAGCCATCATATATTTTTAATAAATTCTCCACAGAGAAACATTTGACTTCACGTCTCACACTGAAGGTTTAAATTTAGACACAAATATTTCTGTAATGTGGTGTACAACTCATTTTGTTTTAATGTGCACCACAGTGATAAAAATCAGCATTCACATTGGAAATTTTAATATTTAGAAACTTTTCAAGACAGCCTTTTTTCATAACTTGTATATGTGGGGCCATTGGCAAATTTTGAAAGAAGGGGGACAAGTAAATAGCAGATTTACAAGGAAAAGGCTGCAAATTCATGGGAAAAAAGCTGCATTAAATAAGTTGCAAATTTAAAGGGAAAAAAGTTGCAAGAAAAAGCATTGCAAATTTATGGGGGGGAAAGAAAGTTGAAAATTTGCATTAAATAAGTTGCAGATTTAAGGGAAAAAAATCAGCAAGAAAAAGTTGAGAATTTACATTAAAAAGTTACATATTTTTTTCTCATAAATTTGCAAGAAAAAGCAATGCAAATTTTCCTGAAAAAGTTGCAAATTTGCATTAAATAAGTTGCACATTTATGGAAAAAAGATGCAAGAAAAAGCATTGCAAATTTTCAAGGAAAAGGTTACAAATTTATGGGGAAAAAGTTGCAAGAAAAGGTTGTAAATTTGCATGAAAAGGGTTGCAAATTAATGGGTAAGAAGTTCTAAATTTATGACAAAGTTGCAAAACTACAAGATAAAAATTCCAAATTTGCACATGCGGAGGGTGAACTTGTATCTTGGGTGCCCCGAGCATTTGCATACTCTGCTTTTTATCCAGAATCTACTCTAGACGGAGGACAGAGATCTGGCCTTTAGTCCTTAATTCCCTGTTAAATGACCATTTCTGCCTTTTCAACACCAGTATATCTTCTTCTGCAGGTCTGAAGCAGCTGAAGTGGGAGGCCCAGCGTGACGACTGGATCCACGACCGCGATGCCAAGACACTGCGCCGAAAGAAGAGCGCCTTCAACAGGAAGAAGATGTTCAGCAGAGGCAAGATGGGAGTCAGGGCCATCCGGAACAAACAAAAGAAGTAGTAGCAGCTTTTGTTGGTGGTGTCAGCCCCGTTTAGCCGCCCACACTTCCTGGTCTCTCTCCCTGATGCCGTAGATTCCCGCCCACTCGTTGGATTTATAATAAACTGGAAAAAAGGAGAAAAACAAACTATTTTACATCAAATCTGTTCAGCTGTTCTTCTATCTTACACATTGCTGATAAAGAGGAGACATTATTTTTGTAAAATGTAACACTTTATTATTGGAGTTTGTTTTCATGTAAATGTATCTAATAAATTCACTTCATGTCTGTTCTGGTTCACTTTGGTTACACGTCCCAATTTATTACCAGTATGCAGTCCCTCATCTCTTTTGCATGGTCCTCCTTGCAAAGAGAAGCAGGGATCATTTTAATCCCCAAAAATCTGCTTTTAGCTCCCACTCCAGAGCAGGGTCTACAACCTGTGGCTCCTGACCTACAGTCCTCATACTGGATCTTTATATAGTAGCGCCATCTTCAACATCCACTATCCCCCCTCTGCACATGGCCCCTGGTGTACTTCATTTTTAATCTTGTCGCTCCCAATGAGAATCTTGGCACCTTCAGCTCCACCTCCTGTCTTTTTTGTCAGCACCACCATCTTCAAACCATACATCATAGCAGGTCTCACTACCATCTTGTAAATCTTCCCTTTCACTTTAGCTGCTATACTGTCACAAATCACCACAACACTTGTCTCCACCCTGTCTGCACTCTTCTTCACCTCTTGTGCACTTTCCATTGCTTTAGATGGTTGACCCCAGGTATTTAAACTCTGCTACCTTCACTACCTCTACCCCTTGCATCTTCACTATTGCACCTGCCTCCCTCTCATTTACACTCATGTATGCTTCTACTTTCACCCCCCCCCCCCACCACCATTCCGCTACCTGTCCAGGTTCTCTTCTACCTGCTCCCTACTCTCACTACAAACATGGTCTACGGAGACTCCTGCCTGAGCTCGTCTGTCCCACCTTGAATCAATCTGTCACTCCGATAGCACAACTCACTGTCGTCTCACTGTCCTTATACACAGTAGACAATTAGTTTTGTTTTGTTTTTTTTAAATGGGATGGTGGGGGGAAGGGGATTCACAAATTTAGCGTAAGGTACAAATGTATGAATGTAAATTAACTACAAACTTACAAGAATAAAGGTGCAAAAATATATTTAAAAAAATGCTACTCCACAATTTAAAAAGTCACAAATTTGTAAGACAAAAATTGTGAATGTATGGGGGAAAAATTTGCCAACTAATGAGAAACAAGTCTCAAATTTAGCAGAAAAAGTTCCAAATTTACAAGAAAAAAGTCGAGGAAAATAAGCTGCAATTTTTACTTGAAAAAAATTTGCTAATTTGATTTAAAAAGTTGCCAACTTGTGAGAAAAATGTGACAATTTTATATGGAAAAAGTTCCAAATTTAAAAGAAACGAGTCCTATTCATAAGAAAATAAGTTGCAAATTTACTTGAAAGAAATTAGCACTGAAGTTGGTATCAGGTTCGATATTCACATTCGAATATGGGGCTGGTGGTGTGGAAGCAATATCCGTGGCTGGCAAACTATACACTGTGCCACCCTCTGCACGAGTCTCAGCCATAGATGGTCAAAACCCCATGGAGTCTAGGGTGGCACAAGGATTACACTGGTCAACACCAAATTTATTGTCCAAGTTTTTTTTAGCTGATTTAGGACAATTTTGATGTGCTGAATCCAAAAATCACATTGGTTTTGCTCAATCAGGTCAACTTTTTGAACTATAGCCACATGTTTTCTTACATTTTTGTTTACATGTACGGGTGTTTTCGCTTTATATGATGCAAAATTCTTTATTTCTTGAAATTCTCTGAATTTTGAACAATGATGTAACATTCAACTTACATGTACTTACCTTTATCAATGTCTACTATTCAATTTACAGTACAACTGCTTATAACTTAGCATAAAAACCTGACCTGATTGAGAGGAACAGATGTCATTTTTGGATTCAGCGGTGCAAAATTGTCTTTAAATCAGTTGAAAAAACACAGACAACTTACAAAAAAAATTATTTTTGTTATGTAATGTGCCACACTTGTGCAAAAATCCTATAATTGTCTAATACAGTTTACAGGCTTTCCACATCGATACAGTAGTATCTAAGACGCATCTTGGATATACAGTGGATATAAAAAGTCTACACACCCCTGTTCAAATGCCAGGTTTTTGTGATGTAAAAAAAGAGGCCAAGATAAATCATTTCAAAACTTTTCCACCATTAATGTGACCTTTAACCTGTACAACCCAATTGAAAAACAAAAATCTTTTAAGGGGGAAAAACAAAAAACTTACAATAACCTGGTTGCATAAATATGCACACCCTCTTAATAACTGGGGATGTGGCTGTGTTCAGAATTAACCAATCACATTCAAACTCATGTTAATGGGAGTCAGCAAACACCTGCCACTATTTAAAGTGCCTCTGATTAACCCCAAATAAAGCTCAGCTGTTCTAGTAGGCTTTTCCTGACATTTTTGTAGTCACATCTTACAGCACAAGCCATGGTCCACAGAGAGCTTCCAAAGCATCAGAGGGATCTCATTGTTCAAAGGTATCAGTCAGGAGAAGGGTACAGAAGAATTTATAAGGCATTAAATATACCATGGAACACAGTGAAGACAGTCATCATCAAGTGGAGAAAATATGGCACAACAGTGACATAACCAAAAACTGGACGTCCCTCCAAAACTGATGAAAAGACGAGAAGACAACTGGTCTTCTCGTACTGGACAGCGTACTGGACTGGACAGCGCGCTGCGCCTCGACGGCTTCCAGCTCTTCCGTGCTGATCGTGACACAGAGCTTTCCGGCAAGACCACAGGAGGCGGTGTCTGCTTCTACATCAACTGTAGCTGGTGCTCTGATGTAACGGTAATTTCCAAACACTGTTCTCCTGCCTTGGAATTTCTTGTTATCAATTGCAAGCCCTTCTATTCCCCGCGGGAGTTTGCTTCTTTCATAATGATCGCTGTGTACGCCCCTCCCGACGCGGACACGCGCGAAGCTCAGCGCGTGCTCGCGGATCACATTCAACACACAGAGCGGAGTTTTCCAGACTCGCTGATTATTGTGGCTGGCGACTTTAATCAGTGCAATCTGAGCCACGATCTCCCCCGCTACAAACAGTTTATTAAATGCCCCACCAGAGGATTAAACACACTGGATCACTGTTACACCACAGTGAAAGACGCATATCGCGCTGTCCCTCGAGCTGCGCTGGGATTATCTGATCACGTGATGGTTCACCTCATTCCCACATACAGACAGAGATTGAAGCTCACTAAACCTGTTGTGAGCACTACGAAGATACGGACCAGTGATGCTGAGGAGAAGCTGGAAACGTGCATGGAAATATCTGACTGGGGCATGCTTAAAGGAGCCACGCATGATCTGGATGAGTACACGGACACTGTGAACTCATATATCCACTTTTGTGAAGAGAACATTCTTCCATCACGCACCAGGGTGAGTTACTCTAATGACAAACCCTGGTTCACAGCTAAGCTCAGACAGATCAGGAAGGAGAAGGAAGCAGCGCTGAAAAGTGGAGACAGGGACTGCTACAGGGAGGTTAAATACCGGTTTAACAGAGAGCTGAAGAGGGCTAAATCTCTATACTCAGAGAGACTCCAGCAGCAGTTCACTGCTAATGATTCGGCTTCCGTGTGGAGAGGACTAAGGCAGATCACCAACTATCGGCCTCAGGCTCCTAAAGGTCAGGATGACAAAGCCCTTTGTCAAAGACTGTCCCAACACTATGCCCGTTTTGACACCTCGTCATCTGTGTCCAACTCCCCCCCTCCCTCCAGCTCCACAGCCTCCACATTCCCTACTTCATTTAAGGCACCCCCCCCTCCTCCCCCCCTCCCCTTATCATCAGTGAGCAGGATGTGCTCAAACAGTTCTCCAGACTGAACCCGCACAAGGCCCCCGGCCCAGACGGCGTGTCTCCCTCCACCCTGAGACTGTGCGAAACAGCTGGCTCCTGTATTCACAGACATTTTTAACACCTCCCTTAAGTTATGCCACGTGCCATCCTGCCTCAAATCCTCCACCATCATCCCTGTCCCCAAGAAGCCACGGATCACTGGACTTAATGACTACAGACCTGTAGCGCTCACCTCTGTAGTCATGAAGTCCTTTGAGCGCCTGGTCCTGTCCCACCTCAAGTCCATCACCACCCCTCTCCTGGACCCGCTGCAGTTTGCCTACCGAGCCAACAGGTCTGTAGACGATGCAGTCAACCTGGCCCTCCACTCCATCCTGCAGCACCTGGACTCCCCGGGAACCTACGCCAGGATCCTGTTTGTGGACTTCAGCTCCGCATTCAACACCATCCGCCCCGCTCTGCTCCGGGACAAGCTGTCCCTGCTCAACGTGCCTGACTCCCTCTGCAGGTGGATCATCGACTTCCTGACGGACCGGAGGCAGCATGTGCGGCTGGGAAAGACTGTCTCAGACTATACTAGCATCAGCACCGGATCACCCCAGGGCTGTGTACTTTCCCCCCTACTCTTCTCCCTTTACACCAACTCCTGCACCTCCAGCCACCAGTCTGTCAAGTTGATCAAGTTTGCGGACGACACCACCCTCATCGGGCTCATCTCCAACGGCGACGAGTCCGCCTACAGGAGAGAGGTGGCCCAGCTGGCGTCCTGGTGCAGCAATAACAACCTGCAGCTGAACGCTCTGAAGACAGTGGAGATGATTGTAGACTTCAGGAAAGTCACTACTCCTCTGCCCCCCCTCACCCTTTCAGGCTCTCCCATCACCACTGCTGATTCCTTCCGCTTCCTAGGCACCACCATCACCAGGGACCTCAAATGGGAGCTGACCATCAGCTCACTCATCAAAAAAGCCCAGCAGAGGATGTTCTTCCTGCGGCAGCTGAGGAAGCTCAAGCTACCCACCAAGATGTTAGTGCAGTTCTACACAGCCATCATCGAGTCCATCCTCACCACCTCCATAACCGTGTGGTACGCAGGAGCCACTGCCAGGGACAGACTAAGGCTGCAGCGCGTCGTGCGCACTGCTGAGAAGGTGATCGGCTGCAAGCTCCCATCTCTCCAGGATCTGTACATCTCCAGGACCCGGAGGCGTGCTGGCCGGATCATAGCCGATCCCTCACACCCTGGTCACGTACTGTTTGCCCCCCTCCCCTCTGGTAGAAGACTTCGGTCCATCCAGACTAAAACCTCCCGTCACATGAACAGCTTCTTCCCCTCTGCCATTAGACTGCTGAACACTAAGTGACTCTCGTGCACCATGTACAGCAGCTCAACCAGACTCATGTCAATCATCACTGTTTTCTTCCTGCATTACCGACTGCACTATATAGTTCTCCACAGTATCTGCTGCTGGCTAATATATATTTTAACTGTTGACCAGTATCACTTAATCTTATCCTACACTTTATTACATGTATAGTTTATTTCTCTTATCTTATCATGTTTAATGTTGCAGCATTGTACCGAGACAAATTCCTAGTTTGTGTACTACATGAACAATGGCAATAAACCTGATTCTGATTCTGATTCTGGTCAGGGAGGCTGCCAAGAGGCCAACAGCAACATTGAAGGAGCTGCAGGAATTTCTGGCAAGTACTGGCTGTTTAGTACATGTGACAACAATCTCCCGTCTAAGGTGGCAAGACAGAAGCCTTATCTTACAAAGAAAAACATCGAAGCCAAGCTACATTTTGCAAAAACACATTTGAAATCCAAACGCATGTGGAAAAATGTGTTATGGTCCGATGAAACCAAGGTTGAACTTTTTGGCCATAATTTCAAAAGGTATATTTGGTGCAAACACAACACTGCTCATCACCAAAAGAACACCATACCTACAGTGAAGCATAGTGGTGGCACCATCATGCTTTGGAGCTGTTTTCTTTTTTTTCAGCTGGAACTGGGGCCTTAGTCAAGGTGGAGGGAATTATGAACAGTTCCAAATACCAGTCAGTGTTGGCACAAAACCTTCAGGCTTCTGCTTGAAAGGTGATGATGAAGAGGCGCTTCATCTTTCAGCATGACAATGACCCAAAGCACACATCCAAATCAACAAAAGAACGGCTTCACAAAGAAGAAGATTAAGGTTTTGGAATGGCCCAGCCAGAGTCCAAACCTGAATCCAATCAAACATCTATGGGGTGATCTGAAGAGGGCTGTGTACAGGAGATGCCCTCGCAATCTGACAGATTTAGAGTGTTTTTGCAAAGAACAGTGGGCAAATATTGCCACATAAAGATGTGCCACGCTGATAGACTCCGAATGCTGTAAAAAAAGCCAAAGGTGCTGCAACACAGTATTAGTTTAAGGGTGTGCATATTTATGTAACCAGGTTATTGTAAGTTTTTTATTTTTCCCCTTAAAAGATTTCAGTTTGCTTTTCAATTGGTTTGTACAGGTTATAGGTCACATTAATGGTGGAAAACGTTTTGAAATTATTTATCTTGGTCTCTTTTTTTTTACATCACAAAAACCTGGCATTTGAACAGGGGTGTGTAGACTTTTTATATCCACTGTACACCTGACATAGCTATGGGTTTGGGGTCAAAAGGTCAAAGTTAACATTCCATTTGCACTAGGGTAAATGCTAAATTTACTATTACTATAAAACAAGTAAAGCTAGGGTCACCAAACTTGCTACACAGGTTCACCTCAGGATCCTGCCCTACAGCTATGGGTTGTATACTTTGTTGTATATTCATGGATGATGGGTTTATCATAATTTGGTTTTGCCACAGTAATTATATTGAAAAGATGAAAATTGCGCTCTAAGTATTGAGATCTTCAAAGAAAATGGAGACGGAGGGTAATGCACTCGCCTCAGAATGCTCTTGTTTAATTATTGAAGCAAATTTATTTTGTATTTTCCTGGCTTTCTTGAAATGCTGATTTAAAGCATATCACTTTAAGAAACATCCTTTACCTATTCAACTCTGCCCTCCCTCTTATGTCACTTTGCCATTAACTAACTAGCTTCTAGTCTTTAGTTTTTAATCCTCCTTCTAGCTTTGCTCAGCGGTCCTGTTTCACTGATCCACAGTCGATGGTGTATCTCGAGTCAGTCCAGCCCATCTCCCAATAATTTCGTTATGATTCCACAGCAAATCGCCACCACCGGCCCACTGGGCAGCCCGCCCGGAACCGACCTGGCCCAGGACCCGAGGCTGCTGGCTGGAGGTCAAGCCGAAGCGAAGCTTGCCAAGCTGAGCCGCCGTGCCCCAGGATTTCAAAGGGCAGTGTCCCACTCTCACGGGCAGCTCTGCTCTGCTCTCATGGCTAGCTGGGGGGGTGCCCCGTCACGAGGCAGCTCCCATATGCTGCCCACGAGAGTGGCGCAGAGTCGCGTGGCGCCTCGGGGGAAGGTGGAGGAACTGTCCGTGGGAGCAGAGTGGGACACTGCCCTTTGGGATCCCGGGACTCAGCAGCTCGGCAAGCTTTGCCTTGGCCTCCAGCCAGCAGCCTCATGTCCGGTGCTAGCAATGTGATGTGGAGTCATGGCAAAATTATTGGGAGATGGGGTGGAATGATGCGAAATACACCATCAACTGTGGATCAGCAAACCAGTGCCGCTCATCTGAGCTAGGAGGATAAAAATTAAACATTTCACAAACATTTCATTAAGACGTGTGAGCTGTTAAAATGTGGAAAAAAGTGCAATGACCCCTTTAACAAAATTAAGATTAAAATTGAAGTTTAAGATTTAACAGTATTGCATGGGGGGGGGGGGGGGCTGAGTGTATCATTTGGTAGCTCTGGACCACTAATGTCAGACTCTTGACCTTAGTAATGGTGAAGGGTGTATTTCCACAATTATGCCATGTTACATAATCACTGTCCTTCCCTAGACTCCATGGGGTTTTGACCATCCATGGCTGAGGGTTCTTCAGGACTAATGCCTAGGGTGGCACAGCACATAGTTTAGTAGCCCTGGACCACTCATTTTAGGCTCAGTGAGAGAAACTGGATTAGACAATTACAGGATTTTTGCGTAATTACAATGGGGCAAAAAAGTATTTAGTCAGCCACCAATTGTGCAAGTTCTCCCACTTAAAAGATGAGAGAGGTCTCCAATTTTCATCATAGGTATACCTCAACTATGAGAGAAAATGAGGAAAAAAAAAATCCTGAAAATCACATTGAAGGATTTTTAATGAATTAATTGGTAAATTCCTCAGTAAAATAAGTATTTGGTCACCTACAAACAAGCAAGATTTCTGGCTCTCACAGACATGTAACTTCTTCTTTAAGAGGCTCCTCTGTCCTCCACTCGTTACCTGTATTAATGGCACCTGTTTGAACTCTTTATCAGTATAAAAGACACCTGTCCACAACCTCAAACAGTCAGACTCCAAACTCCACTATGGCCAAGACCAAAGAGCTGTCAAAGGACACCAGAAACAAAATTGTAGACCTGCACCAGGCTGGGAAGACTGAATCTGCAGCTTGGTGTGAAGAAATCAACTGTGGGAGCAATTATTAGAAAATGGAAGACATACAAGACCACTGATAATCTCCCTCGATCTGGGGCTCCATGCAAGATCTCACCCCGTGGGGTCAAAATGATCACGAGAACGGTGAGCAAAAATCCCAGAACCACACGGGGGGACCTAGTGAATGACCTGCAGAGAGCTGGGACCAAAGTAACAAAGGCTACATCAGTAACACACTACGCCGCCAGGGACTCAAATCCTGCAGTGCTAGATGTGTCCCCCTGCTTAAGCCAGTACATGTCCAGGCCCGTCTGAAGTTTGCTAGAGAGCATTTGGATGATCCAGAAGAGGATTGGGAGAATGTCATATGGTCAGATGAAACCAAAATAGAACTTTTTGGTAAAAACTCAACTTGTCGTGTTTGGAGGAGAAAGAACACCATACCTACTGTGAAGCATGGGGGTGGAAACATCATACTTTGGGGCTGTTTTTCTGCAAAGGGACCAGGACGACTGATCCGTGTAAAGGAAAGAATGAATGGGGCCATGTATCGTGAGATTTTGAGTGAAAACCTCCTTCCATCAGCAAGGGCATTGAAGATGAAATGTGGCTGGATCTTTCAGCATGACAATGATCCCAAACACACCGCCCGGGCAACGAAGGAGTGGCTTCGTAAGAAGCATTTCAAGGTCCTGGAATGGCCTAGCCAGTCTCCAGATCTCAACCCCATAGAAAATCTTTGGAGGGAGTTGAAAGTCCGTGTTGCCCAGCGGCAGCCCCAAAACATCACTGCTCTAGAGGAGATCTGCATGGAGGAATGGGCCAAAATACCAGCAACAGTGTGTGAAAACCTTGTGAAGACTTACAGAAAATGTTTGACCTCTGTCATTGCCAACGAAGAGTACATAAAGTATTGAGATGAACTTTTGTTATTGACCAAATACTTATTTTACCGAGGAATTTACCAATTAATTCATTAAAAATCATTCAATGTGATTTTCTGGATTTTTTTTTCTCATTTTGTCTCTCATAGTTGAGGTATACCTATGATGAAAATTGGAGACCTCTCTCATCTTAAGTGGGAGAACCTGCACAATTGGTGGCTGACTAAATACTTTTTTACCCCACTGTATGCCACATTACATAATCACTTATGCCACCCTAGACTCCATGGGGTTTTGACCATCTATTGTTGAGGGTTCTTGAGGACTAGTGCATAGGGTGGCACAGCACATAGTCTGACAGCCACGGATCCTGCTTGCACACCGTCAGCCCAATATTCAAATGTAAATATCAAACCTGATGCCAACTTCGCAGTGCTGAAGAAATTAGCAAATTTATGAGGGGAAAAAATCATGTTCAGGAGAAAAAACTGAAAATTTATGAAAAACAAGTTGTAAATGTATGAAAACAGTAATGTGTGTGTGTGTGTGTGTGTGAGTGTGTGAAAAGATAATAGTGGTCAAATTTGACCAAATGTGGTTCTCCCCCATACGTATCTACCAAATAAAAGATGAAATTCATGAGACAGAAGTTGCAAATTTACTAGAAAAAGATTTCAGGCTTTTCTTGTAAACCAGGGGTATCCAGTCATGTGCCATAGAGGGCCAAAACCCTGCAGGTTTTCTCTTCTACCCAGTCTCTTCAGCAGGTGTTTTCCCTTATCAGCAATTAGTGGGAAGAAGTTCAGTGGAATCTGCTGTTGGAGGTAAAGCCTGCAGGGTCTTGGCCTTCCATGGCACGACTGGACACCCCTGCTGTAGTGATAGCCAGATGAGGCTTTCTAGAGGCCTTGAGGCCTTTCATCAAAATGGCTCATATAGACAAGGCCTCATGTGAAACTTCATTTTCTCTACGAGGTCATCTAGTGGACAAAACATATGCAACATGCAGATTTTTGCAAGGGCATTATTGGTTTAACGTGTATTTTTTTTCCCATTTCAGTAAATGCACTGCCTGTTAAGAAATATCAATGATCATAAGGGAAAAAAGAAAAAAAAACTCTGGTGACGACAGCGAATGGGCTTGTGGTACTTATTCATTTTTATTGAGAAATAACTTTTCAACGGTCTTTGGACTAAGGTGATTTCTTTTTTTTGAGATTATTTCTCCAGCTTTGGAACACAGAGGATGCAGGTGTGCAAAGGAAGGCTACTGCAAGTTTGTACCGTGTAGGGGAGACAAGTTTCTGTCTCTCCCAGCACATTCACCTCTGTCTGTCAATTCTCATGCAGGGCACAATAGTGCCTCAGCATAATGATGTGTTATTGTTGTATCCAAGCTCTTTGAAACACAACACACACTTCACCATGCAAATAAAAATAAATTGCAAAAATGGTCCAGCTGGGACTTGAACCCCAGGTTCCCAGTTGCAGGAAAGATATTTTACCTCTAAGCTGTTACTTAGTCATGGCTAGCTGAGGCTTTCTTGAAGACTTGAGGCCTTTCATCAAAATTGTTCATCTAGATCACAGGTGTCAAACTCATTCCATGGAGGGCCAAGACCCTGCAGGTTTTACCTCCACCCAGTGATTTCTCTGAATTTCGTCCTACTGATTGCTGATCAGTGAAAACACCTGCTGAAGAGACTAGGTGGAAGTAAAACCTGCAGGGTCTTGGCCCTCCATGGAATGAGTTTGACACCCCTGATCTAGATGAAGCCTCATGTGAAACTTCATTTGCTCTACTAGGCCGTGTAGTCGACAAAAAGTATACAGTATGCAGATTTTTACAAGGGCATTATTGGTTTAGTGCGTATTTTTTCAATTTCAATAAATGTGCTGTCTTTTAAGAAATATCAATGATCAAAAGGGAAAAAAGAAATAATAAAACTGGGGTGACTACAGTGAATGTGCCTGTGTTACTTGGTGTGCTTGTACTACTTATCCATTTTTATTAAGAAATAATAAATTTTCAGCAGTCTTATACTGTCTTTCCTAGTATATTCAACTCTGGCCTTATTCTCATGCAGGGCACAATGGCAATAGTGCCTCAGCATAATAATGATGTGTAATAATGATCCAAGCGCTCTGAAACACAACAGACACTTCACCTTGCAAATAAAAATAAAATTACATGAACAACCCAGCTGGGATTCAAACCCAGGACTCCCACTTGTAGAGCAGATGCTTTACCGCTAAGCCATCACCTCAGTTACAATAAATATCCACTATTTGTGGAAAATACATTAATGGAAGAAATGTGCTCAAAATGTTCCCAAACAGGAGAAGTCCGTGGTTTTGGTGCTGCCTCCATCTGAAAATTGGCTGTGACAAATCCCTTACACAGTCAAACATCGACAACACAAAACATGAGGGACGGAGATTTCCATTGTGTATCGCTGCTCACTTTACTTCATGTTGCGTGCAAAATCATAAATGGCTTCCTGACCCAGTCACATGGTACGACGTCAACAATACACGCCTCAAAACGCGCTTCGCCAAATATTTCCTGAATAAGCTTGGAGCACCCTCGAAGCTCTGGAGCCTGCTGCCCCATCACTACCCTGTTGTAAACTTTCACATTTTTCTTGAAAATTTATAACAGTCTGGTTAAAAAGTCCGCTGCCATCTCTCCTAAATAAAGCAGACAGAATCAAAACGCTAATAAGCTGGACATCACCATCTTCTTACCTTCCAAAACTGAGGGGAACTTCCTGTTCATGGTGCTTCTGAAATCTGCAGGTAAACAACATGAAATAGATTTACAGAGATAAAAATAATCCACCCGATACAGATTCATTTTATTTGAACCCTCCCACCCCCACCACTAAATACCTTGGCTGGTGTTCATCGTGTGGAACAGAGCGTAGGCCCCCACCACCCCCAGCAACTCCACCACAAGCACGCCCTTCATCAGCTTCTTGCTCAGCGACTCCAGAGGTTTGGGAGGCATCTAGAAACAAAAACGCAGCATGATTTAAACTGAGACACGTGGCAAGTTAATCAACAGACATTTGTTTAGTTTTGCTGTTACTCGAAGAAGTAACACATTTGGGATGAATAAAAGAAAACCTGCATGAAGCCACAAAACAGATTTGATCCTGAAAACAAAGGTTACAAAATTCAAATTATATGAATAAACTGACCAATCAGGAATATAAGCACCTGTTACCTCATGAAGAAGCAAATTTTTTTCCCCACACGTGATTTTTTTAATCATATATTTGTGATCTTTAATGTAAATTTACCACTATCATAAATTAGTGACTTTTTTCTTGGTTAATTTGTAACTTTTCTTGTAAGTTTCCCTTTTTTTTTTTGGTAAATTTGCAAAAAAAAATTCTCATAACTCAACAACTGTTTTCATCATAAATTTGTAGTTTTTAAATTGTAAATGAGACTTTTTCATCAAAATGTACAATTTTCTCAAATTTGCTACTCTTATTTTTTTAAAACTTTTTTCCTAATAAATTTACAACTTTTTCCATTTTTCATACACATTTAAAACTTCTCATATTTTTGACTTTCTTTCATGTAAATTTGCAATTTTTTCTCATAAATCTGTAATATTTTTCCATAAATCTGCTACTTTTTTCTTGTAGATTTACAGAGGTTTTTTCTTATAAATTTGGACCCCTGGTCCATGGTGACTATACATACTTTATTTTGAAAGGGTAACGAATGCGACTTTTACGCTGATTTTTAGCCCTGAAATTAGCCGCAAACTGAGCTGGAATAACAATCATTTAATACTAATTTAACAGTAAACCCGACACAAAAACGTGCGCCGTTAAATGGTATCAGCTTCATTTAAAATGAATCTAATTAAACTGAAATTTAACATTAACTTCAGTTTTAGCTCCAATTACGAGTTTAACTCACCATCAGTTTTGCGGTGGAACGGATTAATATCTCCTTTATAAAGCTAAAGCGACAAAAATTAAATAAATTGTCATAAAGGTGAATTTCAACAAGAGACAAACGGTTGTCCTTGCATCATTGCTAACGGCTAACAAGCTACTTTCCCCTTCCGGTAGCTCATGGTACGGAAAGGCCAGCAGGCCAAAAATGCAAAATTTGACGTGCCATACAGTAAATGGCTATAATGATGCGTTTAACCCTCACAGATTAGCAAGAAAACAACAGCAAATTAATAAGAAAAAGTGGAGTACGTTTGTATAACGTTTTCTCTTAAAATGATGGAAAAAATTCACGTTTATGTGTACAGCAGGTAAAAATTCACAAGGAAAAGTTTCACATTTATGGAAAAAGTCAGAACTATGAGGGGAAAAAAATATTCATGAGCAAACTGTGATGTTGTGTTCCGGCACCTTATTGTGAAGTGTGGTGTAGTGATGGGCTTTTCCTGTTCCGTCACTGCACCGCCCTATAAATATCAGAGGACCTCCATCTTAGGGCCTCTTTGCCGGATGACCCTCTACTAGGTGCCCTGCCGTGTACTGCACTGTACATAGTTCAGTAAAGCTGTGTTTGCCAACCATCATCCTGCCTCATCCTTCACCCAGGTATTTCCATACATATCATTTGGCGATCAAGGATTAACTCATGGAGGCGTGCATCAGCCTGCTTTGTCCCTTTCTCAAGTTCCTGGGTAAAACACCGGTTTTATGGCCGCATTGGTGGGAGGCCTATCAGACATATATTACGGCGCTGGGCTTCGGGGAACTCGATAAGGTGAGAGAGCCGGCGCTTCTCATTAACAACCTGGGTATGGAGGGCCGGAGGCTCCTGCGGACGCTTGGCACAACAGACTCATGTGAGGACATTGTGAAGCTGCTAGTTAAATATTTCTCCACCCCAGACAACGTGACTGTTCAGAGAATTTGTTTTCCCCGGAGACGCCAGCAGGTGGGTGAGCCTATCCACCAGTATATCATTGACTTGAAGCAGCTAGCCAGCGAGTGTCATGTTGGACCGCTTGAAGATGAAATGGTACACGACCAGCTAGCAGAGCACACATGTAACGTTGAACTTGCTGCTAGGCTATTAATGGCGCCTAATGACTTAACCTTTACTAAAATCATGGCGCTAGCTCTCCGGTGGGAAGCCGTTTGACATTTGCGGGATTCACACAAAGAAAGAGGAGCAAGATGGATGTGACGAACAGGCTTTATTTACACACCACCAATCCCAACTGCTTCTGAGCACAGAGAGGAGGGGAGGTCATTCTCCCAGACCTCCGTTTCAATCATGGTTACACACACATGATACATCTTGCCCTAATCCTGCTAAACACTGCTGAGTCATTATAACGCAGTTATAATGACACAGCAGTATAATAACTCAGTAATAACACATTTAATACACACACAGTAACGTTTTCAACTGGCAAAGCATGCTGGGAAATCCCTGCCCCCCTTAACATGGCCCCAACGTTACACCGTTGATAAGCTATTTGTGGAGCTAAATTGGTGCCAGCCACAGAAGAAGCCGGAGCCGCTTGCCTCAGCTAATGTTGTGGACCCTGATAGCGGGGATAGCTCGGATGAAGATTTTTGGGAAATCAATGCTGTCAGCCAAAGGTCTGCCCTGGGAAACTCCTGTTGCAGGGGTTGTGGGTCCACAACGCACTGCCATAAAGCTAAGAAATGCCCAGCTAGAGGGAAACATTGTGGTTAATGTGGACGCTTGAATCATTATGCCAGGGTGTGCTGTTTGTCTTACCTGGGGAACCCAAGGGAGAAATCACCCTGCTTGCCCCCAATGGTCACTGGGAGCAAATGGTACGAAGAGCTAACGGACGCCCTCGCTTTCAAGTCGACCAGTTCTCAATCAGGGTTGGTACCCATGCCAGTAAGTGACATGAATGTGCTAGCCCCAGATGCCTCTGATTCTTGGCCACAGTTGGTTGGGGGGTCTGCAGCTACAACGGTGAACACTACAATGTTTATAGAAGAGGACGAGGACAGACTGATAAGCATGGAGTTACTGCATGCTCAGCAGCAACACATCGGGCTGAGTAAAATTCCACTCCGGGTTATGGACTTGGTTCGGGGTGAAGGACATCCATGGCGAAGATGGGCCAAATGACAGCCAGCAAAATATCGAGGGTGTCTGTGCATTGTGGCTAAGCTGGGTGCAGCATGCTTCAAGTTGTCCGATGGCTCATTGAGGCACGCCAGTCAGCTTTAGCGTGTCCAGGAAGATGCTCCAGGTGGTGAGGCTGGATGGGAGTCGGTGATGGCGGTGTGGGATCCAGGCTCAGTCATCCAGAGGGTTGGCCATCGCTCCGGAGGTCTGCGGTCTCCAGGGGTGCGAGTGCTGAGGGGCTGCCCTGGACTCCCCATGCAAGTTCCAGTTTTTCCCACCCAAATAACTGTGCAGCAGCACTTTATTGACAGTTCTGATGTTCATGTATATCGTCGTCGTCAGCCTCCGTCGGTCTATGATGACCATGGAAGAGAATCCTAAACGTCTACTCTGCTGGAACAGCACCGCCTGTGGCTGAACAGGCCGATGCGCGAATGGCAGTCCCTGTCACACAGGTCGCACTTGTGGGTGGTCTCCGTGCTGCTGGGTCTGTGGCGGTTCTTCCTGCGGGTCCTTTTTTCATCTGCTGCAGCAGTCAGTCTCTCTTCACCCGCCTTGAGCTGTCTGGTCAGGGTGCCTCTCCATTTGGAGCGGTCCGTTGCAAGGCCCTCCCAGTGCTCTGTGTTGATCTCCAGTGCTTTCATGTCTCTCTTGCAGACGTCTCTAAAGCGCAACTGTGGGCGGCCAATGTCTCTCCTGCCAGTTGCCAGTTCTCCGTAGAGGACGTCTTTGGGGATTCTGCCATCCTCCATATGGTGAACGTGGCCTAGCCAGTGGAGCCTGCACTGCCTGAGTAGAGTGAACATGGAGGGAAGGCCGGTGTGGGACAGAACTTCTGTGTTGGGCACTTTGTCCTGCCAGGATATGTCCAGGATGTGGCGAATGCAGCGCAAGTGGAAGGAGATCAGTCTCTTTTCCTGCCGGGCGTATGTTGTCCACGTCTCACTCCCATAGAGCAGTGTGCTGATGACGCAGGCGTTGTACACTGCCATCTTCGTCTTGACAGAGAGTTTGGGATTCTTCCACACTCGTGTGGTGAGGCGAGTGAGTGTGAAGGCTGATTTTCCAATCCTCTTGTTGATCTCTGTATCAAGGGAGAGGTTGTTGCTGATTTTGGACCCCAGGTACGTGAACTGATTCACAACCTCCAGCTCGTAGTCGTCGATGGTGATGGTTGGTGGTGCTTCCGTGCCTTATGCCAAGACGTTAGTCTTCTTCAGGCTGATGGTAAGCCCGAAGTCCTTGCATGCCTGGGAGAAGCGGTCCATCAGGGTCTGAAGCTCCTGCTGTGTGTGGGTTGCGACTGCAGCGTCGTCTGCGAATAGCATGTCTCTGATTAGAGTCTCGCGTACTTTGGTTCTGGCTTTCAGGCGAGCGAGGTTGAAAAGCCTGCCGTCAGATCTTGTGTGCAGGTAGATTCCCTCTGTTGCTGTGCTGAAGGCATGCCTCAGGAGCATAGCAAAGAAAATCCCAAAGAGGGTTGGCGCAAGTACACAGCCCTGTTTCACTCCACTGCGTATGTTGAATGGCTCTGAGACGTTGCCATCATGCTGCACTATCCCCTGCATGTTGGTGTGAAACAATTCGATGAGGCTTTGCAACTTTGGTGGGCATCCTATCTTTGGCAGGATCTTGAAAAGGCCCTCTCTGCTGACCAGATTGAACGCTTTGGTGAGGTCGATGAAGGCGACGTACAGGGGCATGTTATGTTCTCTGCATTTCTCCTGGAGTTGGCGGATGGAGAATATCATGTCTACCATCGATCGTTCAGCGCGGAAGCCACACTGAGACTCGGGGTAGACACGTTCGGCAAGCTCCTGTAGACGAACGAGAACAACTCGTGCGTAGACTTTGCCAACAACGCTGAGGAGGGAGATGCCCCTGTAGTTGTTGCAGTCGCTTCTCTCCCCTTTGTTTTTGTAGAGGGTGATGATCTTGGCGTCCCTCATGTCCTGTGGTACGGCACCTTCCTTCCAACACTGGCAGAGGACGTCATGCAATGGCAGCAGTAGGGCGGTCTTGCAGTGCTTGATCAGGTCAGGGGGTATGCCGTCGTTGCCGGGTGCCTTGCCAGCGGCCAAGCTATCAATGGCCTTGCTGAGTTCGTCGATGGTTGGCTCGGTGTCAAGTTCGTCCATGGATGGCAGGCAGTCGATGGCATCAAGGGCTGACGGTGTCACGGTGTTCTGTCTGGAGTAGAGGTAGGAGTAGTGTTCCACCCATCTCTCCATCTGCTTGTTCTTTTCTGTGATCATCTTCCCAGTGGAGGATTTGAGGGGGGCCGTCTTGCTCTGAACCAGACCAAGTGCTTTCTTGATGCCATCGTATATACCACGGATGTTCCCTGTTATGGCAGCGGTTTGAATGTCTTGGCTGAGCTGAGTCCAGTACTCGTTGGCACAGCGCCGAGCAGTCTGTTGAACTTTGCTTCTCGCAGCCCTGAGAATCTGGAGATTCTTCTCGTTTGGGTACTTCTTGTACTCAGCAAGTGCTGAGCGCTTGGCTTCAATGATGGTGGTCATCTCGGTCAACTTGGCATCAAACCAGTCCTGTGACTTCGAGGTCTTCCTCCCAAAGGTAGCCAAGGCTGTGCGGTGGATGGTGTTTCGCAGCTCTTCCCACTTCTGCTTTGCGGATTCTCCTTCTTGTGGTACACCAAGTTCCTTCTCAAAGGTGGAGGCAAACTGCTCAACAAGTTCTGGTTGAGCCATCTTGCTGGTGTCAATCTGTGCCTTTCCAGGCTGTCTAGCACGATGGAATTTCTTTAGCTGCAGCTTGACCTTGCAACACACCAATGAATGGTCTGTGTCGCAATCTTCACTCTGGAACGAACGGGTGATTAGCACGTTCTTCAGTGAGGTGCGCCTGGTCAGGATCAAGTCCAGCTGGTGCCAGTGCTTTGAGCGCGGATGTTGCCAGGAAACCTTGTGTTGGGGCTTGGTCTTGAAGAACGAGTTTGTGATGCACAGATCATGATATGTGCAGAACTCGAGCAGCCGCTGTCCGTTGTCGTTCATTCTGCCCACGCCAAAAGGTCCAAGACAGGAGGGCCAGGAGTCGTGGTCAGCACCCACTCTGGCATTGAAGTCTCCAAGGAGAATAAGTTGTTCAGAGTTGGGGATGATCCTGACAGTTGTTGCGAGATTCTCGTAGAACTCGTCTTTTGCCTCTGGTGTGGCTGTCAGTGTTGGGGCATACACACTGACGAGGGTGACTGGGCCTTCAGTGGTGTTCAGGCGGAGGGTGAGGAGTCGTGCAGAGCCAGTGCTGCCCGGTTCCACCATCTTCAGCAAGGTGTTCTTCACTGCGAAGCCCACTCCGTGTTCCCTGTGTTCGTCACTGCCCTTTCCCTGCCAGTAGAACGTGTAGTCCTTCTCTCTCAGTGTGCCTGCGTCAGCCAACCGTGTTTCCTGGAGAGTGGCAATATCCACTCCCAGTCTCTTCAGCTCATTATTGATGATGGCAGTCTTCCTGGTGTCGTTGATGTCCTTGAGGTTAGCAGTGAGTCCTGTCATCATAGTGCGGACGTTCCAAGTTCCCAGTTTTAGAGTTGGTCTCTTTTGTTTTATTGTCTTGCCTGGTGCGAAGGTTCTCAGCCTGCTGTTCGGACTTCTTCTCATCCCCATGCACCCAATGAGGAAAGCAAGCTGTGGCGGGACAACACCTTATTGGCTGGGGGCTGCCCAGCTTGAGGCGGGTGGTAGCTGTCCAGTGAGATCCGATGATCCCTCCCACCGTCGGGAACAACCTCTGGCGCGCGCTCTACGCCAATTGAGCGGTGGCTTATAACCGGTAACTGTCATTCCCCGTGTTTTGTCTACGCCAAAGGCGAAGCTGGAGTGTCCTCTCCAGTGATCCGGTGTTCTATCTTCCAGCGTTGGGCGTTGGTAGGATTCAAGCCTGGGCAGGAAGATATGGAGGACAAGATGTTGCCCATGCAGCATGTCCCCCCTCTCCACGTCACTGATGAATCCAAAGGAACAGCAGGGCTGCTACAGTTTGGCACCAGCGCCGTTGCAGGACCTGCCAGAACGATGTTGAGCACAACATAGAACTGCCTTAGGGGCTCCAACTCCGGATTTTTCCTCAGGGTTGACTCCCGAAGCCTTTCCCGTGACCGGGTATGCCGCAAGGCAGCAGAGGTTTGAAATCAGGGTTTACCTTCCCCTAGATGGGCTACCTTCCCAGGTTGACGAGCCACCATCTACCCGAAGCATCTGGTTTTAAGGCGCCAGAGATCCGCCCTCGCCCCTTCTCCTATTAGTAAAAGCAGTTCCGCCAGGCTTAGAGACTAAACCACACGGGCAGGCTACGAGTTGGACTTAGTTGTCAGAGGCTTTTCGAGACGCACGCCATAAGGAGCATTTTATGAGCACTGGGAGCTTAACCCCAGTGCCGCTCCTGGCTATGACAACCTTGGAACCTGTTCATGTATAAATCTATGATGTAAAATGGGATTATTTTGTGTATTATTGTTTAGTTTAGGAACACGGCAGTGATTTTAGTTTATTAATGGACTCTTTTTCTTTAGCTTATCCAGTAGCAGAATAATCCACCATGCTGTGTGGGCTGCACAGTAATCCACCCGCCAGCCCTATTTTAGGTTTTGTTGTGTGAATGTGTTAGGCCATTTCAGTACATTAGTTTTCGTTATGTCAGTGTATGATTCGGGTCAGAAATTGGGGAGGTTTTTTAATTGTGTGTGGGTTTTGGACTTTTCTAAGGAGGGTAGGAAATGTGATGTTCTCTTCTGGCACCTTATTGTGAAGTGCAGTGTAGTGACGGGCACTTCCTTTTCCGTCACTACACCGCTCTATAAATATCAGAGGACATCCATTTTAGGGCCTCTTTGCCGGACGACTCCCTGCTAGGTGCCATGCCATGTACTGTACATATTTCAATAAAGCTGTGTTCACCAACCATCATCCTGCTTCATCCTTCACCCAGGTATTTCCATACATAACACAAACAAGTCTCATAGCTACAAGGAAAAATCTACAAAATTTCCCCCCAACCTGGAAAAAAGAAAGATTTCCCCCTCCTAATTTCAGCAGAAGCCTTTTATAGCATGTTAGTGTAAGTTGGGGCTGTGATAAGGGGTGGGGGAAATTCGCTTGGCATGCTTTGTGCTGCGGGGGATCCATATGCTGTGTTCCAAATGTTCATTTTATCTTCCTGAGATTTCCCTTTTTACAGTGTGACAGATACAGCCTTCAGCATAAAATCACATCAGTGAAGTAGTGGGGTGGCTGTGGCACAGGTGTAGTGTGGCTGACTACTGCTCAGAGGGTCAGTGGCTCGATTCTTGCTCTGTCTGCAGTCTGCATGTCAAAGTGTCCTTGAGCAGGACACTGAACTCCCAGTTGCTCCTGGTGGGTCAGTCACAGTGCCTGTGTATGGCAGCTCTGCTGCCATCAGTGTGTGAATGGGTGGATAGAAGGTTCTGTAAAGCGCTTTGGTCATCTAGAGATGTGAAAAAGTGCTATATGAGTGAACACCATTAATTCAAACAAGCACAACAGCAGCAACAAAAAACTTGCACAGGTGGCTGGAAAGCACTGCAAATAGCATGTTTTACCTTTTTATAAGTTTCTTCTTTAAAGAAAAATCCTAAATTATGTCCTTTAAGTCCAGCTCACAAATATTGTCATACTTTATGGATGCATGCTTAATCCAGTCTATTTTTTACCAAGTTCGGAGTCCACTGTCTGATGTAAGCAGTCATGTGCTTTCTTCTCCCTTCACCCTTCTCCTCCAGGTGTCATAATCTGGGTTTGATCATAGGGTCTGTTATGTCCACAAACCTGGTGAAGAATGAGGCTGGCAGAGACGTATCACTGAACGCATGTTTAATAGGGATTTAGGAGCACAGTACATGTAATGCACCTAGCGGAGTCATCCAGCCCAAGAGGAAGTCCTTATGGCGGCTGCCCCTTAATATAGGACAATGTGATGACGCAACAGGAAGGCGGCGTCTTCACACCGCACTTCATAATAAATCCCCACACAACATCCTCCCCCCTTTACAAGGTCCAAAACCGCTCACTCAAATCAAACCCACCCTAATTTAGAACCCCAAGCATACACTAAAGTAAAATTAAGGCCTAAAACATTCACGCAAAAAAACTAAAACGGGACCGGTGGGTGGACTACCACACGGCCCACATGGCACAGTGAGTTATTCTGCCACTGATATCACTAAAAGTCTTTATTATACAACTAAAAGAAAACTGCTGTGCTCCTAAACTAAACACAAAACCAACACAGAATTATAAACATATTGAGTCTGTCACAGCACAGTCACTTAGGAAAATGATGGGACAGGCAGGGGGGCCCTGGGCAGCCCCACAGCAGGCGTGCCCCTGGAGGCAACAGGCCCCCAGGGCGAGGGCTGATTTTCAGAACACTGGAGCCCGGATCCCAAACCACCTTCACTGACTCCTGTCCAGCCTCACCACCTGGAGCATCCTCCTGGACATGCCACAGCTGGTTATTGTGCCTCATCGAGTCGTCAGACAACCGGAAGCACGCCGCTCCCAACTTCGCCACTATCCTCAGGCATGCTCAATGTTTTGTCGGCTGTCGTCTGGTCCAACTCCGTCTTGGTCATTCGTCACCCTGAACCCAATCCCAGTCCATAACCCAAAGTGGAACCTTACTCGGCCTGACTTGCTGCTACTGAGCATGCGGTAACTCCATGTTCGTCGGTCGTGCCCTGCCCTCTTCTAAGAACGTAGCACTGGTCACCATCATAGCATCAGACCCCTTACCCAACTGCGGTCGAGTACTGAAGGTGTCCGGTGCTAGCATGGTGTCACCCATCGGCACGGGTGTCACGCCGTCATGCTTGGCACCCCCAACTACCTCTTGCCAAGCACAGGCACTGAAACTTTCCCATACTGACATTGAGCAAGAGGTGGCTGACTTGAAAGCGAGAGTGTCCTTTAGCTCCTCATCCCAAACCATGTCCTCTTCGATCACCGGAGCCCACGAGCCCCAGCAACCACAACCAGACCATTTGTTCCTAGCACTGTCCTTGATGGCGAAGCCCAGTCCGTAGAACAGGTCACACCCTATGATATTATCGCCGCTTGCTGCCATTTGGAACGTGAAGTCAATCATCACTTCAGACTTGTAACGAACAGTCAACTCCACAGTCCTGACCGTGCACAGCCTGCTATCTCCATAGCCATACAATGGCACTGGGTTACTCCTAATCTTGTGGTGGGGGAAAAACTTCTTCACCATGGCCCAATTCAGCATCGACCGCACCGCCACCGTGTCAAGTAACAGTGGTACTGTACCTCCATGCCGTCTAACTCCACCGCTCAATACGGATACCCGTTGGTGTTGGGACTCACTGAGTGGATGGCTGTTGGGGGTGGGTGGGGTGATTTCTTCCATGGGCTCTTCGGGTCAGACAAACGGCACACCCTAGAGTAGTGATTCAAGCGTCCACATCTACTGCATTGTTTCCCTCTTCCCAGACACTCTCTCACTTTATGACGGTGTGTCGCGAACCCACAACCCCTGCAAATGGGGTTTCCCGGGGCAGACCTTCGACTGGCAGTATTGGTTTCATAATCATCATCATCCAAGCTATTCTCGCTATCAGGGTCTGCAACATTAGCTGAGGCGGGAGGCTCCGACAGTTTCTGTGACTGATGCCAGTTTCGCTCCAAAGCTAGCTTATCTGCAGCCTCCAACTGGAGAGCTAGCTCGACAGCCCTAGCTAGCATCAAGTCATTAGGCGCTGTCAATAGCCTAGCACACAGTCCAGCGTTGCACGTGTGCTCGGCCAATTGGTCACACACCATCTCGTCTTCTAGTGGTCCAAAACGACACTCGCTAGCTAGCTGCCTCAAATCAGTGGCATACTGATGGAGAGGCTCACCAACATGTTGATGTCTCTGGCGAAAGCGAGTTGTCAGAACAGTCACGCTGTCTGGGGTGGTGAAATGATTAACTAGCAGCTCCACGACGTCCTCGAATGAGTCCGACGTACCAAGTGTCCATAGGACCCTCTGACCTTCAATACCCAGGTTGTGGAGAAGGATCGCACGTGCCCTCACCTTCTCAAGCTTCCCGAGGTCCCGCACCATGATGTACGTTTGGAAGGCCTCGAACCAATGAGTCTTTGGCACCGCTGACTCACCTGGGAGCTCAAGGAAGGGACAGAGTGGTGTGACACATGCCTCCATACGTTAATCCTCAGTTGCCAAATGCTATGTCCACAAACCTGGTGAAGAATGAGGCTGACAGAGACGTATCACTGAACGGGTGTTTAATAGGGATTTAGGAACACAGTACATGTAATGCACCTAGCGGAGTTATCTGGCCCAAGAAGAACTCCTCATGGTGGCTGCCCCTTAATATAGGGTGGTGATGCAACAGGAAGGCAGCATCATCACACTGCACTTCATAATAAATTCCCACACAATAGGATCAAGTCCACATTTTATATTCATGTATTGTTTTTTGTGATCATGTATGATTATTATTTGCCCTTTTTACCCTCTGTGTTCCCCTGAGTCTCCTGTCATTGTCTCCTGTGTCATCCTCTGATTGGTCCTGGGTCTGTATGCATATCTGTTTACTTATTGTTCCAGCTTCTCATGCTTCCCATATCTGTAACCACTGCCCTCTCTGTTTTACTCCTGCATTTTTGCCCTGTATGTACATTGTCAAGTTCCATGTGCATTCTTTGTGTTTGTCTGTACAGCCCCGCCCATCCTGTGCTTTTCACCATCAGCCTCTTCCCTGTTGCCCTTGATTGTGCCCACTGGTTCTGTGTTATGTTAATTATCCCCTTGTCTATATATTCAGTGTTCTGTCTCAGTCTTGTGTGGCATTATTAAGGTTCATGTGGTGTCCTGGTCATGTCTCCCTGTGCCTGGTACTCAGTTCTCTGTAAGTTATTTATCCTCAGTGTTCTCAGCCCCTGTGCTTAGTGACGGCCAAATGAGGCTTTCTTGAAGGCTTGAGGCTTTTCATCAAAATGGTTTATATAGACGAAGCCTCATGTGAAACTTCATTTGCTCTACTAAGCCATCTAGTGGACAAAAAGCATACAACATGCAGATTTTTACAAAGGCATCATTGGTTTAGTGTGTATTTTTTCCATTTCAATAAATGCACCATCTTTGAAGACATATCAATGATCATAAGGGGGAAAAAAAGAAATAATAAAACTGGAGTGACCACAGTGAATGTGCCTGTGTTACTTGGTGTGCTTGTACTACTTATCCATTTTTATTAAGAAAAAACTTTTCAACAGTCTTTGGACTAAGGCAATTTCTTTCTTTCTTTCTTTCTTTTTTTTTTAAAGATTATTTCACCAGCTTTGGAGAATACTCTCTCAGAGCACAGAGGATGCAGGTGTGCAAAGGAAGGCTACTGCAAGTTTGTACAGTGTAGGGTAGACAGCTTTCTGTCTCTCCCAGTACATTCACCTTTGTCTTTATTCTCATGCTGGCACAATAGTGCCTCAGCATAATGATGTGTTATTGTTGTATCCACGCTCTTTGAAACATGGCACTTCATCTTGCAAATAAAAATAAATTACAAGAATGGCCCAGCTGGGACTTGATCCCCAGTCTCCCAGCTGCAAGGCAGATGCTTTACCTCTAGACCATCACTTCAGTTACAAGAAATATCCACTATATGTGAAAAATACACCAATAGGAGAAATGCGATTAAAACAGTCCCAAACAGGAGAAGTCTGTCTTTTTGGTGCTGGCTCCATCTGAAAATTGACTGCAACAAATCCCTTACACAGTCAAAGATACAACACAAAATGTGAGGGACAGGGATTTCCATTGTGTATTGCTGCTCACTTTATTTCATGTCGCGTGCAAAATCGTGAACAGCACTCTGACCCAGTTATGAGGCACAACCAGCTGGTGAGGCTAATGATATCATCACATACGTCGGCAATACATGCCTTGAAATGTGCTTCGCCAAATATTTCCTGGAGAAGCTCGGACCATGCACTGAAGCTCTGGAGCTGGCTGTCCCTTCTCTACCCGTGCTGCCATTTATTTTGCTTTGAGTTTCTCTGTTAAAGGAGACCTGTGGTGGTCGTGAAAAAAAAGATATTATATTGAGCCCCTGTCTCACGTTCTAGTTCAAGTTCAAGTTCAAAGAAATGCGATATAAATCCATTGCTGATGTGCTGGTTCAGCTATGTCAGCAAAACATGCGCGCAGCCATTCTGGCGGCTACATGGCCTGCCAGGATGCTTCCTGTGACGTAGAAGCGTGGATACCGCGATCTGGATCAATATTGGCTGAGCCTGGAGTGCCCGGATGAGCAGTTGCTTTCGGGATATTCAAATTCAAATTCAAACATTTATTTCAAACTCAGGGTTCATATTAAATGCAGAACTAAAACGAGTAGAAAATAAATAAATAAATGCTTAAATTCAGCTGGTCGTCTCATCTGATCTGAGGTCGTAACGGCCACCAGATGGCCAGGGATTCAGCGCTGGGCTCTTCCCTCGCCGCTAAAAGTATATACAGATCAGACACTATATATACAGTATATACAGAGCAGACACTCAGGGCTCTTGTAACAACAAAAACATACAATGCAATATGGATATCGCAACATGGCGGAATGTAAAGCCTTTGGATGTCTCAATAATAAGCGAAAAAACAAAGATAAACACTTCTTTTGTGTACCCAAACCCAGCCTCACCTTGCGGAAGATCGTCGCGGAAAAGTGGTTGCGCAATCTCGGAACAGGGCACAGACGTTTCCTTTCGGGCAAAATTGCGTTGTGTGTGAGGACCACTTCGTCACTTTCACCCTCAGAAGACCTTTCTGGCTCAAACCTGTAGCCATGTTGGACGAATTCTTCCTCAGAGTCCGACAATTCAGCCATAATAGAATAAAAACACTGACAAAAGCACCCTAGTCGCTGGTACAGGCTGAGTATTGACTTTTCAGTCGCAACAACGTGACGTCACATCTGCATGTGTCATGGCTGCGCGCATAGTTTTCATTGGCTGGCCATGCCTGCGGTTGTATTTGCATATTTCTCTGGTGGTAGATGGCTGGCAATAATTATTTAACCAAATAACGAATACTTTGCCTAATGTTTTCAAGTTGAATGCGTTTAGACTACCACAACAGGTCCCTGCCTGCACCCTGAGTCCAATTCCTTCACCACCACATCTGCTCGTCAGAAGCAGAGTTATGACACCAGGTGAGTGCTTTAATGGCCCACCTGTCTCCTATGTGCACCAATTAGCAGCTCCACCTCCACTCAATGCTCCAGCTTAGAAAAATCTTTTACACTTAAGGATTTTTTTGAGCAATTTGTTTTCCCAAAGCTCTTTTCCACTCAGTATTTTATGAGCGCCACTTTCAAACTTTTTCCTGGGCATTTTGAGTGAGTTAATTACTTCTTACCTCTCATTGGCGCTTGCATAGTCACATGCCAAAATAATTAATCTGATAGGCTATTGTTACTGGTACCCACGTGAGGCACTTGTAAATTAGACCAATCAGCAGCCACACATGAATATCAAGTGATGGACATAGAATTTGACCAAATAACAACAATGTGATCTTTTTCATTGGCTCATGATAGGCCCTGATCTTCGTAGGCCCCTGGGCTTCAGCCCAACCTAGCCCGTTCATTAAGATGGCCTTGAATATACGGGACAGTGGATGTTCTGCTTGGGACAAACATATTTAGCCCAAGAAACGGGATGTCCCGGCTAAAACAGGACAGTTGGCAACCCTACCTCACTCATTCACTCTCTCTCACTTGCTCACTCATTCGCACACACACAAACCTGTGTTCTCCTCCTCAGCCCATCCAATCATAAAACCCCGCAAATGTATACCAAGGCACCATACCGTAGACTGGTAGCACCCCAGGAATGATAACATGACATCCCAAGTCACCAACCAGGCTTCAAGTCCCCGGCAGAAGGAAGGCACTGGGGTGGAGGAAAGACACCGCCCCCCCCCCCCCCCCCCCCCGCGTGAATCGTGATAAGTTTAACTTATCATGATTGCAGCTTTTGCCTCATGAATTTCTGTTTTTTCCTCTTGTAAATTTTTTTTTTTTCATGTCAATTTGCAACTTTTTCTTGTAAATTTGCATTTTTTTTAACTTTAACTTTTTTCTAAAAAAAATTCAACCTTTTCCTTGTAAATTTTCTTTTTCTTGTAAATTTAAGATAAGATAAGATAAGATAAGCCTTTATTAGTCCCACAACGGGGAAATTCCAGGATTGCAACAGCACAGGGATAGCAACACTCAGAGCAACAATCAGAAGGCAAGAAAAAAAACAAGCAAGCAAATTTGCATTTAACTTTCAATTTAAAAAAAATCAACATTTTTCTTGTGAATTTTCAACCTTTTTCTGGTAAATTTAATTTTTTTTTCTCATAAATTTGTAGTTTTTCTGTCACGACTCGCCACTCATCAGCGGCTTCAGCTGCACGCACACCTGCGCCTCGCCAGCAGCGGGCTATTTAGCCCACTTGGCCCAGTGCTGTGGTCTGGAGCCGTCTGTTCTCATCGGCACATCTAAGCTCGTGAATCAACCTCAGATCACCAGCAATATCTCTACTACGCGTAAGCATCCCTTACCTTTTCTCCAAGTTCTTCACCCCTGTGCACAGGTGGATTCCCCGGCGGCGGATTTCCCCCGTCATCGCCGACCCATCTCCACCATCTACGCAGGCTCTGCAGTACGCTGTCTCCCGGGCTCATCTCTTGCCAACGCCAGCCACCTGTACCCACAAGTAAGCAACACTCAGACTCATTATCCCTGTCTCGGTGTGGTGCCCGTTACCCTTGTCCTCTGCTCTCTCTCCATAGGGTTGTCTGGCTGTACGGCGCGCTGCTCTGCTTCCTGCACATCGGCGTTCACCCCAGCACATACACATACTGCATACATCCATTCAGACACACCTGCTTGTTAAATAAAGCTGTTAAATCTACCCTGAGCCTGCGTGCGTGTTTCCTGGGCCAGACATTATGTCAGTACGGCTCCAGCAGAGCGGCCCAGCAGACAGCGGGCTTGCACGCCGCCTTTCCACCCTCGAGGCTCGGGTGGATTTAATAGCTCATCAACAGCAGGTGATCCTAAACCAGTTGGTCAACATAACTCACCGGTTAGACCGCTTGGACCCCCAGCAGGCGTTCCCCTCGGCTCGCCAGGGTGGGCTAGCTCCTGCCGCTCCGGTGCCCGGTCAGTCTACCTCGGGAACGCCAACTCGACTCACACCGATCCCAACCCCCGCCCACTTCAGCGGAAAGCTTGGCGGAGCGCGGGGGTTCATTATGCAGTGTGAGTCAGTGTTTCTGCGCGTTCCCGGGGATTTTCCCTCAGACCATAGCCGAATTGGCTACATCGGTAATCTCCTGGAGGGGCGAGCGCTAACTTGGGCTTATGCCGTAATGGCGAAGCCCAGTTACGCGTACCTCTCCTATAGCCAGTTCGTGCAGAGCTTTCTCGAGGTCTTTGCTCATTCCCGGCGCGATAGCGTCCTAACTGACCGGCTCCTTGGTCTCCAACAGGGAAGCCGGTCAGCGGCGGATTATGCTATCGACTTCCGGGTTGCAACGGAGGAGGTTGGCTGGGGTGAGGCCGCACTCTGTGGCATCTTCCTCCGCAGCCTCAGCTCAGGTCTGAGGGATGAGCTGGCTGGTCGGGATCTTCCGGAGACACTGGCGGAGTTGATTTCCACCGCCATTAGTTTAGACAACAGGCTGCGTGAACGGTCCACCGAGCGGAAGTTAAGCGGCCACTCGTGTGGAGGCTCCGTCTGCACGCCTCAAGACCGCCCCCTGGCGTTACCTCCACCGGAGTCCTCCGAGGAATCGGAGGCGATGGTGGTTGGTCGGTCAAAGCTCCCCCTAGCGGAGAAACAGCGCCGCCGGAAGTTGGGCCTCTGCATGTACTGCGGAGGAGACCAACATTCCGTGGAGCATTGCCCGGAGAAGCCAAACGGGGAGGTCTGCGAGTCACTGTAGGGGGCCTTGCGGACTCTTAACCGGTCAAAACCCCTCACAAGTCTGTCCTTGCCCATCCGATTCTGTCACAACGCCACGGGGCATCTCACACACGCACTGGTGGACTCAGGAGCAGAGCAGAGCTTCATTTCAAAGAGCCTGGTAACCCAATTGGGCATTCCCTGCCACCCCGTGCGCCCCTCGGACAAGTGACTCATTGCACGCAACCAGTCCCAGTTATAATCTCGGGTAACCACTGAGAGGATCTCACCTTTTACGTCCTGTCTTCCTCAGTGACACCCGTCATCCTTGGGTACCCCTGGTTGCGTCTGCACAACCATGTGCTGGATTGGCAGACAGGAAAGATCGCCGCCTGGAGTTCATTCTGCATGGGCACCTGCTTACAGTCCGCAGCCTGCGCCCCGTCTTCTCCTCCTCCAGTTAAGGACGCCGTGCCTCCGGATCTCACCCTAGTGCCCTCGGAATTCCATGATCTGGGTCTCGTTTTCAGCAAGTCCAGGGCAATGTCCCTTCCGCCTCACCGGCCCTACGACTGCGCCACCAACCTCCGCCCGGGGGCGCCCCTGCCGTCAGGACGTCTTTACAGTCTGTCAGCACCGGAGCGGGAAGCGATGGACAGTTACACCAAGGAGTCACTCAGCGCAGGTATAATCCGCCCCTCCTCTTCTCCGCTCGGCACAGGGTTCTTCTTCGTGTCGAAGAAGGATGGGTCTCTCCGCCCATGTATCGACTTCCGGGCATTGAATGACATCACGGAGAAGGACCGTTATACTCTGCCACTGATGGACACTGCCTTCCACTCCCTGCAGGGGGCGACCTGGTTCACCAAATTGGATCTTCGCAGTGCATACCATCTCGTCCGGATCAGGGAGGGGGATGAGTGGAAGACGGCCTTTAGAACACCTAGTGGGCATTTTGAGTACCTGGTAATGCCCTTTGGACTGACCAACGCCCCTGCCGTCTTTCAGCGCCTAATCAATGACGTCCTGCGTGATTTCCTCGACCTCTTCGTGTTCGTGTACCTGGATGACATCCTCATCTTCTCCAGGTCACGAGAGGAACATCAGGTGCATGTGAGGCGGGTCTTGCAGCGGCTGCTGGAAAACAGGTTGTTTGTCAAAGCTGAGAAGTGTGAGTTTTACGCCAAGACCACCTCCTTCTTAGGGTTTGTTATCTCACACAACCAGGTCCTGCCTGACCCCGCTAAGGTTAAAGCGGTGGTGGAATGGCCCACGCCGACCTCCAGGAAGCAGGTCCAGCAATTCATTGGGTTTGCCAATTTCTACCGCCGTTTTGTACCCAACTTCGGTGCCATCGTTGCCCCGCTGACCCGTCTCACTTCTCCTAAGAACACCTTCCGCTGGACCAAAGAGGTCGCTGTGGCGTTCAAGGCATTGAAGACGGAGTTCTCCTCCTCCCGGGTCCTGACCCAGGTCGACCCCGCTCTGCAGTGCCTGGTGGAGGTCGACGTGTCTGATACGGGAGTAGGGGCGGTGCTATCTCAGCGATCACCCACCGATGGGGTCAAGCGACTCTGCGCCTTCTTCTCACGACGTCTGTCCCCGGCCGAGCAAAATTACGACATCGGGGACAGGGAGCTCCTCACCATCAAGCTCGCCCTGCAGGAGTGGCGCCACTGGCTGGAGGGGGCGGCTTTACCATTCGTGGTGCTGATGGACCATAAGAACTTGGAGTATCTTCGATCTGCTAGACATCTGAATGCCCGCCAGGCGCGCTGGTCCCTGTTCTTCGCCCGGTTCCGCTTCACCATTACCTATCGCCCTGGCTCTAAGAACGGCCTACCCGATGCCCTCTCCAGGCAGTTCACCCCTGAGACGTCAGAGGAGCCGGGCCATACCATCCTGCCCAGCTCGTGTGTGGTAGGGGCAATTTCCTGGTCCATCAGGGACAAGATCCGGAGGGTGCAGGAGACCGAACTGGACCCTGGCGGCGGACCGGAGGGAAGGCTGTTCGTTCCATCTTCTGTCCGGGGGGAGGTCATCCATTGGGTTCACACCTCCAAGCTCGCCTGTCACCCTGGCGTATCCCGGCTAGTGGATCTCCTCCAGCGTTCCTTCTGGTGGCCAGGTCTGCAGAAGGATGCCACCAACTACGTCCGGGCGTGTCCTGTGTGTGCCACTGCCAAGTCAGGAAATTCTCCTCCCGCGGGTTTGCTCCAGCCCCTGCCGACTCCTGGCAGACCCTGGTCCCACATAGCCCTCGACTTCGTCACCGGTCTCCCTACCTCTAACTCCTATAACGCCGTGTTGACCATCGTGGACCGATTCTCCAAGGCCGCCCACTTCGTGCCACTTTGGGGTCTTCCAACGGCGCAGGAGACAGCGGACCTCCTGGTTCAGCACATGGTCAGGCTGCACGGGATACCGGTGGACGTCGTCTCGGATCGGGGGCCCCAGTTTGTCTCAGAGGTATGGAAGTGCTTTTGCAACGCCCTGGGGGCCACAGTTAGCCTCTCCTCCGGTCACCACCCGCAATCCAACGGGCAGTGCAAACGGGCCAACCAGGAGCTGGAAGCTGCCCTACGCTGCGTCACTTCCTCTAAACCGTCCTCCTGGAGCACGCACCTGCCTTGGGTAGAGTACGCCCACAACACAGCTCGGTCTTCTGCCACAGGGATGTCCCCCTTCAAGGCGTCCTTGGGCTATGATCCACTTTTGTTCCCGGAGCAGGAGGCGGAGCTGGCAGTCCCTTCCATCCAGGCGCACCTGAGGCGATGTCGGGCTCTGTGGTCCAAGACACGCGACGCGCTCTTACGCACGGCGGCGCGCAACAGCACCACGGCTAATCGTCACAGGAGACTGGCCCCTGCCTACCAGGTGGGTCAACAGGTCTGGTTGGCCACTCAAGATATCCACCTCAAGAGAGAGAAGATGAAGTTGGCCCCATGCTTCGTTGGCCCCCACACCATTTCTAAAATTGTTAACCCGGTGGCTGTGCGTCTGGCCCTCCCCCCCTCCCTCCGCATTTGCCCCACCTTCCACATTTCCAAAATCAAGCCCTATGTCTCCGACCCTCTCTGCCCCCCACCCACAGCGCCACCCGCGCCTATGATGATCGACGGCCACCCGGCCTGGAGAGTTGCCTCCTTCCTGGACTCCCGGCGCCGAGGTCGCGGGCTGCAGTACTTGGTGGACTGGGAGGGATTCGGTCCTGAATGGAGGTCCTGGGTGCGCTCTTCTTGAGTGTTGGACAAAAGTCTCATCACGGAGTTCCACCAGGCGCATCCGGACAAACCAGCGCCAGGAGGCGCTGCTAGGGGGAAGAGTACTGTCATGACTCGCCGCTCATCAGCGGCTTCAGCTGCATGCACACCTGCGCCTCGTCAGCAGTGGGCTATTTAGCCCACTCGGCCCAGTGCTGCGGTCTGGAGCCGTCTGTTCTCATCGGCACATCTAAGCTCGTGAATCAACCTCAGATCACCAGCAATATCTCTACTACGCGTAAGCATCCCTTACCTTTTCTCCAAGTTCTTCACCCCTGAGCACAGGTGGATTCCCGGGCGGCGGATTACCCCGTCATCGCCAACCCATCTCCACCATCTACGCAGGCTCTGCAGTACGCTGTCTCCCGGGCTCATCTCTTGCCAATGCCAGCCACCTGTACCCACAAGTAAGCAACACTCAGACTCATTATCCCTGTCTCGGTGTGGTGCCCGTTACCCTTGTCCTCTGCTCTCTCTCCATAGGGTTGTCCGGCTGTATGGCGCGCTGCTCTGCTTCCTGCACATCGGCGTTCACCCCAGCACATACACATACCGCATACATCCATTCAGACACACCTGCTTGTTAAATAAAGCTGTTAAATCTACCCTGAGCCTGCGTGCGTGTTTCCTGGGCCAGACATTATGTCATTTTCATTTGTAAATTTGCAGCTTTTTCTTGTATATTTTCAACTTTTTTCTTGTTAAACTACAGTGTTTTTCCTCATGTATCTGATTTTTCTCTTACAAATTTGCAACGTTTTTATTGCAAATTTGCAACTTTTTTCTTGTAAATTTGCAGCGTTCATCTGGATGCTGATTAAGTTGTTACTCTGCGTAATTAAATTGCAATTTGTGGCTTTAATTTTTTGAAATGGCATCTTTAATCATGCTTTTGCACCTGTATTCTTGCAAATTTGTACCTAATTTACATTCATGCATTGGTGCCTTATTATATCTTTGAATACCCCATCCCCCTTGATAAAAGAACAATAAACCGCCCACTGCTTTATATGACAATAAAGAAAACTGAAACTGAAGTCTTCTCTAATTTTTCTTCAGATGTTAAGAAAAGGTTCCATATTTGTCTGAAAAATAAATAAGACTTTCAAATCAGTAATTAGGTGATGAAGTTTAACATTTAACAAATATGTAATATTTGCAGACTTTGTCAGTGTGTGGTCCAGCAGCGAGCTCCATCGTCTCAGCTGTGCACCCTCAGTCCTTCAGCTTCACCTCCAGGTACACAGAGAACAAAGAGGAAGAACACTGCTACGCCCACACAGTCTCCACAGTGGTGGATGGAAGGGAATCTCAGCCTGGGCGTACATTCAGTAATACAACGTGATTTCTCCTCGAAATTTTGCTCTCTGCTTCTCATGAAGACACAAAACTGAGCTTCACAATTTAAAATTTCTGCAGTGAAAGTAAGTCCTCCATCCAGACAACGAATGGCACATTTCCAACAATATATCATAAACCTTTCTATCAACATCATCATACATAACTGAATAAAATGAATTTGCAAAATCTGCAAAAATTTGCAGCGTTAAAAAAAAAATCTGTTATCTTTTCCCATAAATTTGCAGCTGTTTTTATTCTATATTTTCATTTTTTATTACAGATGTACAATATTTTCTCTTATTTTTGTGACTTTTTCTTGTATTTTTTCTCATATTTGGTGTTTTTTTTTTCCTGGTAAGTTTGCTACTTTTACTCAAACATTTCTAACATTTTGTCTTGTACATTTACATCTTTCTCAAAAAATATTGTATATTTGCAAAATTTTCTTATAGAATTTCCATCTCTTTTGTGTAGTTTTTTTTTTTTACTTTTTTCTTGTGAATCTGCTACTTTTTTCTCATCAATTTTTCTCATCAATGTTTTTCATATAAATTTGCTATTTTTTTCTTGTAAATTTGAAACGTTTTCCTCATAACGTTTTTGACCTATCTTCATGTAAATTTTCTACTTTTTTCCTGATAAATTTGGTATTATGTTCGTCATAAATTTGCAACTTTTTTCTTGTGAATCTGCTACTTTTTCCACATAAATCTGCTATTTTTTTCTAGTACATTTGGTACTTTTTTCTCATATTTTTGTGACTTTCTTCTTGTAAATTTGCAACTTTTTCGCTCATACATTTGACTTGATTCTCCTCATAAATTTGCAACTTTTTTTCTTGTTGCCTTCTTATAAATTTGACACTTTCTCATAAATTTGTAACTTCTTCCTTGTCAGTTTGCTGCTTTTTCTCATATTTTTGTGACATTTTTCTTGTAAAATTGCAACTTTTTCACTCATACATTTAACATGTTTTTCTCATAAACTGGCTGTTTTTTCTTGTATATTTGCAACTTTTTCTTATAAATTTGTATTTTTTTTCTTGCATTTTTGCAACTTTTTTCAGGTAATTTCAATACTTTTTTTAATCATAAATATTTAACATTTTTCCTCACAAATTTGCAACATTGATATGGATGCTGGTTAAATTTTTATTTATTTATTTATCATTGTTATTATTTGTATTTATTTATATGTTTTGCTGGTGTTGGTTTGTTTGTTTGTTAGCAACATTACTCCAACAGTTATGAACGGATTTTGATGACATTTTTAGGAAAGGTGTGTAATGGCATGGGGAACAGATGACTAGATTTTGGTGGTGATCCAGATCACAATCTGGATGCAGCAATGTTTTTGAAAATTGTTTTATATATAAATATTGCGCTTTTCATTCAATGCCCCTTTAAGACGTGCCCGCGGAGTTATGTGCGTCGCCACGTTACAGGGCCATGCACCTCCGCAACCCAGAAGCAGTGAAGTCTTACCACCAAACAAAAGGAATGTGGTCTCCATACCATAGCATGTGATGATTAACATTGTTTCATCTGAAGATGCCAAGAAAAAGCAAGAAAAGTGTGCGGTTTAAGACGGAGTTCGGAGTGCGTGCGGATGGACGGAACTCCGGCCAGTTGCCAGCCACATGACCCGGTATGTAAACACAGTAAACTTCAGCACTGGACAATGTTTAATTTTTTTGCTTGTGAAATCACAATAGGCCTGTTCTATTATGCTTGTTTACTACACACTGCAGTGTAATATTGCTTAATAATTATGAACCTTGTCAATAAACTGTAATGGAGAACAGAAGAGGGAAAAAGCAAAAAAACAAAAACTGACCTGAAAGATTCAATGAACCAAGATGTTGATTTAAGGTGGAATTGCCCAGCCCCAATGTATGGTCAATACAATTATGTCAGTCTGTAGTCATATAACGTAGTCATTGTTTATGTCACCATTTCTCTCTCTGTTAGCAGGATCACGTAAAAACTCCTGAACGGATTTGGATGAAATTTTCACCTGAGGTGCCCCTTGGCCCAGAAATGAACTCATTAGATGTTGGAGGTGATTTGTGAGGGCATACCTCTGCCAAGGCCCTATCTTGCAATGTACAGATGGATGGCGATATAGACGGACAAAGGGATGGAGGGGAGGACAAAGGGAGGGAGGGATGGAGCCTTGGTAGAGGTGTGCGCTCTCTGAGTGTGCTCTAGTTTATTTTTTTTTCACCTATTTTTTAATGTTTTTTGGGATTGGATTTTTTTCTCTTCGAATTTAAAAGCATTTGAACTCCTCACCATTGCAAAAAAAAAAAAAGAGCCCCCCCCCCATGCAATCTTGCATAGGTCCCCTATAAATATAGAAACGGCCCTGCATGCTGATGCCCTAAAATTGGCACATGTCATGGATCTTCTGTGGGGGGCCAATCATTTATCTCAGCCCCCCAACACACACACACACACACACACACACACACACACACACACACACACACACACACACACCATGAATAATATCCGGTCCTGGAATGGAGGGAGCTGATTGGATAACGGCTCTGCAGCAGCGCGAGCGCAAATGCCCGCGCAGCTCAGTGTCCAAACCGCCATCCTGGAGGACCACCACCACCACCGTCACCGGATCTACTGGCTCCGTTACCGCGGATCTGCCTAGATGAGTCGCTACCGGGGATCACGATGCTGAGCGCCGTTAAAATGGAGGGACACGAGCACGCGGACTGGAGTGGGGGATACTTCTATGGCGACACCGAGGTGAGTTATTAATTTTGATTTTATTTGATATATAATTTATTTATACAGTGGAATAAAATCAGAGCTCTAAAAATAAACTTTTTCCTTAGAGCTTTTTTTTCCAGATTTGAGTAAAAACTTTAATAATTAATTAAATTAATAAGTCGAGGTTAAAACGATTCTATACAGAACTGTGTCGTTCATAAACACTTCCATAAAAAAGAACAATATTGATTATTGAGTTATTGTTGGATTTTTAAGAGTTTTGTGGCGTTTTTTCCCCTCAGCAGGTCTGTTTATCAAAGATACTAACAACAGTTAAAACAACTAACTGAAGGGTGAAACCACAGAACAGAAGTGGATTTCAAAAACGGTGATTATTGGTGAAGAACATCTATAATTTTGGAGCTAACTGTGTTTTATGATGTCTTCCAAATAGTAGAAGCACAAAATTCCTGAAAACAGTTTTATTCTATCGAGGAGAAAAAAAAACATCTTATTAGTCAAGAAATGAGTGACTATTTTGAATTAAAAAAACATGAAACCTGTTGTTGTTTAATCACCTAAATTAATTAAAGTCGTGATTTTTATCTTGCAAACTTTAACTCAAAGATTTACGTTTTTTCTTGCACATTTTGTTACTTAATTCTAATACTTTTGTGAGTTTTTCCCCTCATACATTTCGGGCATTTTTGTTCATTTATGTAATAAATTTGCAGCAGTATAGGAGCTTTGTTTCAATTGAGGAAAAGCTGAAAAAGTGAAGTTTGTTTTAACATAAATTTGCGACTTTTCACTCAGAAAGTGTTTTTCTTATCCAGTAAATCTGAGTTTTTGTCTGTTGCAGCGCTTTGTTGGGTCAACACTGTGTCTGAAAATGTCTGACTTAATAGAAATCAATTAAATACATTTTTAATATACACCTTTGTTTTTTAATGTATTGCATGCTGTTATACAGCCTATACAATTTTATTTATCGATTATTTATTTAAATAAATTTGAGAAAAACAAATAGCACCTAATATGATATTTTTGATTTTTTAGGCCTAGAATTTTGTCTAATTTCGTTAAGTTAGTACTTCAAATTAAATTAATTAAAATTTATATAGTAGGCTACATTTAATTTACAATCTAATTCATTTGATTTTTGATGTTTGGATGATTAATTTTAATTTTAGGACATTTTTTGTATTTCGTTAATTAATTAGTGCAATATACTTCAAATTAATTAGACAGCAGATAAATGAATCAGGTGTATTTAACTCTTTCCATGCTTCGTTAATTACCAGTCAACTGTTTTTCCCCCCCAGTGCTATTCCACGCCCAGCGGCTTCGTGACCGGTACCGGACACATGAACCCGCACTACACGGCCCCCGGTGTCGGCGGCGCCTGCTCCCCCTCCACCTGTTCCGTCCCCGCCGTCATGCCTGCGGGCCCCGGGGCCTCGGTGCCGGTGCAGGCCGGCCTCAGCCCTCCTCCTACGTATGGCGGTGGCCCGGTGCTGGGCCCGGTGATCGGCCGGTCCCGGGAGGAGCCCAAACCGTACCGGCGCAGCTACGCGCACGCCAAGCCGCCGTACTCGTACATCTCCCTGATCACCATGGCGATCCAGCAGTCCAGCTCCAAGATGCTGACCCTGAACGAGATCTACCGGTGGATCATGGACCTGTTCCCGTTCTACCGGCAGAACCAGCAGCGGTGGCAGAACTCGGTCCGCCACTCCCTCTCCTTCAACGACTGCTTCGTCAAGGTGCCGCGCGCGCCCGACAGGCCCGGGAAGGGCTCGTTCTGGGCCCTGCACCCGGACTCCGGGAACATGTTCGAGAACGGCTGTTACCTGCGCAGGCAGAAGAGGTTCAAGTGCCAGAAACGGCCCGGTACCGGGGGCAAGGAGCGGGAGGGCGGAGGCTCTGGATCCGGTTCCGACTCCCCCCGGTCCGCCTCCTCCTCCTCCCCGCCGCAGCCCTCAGAAGTCAAAGGAACGGAACTCAAACCGGACCCGGTGCGCATGCCGTCTCCTTTCCCGCACCACCTCCAGCACCCGCTGCTCCTGCAGGAGACCCCTCCCCTAAAACCGGACCACTACCCCCACCCCCACTACTCCTTCAACCACCCGTTCTCCATCAACAACCTCATGTCGGAACCGGTGCTCCACTACAGCGGCGGCTACTCCTCCTCCTCCTGCCCGGTGTCAGGTGCGCTGATGGCGGCCAAAGCCGGCCTGGAACCCGCTGCTGCTCACGGAGACCCCGGCTACTACCACCAGTACGGCAGCGGCGTGTACGGCAGCAGGCCCATCATGAACAACTGCTGAGATCAAAAACTGTCAGGCATTCATTTGTACATTTGTAAATGTGATTTAAAAAGTTTTTTTGTGTGCACCTCTGATTAAAAAAAAAAAATCGCATAAAAATACGCGTGTTTCTTCTAAGTCCAGACAGACAGCTGACACAGGTGTCCCTGTTTCCCTTAAATCACTCACTAATTTTATTTTATGTTATTTTTGATGGACCATGAGTCTGGAATAAAGTTTTTGATTGATTGGTTAATTAACATAATGCGCAATGGCGCTGTCAGAGGTTGGTGCAGTAGTAGATGCTATATTCGAAAGTAGTGTTGCTTTATTATATTATAAATAAGAAGAGTCACCAAAGAAATTACTTGAGAAAGAACAAAACAACCCATCTAAAAAAAAGTAACTAATTTCTTTCTGTCCCTCAAAAACTTAAAAAAAAAAGTCACCTGGATACATTTTTACAAGTGGCGTGGGTGCCAACTCACTGCGCATGTGCAAACGCACAAGATAAAATCCTCAGTCCTCTCCGGCATGAGCAGAACACCACCTGTTTTACAGCTTTCCGACACTCATGGAGGTGCAGGGCGGTATGGAACATAAAATATACATTTTTTTTTAGACTCCCGAGCACCTTGCAAAAAAATCACGAGTTTTCGTGGAATAGGGTCTGAAGTGTTGGTGCCCACCGTGTTCAGGGGTGGCAGACGATTTCAGGCAACATGCTGATCTGTGAGTGACTTTTTTTGTTTGTCTTTCACTCCACTGGTAAAAGGTTAGATTTAGGCAGCGCCTCCTGCAGTGGTTAGGGTTAGGAAAAAATGTTTTGCTGAGGTGTCACCTCTAATGGTGAAAGACAATGGGAGAGAAACGAGTGGCAGACAAATGCTACTGTATGGTGCTGGGAGACACGTTTCTTAAAGCTGGAAACGCCATCCGCTGCACGTGAATTTTTTTTTTTTTTTTTACATGTCTATGTACGTTTTCCCAGAGTGAGAAATGTGCAATTTGATTTTTATGATGAGATTGGGCTGGAATACAAACATTATGAATGAGCAACTTTATTGTCACCAATTGGTAGATTGTTCCTCTTCTCATAATTTTTGTTGGTAAATTTTTCTCAATATTGGGATTTTTTCCTCATTAAATTGAAATTTTCATGTTATAATCTGTGAGGCTGGTCTCAGTCTTTCAACATATCTGACATTTTTCTTGCAAATTTACATGTGTTTTTTTTTAACTCATAAATTTATGCCTTTTGCTATATTTAGTCCTTTTTAAAATAAATGTGTGACTTCAGGTGCACCAGTAGGGGATTTGAGGGGGGATGCCATCCCCTTCGTTAGCAAAATGACCCCGAACCATCGCCCTTCCACATTCTCATAAGATGCACAAAAATAGTTTATACAGCACTGCTGAATATATCTGTGAAGGTACACCTGCAAATGTGCAAGAAAAAAATGTGAAAATTTATGAGGAAAAAGTTATAGATTTGTGAGGAAAAAAGGGAACAAATATATCACCAAAAGTGGGAAATTTATGGGGAATATGGGACTAAATCCATTAGAAAATTTAAAAAATTGCGGGAAAAATTTGCAAAATTATCCTATTTTTAAATATGAATTTCCAAGAAATGTTGCAAGTTTGCTTTTTTTTTTGTAAATTTCTTACTTTATTCTTGTCAGTTTACAGTGGTGTGAAAAAGTGTTTGCCCCCTTCCTGATTTCTCATTTTTTGTATGTTTGTCACACTTAAATGTTTCAGATCATAAACAAATTTAAATATTAGACAAAGATAACACAAGTAAACACAAAATGCAGTTTTTAATTGAAGGTGTTTATTATTAAGGCTAAAAAAAAAAATCCAAACCTACATGGCCCTGTGTGAAATATCCATATGTCCAAATATTTAAAAAAAAAAACAAAAAACAAAAACACAGGCTTATACAGGGTATCCTAATTTTTTCACATGACTGTACATGGCCCTGTGTGAAAAAGTGATTGCCCCCCTGTTAAAACATGAATTAACTGTGGATTATCACATCTTTGGAAAGCTGAGTTCAATTTTCTAGCCATTTCTAAAGCTTTGGGACTCCAGCGAACCACAGTGAGAGCCATTCTCTGCAAATGGTGAAAACATGGAACAGTGGCGAACCTTCTCAGGAATGGCCAGCTGACCAAAATTACCCCAAGATCGCAGCGATGACTCATCCAAGAGGTCACAAAAGACCCCACAACAACATCCAAAGAACTTCAGGCCTCACTTGCCTCAGTTAAGGTCAGTGTTCATGACTCCACCATAAGAAAGAGACTGGGCAAAAATGGCCTGCATGGCAGAGTTCCAAGACGAAAACCACTGCTGAGCAAAAAAGAACAAAAGGGCTCATCTCAGTTTTGCCAGAAAACCTCTTGATGATCCCCAAGACTTTTGGGAAAATACGAGACAAATGTTGAACATTTTGGAAGGTGTGTGTCCCATTACATCTGACGTAAAAGTAACACAGAATTTCAGAAAAGGAACATCATACCAACAGTAAAATATGGTGACGGTAGTGTGATGGTCTGGGGCTGTTTTGCTGCTTCAGGACCTGGAAGACTTGCTGTGGTAAATTGAACCATGAATTCTGCTGTCTACCAAAGAATCCTGAAGGAGAACGTCCGGCCATCTGTTGGTGGCCTCAAGCTGAAGCACACTTGGGCTCTGCAGCAAGACAATGATCCAAAACACACCAGCAAGTCCACCTCTGAATGTCTTAAGAAAAACGAAATGAAGACTTCAGAGTGGTCTAGTCAAAGTCCTGACCTGAATCCAATTGAGATGCTGTGGCATGACCTTAAAAAGGCGGTTCATGCTCGAAAACCCTCCAATGTGGCTGAATTACAACAATTCTGCAAAGATGAGTGGGCCAAAATTCCTCCACAGCGCTGTAAAAGACTCATTGCCAGTTATCGCAAACACCTGATTGCAGTTATTGCTGCTAGGGTGGCCCAACCAGTTATTAAGTTTAGGGGGCAATCACTTTTTCACACAGGGCCATATACAGTAGGTTTGGATTTTTTTTCCCCCTTAATAATAAACACCTTCATTTAAAAACTGCATTTTGTGTTCACTACTGTTATCTTTGACTAATATTTAAATTTGTTTGATGATCTGAAACATTAAAGTGTGACAAACATCCAAAAAAATGAGAAATCGGGAAGGGGGCAAACACTTTTTCACGTGACTGTATGACCTCAATCTTTGAAAAGTGTTTTCCCACTCATTTAGGAATTGTATTTTTTTTTTTAATTTCCTCATGAATTTGCCACTTTTTGTCTCATTAATTTGAAACTTGTTTATGGTAAGTTTGGGACTTTTTAAAAAAAATTGTAAATTAGCATCTTTTATTATTTTTTTGCACCTTTATTCTTGCAAATTTGTACTTGATATACAGCATGTTTATAGGTTTATACCTTATGCCAAATTTGTGAATACCCTCATAACCACCACCACCTTTGTTAAAAAATAACAAATCTGCCTATTGGGTGCACAGATATTTTGAGGCACTATTGCTCTAACCTGAAACACGGGCAAAATTACTGGGAAGAAAATGTGAAAAATTACAGTTTTATGAGAAAAAAATCACATATGTCCAATTACAATCACTGAAAATGTACAAGAAAGTGTTTAAAAATACAATAAATATTTGAGAAACTCACAAAATACCAAGAGAACAGTCAAAATCTCTCATTTTTGTAAAGAAGAAACTATAACGGAAAGATAGAAGTGGGAAAAATGTTGAGGACATGTTGCAAAGTTACATGAAAAAATAGATGTGTATATCACAGAAAGTCAAAAGTTCAAGAAAAAAATTCATACTGTAAGTGAAAAAAGCCTAAAATTTTCACAAAGGCTCCAAATTTTGTCAATTCCGGTAAAGTTGGGACATTGTGTAAAACATAAATTTAAAACAAACTACAATGATTTAAAATTCTTTTTAACCTATATTCAGCTGAATACACTACAAAGACAAGACACTTAATGTTTAACCAGATAAACTTTAGTTTTTTTGCAATTATTCACTCATTTTGAACTTGATTCCAGAAATACATTCCAAAAAAGCTGGGACAAGGGCACCAAAAGCTGGGAAGGTTGAGGAATGCTCAAAAAACACCTTTTTGGAACATAAACAGGAAAAAGGTGAGTGTCATGATTGGGTATAAAAGAAGCATCCCTGAAAGGCTCGGGATGGGACAAGGTGAACAACTGCATGGGCAAATAGTCCATCAGTTTAAGAACGTTTGTCAACATACAATTCCAAAGAATTTAGGGATTTCATCATCTATAGTTCATAATATCACCAAAAGATTCAGAGAACCTGGAGAAATTTCTGCGCATAAGTGGCAAGGCCAAAAACCAGCATCAAATGTCCATGACCTTCAATTCCTCAGGCGACACTGCATTAAAAACCAACATCATTCTGTAAAGGATATTATCACGTGGGCTCAGGAACACTTCAGAAAACCAATTAAAACTCTACCATGCAAAGCCAACTAGGCCACCACTCTGGTTGTGGCCTAGTTGATAGCACATCTGCCCCACATCTGGGAAGTCATGGGTTCAAATCCCGGCCAGGTCATGCTAAAGACCATATAAAAATGGTACTTTCCACCTTCTAGCTTGGTGCTCAGTGTAATAGAATGGGGAAAGGAAAGTTAACACACAGTAGTTGTGTGGCCTAGGGTCAGTGAAATGGAGATGGGTGCCACACCACATGTTGTGGAATGGGATCAACTTATGGAAAGACACCACTGGTTGCTCCAGGCCCGAGTTCGTCTGAGATGGACTGACACAAAGTTGAAAAGTGTGCTGTGGTCTGATGAGTCCACATTTCAGAATATTGAAAAGCTTAACCTAAGTGTTAAATGATAAAAATAAATCAAAATGTTGACTTTAAATGTTATATATAGAAGCCAAGAGCCAGAGCCGGAGTAGTGGCTCAGTTGGTAGAGCGTTTGCCCCACACCCAGGAGGCTGGGGTTCAAATCCCAGCCGGGTCATGCCAAAGACCATATAAAAGCAGAACTTCCTGCCATCCAGCTTGGTGCTCAGCAATAATGGAACAGAGGAGGGAAAATTTGTGGCGGTACCTTGCATGGCAGCAACCCCTCTGATTCTAGATGTGATTAACATTGTAGATAAGAGAAAAGTAATTTTGTTCTACTATACATGATTGGCTGTGTGGATTGAATGGCAGTAAAGCTGGCTTTACCTTTAATCTAAATGTTAAAGGGGTCATTGACTGAAAAATGGTGAGTTTGTAGGTTTTAACTGTCTGAAATGAGTCTATGATTATCTAATTATCCAAAAATGTTCAAAACAGTCGATTCTCTTAAAAAAAAACACACACACACACACACACACACACACAGCCTTGATCTCATTTTTCTCTCCCAGAAAGCTTTTGACTTTTTTGTGGAACTCTTATACATCATGAATTGAAAAACCCAACCCACTGCCATCCTTGAGACCAGCCCACTGCTCTATTATTGGCCCGTCCAGTTTTCTGTCATGTAGATGGAAGGGGTGCTAAAGGTAGCTATTAGCCCCAGAGCTAACACTGGTAATAGGAAGCTTGGACCAAGCACAGCTTATATTGTTATTTTCGTCAGATCTTAGTCACCCTAATAACCACCCCTGTTACCACCTGGTTCACTGGTCCGCGGTCCACAATGTGCCTTGTGTCACTCTGGCCCATCTCCCAGTGGTTTTGCTGTGGTTCCGCAGCGGAGTGCCAGCATGCTGGTCACGGGGAGCTGAGAGCCAGCAATTTCAGGCAGCATTCCCAGGTCGTGCCAACTGCCTGTGCCAGCAACCGTGGCACAGCGCTGGCAGTTGCTACAACCAGGGGATACTGCTTGGAGCTGCTGGCTCAGCTCCCCCACCATACTCCGGGCATACTCTCACGGGTAGTGAGGGGGAGTCACTTCGTAATGGGGCAGACCCCCCCAGCTGGCCGTGGGAGAGGAACGGAGTACTGTGGCGTGAGACATTGCCCTTTGAGATCCTGTGGCTCGGCCAGCGGCCTCAGGTAGCGGTGATCGGTGATCACCCAGCACTGGCGATTTGTCGTGGAGTCTCGGCAGGGTTGTTGGGGGAAGGGCCGGGATGACATGAGATGCACAAACGACTGCGGATCAGTGAACCAGCGCTGCTCCTCCAAGCTAGAAGAAGGCTAGAAGCTACTCAGCTAATGGCTGATGTAAGAGGGTGGGCGGAGCTGAACAGCTGAAGGATGTTTCTTAAAGTGACACGCTTTAAATCAGAGCTTATCAACAAAGTGAAGAAAACTAAAAAAACAAATTCGCTTCAATAATTAAAAAAAGAAGATGTGAACAAAATGTCATAAACATTTCATTAAGACATGAGTGAGCTGTTAAAATATGGGAAAAGTCCAATTACCTCTTTAAATCTAAATACTGAATGTAAATCTAAATGTCACATATCATTCTAAATGCTGTATATAGACACTAAATGATTAGCTAATATTCCAGTTCATACGTTGAACATTTAGATTCAAAAGTCACAATTTTTCTTTTATTTAGAAAAAGTTAATTATGAAAAACATCAGACATATTGCTGTAGATCCTTTAAAAAAGTGACTTTGAAAAATTGACACATTTACTGTGCAGAGCTAAATGTTCTAAATAGATACAGTGGCGTGAAAAAGTATTTGCTACCTTCCTGATTTCTCATTTTTTTTGTATGTTTGTCACACTTAAATGTTTCAGATCATCAAACAAATTTAAATATTAGACAACGGTAACACAAGTAAACACAAAATGCAGTTTTTAAATGAAGGTGTTTATTATTAAGGGTAAAAAAATCCAAACCTACATGGCCTTGTGTGAAAAAGTGATTGCCCCCTAAACCTAATAACTGGTTGGGTCACCCTTGGCAGCAACAACTGCAATCAAGCATTTGGAGGAATTTTGGCCCACTCATCTTTGCAGAATTGTTGTAATTCAGCCACATTGGAGGGTTTTTGAGCATGAACCGCCTTTTTAAGATCATGCCACAGCATCTCAATCGGATTCAGGTCAGGACACTAGGCCACTCCAAAGTCTTCATTTTGTTTTTCTTAAGACATTCAGAGGTGGACCTGCTGGTGTGTTTTGGATCATTGTCCTGCTGCAGAACCCAAGTGCGCTTCAGCTTGAGGTCACAAACAGGTGGCCGGACATTCTCATTCAGGATTCTTTGGTAGACAGCAGAATTCATGGTTCAATTTACCACAGCTAGTCTTCCAGGTCCTGAAGCAGCAAAACAGCCCCAGACCATCATACTACCACCACCATATTTTGCTGTTGGTACGATGTTCCTTTTATGAAATGCTGTTACTTTTACGCCAGATGTAATGGGACACACACCTTCCAAAATGTTCAACTTTTGTCGTCAGTCCACAGAATATTTTCTCAAAAGTTTTGTTGATCATCAAGATGTTTTCTAGCAAAACTGAGATGAGCCTTTATGTTCTTTCTGCTCACAATGGTTTTCATCTCGGAACTCTGCCATGCAGGCCATTTTGGCCCAGTCTCTTTCTTATGGTGGAGTCATGAACACTGACCTTAACTGAGGCAAGTGAGGTCTGAAGTTCTTTGGATGTTGTTGTGGGGTCTTTTGTGACCTCTTGGATGAGTCGTCACTGCGCTCTTGGGGTAATTTTGTTTGGCCAGCCATTCCTGGAAAGGTTCACCACTGTTCCATGTTTTCACCATTTGCGGATAATGGCTCTCACTGTGGTTTGCTGGAGTCCCAAAGCTTTAGAAATGACTTTATAACCTTTTCCAGATTGATAGATCTCAATTACTATTGTTTCTCATTTGTTCCTGAATTTCTTTGGATTGCAGAATGATGTCTAGCTTTTGAGGATCTTTTGGTCTACTTTGTCAGGCAGGTCCTATTTAAGTGATTTCTTGATTGAGAACAGTAGTGCCAGTAATCAGGCCTGGGTTGAACTCAGCTTTCCAAAGATGTGATAAACCACAGTTAATTTATGTTTTAACGGGGTGGGGGTAGGGAATCACTTTTTCACACAGGGCCATGTAGATTTGTATTTTTTTTTACCCTTAATTAACACCTTCATTTAAAAACTACATTTTGTGTTTACTTGTGTTATCTTTGCCTAATATTTAAATTTGTTTGATGATCTGAAACATTTAAGTGTGACAAATATACAAAAAATGAGAAACCAGGAAGGGGTCAAACACTTTTTCACACCACTGTAGATAGATGTACTTTATTGATTCCAAACTGGGAAATTACAGTAAAAAATAAAATAAATTAGAATAAAAATGCTGCTGTTAAATTCAGCATGAAATACTTTATAATAAGATTGATTCTGGCATTGCTTTTTCCTCCAGGTTAAAATATATAAGCGGATTATCAGTAAGAATTTTTACACCTATATTGTTTTACTTTAATCTAGCCATCTCTGATTAGGCTGAACTTGTAAAACAACCATAATAAAAATAACTAACAACAAAAGGCACCAAAAAAAGCCACAAAGGTGTGATGAACAGCTCCTTCAGGCCTCTACTGAGTGCCTCTGTTTGCTGAAGAAGATCCATCAGCTCCATATGAATAATAATGACCTGATAATATGAGGGAAACACGCAGAGAGGCTGGAGGTCAGAGCTGAGACAGAGGGGACGTGTTTGGACAGGGAGGCTTCACCAAATAACACACATGCATACATAATCACACGTTCTGACTGAAGCTGAGAGGCCAGTAAAAACAGCAGGTTAAATTCTGTTAAAATACATTTACACAAACTGGTCTGTGTTTTTATAAGATGATGTTAAAGGCTTATCATTTTTGTCTTCCATCTGATAAACAGGAACACTGTTGTCACATCATTCATATATCTCACTAGCAAGAATTCAATACATTTCTGTTACATTTAAAAAAGACATCAAATGACATCTATAATAGATAATTGGATGAAAAAGAAACAATGACCCAAAACAAGATAGTATATTAATACCAATAAAAAATAATGATATATGGCCTGAAAATAAGCAGAAAGAAAATGAAACCACAAAGCAAGAAAATACAGAAAAGAGAAAAAAAGAGAAAATTGCAAGTTTATAGAAAAAAAGCAAATTTTTAAGAAAAAAAGTTATGTATTTTTGAGTAAAAAGTTGCAAATTTAAAAGAAAAAAGTTGCAATTTTTTGAGAAAAACACTGCAAATTTTTGAGAATAAAGGTTGCAAAATTTTAATAAATATTGCAATTTAATAACAAAAAATTTGCGAGTTTATAGGAAAAAGTTGCAAAATTTTCAGAAAAAAGTAACAAATTTGAGAAAAAAGTTGACATTTTTTTAGGGAAAAAAAATTGCAAATTTATGTGGAAAAAGCTGCAAATTTACAGAAACGAAAGTTGCAAGTTTTCAGAAAAAAGTTGCAATTTTATGAGAAAAAAATTGTAGATTTTTTTAGGAACAAAGTTTAAAATTTTTGGAAAAAAGTTGCATATTTTTGAGAAACTGCAAATTTATAAGAAAAAATCTGCCAATTTACAAAAAAGAAAGTTGCAAATTTGAGAAAAAAAGTTGCAATTTTTTAAGAAAAAAAATTGGAAATTTTTAGGTAAAATGTTGCATTTTTTTCAGAAAAAAAGTTGCAAATTTACAGAAAAAAGCTAGCAAATTTTTTCAGAAAGTTGCACATTCATAAGGGGAAAAAGAACACAGTAAACACAGGGTGATATAGAGAAGATGAATGTATGAAAGGGCCACCTTAACTTGCTATAAGGCCTTGGGGCTGAGGGTTCTGTAGGCCCCCTCTTCCGCTCCTCCCAACAGAATCTCAGTTTAAAAAGGATACGATGCAAGAAAACACAACTACAGTGCAAAAACTCAAGGAAGTGACTATGGATACAGACGCTGTATCCCTATACTAAAATTTCTATTGGTACGGAAAAGTTGACAATCAGACAAAACCCTTTCGGATCAGCTCCAGATCAGCTGCTGCTGTGGCTTAAGTAGATAATATGTTGGGCCTATAATCAGAAGTTTGCTGGTTCCCATCCTGCTCTTGGCACCTTGTCCAAAGCATTTTACTTTATGAAATTTACACTTAAAATTAAGAGGTTAGCCTTAGGATTTGGGAGTAGGTAAGGTTAAAAAGGTAGTAAATGGATATCAATTAAATTTTGAAACAAATAAATGCCTCAGATTTCCATACCTGTAGCCTGCTGCTTTCAAGACACGCATTAATAGAGTGTACTGGCCAATCAGATTTAAGCTGTGTCTGTAACAAGAATTCTGTGGGTATGGTTCCGTATCCATAGCCAATGCCAAAACTCAAATTGTAAGATGAAATATCTTAAATCAAGGCTGTATATGCTTATTTTTTGTCTGAGAAGATATTTATTCTTGCTGTGCAGTTTTTGTGTAAGAAAATTTTACATGCTTTCAGAGAGTTTAACTTGTTTTAAGCAATTTGATAAACCAGATTTTCTTGTTCTGTTGGCAGACAATTATACTTAAAAAAACCAAAATTTTTCTGGCAATAGATGGTTTTATTTAAAATTGGGGAAAAATATATTCCAAAAAAGTAAGATTAACTTGCTTAAAACAAGTAAAAAAAAATCTTAAAGTGAGTAAAATCTTACAGAAAGCTGCACAACAAAGAGAAATTCTTGTCAAAATTATTTTGTCAGAGAAAAACAAGCCATAGCCTTGATTTAAGATATTTGATCTTACTAAGATTTCATTTGTTTTGCAGTGTGAGATACTATTGGCTACTTCAGCATGAACACAAAAGTCAGCCTAATCTCTTTCTCTCTCACTCACACACACACACACACACACACACACACACACACACACACACACACACACACACACACACACACACTAGCATCAAGAAGGGCACCAGCCTAAATGCCAGATATCATAGGATGACACTAATAAATAATTAAAGTCTAATGATGACAGCAGAACAATGTTATATCAGTGAAGTACTTCTGATTCAATGGACAACAGCAGCAATCAAAAACCTGCACAGCAGGTGATTGGAAACCACTACAAAGAGCATGTCTTACTTTTTTAGAAGTGCTTTCTGGTCTTCTTTAAAAAAAAATAATTCTTCATTATGTCCTTTAAGTGCAGCTCATGAAGAATGTCATATGGACATCAGTGTGAGCTCACAGTCTGTTTTTAGTAGCATGCTTGAGCCAGTCTACTTTTTTTTTTTTAACCAAGTTCGGAGTCCACTGTCCTGTGCACAGCTGTCTGATGTAAGCAATCATGGCCTTTCCCAGCGACTGGGCTTTTCTTGTGCTGGTCTCCATCTCTCAGCTTGTCTTCTCCACTGGCCTTCTCACCTTTGGCAGGATCTGGTGGCGCCTGCTTTTCTCCTCCAGGTGAGTGCCTTAACAGTCCTTCTGTCTGTCCATCTAAAGTCTCTGCTCAGTGAAACCTGCTCTCCATCTCCAGGTAATGGCCCACCTGCCTTCTCAGTGCAGTAATTAGCAGCCCTGCCTCCACTTGATGCTCCAGTTTAGAAAAATCCTTTAAGCTTTGGGATTTTTTGAACATTTCCTTTTCCCCTAAGCCCTTTTTCTCTCAATAATTTTGTGAGTGCCATTCTCAAACTTTTTCCCCCGGACATTTAGACCTAGCTAATTACTTGTTACCTCTCACTGGTGCTTGCATAGTCACATGCCAGAACAATTCCTCTGCTAAGCTATTGTTACTGGTACCCACATGGGGAACAAGTACGTAAACTGGACCAATCAGCAGCCACACACAAATATCAAGTGATGGACATAGAATTTGACCAATTAACAACAATGTGATCTTTTTCATTGGCTCATGATAGGCCCCTGATCTTTGTAGGCCCCTGGGCTTCAGCCCAGCCTAGCCCATGCGTTATGGCGGCCTTGACTCTGGGGAAAGAAGTCACAAGTTTGCAAGAGAGCTAAAAAGTTCAGATTTAGCCAAAAGTTGCACATTTACAAGACGGGGAAAAGCCACAAGCGTTGGACACTCTCAGGGAAAAAGTTGCAAATTTACAAGATGGGGAAATTGACATGGTTTAGCGGCAGATACAACAACAGACTCACAGACACAGCGATGTTAGTTTCTGTATTTCTATTAAAACAGTACGTGGCAGTTCTTGGAGTGGTCTGACCTACAGGGGAAGGAGAAGACATAACGTGAGTATATGGCTTGGATCCAGTAATCAGAATAGCTTGGAGGTGGGTTGGAGATACCCTGGGCCCCAGGATTTTCCTGTGACACTGTCATGAATCACCCCTACGGGACAGAGAGGAAGACCCAAATGCTGCACTTCTAGTTGTGCAATTTAATAAACAAAACACAAGATCCATACAGTGAGCAAAAATAACTTACAGACGAGAGCAGGAAAACGGCGAGGTAAAATACAGGGATGCACGTCGAAACAGGGAAGTGGCTCCGATGGGAATAGTAGAAATGTAAACAATAAAACAGTCTTAAATAAGGCAGGCAATTAACCATCACAAGTGCCATCAGGTGTGGATCACATGAGCGGGCAGGAGGTGAGAGAGATTACACAATACAGAGCAGCTGAGTATCAGGAGAGGGGAGGAAACGGGACTGACAGCTTGACAGGAGCACCACCCACTACCAGAGCAAAACCCGGAAGTGTCCCTGACAGCTGCAGCCCCAGAGAGAGAGAGAGAGAGAACACAGGAATACAAATATTCCTTATAAATACCAATGGTGTTAAACAAGGTGGTATACTGTACACCCTTGTTGTTTAATGTCTATGTTGATGATCTCAGTGTACTGTTGAACAATCCTAATGTGGGTGGCTCCATTAATGGTGCACTGTTAAATCACATTTTCTATGCTGATGATCTCTGTTTGTTAAGTTTGTCTACTGCAGCGATGCAACATCTCCTCTCGGAATGTGAGAAATTTGGTGAAAAAAATGACATCTTGTTCAACTGTACTAAATCTATGTGTATGGCTTTCAAACCAAAGGGTGTCAATACTTCGAATCCTGTTATGCCACTTTGCGGTAATAGCTTGAACTTTTGTTGAAAAAGTCAAATACCTAGGTGTGTGGATTGAATCTGATAAGACCAATGTTGATTGTAACAGGCAACTCAGGAAACTCTATGCTCAAACAAATTTACTGTTGCAAAATTTCCATAGATGTTCTCCTGATGTTAAATGTATGCTGTTCAAGACCTTCTGTACCTCAATGTATTGCTCGCCTTTATGGTTTAATAGCAATGTTGCTGTTAGGAACAAAATCCGCATTGCATATAATAACTCCCTAAGAAGGTTGTTAGATATACCTTGTAGGTTGAGTGCAAGCAAGATGTTTGTGTCCTTGAACATTCCGTCTTTTAGCGAGTTGATACGAAAGAATGTTTACAGTTTTATGAGAAGGTTGCTGGCATGTAACAGTCATCTTATATCAGCAATTGTCAACTCGTCACTCACACTTCACTCCAGCATTTGGAAGTGGTGGCGTTCTATTTTATACTGAGTTCAATATTGTATGTTATTGTTGTTACAAGAGCGCCGAGTGACTGCTGAACTGTATATACCTTTATTTTCTACATGTTTTAGTTCTGCATTTAATATGAACCCTGAGTTTGACATAAACGTTTGAATTTGAATTTGAATTTGAATTTGAAATATAAAATGAGAACTAAAATGACAACAAATAAAGACTGAGGAATAAATACCAGCAAATACTCAATAAATAAATATACAATGAACATAAACCGGAGAATGGGTGGAACTAAGAAACAATACAAGATATATGAAAACCAACCAAGGATAAAATGACAGGAACTAAGAACACAAAAATACAACAGATAAAAAATATGGAAAAAGACCATGAAACTGAGCATGGAACAACAGATAAACAAATATGGAAAAAGACCATGAGACTGAGCATGGCAGAATCATCTGTGCTCAGATCATGACAGAGCCCCCCTCTCAAGGGGTGGATTCCAGACACCCAGGGTAACATCACCAAAGAAAAAGGACTCCCCCCAAAAAAAGGAGTAGAACAATGAACCACCCTGGACAGGTGGAGGGGGAAACAGGCTAGGAGGGAACAAAAAGAAACAAAGAAACCTGCTCAGAACCCACACCAGGCAAAAATCAAACCACCTAAACCCCCTGGACCGGAAAGCTGGACAGTTCAGGCAGGTGGCCAGAGTCCCAGGCCCGGTGGATGGCTAGATGAAAGGAGTCAGGGGGCCTCCCGGAGAACATGGGCCACCTACCTCAGTGGCACAGTCTGTCGGGTGGTCTTCCAGAGTTTTTTAGCCACCTGAACAGAAGAGGTAGTCCAGGAGGCAGCCGCCCAACAGGAAGAATTGGCAGTGTGGAGAATAGAAAGGAACGGGGCCCCCTGATGACGTCGGGTAGAGGAGGGGGAACCACGACACCCTCAGGCTGAAGAGAGGGGCCACAACGACATCTGGCAGAGGAGGGGGAACCACATTGAAATTGGATGAGGACTGAGGGACCATGGCAACTCTGGACTGGTCTGTAGCACCCTCGGTGGCCCCGGACTGGGGCATGGCAGCACCCGCGGTGGCCCCAGGCTGGGGCATAGCAGCACCCACGGTAGCTCCAGACGGGAGCATAGCTGCACCCGCAGTGGTTCCAGATGGGAGCGTAGCTGGACCCACGGTGGCCCCGGACTGGGACAGAGTTGCACCTACCGTGGTCCCAGACTGGGACAGAGCTGCACCACCAGTGGTCCCAGACTGGGACAGAGCTGCACCCATGGTGGTCCCCGGATCGGAGCGTTACACCAGAGGCCTGGCAAGTACTGGCTGTTTAGTACATGTGACAACAATCTCCCATCTAAGTTGGCAAGACGGAAGCCTTATCTTACGAAGAAAAACATTCAAGCCCAGCTACATTTTGCAAAAACACAGTTGGAATCTCCCAAACACATGTGGGAAAATGTGTTATGGGCCGATAAAACCAAGGTTGAACTTTTTGGCCATAATTCCAAAAGGTATATTTGGCGCAAACACAACACTGCTCATCACCAAAAGAGCACCATACCTGCAGTGAAGCATGGTGGTGGCACCATCATGCTTTGGGGCTGTTTTTCTTCAGCTGGAACTGGGGCCTTAGTCAAGGTGGAGGGAATTATGAACAGTTCCAAATACCAGTCAGTGTTGGCACAAAACCTTCAGGCTTCTGCTAGAAAGCTGAAGATGAAGAGGAGCTTCATCTTTTCAGCACGACAATGACCCAAAGCACACATCCAAATCAACTAAAGAATGGCTTCTGGTGAAGCCATTCTTTAGTTGACATGAATCATGAATCTGATTGAACATCTATGGGGTAATCTGAAGAGGGCTGTGCACAGGAGATGTCCTTGCAATCTGACAGATTTGGAGCGGTTTTGCAAAGAAGAGTGGCCAAATATTGCCACATCAAGATGTGTCACACTGATAGACTCCTACCCAAAAAGACTGAGTGCTGTAATAAAAGCCAAAGGTGCTGCAACAAAGTATTAGTTTAAGGGTGTGTATATTTATGCAGCCAGCTTATTGTAAGTTTTTTATTTTTTCCCCTTAAAAGATTTCAATTTGCTTTTCCATTGGGTTGTACAGGTTATAGGTCACATTAATGGTGGAAAAAGTTTTGAAATGATTTATCTTGGTCTCATTTTTTACATCACAAAAACCTGGCATTTGAACAGGGGTGTGTAGATTTTTTATATCCACTGTATGCACGCTTTGACTAAATGACGACTGCAACCACAGAGGACACAAAAATACCCAAATAACAAAATAAATAATTTTTATTTAAATATTTACAGACAAATGGCCAACACTGAAGGAATAGTTGCAGCCAAATGGGGCATTCTGCTGTGTATAATAATGTTGGGTGTTTTGTACTTATAATATTGCTAAAATATAAAAGGATGCACTGTAATGGGTCTCAGATATTTGTAAACATGTCTCGTTAGTACTGCATGAGTTTATTGACGATAGGCTATAAACTACACGTATAAACCGAAACAGTTATAATGATGACTGAACAACTCCCATTCCCCAAAGTGCAAGATACAACACTTATGAATATAACTCATAAAAGATCAGACAAATAAGTATGACAAACAAACAAGGGTTCTTAAACAGTCGCTAATATTGGATGTCCCATTCATTTTCAAATATTCTGTAATTAATATTCACACAATCAAATAAATCTCAGTGGTGTTCAATGTGTGATTGCCTTCATATAGGCTGCACCTCTGTATTCTACTTTAAAACACAGCCTACATTTGAGCCTGTAAAGCCTGATTGGCCTGCCTGTTTCACACAGGAATACTTGCTTTCTACAGGCATGCACTAGTATTTATAAATTTATTGATTAGAGCATCACTGGTCATCACACGTTACAGCTGATGGTGAAATAAACAACACAGTCAGGGTTCTGGACAGTTAAAAATGTTTATTTTCAGCTTAACACCATTCGTCATAATGGTTATACAGTCATGTGAAAAAATTAGGACACCCTGTATAAGCCTGTGTGTGTGTGTGTGTGTTTTAACATATTTGGACATATGGATATTTAATATCAGCATTTAAAATACTGGGAGATTCATGTAATACAACTAAACAATTAAAAATGAATTAAAGGCTTTCTTCAAATTTTCTGTAAATTTTCTGTCTTTTTTTAACAATTTAATCATCATCTGGATTTAAAATAGTACATTTATTGATTCTGTGTTAATTTGACCACTTTCAGAGTCTGATTCTCTTTGTCTCTTTGCCTCCTCGGACCTTCCTGCTGTTGTCGGAGTGTGTGTGTGCTGAGCAAACCTCCACGTCTTCCTCGTATTTACCATCGGCTTTATCGGGCCGGCGACGACCGGTTTCCAAAACACACTTTAGGACTGGGACTGAGAGAGAGAGAGAGAGAGAGAGAGAGAGAAACAGCACTGAGGGGTCTGGACTGTGGTGGGGGTGGGGGGAGTGATTTTAATTTATTTATCAAGGGAGTCTGAAGTAGAGACGTGACCTGAGCTGATGGAGGTTGCCGTGAGGTCACATGATGTCACAGGTTGTTTAGCCGGACAGTAAACAAACATGGAAAGATCTGCCGACTTGGTTTTGATGATTAAAATTAAAGGGGGAGAATTTTTTTTAAGAAATCAAGGATGGCTAGATATCATGGGTGTTTTGTCTGGAAAGCAGGGCAGCGGAGGCAGTAGTTGTGCTGAACTGGAACTTTATTACAGGCAGAGAAATCGTACACGTGTTGCAGTGTGGCTAATATGTAATCTAATCCTCAAGCTATATGGGCTGTGTCTGCATGGAGGCGGCACACCAAAGAGACCGGCTCCCACCAACAGTCCTCCTAAACAGGCACAGCGCGCTGACATCACCCTTGCATCTGGCGTCATGCCCGTGCTATTTGTTATTACTGTTAATACCGAACATCTACCTCCCCCTTGAAAAACTCAAACACCATGAACACAAATCGCAGCAACTCTCTTTTTTGTTTTACATTGCAACAGGCAGAAAAATAGAACCTGGGCCACCGGGTAGGCTGCTGGTTAACCCTGCACAGCTGGGTGGGTTATTCTGCCACCGCTGAAACAACCGTGCTGTCTAAACACATTCAAAAACAGTCACTACTTATATTTCTACTTCAGGGGCCTCAGTTGAGCCGCGGTGGGCAAGCCCCCAGAGGTGCCGGCTGAAGCAGACCTGGGCGCCATCTTGCCAAAGGCACGGCTCGCTCGTCAGCAACGTCCCAGCCTGGGTCCCATACCAGCTGGATCGGCTCCAGCACTGTGTCTTGATTCGAGGCAGCTGCTGTTACCTTCCGCAGATGACTGACGTGCCATCTGGAACCATCGGCCATCTGAACAGTGGCTGGCCTCTTTCGTGTGGCGATTCTCATTTGCGATGACAGGACCGTCTGCGAATTCAGCGAGTTGGATTGTTGGACCCAAACCCAATCAAGCAGAGCACGCAGCAATCAGTTTGGCTGCACTCGGCGCTGCTGCTCTCTCGTCTTTGATGTTGGTTGCTGCTGTGACGGCGTGCCATCCGTGCCGGCGGCAGGATGTTCCTTCAGTCGGCGTTGCTCTGCTGGGTCCCGCCGGGTCACAAACTCTCCATCCTGCAGTGCTGCGACGGTTCCCTGAAGCTGATACTCAGTGGGGATGTGGATGAGTTTGGCATTTTTTCTCCCTCACCTGGTGCTGGTTGAGGTCGCAGTGATGTGTCACTGTCGTTGGCGATGGGACTTGCACTGGGCTGTCTTCGGTCACTGGGGTCCCCTTTCTCCACGCACTCCCCCTTCTGCGACTCCACGGCAGCTGTTTGAAGCTCATGCTGGGCGAGGATCAGAGGAGAGTCCGGTTTGTGTTCTCTCACCGTGCCGTGTTCTCTCTCTGTGCTGCGTTCTCTCCACGCTGCGTTCATTCTCTGTACTGTGTTCTCCAGCTGTACCCACATCTGCGAAAGCATACTCTCCCTCCTGTGATGAGGCTGTAGCTTGAGAACGCTCATGCTGCGTGGGGACTGGCTCTGGGTCCTGCATGGCTGCGGACTGGGGTTCTAGTGGCGGCTCTGGTACCTGCATGGATACAGTCTGAGGCTCCTCCTGCTGCTACAGTTCTGCTGGGTTCTGTTCGGCATGAGATGTGAGGCAGGGAGTGGCTACGTCCACGTCCAAGTGTAATGGACCCGAATCGCCATTGTCTTAACTGAGTTCACCGCTGGGTTGTTGCACTGTGGTGCCCTGCTGTCCTGCGGTATCTCCCTCGGGACCCTCCCAAGAGGGTGTGGGGTCCGCAGGTTCAACCACTGGGGCAACCGTTTGTACCAGTGGAGCCACCTGGTCCGTCATCTCCAGCTGGGACACCAATTCCATCGTCTCCATCTCCAATAGGTAATGCATCATCTTCAGCAGCGTCTCCTGTAGCTCTTTCACCGTGTCTGCCACCGTCTGGTCATCCGGCCCCTCATCCAACATGACCCGTATCACCAAATTCGCTGTGAACCGCTTCAACTGTGACTGTATCAACCTATCCTCCACGTGCCCAAACTCGCACGTGCTAGCCAAACAGTGAAGGGCATCCACGTACTGTATGAGTGACTCATCCTCTCGCTGTCGGCACTGGTAAAACACGGACCTCTGGGCCATCATGTCTCGTGTAACAGCGAAGTGTACAGTCAGCAACATTATGCAGTCATCATACGTGTCCGCCTGTCCCAAAAGGTTGAATATCTGCTGCCCCTCGGCACCCAGGCTGTGGGCCAGGATTACTCACTTCCTCTGCTCTCCATGTCTGCCCAGGTTTGCAGCCTCCGCGTAACTGCTGAACCACTCGAACCAACGAGCCATGAATTGGGCGGCTCACCTAGGGCACCAAGGAATGGTGGTGGTGCCTTCAGACGCGCTTTCATTTTGCGGTTGTTAGGGTTTATCCTTGTTGCCATTTGTTATGTGTGGAAAGCAGGGTAGCGGAGGCAGGAGCTGTGCTGAACTGGAACTTTATTACAGGCAGAGAAATAGTACATGTGTTGCAGTGTGGCTAATATGTAATCTAACCCTCAAGCTATATCGGCTGTGTCTGTACGGAGGCGGAGTGCCAAGGAGACCGGCTCCTGCAAACAGTCCTAAATAGGCACGGCGCGCTGACATCACCCGTGCATCTGATGTCACGGCTGTGCTGTCTATTTGTTATTATTGTTAATACCTAACAATGAGGGGACATGTTGGCAAACCTGTCCCACTCTTTAAGTTATGTTGTCAGTATGGTTATTCGGCCCTTGCCCTTGGTTTTTGATTCATTCTGTGTATCATTGTCACCCTTCTTCTGTCATCTTGTGTTACTCAGTGCGACAGCGTTCTGTTTATTTCTACCCATCATTATTGATCCTTTGTTAAGTCCTCACTGCTGCACCTGATTGCGGCTCACTCCCTCCTCTCTTAATTAATCCTGGCCATTTGTTATTTCTCATTAGTGTCCATGTATATATGTTCCACTCAGTTTTCATTTAAACACCTGTTGTGTTCCTCACCTACATTTGTCCGGTTTGTTTTCATGTTACATGTTTGCCAGTGATTGTCCAGCTTCAGGCTGTGCTTTGTGTTATTAAAACCATTTGAATCTCGTCTCTGGGTGTGGGCCCGTCCTTTGCTGCTTTCACGGCAGCGGAACATGACAGTACGATGTGACTAGAAAAGGACCCAGCGAGATGAGATCGCGGTCAGTTAAGGACTCAGAGGGCAAGACCAGTAAGAGGAAGAGGAGAATGGAGCGGCTTCGTGTGGTCATTCAGGTATTTGACTGTGCAGCCGCTGTGCGACGCTGCTCCAGTCCTGAGGATACTGTGGAGCATTAGGAGGCTGCTGCAGCATTGATGGAGGCGAACGCAGACATCTGTTCCCATCCCTGGGTACGGGAGCTCCCTATCCCCGCTCTCCCACGACAACTCGCCATCTCCTCCTCGCCAAATCAAGCCAACTGTCCACCAATCTTCACTCCGGCAGAACAGAGTGAGTTTCCCGGCAGTGGGTTGGCATTTGGGAACCTGGGGTGGAAGGAGGATTCCAGGAGGTGCTGCTGCTCCCACTGCTCCGCTCCAGCCACCGCTGTTTCCAGTTCTTTTTTTTTTTTTTCATTGTGTTTGCCTATCCTGGGTGGGAACCGAATGATAATGGAGGAGTCTGCTGTTCCAGCTTTTTCTCCTCCTCACTCCACTGTAACCCCACAGAGCTCAGTCGTGCTGGTCCCCAGGACTGTTGTTACACCGGCTCCCACGGCAGCTGCAGTACCGGCTTCACCTGCTGTGTTAGCTTCCTCATCTGCAGTGCAGGGGCCCATGCCTGCTGCCTCATCTGCTTTCACTACAGCTCCAGTGCCTGCTCCGCGGTACCTTTCAGTTCCAGTGCCTGCTCCACGGCGCCTCCTAGCGACAGTACCTGCTCCAAGATGCCTCTCAGCTCCAGTGCCAGCTCCACGGCATCTCCTAGCCCCAGTACCTGCTCCAGTACCTGCCCCAATACCAGCATCAGCCGACTCAGAGGTGCATGCCACAGATCCAGCTGACCCTGAGGTACATGCTCCGGCTCCTGCGGCTCGTCTCAGTCATCAGTTTTTGAGCAAAAGACTCTAATGTTACTATCCCTAGAGCTGAAGGCTCCCATGTTGTATCCTGGGTTTGAAGCCTCTATGTTATCTTCTGAGTTTAAGGGTTCTGTGTTAATTCCTGTGTTTAAGGGTTCTTTGTTATCAGCTCCTCAATTTAAGATTTTCTTGTCGTTTTCTCCTAAGTTTAAAACACCCCTGCAGTTATCTGTGGACCTGTACTGCTCTCCGGTCTGGTGGTCCAGGGACTCTAGGACAGAGATTCCCAAAGTGGGGGTTGCGACCCCCCCCGGGGGTCCCGAGACACTGAGGGGGAGTCGCGAGATGATTTTCATTATTCTCCTGAGGTGATTACACAGGTGGCATGTCACTTTAACTGTGCCACAGTAAACGTCACAGGTCACACACAGATCAGTGTGCACCAATAGATTTCATCTGAACTGCTCAAATCAACACATTTGTGGTGGACACAAAAGGACATGGCACTCCACCCAGGACAGGGGGTCATGGGGGAGAAGATAATCAGATATGGTAATGGGGAAAAGGCGAGAAGAGCCAGCTAAGGACGCCAGAGCGCTAGGGGTTATAAAGCCAAAGAAAGATGTGCCTTCTGCCCCTGCTGTGCCAGGTTCACACCTGAGGACACAGGGGTGCAAATGTATTGTATTAAGACCTGCTCTGTGTGTTATGTTAATGTATATGTGTATGTGGATGCATGTTTCACAGCTTGTATGTTAATGTGCTTACCCTGTGTGTCAGAGGCGAGGAGAAAAGTGTATAACAGAGTTCACCCTGACACTCAGATCTCAGTACGTTTTTACTTGTGTCGTCAGTCTGCGGTCTCGTCTGATTCCTTCCTCTACACATTACGTTTTAAGCCCAGGATGTTATTTTTAAAAATGAAATGTTGGTTAATATTGACCAAAGACAATGCAGAGAGGGCAGCAGAGACGGAAGAAGAGGAAAGCAGAGGCATGCCGCCAGAAAGGCTGACGTCTGGTGCAGGAGGAAGAGGAGGAGGAGGAGGAGGAGGACAGCACTGTACAGGGCTCCATAAGCAGTCGGTCCAGCCTTCCTCCAAGTGTCGCAAGTATCGAGAGGAATATATTCAGTATGGTTTCACGTGCATCTTTTTGTGCATCTTTTGTGTTGTTATGCCCGTGTTTGTTTATACTTATTAGTGCATGAGTCCTGTGTGTATGGTTTTTTTTAATGTTTCAGTCACCTCCGGGGATAGTGGGGGTCGCCAGTCTCTGTCACCGTTATTTTGGGGGTTATGGGCTGAAAAGTTTGAAAACCCCTGCTCTAGCAGACCACCCGACTGGTTATGTTTTGAGATCTGGAGGCCCATGAACTGGGTTAGGCCCCCTGACCTGCATTGTTCTCTGGTCCGGTGGTCTAGGGACTCTGGTAGACCACCCAATGTGTTCTGTGCTTGGGTCTGGGGCCCCATGGACTTGGATAGGCCCCCTGACCTACCTGACCTGCCTTGCTCTCCAGCCTGGTGGCTCTGGGACTCTGGAAGACCACCTGACCTGTTTTGTGTTGGACTGTGTGGGGGGAAGGCGTTTGTTTTGGCCCGCCTGGCCTTTTTCCTTGCCATGCACCCTGAGATGGTCTTTTATGTATTTTTTTTAGGGTCATCTGGAATCCGCCCTAAAGGTGGGGGAACTATCATGGGGGGAGATGTTGGCAAACATGTCCTACTCTTTAAGTTATGTTGTCAGTATGGTTATTCTGCCCTCACCCTTCAATCAGTCAATCAAAACTTTATTTATATAGCACTTTCATACAAAAAAATTGTAGCACAGAATGCTTTACAAATTAAAAAACACAATTACGCCCCTTTCCACCCCACCCCTTCACCCACCCAACGTCGTACAAGCAGACACAGACACACACACACGCGTGCGCGTGCGCGCGCGCACACACACACACACACACACACACACACACACACACACACACACACACACTCATCTCGCCCTTGGTTTTCTGTTCATTCTGTGTATCATTGTCACCCTTCTTCTGTCATCTTGTGTTACTCATTGCAACAGCGCTGCTTATTTCTGCCCATCATTATTAGTCCTTTGTTAATTCCTCATGGCTGCACCTAATCGTGTCTCTCTCCCTCCTCTCTTAATTAATCCCAGTTGTTTGTCATTTCTCATTAGTGTCCATGCATATATACAGTGGTGAGAAAAAGTGTTTTCCCCCCTTCCTGATTTCTCATTTTTTGTATGTTTCAGATCATCAAACAAATTTAAATATTAGACAAATATAACACAAGTAAACATAAAATGCAGTTTTTAAATTAAAGTGTTTATAATTAAGGGGGGAAAAATCCAAACCTACATGGCTCTGTGTGAAAAAGTGATTGCCCCCTAAACCTAATAACTGGTTGGGCCACCCTGAGCAGCAACAACTGCAATCAAGCATTTGCAATAACTGGTAATGAGTCTTCTCCAGCACTGTAGAGGATTTTTGGCCCTCTCATCTTTGCAGAATTGTTGTAATTCAGCCACACTGGAGGATTTTCAAGCATGAACCACCTTTTTAAGGTCATGCCACTGCATCTCAATCGGATTCAGGTCAGAACTTTGACTAGGCCACTCCAAAATCTTCATTTTGTTTTTCTTAAACAATTCAGAGGTGGACTTGCTGGTGTGTTTTGGATCATTGTCCTTCTTAGGTTATTTTTCAGCATAATTAATCTGAGTCAAAAACCAGGCAGAATATTTAAATGTAAATAAATTTATTCCCCATGGCCAATGAGGGAGAAGCAATACATGCAGTAACCCCGAGTCCACATGCACACACACTTCTGAATTCAGTCACCCATTGTTCAAAGTTTTATAGTCCTCAGTGTTGGTGGGAAGCGGAAGAGTACATCCTTGACAGTCTAGCTCAGTACATCTGGAGAACAACAGATAGTCTGATCTCCCTGGAACTAGGGAGTGACACACCTTCATTCACACAAGAAACTAACAGGATGAACCCAAAAACAAAGATAGACAGTAGTCACCTGTATCATCATTATTTTCTGCTGACCCAGTCACACAAACACACACTGACCTGGGGGCATACTGAAGACCACAGGAACAATATAAAATCACAAATATATGTCAGACATGGAAATATAAAGGACATGGAATAATATAAGAATAATATGGAATTTTTCTATCAGTTCTGCTGCAGAACCCAAGTGTGCTTCAGCTTGATGTCACTAACAGATGGCCAGACATTCTCCTTCAAGACATTTTGGTAGACAGCAGAATTCATGGTTCCATTTACCACAGCAAGTCTTCCACGTCCTGAAGCAGCAAAACATCCCCAGACCATCACACTACCACCACCATATTTTACTGTTGGTATGATCTTCCTTTTCTGAAATGCTGTGTTACTTTTACGCCGGATGTAATGGGACACACACCTTCCAAAAAGTTCAACTTTTGTCTCGTCAGTCCACAGAGTATTTTCTCTAAAGTCTTGTTGATCATCAAGATGTTTTCTGGCAAAACTGAAAAAAAGCCTTTATGTTCTTTTTGCTCAGCAGTGGTTTTCGTTTTGGACCTCTGCCATACAGGCCATTTTTGCCCAGTCTCTTTCTTATGGTGGAGTCATGAACACTGACCTTAACTGAGGCAAGTGAGGCCTGCAGTTCTTTGGACGTTGTTGTGGGGTCTTTTGTGACCTGTTGGATGAGTCATTGCTGTGCTCTTGAGGTAATTTTGTTTGGCCGACCACTCCTGGGAAGGTTCACCACTGTTCCATATTTTCACCATTTGTGGATAATGGCTCTCACTGTGGTTCACTGGAGTCCCAAAGCGTTAGAAATGGCTTTATAACCTTTTCCAGACTGATGGATCTCAATTACTTTGTTTCTCATTTGTTCCTGAATTTCTTAGGATCACAACATTGATGTCTAGTTTTTGAGGATTTTTTGGTCTACTTCACTTTGCCAGGCAGGTCCTATTTAAGTGATTTCTTGATTGAGAACAGGTGTAGCAGTAATCGGGCCTGGGTGTGGCTAGAGAAATTGAACTCAGCTTTCCAAAGATGTGATAAACCACAGTTAATTTATATATATATATATATATATATATATATATATATATTTTTTTTTTTTTTTTTATTTTATTTTATTTTATTTTTTTTTTTTTTTTTGGGGGGGGGGAGGTGTCACTTTTCACACAGGGCCATGTAGGTTTGGATTTTTTTTTTTTACCCTCAATAATAACTACCTTCATTTAAAAACTGCATTTTTCTGTTTACTTGTGTTATCTTTGTAATATTTAAATTTGTTTGATGAACTGAAACATTTAAGAATGACAAACATACAAAAAAAATGAGAAATCAGACAGGGGCAAACACTTTTTCACACCACTGTATGTTCCACTCAGTTTTCAGTTCGCTGTTACATCGTAAACACCTATTGTGTTCCTCACCCTCATTTGTCCGGTTTGTTTTCACATTACATGTTTGCCAGTGATTGTCCAGCTACAGGCTGCGCTTTGTGTTATTAAAACCAGTCGAATCTCATCTCTGCATGTAGGCAGAGATGGTCCTTTGCTCCCTTCATGGCAGCAGAACATGACACTAGAGGGCTTAAACCTGCATTCTCTCTAAAGGCCAGCAGAGGGTGACTAATCTGGGTACAAACTTAGATTTTATAAAACGGATTACAAATGGATTCATGAAACGTTGCAACAACAAAATAGCAATACTATAAGATGAAGACCCATTTACAGGAAAATTCTCCAATTTATATAAAAAAGCACGTCAGTTTTCTATATGACTACTTGTCCCAGTGGTAGGGTTGCCACCTTCAATGCAGAAAAATAAAGGAACCCCCCCCCTCCCTACCCCAAGGTGATGTGTGGGGTGCTAGTTGTGGTTTATTGTAGCTTAATCATTGTTTAAATAAAGTATTAACATAGTATTCATGGGCCAAAATTTGAAGTGCTTCGTTGACAATGTTTATAACTTTCAAGTTTGAAAGTCAAAATGTTCCTGTTTACTACAAATGAAAGAACCCCCTTAAATAATCTGGGTGTGCAAATAACATTTTATTTAACATTAGAACTGTACAACTTTTTATCAACTTTTTTCTATTTGTCTGGAGTACAACTTTGCAGTTTGCATTGTACTTGTCTTTGTTGCTGTCAAGCCAATCATTGAGTTTTTCCCACTCACGTCGGTACTTTTGCAAACCTTACGTTTGGCTGATGCAAGGGGCGGTCTATCAGGACACGGTGCAGCATCTGCTAAATACAGGACAAGTTGCGTCCTGTACTGATTCAATACAGGATGCATTTATTTTAGTGTAAAAAACAGGACGATACTGTATTTTACAGGACAGGTGGCAACCCTACCCAGTGGTTCGCATAGCTCAGCACATCAGGCCGCTAGTACTAGCTTAGCTAAACTGATGGCTGTCAGACTTTTTTTTTTTTTTTTACAAATTTTTGATATAATCTATTCACCCCACTAGATATCTCTGATCCCAGGTGGATCACCTAACAACACTTGACCTTGTATCTTATTTCAAGAGGAACAATATACATGGTCAAGTATGCTAATAAAATTAGCTTCCATCAGAGTTAGCCACTCACTCATTCGGGGTTGTTTCACCCCAGGGATGAGTCATATACTATCAACACACCCCTGCCTTTGCCAGTGCTTTATTTGGGTTTTCAGACTCAGCCAATTTATAGTTATCTCAGGCTGTGTTTACCAGCAGAGCTATGAGCTAATTAGCTAATGTAACCCAGCTGACCCGAGACTGAACCGAGATTGATCTGAGATCTAACCAAGATCTCGATTGAACAGCACCCTTCCTCTCTCCAGTGTCCAGGATTCAAAGTGGTAACAACCCAAGTCGCCGCTTTAAAAGAGGAAAAGAAACCTGAGTCTGGAGATACAAGATATCTTGACTGGTCAAACGACTAACCCGAAAGGACAAACAAACACTGAGCTCAGTAGGACATCTTTGGGGTTTTATTTCATACCGGCCATTGTATATTTGTATAGTGGTAAATTGTCTGTATATATTGCTCACTTTTTCCCTATAAATAACAACTGTTATTGCTCATTTCTTGCCTCCAGCTATTTCATTCCACACTCATTTTAATTCCCTATTGTAACCCTTACGAACCTAGCAACTGGTCTACACTTAATTATTTCCCTTACCTAATTAACATAAGGCAGGGGCAGGCGAGCCAGCCAGGAGCACTTTTTTTTCTCTCCCTTATGTTATTTCAAGCCTATACGTACCCAAAATGGATATTGTTGAATGTGAATCTGTGAAAATTCCAAATGTAGTGATAGTGAGTGATATCGCTGGAGATGAGCAACTTGATGAAGTGACTGAGTTTTTGAAACGGTATGGATCGATTTCAAGAGTCATAAAAGTAACAGATAGTAAGTCTGAGTTTTTCCAGAGTGTGGAGCATGTAAATAAAGAGTTGGATTTGGCTTCAGACGATTCATTACACAACTCACACAAGAAGCATAGACAGAATGACATCTCAGCAGAGACTCTTCTCTTAAATAACATGGCATTCCTCTAGAAGCTTCTAACACACAAAAGGTCACATTGCATTCACTTCCTTAATCCTTTACCATTCCTCTAGAAGTTTCTAACACACAAAAGGCCACACTGCATTCACTTCATTCATCCTTCACACCTCCCTGTTATCTCACTAGGGAACCTCTGCTCTTTGTTCTTGTCGAAGATGTTACACAATTATGCTCTCCCCATGTGCCGCCATAAGAGTGCTATTTTTGAGTATCACTCGGGTATTGCTTTTGAAACTCTTGACCCATTGCCATATACTCATGTATCTGATAGTGGAGCCAGCTATATGATACAATCTCTTGCCAGTGTTTATACGCACCGTGTAGGGAGCGAAATGACCAAGTCATTTCTCACTAACATTAAAAACCTAGCGAAGATGAGGGGCAGAGATTTTGCAGATGTCCTGAAATACGTGATGTTACGGATGTCTGAGGAAATCAAAGAATCTGAAAATGATCAATCAGAGCAAGTTAAGTTACCTGATAATTTACCTGAAGCTTTCTTAGATGAACCTCAACCTCAGCCTTCTGCAGCTGAGCCCAGTATTCAAGGTGCACAGCCAACTAACCAGTCGAATCACACGGCGAGCACCCCAGCTCAAAGTATGCCCACCATTTCTGCACATGATTTAAATCCCCCAGAAGTGCAACGTGTGGTACTATGACACCTGGTGCTCCAGTGTAGAATTAATCTTGACTGATTCTGCTATGTCCAAATTGCAGCAATCCCGAAAGATCATTGAGTCTGTTTTACCCCCAGCAGCTGATGTAGTCAAGTACTTGAACCCCAACAGCTCACCATCAGAATACCTTCAGCTGTTTGATTCTGCTTATGGTACAGTTCAAGATGGCGGAGAGCTTTATGCCAGGTTTATTGACACCTTTCAAAACACAGGTGAGAAACCCTCGTCATATCTACAACGTCTTCACGTAGCTTTGACTCACACTGTGAAGCGTGGTGGCGCTCCAAGCCAGGATTTTGACAGGCTGCTTGTCACGCAGTTTTGTCGAGGTTGTTGGGATGATTCCTTTTTAACTGCACTCCAGTTAAAACAAAAACGAACAAGTCCCCCAACTTTTCCTGATTTGCTTCTCTTGCTACGCACTGAAGAAGATAAGATAAGATAAGATAAGATAAGCCTTTATTAGTCCCACAACGGGGAAATTCCAGGATTGCAACAGCACAGGGATAGCAACACTCAGAGCAACAATCAGAAGGCAAGAAAAAAAAAAACAAGCAAGCAAGAGCAGCTAATAAACATATGTACGTATTACTATAAAATATATATATATACACACACACACAGACACACAGTGCAGAGCATTGTAGCTGGATGGAAGAAGACCAAATTGCTGCCAAAAATTTAAGGATGAGACAACATTTGAGCATTTCAAAACAAAAAGTGACCTCCCACGTGCAAACTGTGCAATGCAGTTCAGATGAAGATGAGGACAATATCACGCTAAACTCACTCCAAGAACTCTCAAAACAAGTTGCAGAAATTCAAACGCAACTAGTAAAACTAACTGCAGAACCAAAAGCTCAAAACTCACAAAGTACACTCAGTACAAAGCCAAACGAGAAACGAAAGTCGGAGGTTCAAAGACGACCAGATACTGTCGTAGTTCCGCCCATAAATGATACCGGATGGAGACAATACTGAAAATGATCACATTACAACTCAACCAACACTGACGATGGACAGTCTTGGTTGCACATGCAACGGGATGTGCATGATATTTAGCACGGGAGAGTGTAACCCAGCTGAGAAAATTACCCTTTTTTTCTCAGATGTCAATTGTATTAATACAATTGTGTGATTTTATTTTGAAAACCGACTATCTTGGGGAAGAGGAAGTGCGATCCTCGTCATCCAACTTTTAAATTTTCGTTTATGGTCACGTTGGGTGATTTGGGTCTTTCCATTCGTTGAGAGCGATATTAGCCCCGCCTTCCGAGTAGAGGCAGCAAGTGCGCACTCGGAATTCGGTCTTTCAAGATATGAGAGCGGACGAGAGAGAGGCTGTGAGCGATCTGGTTCACACTGATACCCCTTCTTGGTAAGTTTCATTCAGAAAGATGCTATAAATGGATCTAAACACTCTCCAAACTCTAATTTGCAACCTTTATTATCCTAAGTTGACGGGAGCACGAGCGTGAGGGGCATTGTGGCTGTGTCCTTTGCTGTGATCACACTGATACCTCATCTTGGTGAGTCGAAACCAAACTATACATGTTAATGTTAGCATTATGCTAATGCTAATTGCGAGTGAATTTTTTCTGTTTAAAAGCAATGGAAAAGGCTATTTTTGTGTCTGTATGGTTTTCCTAAATGTGATTTCAGTTCCCAACAGTATGCTGAAGTACTTTTAGTTCATATGCACTATTTCTGTCGAATGCAATGTGTAGTTTGATGCTAAAAGCACATGGTGTTGGTCTACTATGTAAATCCATAGGTTATGCTAAACCCAGTAGCTCAGACAGGGTTTTACTGATTTTAAAAGGGAATATTGGAAGTAATAGGATGGTATATTCCCTGGTTATGTGATAGATTAATTGTATTTCATTTCATGATTTACAAAGACAAGGTTAAAAGGGATTAATCATAATTTCATGGTTAAATGATGCAGAGATAAAAAGAGGACTTCATTTAATTGGTTACATAAAAAAAGGGTATTTCATGTGCTACCAGAGAGATTGTGAGAAAAGAAAAAGAACACATGCATGTAAGATGTAAGATGTGTAATGTAAGATATTACTATATTGCTGGATTGTGATAATAGTAATATGAGAGAAGAATTTAAACACGAAGCTATGGTGCTATATAAGAAGGGATTGGAAAACGAATTACTCTAGCTGTAAACAATAATGGTATTATTGTTGTGCAAGCTAGGTTTTTTTTGGTTGCCAATCAAGAACCTTCTGGATCCTGGATTCTCTCCGAATGGAGATGGCGAGCCTGACCCGAGACTGAACCGAGATTGATCTGAGATCTAACCAAGATCTCGATTGAAGAGCACCCTTCCTCTCTCCAGTGCCCAGGATTCAAAGTGGTAACAACCCAAGTCGCCGCTTTAAAAGAGGAAAAGAAACCTGAGTCTGGAGATAAAAGATATCTTGACTGGTCAAACGACTAACCCGAAAGGACAAACAAACACTGAGCTCAGTAGGACATCTTTGGGGTTTTATTTCATACCGGCCGTTGTATATTTGTATAGTGGTAAATTGTCTGTATATATTGCTCACTTTTTCCCTATAAATAACAACCGTTATTGCTCATTTCTTGCCTCCAGCTATTTCATTCCACGCTCATTTTAATTCCCTATTGTAACCCTTACGAACCTAGCAACTGGTCTACACTTAATTATTTCCCTTACCTAATTAACATAAGGCAGGGGTTACACTAACATTAGCCACATAATGACATTAGCCTCAGAGATCAGCAGTAACAAAATAGGGAGGCCGGAGTGTGAGTGTGCACGAGGTGAGGTATACTAGGGCTCATTAGCATTTGAAGCAATATGAACAGCCTGTTGTCAGGAGGGCTCCTTCAACTGGGTGTAAAATGGTGCTGCAGTAATTAAACTCTGAGATGTTCCAACCAAAGCATGTCACAGACATTTCACTAATGCCTCTGGGGGTTGTGTCAATATGTGGTTAAAGGACATGCCATAGGCACTTCCATGAATAAAGACAGTAGGTGATTTATTATTTTTTAACTAGGGGGGTGGTTGGTTTTCACAAATTTAACATAAGGTACTAATGGATAAATTTAAATTTGTGTAAATTTGTAAGAATAAAGATGCAAAAAAATTTAATTCAAAGAGTTGGAAATTACAATTTAATTGCATTGAATAAAAATGAAACCAGTATCCAGATGATCATTGTAAATTTGCAACAAAAACGTTTCAGATTTACAGGAAAAAAGTAGCAATTTTTGAGAAAAAGTTGCAATTTTATGAGAAAAAATTGCTAATTTAGGAAAAAATATTTGCATATTTAAAGGAAAGAAAGTCGTGTATTTTTGAGAAAAATGTTACACATTTTTGAAAAAACTGCAATTTTATGAGAATAAAGCTGCAATTCTACGAGAAAAAAATTAGCAGATTTATAGGAAAAAAGTTGCATTTTTTTTTAGAAAAAGTTTAAATTTACAGGAAAAAGTAGCAAATTTTTGAGAAAAAGATACAATTTTTTTGAGAAAAAGTTGCATATTTGAGAAAAAAGTTGAAAATTCTTTAGAAAAAGATACAATTTTATGAGAAAAAAGTTTCAAATCTACGAGGATGATTCGGGTCATTTAGTTGCATATTTAAAGGACATATTTTAAGGATATTATTTGTACCTACGGGTACAAATAAGTAACAAAAAAAAAAAAAAAGGAAAGAAAGTTGTATATTTTTGAGAAAAATGTTACACATTTTTGAAAAAAAATGCAATTTTATGAGAATAAAGCTGCAGTTCTAACAGAAAAAATTTTGCAAATTTCCAGGAAAAAAGTTGCATTTTTTTTTTTAGAAAAAATTCAAACTTACAGGAAAAAGTAGCAAATTTTTGAGAAAAAGATGCAATTTTTTTGAGAAAAAAGTTGCAGATCTATGAGAAAAATTCTGCAAGTTTATAGGAAAAAGTTTCAATTTACTGGAAAAAAAGTTGCATATCAAGAAAAAAGTAGAAAAGTTGAAGCTTTTTTTTACATTTCTGCTGAGAATCGGGGCTTCAAATTAATTTTATTCTCTTATGTAATGTGATTTTTTTTTTAAAGAAAAAAAGGTTTATGATGATATGATTTATGCTTATGAATGGGGATGAGGGGATGGCAGGTTAACAAGGAGGATGATTTGGGTCATTTTGCTAACAAGGGGGATAGAATTCCCCCCTCATCCCCCTTCAAATTACCTACTGGATAAAACAGAGGCCGCTGAAAAACTTTGCATAAATGTGCAAGAACACTCACATTAGACACCAAACGGCTTGTGAAAATGCAGTCTGAAGCAGAAAGTCTGAGTTAACAAAGAAAATTTGCCTCGCCACTGACTTCCTGTGACCGTGGCATCTTTCCATCGGCAGCATCGGGTTGTCTGGATGCTGCCATCGACACATGCAGCAGGTCTTTAATACAGTTAATCACAGACTCTGCTTTGAGGCTCAACCGGAACCATGATGATCTGCAGGGTTACGTGTCAGCTTCAGGGGCGACATGGGGGACCTCGGGTCAAAAACCAGAGGCTGCTATGTTGACTGTGATATTATTGGCCTTGTGCACAGGCCCTTGAGGAGTTTCTACAAGAGGCAAAGCTATTCACTAGCTAACACTCTGGCAAATACATGCAAACAGGTCATGCCGACGGCTGATTTAGGGTTTCTAAGAGTCAAACTCAGCTCTCGCATGTGGACCATGTGTGTACATACATTTAAAATAAGACAGAAGAATACAGTATACACAGCAGTCGATATACATGGAGAACAAAGTGACTTTTTGAGCACAAGATTAGTTGGCATTTGTACATTTTAGGGCCAAAAAATCATGGGCACACGTGTGGGCAGATATCTCATGTCACTGTTGGGAGGACACTAGCCTATAGGTAGTCAGGCTGATGTGAGGTTGTGTTTAGGGGTCCCAACTTTTGTAACAGGGAAGAGTTCAAACCCTTTAAAACAAAAACTTTATAGAAACAAACAAGTGAAGAAAGAAAATTTAAGGCATTAGATAGAAAAAACCCCAAACTTACGGCCCTATTGGGATGATCATCCAAGGAGTTTTCCGCCAGACTTTCTGCCGTACGCCAGTGTTTTTGTTAGTTTCTGTCAGCGCATTATCTATTTTTCACGTGTTGTGTCACACCATCAAATTACCAGTAGACAGTGCGCCTGCTATGCACTGGGAGGACGTGGCTCATTTCAAAGAGGTGTGGTGGCATGCAATCTAATGCACCCTACTATTATAGTGCATTCCATGGGAATCCGATTTTGATCAGGAAAAAGGAGGGCTATCATCAGAAGCGCATTGTTTAATGATTTTTCATTGATGTGTTTTGACATCGCACCGTTCTGGAGCTCACGAGGAAATGGCATCCGCTGAGTTTTTCTGTTATTTTAATAGAAAGAGTTTTAACAGTCTTCATATAATCACACACATGGGCTTTGGTCAGCGCAAAACCTGTCTTAAACCGTCATGATCAGAATTCACTTTAGATAATGCGCCTCTTTGCATTAAAGGGATGGGCAGGAGTGTTTTGATTGGATTATCCAAAACACACCTCTGAATGATTAGACCGGCCTCTTTGTGTCATGTGCCGGCGGGTTTCTACGCGGTTGTGATAAGGAAATGAACTTGAAAAGGCCCATAAATGCATTCTGCGTCACTGACAACTGATTTATTGACCGCGTCGTTGTAATATGGACCTTAATCAGCATTCATATGAATGTTGCAAATTTCAAAGGAAAAAAGTCACAAATTTACAACAAAAAAGTTTCAGATTTATGATGGAAAAATTAGTGAATTTATGAGAAATAAATAGCAAATTCATGTAGAAAAAAGTCGCAAATTTAGAAGGAAAAAAGCCATAATTTGATTTAAGTTGCATGTTTACTGTCATGGTTCGGTGAGCGCAGTCTTCCCCCTGCCCGTCCGGCTCAACTTTCACCTACTCTGCGGGTAATCATCTCCACCTGCATGATGAGATGCACCTGCTCCGCTCACTCGCCAGCGCTTAAATAGACCGCTCTTCAACGTCTCAGCGCTGGCTTGTTGGGTAGATTACCTATAACAGCAGTTTATCTAGAAAAAACCTTTAATTCTGTTTTATCTTCACGGGTTGCTACCTCCTTTGTGGTGCGTCCCCAGGGTTGTTGTGTGCTCACCTGCCCCGTCATCATCATCACATCAGCGACCGTCATCACCCGGTCAGACACCTCACCCAGCTCTCCTATGCCATCCTGTTTCACCGGGAGGTTCGCTGTAAGTGCTGGGTTCTTCTGCCAGGCTCCTCTATTACTCCCACGTGAGTGCTGTCCGATTCTCCCTGTGTCTAGTCTCCATCCTAATTCATCTGCTCTCGTCTCTCATTTCAGGCTGTGTGCTTTCCCTGGCAAGTGACGGTTTTCTCTTGCGGAGGCGTTCTTTGCAGTTAATAAAATTCAATCACAATTTATTACTCTGTGTCATTTGTATTTCCTTTGGTGTCACTCCCTGCACTTGAGCTGCTAAATTATTGCCAATCATGACAGAACGAGCCAGCCATGTTGCAAGCTCAGTGGGAGTGGCATCACTGGAACACTACGTTAGAGCGTTTAGATGCCACAGAGAGGCAGGTGGCCGTGCTAACTCAACAGCTGCAAACCATTACTCAGCAGCTGGGCACGGTCGCTGAGCATTTGGGCCATTTGTCTCATCTGGTGCCTGCTCCTCTGCCTGTTGTCCCAGTTTCTACTAACGTGTGCCGAACCACCTTCGTTCCCTCGCCTGCCCCGTTCGTGGGGGAGGTGGGGGAATGTAAGGGATTCTTATGTCAGGTTTGGATGTATTTGGGCCAGGTGGGGGGGAAGTACCCGGATGACACTTCCAAAATTCATTTTTTGACCCTCCTGCTGCAGGACAGGGCCCTCAGCTGGGCCCAAGTAATCCTCGACAGCCCGGAGGGTCCCACATTCATTTGACAGATTTGTGGGTGAATTCACTCACGCGTTTGACCTTTCAGAAAGTGAGGGTAACATAATGAACCACTTAATGTCTCTCCGTCAGGGTAGCCAGTCAGCTGCCGACTATTCTGTGGAGTTTCAGGTCATCGAGGCGGACTCGGGAAGGAACGACGATTTGCTATGAAGCAGCTTCCTCCAGGGTTTAAATGAACACCTCCGGGATGACCTAGTGGTTCATGCAGTTCCCTCCTCCTTGGACGGTTTAATTGATCAGGCTGTCAGTCTTGACAACCGATACCGCAAGCGCGAGAAGGAGCGCAAAGCCTCCTCCCACCCGTCCCCTGTGCGTGCATTCCCCTCGGCTTCTGACACAGCTGAAGCCGATTCTCTTTCTGAGCCTATGGAGTTCGGCCAGGTCCGTCTGACTCCGGAAGAGCGCCAGAGGCGAAGGAGAATTGGCACCTGCATGTATTGTGGTTCTCTCAAACACACACTGCAGGGGTGTCAGCTGAAGCCAAAAAGACGCGGCCCGTCAGTAGCCGCGGGGGAGCTGACGGGCAGGAAATCCAGTCATTCCCCAGGTAACCTATTTATTTCAGCCCTTATTCTCTTTCCGGGGGTCGAGAGGAGGACTAGAGCATTGATTGACTCAGGGGCAGAGCAGAATTTCATTTCTGCGCATTTCGTACGGGATGTAGCCATCCCTACGACTAATTTGCCCAGACCCTTAAGTGTTATCACTTTATCGGGCGAGAGAGTTGCTACCATCACCGAGAAAACTGAGCCGGTGACCGTCCTTCATTCCGGCAACCACCAGGAGACTATTCCGTTTCATCAGAAACTATAGCAGGGCAGCACAGCCTCTGACCCAGCTGACCTTGACAAAGGTGCCCTTTAAGTGGTCCAAGACAGTGGAACAGGCCTTTCTCAAATTAAAGGACCTGTTCTCCAACGCACCTATCTTGGCCCAGGTCAGTCCTCAACTCCAGTTCATCTTAGAGGTGGATGCTTCCTACTCGGGGGTGGGCGCTGTTCTATCTCAGTGCTCGGCCTCAGGTCAGAAGCTCCACCTGTGTGCGTATTTCTCTCGGTGGCTCACACCTACTGAGAAGAATTACGACGTAGGAGAGCGAGAGCTGCTGGCCATTAAATTGGCCCTGGAGGAGTGGAGACACTGGTTGGAGAGAGCACCCCAGCCTGTAATTGTGTGGACCGACCATAAATATTTAGAATACCTTCGGTCAGCTCGCAAGCTGAGTGCCAGGCAGGCCCGCTGGGCCTTATTTTTTGCTAGATTCAATCTTAACATTACCTATAGGCCTGGCTCTCGCAATATTAAGCCGGACGCTCTCTCCCGCCAGTTCTGTCCTGACCCCACTACCCCTCCCTCCCCTCTCCAATCCATTTTCCCATCCTCCTGTTTCCTTGGAGCACTCTCGTGGGACATTGAACGGAGGGTCCAGTGGGCGCTATCCACAGAACCCATAACAGAAGGGGGTCCTGATGGCCGGCTGTTTGTTCCAGACTCACTTCGCAGTGATGTCATCAAGTGGGGCCACACGAGCTTCTTTTCCTGCCACCCTGGCATTACCCGGACTATTAATCTCATTCGTCGGGTGTTTTGGTGGCCCACCCTGCAAGATGACGTCCAGGAGTATGTCAACGCCAGCCAGACTTGTTGCCGCAATAAGACTGACTCCACGCCCCCTTCTGGCCTGCTACATCCACTCTCCATCCCTCATTGTCCCTGGTCTCACATTGCTCTAGACTTTGTCACCGGACTTCCCCCATCCCAGGGCAATACTGTCATCCTCACCTGTGTGGATCGCTCCTTTAAGGCAATCCACCTGGTGGCCCTCCCCAAGCTGCCTTCTGTCCTGGAAATGGCGAACCTCCTCACCGACCACGTCATCCGGATACATGGCATTCCTATGGACATCGTGTCTGACTGGGGACCACAGTTCACCTTGCAGATTTGGAAGGCCTTCTGCCGCTCCCTTGGTGTGACTGCCAGCCTCACCTCAGGATACCATCTGCAGAGCAATGGGCAGGCTGAGCGTGCCAACCAATCCTTGGAGGCCGCCCTGAGGTGTGTGGCAGCCTCTAATCCGACTACTTGGAGTACCCACCTCACTTGGGTGGAGTACTCCCACAACACTGCTGTTTCAACGGCCACTGAGTTGACCCCATTTGAAGCTTCCATGGGGTACACCCCCCCTTTACTAGCCATGGCGGAGAGGGAAGTAGCTGTTCCATCTGTGGGGGATCACGCTTGTTGCTGTCGCCGGCTGTGGAAGGTCACCTGGGCTGCCCTCGCTCGGTCAACTGAACGGAACTGCCAATATGCCAATCGTAAGCGGGTTCCTGCTCTGAAATACTCCATCGGGCAGCAGGTGTGGCTATCAGCGGACCAGGTACCATTAAAGACGGAGTCTAGGAAACTATTTCCTCATTTCCTGTGCCCATTCCCCATCGCAGAGATCATCAACAACGTCACGATCCTCTTGAAGCTCCCGCCGGCGATGCGGATTCATCCCACGTTTCACATCTCCAAAATCAAACCCCTCTCTGCCAGTTCTCTCTGTCCTCACCCGAAGCCGCCTCCTCTCCCTTGGATCATCAATGGCAGGTCACTCACACGGTCCAGAGAATTCCAGCATCTTGTCCACTGGAAGGGCTGCGGACCAGAAGAGAGGATGTGGATCCCCGGTTCCTACTTTCACGACAAGGGGATGGTCTGGGCCTTTCATAAGGCTCATCCCACCAAGCCCAGCAGTTTAATCCATTTTGCCTTATCTAGAAAAACCCTTTAATTCTCTGCTTTATCTTCACGGGTTGCTACCTCCTTTGTGGTGTGTCTTCAGGGTTGTTGTGTGCTCACCTGCCCCGTCATCATCACCACATCAGCGACCGTCATCACCCGGTCAGACACACCTAACCCAGCTCTCCTATGCCATCCTGTTTCACCGGGAGGTTTGCTGTAAGTGCTGGGTTCTTTTGCCGGGCTCCTCTATTACTCCCATGTGAGTGCTGTCCAATTCTCCCTGTGTCTAGTCTCCATCCTAATTCATCTGCTCTCATCTCTCATTTCAGGCTGTGTGCTTTCCTTGGCGAGTGGCGGTTTTCTCTTGCTGAGGCGCTCTTTGCAGTTAATAAAATTCAATCACAATTTATTACTCTGTGTCATTTGTGTTTCCTTTGGTGTCATTCCCTGCACGTGAGCTGTCAACTTATTGCCAATCATGACATTTACAAGAGAAAAAAAATAAATTTATGAGAAAAAAATTGCAAATTTATGAAAAAAGTTGAAATTTTACAAGAAGAAAAGTCACAATTTGATTAAAAAGGTTGCGTTGACAAGAAAAATTGAAAATTTGAGAAAAAGTTGCAAATTTAAAAGAAAAAAGTTGCTAATTTATGAGAGAATTGCAAATTTAAAAGAAAAAAGTAGTAAATTTGTGAGAAAGATGCAAATTTATGAGAAAAAAGTGAGTTTGATTTAAAAAGTTTCAACTTTACAACAAAAAAGTAGCAAATTTATGAGAAAAAAGTTGCAGATTTAAAAGAAAAAAAGTTAAAAACTTACAAAGGAATGTTATAAATTTGCAGGCTTTTTTTCATTTAGCATTGGTGCTTCAAAGTCTTATGTAACATATTAAAGTGACATTGTTAATGACATTAAGATGTCATTAACATCCGTAATATTATGGAACTGGACAAATACGATCTGGAGGCACAGCAACAATTCAGACAAATATAGGACACTGAAGGATTTTACTCATCTGCAACAAAACATTCTACAGTATGAATCAAAAAATCATCAAACAGGAACAACAGGAACTGAAAGTTTTTGAATACACAGAGCACAACCCACAGGACGTAGAATATGACATAGACCCTGATAATAATCTTTTTAACTCAATCAATAATGACTGTAATTATTACACAGATGAACAGGTTAACACAATGGTCACATCTGATTTCAATATTTCTATGATCCACTTCAACAGCAGAAGTCTCTATGCAAACTTTAATAACATTAAAGATTATTTAAATCAGTTTAAAGAGCCGTTCAATATTGTGGCAATATCAGAGACGTGGCTCAGTGAAGAGAAAGGAATGGATTTTACCATGGATGGCTATGAATTAAATTATATAAATAGAAAAGTGAAAAAAGGAGGAGGAGTTGCAATTTATGTTGACAAGAGCTTGCAATACAAGGTTGTTGAAAATCTGTCAGTAACTGTGGATGATTTATTTGAATGTATTACAATAGAAATCTGTCTGGACAATGTGAAGAATGTAGTAGTGAGCTGTGTATATAGAACACCTGGATCAAACATTGACTTATTTAAGGACTGGATGGAAAAAATGTACGCAGAACTAACTCATAAAGTTATGTTCATCTGTGGTGATTTAAATATAGATCTGATGAACTCAAAACAACATAGTTTGACAGATTTTATTTATTTAGCGAATGCAAAGTCCTTAAGCCAAGCAGTTGCCTCCTGGTTTGCTGTATGGAGGGTGTGTAATCCTCCTTCCAGTCTTTGGAGCGGGCAAGCCTCTATGATGTGTTCCATTGTTTGCTCCTCTCCACATGCGCACAGTGGGCTAGGGCTACTGCCCCATCTGTAAAGGCTGGCCAAGCAGGGGCCATGTCCAGTCCTGAAGCGACTGAGTGTAGACCACTGTCTCCTTGGGAGGTTGGTGCCCGGGACCTGTTGGTTGGGGTTTATCACCAGCTGTTTGTTTGGGACCTCCTTGGTCTCCCATTCCTCTTGCCAAGCTGTCTGGATGGTAAAGTCAGCTGGGGGAGGGTTTTTCCAAATCGGCCGTCTGGATGAAAGTCGGGCAGTGGGTGGAGTGTAGATATCTGCATGGATTGGTAAGTGAGGAGAATCTTTAACTTTTTGGAGCATCCTTTGAGTTAATGCTGCTCGCCGGATGTGTGGAGGGGCTATGTTTGACAGTACAGAGAGCCAGGGGAGTGGTGTTGAGCGGATTGTTCCAGTTATAGTTCTCATGGTTGTGTTGAGCTGGGTGTCTACATGGTGTGTGTAAGATGACCTGGACCAGACAGGGGCACAATATTCTGCTACAGAGTATGAAAGGGCCAGTGCTGAGGTGCGCAGGGTGGAGACTGCCGCCCCCCATTTTGCACCAGCGAGCTTGCAGAGCAGGTTGTTTCGTACCTTCACCTTAGCAGCCGTCCCCTTTAGATGTTCCTTGAAGGATAAGGTCCTATCAAGGGTCACTCCAAGATAAGTTGGATTTGGGGCATGCTTAAGCTTGAGTCCGCTCAGGTGGATGTTTAGTTCTCTGGCAGCTTTTGCATTGTGGAGATGGAATACACTGGAGACGGTTTTTGCTGGGCTTGGTTTTAGGCGCCAGATTTTGCAGAACTGGTCCAGTTTGGCAAGATCTTCCGTGAGCACCCGTTCCAGTGGTTCAAAGTCTGGTGCTTGGAATGCCAAACAGATGTCGTCTGCATAGGTGAAAGTTTGACAGAAGAATTTATCAACACAATGTACAGTATGGGCTTACATCCAACAATTACAGGACCTAGCAGAATCACGTCGCACAGTGCCACACTAATAGATAACATATTCACAAACATTATGGAAAATAATATCAGGAGTGGGCTTTTATTGAATGATATCAGCGACCACCTGCCGATTTTTGTTGTCTATCAATGTGATTATAGGAAGAAAAAGTATACCAAAAATATTAAATATAAAAGAATAAGAACCGAAGAATCAATGTATTTACTGACAAAGGAATTATTAATACAAGATTGGAAGATAGTTTATGATGAAAATGACATAAATGGAGCATATGATAAATTTTTACAAATATTTCAATCATTGTACAATAAATACTGTCCTATAAAACAATACAGTGACAGACAACAACAAAAAAATATTCCTTGGATCACCAAGGGGTTAATAAATGCATGTAAAAAGAAGAATACATTATATAAACAATTCATTAAATGCAGAATGGTGGAAGCTGAGATCAAATATAAAAGATATAAAAATAAGCTTACCACTATAATGAGGACCTGTAAGAAAGAATATTACAACAGAATACTAGAGGATAACAAAAATAACATAAGAGGAATATGGCAAGTACTCAAGGGGATTATCAGTAATCGTCCTAAGTATGCAAATTATCCAGAATATTTTATCGAAAACGACAGTTTGATTAATAATATGGAAGATGTGGTCAGTGGTTTCAATAAATTTTTTGTAAACGTTGGTCCTGAATTAGCAAAATCAATAGTGACTCCAAAAACAAACCACAGTGGGTCTGTGAATGAAATAGAGGATAGAAACCCAAACACAATCTTTTTGGGTGCAGTTACTGAAAAGGAAATTATCGAGACTGTGAGTAAATTTAAGAATAAAAAATCAACGGACTGGAATGAAATTGACATGACAATAGTGAAAAAAGTAATTGAGGGAATTGTTAAGCCACTCACCCACATCTGTAACCTGTCATTTCAAACTGGTACATTTCCAGACAAAATGAAAATAGCAAAAGTAACACCTCTTTACAAAACAGGAGACAGTCATTGTTTCACAAATTACAGGCCAGTCTCTTTACTCTCACAATTCTCCAAAATACTTGAAAAAATATTCACTAAGAGACTGGATGATTTCATTGAAAAACACAACCCCCTTACAGATAGCCAGTATGGTTTTAGAGCAGATAAATCTACATCTTTGGCACTGATCGAACTTATAGAAGAAATTACTAGTTGTATAGACAAAAAAAAGGTTGCTGTAGGAGTATTTATAGACTTAAAGAAAGCTTTTGACACCATTGACCACAGAATACTTCTAAGGAAACTGGAAAGGTATGGGATAAGAGGGGTAGGACTGAGTTGGGTGGAAAGTTATTTAAGTAACAGACAACAATTTGTACAAATTGGAGAGCACAAATCACCCTGCATGGACATCACTTGTGGTGTGCCCCAGGGGTCAGTTTTGGGACCCAAACTCTTTATCTTGTATATAAATGACATATGCCAAGTATCAAAAATTCTGAAATTTATTTTGTTTGCGGATGACACAAATATCCTTTGCACTGGTGAGAATTTGCAGCAGGTTTTAGAAGTGGTCACAACTGAAATGGAAAAATTAACGCAGTGGTTCAACAAAAATAAATTATCTCTAAATCTAAAAAAAACAAAGATTATGTTGTTTGGAAATTATAAAATAAATCATGAAATAATGATAACGATAGATGATACCAGAATACAAACAGTACAGGAAAATAAGTTTCTGGGGGTGACGCTAGACAGTAAAATCTGCTGGAAACCTCACATCAGTCACATCCGGGCTAAATTAGCAAAATGTATAGGCATACTGGGGAAGACAAGACACATCGTGGACTATAAATCATTGGTCTTATTGTACAATTCATTGTTTTTACCTTATCTTAACTACTGTGTAGAAGTCTGGGGAAACACCTACAAGACCAACCTACAAGCAATATGCACATTACAAAAAAGAGCTATAAGGATAATAAACAATGCAGGATATAGAGACCATACCAATTCGTTGTTCTTGAAGTCACATGTCATAAAGTTCATCGATTTAGTTAAATTTAAGACAGCACAAGTAATGTACAGGGCAATTAACAATCAACTCCCAACTAATATACAAAAAATATTTAAAAAAGAGACAATGATCATAATTTGAGAGGAGACTTAAACTTCACAAAACCCAAGATACGTACAACCAAGAAAAGTATGTGCATATCTGTCTGTGGGGTGGATTTGTGGAACAGTCTGGAGCCGGAACTGAAACTATGTGCAAACAGAAATCAATTTAAAAAGAGGTATAAGCACCATTTGTTGAAAGGATATATGTTAGAAGGGTAGAATTTATATGTACGATTCATTATGTTCACTCTGGGACATTATGGGACACTATGGAATGGTGGGTGGGACAGCACTGTGTGTATCTGTGTCGTTTGAGACTGGTTTTGAAATATAAACTTCATTGTATGTTAGAATGGACAGGTGTTAATGTTGATCTGTAAAAAATACAGTAAATTGTTTACTTGGGGTATTAAAGGTAGTAATTTGTATAAAATTCACATGGGTGTATCGATGGAAAAGAGGAGTTGGAATTAATAAGTGTTCACTTCTTCCTTCTCCCTTTCGAACAGTGTATACTGTAACTTTATTGCATTTGCTATTTGCTTGTTTTTTGTTATATTTTTTGTGTTCGAAATAAACTATCTATCTATCTATCTATCTAAAGTTTACGATGACTAGTGCATGCCCATAGAAATAAAAAAAACAACAACACACAATTAGCCCCCCCACCAAGTCCAGCAGCAAGAAGGCTCGGGAGGCCGCCCAGAGTCCCAGGCCCAGCGGATGGTATGGCGTACCCAGTCGGGTGGCCTACCAAAGTCCCAGGCCAGCCGGATGGCCCTGTGGAATGGGTCAGGTGGCCTGCCAGGAAAAACTGGCCACTCAACCCTATGGCACAGTTCATCGGGTGGCCAGCCTGAGTCTTTCAGCCACCAGCATAGACGAGGCGGCCTGGGAGGCGGCTCCCCTAGAGGGAGACCCGCCACTGGAGAAGAGAGCCGAGGAGGGGAAACCCCGACGTCGTCTGGTGGCTAGGAGGAGGGAACCATGATGGTGTCCAGCAGTGAGGAGGAAGGAACCACAACGGCGTCCGACAGTGAGGAGGAAGGAACCATGATGGCGTCTGGCAGCGAGGAGGAAGAACCATGACGTAATCAGGCCGAGGAAGAAGGGGAACCCCGATGACGTCTGGCTGAGGAGGAGAAGAGGCCACCACGCTCACGGTGACCTTGGAATGGGGAGAAGTTGCACCCGCAGTGGCTCTGGGTTGGAGCTCAGCTGCGCCTGTGGTGGCTCCGAGCTGGGCCAACGCTGCACCCCCAGTGGACCCGGGCCGAGTCACAGCCGCACCTACAGAGGTCCCGGGCTGGGACAGAATGCCCGCGACGACCTCAACAGGAGTAGCTGGACCTGGGCCGACCTGCAGTGGCGAACCTGGACCTAAGGAGGCCTCAGGTGGTGTTGGATCCTCTCCAGCGACCCTGGCAGTGAGCTCAGAAACAGCACAGGGAGGAGAGGGGTCAGGGTCGCCAGCAGTGGCGGAGCCCGGTGAGGTGAGCTCAGGTGCACCTGGCTCTCCTCACCGGGGCGACAGTGGCAGTGGCTCAGGAGGTAGAGCAGGTCGTCCAATAACTGCATGGTTGGCGGTTTGAATCCCACTCTCCCTGGATATCCTGCCATTGTGTCCCTGAGCAAGACACTTCACCCCCAATTGCTGCTGGTGGGTCTGGAAGCACTATGTTAGGTAGCATGCCACCATCAGTGTGTGAATGTGTGTGTGAATGGGTGGAAGGCAGGATCTGTAAAGCGCTTTGGTCATCAAGAGATGAGAATAAAAGCGCTATATAAGTGAATGCCATTTACCATTTTCCTAGAGCCAGGCAAGTTCGCTCTAAAACTGAGAGGAGAAAAACAAAAGAGAGCACTCACCTGAGCTTGAGCTCCACCGCTGTCCAGGACTCTGATGATCCAGATGATTGTGTCTCCTCGGGCTTGGCCCTCGTGCTCCATCTCCCCGGGGGCTTGAAGAACCGTCTGACTGGGAGAAGGGGATGTAGGCTCGTCTTGAAGGAGTGGCTTCAAGGTCAGGGACCGCTCACTCACTGGCTCAAACTCTGGCTCAAACTCTGGCTCCTTCAATTCATGGCTTAAATCCTGGAGGAGCTACAGCTTAGCCTCCAAGCGGAGGTCGGTCTCTGCCAGCAAAACCTGTTTGCGCTCCTCCAGCTCCTCGGGCGACGGAGCGGGCCAGGGCTCGGAAGGAGGAGGCGGAGCTGCCGCGAGGGAGGCTGAAGGTTTTCTGCGGCACGAGTGCTTCCCCTTCTTTGGAGATGGCTCAGGCGTCAGAGCCTCCACCACTGACTCACCACACGGCAGGGAGCATATGGAAAGAAATATGTCGGTTGCCTCCGGGTTATTCCAGAGGCTAGGGCATGTTTCCATAACCTGCGCTGCACTGTCCTGGGCTTCTTGCACCTCCTCGGGAGTGCAGGACTCCTGTGTCCATGAGAGAATGTCCTCCAAGACGCACAGCAACTTCTCACCCAAGTTGGACATAATGCTCCGGAATCAGATGGGTGAAAAAAACTCAAAAAGGAGGAAAAAAAATGCACAAACTCACAACAGCTGGGTTGAAACCTGGTCGCTGTCTACTGTCATACAGTATATGCGCCTCTATGCGGCGCATGGAGGGAAAAAACAACCCAGTCATTGGACTGTGAGTCTGTGTGTTTATTTGGCGAAACAGAAACAAGTGCAAAGTGAACAAACTGTGAAATAACAACTAGGAGGTAACTTACAAACACGGCACGCCAGAGCGAGATTGGGATCTGTTGGAGATGAGGGTGAACACTCTTTCAGAGATGAGACAGCGACAATGAAAATGACAAACAATCTTCCTAAAATAGGGATCAAACTAATTACTAGACACATAGCAGGTGTCAGCGCATATAAGCGGAGAAGGAGAAGGCAACAACTAATAATGGGAGATGGCTGATGGTAATCATGAGGGAAAGTGGCAGACAGAGATGACAGGTGAGGGAGGGGCAGCTGGCGGTTTGACAGGCAGTGCCGAACAGACCCGGAAATGCCACCTGTTAACCCAGAGACAGAAATGTAAGCAAACCCAAATACAAGCTAGGCAAAGATTACAAGTGAAACATTCAAGGTGAACTGAAACATCAACAGAAAACTAAAAGGCAGTGAAAAACCAAAAAGGATACCAATAATACAACAGATGAATAAAGGTACATACAAAGAAGGAGCCACGAAGTTGAGTCCGGCAGAACAACGGACTCAGCATGTGACAGTTATATTGAAGATTGATACTACTATGTTAAAATAAATGAACCTCAATCAGTTACTGAAGATCACTTATGGGGTGCCTCAAGGTTCAGTTCTCGGTCCTAAATTATTTATATTGTACATTGATTTCTGTAAAGTTTTTGAACTCTTTCATCTTGTATTACTTACAGGTGACACAAATTTATATCATTCTAGTTGGTAGATGATACGGCTGGTGGGAAATAATAGAATATATAGAAAGGGAAAAAACAGACCTTTAGTCAAGGGTAAGCTAAAGGGTCATGGCCTCATCTTTCGATCTGTTCCAGCCTAGCCCACCTGAGTGTCTAACTGTCTACCTGTCAGAATTTTCAGCAAAGCCATGCAGAATCTCTGGTCGTGCTGATTTGTGACGCTAAAAGGCTATCAGTTGCATGCCAGCTAAAACTATCCCCTCCCAAAACCAAAACCAAATAAGCCAGAATGATGAGAGATACAGTGTATAATTGACTGTGGATTAAGGAATGAGCTTTGAACATTAATGTCAAGTTGGGTGACTAGAATTAACAGAGAACAGCTCTAAAAACCACGGTTAAGACGCTAGCTAACTCACTAAGCTAAGCAAGCTGCACTGTATCTGTGTGAGTTCTGAGGCTCAGTGAAATTTCCCTCCATCTTCTCCTCCAAGTATTTATGGGTATGTCTAAGTAGCCAGGAGGCAGGTAAGTCATGACTCAATAACTTCATGTAAGAAAATAGAAATCCAAACGAGGTGTTTCAGGCAGAGTTGTAGTCTTGTGTCTTATAACCTTTGTAGATCACATAATGTCACTAAAATCCTACATTATGAACTAAAATAAAGGTGAAGCTCCAAAAAAGCACAATAGATGCTCTTTAACATCTTATTCTTGGTAGCTTCTGGTCTTGACTACAACACCACACCCTCCTTGAACAATAACCGTTACCCCAATTTAGGTTTTAGTTGTGGCAAATACATATCTTAGCAGGATTATATAAAAATTACTGGACGCATTTTGGTGAAATCTTCACCAGAGGTGGCCCTTGGGCTAACAATGAACCCATTACATTTTGGAGGTGATCCATGAGCACAATACCTCTGCCAAGGTCCTATCTTGTAATGTTATGTCATCGTCTGTCAGTAGGATTATGCAAAAACTACTGGACAAATTTGAAGGTACGGACAAAGGTACCAACAGAGGTATTGCTAGACAGGAGGTACAGAGTTATGGAATGGATGGATGGAAGGATGGACAGATGGAAACTTGGAAGTTTGCACTATCAAAAGATGTCTGACAGATACGGTACCATAATAATCTCAATGTACAAATCCTTTTCTGAAACACTCCTGGTCGTCTAGTTAGATGTTAACACTTCTAACTGTAGTGCCTCAGGTTAGTGCACATGTTCTCACCTCAATTTGAGATTGAGATTGAGATTCAACTTTATTGTCATTACACATGTATAATACAAGGTAACGAAACGTGACTTGGCATTTGGGCACGCTCTGCAGAGCGCATCCAAGGCCGGGGCAGCCGCTAGGCGCCAGTCATAATTTCCACTGTTAATTACCTGGTTATGTCCAGCTGCTCTAATTAACCACTTGCTTCTCATCAACTACAGCCTTCATAAGCCGGCAGTTCCTCTTCCCCATTACGGGAACGTTGGACTCTGCCTACCAGCAGTTTGGTGTTCTCCTGCAACATCTCATGTGCCTACCTCCTCCACCTTCTCCCAAAGCTGGAATCTGTATGATAATGATGGCTAGATGAGGCTTTCATGGGGGCGGCAGTGGCTCAGGAGGTAGAGCCGGTTGTCCAATAACCGCATGGTTGGCGGTTCGAATCCCGCTCTCCCCGGATAGCCTGCTGTTGTGTCCCTGGGCAAGACACTTCATCCCCAATTGTTCCTGGTGAGTCTGGAAGCGCCATGTTAGGTAGCATGCCGCCATCAGTGTGTGAATGGGTGGATAGCAGGATCTGTAAAGCACTTTGGTCATCAAGAGATGAGAATAAAAGTGCTATATAAGTGAATGCCATTTACCATTCTTGAAGCATTGAAACTTTTCATCAAATTGGTTCATATGGATGGAGCTTTATGTGAAACTTCATTTGTTCTCCTAAGCCATCTACTGGACAAAAAGTACGACGCTAGCCTTGATAAGGTAGTAGAGGTGCTAGCGAAACATGGCCTCACACTCAATGGGGAGAAGTGCCTCTTTGGAACAATGGCCATCGAGTTTGTGAGGTTCTGCCTGACCGCCAAGGGCCTGAGCCCCTTGCACTCAAACGTCACCATGGTACTGCCGCAACCCGAACCATTATGCCCCGCACAACTCTCATCCTTTTTAGGCATGCCGAATTTTTATGGGCACTTCACTCCCTGCTACTCAGAGACCATAGAGCAGGGGTTGGGAACCTATGGCTCGCGAGCCAGATGTGGCTCTTTTGATGGCTGCATCTGGCTCGCAGACAAATCTTTAAACTTTAAAGATTTTCTTTTTACAAGAGCACCGAGTGTCTGCTGCTCTGTATATAGTTTTAGAATCATCTTCTGTGTTGCGGCCATTATGAGCTCAGATCACACGAGACGGCCCGCTGAATTTAAGCATTTATTTATTTATTTTCTACTCGTTTCAGTTCTGCATTTAATATGAACCCTGAGTTTGAAATAAACGTTTGAATTTAAATTTGAATATCCCAGAAGCCGCTGCACATCCGGGTACTCCAGGCTCAGCCAATATTGATCCAGATCGCATAGTTTTAGAATCATCGGCCATTACGAGCTCAGATCACACGAGACGGCCCGCTGAATTTAAGCATTTATTTATTTATTTATTTTCTACTCGTTTCAGTTCTGCATTTAATATGAACCCTGAGTTTGAAATAAACGTTTGAATTTGAATATCCCAAAAGCCGCTGCACATCCGGGTACTCCAGGCTCAGCCAATATTGAGCACCAGAAGTCACATTAATGGTAAGAAATACTCATCATTGATTAGCAACAGCATAACAATGTTATTAAAAAGAATTCAGAGACTTATTGTACTTTAAAAGTGTTGAAATTACATAAAATGCACACATTTACTTGTATTTTTAGTTTTAAACATATTGTATGGCTCTCACGGAATTACATTTAAAAATATGTGGTGTTCATTGCTCTCTCAGCCAAAAAGGTTCCCGACCCCTGCCATAGAGCCACTGCACGCTCTCCTAAAACAAGATGCACCCTGGGTGTGGACCCCAGCATGTTCATCCACTATCAGCAAATTGAAAACACAGCTGACCTCTCCACCTGTACTTGCTCACTTCGACCTACAGAGCCCCATGTCTGTGATGTGCAATGCTTCCAACACAGCACTAGGAGCTGTCCTATCACAGCTCCAAGGGGAGACCAAGTGTCCAGTGGTGCTCGCCTCGAGGTCACTCACTTTGGCTGAGCAGAAGTACTCACTGGGGGAAAGGGAAGCACTGGCATGCGTTTGGGCGTGCGAACATTGGCACATGTACCTGTATGGATGACACTTCACACTGTGGACAGATCATAGACCCCTCACGGTGCTGCTGGAAACATTAGAGTCGGGGCACAAACCTCTGTGCATCTACAGGTGGACAGAAAGACTGCAAACATACAACTTTACCATCCAGTTCATGCCGGGCAGAGAAAATGTAGTGGCAGATCTTTTGTCCCGGGCCACACCGAATCCCACTCCAAATGGTGACCAAGACCCCCTGGACATGGAGCTGATTCACATGCTGCATGGGCCACTCCAAAATGCTGTCTCCCTGCAAGAGCTTCAGGCAAAGTCAGAACAGGATCTGACACTGACCCAGCTGCGCACCTTTATCCAATCAATCAAGTATTTTATCCTATCACTAAAGTACATCTATCTATCTATCTATCTATCTATCTATCTATCTATCTATCTATCTATCTATCTATCTATCTATCTATCTATCTATCTATCTATCTATCTATCTATCTATCTATCTATCTATCTATCTATCTATCTATCTATCTGCGAGGGCTGGCCTGCCAACATACTGGGAGAACTGGCACCATTCTACAGGGTCAGAGACAATTTGTCATGTTGGAATGATGTCTGCGTGGCAAGAGGGCGCTGCATGGTGATTCCAGAAGCACTAAAAGGCTACATCCTGACCATGGTAGAGGAGGGCCACCTGGGCATTGTCAGAGTCAAACAGTGGTGTAGGGGCTCGGTCTGGTGGCCAGGCATCAGCAAAGACGTAGAGATCATGATGAAAGACTGTGCGCCTTGCCTGGCCAGTGGAAAAACCGGGGTGCCATACCCACCGGCTCTGTGGAAACACGTCCAATTGGACATATGCGGTGAACTGCACAGTGACCCTGTACATCAACGTTTTCTGCTAGTGGCTAATGACCTTCGTTCAAAATGGCCTGATGTGTTACCCACTGGCTCAGTCACCACCGATGTAGTCACCGATTTCCTTACCTCCCTTTTCACCTGCTGGGGCATGCCTGATGCAATCACAATGGACAACAGACTGCAATTCACCTCAGCGGACTTTGAGGCCTTCGTGAGAGAAAGGGACATCAAACACATAAAACCGCCTTCTACCACCCTTAGGCGAATGGGCAGGGGATTCAACCACACCCTCAAGAATGGTCTCAGGATACACCTGGTGGTTGGGCTCCCATTTTCAGTCACACTACAGAGCACCCTGCTACATTACAGAGTGATGCCTCACGCCACGACGGGCAGCTCCCCAGCCCTACTAATTCTAGGATGTGAGATGTGCCTTCCCCTGGACCGTCTATGCCCTCCATTGGACGCTATCCTGACAGAAAGGCCCTCACCTATGGGGAGGGTGTTCGAACAGCAGTAACTCATGAAGCAACGGTTTGACAGGAGACACTGGGCGAAACGACCCGGGCTCGCAGTGCTGGATTGGGTCCGGATCTGGGGATCCAACCACAGCCACAAACTGCAGTCGTTTTGGACAATGCCGATGCAGATCACAGCGCAGTAGGGCCCAGCCACTTTTGCCTCGCTGATGGGTCATGGTGGCACGCTAGCTGCCTCAGGAAAGTGTCGCCGACTTTGGCCCCAGATCAGAAAACGACTGCAGACATGACAGGACCGGGCTGGGACTTTAGCGACACAAGGCCCACGGCGTCTGAAGAATGTCCGCCGGAGCTTGTGACGGAGACACAGCCCAAGCGCCGCTCGGTCCGGGTCTGGCAGAGACCACGCCACTTAAAGGACTTCATGACCAACATTTGAAGTCTGGACTCTTTTATATATAGTTAGGATGTGACGTCAACAGTGGCAGAATAATCCACTCGGTCATGGGGGCATACTGGTGGTCTACATAGTTCTTTGGGGTTTTTCAAGGGGGGGGGGATAAATGTGATGTTTGGATGTGGTGGCTCACCACAGGTGATGTCATCATGTGGCGAACTGGCTGTGGTGTGGGGCGGCGCCACCCATCTGTATATAGTTGAGTGTGCTGTAAATAAAGTGTGTGTTCGGCTCACGTCCGCTCTCAGTGAGTTATTTCACACATAACAGGTAGCATTACCAGGATGTTTTGGGAATTGTCCCTAATCTGCCTGAGCTACACTGATGAGCATCCCTCTGACAGCATCTGGAGGTGGATAATGATTGGTCCAACTGAAAGCCACACTGACTGCATTCAACAAGGCGTGGGACTCCAGAAGTTGGATTCATATTTCGGTGGTTAACAATTAAGAAGGCAGAGATGGATACAAGAAGCTGTTTTTTCCCAGAAAGAAAAACAAGGCAGAAAGAAAAGGTGAGGGGAGAGGAGGCAGCGGAGGAGTGTGTTCTTCTGTTCTTCTCCTGCAGCGGCCAGGAGATTCTCAGGTTAGTGATCTGATCAGAACTGATAAAATGCTGAGCTGTCATCAAACAGTTCACACTTCTCTGACTTCAATATCTTTTTCTCATGGAAATGAAAAACTAATTAATTCTTCATTATGAAGCTTTTTAAATAAAGTTCTAAATTTCCAAGGGAAAAACAAATGCATACAGTGGATCCGGAAAGTATTCACAGTGCTTTACTTTTTCCACATTTTGTTATGTTACAGCCTTATTCCAAAAAGGATCAAATTCATTTTTTTCCTCAAAATTCTACACACAATATCCCATAATGACAATGTGAATTTTTTTTTTAGATTTGTGCAAATTTATTAAAAATAAATTTGTTTAATTTATTTTTTAAGCAAAGGTGAGGGGAGAGGAGGCAGCAGAGGGGTGTGTTCTTTTGTTCTTCTCCTGCTGCGGCCAGGAGATTCTCAGGTTAGTGAAGTGATCAGAACAAATTTTTTTTTCTCATTTGTTTTTAATACATTTAAAAAGATTTTATTAAAAATAAAAAACTAAGAAATCACATGTACATAAGTATTCATAGCCTTTACCATGAAGCTCAGAATTGAGATCAGGTGCATCCTGTTTCCACTGATCATCCTTGAGATGTTTTTACAGCTTAATTGGAGTCCACCTGTAGTAAATTTAGTTGATTGGACATGATTTGGAAAGGCACACACCTGTCTGTATAAGGTCCCACAATTGACAGTGCATGTCAGAGCACAAACCAAGCATGAAGTCAAAGGAATTGTCTGTAGACCTCCGAGACAGGATTGTCTCGAGGCACAAATCTGGGGAAGGGTACAGAAAAACTTCTGGTGCTTTGAAGGTCCCAATGAGCACAGTGGACTCCATCATCTGTAAATGGAAGAAGTTCAGAACCACCAGGACTCTTCCTAGGGCTGGTCGACCGTCTAAAGTGAGCGATCAGGAATGGAAGCCGCTACTTGATAAAAGGCACATAGCAGCCTGCCTGTAGTTTGCCAAAAGGTACCTGAAGGACTCTAAGACTATGAAAAACAAAATTCTCTGGTCTGATTAGACAAAGATTGAACTCTTTGGCGTGAATGCCAGGCATTATGTTTGGAGGAAACCAGGCACCCCTCATCACCAGGCCAATACCATCCCTACAGTGAAGCATGGTGGTGGCAGCATCATGCTGTGGGGATGTTTTTAAGTGGCAGGAACTGGGAGACTAGTCAGGATAGAGGGAAAGATGAATTCAGCAATGTACAGAGACATTCTGCATGAAAACCTGGTCCAGAGCGCTCTTGACCTCAGACTGAGGCAATGGTTCATCTTTCAGCAGGACAACGACCCTAAGCACACAGCCAAGCAGGGTTTGACATTAACTTTTTTGCTCACCGGCCACTGTGGCTAGTGACTTTCCAAAGTTACTAGCCACTCAATTTTTTTCACTAGCCAAAATTTTGTGGTTGGAAAATTATGTTCAATATGATGAAATTTGAATACCACACACTAAATTACTTGAATTACATTTACAATAATTTTAAATGTAAATGACCCTTATACATACATAAAATAGCAAAAGAAACACTGTTGAATTATTTATTGACAGCAGTAAATGGATCACCACGTTATTGTGGTAGGGGGTTTGGGTGCCCTCGTGATCCCAGGGGCTATGTTGTCTGGGGCAATTTCCCTCTAGTAGGGTCTCCCAAGACAAACTAGCCCTGGGTAAAGGGCCAGACTAAAAGTGATCCAGTAGACTCCCATGATGAACAAAAAATCAAGGATTCAGTGTACCCCAACTGGTATGAGGTTACCGGGGCCCTGCCCTGGAGCCAGACCTAGGGGAGGGGCTCAATGACTAGCGCCTGGTGGCCGGGTCTCTGCCCATGGGACCCGGCCGGGCTCAGCCCAAAGGAGTTACATGAGTTTGCCCTGCAGTGGGCTCACCACCTGCTGGAGGGACCATAGGGGTCCGGTGCTATGTGTATCAAGTGGCAGGCGAAGGAAGAGACCTTCGCAGCCTAATCCCCGGCTTTCTAAACTGGCTTTTGGGATGTGGAACATCACCTTCCTTGTGGGGAAAAAGCTGGACCTGGTGCACGAGGTTGAGAGATACCAGCTAGATATAATTGGGCTCACCTCAATGCACAGTTCTGGTTCTGGAACCAGTCTCCTGGAGAGGGGCTGGAGCTTGGCCTACTCTGGAGTTGCCCCGGGTGAAAGGCGACGGGCAGGGGTGGGTATTCTTCTATCCCCTGCCTTGCTGCCTCAACATTGGAGTTCTCCCCGGTGGACGAAAGGGTAGTTTCCCTGCACCTTCGGGTTGGGCAATGGGTCCTGACCATCATTTGTGCCTATGTACCAAATGATGATTCAAAGTACCCACCCTTTTTGGAGTCTAACTGGGATGCTGGAGAGTGCTCCTCTTGGAGACTCCATTGTCCTACTGGGGGACTTCATTGCACACGTGGGCAATGTCAGTGAAACCTGGAGGGGCGTGATTGGGAGGAATGGCCTGCCCGATCTGAACCCGAGTGGTGTTCAGCTATTGGACTTCTATGGTAACCACAATTTGTCCATAACGAACACCATGTTCAAGTATAAGAGTGTCCATATGTGCACCTGGCACCAGGACACCCTAGGTTGTAGGTTGATGATAGATTTTGTTATCGTGTCATCAGACCTGCAACCACATGTCTTGGACACTCGGGTAAGGAGAGGTGCAGAGCTGTCAACTGATCACCATCTGGTGGTGAGTTGGATCCGATGGCAGGGGAGGATGCCATTTAGACCTGGTAGACCCAAATGTATAGTGAGGGTGTGCTGGGAACGTCTGGCTGAGGCCTCTATCTGGGAGGTCTTCAACTACCACCTCTGCAAGAACTTCAACCACATTCCGAGGGAGCCTGGCAACATGGAGTCTGAATGGGCCATGCTCTCCACCTCCATTGTTGAAGCAGCTGCCCAGAGCTGTGGCTGCAAAGTTGTTGGTGCATCTCGTAGTGGCGACCCCCGAACCAAGTGGTGGACACCAGTGATGAGGGGGGCCATTGAGCTGAAGAAGGAGTCCTAGCAAGACTGGCTGGCTTGTGGGACTCCCGAAGCAGCTGAAGTATACCGGTAAGCCGAACATAGTGCAGCTTGGGTGGTTGCGGAAGCAAAAACTCAGGTGTGGGAAGAGTTCGGTGAGGCCATGGAACAAGACTTTTGGTTGGCCTTGAAGAGATTGTGGCAAACTGTCTGGCCACTCAGGAGGGGGAAGCAGCTCCCTGTCCACACTGTGTTTTGTGCAGATGGGGTGCTGCTGACTTCGAATGGGGATATCGTCGAGCGGTGGAAGGAATACTTCGAGGATCTCCTCAATCCCACTGACACGCCTTCCATAGAAGAAGCAGGGCTTGAGGACGAGGGGGATAACTTGCCCATCACAGGGATTGAGGTTGCCAATATGGTTAAAAAACTCTTTGGTGGCCGGGCCCCAGGGGTGGACGAGATTTGCCCTGAGTACCTCAAGGCCCTGGATGTTGTAGGGCTGTGATGGTTGACGTGCCTCTGCAATGTTGCGTGGAAGTCGGGGACAGTGCCTTTGGCATGGCAAGCTGGGGTGGTGGTTCCTCTTTTTAAAAAGGGGGGCTGAAGGGTGTGTTCCAACTTTAGGGAGATCGCACTTCTCAGCCTCCCTGGGAAGGTCTATGCTAGGGTACTGGAGGGGAGAGTCCGACTGCTGGTCAAACCTTGGATTCAGGAGGAGCAATATGGTTTTTGTCCTGGCCGTGGCATATCGGACCAGTTCTTTTACCCTCTCGAGAATCCTCAAGGGTTTGTGGGAGTTTGCCCAACCAGTCCACATGTGTTTTGTGGACTTGGAGAAAGCATCCAACCATGTCCCTCCTGGTCTCTTGTGGGGGGGGTGCTGCAGGAGTATGGCGTATTGGGCTTGTTATTACGAGCTATCTGGTCCCTATACGACCGTTGCAAGAGTTTGGTTCGTATTGCCAACACCCAGTCAAACATGTTTCCTGTGAGAGTTGGACTCCTCCAGGGCTGCCCTTTGTCGCTGATCCTGTTCGTGATTTTTATGGACAGGATGTCTAGATGCAGCCAAGGATTGGAGGGTGTCATGCTCGGTGACCACAGGATTTCATCTCTGCTGTTTGCGGATGATGTTGTCCTGTTGGCTTCATCCAGCAATGACCTACAGGTCTTACTGGGATGGTTTGCTACTAAGTGTGAAGTGGCTGGTATGAGAATCAGCACCTCCAAGTTTGAGTCCATGGTCCTCAGCCGGAAAAAGGTGGATTGCCCTCTCCGGGTTGGAGATAAGCTCCTGCCCCAAGTGAACAAGTTTTAGTATCTCGGGGTTTTATTCATGAGTGAGGGGAGAATGGAGCGTGAGATTGACAGATGGATGAGAGCAGCCTCTGCAGTGATGCGGACATTGTACCAGTCTGTTGTGGTGAAGAGGGAGCTGAGCTCAAAAGCAAAGTTGTCGATTTACCAGTCAATCTACCCTCACCTTTGGTCATAAGCTTTGGGTAATGACCGAAAGAATGGGATCGCGGATACAAGCGGCTGAAATGAGCTTTCTCCGTAGGATTGCTGGACTCAACCTTAGAGATAGGGTGAGGAGTTCAGTCACCCGGGAGAGGCTCAGAGTAGAACTGCTGCTCCTCCGCATCAAAAGGAGCCAGTTGAGGTTGTTTCGGGTAGGTCCAATGGGGAGGAGACCCCGAGGCAGACCCAGGACATGCTCGAGAGACTATGTCTTCCAGCTGGCCTGGGAACGTCTTGGTATCCTCTCTGAAGAGCTGGAGCAGGTGGCCGGGAAGAGGGAAGTTTGGGCATCTCTGCTTGAGCTGCTACCTCCGTGACCCGGACCTCTGGAAAAGCGGTAGAAAATGGATGGATGGAGTAAATGCTGTAAAACAGTCTAGAAAAATATTTGCAATATAAGAGTAAAGTACAGGTAGATTTGGGTTCTGTCCCAATTCACATTTGTATCCCTACCCCTTCCCCTTTGCCAACTCCTACCCCTTGATAGAGGTTGAAAATGAACCCTATGAAGTGGGACACCCATTCAGGGCTACATGAGGTCATTAGTAGCTGCTGATGGATTTAAACTACATCGACACCACCTGTTTTCACCAGAAAAAAAGAAGAAAAAAGAAAACTGATGAGGAAAAGTCTCATCAGTTTTCTGAAAGTTCACCTCAGAAGAAGCTTTGTTTGCTCTTTACAGCAACAAAGTTTAGTCACTTTTTCTCTCTGTCATACAAAAACTTAAATTTGCACAACTGTGGACAGTAAATGGGAGCCTCTTACTTTAAAAATAAACATTTAATCACAGAGGTAGAGCTGATGAGGGGGGAGCACAGTTTAACTACTCACACTGTGACAACAGAGGATCAGGAGGAATTCCCCAGGTGATCTGATCGCTGAGAGCGGGGACACATGCGTTCTGCTGGCTGGTCTGTTGTCAGTTCGGTGCCGTTTCTGGCTACAAAATGAACTGACCTGCGGAGCACAGCGTGCGCCATTTCTTCTGTGCTCCAGCCTGGAGCAGTCCTGTGTACTGCACTGGGAGTTGAGCCAGACCATGCCCACGGTGAAAGTGGATCAATGACAATACAATGTGTGTGCAGATAGTGCTCATGGAAGTTGTAGTTTTGTAGTCTCACACTGTGATAGGGTTATTATTTAAATGTTGTTTGAGAAAACTACAACCCACCAAAGTGGCTAGTGGGACTGGCTATCTTACCCGCCACAGCTGAGATCAAGCCCTGCAGCCAAGCTATCAAAGGAGTGGCTTCAGGACAACCCTGTGAATGTCCTTGAGTGGCCCAGCCAGAGCCCAGACTTGAATCCAATTGAACATCTCTGGAGAGATCTGAAAATGGCTGTGCACCGATGCTTCCCATCCAACCTGATGGAGTTTGAGAGGTGCTGCAAAGAGGAATGGGCCAAACTGCCCAAAGATAGGTGTGCCAAGCTTGGGGCACCATATTCAAAAAGACTTGAGGCTGTAATTGCTGCCAACGGTGCATCAACAAAGTATTGAGCAAAGGCTGTGAATACTTATGTACATGTGATTTCTTAGTTTTTTATTTTTAATAAATTTACAAAAATCTCCCCCCAAAAACCTTTTCACATTGTCATTATATGGGGTATTGTGTGTGGAATTTTGAGGAAAAAAATGGAATTTAATCCATTTTGGAATAAGGTTGTAATATAACAAAATGTGGAAAAAGTGAAGCGCTGTGAATACTTTCTGGATGCACTGTAAACCTATGTTAATGTGAGAATTTATAGCAAAAGCTAAAACTTTTATGGTGAAAAAAATTACATTAAAATAGTTCTAAAGTTAAAGGAAAAAAGTATGATTTTTAATATGTAAAAAAAAATCAAATTTATGGAAAAAACTGCATATTTTAGCAGTTATGACTTTTTACCTGTTCTTTATTTTAGGGCTCAAATGCTCCTCCATGCAGATTTTTGTGGACACTAGTTGGTGAAAAAAAGCCTCTTTACACAGCAGATGCTGCTGAAAAAAAAACCTTCCTTGTTCTCAGGTGATTTATTTTTAACAAGGGGGATGGTAGTGGTGGTGACTCACAAGTTCATAAGTATCATCAAGTAAAGCCAATAAAGGTAAATTAAATATAAATTTACAAAAATAAAGGTGCAAAAACTGAGGAAAAAAAGGTTACAAATTTGTGAGAAAAAATAATGAATACAGGAAGGAAATGGCAGATTTCCACCAAAAAAACTAATCACAAACTCACAAGAATTAAATCACAAATTTACAAGAACAGAAGCTGCAAATCTGATGTTTTTCTTGTAGATTATTCTTGGACATTTATAACTTTTTCTGGTAAATTTGTGACTCTTCTAATCAGTTAAGTACTTTTTTTCTATAAATTTGGCACTTTTTGTGATACGTGTATTAGATGTTTTCCACAGAAGTTTATAACTACAGTATATATATAAAATATAAAATGTTTTATCTATTAAAATAGCGTTTTCCCACTCAAATTTTCTTGTACATTTGCAACTGTCTTCTCACCAATTTGGGACATTTTCCTCACAGAAATGTTAGTCTGAGGAAACTCATACAAAAACCACAGGAATCATGAAAGTACAACTTTGTGAACTTGAGTACATAAATGCAGATCATTATTATGCTATCCTTGCACTCTTCAGTTGAATGGGGGTGGCAGGGATGGCAACAAGGGGGGGCGAGCTGGTCTTTTGCTAACAAGAGGAATAGCACCCCCCTCCCAATTGCTTACTGGTAAATGGTGCTCACTTATATAGTCATCTCTGGATGACCAAAGCGCTTTACAGATCCTGCTATCCACACATTCACACACTGATGGCGGCAGAGGTGCCATACACACACAGGCACTAGCCTGGCCACGAGGAGCAACTGGGGGTTCAGTGTCTTGCTCAAGGACACTTCGACATGCAGATTGCAGACAGAGCGGGAATCGAACCCCTGACCCTCCGATCAGTAGTCGGCCACACTACACCTGCGCCACAGCCGCCCGGGATACTGCTTAGGTACCCCATCTCCTAATTACTGACAAGGAGCTTGTTCAGTCAGACCATCAGGAGAATAAATAGGATAGAACCACAAATCTGTCATGCTGTAACATGCATACATGCTGCTCAGAGTAATGTCAAACTAAACAGTAATATATTATTATAATAATATGTAATAGTGGTATATGCAGTGTCATGTCAGTTCAGACTAAAGTTGACTGAATAGCTCTTTTGTTTCTGTAAAATGTTTGTCATTGAATTGAATTGATTTTTCAGTTTTGTCATGGGCTGAGCTCTGGAAGTTCTGCCAGACTCAGTCTCGTGGTTTTTTCTTTGTATTTTGTGATTCTCCGTGCGCCATTACACGGCGCACGGAGGAAGGAATTAAAACCCACGTGCAGAAGTAGTTGCATGCACTTCGTTGAACAACAAATAACGTTCAGTCCAGCAAACAGTTATGATTATCAAACAGAGGGATGAGGTCACAGTCATGAAGAACACCAGCAGAGCGAAGGATGCCTCTCGGACGTTCCACAGCCCGAGGGAGAGAATGCCTAGTGCCACAGGACAGTTGAACGGCACAAGGAGAAAGGCAAAAATAAACTTACAGGCTGGAGTGGTCCGAGGCAGTCCGTGCCGTCCAGTGAGAGTAGGCAAAACAGGAACAGCTGCTCACGCCAGGTAACAAACAATTGTCAGGCAGTGTGAAAGAAGACAACTCAGTCAGGCTGAAAGTGCAGAGTAGGGAGCGGAGGCTAATATACACAGAGGGAACAGCGACTGTGTACATTGGGCAATGATCCGGTGAGCTCTTCCCACTCAAACAGAGCTTAAGTAATGACAATACTAATGAGGAAAGAGACCGCCAGTGTGAACGTGCGTGGGCTGGACAGAATAGAAAACAGGTGTGCATGAGTGAGTGTCTGAGCATGTGAATGGAGATGAATGGAGGTGTGTGTGTGTGTGTGTGTGTGCGCGCGTGCATAATGAGGAACAGCTGGTGACACTGACAGGAGGAGGGGGCGTGGCCGAGCTGTCAGGGAGCAGAGGACCCAAAGGGCTCCCTGAAGCGCCTGATGGAAAATAAACAATGTAAAGAGACAAAATAGCCAGTGTCAGAACTGGGTTTGAGACCACCAAACCCAAGTTCATGACAGAGCACCCCCCTCCCCAAGGGGTGGGTGGATTCCAGACACCCTAGTGACACCAGAAGAAAAACACAAAAAACAAAGTAAGGGACCCCCCCCCCCCCCCCCGAGGAAAACAACAACCCAGGGTGGGAGGTGGAGGAAAACAGGTTTGGAGGGAAGCAACAAGTCAATAATACAAAAACAATATACAAACAAGGTGAGGTGAACCCCCTCTCCAGCCCCAACCTAGGACAATACCCCTCTACCCAGAAGTCCAAAGTTCAGGGGGCCAACTAGAGTCCCAGGCCCTAGGGGTGACAGAAAGTCGCCAATCAGGTGGTCTATCCAGGTCCAAGACCCGTCGGACCGCCTGGGAGAGCAGGTCAGGTGGCCGGCCAGAGAAAAAGGGCCACCTTACCCCACGACACAGTTTGTCAGGTGGACGAGCTGGGTCCTTGAGCCACTAGCTCAGAAGCGGCGGCCCGGGAGGCGGTCTCCCCACGGGAAGGACCAATCGAAGGGGAGACCAAGGAAAGAGAGCCCAGACATCATAAGGAAGAGACGAGGAAGGAGCCCCCCCCCCCCGCCCCCTGTGGCTCCGAGATGGGGGACAGTAGCACCCGCGATGGTCCCGGTCCGGGACAGAGCTGCACCCGCAGTGGCTCCAGGCTGGAGCTTAGTTGCACCCACAGCGGATTCCGGCTGAAGTTCTGCTGCACCCGCGGTGGACTCTGGCTGGAGCTCTGTTGCACCTGCGGTGGACTCCGGCTGGAGCTCTGTTGCACCTGTGGTGGACTCCGGCTAGAGCTTTGCTGCACCCGCAGTGGGCTCCGGCTGGAGCTTAGCTGCATCCGTGGTGACTCCTGGCTGGAGTTCTGCTGCACCCGCGGTGGACTCCAGCTGGAGTTCTGCTGCACCCGCGGTGGCTCCCAACTGGAGCTCTGCAGCACCCGTGGTGGACTCCGGCCGGAGCTCTGCTGCACCCGCGGTGACTCCCGGCTGGAGTTCTGCTGCACCCGCGGTGGCTCCTGACTGGAGCTCTGCAGCACCCGTGGTGGGCTCTAGTTGAAGCACCGTTGCACCTGCGGTGGTCCCCATCGGTGCCTCATTGCTCCTGTGGTGGCCTCCCCAGCAAGGGAGGTAGGACTCTCCATGACCCCTGGTGCTTAACCCGGATCCTCGGCGGCCTCTGGTGGGATTGGCTGCTCTCCGGTGACCCTGGCAAGGAGGGAGAGAGAAAGAGACTGAGTCAGGGTCACCAGCAGTAGCAGAGCCCGGTGAGGTGAGCCTGAGAGCTGCTGCGAGCTGCCCCTGGCTCTCCTCACCATGAGTCAGGCAGTGCAACTTCAACATAGGCATTGGAGACATTATGGAGCACACTTGCCTGAACCCGGGCTCCACTGCCATCCAGGACTCCAGCGATCTAGGGTGCGCTGGTTTGGTCAGTCCGAGAGATGCTGTACCCACGTCGGCCTCTACCAGGGTGGCTGGACTCACGTCGTCAATGTCTGCGGGCACTCCAGGTAGTGGCAGATCCTCTCCAGTGACCCTAGGAAGGAGCTCAGGGAAGACGGGAGAGGAAAGGCGGTTAGGGTCGCCAGCAGGGGTGGAGCCCAGTGAGGGGAGTCCAGATACAGCTGAGGGCAGCAGCCGACTCTCCTCTCCAAGAGCCAGGCAAGATCTCTCAAAAACTGACATGAGAATTACAAGAGAGATTACATGCCTGCACTCAAGCTCCACCGCCATCCAGGACTCCGACAATGCCGATGACGACGTCTTGGGCCCAGCCAGCTGGAAGTCTGGTACGCAGGGTAACTCTGCTGTGGCGGCCCCCACAGCAAGCGTGATGGTGGTTGCAGTCTCTCTGCCCCATGCACTGTCTTCCACGCAACTGGCTCATCTGGTGTAGCGGCCGGGGGTTGCCTCACCGCTGACCCTGGAACTGGATCCTCCAGGGCCTCAGGTTCCTCCCCCCTCTGGTGACCTGGTTATGGGGCCGGCGAACTCGTAGGAGCACACATAGAGGATTTGGAGAGGTCAGGTGAAGAGCTATAACATGCCACTGGAGCAGAGTACTTAGGGGACTGCAAACCCCGAGTCTCCTGGCCAGGGGACAGGCATAATTACTCATCAAAAGTGGAAATTTAATGAGGAAAAACTTGCCTGTTTTCCTGACTCTGGATGTCCCCAGTGGTGTCCAGGGCATCTCCTCTCCTTCTTACGTCCAACCCAGGCCCGCACTTCTCGGTAGGTGGCGGAGGAACCTCCCAAACGGGCGCAGGGGAAGGCGAGGAAGAGGAAAAAACTGCCTTCTCCACTTTGGCAGATGTAAAAGTTGAGTGGGAAGTAGCTGCAGGATGGGCAAACGGCCTGACTGAGTTTCCCTGCTACTCCAAGGGATGGTCAGCGTAGCACATTGTAGTTCCTCCCTCTCACGGCGTCCTCCTCCATCCGACGGTCAATTAGGGTGAGCAAAGCCAGTCTCTCCTCCTCTGTCATCACGCACGTGGATTGGGCGGGCCCAGGCCCGGAGGACGAAGCAGTTTCGGCCAGCGAAGTGCGTCTCCATTCCTCCTTCTCGCGGTGCTCCTCCTCCAACTGGCAGTCTATCTGGGCTAGCAAAGCCAGTTTCTCCTCCTCTGTCATAACATAAGTGGATGGAGTGTACCCAGGCTCGAGGGATGACGCAGGAGTGGGAGAGCTGCGGGAGGAGGGTGGCTTCTTCTGCTGCGAGCGCTTCTTCCGATGGGATGATGGCTCCGACGTTGGGAAGGCCCACTCCGACTCCGCGTCTGGCTAGGGGAAGAGGACGGAGAGGATGTCGTCCACCCTTGGAATTAGCCAGAGGTCGGGATGACGCTGCATGATGTCTTCAGCGGTGAGCTGCGTCAGCCGAACATCCTCTGGAGACTGTGGCCACTGAGCAGAAAAGAGAGCCTGTTCCAGGAGATCCTGTGCTCTCAGTTCATCGTCTGTCCAGACCACCATGGCGTAGCTCGGAGGGGAAAAAGAAAAAGGTGAGAAGAAAAGAAAAACGCACAACTACTCTGCTGGGTTTTCTTTTTCTGGCCGGATCATTCTGTTATCAGAATCAGAATCAGAATCAGAATGAGCTTTATTGCCAAGCACATTTACAAGTAAACAAGTAAACATACGAGGAATTTGACTTGACATTGGGCGCACACGATAAGCGCATCCCATTGATGCGGCAGCCATGCAAAGGCGCCTGTCATACAGTGGAGGGTAAAGAGGGGAGGGGGGGAGGGGGGAGAACACATAGGGCGGAGAGAAAAAACATAGTTATCAAAATAAAGCTCGTATAAAGCTCATAAAAAGCTCGTATGAGCAAAATTGTGATTACATAGAAAAAAACCCTCTTATGCACAAATAGCAAACAATAGATCACACATTAACAAAGCAGCAAGTTGAGAGAGACAGTGTGAGTGTATGTGTGTCAGTGTACGTGTATCAGTCATGTGATGTTGTATGCAGTGTGTGTGTCAGTTACTGGTGTGCAGCAAAAATCCTCTCTCAGCAACTGGATGTTATGTCTTTAGTGTCTGAAACTTAGATAGCATGTCCACGAGAGATCCAACTCTCAGTGCATGTCCGATGGTAATTCCTAAGCCAGTCACATGGCGCTGTCCTTGAGAGTTCAGATTACTGTACGCCAGATTGTTTGTGTTAGGGAAACTCTTCTTCTGTTTTGTCTTCATCCAGGAGGAGAGGGCGCCGAATCAAGGTCAAGGCACAGTTCACTCAGAGCATAGAATTTCCATCTCTCTTGCGATTCTGTGCTTCATAATTTCCATATACAGGCTTTAAAATCATTCCCTGGAGAGCACCAGTGACTCCAGATGTATACCATCTTCTGAATCAGCCATCATTCAGTTCACCATTGCCGCTATCAGTGCACTCCCCGACTGGTCGAATTTGTTGTTGAAGGAGCATTGCCGGGTCTGCTTTGATCAGCTCTCCCAACTTCTTTAATTTCTGATACATCAGGAAACTCCAGAGCCAAAATAGAAATCCTGTGATCAAAAGCCAAACAATTAGAGATGTCTTCCGCATCTCAGTCGAATCACACAGACACATGAATTCCCAATTGTTCATGAGTCCGCTTGGCCTCCCCCTAGCCCAGGGGTGGGCAGTGAGGGCCATTCCACTGCAGGTTTTCTGTTCCACTCAGTCTCTTCAGCAGGTGTTTGCTCTGATCAGCTTCAAGGATTGCTAATCACTGACAACACCTGCTGAAGAGACTGGGTGGAACAGAAAACCTGCAGTAGAATGGCCCTCCATGGCACATGATTGCCTACCCCTGCCCTAGCCCCATCTTCTTTTGAAGTGGTGTCAATCGCATATAAAGCCCACCAAATCCATAATTTTCCATTTGGAATAAGATTCAGCCAGAATAAGAGCAACACAGACAGAGACAGGACACAACAAGCTGGGATAGTGAAGAGGGGAGAGGAGTGGGGAGGAGGGAGAGAAAATGCGACTGCTCTCTCTGAAGGCCGGAAAGCGGGGAAATGATTTCCCATGCGTCATTATGCAGCACACGGAGGAAGGAATTAAAACCCATGTGCAGAAGTAGTTGCATGCATTTCATTGAACAACAAATAATGTTCAGTCCAGCAAACAGTTATGATTATCAAACAGAGGGATGTCCCGACCTACTTATTCATTTTTGGAAAAAATTCTGATGAAAGATAGTAAGAGAAAGGGTAGTATTTCAGAGTTTTACAACTCATTGACACTATTCTCAAGTGAAAACTCACAGAAAAGACTGAATTACTGGAAAGAGGACCTGCAAATTGAAATTTCAGAGGAACAATGGGAAATGGCTTGTGCAGGAGCCCAAACTAAATCAATAAATGTACGTCTTAAACTGATACATTTTAAATGGTTAATGCAGATGTATGTTACACCAGTGGAATTAAATAGATATAACAAAAACATACTAGGTACATGCACAAAATGTATGGAAAGTAAAGGAACCCTATTTCACTGTTTATGGGAATGTAAACTTAGTTCCCTGCTGACTCTCTTACCATCATCTCTTACCATCCTCACCTGTACATAACTGCATAACTACATAACTACATCTAACTTATTGCACATTATTTGCACATAACAGTACTCTTAACTTTCTGCACTGCTGTATATATTTGCATATATTTGCTTAAATTGCACATACTGTTAATTACCGCATATACTGCACTGCTGTCCTTTGCACTTCTGATTGGATGCTAAACTGTGTTTCGTTACCTTGTATTCATACATGTGTAATGACAATAAAGTTGAATCTAATCTAATCTAATCTAAAAATGTAGAAAAATCAGAATGTTTTGGGAAGAGGTGAGGGTAACAATTGAAAAAAATAATTTCAAAACAAATCACATTGAACCCTAAGCTGTTTTTGTTGGGTCTGTATCCAGAAAAACATAACTTTAATAATAAGAGTGAAAGAGCATTCATAGACCTCAGTTTGCTTAATGCCAAAAAATGTATTGCACTACTGTGGAAAAAGATTCATAGACCAGATGTGATTCAGTGGTTAAGACAGATGTTAACAAACCTTCCACTAGGAAGAATAACATACATACTGAAATCAAAGGAAAATGTGTTTGAGAATATATGGAGACCTTTCATTGATTATGTAAAGAATTTAAACATAACTTCTGAAGAAGAAGGTGAATGATATGTGTGGACCTTGCAAATTCCAAGCTGTTGAATGTATATTATGTCTTCTTATTCAATTCAATTCAATTCAGCTTTATTTATAATGCGCCACATCACAACAAAAGCCGTCTCATGGCACCACAGTGCAGATATATATATATATATATCTGCACTGATATATATATATATCTGCACTATATATATATATATATATATATATATATATATATATATATATATATATATATATATATATATATATATATATATATATGTATCAATGTACAGGGAAGAAGTGAGAGACCTGGAGGGCTGGTGCAGGGAGAACAATCTGGTGCTCAACGTGGACAAAACAAAGGAGATGATTATCGACTTCCGGCGGTCACAGCCTGAGCACGTCCCCCTCAGCATCGGCGGCCGTTTAGTGGAGAGAGTAGAGAACATCAAGTTCCTCGGAGTGCAGATCTCGCAGGACCTGACCTGGAGCAAGAATTCCTTGGAGATCAGGAAGCGAGCTCAGCAGAGACTACACTTCTTGAGGAAACTCAAACAGGCCTCTCTCCCCATCTGCATCCTCAGGACCTTCTACAGAGGTGTGGTGGAGAGTGTTCTGACGTACTGCATTGCTACATGGTACTCCAGCTGCAGTATGTCAGACAAAAAAGCCCTGCAGAGGATAGTCAAGGGGGCGGAGAGGGTAATTGGAGTCTCCCTCCCCTCTGTCCAAGAACTTTTTCAGAACCGTTGTAGGAGCAGGGCACTGAACATTGTCAAGGACCGTTCTCACCCTCTGCATAAACACTTTGAACTTCTTCCATCTGGTAAACGATTCCGGAGCATCAGAGGCAGAACCACCAGACTGATCAACAGCTTCCTCCCACAAGCTGTCAGGATGCTGAACAGCTGACCCGGAATCTCACATACACACTACTGCACCTATGGACATTTTGTATATTATAGTTAGTTATTCTTTTTCCCCAAGTATGTCTCAGGGATGTGTGAATGGATGGGGGGGTGGGAGCTATGTGGGAGTGTGTCTTAATCATGCTGCTTCTTATATGGATGCCGAGAGAAACGCAATTTCATCTTGCCTGCACTACAGTTGTATGTGACATAACGTTCGGCTCAGGAGACGCACACACACAGGCTCAGAGTAGTTCAAACTGTTTATTAACAACAGGGGTGTATGGGTGTGTGTCTGCGGAATGTTAATGTGTTGGTGGCGGCGTCTGCTTCGGGCACAGAGGCAGGAGACCGTACAGCCGGCAACCCTATGGGAGAGAACAGAGGCACAGGGTGATGGGCACACACCAACACAGGAGGAGAATAGGCGAGGGAGAAGCTTACTTGCTTGGGACAGATGACTGGCACAACAAGGACGGGACCCCGGGAGACAGCCACCTGCAGGACTCGGTGCAGCAGCGAGGAGGGACGAGGGACGGAGTTGTCCGCCGCCGAGGAATCCACCTGTGCACAGGGGAGCAGACTGGAGAAGATAAGGTACGTGATCCTTACCGGACAGCGTTGTGCTGAAGAGAGTGTTGCGTCACGTAGACGGGGAATGAAGTCTGACGGCTTCAGGCCGAAGCTCAGGGCGAGGCGGCTTATATTCCTCGCCGCTGATGATTAACAGGTGTGCGAGCAGGTGGCGCCGCTGATGAGCGGCGCGGCGTGACAGTACTCCCCCCTTTAGCAGCGTCTCCTGGCGATGGCTTCTCTGGGTGCGCTCGGTGGAAGTCAGCGATGAGCGATGGGTCCAACACGAACGACGGGGGCACCCACTGTTGATGCTCGGGCCCATAGCCCTCCCAGTCCACCAAGTACTGCAACCCACGACCCCGGCGCCGGGAGTCTAGGATGGAGGAGACGGACCAGGCCGGATGGCCACCAATCATCCGGGGCGCGGGTTGCGCCGCAGGAGGAGGGCAAAGGGGGTCGGTGACTGCCAGCTTCACCTTTGACACGTGGAAGGTGGGATGGATGCGGAGGGGGGGGGGGAATAGCCACGCGCACAGCCACCGGGTTGACGATCCGGGTGATGGGATAGGGACCCATGAATCGCTGTGCCAGCTTTCTCCTCTCGCCTTTTAGAGTGACGTCCTGGGTAGAAACGTAGACATGTTGCCCAACTCTGTACGCCGGGGCAGGTCTTCTATGCCGGTCCGCCACAGTCCTGTTGCGCTCCGCTGTGCGTAAAAGCGCATTGCGCGCGGCAGTCCAGATGGAGCGGAACTGCCTGAGATGTGCCCTAACTGAGGGGACAGTTACCTCACTCTCCTGCTCCGGGAACAGCGGGGGGTCGTAACCCAGGGACGCCTTGAAGGGAGACATCCCTGTAGCAGAAGAGCGAGCGGTATTGTGGGCATATTCAACCCAGGCAAGATGGTTACTCCAGGACGTGGGTTTGGATGTGGTCACACAGCGGAGCGCAGCCTCCAGCTCCTGGTTGGTCCGTTCACACTGCCCGTTGGATTGGGGGTGATGGCCGGAGGAGAGGCTCACCTTGGCTCCGATGGCGTTACAAAACGACCTCCAAACCTCAGATGAAAATTGGGGGCCCCGGTCCGAGACCACGTCCACCGGAATCCCGTGCAGCCTGACCACGTGTTGGACAAGGAGATCCGCCGTCTCCAGGGCAGTAGGGAGACCTCGCAGGGGGACGAAGTGCACAGCCTTGGAGAAACGGTCCACGATGGTCAGGATGGTGTCATAGGAGTTGGAGACGGGGAGTCCGGTGACGAAATCCAACGCGATGTGCGACCAGGGCCTGCCAGGGATGGGCAGAGGCTGGAGCAGACCCGCTGGAGGGGCATTTCGTGACTTGCTGATGGCACAGATTGGGCAAGCCCGGGCGTAGCGGGCTGCGTCCCTCCGCAGGCCTGGCCACCAAAAGGACCGTTGGAGGAGGTCTATCATCCGGGAGGTGCCAGGGTGACAGGTGAGCTTGGAGGTGTGCAGCCAATGGATGACCTCTCCTCGGACCGCGGATAGCACGAACAGTCTCCCCTCTGGTCCGCCGCCAGGGTCAGGTTCCACCTCCTGCGCCTTCCGGATCTTGCTCTCAATGTCCCATGAGATAGCTCCCACGACGCACGACCTGGGCAGGATGGTGTGGGGTGTCTCCTCTGACTCCACAGGGGTGAACTGCCTAGAGAGGGCGTCAGGCAGGCCGTTCTTAGAGCCAGGCCTGAAGGTGATGGAGAACTGGAACCTGGCGAAAAACAAGGACCAACGCGCCTGGCGGGCATTCAGGCGCTTGGCAGATCGTAGGTATTCCAAGTTTTTGTGGTCCATGAGGACCACGAACGGCAGGTTCGCCCCCTCTAGCCAGTGACTCCACTCCTGCAGGGCGAGTTTGATGGCCAAGAGCTCTCTGTCCCCCACATCGTAGTTCCTCTCCGCCGGGGACAAGCACCGGGAGAAGAAGGCACAGGGCCGTTTGGCGCCATCGTCCGGTGACCGCTGGGATAGTACTGCCCCCACTCCCGTGTCCGAGGCGTCTACCTCCACAATGCACTGCAGCGCGGGATCGACCTGGCGAAGGACCCGGGAGGAGGAAAACTCCGCCTTCAGCGCCTGAAAGGCAGCAGCGACCTCTTCGGTCCACCGGAACGGGACCTTCGGGGACGTGAGGCGGGTCAGTGGTCCGATGATGGAGCTGAAGTTGGGGACAAAGCGGCGGTAGAAATTGGCAAAACCAACGAACTGTTGCACCTGCTTCCAGGATGCAGGTGTAGGCCATTCCACCACCGCCTTCACCTTCTCTGGGTCTGGGAGCACCTTGTCGTGGGCGATGATGAACCCCAGGAAGGACGTAGTCCTGGCGTAAAATTCACATTTTTCAGCCTTCACGTACAGACGATTCTCCAGCAGTCTTTGGAGGACCCGCCTCACGTGGACCTGGTGCTCGTCCCTGGACTTGGAGAAGATGAGAATATCGTCCAGGTAGACGAACACGAAAAGGCCGATGAAGTCCCGGAGGACGTCATTTATGAGGCGCTGAAAGACGGCAGGAGCGTTGGTCAACCCGAACGGCATTACCAGGTATTCAAAGTGGCCGTTCGGGGTACGGAAGGCTGTCTTCCACTCATCTCCCTCCCGGATCCGGACGAGGTGGTAAGCGCTGCGTAGATCTAGCTTGGTGAACCAGGTCGCCCCCTGGAGGGAGTGGAAGGCAGTGTCCATGAGGGGCAGGGTGTAACGGTCCTTCTCAGTGATATCGTTGAGGGCCCGGTAGTCAATGCAAGGGCGGAGGGACCCATCCTTTTTTCCCACGAAGAAGAACCCTGCCCCCACGGGTGACGATGATGGGCGGATTATCCCAGCACTCAATGATTCCTTCAGGTAGGCGTTCATTGTCTCCTTCTCCGGCGCTGACAGGCTATAGAGCCAACCAGAAGGTAAGGGAGCCCCCTGGCGGAGGTTGATGGCACAGTCATAGGGCCGATGAGGGGGGAGAGACATAGCTTTCGTCTTACTGAACACCATACCCAGGTCGTGAAATTCCGGAGGCACCAGAGACAGATCCGGGGGTGCAGCGTCCGTCGCAGGGGGAGGAGCGGACGGAGAGCAGGCAGCAGACTGAAGGCAGGTGCCCATGCAGAACGTGCTCCATGCCGATACCCCAGCTGACTTCCAATCCAGGACAGGGTTGTGAAGGCGTAGCCAGGGATACCCCAGGATGACGGGCGACACAGAGTTGGGTAGGACATAAAAGGTCATCTCCTCCCGGTGGTTTCCCGAGATGATGACTGGAACGGGGATGGTCTGGTGTGATACTCTCCCAAGGGAGGCACGGGAGAAGTTGACAAGGGAGATGGGATTCTTCAGTGCCTGACAGCGGATGCCCAAACGGGTTGCCAGGCTCTGTGAAATGAAGTTGCCTTCTGCGCCCGAATCCACCAGTGCGTGGGTGAGAAGCCCAGTGGGGTTGTGGCAGAAACGGATGGGCAGCTTCAATTGGGTGAGTGGATTTAACCGGTTGATGTCCGCGAGGCCCCCTACAGTGACTCGCGGACCCCGCCGACTGGCTTTCCGTGGACAAAGCTTCACCGTGTGTTGGTCATCTCCGCAATACATGCAGAGATCCCACTCACGGCGGCGTTGTCTCTCCGCAGGGGAAAGCTTTGTCCAGCCCATCACCATCGGCTCCGACTCCTCGGGGCACGATGGTGGCGGCGCCGCCAGGGGGCGAGCTTGGAACAGGCGCGGCGAGGCTTCGCGAGGGCGAGAAGAAGACGACTTCCGCCCCGAGGAGCGCTCGCGCAGCCTGTTATCCAAACTGATCGCTAGAGATGTTAGCTCCGCTAGCGTGTCAGGGATATCCTGCCCAGCTAGTTTGTCCCTCAGATCATCATTGAGACTGCGGAGGAAAAGGCCGCAGAGGGAGCGTTCCTCCCAGCCTAACTCCTCCGCCGCTACCCGGAAGTCGACCGCGTAGTCCGCTGCCAACCGGCTTCCCTGCTGGAGGGCGAGAAGCCGATCGACCTGGACCGTCTCGGTAAGAGTATGGTCAAAGACCTCCAGGAAGCATCTCACGAACTGGTCATATGTGAGGGTGGCATAACTGGGCCTCGCCATTACGGCGTAGGTCCATGTTAATGCTCGCCCCTCCAGGAGATTCCCGATATAACCAATTCGGCTATGATCTGAGGGAAAGTCCCCGGGCACCCGGTGGAAAACGGACTCACACTGCATAATAAACCCCCGCGCTCCGCCGAGCTTACCGCTAAAGCGGGCGGGGGTTGGAATGGGCGTGAGCCGAACCGGAGCACCCGGAGCCTGCTGGACGGCCGCTGGAGCAGCAGGAGCTGCGCCACCCTGATGAGCCGGGGGGAACGGCTGTTGGGGGTCCAAGCGGTCCAAGCGGTTACTTATAGTAATCAATTGATTAAAAATCACCTGTTGCTGATAAACAATCTGATCCACTCGAGCCTCGAGAGTGGAAAACCGGTGTGCGAGCCCGCCGTCTGCCGAGCCGCTCTGCTGAAGCCGTACTGACATAACGTTCGGCTCAGGAGATGCACACACACAGGCTCAGAGTAGTTCAAACTGTTTATTAACAACAGGGGTGTATGGGTGTGTGTCTGCGGAATGTTAATGTGTTGGTGGCGGCGTCTGCTTCGGGCACAGAGGCAGGAGACCGTACAGCCGGCAACCCTATGGGAGAGAACAGAGACACAGGGTGATGGGCACACACCAACACAGGAGGAGAATAGGCGAGGGAGAAGCTTACTTGCTTGGGACAGATGACTGGCACAACAAGGACGGGACCCCGGGAGACAGCCACCTGCAGGACTCGGTGCAGCAGCGAGGAGGGACGAGGGACGGAGTTGTCCGCCGCCGAGGAATCCACCTGTGCACAGGGGAGCAGACTGGAGAAGATAAGGTACGTGATCCTTACCGGACAGCGTCGTGCTGAAGAGAGTGTTGCGTCACGTAGACGGGGAATGAAGTCTGACGGCTTCAGGCCGAAGCTCAGGGCGAGGCGGCTTATATTCCTCGCCGCTGATGATTAACAGGTGTGCGAGCAGGTGGCGCCGCTGATGAGCGGCGCGGCGTGACAGTATGTACAGCAATATGACAATAAAGTTTGATTTGATTTGATTTGATTTGATAAAAAAAAAATCACACAGTCACAGAAAGACCCAGCAATCAGACGATCCCCCATGAGCAAGCACCAGGCGACAGTGGAGAGGAAAAACCCCCATCTAGAAGGAAGAAACCTCCAGCAGAACCAGGCCCAGGGAGGGGCAGCCGTCCGCCGCGACTGGCTGGGGATGAGGGGACAGGGAGGACGGAAGGACAGACATAAAGAACATAGCAGTAAGATGCCAAGTACAATATTGGAGGTCAACCAGCAGTATGGATCAGATAACAATAGAACAAGAGTGGGGTTAAAAGACACAAATACCCTCCTTAAACAAAAGCTATATTAAAAAGGAAGGATTTTACCCTGTTCTTAAAGACAGAGACCGAGTCTGACTCCTGGACCCAGAGTGGTAACTGGTTCCAGAGAGAAGGGGCTTGGTAGCAGAAGGCTCTGCCTCCCACCGTACTTTTGGAGATTCTGGGCACCACAAGTAAGCCAGCATTTTGGGAGCGTAATGCTCTGTTAGGATGGTAAGGTAATATCAGATCTTTTATATATTGGGGGGCCAGATTGTTAAGAGCTTTGAAAGTAAGAAGGATTTTAAACTTGATTCTGAATTCAATGGGAAGCCAATGGAGGGAGGACAGAACCGGGGAAATATGATCTCTTTTTCTAGAACCAGTTAAAACTCTAGCAGCAGCATTTTGAATCAATTGAAGACTTTTTAAAGATACTCTAGGACAACCAGATAATAGCGAATTACAATAATCTAATCGCGAACTGACAAAGGCGTGAATCAGTTTCTCAGCATCACCCAGAGACATTCTTCTTATGTAAAAGATTACCTAGACTAAACAGGGGAGCATTGTTGTTGACTTGTGTTTGTTAATGGTTGTTGTTGTTTTTATTCCACAATTTTTTTTTTATTGTTCTTTTTAATTTTTAAATTACTTTTGTGTTAGTGTCTGATTGTTTGTGCCATGTTTGTAAAAAAAAAAAGAGGTTCAATAAAAAATATTGTGGAAAAAAAAACAGAGGGATGAGGTCACAGTCATGGAGAACACCAGCAGAGCAAAAACGCCTCTCGGATGCTCCACAGCCCGAGGGAGAGAATGCCTAGTGCCACAGGACAGTTGAACGGCACAAGGAGAAAGGCAAAAATAAACTTACGGGCTGGAGTGGTCCGAGGCAGTCCGTGCCGTCCAGTGAGAGTAGGCGAAACAGGAACAGCTGCTCACGCCAGGTAACAAACGATTGTCAGGTAGCGTGAAAGAAGACAACTCAGTCAGGTTGAAAGTGCAGAGTAGGGAGCGGAGGCTAATATACACAGAGGGAACAGCGACTGTGTACATTGGGCAATGATCCGGCGATCTCTTCCCACTCAAACAGAGCTTAAGTAATGACAATACTAATGAGGAAAGAGACCACTGGTGTGAACGTGCGTGGGCTGGACAGAATAGAAAACAGGTGTACATGAGTGAGTGTCTGAGCATGCGAATGGAGGTGTGTGTGTGTGTGTGTCTGTGCGTGCGTGCGTGCGTAATGAGGAACAGCTGGTGACACTGACAGGAGGAGGGGGCGTGGCCGAGCTGTCAAGCAACAAGTCAATAATACAAAAACAATATACAATATTGACAAAATAATACAATAGACTACTGTATATAGCCACAGTGTCAGAACTGGGTTTGGGACCACCAAACCCAAGTTCATAACAGTATTTATATATATTTGTTGTATTTTGTGCCTTTGAGTTTTAGTACTGCTTTCTATTTTTCTGTTTAGGCTTCAGTTTTGTTTCATTTCAATTTGTAATTATTTTTAGTCTGCAGTTGATTCCTTATATTTGTTCTGTGGTTTCTTTCTCGGGGTTGACAGCTGTCAGGTGGCGTTTCTGAGTCTGCTCTCCATGTGGGCGTCGCCCTGTCAGCTGTCAAGTCCTGCCGCTCCTCTCTCATCCCTGCCAGCTGATTCCAATCACTATTTTTTGTCCCCTTTTTGCCTGCTCATGTGAACCCACACCTGTTATCACTTATGTTGTTTATTCTGTTCCTATTTAAGGACTGCCTTTTCTTTTCGTGACTGCTACTGTCTTGATGGTTATATTCTCCCAGTCTCTACCAGAGCCCTGCTTCTCTCTGGTGCGCCAACCTGCAAGTGTTCTCTTTTGTTTGAAGTTTGTTTTTGGAGCACCTTGTGGAACTTTGTTATTTTGTGATAAATTTCACAAACTCACAGTCCAGCGCCTGGGTCTTGTATTCTCTGCCTTGAAAGGCAACTTATGACAAGTTTGTCATTTATCTTTCAGTTTCTCATTTATCTGACACATGATTTACTAAGATGAACAATTATTTAAAGTCTATATTCTTGTCAAATCATGTCTGCAATAAAAAAAAAAACTACTGGAAAGAAATAGAACTTTTGTTCTAGTTTCAGCAGGATCTTAATCTACACAAGCTGGACAAGTCTTAGGATAGAGGCCTGACCAAGTGCAATCCAAGAAAGGAAAGAGAACGATATAAGGATATGGAAGCAAAAAAAAAACAAACCAAAACTCCACAAATGTTTGTAGCACCCCCCCCCCCACACACACACAATCACTGCTGTGAGAGCATGAAGCGAACCCATGATGCCCCCTTCACATTTCTAACTGCCCCCTCATATGCTTGCTTAGAACTGGCAATGCTACTAACCATCTCCTCTGCTTCCAACCTCTCTCAGGACCTCCTCTGAGCAGACCGGGACTCCTCTACTGGATGGAGGTGTAAATGTGGAATTCCTCCGTCTCTCCCATGTAAGTCAGAAATCACATTTGAACAATGTCCTACCCCCCCCCCCCCCAAAAAAAAGTCCTCTGGCCCAGGGCATCCTCTCCACCTGTAAGAAAAAGCATCTCAGTAAATATATTCATTCAGTCTACTCCTTTTCTCTTCTCTCCTTCTCCGCAGGGTTGCAAGTTCTCCACCTTTGCACATGTATTATGAATAAAATCGCTTGTTTAAACCTTCTAACAGTCTCCTCTCAGTGTCTGCATTTTGGGTCCATTATTACAGAATATTATAATTTTATATATTTATTTTATAATATTTATTATAATAAACAAACCATGGATCACCAGTGACCTGAAAGCACTTAACAACAAGAAGAGGGATTTTAGGTCTGGAGACAGGGAGGAACTGAAGAGGGTTCAGTGGGAACTGAGAGAGATGCTGAGGATGTGTAAAGACAATTACAGGAGGAAGTTAGAGGATAAACTACAGCAGAAAAATGTGAAAGATGTATGGACTGGAATGAAGCACATCACTGGGTGTAAGGGGAGAGATAGACAGACATAGGGGAGCCTTGAGAGTGCTAATGAGCTGAATCTGTTTTTTAATGGGTTCAACTCATCGTCTATCACCCTTAAGCTGGATTCATGCTGCACCTCTGCTGTCCGCGTACGTGTAACTGGAAACCTCGTGTGATGAAATTTACGTCATCGTCTCCACTCCGCTAGTGTCTGCAGTGCTCGACCATGGACAACCATGTGCAGCCCAAATTTTGTGACCGCGCCGCCTGCCCATGACCTGAATGCGTTGAAAAGCACATGCGCAAGACTGAATGTCCCATTTACGAGGTGGCGATATCAATACAGCATACCAAGACAAAGTAGACGAAGAAGACAATGAGGAAGTGGAAGACGAGAATAAACATACATGAATCATACATAAATGCTTCAGCAGAAGCAGCAGCATCTTCGTGGAAAAGGAGTGAAAACCAGGAAGTCAAGCAACAGAAAGCAAGCAGCATTTCTTCGTTGGTGAAAATCCTGGCGCGTCAGTGCATTGGCGCTACCTATAGGGCAGGAGTGACTAAGGCCTAAAATCTTATTCATGCTGCATTTCCCCTCTAGTCCACTTTGGTCTGTGTATGTTTTGGACGAGCCTGGCACGCATGCGGCGCTGTTCATGCTCAATTTTTTCATCTACCCAGGCCAAGCGGTTGACGCATGCGCACAACCATCATTTGTAGTTTCACTCCCACCCAATGCGCTGATGTGCCAGGATTTTCACCAACGAAGAAACGCTGCTTGCTTTCTGCTGCTTGACTTTCCGGTTTTCATTCGGTTTCCACAAAGATGCTGCTGCTGCTGAAGTATTTATGTATGATTCATGTATGTTTATTCTCGTCTTCCGCTTCCTCGTTGTCTTCTTCGTCTACTTTGTCTTGGTATGCTGTGCTGATATCGCCACCTTGTGAATGGGATGTTCAGTCTTGTGCATGTGCTTTTCAACGCATTCAGGTTGTGGGCAGGCGGCGCAGTCACAAAATTTGGGCTGCATGTGGTTGTCCGTGATCGAGCACTGCGGACACTAGCGGGTGGAGACGATGATGTAAATTTTATCACACTGTGGGACACATATGTGGGTTTCATATGCACAAATGTATATCACCTTATGCTTCATATGTTTATCACTGTATGCTTACTGTATGCTTCATGTCTCAGATGAACAAAGGACTGAGCCTCCTTGGAGATAACAAGAGGATGTGAAATGTGGTCTTTGGTATGCAAAGAGATGGCCGTGGGGGATTTCCTAGCTGCCAGTGACTTTGGGGTGGGGGTGATAAGATCTGAAAGGGATGCATTGTTATTTGGGATTAAATGCATTGTGACTGGAGCTTTGAGCTCCTGGGGTATAAAAGGAGATGAATGTCTGGGTTTCTTCCTCTTTCTGTATTGTTGATGTTGGAGAATGTGAATAAACCTGACTCGTGAGATAAACTCTGCCTCGTCCTTTCACATTCCCACAACACGAGGTTTCCGGTTACATGTACGCGGACAGCAGAGGTGCAGCATGAATCCAGTTTTACCACACAGCCAGACCCCCCCACACCCCTCCCCCCTCACTCTCCTGTGTAGCACCTCTCTCCATCTCCCCTCTCACCCCCCTCCTCCTCCTCTGAAGACATCAGCACCAACCCCCACATCACTGTGACTACAGACCAGGTTAAGAAACAGCTGCAGAGACTCCACCAGCAGAAGGCTGCGGACCCTGATGGCATCTCCGCCAGGATTCTGAGGACTTGTGCCGACCAGCTATCTCCGGTACTAAAACACCTGTACAACCTGAGCCTGAGTCTGGAGAGAGTACTGGTGTTTGTTGTTGAAGACACTGACATCTACCAGCTGCAAAAAGCCCATCTGCACCTGGATGGTGGAGGAGACACTGTGAGAATCACTTTCTTTGATTTGTCCAGTGCCTTTAATACCATCCAGCCACTGCTGCTGGGTGAGAAGCTGCAGGTGATGGGGGTCAACAGCTCTGTGATCTCCTTGATTACTGACTACCTGGCAGGCAGGCCACAGTTTGTCTGGCAGGGCAGTGTCTTGTCTGATGTGGTGGTTAGCAGTGTTGGGCAAGTTACTAAAAAAAGTAACTAATTACAGTTTACTAGTTACTTCTTTTCAAAAGTAACTTAGCTACTTTACCAATTACTGCATGATTAAAGTAATTAGTTACTTGGAAAAGTAACTTTCATGTTACTTTTAAATGCATACTTAAATCATCTTGAACACATAACAAGATAATTTAATTAATAGATTACATTATGGGCTTATTAATGTCCAGTGTTGGGAGTAACGCCACTACTTGTGCAGTAACGTGCTAACGAAATTACCGTTTAAAAATTCAGTAATGCATTGCAGTTACTGACGTTTGATCAAATGCGTTACTCGCGTTACTCGTTTTATTAATATGGATAGATATTTTAGCGCAAATAAATACAAGCTGACCCTACCTAGCTAACGAGCCGTCAGTCAAAGAGCCTCTTCACTGCTGCAGCCACAAATGGAGTTTGCTCCTACTGAGAAAAGATGAAGCTACTTGGTTTTTGTGGAAATAGATTATTTTTTCTTTGTCGCGGTTAAAGATAAAGGCATATTTTTTTTTCCACAATATCTTTATTGAACCTTTTTTTTTTTTAACAAACATGATACAAACAATCAAACACTAACACTAAAGTACTACAAAAAAAAAAATGCACTAAAAACACCAACAACCACCAACAAAATCAAGTCTTCAACAATGCTCCTCTGTTTAGTCTAGACAATCCAATACATAAGTATACATATTATGTTCACCAGTTTGGAATTTACAAGGTCCACACACATCATTCACCTTCTTCTTCAAGAGTTATGTTTAAATTTTTTACATAATCAATAAAAGGTCTCCATATATTCTCAAACACAATTTCCTTTGATTTCAGTATATATGTTATTCTTTCTAATGGAAGGTTTGTTAACATCTGTCTTAACCACTGAGTCACATCTGGTCTATGAGTCTTTTTCCATAATAGTGCAATACATTTTTTGGCATTAAGCAAACTGAGGTCTATGAATGTTCTTTCACTTTTATTAAAATTATGCTTTTCTGGGTACAGACCCAACAAAAACAGTTTAGGATTCAATATGATTTGTTTTGAGATTATTTTTTCAATTGTTACCCTCACCTCTTCCCAAAACATTCTTATTAATCTACATTCCCATAAACAATGAAATAGGGTTCCTTTACTTTCCCTGCATTTTGTGCATGTATCTGGTATATTTTTGTTATATCTATTTAACTCCTCCGGTGTAACATACATCCGCATTAACCATTTGAAATGTATCAATTTAAGGCGTACATTTATTGATTTGGTTTGAGCTTCTGTACAAGCCAATTCCCATTGTTCCTCTGAAATTTCAGTTTGCAGATCTTCTTTCCAGTAGTTTAATCTTTTCAGTGAATTTTCACTTGAAGATAGTGTCAATGAGTTATAAAACTCTGAAATAATACCCTTTCTTTTACTATCTTTCATCATCATTTTTTCCAAGGATGAGTAAATAGGTCGAGTGAGAGCTTTATTTTGATTTGATCGAATAAAGTTTCTAAGTTGAAGATATTTAAAAAAATGTGTTCTATTGAGATTAAATTTGATCCTCAGCTCTTCAAAAGACATTATGTTATCTGCACATGGCAAATATAAATCCTGAATCTTTTGTATCCCTTTTAAATTCCATACTTTAAATACAGCGTCCGCTCTCCCTGGTTTAAAATATTGATTACCCCATATTGGACTAAATTGTGACAATAACTGTGGTTCTTTTAAATAGTTTTTAGCTTCACACCATATTTTGATCATATGCTTTACAAATGGATTTTTAACTTGTTTTTGTAATTTTTTTGCCGAATCTGAGTATATGAATATGGGAAGAGGTAAAGGTAAATTGTATGATTCCATTTCAGTCCAGTGAGGGAGATCATTTGATGCAAAATAATATGTCATAGACCTCAGTTGTGCCGACCAATAATACAACATAAAATTTGGACATTTCAGACCTCCACGATCAAATGGTAAATATAATAAAGACAGACGTAATCTAGCCCTCCTGTTGTTCCATATAAATTCCACTAACTTTTTTTTTATTCTTGAGAATAGATCTAAAGGTGGTGATAAGGGAATGTATTGAAATAAATAAAGTATTTTAGGTAAAATATTACTTTTAAGTATATTGATTCTCCCGATCATTGACATTGGTAGTGACATCCATCTCTGAGTTAACTCATTGATATCTGACATTAAGGCTTCATAGTTGACACTGGCGACTGATTCTAGCTTAGGCACAATTTGGATTCCTAAATATTTAAACTGATTTACAACATTGAATTGATTTACCTCAGGGGCTGGGTAATTTCTCTGGGACTCATTTAGCATTAATATTGAAGATTTAGTTTTATTTATTTTATATCCTGATATTTCCCCAAAATTCTTTATTAAATTCAACAAGGTTGGAATTGATTTTTTTAGATTCGACATAAACAAAATTATGTCATCGGCGTACAGGGAGATTTTATGTTCTGTTGGTCCAACTTTAATTCCATATATTTGTGAATGTAAACGTATCGCTATCGCTAAAGGTTCAATTGCCATAGTAAACAGTAAAGGTGAAAGTGGACAGCCTTGTGGACATCCTCTATTGATTTTTATTGGTTTTGAAATATTGTTATTTGTTAGGATTTCTGCTGTAGCATTATTGTATATTATTTGAACCCATTTTATGAAATTATTTCCAAGTCCAAACCTTTGTAGGACTTCAAAAAGAAAGGGCCATTCAACTCTATCAAAGGCCTTTTCGGTGTCCAGTGATAGGAGAGCTGTATCCGGTGCTTCTTTATTAAAATAAATAATATTAAATAGTCTTCTTACATTATGGAAGCCTTGTCTACCCTTTATAAAGCCATTCTGATCTCGATTAATAATATTTGGTAAAATTTCTTGTATTCGTCTTGCTAAAATTTTACAGATTATCTTAAGGTCGGCGTTTAATAGGCTTATTGGTCTCATATTTTCACATTTATTAGAGGGCTTACCTGGTTTTGGCAGCAGTATAATTAAGGCATTATTTATGTATGATGGTAAATTATTATTTTGAAATGCTTCTAAAACCATTTCCAAAAAAGGTTTTATTAATTTATTCTTAAATTTTTTATAAAGGTCAACTGGAAGACCATCTGGTCCTGCACTTTTTCCTGATTTCATATTATCAATGGCTAGCCCAACTTCTTCTTGACTAATTTTAGACTCCAATATCTCCCTGTTTTCATTTGGAATACACGGTATAGATAGTTCGTTCAAAAACCCATTTAGTTTTGTTAAATCAGATTCATTTTTGGTATCATATAATTTTTCATAGTAATCTCTAAAGGCTCTGTTAATTTCTAAAGGATCTATAACTACCTGTCCATTACTTATAATACTGGTAATTGGTGTTTTAATTTCTAATTGTTTAATCTGCCATGCTAATAATTTTCCTGATTTTTCACCTTGTTCATAAAAAGATTGTTTCAATCTTAGAAGACTCGAGGCAGCTCTATTCGCTGATTTTTTGTCGTATTCAGCTCTCAAAATCAGTAATTCATTCTCCAACCTTGGGTCACTTCCTGCATACACTTTTTCCTGAAGACTTTTTATTTTATGTTCCAATTTAGCTCTCTCCTCTCGAGTCTTCTTAGATTTTGATCCTGTATAACTAATAATATGTCCCCTAATAAAAGCTTTGAAAGCCTCCCACTTTACACATGCTGATGTTTGTGTAGTATTGATGTCAAAGAACTCGTCTATCTGTTTTTCTATATACTTGACAAATTCCTCATCCTGAAGCCATTTATGCTGAAATTGCCATCTACCTGATTCCTTTGTCAATTTTTTATCTACATATATTAGACAACAGGGTGCATGATCAGAGATCACGATGTTATCATAAAAGCAGTTTTGAATCTTGGACCTTAATTCTGTGGAAATCAAAAAATAATCAATACGTGAGAATGTCTTGTAGGTACTGGAATAACAAGAATAGGCTTTAACTTGTGGTTTCATTTCTCTCCATATATCTAACAATCTCAATTCTTTCATAAAATGATTAATAGTCATCCTACATCCAATGTGCGTGCAGTCCAGTCCTGTTGATCTATCTATACCTGGATTCAATGTACAATTAAAATCCCCTGCTATTATATGTTGCCCTGTAAGTGATGATAAGATAAGAAATAAATTAGCAAAGAACTTCTGATCATCTATATTGGGACCATATAAGTTCACAAGATTTATATTTTCTAATAGCAAAGAACCTTGAATGATTACATATCTTCCAAATTTGTCTCCAATTACATTTTTCACTTGAAAAGGAACTGATTTATGTATGAGAGTCATAACTCCCCTGGCCCGGGATGAGAATGATGAGGTGAAGACACTTCCTTGCCATCTACTCCTAATTCTTTTTATATCCTCCTCTATTAAATGAGTTTCTTGTAAAAACACAATTTTTGAACCCATGTCTTTTATTTTATTCATAACTTGTTTAAGTTTTTTTAAATTTTGTAGACCTCTGCAATTCCATGAAGTTAAATTAAGATTAACACTTTGGTTTATGATCAATAGAGAGTTTGGGATTACCTTGCAGTGTAAACATGCTCATACAGAGAAGCAAAAACATGAGTGGTTGAACATTCATCCTACAAACTACACACAAACAAATTTCCCCTTCCCACACTTGTGGGAAACCCCCCAAAATCAAAAGAAAAATTCCGTCTCCCGATATAGCCATCGACCGCTCCACACCCACGGGGAACAGCCTAAGCCACTCCTTCTTCATCCTCCCAATCACCCTAACTCTACTGCTTTTAATGACGTAACATTAACTCTCCTCTGTAGTTTTCCAACTTAACTCCAAAATTTTTAACAACTTTGTACATCATAGTTTTTTTTTTTTTTTTTTTTAATATATAATACAATCTATATTTTGTAAACTTACTATTTACTTCAAGTCAGTCAGATGCCTGTGCAAATGCTTAATTATTCTACCTTATATTTTGTTCATGCTTAGCTCCCACCAGTCTCTTCTTCTTCTTTGATCTTCTTGATGAACTCCTGCGCCTCCTCTGGGGTCTTGAAGATGTGGGTTCTGCCCTCATACGTGGTCAGCAGTCTCGCAGGATAGATTACACCATGACGAATCCCAAGGTTGCGCAGCTCCTTACGTATGGGATCAAACTGCTTCCTCAATTGTTGGATTCCTGTGGCCAAATCTGGGTAGAACCGCACCTGCTGGTCCTGGTGTTTAATCTCTCCTTTAGCTCGTGCAGCGTTGAAGATCTTCATCCTGTCTCTGTTGCTAAGAAACTTCATAATTAAGGTCCTCGGCGGTCCCTTATCTCTCCGTGGGCCAATACGATGTGCATTTTCCAGAACCACTGCTGATTGCAACTCCTCGCTGCCCAGCACCTCCGGAATCCACTTTTCCAGAAAGGAACATACGTCCCGACCTTCTGATTCCTCTGGAAGACCCACCAGCCTCAAGTTATTCTGTCTCGACCGAGATTCCAAATCCAAAATATTATTTTCCAGAGATTTATTTTTTTTTTCCAAAGTGCGCACCTTTAATTGAAGACGGGTGACGTCATCTTCAGCACTAGCGAGACGGAGCTCCATCTGCGCCGTTCGTTCTACACAGTCACCCAATTCCTTTCTTATTCCTTCCAACGCTGTCATAATCCCATCAAATCTAGAGGAAAAGTCCGCTCTCATTGAACTCATGGCAGCCATCAGCGCATCTGCGCCTCTCCCCGCAGACATCGCACCGTTGCCAGCCTCCTCCGCCATATATGGAGTTTTATTTGCTGCGTCACAGACCTGAAAGTCCGTTAATTTGGACTGTTTCGGCGGCTCGCTTTTTCCTTTACCTGGTTTTCCAGCCTTAGGCTTCGCCGACATATCCTCGCCCAGACGCTGGGATACGTTCTGTCCCAAATGAGAGAGTTATTTGCCAATTTTTTTTCTCCAGGAGCAGAGCAGAGTGAGACACATCCGTCCTACGTGGCAGCCATAACCGGAAGTCCAAGATAAAGGCATATTGGTGAGTTGCAAGCGAAATGCATTTGAGACCGACTGCAATCTCCAGAAGCGCCTAAGAACAGCAACAAGGTCCTGTAACGCTAGTGCTATGCTATGCTATGCTAACACCGTGTTAGTGGATTTACATTATCTGAATAGTGGCTGGATTTCGAGCGCAGGTATGGATCTGGACTGTTTGTGACCCAACAAGAATTAAACCGACTGATTTCCAGATACGTCGTTACAGAATGAAGATCTGATAACAGCCATTTTCCATCAGACAGCTGTTATCCACTGAAGTTATAACACATTTACTTGCTACCTGGATAAAGATTATTCAAAAATGGATTTGATCTCCAAAAGGACTGGATCATGTCTCTGTCACAGCAGACATTTGGACTGTGGATAATGGACATTTTCTTTGGATCACTGCACATTGGATTAAATCCATAATATTAAAGGTAAGAACTGACAATTTTGTGCAGCATTGCCAATTCACTCTTTTTCCCTCTTGCTCACTCCACAAACCCTATTTCTCACTCCAAAATGAGGAAATTACTGGCAATTCTGTATTGATTTTCTTAAGGTTTTTCCCACAGTAAGAGCTCTCAAGGCAGGATAAAGCAGACTGAACATGTTCTAAAAGCTCTGTCTGAACAGTCTGTTTTCAGCCTGACATTAGTCAGCCCCTAATGTAATCCATTAATTAAATTATCTTGCTATATGTGCAAGATGACTTAAGTATGCATTTAAAAGTAATGTGAAAGTCACTTTTCCAAGTAACTAGTTACTTTAATCATGCAGTAACTCAAAAGTAACTCAGTTACTTTTGAAAAGAAGTAACTAGTAACTGTAACTAGTTACTATTTTTTAGTAACTTGCCCAACACTGTTAATGTCAGGCTGAAAACAAATCACCCCCTCCATCACGCACTGGACAGACAGCGAAGCACTTTCTCCAGCAGACTGCTACAGCTCCACTGCCGAACGGTTAGGTGCAGGAAATCTTTCCTGCCACATGCCATTTCACTGTACACTAACTCACCCTAATGGTGAACTGTCGTCATAACTATGCTGCCACACTGCACTTTACAGTCTAACTGGTACCTCACATTTCACCCTGCACCCAAAAATCCTGCATTGTACAGCTAGTACAATCCATGTATCTACACGGGTCATCATTTATTCATCTTATAAAGTTATCTAGGCAGTTCTGCGTTCCCTGGGTAATTCCTCTATTATACTGTGTGTGTTTCTGTTGTTTGGCTGTCTACCGTCATGCTGCTGTTACACTGTAATTTCCCAGTTTGGGATCCATCCATCCATCCATCCATCTATCTATCTATCTATCTATCTATCTATCTATCTATCTATCTATCTATCTATCTATCTGGTTCATCGAATTACTTGAGGACTGTACTGTTGTATTGCCATTGACAATCACTTCAACTTCAAGTGTTTTCAAGACAGTCCGTGACTTCTTGGATGTGTAACAAGGGATTTGTGGATATGAGAAGTTTTTTGTCTCCCTGATAGTTGGGTTCAACTGAACTGCATTGCTTCAGTAAAGGCTTACAGTACTGAATGGGAATGAAAAAAAGCAAGAAATGGGATTAATTTATTTGAACATGTTGTGGTACCAATCAACAACAACCTTTTCCTTCAATGAAAGTTTGTTTCATTTGGTATTAAGATTAATTTAAGATAGCATTAAAAGGACCTAAAAAATACTGAAATCAACTTAAGCCTGGGGGAAGAAAAGGTTTTGCTCCAGATCTCTTGACACTGTGTTTAGATTTCTGGACTTTGATGCTAAACTTTCCCTCATTTCTCATCTTTGATCTCAGTATAGAAACGCAGCCCACTCTGACATTGGCGTGATGCGGGCCTAGTGGAATTTGCCGGACGGTCTTTGAACCACGGCTCCATCTTAGATAAACAACAGTTTGCCATTGACGGAGATCTACAATGATGCTTTCTTAAGGGCGAGAAAAGAGCTTAAGCGCCAATCTCGGTGCCTTTCAGAACCTTGAGCCTCGGCCACCCAGAGAGCTCCGGGTCTGGGGGTTTTTTGGCGGGGCAACGGTCAACTCTGGCTAAACGTCATAGTTTCCTGTCTAATTTTCATCTTCGTCCTCCCGCATTATATTCGAAGCGTGGAAACACTCGATGGGAGCTGAATATCTGTCGGTTTTCAAAGTTAAACCGTGGAGCCACGTGCGAGTGCAGAACTCGGCCAGCCAAATAAAACAACCGAGAGCGGGTCACCTGATGGTACAGTTCCAGAGAGAAAAGGCTTTAAATGACACCAAACCAGTTATGTGTAAGAGTTGTTTTTTTGGGGGGGCAGCGCCTTGATTCATGGGAACGCTCTGCCTTTTGTGGCGGCTCCTCCACTGAGCAAACACCCCAAATTGTTCATTCCCCGCCGGCCCTTTCTCACATTGTTTGCGCCCTCGCATCTCACTGAGGCTGAGGAGGAGGGGAAGATCGCTCTCAGAGCCACTGAGCAAACACTGCGAGAAAGAAGGCTGCCATCTTTGCTCTGTTCCCAGGAGAACATGGCTTTTTTTTAATTGAGCTCCAAGCTGTCACACTGAGCCCGGAGTTTGATGTCAGAAAAGCTGAATTAATTGCTTTAAGCCAAAGGGGCGGGCCACCCATCACCAAACGGCCCCAAAATGTTTTATCGGAGATTATTAGAGAAGGTGCACAAATATTGGGGCCCGGCTCTTTTTATTTCTAGTTTTTAATCATCTCAAAGTGGGCAAAAATGTGGATGTTTTGCTCCCTGTGAGTGAGGAGTTTTTAAGGATTATGTCTGAAGTGTGTTTTAGTCGTGCGGTTCCTTCTAGAGACCGCCAGGTACCTGAGGAAGGGAGCAAAAGCTGGCCCAGGTAAGGCCTCAGTGTACACACACAGATTTCCCTGGAACTTCAGGGACAGCAGCAGGACCCTGGGCGCTCTTTCTCCTCATGCTTTTTTCCTTTCCACCATAACTAAATCCAGTTTATCCATTTTCAACTTATTTTCCCATAAATTTGTGACATTTTCTTGTAAATTTGGAACGTTCTCAAAAATTCTCAACTTTTTTTTTGACTGTAAACTTAAAGCTTTTCTCATATATTTGGGACTTTTATCTTGTAAATTTTCAATTCATTGTCTCATATATTTGCTACTTTGTTAATTTGCAACTTTTTCTAATTTTTCCTCATAAATTTGTGCCTTTTTTCTTGTAAGTTTGTAACTCTTCTCAAGTAATTTACAAATTTTTTTTTCTTGTAAATTTGCAACTTTTTTCCGCTTAAATTTTCACTTTTTTCTCATCAATTTGCTACCAGATTTTGTAAATTTGTCACTTTTTTCTTATACATTTTCAATTTTTTTCTCATAAATTTGTGACTTTTTCTTGTAATTTTGCTAAATTTTTCTTGTAAGTTTGTAATTCTTTTCAAGTAATTTACAATTTTTCTTGTAAATTTGCAACTTTTTTCTCCTACATTTTCCACTTTTTTTCCTCATCAGTTTGCAATGTTTTCTAGTAAATCTGTGACCTTTTTTCTCATAAATTTGCTACTATTTTTTGTAAATTTGTCACTTTTTTCATATACATTTTCAATGTTTTTCTCATAAATTTGTGACTTTTTTCTCTCATAAATTTGCAATCATTTTCTTGTACATTTTCAACTGAAGATGCAACTTTTTTCTCAAAAATTTGCATCTTTTCTCCCTGTAAATTTTCATAATTTTTGTCACAAATTTGCAATTTTTCTGGTAAATTTGCAATTTTTTTTCTTGTAAATGTTCAAATTTTTTTCTCATAAATTTTAATTTGTTTTCTCATAAATTTACAACTTTTTCCTCATAAATTTATGAGCTTTTTCCTGTAAAATTTCTTGTTTTTCTCATTAATTCCTGACAAATTTGTATTTTTTCTTGTAAATTTACAAAAAAAATTTTCTTGTAAATTGGACATTTTTTCTTTTAAATTTGCAACTTTTTATCTCAGAAATTTGCAACTTTTTCCTGTAACTTTCCTTCATTTTACTCATAAATTTACAAAACATTCTTCCTGTAGATTTGCAACTTTTCCTCAAAAAATTTCTCATAAATTTCCAATAATTTTCTTGTACATTTTCAACTAAATTTGCAACTTCTTTTGCTCAAAAAAATTACATCTTTTCTCCTGCAAATTTTCATCATTTTTCTCACAAATTTGCAATTTTTTTTCTCTTAAATTTGCATTTTTTTTTTCTTGTAAATGTTCTAATTTTTTTCTCATAATTTTTCAACTTTTGGATCATAAATTTGCAACTTGTTCCTCATAAATTTATGAACTTTTCCCTGTAAAATTTCTTTTTTTTTCATAAATTTGTAATTTTTCTCTTGTAAATTTGCAGTTTTTTTCTTGTAAATTTTTTGACTATTTTTCTCATAAATTTGCAACTTTTTTCCTGTAAATTTTCAACTTTTTGAGCACAAATGTACAACTTTTTAATCTCAAAAATTTGCAACTTCTTCCCGTAACTTTTCTTGATCTCTCATAAATTTGCAACTTATTCCTAAAAAACTTGTGACTTCTTTCCTCATAAATTTGCAATAATTTTCTTGTAAATTTTCAACAAAATTTGCAGCTTTTTCCCTCTGGAATTTATCATAATTTTTTCTCACAAATTTGCCATTTTTTTTTCTGGTAAATTTGCAGTTTTGTTCCCTAAATTTTCTCATAATTTTTTCTTTTTTTTTACTTTTTTCCTCATAAATTTGCTACTAATTTTTATTGTAAATTTGTCACTTTTTTCTTATAAATTCTAACATTTTTTTCCTCATAAATTTGTGACTTGTCCTCTTAATTTTGCCGATGGTGCCAGTGTTACTGACACCTGCTCACCCATATGACCTGCTGACCTGTACCACAGGTGAAGTCCATGTGGGCGAACACAGATGGGGCCAACATGGAAGCTGCAGACAAACCCACATGGAGCCAGAAGGCAGCCCATTTAACCTGCGGTGTGGCCCACGGTAATCCTACAAGCTCTGCCTCCTCGACAAACCTCTTGTCATGTTCTGCTGCTGATTTTCTGACCTCCTCTAACAGCCCTCAGAGTGAAGCACACAGGCAGAAACACGTCTGGTTCTCCTGCTAGCAGCAGATTAGCAACTCTTTGTAAGGAGGCTGCAAACCCCGAGAAGCCCTGAATAAAGAACGTGAAAGTTTAGCGGATAAAGCCGAGCTCTCCGGAGTTAAATATGAAAGAAACCAACCAGGCTGGGCCATTAAAGGGCAGCAAGCAACGTTATTTGTAGATCACAGAAAAATGTGAAATTGAAATGAGTCCAGATGTAGCACCATGAACCTGAAACAAAACCAGAAAAAAGTCCCTTTATAAATGACAGATTCGATCTGTAAAATAAATGTGCAAATTTACTTTGTGCTAATGAAGTTTTTTTTTCTTAAATGTGTATTTATACACATGTATACTCTAATATGAAATATAAATAATATATAAAATATAATATTGCTAATGTAATTGTACTATCAGTATAATATAAAAATATACAATACATAAAAACATAAATTTAACATAATAAATCTAATATAAAATATCATGTAAATAATTAATATAAAATATAAAATAATACATATAATACATAATATATAGCATATATTTACAATATATATTAAAATATATGAATACATATTAAAATACATGTAAAATATATATTATAATCACAGAAAGTACTGTGTAAAGTACAGTTTTGCAAAAAAAAGTTACTTGAGTGCATGCACTTGTAGTAAATGCACCAAATTTATTGGACATATTGTGTGTGTGTGTGTGTGGGAAACTCCTTTTCCTCCTGAAACTGAGGTTTAACCTGTGAAATCTTCCAGCTGCCAGCTTAGAAAGCTGCTGATTTATCCACAGCATCCCCCAAGATCTGGAGCAGATGCCAGAACTAAACTACAACTCCAGATGAGCTCCAACCTCCACATGCTGAGTTGCAGGAGGAGAAAAGAGGAGCAAAGGGGAGAGGAATTAAGGAAGTGCAAGGGCTGTTCATTAAAGATTCCCCCTGACCCACTCCCGGTTATTGTACGAGGCTGAAATTGCACATGTATAATAATAAATATCTCTGTATATCATGTGATAATTTGCAGCTCTGATCTGCTCAGAGTTTCTGTTTTACAAAACAAGAAACAGAGTAAATGCTCAAACAAGAAACTGCAATTGCCGTTTCTTGTTATTCTTCTTTTGCCTAAACAGTCGCTTTTTTTGAGGTCCTCAACGTTACCGTAAATTCATATATTTTTGCAAATGCACCAGACCTGGTGAAAAATGTTATATTTTGTAGGAAATATGAACCCCTTTAACAAACAGGCCCCTATCATCGGGAGTCAATGAAAAGTCTGAAAATTTAGTTTTGCATAGAAAGACGAAATTCGGCACAGATGTGTATCATGTCAAGCCAGGCAAAAGACATTATAGGGGCCATGACCTACCCCCGGCAGGAAGTCTGCCATTTTGGATTTTAGCGGTGGGGCAGCGCTGACGATTTTACTCCTCGTGTTTTGACGGAACTCGTCTGAGAATAGCCTGATTGAACTAATTTTTACTGGGGGTCATAGGCATGTGCCATCAAAAGTTAGTCAGGTCCCTCTTAAAAGCTCAAGGGTGTTGCCACGGCAACGTGCGAAGCTGTAGCGCCACCTAGTGGTTACAGGAAGTATTGTACCAAATTGTTTTATACATTACTCTAGGACCAGTAACCAGAATGACAGGAAACTTTCAGAGGGTTATTGTGGCGTATGGGCGATGCTATCAGTCAGTTGTACCATACGTTTAATTTGTTGCCATGGAAACGCATTCCTCGCCATTCAATCTGAGATTGATTTTGGAGGGTTCAGAATGATCCTGGTGTCACAACTATTGGCACATACGTCAAGGTGACTGTCATGTATGGTCCTATATGATTCTGGAACATGTTCCTAGTAGATAACTGTTTCCATGGCGACCGGCAAGTTTTGATCCCTCACCATTTCACACGGGACACCTGTAACTAGAACACACAATTTCCGATTTGCACCAAATTTGCTATGATGGATACTGAGCTGACTCTGAACGATGCAGTGTATTTAAATTTTTTGCAGGGTGTCTGAAATTTCTGTTTGAAAAAATGACTTTTTCCCCCATTATAATGAATGGGAGTTCCCACTGAAATGAGTGGAAAATGGCACTTTTGTTGTAGTCGTAGAGATGCTCGTAAGTGGCGTTCACCTATATAACGCTTTTTACTCACCTCAGGATGACCAAAGCGCTTTACAGATCCTGCTATCCACCCAGTCACACAGTGATGGTGGCGGAGCTGCCATGCACTGGCGCTGGCCTGACCCACTAGGAGCAACTGGGTTAGGGTTGTTCAGTGTCTTGCTCAAGGACACTTCAGACAGGTCCGAGCAGAGCGTGTGGCCACACCACACCTGCGCCACAGCCACCTCCACATGGATGCACATGGATGCATGATGGGCAGTAGAGTCAAAGGGCCCGTGTATCTCTGCTCGCTGTTTTTAACAATCAGTGTGGGCTACACAAAAGAAATACACAATATTAAAAATGCACATTTTTAATTAAAAACATACATTAACAGACTTCATGCTTAACTAAAAGTTAATCATCATCTGTGGTTTAGAAGAACTTTTAGAAAGAAAGTTGAAGTATTTGTTTTATTCTTTTGTTGGCTTTTTTTTTGTAGATAGTGTCACAAAAACTAAGCCTGAAATGAAGGTAAAAAACAATCTTTTGAATTTTTTTCCATGTAATTTTTGTGACACTTTTTCCTAAATTTGTGACTTTCCCCCCATAAAATTTACTTTATACTGTAAATTTGACTTTTCCTCAATACATATGGGTCTTTTTTGTTTAAATTTGCTTCTTTTTGTCTCATAAATCTTTGATGTGATTTTTGAATATTTTCTAATTTGTGACTTTTTAATTATCCTAAATGTACAACTTTTTCCTCTAAATTTGGGAAGGTGTCCACTCTTTAAATCTTGTAAATATTGCAACTCTTTACCCAATATTTACTATATATAGAAAAAAAATACAACAAATTTGCAGCTGTTTTTTCCCATACATGCTTGACTTTGGTCATAAAACTTGTGATTTTAATCTTGCAATTTTGCATATTTCTCCTCATAAATTAGCACCTTTTAACAAAAAAAGAAGTCAAGCAGATTTTTTGGGACAAGTTTTCATCTCAGTATTAATTTCACTGAGGAATAATTAAGTTTTTTGTAAATCCCCAGAAAGAAATTCAGGGCTTCCACCTGGATGGATGCGGCAGCCACCCCCTTCACAGCTAGGACCACTTCAGAGTCTCCAACTAACCTAGCTTGCATGTTTTTGGCCTGTGGGAGGAAACCCGGGGAGAACATGCAAACTCCACACAGAAGAGTCACTGATGATCAGGGGTGGAATCGAACCCACAACCTTCTTACTGTGCTGTCACAGTGCTAACCACTGCTCCACCAATCTGCCTTTTTAATTCGATTTTAGTTTAGTGAAAAATGCACTATAGTTGCCTATATATTTTCCTTTCTACATATTGTTTGTAGATAATAAACTAGTGATGAATTAGGCCGTTGTATCCTGGTTCCAAAAATCATGACTAAACAGTCTTTTGTTTAAAGGGCTGATGTAGGGTAAAGATCAGTGTAGTGGCGACATCTACTGGACACAGTTAAGAATCACAGCCTCTGAGACATCTTAAGTTGTGCAACTTTACAAACAAACAACAGCAAAAGTGAGTAGACTATTCAAAAACTATTTATCCATCCATTTCTACCTTTTATGCGGGGTTCAGGTTGTGGAGGCAGCAGTCTAATAGCAGAGAAGCCCAGACTTCCCTCTCCCCCACCACCTGTTCCAGCTCTTCAGGGAGGGACACCAAGGTGCTCCCAGACCAGCTAAGGGCAGTATTACAAGAACACGGTCAGGTGTCACTTGTCAGTGACGTAGAACACGTTTATGGGCATTTCCAAGTTCATTTCCTTATCACAACAGCGTAGAAATGAATTTTCCGCTGGACGCAAGGTCTAAAAAGGGTTGTCCTAACACTCTTAATAGAGAGCCTAACCCAGGATTTACACCAACTCCGGATTCAGCCCATTACGGATGCGGTGCGGACGGAGCCTTGCGTCTCTCCCTCTCAACTCTGTTTGTGTTTTGAAGTGGCATGGATAAGAACAAGGCTCGAAATACAAGGTTGCACAAGAATTATATAAAATAACGCAAGATCTCAAGAAAGACTCGAGTGAGACCAGACGCAAATGTATTATTTGGTATTTTCAGAGCTGGAGCTGATCCAGAGTACTAGTTACTTCACCCCGGGTGTGCTTTGAGAAGGTGACGTCATAACTTTATACCTCATAACCTTATACCTTAACAGTTAGACAACAACCTACACTGTTATTTATTGGAAAATTATCTTTTAAATTGACAAACATTGTATGTGTAACTCGTGGCAAAATTCCATCAGGATCAAAAGATAATTTAGCTCTTGCCATTCATTTCAATGGAGATTTTTTTCTGATTTAAAGGGGTCATTGACTGCACTTTTGAAACATTTGTGACCTATGCTGGCAAAATGAGTCACTTTGAGGAAATTATCAAAACCGAGGTAATGTTTTTTCCATATTGTATATTGAAAGACCTTCAAAATGATATTTAACTTGTAGGAAGTGCGCATAAAGGGGCCTGGAAAAAGACGATTTGTTTATATTTTCGCTAGGTTTAAAACTCACGTTGGATTGGTCGGGAATAATGTCTTCTGCAAAAACATATGTATTTTTAGAAAGTATGTTTTCTAAGCTTTGCAATGATACCAGGCGCTCATGGTTTTTTTTCCCGGGACTTGCTGCTAGCAAACAAAGAAAGAGTCATGGTTTATGACTTCTCCTGCCTGCAGCTCGTAATGATGCCATGCGCATTCCAACTCATTTTGCCAGCACGGCTCACATTTTAACAGCTCACTCATTAATAAAGTGCTTGTGACATATTTTGTTCACATTTTCTTTAATTTTTTGAAATTATTGAAGCAAATATTTTTTATTTTTCTTGGCATTCTTCAAATGTTGATTTATAGCCTGTCTCTTTAAGAAACAGACTTCATCTGTTCAACTCCGCCCTCCCTCTTACTTCAGTTAGTCATTAGCTGAGTAGCTTCTGGCCCACTCCTTCCAGGTTGGATGAGCAACAATGGTTCACAGATCCGCAGTCGTTTGTGCATCTCGTGTCATCTCGGCCCACCCCCCCAAAAGCCCTGCTGAGACGCCACATTAAATTGCCAGCACCACATGCTGGCCGATCACTGCAAACCAAGGCCGGTGGCCAGGCTACGGGATCTCATAAGGGCAATGTCTCGCTCTGTGGTACTCCGCTCCTCTCCCACGGCCAGCCAGGAGATGACCTGTCACGAAGGAGCTCCCCCATGCTACCCGTGAGAGTATGCCCGGAGGATGGTGGGGGAGCTGAGAGCCAGCAGCTCCAGGCAGCATCCCCGGGTCGCGGTAACTGCCTGCACGGTGCTGCACCCCGGGTGCCGGCATAGGCAGTTGCCGCGAGACGGGGATGCTGCCTGGAGCTACTGGCTCTCAGCTCCCCGTGACCGGCATGCTGGCGCCCCACCGCGGAACCACGGCGAAACCACTGGGAGATGGGCCGGAGCGATGTGAGGTACATTGTGTACCATGAACGAGTGAACCAGGTGGTAACAGGGATGGTTATTAGGGTGACAAAGATCTGAAGAAAATAATAATATAAACCATGCTTGGTTCGAGCTTGCTGTTACCAGTGTTAGCTCTGGGGCTAATAGGCTGTAGAGAGAATGAATCAGACGAGGCAACGAGCTGAGTCAGCACAGACTTCATTCTCTCTAACAAGTTGTGATCTCAAGAAAAGCTCCCAGGCCACAGTGCATCTCACTTTTATACCTTTAATCGTTTGCATAGTGGCCTGGGGCTCAGACATCATACTTGTTACATGACAAAGACCGTGCGGTGCATTAACATGATAGTACGCTGGTGCCACACTACTTCCTTCTCCCAGCGGCCAGTGTCTCCACTTCTCCCCTGGGGGTGCTGAACCTCTGCTGCTCCGTCTGGACCCCCCGTCGGCCTCTCTTCTCCTGGACCATTACTCTCTGGGTGGGGAGTCTAACACCTAGGTCCCCCACAAGGCTACCTTTTGCACCACTTCCATATTCATGACAGACAGCTAGGCGGGCCAATGATAGAGAGGTGGGCTGGTCTCAGGGACGGCAGTGGGTTGGGTTTTTCTAAACATGACATTGATTTCCACAAAAAAAGTCAAAAACCTTTCTGGTGTTTCTGGGAGAGAAAAATGAGATAAAGGCTTTGTTTCTTTTTAAGAGAATTGACTGTTTTGAAATTTTTTTGGATAATTAGGTCACCAGTAGACTAATTTCAGGCAGTTAAAACCTACAAACACACCATTTTTCAGTCAATGACCCCTTTAAGGTCCCATAGCGGAAGTGTGGGGGCGGTGATTTAGGCTCTCTGTTATTCAGAGGTGTGTCTGGGGCATAATGTGAAATAAACCAATTGCAGCCTTTGCTCTCATTCCCTTTAATAAACAGGGGCACAAGATCAAAAACGTGATGCTAACATGAAAGAGGTTTGAGTGGAAGGTCAACAGTGTTTTGCCTGAGGACAATGCGGACTCATTCATAAAGTGAAAATGCATTTAAAACCAAGGAGCTTTTTTAACTCCACAGCCTTACTTCAGAGATCATCAGTCTTTCTCTTTGTCCATGAGGTTGACAGAGTTCCCTTCACTTTTATTATCGTCAACCCAGCTCACTAAAAAAACAAAAAACAAAAAAACACCGTGTTGTGGGGCACATATATGCACATATGTATATGACTGCATGATTCATACGTATACCACCTTAGGCTTCACATCTGAGACAGAACAAAGGACTGAGCCGCTCTGGAGATAACACGAGGGGGTGAAGTTTAGTCTTTGGCATGCAAAGAGACAGCCTTGGGGGATTTCGCCCAGCGGCCAGAGACTGAGAGGTGGAGTGTGTTAAGATTGGGGGGAAGTTACATTGTGACTGGGATTAAGTACCATGTGACTGTATGTTTGATGTCCTGGGTATAAAAGGGACAGATGTTGGAAGATTCATTCTCTTTTTCTCTTTCTGTGTTGGATGATGTTGGAGAATGTGAATAAATCTGACTTGAGAAATAAACTCAGCCTCATCTTTCCCCATTCTCCACACTGGTGACCCTATGACGTATCATGAGCAGAAGTAATTCCCCTGAGCCGGACCCGTCAGGAGCCAGCCAGGCGAACGCAGCCACAGTCGAGCTACCAGACTTCTGGCAAGACAACCCGTGCTCCTAGTTCCACTTGGTCGAGGCACAGTTTGCCCTCTGGGGGATAACGGTAGATGACACCAAATTCTACCACGTTATTTCCAAGCTCGACAACCGCATGGCTCGATATGTGCAGAGCTTTTTGGAGCGCCCACCGGCCGACAACAAATACGGCGGGTTGAAGGCTGCGCTCATTCAGCGTTTCACTCCCTCAGTCCAGGAGAGAGCGGAGAAACTCCTGGCCCTGAACAACTTGGGAGATAGCACGCCCGTCGACCTGATGGAAAACATGCTGAGGCTGAGGGGCTCAGACGGCGACGACTTCCTCTTCACCCACATCTTCCTGAGAACCCTACCGTCGGCCACGAGAGCGACCCTGGCCGGTTCACCATTGATGGCCCAGCGGGACTTCCGCACGCTGGCCCAGGAGGCACAACGGATTCTCAACGCCAGCAGACAGTGCACGGCCACCGCAGCAGCGATGGAGCTCGGCGCGGCGGCCGGAGACAACAGGGGGCCAGAGGCGGTGGTAGCAGACCCACCGACAATGGCGGTGGCGAGGGCCAGGGATCGCGGAGGAGACGACCTCTGTTTTTACCATCGCCGCTTCACAGAGAGGGCATGCAAATGTATACCACCGTGCCAGTTCAGCAGCTCGGGAAACGCCAAGACCGGGGGTCGATAGCAGCTGCGGCCCTCGGGGAGGAGAACAAGCTGCTCTACTTGACGGATGTGCTATCGGGGAGGCAATTCCTCGTGGACACAGGCTCCCAAGTGAGCTTCATCATGCCTACATACGCTGACCGGCTGACGGGTCCCGGAGGTCACAGAGCGTCAGCAGCGAACGGCTCGAGGATTAAGGCCTTCGGTGAGAAGACTCTGCTTATGTCCCTACACGGCCGTACATTTGAGTGGACTTTTGTTATAGCTGCAGTGAGCTTCAATATGTTAGGGGCTGATTTTCTGTGCTCACATGGTTTGTTGGTTGATCTTGCTAATAGGCGCCTGGTTAATGCACTTTCTTTTTATTCTATTCCCTGTGCAGCCCGAGTGACCCCGCCCACAGCACAAGCCAACGTCGCAACAGCAGGTGGTAAGTTTCACACACTGCTCACTCAGTTCCCAGCACTCACGGTTCCCACATTTTCAGCAGCTGTCGCTAAACACGAAGTGGAACACTTTATTACTACCACCGGACCGCCCGTTTTTGCAAAAGCTTGGCGCTTGGATGCAGCTAAACTGTCCATAGCGCGCGAGGAGTTCGCCAACCTTGAAAAGTTGGGCATAATCAGACATTCGAAGAGCCCATGGGCTTCCCCGCTTCACATGGTCCCTAAAGCCGACGGCTCGTGGCGTCCTTGCGGAGATTTCCGCAGGCTGAACAACGCTACAGCGCACGACCGCTACCCAATCCCGCATATCCAAGATTTTTCCGTTCATTTGGCGGGGGCGCGCATTTTTTCTAAGATAGACTTGGTCCTCTGGTACCATCAAGTCCCAGTACGCGCTGAGGACATCCCCAAAACGGCGGTAATAACTCCGTTTGGCCTTTTCGAGTTTTTGTGCATGCCGTTTGGGCTTAAAGGCGCTGCGCAGACGTTCCAGCGCATGATGGACGCGGTGTTGCGTGATCTCCCTTTCGTGTTCGTCTACCTGGACGACATCTTGGTAGCCAGCGCGTCCGAAGACGAACATGAAAATCACCTCACGGCAGTTTTCCGGAGGTTGGGGGAGCACGGGTTAATTATCAACCCAGCGAAGTGTCAGTTCGGGGTGACGCAGATTGATTTTTTGGGGCATCGCGTCTCTCCAGAAGGAGCCGTCCCTCTGCCTGACAAAGTGCGCGCAATAACAAATTTTCCCCAGCCACAAACGGTCAAAGCGTTACAAGAGTTTTTGGGAATGGTAAATTTTTATAACCGCTTCCTCCCCCGCGCAGCGCAGCTCATGCAACCATTGTATGCCGCGCTAAAAAAACAAAAACCCACAAGCAAAATCAAATGGTCTCCTGAGCGGGAGCGCGCATTCGCCGAGGTCAAAACAGCCCTGGCAAACGCTGCGTTGTTAGCACATCCAGACCCCACGGCCCGCATAGCGCTCACTACTGACGCGTCAGATGTGGCCATAGGAGCGGTCGTAGAGCAGCAGGTCGCCGGGGTTTGGCAGCCGCTCGCCTTTTTCAGCAGGATGTTGCGCGATAGTGAGCGAAAATACAGCGCATTCGACAGGGAGTTGTTAGCTCTCCACTTAGCCATTCGCCACTTCCAGTTCTGGCTGGAGGGATGCCGTTTCACCGCGTTCGTTGACCACAAGCCGCTTACTTTCGCGATGGCCAAGGTTTCAGAACCGTGGTCGGGCCGGCAGCAGAGGCAGCTGGCTGCAATCTCAGAGTTTACTACCGATATTCAGCACGTAGCGGGTAAACTTAATGTGGTGGCAGACTGTCTCTCGCGCGCTGTAGCGGCCCCAGTCCGCGTAGGGGTAGATTGTGCAACCATGGCCGCGGAGCAGGCTAGCGACGCGGAAGTGCGCACCGCCGCAGTCCGCACAGGGATAGATTATGCAGCCATGGCCGCGGATCAGGTTAGTGACGCGGACGTGCGCGCGCTCCAGTCTGGACCAACAGGGTTAAGGCTGGAGAACAGGGTGTTACAAGATGGTATGCTCCCCCTAATCTGCGATGTCTCCACGGGTCGACCGCGCCCGGTGGTACTGACTGCGTGGCGCCGCCGCGTTTTTGACTCGATTCATTCTCTGGCGCACCCGGGGGTGCGCGCATCGGTCAAAATGGTAGGAGAGAAATTTGTATGGCCGAGCCTGCGCAAGCAAGTTAAAGAGTGGGCAGCAGCCTGCGTGGCTTGTCAACGAGCCAAAATACACAAACACACTAGAGCTCCAATGGAGCCGTTTCACATCCCGGCTAAGAGGTTCGATCATGTGCATGTCGACCTCGTAGGCCCCCTCCCGCCGTCACAGGGGTGCACACACCTTTTGACAGTGGTGGACCGCACCACGCGTTGGCTGGAAGTGGTCCCACTGGCATCAACCACAGCCGAGGAGGTAGCGCGCGTTTTTAACGGCATGGGTAGCGCGTTTTGGAGTTCCGTCGGACATTACGTCCGACAGAGGTCCTCAATTTGTTTCCGAGCTTTGGTCAGCGATGGCCCGCAGCCTGGGGGTAACGATCCACCGCACTACCGCGTACAACCCGCAGGCTAATGGTTTATGTGACGTTTCCATAGGTCATTGAAAGCAGCCCTCAGACCGTCGCTTACGGATGCAAATTGGGTGGACAGGCTACCATGGGTTTTATCGAGGTTGCGTTCTGCACCTAAAGAGGATTTAAAAGCCTCCCCAGCTGAGTTAGTTTTTGCACAGCCACTCTGGCTGCCCGGGGAATTTCTCCCAGATAATCCTGCGCCAGAGTGCCCCCCTGCTCAGCGGTTGCAGAGCGACACGGGATCGAGCACGCTTCCTGGCCCCGTTCATCACAGTTTTCCGCGCGTTTTTGTGCCTAAGGCTTTAAAAAATGCGGAGTTTGTTTTTGTCAGACACGATGCGCATCGTCCCCCATTGCGGCCACCTTATGATGGACCTTTTAGAGTGCTGGAAACAGGGGATAAGCATTTTTTGCTAGATTTGGGGGGCAGGGAAGAACAGATTGGCATAAACAGACTCAAACCCGCCTTTGTGTTGGCCGACGAAAATGTGCTGTTGGCTACGGCTCCTCGGCGCAGCAGACCCCCTAAGGAGCATTCATCAGGACACCCACAGGGATTGACTAACAGTTCTAATCCTCAGGCAGCAGCTCCCCAGCAGGAGGGCGCCGCGAGAGTTGTAAAGCCCGCTTACAGCAGATATGGGAGGCGACTGAGGCCCAAGCGACATGTGGACTGATGTGTAATAATTTTACCATGACTTGCAGACTGTTATTACGGTTGTTCCATCTTAGACGTTTTGGGGGGGGGGGTCATGTGGGGCACATATATGCACATATGTATATGACTGCATGATTCATACGTATACCACCTTAGGCTTCACATCTGATACGGAACAAAGGACTGAGCCGCTCTGGAGATAACACGAGGGGGTGAAGTTTAGTCTTTGGCATGCAAAGAGATAGCCTTGGGGGATTTCGCCCAGCGGCCAGAGACTGAGAGGTGGAGTGTGTTAAGATTGGGGGGAAGTTACATTGTGACTGGGATTAAGTACCATGTGACTGTATGTTTGATGTCCTGGGTATAAAAGGGACAGATGTTGGAAGATTCATTCTCTTTTTCTCTTTCTGTGTTGGATGATGTTGGAGAATGTGAATAAATCTGACTTGAGAAATAAACTCAGCCTCATCTTTCCCCATTCTCCACAGTGTTGTCGTTCATCAGAGCTTCTCTTTTCAACCAAGAAAGAGGAGCCACTCATTGCTGTATTAAAATTGTAGATTTAATTCAAAACAACTGTCAGGATATTTTTCTTCTTCTTTTAAATTTGATTGGTGGTTGGCAACCAGCTTACAGGTGCATTACCGCCACCTACCGGGTCGGAGTGTGGACAAGAGAATGGCAGGAAAAACTAAATTCTTTTAATTAATCCAGTTGCACTTAAATATCTAAATAGACCTACATACACTTCCCTGACTGTAGTTCCCAATATACAAAATCCAACTGAGGTTTTAGCCATGTTTCCTATGTGTTAGAGTCCACTCCCACTTTTTTAGCTGGCACCTTTTTCGCAGCTTCTGCATATGTTAATCCCTGGAAGACTTTTATCTGCTGAATTTCTGCTGCTCTTTTGCTGGCTTCACAACCTCGATATGCAGAGCTATGTTCACCACCGCAGTTACAGCACTTTAATTTGGCTCCTGGCAGTCTTGTTTCATCAAATTTTAACATTACTGACAGACTATCACATTTTTCACCATTTCTATGTCTTCAGTCTTTGTACCTCTGTCACTTTTGCTCCAGTTAAGTTTTTCATTATTTCATCAGTTGAGACAGCCGTTGAAATGCCCGATATAACTCCTCTCATTGCCTTCCGATACTGAACACTGCACATTTTCCCCCTCCGTCTTACTGACTCTGATTGTTTTTCCTTGTTGAACAATCTCTTTACATGTAACTAGTAACGAACCACTATGAATAATTCTTGCATTTAAAACTTCTCCAAGTAACTTAATTGCTTTTGTGAGCTTAACTGGGTTTCACTCACGAAATGATGCCCCTTCCTGAGTAAGTTTAATGATTACTTTACACTCTTCTTCTTCTACTTTTAGATTTGATTGGCAGTTAGCAACCAACCTACAGGTGCATTACTGCCACTGACTTGATCATCATCACTCTATATCTTTGTATAAGTTCTTAAAAGGAGCTCTGAACAACTCCTTATGTGTGAAAAAATTATCCGTCCTTGGAATGTGTCCTTGGCGGTGTGATGTGGCTTAATGCTGAACTTTACACTCCTTCTGTTTATTCTGGGATTGCTCATCTTCTGATTCATCAGCACTTGATAATGCTCTTGATTGATTTTCTTTACATTTGCTTCATTTAGACTCCACCGAACTCCAAACTTCCTCTTTCCTACCTCCATTCCTCCTAGTTCACTCCCTGTTTCATCACCTTCCACTGCCTGCCATCTCCTGTCCATTCACAACCCGGTTTTCACAACCCGGTTTGAAGTTCCAGCCTCTCATCGCCATCTAGATCAGTTTATTACACATGCCTGTGTCTCTGATTATGCATATTAATAGAACCACATGACCACCAGCTCAGCATATGGACAGCATCATGTTCTTCTCCTTTTTAGATCTGATTGGCAGTTGGCAACCAGCTTACAGGTGCATTACCGCCACACACTTCACTCTATATCAGTGGTTCTCAACCAGTCTGGCTTTGGGACCCACCATCACCCCTCAATGACAAGCCGCGACCCAAATCAAAGATTTTCAAATTCTCAAATTTATTGAATGTAAAGATTATGCATTTTGAACCTGAGGTAGAAGAACAGAATATCACAGTATACAAACACAAAACAAATTTAATGATTAACCAAAATGACCAGTAAGTGGCAATACAACAGAGGGAACAATTCCCTTTAATGCTGAATTAGCTGCATTTTAAATTAAAAATTAAACAAAAAGTACAATTCAAAAGAATTCAAGTCTCAAAATTGTCTTTTCTTCTGATTGTTTTTTCAGTATTTACCTACTGATAAGGTTATGTGCTTTGAAGAAAATGAAGGAACACTCACTAAAACCTGTAACAGTGACATCATAGACCTGAGTCTGGAGGAATTAATGGGAGAACTGGGGATGTTTTTTGCTCTTGACAAGAGTCTCAATGTCTGGAGTTATATTAGACAAAGCGACTCTGAGGTCATGCTCAATGTCCAGTCTGTTTCTCTGTTTTGTCTTCAACTGAACCAGAGCTGAGAAGCCACACTCACAGAGATAGGTAGTGCTGAAAGGTAGGGGGGTTTTTACTGCTCGAATGGCAAGAGAAGGATACTTGCTCATCACAGTGCTGCACCAGAACTGCGAGAGGCTTACCTCCGTGAACCTCTTTTTCAGCGTACGGTCACATGATAGCTCCACCAGCTGACTCTCTTCGTTGCTTGGCAACGTAACGCTTTCCATGTCGATTCCAAAGGGATCGCGTATCCAGTCGTCATCCTTCTGTTTCTCGGGAAAGTACTCATTAAACCGCTCCAGAAGTTTATTCAGATGTGTCGTGATGGTTTTCTTCAGTACAATATTTTCTGCCGTGTTCAGTTGCTGTCCCTCATAACAGGTGTTGGGGAACATGTCGAGTCGATTTTTAGAAACATGACTTGCCCACAAGGAGATCTTTTTTTTGAAAGCATCGAATTTATCATATTGTTCAAAAACGTTGTGCCCCCTGCCCTGCACAGACACATTTAATGTGTTTAACTGTTCAAACACATCAGCAAGGTAAGCAACGTGTGCGAGCCACACACTGTTACTGAACAGGTCTGCAAGAGGCGAGTTGTTCTAAGCAAGAAAGGCTGCGATTTCAGCTCGTAGTTTGTAAAAACGGGACAGTACCTTCCCCCTCGAAAGCCAGCGTACCTCGGCATGATACAACACCTGTACATTCTCACTACCAAGGTCTTGGCACAGCATTTGAAAACATTGTGTGTTCTTTGCACTCCGTTTAATGTAGTTTACCACTTGGACGACTTCTTTTAATGTTCCATGAAGCACGGGTACCATATCCTTTCCTGTCAGGGCCTCCTGATGCAAAAAACAATGGTTCCAAGTTGCATTCGGAGCTTTCTCAAGTATTCTCCTCACGACCCCCGAGTTTTTTCCTGTCATGGAAGCAGCGCCATCAGTTGTGACACCGACGCACATGTCCCAGCTTAGGCCCACTGAACTCAAATATAAGTCCACGAAGATGAAAATGTCCTCTGCAGTCGTAGTAGTTGGCAGCTCTCTTGTGCAGAGAAATTGTTCCTGTAAGTCCCCATCCCACACGTCTCACGTAAACGAGTAAAACTGCTTTATTTGTTACGTCTGTTGATTCGTCCATTTGTAAGGCAAAATGACCACTTGTCTTAATGCGAGTTGTGGTCTGTTGCTGGATGTCATCCGACATGTCTTCAATTCGCCTACTTATAGTGTCATTTGACAGCGGTATAGATTTTAGTTTATCCGCCGCGGATTGATCCAGCATCTCTCTGACCATGTCAACAGCTGCAGGTAAGATGAGGTCCTCTGCAATGGTGTGGGGCTTCTTTAACTTTGCTATACGATGTGCCATGAGGAACGATGCATGGAGTGCCTGTTCTTGCTTTGAGCATGAAGAACTGAGACACGTTTGTGATGTCCTCAGGGTTTGGAGTCGTCTTTTGAAGAACTCAACAGGTTTATCTTTGCGAGAATGGTGTTTTGTTTCCAAATGCCGCTTCAGTTTTGACGGCTTCATGTTTCACATGCCAACACCTCGCTGCACAAAACACACTGAGGTTTCTGTACTCCTTTGTCCTCAATATTAAAAAATCCATATCTCATATAGTCCGTGTCGTATCTGCGTTTTGCCATGCTCAATTAGCATATACAAACAAACGTTACGCGTCTTCTTCTACGGTGCGAAATATGGTGTTGCCCGCCACCTACTGCCATCTACTCTTAAGGAGTGTGAATCGATGACACTATGTTGATTTATTTCTTGATATTTTATTTGCCCAGGCAAAGGCCCGCGTCCCACTGAAAACAGGTCCGCGACCCACTTTTGGGTCGCGACCCACCAGTTGAGAATCACTGCTCTATATCATTACTCTACTGGTCAGGAGCTGTAGTCCTTCTATCATCAATGCTGTGTCCAATCGAGCCTCAACTCTATCTTCAGACATCACTCTTCTTCGTCTCCTCGTACTTCACTCTATATCATCATTTCACTCTACACATCAAGGTCCTGTCTGTGTTTGGAATCATCACTCCATATATAATTCAAGAAATCTCTTTGTGTCTGTTTGTCTGTCACGACCATAGGACTCGCGAAAAGACCATAGGATCACCTATGATGTTCCTATGATCTCTACATGATGTCTATATGACTCTACATGTCTATATGATGTCATATAGATCATAGGATTCACTGTAAAAGTTAACTCCACATCCCTCTAAATATAACTAGTACATACCCGTGCATGTCCGTGCATACCCGTGCATGTCCACAGAAACCAAGTATAAGCAAGTATTTCTGCATGCTCGTAGAAAGCAGTTTCTGGTGAGTGATAGTCTATATGACATCATAAAGACATCAGGCTCAATGTCCTATGATGCAGACCTCAAAGGAACATCATGTGGCGTAATCTGAATATTTAGGTAGCCAGTCCTATTGCCACTATGACGGCATCGCCTATATGACATCATTGCAAGTCCTATGTACCCTGAGATCATAGGACCTCCATAGGACATCCTGCAGACATCCTTGGCCATCCTATGATGTCCTATGTGTCATATCCGGCTCTAGGGAGCCGGGCAATCAGAGCCAGGGACAAGCCAGTGAGTCGAGATGTTTTATTCTGGGTAAGGGATAAGGGATGAGGAGAGCACAGACACTCATACAGACGTACATTCTCAGGCTGCACAGCGCAGGGGTAGGTAGCTCGTACCGGACATGGGGGTAACAAGACGTGCATACTCACAGCGGGATACAAACACCGGAATGCTGCAAGGGGAGTTGAGGCTGACACCAGACGAAGGGGCTTCAGCCTAGCAGTGCTTATGTCGCAGCCCCGAGTCATCGAGGCTGCTCTTATTTATCCTCATTGGCAGCGCCCCAGCTGATGAAGACTAATTGGCCCCAGCCGTCCATAATGCTGCCAGCTGGGGGCCAGCTGAGACGCTGCTCAATGGGAGGCAGGGATGAGGGAAAACATGGGCTCAGTGCCGAGACGGCATCTCAACCCATGGTGACAGAGCCCCTCCCTCAAGGTCGGGCTCCTGAACGACCAGGAACATCCCAGCCCCCCCCCCCCCCCACCTAGGGTGGGAGGAAGGGAGGCGGACCGGAGGGGAAGAAGCCAAGGGAAGGACAACACCAATGGGGCAATGTAGGGTAGCGGGAAAGAAAAACCCAAATACAATACTGACAAAACAGAATAATTAACCCAGGTACAGATGGGGAGAAGAACTGGGTCAGCACGCCGGTTACATACTACCCAGAGAGTACCAACCATGCGTGACCCAGAGTAAGAAAAAAAAAGAACCACCAAAAAGGTACAGGGCAAAAAATGCTGAGTATGGTCAAATAAAGGGAAAACACAATACACAGCACCAATATAAGTACATACACACAGTCACCAAGAAAAATGAAGGTGACTGGAACAAATGGACAATTACAGAGCATGGTGTTACGGAAAACAAGGCACATGACTCTATAATGAACCAACAGGGCATAAAAAAGAAATACTGAGTGCAGGCAAAGAAAAACCCACACACATGAATATATAAATACCCACAGTCACCTAAAGAAATGAAAGTGACTGGAATGAATGGGCAACTGCAGAGTATGGTCTGAAAGGGAACAAAACATAACTCTACAATGCAAAAACGAGACTAAAAACATGGTACAAAAAATAAAATGCTGGGTACGAGGGAAGGAAAACGCACAGCACTATAAATACACATCCACCAACAGGACAGACATTACACCCAAGTGACCTTAATAACGATAAAAGAAAAAGTGACACCCGAGGTGTATGGCAGGCAGAGTCCAAAAATAGCCGAGATGGCTCCGGAGATCTCCCCGCCCATTGTCCAGCTGGCGAATCAGGGGAAGAGAAATGTTCGGATGGCGAACTCTGGACCCAGATCCCAGGAATCCAGTCCACCGGCTGCCGAACCAGGCCGCCCAAAGGCAAACACAGACCAGTGGGGGGAAACCACATCGCCGAACCGAAAGTTTTGCGGGTCGGGTCGTCGACCCGCATCACTCAACCACCAGGACCGTTGAGACGGACGAAGGGTCAGAGCGGATCCCGGTGGAAGAGGCTCAGGGGAGAGCCGATGACGAGGGCGGCGGGCCTCAGGGAAACGGCCACCTCCTCACCGGACCTGGACAACACTGGGGCAGCACCCACGTCGGACCCCGATCGGGCCTCAGGCGAACCCACGTTGGACACTGCACCAGAACCGACCTCCAACGTTGAACCCGGACCCTCCAGCACCACGAGGAACAGCAACTCCTTGCCGGTGACCCTGGAAGAAGGCTCAGAAGAGAAAACAGAACCGGGATCAGGATCACCGGCAGCGCCAGAACCCGGCGAGACGAGCTCAGACGCAGCGGGCGGCTGCACCCGGCTCGTCTCCCCTGGAGATAGGCTGAAGTGCTCAAAGATAAAAAGAGAGAAAAGAAAGGAGAGCACTCGCCTGATCTCGGGTTCTGACGCCGTCCAGGACTGCGAAGATCCAGGATCCGTCGTCAGGAGGTCGTTGTCAGGCTCCCATCTAGCCGCGTCGGGCCCCGCAGCCAGCACGATGGTCAGCGCAGCTTGAGATTCCTCCAGCTCAGGTAACCCCGCCGACGACCCACTCGGCGTGAAGCCAGAAGAATCTCGTCCCGCTGGACCGAACCGCTCCTCCGTGGAGACCCAGGGACGCTCAGTCGTCAGCGTAGACTCCACGCAGCAGTCAGCCCCCCCTCCTCCGTCCGCAATGTAGCTGCGGAACCACAGGCCCTCTCCATATCCCACCACGTTGACCCGGAGCCGGGGACCGCTCGGCGGAGAGAGACACAGAGGATGCGGGATTAGGAATACAGGTTACAGCAGGTGGGGAGAGTTCAGGGAGCTGCGAACCCTGAACTTCTCCTCCAGGGATGTGACAGAGCAAATCATTAAGCAGGTGTGAAAAAACAATGACTTGCCTGCCCCCTGGAGGTTGAGTATCGCCTGCTGTAGTGGAATCTGCTTCTTCCTCTCCCCGCCCGGCGATAACGGAGGACCCCCCGGGAATTCGTCTGAGGATCGCTCGCGTTGTCTCCAGCAGAGAGCTCACCAGGCCGGGATTCCAGGCACACACAGCGGTCAGGAAGCGCGTCGAGGAGGAGGGGGAAACAGCCGGGGTGAGCCAGCCCGAATGTCCAGGAATGACAGCGGGGGAACGAGGCTCAGGGGACGAGGCTGTAGAATCTCCACACTGATGAGGCGAAGGGATGACAGCTGCGTGGGAGGAACGGTCCTGACGATGACCCAGAACTGGATCCGGACGAGGTTCGTGCAGAGGTGACTCGGCGATGTGATGACGACTACTCCCAGGGGACGAAGCGAGGGGGAAACCCAGGATTCGCCGCTCCAGATCGGAGATCGAGACGAGGGAGGCGTCGAGCACGGGAAAGCTTCGTAGCCCTGAAGTCCTCACCATCAATCTCACTGCCGCCGCCACATGCCTGAAGGTGGTGACAGGAAACACAGTAGAGCTCGCGACAGCCACTCGACCCCGGACATAACTGCTGTCAGCTGCGGCTCCTTGAAGGGAATCCCGAGTGACGTGACGCAGGTCGGGGGAAGTCCTCTGGTTGGCGCGAACTCCCGGACTGGAGTAGCGGCAGGAACGGGACTCCGAAGCGGGGAAAGACGTCGCCCACTTCGACTCCCTGCCGGGATTTCCATCCACCCCGTGGAGCTTCTCTTGCTGTGTACCTGCAGCGTCTATCCTGGCACTGTCCTCCAGATGGTACAGAGAGTGAGGGTGACAGTCCAGGAGTTCCTCAGCACGGCCCGGATGCCAGCGTCTCGCGTTGGAGGCGTCGTGCAGGGTGAAGAACGTCCCGTCGACAGCCTCCGAGATGGACCTCAGCTCGTCGCCCTGGCGCCGGAAGTGACTCCTGGGAAACGGCATGCTAGCAGCGCTGACACCCGGACAGAAAGGTACATTTCCACAGCGACTCACGGCCGCCGGCAACTCTTCTGGCTGCGACATACTGTCATATCCGGCTCTAGGGAGCCGGGCAATCAGAGCCAGGGACAAGCCAGTGAGTCGAGATGTTTTATTCTGGGTAAGGGATAAGGGATGAGGAGAGCACAGACACTCATACAGACGTACATTCTCAGGCTGCACAGCGCAGGGGTAGGTAGCTCGTACCGGACGTGGGGGTAACAAGACGTGCATACTCACAGCGGGATACAAACACCGGAATGCTGCAAGGGGAGTTGAGGCTGACACCAGACGAAGGGGCTTCAGCCTAGCAGTGCTTATGTCGCAGCCCCGAGTCATCGAGGCTGCTCTTATTTATCCTCATTGGCAGCGCCCCAGCTGATGAAGACTAATTGGCCCCAGCCGTCCATAATGCTGCCAGCTGGGGGCCAGCTGAGACGCTGCTCAATGGGAGGCAGGGATGAGGGAAAACATGGGCTCAGTGCCGAGACGGCATCTCAACCCATGGTGACACTATGATTGAGCCAGTCCTATTGCCTATATGACGGCATTGCCTATATGACATCATCGCGAGTCCTATGTACCCTGAGATCATAGGATCATCGCGAGTCCTATGTACCCTGAGATCATAGGATCATCATAGGGCATCCTGCAGACATCATAGGCCATCCTATGATGTCCTATGATCGTGACAGACACACAGACATTTCTTGAATAATTCAAGAAATGTCTATCATTCACTATCACTATAAATTATTTATAGTGATAGTGATTCAAGAAAACCTGTGTGTGCACGTGCATGTGTGTGTGTGTGTGTGTGTGTGTGTGATCATAGGACTCGGTAAAGGATCATAGGACTCGGTAAAAGATCATAGGACTCGCTATGACATCAAAGATCAAAGGCAGGCATCACATGATCATAGCACTTGCTATGACATCAAAGATCAAACATGGGCAGCACTCACGATCATAGGACTCGCTATGACATCATCAAAGATCAAAGACAAGCGAGTCCTATGGTCGTGACAGACCTCGGACACGGTCCAGGGACGGATGTTTTTTTCACACTTATACAGAGATATAGAGTGATGATGGTTGGGTCAGTGGCAGTAGTGCACCTGTGAGCTGGTTGCCAACCGCCAATCAAATCTAAAAGAAGAAGAAGACATCACTGAACTAGAAAAGCACTCGGAGAGCGCAGACCTCCGCCAAGTGCCACAGTTTCCCCCATATAGTGTTTGTGTGTACGTTTTCAGATTCCTTGACCATGAAAACATATGACTAGCAATTGGATTGACAATGATAGGATTAGTGGTTCAGTAGTTATTCACGAAAATGGCATTTTCCGTAATGGCAGTTTTCTTCTGGACGGTGATCCAGATCGCCACCAAAATGTAATCATCTGTAGGATACCCCATTTCTGACAATCTGTGAAAATTTCATGAAAATTCGTCCATAACTTTTTGAGTTATGTTGCTAACAAACAGACAGACAGACAGACAGACAGACAGACAAACCAACGCCGATGAAAACATAACCTCCAGGTAACGAGTGCTGACATGCTTGCTTACACCCTTGCTTACACCTGCTTTCTATGGGCATGCAGAAATACTTACTTATACTTGGTTTCTACGGGCACGCATGGGTATACACGGGCATGCACTAGTTCTTTTAAAAGAATGACAGTGAATGTGGTTAAAATTGTAAAAAAAAAAAAAAAGCCTGTCATTAGATACTGTCAGTCAGTCTTCCAGCAAGCCGGTGACTTACCAGAGGACTGACTGACATTATCTAATAATGACAGGTTTTTTCCCTCTAGGCACGGTGCAGGCGGCCTCGGCCGGCTGTAAACCCGGGGGCGCATGGCTGAGACAGATGGACATCTCCTGTCTCTCTGGGGAGTTTTACAGTGAAAAGTCAAAACGCTGCACACTCCTTGTTCATTCATTTATTCCACTACAAATAAACATATTAATGGCTAATAAGTCTGTGATGAAAATGAAAATGTGGATGGAATAAAAATCTTTAGACTGACACGTCTCCCCTCCATGTGCCACATCCACGCTAGAATGCGCACACATGCTCCCTGTTCATTCATTTCCCTAAAAAAACCAAAAAACATACATTAATGCCTAATCTATAGACTCTAATGTTAGTTAAGTCCGCAATTAAAATGAGTGTGGATGGAATAAAAAAAAACTAGTGTGTGATCATATTATAAATAAAATGACAGGCGATTATGATTGTTACAACTCTCTCCATTAAAATAACAGAAAAACCCAGCGCTGCCATTTCTTCATGAGCTCCGGAGCTGTGCGATATCAAAACATGCCACTGAAATATCATTAAACGTCTAACAACAGACCACCGTTTTCCTGATCAAAAGCGCATTGGTGTAACAGAGATAACAGTGATGTGCCTGAGATTGCGCGCGGCCACACCTCTTTGAAATGAGCCTCCGCCTCCCAGCGCATAGCGGACGCAGTGTTTGCTGGTAATTAGATGGTGTGATGCAAAGCGTGAAAAACAGACAATCCGCTGACAGAAACTAACAAAAACACTGGCATACGGTGGAAAGGTCCACTGATGACTGTCAAAATAGGGCCCATAGTCCCCCCAGTGTGGCCTGGGTCTGCCCTGGGTTCTCCTCCCAGTGGGATGTACCCAAAGCACCTCAAGTGGGAGGCGTCCAGATCAGATCAACTGGCTCCTTTCGATGTACAGGAACAGTGGTTCTACTCTGAGCCTCTCCTGGATGACTGAGCTCCTCACCCTATCTCCAAGGGTGAGTCCAGCAACCCTATGGAGAAAGCTTATTTCAGCCACTTGTATCCAGTCTCATTCATTTGTTCATTACCCAAAGCTCATGACCATAGATGAGGGTAGGAATGTAGACAGACCAGTAAATCAACAGCTTTGCTTTAGATCTCAGCTCCGTCTTCACCACAACAGACCGGTACAACGTCAGCATCACTGTAGATGCTGCTTTGATCTGTTTGTCAATCTTCTGCTCTATTGCCTACTCACTTGTGAAAAGGCCCCAGGATACTTGAACTCCTCCACTTGGAGCAGGAGCTTAGCCCTGACCTGGAGAGGACAATCCACAGTTTTCTGGCTGAGCACCATGGACTCAGACTTAGAGGTTCTTTTTATTTAAGTTTTTGTAAAGGGTATACAGGTCGTTACAGCAATGCAGTGTTTACATTTTCATCACATGTTCCCTTATTTTCTGATATCTGACAACATTGGAAGATTAATTCTTACAACACCCCTTATTTTTTTTTTTTTAAAGTGAAAGAAAAAGTGAAATTAAAGAGAAAAACAAAAACAAAAAACAAATAAAAAAAACAAACAAACCAGTAAAAAACAAACAAAAAGAAAAAGTAAGTAAATAAAGATAAAAGAGCATCTGAGTAGCGTTGGAACAAAGAGCGGAACCATTATTGAAATGGTATTTGTCAAAGATTAGATCTAATGGAAGACACATATGCGGTCCAGGGTTGCCAAAAGTTCATGAACCCATCCATGTCCTGTCTCAGTGCGAATGTCAACTTTTCCATCGAGTAAATGTCTTGGATCACGTTAGTCCAATCTTCAGGTGTAGGACAGTCCTTCAACATCCATTTTTTAGTTAGAGCTTTTTTGCTTGCCAATATTAAAACATTGAATAAGTATTTTTCTCCTCGTCTTTCCAGTGAGTCCGGTAGTAAACCCAAATACAAAGTTACAAAAGAAAAGGGAACTGTAATTTTGAATATTTTCCCCAATATTGTCTGTACATTGGTCCAATATTGGTGGATAACTGGGCATGACCAAAACACATGAAAATGATTTGCAGTCTTTTCACCACACAAGCGCCAACAGTTCAATCCCTTATGGGTAAATTTGTTTTGTGCAGGTGTTCTGAAAAATCTTGCCAAGTTTTTCCATCCAAATTCTCTCCACTGCAGGGATGAGGTACTTTTCCATTGCTGTTTATTTAGCTTTTCCCATATTTCCAGATGTAAAGTGAAATTCCCCTCTTTTTCCCATCTCTCTTTTATATAAGATGTGTTGTCTCCTTTTAAGTCTTGAAGACCTTGGTATATTTTAGAAATGTATCTGATCCCTGGGATCCCTTTATATGCCATTAAGAAGACCTTCAGAACACCTGACTGGGCCCTTTCCAAAACCTCCTTTTTAAGTATATTGTTTATGTGGTGTCTAAGCTGGAAGAACCTGTAAAGGTCTTGATTTATTAGGCCTTGTTTTTTCAAATCTTCAAAACTTCTTAAGATTTGCCCTTTAAAAAAATCGTAATATTTTATCAGCCCCTTCTCCTTCCACTTTTTAAATCTGGTGTCTGTTTTATTAGGAGTAAAGTCCTGATCATAGGCGATCCATTGCAGAAGTCGATAGGGCTCTTTAGTTTGATTCTCTCTGACTATCTTAAACCAAATTTTTAGCGGGGTCTCTATCCACGGGTTAGTGTTATTCAAAAGCTTAGGTAAGACATTGTTCCCTATTATCGCCTGTAGGGGGATGTCACTTGTTATTTGGCATTCGATCTCCTTCCATTGTGCAGAGTAGACTGGGTTACATATCTCTACTAAAGTTTTAATTTGTGCGGCTTTAAAGTAGTCCCTGATATTTGGCAGCGCGAGCCCACCTTTGTCTTTGTTTAGCTGTAGGGTTCTATATCTGATTCTAGGTCTCTTGCCCTGCCATATGAATCTTGAGATCCTTCTGTCCAGCTCCTGCCATGTTTTTTTGGGAGGTTCTACCGGTATTGTTTGGAAAAGGTATAGAAGACGTGGAAGTATATTCATTTTGACTGCTTCAATTCTTTGTGCAATACCCAAGAATGGTATCATATTCCATCTTGCTAGGTCAGATTTTATTTTTGTCACCAGTGGATCATAGTTTAGTGATATAATTTTGTTGAGTTGTTTCGGGATATTGACCCCCAGATATTTCATAGATTCCGACTCCCAGTTAGTTTTGAGTTTGCTTAGTGAATAATGATTTGGGTCATAGTTGAATGTTAAAACTTGGGTTTTATGCATATTTAATTTGTACCCCGATAAATCTCCATACTCTGAAAAAACTGAGGTTAGTTCTGGTAAAGAAGTATCCGGCTGCCCTAGGTATATTAAAATGTCATCAGCAAAGAGTGCTATTTTATGTTCCTTCTGACCAAGTGTAATACCTTGAATTTTTTGGTTTTGTCTTATCCATTGGCTCAGAGGTTCTATGAAGATTGCAAAGAGCAGTGGAGACAGGGGGCAGCCCTGACGACATCCTCTTTCCAGTTCAAAAGATGATGATAAATTACCGTTAATCCTTATTTTAGCTGTTGGTTTTTTATATAATGCCTGTATAGTTCTAATGAAGTTGTTATGAAAATTGAAACTGGATAAGATTCTGTATAGAAAAGACCAGTCAACCGAATCGAATGCTTTTTCAGCATCTAATCCTAATATGACTGCATTTAAGTTATATTTTTTTATATGATGAATTATGTGTAAAGTGCGTCGAATGTTGTCTTGTGTCTGTCTTTGTCTTATAAAACCTGTTTGGTCTAAATGAATTAGGTCTGTCAGTATATTCTCTAACCTTTTGGCAAGGATAATGGTAAAAAGCTTATAGTCCTGATTTAGTACACTGATTGGTCTGTAGTTGGAGCACTCTAGTTTATCCTTTTCAGGTTTAGGTATAACTGCAATGACCCCTTCTCTCCAGGAGGGGGGGATTTCCCCTGTGTGGAGGACATAATTAAATGTTTTCAGGAGGAGAGGAGATAGTTGCTGTTTAAAGGTTTTGTACCACTCTGCTGTATAGCCATCAGCTCCTGGGGATTTGTTAGCTTTAAGTTTCATAATTGCTTTTTCCAATTCTTTAGGATGTATTTCTGACAGTAGTGTTTTATTTTGTGACTCCGTAAGTTGGGGAAGGTTTAATGTGTTTAGGAATGCCTCGGATGCGTTTTTATGTTTTTTGTGGGAGTATAAGTTCTTATAGTAATTCTCGAAGTTTTTAAGAATATCCTGAATTCTGAATTTTATTTCCTTTGATACTGGGTCTCTGATTTGGTAGATTGCTCTTTCTGTTTGATGTTTCCTCAATTTATAGGCTAGCAATTTTGCCGATTTACTGCCTGCTTCATAGTATTTTTGTTTCAGAAATGTAAGTTTCTTCTGGATTTCTATTGTGTAGATCTCATTTATTTGGTTTTTAATTTCCTTAATCTTGAGCGAGTCAGTAGAATGAGTGTTGCCTTTGTGTTCTTTTTCTAGGTTCCTAAGTTCTGACTCTAATGTGGATAGTTTTTCTTGTCTTAGTTTCTTTTGGGTTGCCAGTTTTGCAATAATCTTTCCTCTTATTACAGCTTTACATGCATCCCACAGTATTAAAGGGGATACTTCTCCATTATCGTTATCTTCCAAATATCTGAGAATATCTGACTCCAATTCATCTTTCAATGGTCCTTTCAGGACATTTGAATTTAACCTCCAAGAAAATGTATTATTTGTGTATTTTTGGATATTTAAGTCCATGTAGATCGGACTGTGGTCGGAGAGATCCATCAGTCCTATTTTACATGTTTTTACTCTACCAATGTCTCTATTAAACACAAAAAAATAGTCAATCCTTGAGTAAGATGAATGTGGAGTTGAGTAAAATGTATAGTCTTTTACACTGGGGTTGAGTTCCCTCCACACGTCACAGACTCCCAATTCTTTTAGTAGCATCCGAGTCTTCCTGTTTTGGGTGTTATTTTGATGTGGGGAATTACCAGAAGCATCCCAGTATGGATTCAGTCTAAGATTGAAGTCCCCACCACATATCACTAAACCTTGAGCTTTAGTTATCATTAGGTCGAATACATTTTTATAAAATTTCCAGTTAGCCCCTGGGGGAGCATACACATTCAGCAGGGTGATATCTTCTCCCTCTAGCCGCCCAGTTACCAAACTGTATCTCCCTTCTTTATCTTTGTGTTCTGATTTTTTTTCAAATGTAATTTTGGTTGATATCAATGTCGCTACTCCCCTCCTCCTCCCTGATTTATATGAAGATGAAGAGATCATTTTAAACCCTTGTCTACTGAGTTTATTGTGTTCCACGTCTGTTAGGTGGGTTTCTTGTAAAAGTATTATTCCTGCTTTGTCTTTTCTCATTTTGCCTAGAATCTTGGATCTTTTAACTGGATTCAGGATTCCTTTTATATTATATGAAATTATTTTGGTTACACCCTGTTTCTCCATTGTGTTGTTTTGTTTAGTATAACTGTGTGGTGGCCCTCTTTTGTGCTACTCAGAAACTGAAAGAACATTAAAAACAAGAAAAACATTAAGAACATAGTGTAAAAAACTTTAAAACAAAAAGCTGTCAAAAGAACTTCCTGAGCTGAGGTCTTTTTAAAGACCCTGTAAGAGCCTTGATGGAGTGAAGGCTCTGAGGGAAATTCCTCAAACTCTGTTACGTGTTGAGGGCCCTCTCTTACCACTGAAAGTAGTCCCATGCTTTTAACGTGAGTTTCAGAACCCAATCCAAACTTGTAATGATTTTTTTTTTTTTTCCTTTTATGCCTAAACCCTGTGAAATTGTGTGCACCCTCCCACCCCCATCACATCAAACATTCACGCAAAAACAGTATTTGTTAGTATGAGGAGAACATGTGGATTATTGTCACATTTCTATTTTAACAAGTTTTTTTTTTTTTTTTTTTTTTTTTATTACAAAGACTTATTTATTTCAAATAATATAATTGATCCATGAAATGTTTTACCACATGCTGAATATGCATCTCCTTTAATGTTTGTTACCTTGTATGAGGGGTGTTGGATGTGCGGATTGATTCAAGAGGAAAAAAAAAAAAAAAAAAAGGTCGCTATTCCAACCTGAAAACGGATAGTTTATCCGCGACGCTCTGGTGCTGGGTTTCCCGCTGCTGGTCCGTGGATTTTGAGGGTCTTTGTGTTGTCCATGTTTGCGCTTTGATCTTCACACTCGGGTCTGCCGCGGGTTTAAATACCGTTACCGGGAGCCCTCTTTTCGCCATGTCAGCTGTTGCTTCTTCCGCCGAATTATAGAGACACGTTTCATCGCCGTAGAAGACCCTTAACTTCGCAGGAAATGGTGTCTGAAAGCGCAATTTCTTCTCTCTTAACACCTTTTTCGCGTCATTGTATTCCCTGCGCTTTTTAAGGACCTCCGGGGCGTAATCGTGTTCCACGTAGACTTTTCTCTCCTGGTGCATAAATCCTTTTTTCTGCCAGGCCAGTCTTACAACCTCTTGTTTTATTTTGAAATTGGAAAATCTTACCAACACCGAACGTGGGGGCGCTTCCGCCGCCGGCCTAGCGGCTAATGAACGATGTGCCTTTTCTATCTTCAAGTCGGTGGTTTGTGGAATATCCAATTTCTCTCTTAGTAAGGATTCCACGCATTCTGCCATTGAGTTAAAACCATTTTCGGTTCCTTCTATCAGACCATGAATTCTTATGTTGTCTCTTCTTTGTTTTCCTTCTTGGTCGGTTAGCTTAGCCTCTATAGCTGCTTGTCTTTTGCGTAGGTCCAGCACAGAATCTTCGAGCACTTTTATTCGATCCTCTGTTTCCAAGATTCGGTTCTCGGCCTGGTCCACTCTGCTGTTTGTCCTTTTCAATTCTTCTCTGAATTCCCGAAATTCGGCCGTAACATCTCGGCGAAATCGTCGTAGTTCCTCAAATAGTGATTTCAGGCTAACCCTTTTGTTAGCTATCACCAGCTCCTCGTCTTCTGAACGGGGATCTTCCAGTTCAGATTCTCCGGCCGATACGTGTCCTGGCCTGGAGAATTTCAGTTTCTTCTGTTTTCCTTTAGACATGATGATTTTGTCTTTTGATTTTCACTCCTCCAAAAATCCGTTAAGTTTGATTTTCAAGGTGTTATCCTGGATTGAGTCTGAGAGCTTCAGTGTTAAGCTGCAGTCGCCATGGCGTCCAGACCGGAAGTCAGACTTAGAGGTTCTGATTCTCATCCCAGCCGCTTCACAGTCAGCAGCAAACTGTCCCAGTAAGACCTGTAGGTCATTGCTCGATGATGCTAATAGGACAACACCACCTGCAAACAGCAGAGATGAGATCCTGTGGTCAATGGACATGACACCGTCTGTTCCTTGGCTGTGCCTAGAAATCCTGTCCATAAAATTTATGAACAGGATCGGTGACAAAGGGCAGCCCTGATGGAGTCCAACTCTCACTGTGAGCGAGTTCGACTGATTGTTGACAATATGAACCAAACTCTCACAACGGTTGTATACAGACTGGATAGCTTGTAGCAACAAGCCCGATACCCCATACTCCTGAAGCACTGAGGGACACGATTGAATACTTTCTCCAAGTCCACAAAACACATGTGGACTGGTTGGGCAAACTCCTACGAACCCTCAAGGATCTTTGAGAGGGTGTACAGGACGAAAACTACATTGTTCCTCCTCAGTCTCAGATTCGACCAACGGCTGGACTCTCTTCTCCAGTATCTTAGCATAGACCTTCCCAGTGAGGCTCAGGAGTGTGATCTCCCTAAAACTGGGTGTGTTCTAATTATTATAACATTTTTGACAAAATATGCCCACTGAAGATACCAAATATGATTCTTGTCCTGATAAAGGGTGACGACTTTGACCTTGATTTCATCTGAGAACTTCACTCTCCACAAGAACTACTTTAATTCTCTTCTCCAGTTTAGAATGGGCTTACGGAGGTGAATGAGTGGAGGGAATGAGGATTTATCTTCGGTGTAAAAAGGATCCCATCATCAGTCAGAGGTTCATTCTGCATTCATGAGCACGGCGCTGCTGTCTGAGTTCCAAATGGGAATCTGGGAGAGAAATCCCTCTAAGTCGGTAACCCCGAGACGTGATGACGACCAGCTGCTGCGTCAGACCTCCAAATCAGGTCTTAATGTTCAGAAGCCTCACACTCATTTTCTGCCAGAGAGAGTAAAGCCCGAGGAAGCTGCTCTGACCATATGTGCATTAAAAAAAGAGAACAAAACATGGAGGGGAGTAAAGGGTTAACAGCAGCAGCAAAGGGGAGAAAAACATGGTGCAAATTTACAAGAAAAATTTAACAATTTTCACAGTGAAAATATGAACATTTCTGGGAAAATGTGCAAATTTTGAAGAGAAAAAACAGCTGCAAATTTCAGAGACAAATTTTGCTAAATTTCAGACATTTTTCAGATAAAGGATGTTCATTTCCAGGAAATACCTTGGAAATTTCAGAGGAAAAAAAAAGACAAATTCACAAGTCAAATTTTGCTAAATTTCAGAGAAAATTTTGTAATCCTAAAATAAAAAAAATTATAGATGTCACATAAAAAATGTTTAAATTTCAGAGAAAATTAACAAATATATATAGTTCCAAGACAGGAGATGCTAATTTCAGGTTAAAAAAAAATCTGAAAAAAAAAAAAAAATACAAATGGTAAATGGTGTTCACCTATATCACTTTTTTTTACTCATCTCTGGATGAAAAGCGCTTTACAGATCCTGCTGTCCACCCATTGACACACACATTCACACACTGATGGTGGCAGATTATTGAAACAATTTTCAATGAGAAAAATAAACACATTTTCACAGAAAAAGTTACAAATTAAAAAAAATAGTTCAAAAATTCAGAGAAGTTCCCAATTTTATACAGACAAAAGATGCAAATTTCAAGTGAATTTCAGAGGGAAAGATATCCTAATTTTCAGACATAAAAAGGATGAAGATTTCTGGGTAAAATGTTGCAAATTTCAGAGACAATTTTCAATTTCCAGAAGGAAAAAAATTTTGAAGAGAAAAGTTGCAATTTTCTCAGAAAAAAACAAAAAAACAAAAAAACAAAACAAAACTGTAAACTCGAGAGAAAAAAAATTACAAAAATGCTAATTACAGCAGAAAAAAAGATAGGAAGAAGCGGCAAATGTAGAAAATTAATGTAGCAATTTTCAGGGGGAAAGGGATCAAAACTCTGAAGTTGCAAATTTTCAAGGAAAAAAATAATTTTCAAGAGCAAATATGCTAATTTCAGAGGAAAATAAAGTTGCTAGACAGAAGAGAAAGTAAATTTGAGAGAAAAACACTTCAAGTTTATAAATAATATATTTTCAAGACAAAAATGTAACAAACTCAAGTGAAAAAAGAAAATAATTGAAAAAAGTTGCAAACTTGTAAGACCAGATGGAATTTATGAGCAAAACTCTAAATTATCTATGAATAAGCCACAAGTGGCGCTCACTGGGCTCCAAACAGCTGTAGACTTACACACACAAACAAAATGTTCCATTGATGAGGCAGAAAGGCTGACAAACATTTCATAAACATGATTTTTGGAACATGAACAGAAGTGCATGAAATCTGGTGGTTAGTTGAAGAATACTGTTGTGATTGTGAGTGGTTTCACCAAGTTGCTACATCAGAAGTTAAACCCAAAACTACATGCCAGAGTGAAATTGTACAACTTGATTGGCCTAGAAATTCAAAACGGATTGACATTTTTGGATAATTTTTTTTTTTGTAACTTAGATTTTTATTCATTTTTCATCATATATAATGCATTCAGATCACATTCTACATTTAAAAAACAAAGGGGTTAGGGTAGGGAAAAAAAAAAAAAAAGAAAAAATAAAAAATTAAAAAAAATAAAAAATAAAAGGGGGGGGGGGACAAATGTTGGAGCATCAAGTTTTTAGTTTCCATCTCTTAATTCTTCTGGTTTTTTCAGTGTCTTTGGTTATTCTTTCAATTTCTGCCTCGTTGTTGCACTTTGTAGTGTGTCCATTTCCGCCATTTTTTCTCCCATATTCCTTCTTGCATTCTTCGTCGATATGTTAGTTTTTCCATCATACGTATGTCCTCAACAATGTCAGTCCATTGTTCTTGGTCAGGAAGAACTTCTGATCGCCATTTTTTTGTGATAGTTTTTTTACATGCAATCAACAAGATTTTAACTAGATATCTGTCCTCAGCCTGTATAACATTGTCTTTTTTAAGATCACATAAGTACATCAGGTTACAGTTCATTGGTATATTATATCCTAATATCCTCTGTATTGTCACATGCATAGATTTCCAAAATGATATTTTGTAGCATTTCCAAAACATATGTGAGTGGTCTGCATTTTGAGCCCCACATCCCCTCCAGCATAAAGATTGGGTATTTGTATATTTTCCTTGAATCTGTGGTGTAATGAAAAAGCGAATCAGGTTTTTCCATCCAAATTCCCTCCATGTCCTTGAATTTGTTGATGTGTGTTGTGTTTTCCATATTTCCTGCCAGCTTTCTTCTGTTATGTTTAAATTGAGCTCTTTCTCCCATTTCTCCTTTATATAGTTACTTGTATGATTGTTTGTCATAAGTTTCTGATATAGTTTTGAAATAATTCTTATTTTATTTCCTGCATATGAGCTTAAAATAAGTTGTATAATCTCGTTCACATCTGTTTGGAGGTTATGCCTAATCTTCTTCATATAGTAATCTCTCATCTGCAGATATCTGAAAAATTCCGATCTTTCTAATTTAAATTTTCTCCTGATATTTACAAAGCTCCCGAGATCTTTTTTTCCGATATTGCCCCATGCTGTGATTCCCTTGTTCACCAGATTTTTGTATCCCCTATCTTGTTTTGCCGGTTCAAACTGACTGTCAAATGCTACCCATTTCAATAGTTTTATGTCTTCCCTTATATTATATTTTTGTACTATTTTATACCACAGTTCTAAAGTAAATTTAGTGATTGGGTCTATTTGTTTGATTTGCTTATATGCATCTTTATCCCCTATTATGCTTTGTACTGGGAGTCCCTCAATTTCCTTTTCCATTTCTTTCCATTTTGCCTCATATCCCTCGTCGCACCAACATATGATATATCTTATTTGTGCTGAGTAGTAATATTCCTTTAGACTCGGTAGGCCCATGCCTCCTTTCTCTTTTGGTAATTGGAGGGTTTTATATTTCACTCTTGGTTTTTTACCTCCCCAAACAAATCTCGATATCATCCTGTCCCACTTTGAGAATTGGGCATCTGGAATCTCTGTTGGTATAGCCTGGAAGAGGTAAAGTAATCTAGGTTGTATGCTGATTTTGACTGTCTCAATTTTTGAATTCAGATCCATATTTAAGATTGACCATCTATCAATATCTTTTTTTATTTCTTGTTCCAACCTATCATAGTTTGCTTTATATATTTTGCTTAGGTCTTTAGGTATGTTCACTCCAAGGTATTTTATTTCTTTTTGGTTCCAGTTTAGTTTGATCTTATCAGTTATCTGGTTTAGAGGGTTATAGTGGAATGTCAGTATTTGTGTTTTTGTTATGTTTATCTTGTATCCTGATAATTTTCCAAAATTTTCTATCAAGTTCATCATTTCCATTATTGATTTATCTGGTTGTTCAAGGTAAACTATAATATCGTCTGCAAATAGCCCAATCTTGTGTTCCGCCCCCTTTATTGTTACACCTTTTAATTTCTTATTTTGTCGTATCGCTTGAGCCAATGGTTCCATGAACAGAGCAAACAAGGTGGGCGATAAGCAGCATCCCTGCCTAGTTGATCTTTGTATATTTACTTTGTCTGTTAAGCTACCGTTTATCTTGATTCTTGCCACAGGTTCTTGATATAGCGTCCTTATGCATTGTACTGATTTTTCGTTAAATCCAAAGCGCTCCAGTACACTATATAGGAATTTCCAGTTAACCCTGTCAAATGCTTTTTCTGCGTCTAAACTCATTATTACTGCGCTTTTCTTTTCTTTATGTATTTGGTTAATTATATGTATTGTTCTCCTGATATTGTCATGTGTTTGGCGTCCCTCTATGAATCCAGTTTGATCATCTTCTATCAATTCCGTCAAGAATGTCTTTATTCGTTTACATATAATTGTTGTGTATATTTTATAATCTACATTTAATAAAGAGATTGGTCTATAGTTTCCGCATTGTTCTTTATCTTTCCCTGGTTTTAAAATAACTGAAATGATTGCTTCGTTCCATGATGGAGGTATTTTGTTGTTGTTCAGCGTCCAATTAAATGACTTTAGGAGTTGTGGCATGAGTTCTTCTATAAACAGTTTATAAAACTCAGATGGGTATCCATCACTACCTGGTGATTTACCATTTTTAAGTGACTTAATCACATCTCTGATCTCTTGTGTTGTTATTTCTGCTGTTAGTTTTTCATTTTGTTGATTTCCTATTGATGGCAAGTCCAATGTGTCTAGAAATTTTTTGATATCTTTAGTATTTGTTTCTTCAGGTTGCGAGTATAGTTCTTGGTAGAAATTATGGAAAATTTCTTCGATGTTTTCTGGGTTAACTGTGGTTTTATTTGTGGTGGGGTCTTTAATCTTGTATACATTATTCATTGTTTGTTGTTTTCTTAACCGTTTTGCCAGCAGTTTTGTGGCTTTTGGCCCCGTTTCATAATATTTTTGCTTTAGATATCTATTTTTCCTTTCAATTTCATCCATTTGTGTTTCTTTTATCTTTGTTTTTTCTTCTTTAATTTCTTGATATATTTTTGGATCATTTGTGCTTTGATGTTTACGTTCTAATTCCCTCAGTCTCTCACATCTTTGTTCATACGCTTCCAGTTTAGTCTTATTTGCTTTTCCTGTTTCAACAATTAATTTACCCCTTAACACGGCTTTTAGTGCGTCCCATAGTATTGTTGGGTCCACTTCTTCATTGTCATTCTCTTGGATATATTCGTTTATGTTTATTTTTATTCTTTCTTTCATTTTCTCATCATTTAACAGTCCTACGTTAAGTTTCCATGTTGTTTGTCGTTTTCTATTGTTTAAATATATTTCCATGTATATAGGATTATGATCTGATATTTCTGCCCCTCCAATCCAACAATTTCTCACCCTGTGTCTGTCACCTTCATTCATAAGGAAGTAATCTATTCTAGAGTGTACTTTATGGGCTGCTGAATAATGTGTATAGTCTTTTTCGAGTGGATGTAGGTCCCTCCATATGTCTACCATACCCATTTCTGCCAGTGAGGTTCTTATGAACTTTGTTACATGTTTTTTTGTCTTCTTAACACTTGTTGTGTCAACTTCATGATCCATGACAGCATTTAAGTCTCCTCCACAAATTAGGACTCCTTCACTGTGTGTTGCTATGAGATCAAACAGATGTTGAAAAAAACCCTTGTCACTTTCTGGTGGGGCATAGATGTTCACTAATGTAATCTGCATACCATCTATTCTTCCCTTTATTATTACATACCTGCCTTCTTTATCCTGGATTTCCTGTTCACTTTCAAATTGTATTTTGTTTGAGATTAGTATCATAACCCCCCTTTTTGCTCCTCCCTTAAATGAACTGTAGTAGGAGTTCTTATAGCCAAATCTCTTTAGTTTCACATGTTCTGCCTTGCTCAAATGTGTCTCTTGCATAAATATAATTTCAGCTTTTTCCTTCTTGAATTTTCTTATTATTCTTTCCCTTTTAACAGGTGAGTTCAGACCATTCACGTTTAGTGTCATTATCTTAAGATTTTTACCCATATTCATGTTTTTCCATTTTTTTAACTTGTGCTCCTAGCCCCTTTAACAACAAAAATAACACATATTTATATAAAAACACATTAAAAAATCTCGACCTCCGTACTTTGGGCCTTTCTTCTGCCCACTGGTCCCTGTTGGTGGGTGGGGGGTTTGTCTTCACAGAGTGAAGGGCCCTCCCTAGACTTCTAATTACTATCAAAGTAATAGTCATAAGTCTAGAAATGTCCAACAAATATCACTTAAACCTCTCCTAGCCGTCTGTTTCTCTTTTACCTTGTCTTCTTGGCCTTCATTTCTTCTGTGCCTTTCTTAATCTTTGTTATGATCTAGGCTTTCAGTTGAAAGCCTTGTAGCTTGTCCTGGGCCCGCTGCTCTACGTCTCTCCCCCTTCTTCCGCCGTTCACTCGTCTCCACTCCGTCTGTCGTGGTGCGTTCAGGGCCGCCGCTGCTCCAGCCGTCTCCTTCGGCACGCTCACCTCAAGGCCCCGCTCCATCATATCCCGCGCTGCCTCTTCGGCCGTGTTGTAGGTTCTTGTGCCTTCCTCCCAATGAATCCTCATTTTCGTTAGCGGCGTTTGGAATCTAATTTTTTTCTCTTTCAGCGTTTTTTTAATGTTGGCATATTTCTTCCGCTGCTGCACGATTTCTGTCGGGTAGTCATGGTCAAAAAATACCTGTTTGTCGCCGATTCGTATCTTTTTTTTCCATGCTTGCGTCAGGATTCTTTCCTTTATGTCATATTTCACAAAGTTTACCACAACTGACCTGGGTGTAGCGTTCGTTTTCGGGTTCTGTGCCGGTGTTCTGTGCGCCCGTTGAATCTGCAGATCCGTTTCTCCGGGTATTTCCAGTTCTTTTTTTAAGAACTGATCCATGAATTTTGTCATCGAGTTGCCTTCAATGCCCTCCGGAATTCCAAAGATGCGCATATTGCTTCGTCTGGATCTGCTCTCCAAGTCGTTTATTTTCTCCTGCATCCTCTGCGTTTGCGTCGTCAGGGTCTGTAGTTGTTCGTTTGCCTCGCTTTTCCAATCTTCTAGTTCCGAAATTCGGGTCTGCGCTTCTGTCATACACGCCCGCTGGGAGCGCAGCTCCTCCATGTTTTCCGTTAATTTACGCTCCATTTCTCTTCGGAGGTCCATGATTTCCTCCTTAATTTCTTTTTTCAGTTCCTCCTTAAGAGCCGCTAAATCCTGTTGTAGCTGTCGCTTGAATTCTCTTAACTCTTCACCCAAACTGGCAATGCCAGTGGTCATGTTGTCGAGTCTGGTGTCCTCCATTTTCTCTGCTGTAGACATCTCGTTTTTTTGGGCTTTGCGTACAGCGGTTTTTCCTGCGTTGTTGGAGAGGAATTCTTCAATTTTACCCTGTTTTTGTCCTTGTGCCCGGTTCCTTCGTGTTTTCATCCCTTAGTTTATTGATCCGTTTATGTCGAGTTGGCCATTTACCGATGATTTTTAATCCGGCTAGGGAGAGCTCTTTGTTTAAGTGTTATGTCTCTCCGCCATCTTCCCGGAAGTCCCAACATTTTTGGATAATTTTAACAACTTTTCATTATCCAAGTCTGTAGATGATCTCTGCTTAATTTCAAGCAATTCGGATGAATGGCCTAGAAGGAGTTCATTTTGAGTTCACTTGCACATTTTTGAAAATATGGTGCAGAAAACTTCATTTCTAGAACATAAGAACAGTGGAGAAAAGATGTGGAAGGTTTCAGAGAATAGAATGATTAAAGAATTTTGAGTCTAGGCCCAACTGTTCAAGATATTTGCAAAAAAGGTAAAACGTTTTATTACAGCGCCACCTATGGACACGGTGCCTTGATTTTTGGTCTCTCGGTAGTGGGGAGAGTTTCTGATCAGTAATATTTCATGTTTCTACATACTAGTGCATGCCTGTAGAAAACAAGTATTCCTGTCTGAAACAGGTAGCCCAATCAGGCTTTACAGGCCCAAATGTAGGCTGTGTTTGAAAGTGGAACACAGAGGTGTAGTCTATATGTAGGCAATCACACATGTTAGACTTTGACAGATATGAAAGGGACTGACCTGAGATTTATTTGATTGAGTGAATATTAATGACAGAATATTTGAAAATGAATGGGACATCCAATATTAGCCACTGTTTAAGAACCACTTGTTTATTTTTTTGTCAGATCACTTATTTGTGTGATCTTTTATGAGTTATATTCATACACATGTGGACAAAATCGTTGGTACCCCTCTGTTTTTTTTTTCCACAATACAGTATTTTTTATTGAACCTTTTTTACAAACACAACACAAACAATCAAACACTAACACATTTAAAAAAAAAATAAAAAAAATAAAAAATAAAAATTGTACTAAAAAACACCAACAACCACTAACAAAGACAGGTCTTCAACAATGCTCCTCTGTTTAGTCTAGGCAATCCATTACATAAGTATACATATTATACATTCACCAGTTTGGAATTTTCAAGGTCCACACACATCATTCACCTTCTTCTTCAAAAGTTATGTTTAAATTCAGACCGGTGGCCTTGACGTCCCACTTGATGAAGACCCTGGAGAGACTGCTCCTTGCTCATCTCCGCCCCCTGGTGGAACCAGCGATGGATCCACTCCAGTTCGCCTACCAGCATGGCATTGGGGTGGAGGATGCGGTGATCTTCCTCCTTCACCGTTCTCTGTCCCACCTGGAGAAGCCCGGGAATATGGTGAGGATCATGTTCTCTGACTTCTCCAGTGCTTTCAACACCATCCAACCGATGATCCTGAAGGACAAGCTGCTGCGCGCAGGGGTGGACCAGCACCTGTCATCATGGATCCTGGACTACCTCACGAACCGGCCTCAGTTTGTGAGAACCCGGGACTGTGTTTCCGACACGATCATCAGTAGCACGGGGGCCCCCCAGGGAACGGTGCTGGCTCCCTTCCTGTTCACTCTTTATACTGCGGACTTCTCACACAACACAACACATTGCCATCTACAGAAGTTCTCTGATGACTCTGCGATCGTTGGTCTCATCTCCAGCGGAGATGAAGCTGAGTACAGAGGGCTTATCCAGGACTTCGTGGACTGGTGCCATCGGAACTGCCTCCAGATCAACGCGAGGAAAACTAAGGAGCTGGTGGTGGACTGCCGCAGGCATGGGCAGCCCCTCACAGCACCAGTAAATATACAGGGAACAGACATCGAGATGGTGACATCCTACAAGTACCTGGGTATTCATCTGAACAATAAACTAGACTGGTCACACAATACTGACGCACTCTACAAGAAGGGACAGCGCAGGCTGTTCCTGCTGAGGAGACTCAGGTCTTTTGGTGTACAAGGGGCGCTGCTGAAGTCATTCTATGACACGGTGGTGGCATCAGCCATCACTTTTGGAGTGGTCTGCTGGGGCAGTGGCATTACTGCAGCCGATAGGAAGAGACTGAACAAACTGATTAAGAAAGCTAGCTCTGTCCTGGGGCAACGCCTTGATCCGATGGAGGAGATAGGAGAGAGAAGGACGGTGGCTAAACTGTCATCTCTGCTGGAGTCCGAGTTCCACCCTATGCAGGACATACTGGATGCACTGAGGAGCTCATTTAGCAGCAGACTACATCATCCCAGGTGCACAACCGAGAGGTTTCGTAGGTCCTTCCTACCAACGGCTGTCAGACTGTACAACCTAAGCAGGGCTGCTCGCAGAGATAGCAAAAAGACGTAACAAACTAATAGGTTTTTTTTTGAATGCAAAAGATGCAATAGACTTACACAATGGTCCTCTCCGGCATACAACTAGGAACATACCGGTCGCTATGGAGGGTGAGAATATGTATGGGCACATAATCATACCATGTAGGATAACTAAATAGACGGTTATGCTGTTTCATCCCACCTAGCAACAATGCTCTGCACTGTGTGTGTTTATATATTTACATATTTATTCCATCTAGCTACAATGCTCAGCACTGGGTGTGTTTATATTTATATATCTATATATTTATTCCATCTAGCTACAATGCTCCGCACTGTGTTTTTATATATCTACATATTATTCCATCTAGCTACATTGCTCCGCACTGTGTGTGTTTATATACTTGCATATTTATTCCACCTAGCTGCAATGCTCCGTACTGTGGGTGTTTATATATTTACATATTTATTCCATCTAGCTACAATGCTCTGCACTGTGTGTTCATATATTCATATATTTATTCCATCCAGCTACAATGCTCTGCACTGTGTGTCTGTGTGTGTGTGTGTGTGTGTATATATATATTTTATAGTAATATGTACATATGTATATTAGCTGCTCTTGCTTGCTTGTTTTTTTTTTTTTTTTTTTTTTTCTTGCCTTCTGATTGTTGCTCTGAGTGTTGCTATCCCTGTGCTGTTGCAATCCTGGAATTTCCCCGTTGTGGGACTAATAAAGGCTTATCTTATCTTATCTTATCTTATAATCAATAAAAGGTCTCCATATATTCTCAAACACAATTTCCTTTGATTTCAGTATGTATGTTATTCTTTCTAGTGGAAGGTTTGTTAACATCTGTCTTAACCACTGAGTCAGGTACCCCTCTGTTAATGAAAGAAAAACCCACATTGGTCACAGAAATAACTTGAATTTGACAAAAGTGGTAATAAATAAAAATTCTGTGAAAATTAACTAATGAAAATCAGACAATGCTTTTGAATTGTGGTTCAACAGAATTATTTTAAAAAACAAACTCATGAAACAGGCCTGGACAAAAATGATGGTACCCTTAACTTAATATTTTGTTGCACAACCTTTTGAGGCAATCACTGTAATCAAACGATTTCTGTAACTGTCAATGAGATTTCTGCTCCTCTCAGCAGGTATTTTGGCCCACTCCTCATGAGCAAACTGCTCCAGTTGTCTCAGGTTTGAAGGGTGCCTTCTCCAGACGGCATGTTTCAGCTATTTCCACAGATGTTCAATAGGATTTAGATCAGGGCTCATAGAAGGCCACTTTAGATTAGTCCAATGTTTCACTCTTAGCCATTCTTGGGTGTTTTTAGCTGTGTGTTTTGGGTCATTATCCTGTTGCAAGACCCATGACCTGTGACTGAGACCAAGCTGTCTGACACTGGGCAGCACATTTCTCTCTAGAATACTTTGATAGTCTTGAGATTTCATTGTACCCTGCACAGATTCAAGACACCCTGTGCCAGATGCAGCAAAGCAGCCCCAGAACATAATATAACCTCCTCCATGTTTCACAGTAGGGACAGTGTTCTTTTCTTGGTATGCTTCATTTTTGCGTCTGTGAACATAGAGCTGATGCGCCTTGCCAAAAAGTTCCAGTTTTGTCTCATCTGTTCATAGGACATTCTCCCAGAAGCTTTGTGGCTTGTCAACATGCAGTTTGGCAAATTCCAGTCTGGCTTTTTTATAATTTGTTTTCAACAATGGTGTCCTCCTTGGTCGTCTCCCATGAAGTCCACTTTGGCTCAAACAACGACGGATGGTGCGATCTGACACTGATGTACCTTGACCTTGGAGTTCACCATGAATGTGTTTAGAGGTTGTTCTGGGCTCTTTTGTTACCATTCGCATTATCCGTCTCCTCCTGCGGCCTCGTCCAGGGAGGTTGGCTACAGTCCCGTGGATCTTAAATTTCTGAATAATATGTACAACTGTAGTCACAGGAACATCAAGCTGCTTGGAGATGGTCTTATAGCCTTTACCTTTAACATGCTTGACTATAATTTTCTTTCTAATCTCCTGAGACAACTCTCTCCTTTGCTTCCTCTGGTCCATGTTCAGTGTGGTACACACCATGTCAACAAACAGCACAGTGATTACTTGTCCCCCTTTAAATAGGCCGACTGACTGATTACAAGTTTGTAGACACCTGTGATGTTAATTAGAGGACACACCTTGGTTGAACATGTCCCTATGGTCACATTATTTTCAATCTTTTCTAGGGGTACTATCATTTTTATCCAGGCCTGTTTCATGAGTTTGTTTTTTTAAAATAATTCTGTTGAACCACAATTCAAAAGCATTGTCTGATTTTCATTGGTTAATTTTCATAGAATTTTTATTTATTACCACTTTTGTTAGATTCAAGTTATTTCTGTGACCATTGTGGGTTTTTCTTTCATTAACAGAGGGGTACCAACAATTTTGTCCACGGCTGTAAATGTTGTATGTTGCACTTTGGGGAATGGGAGTTGTCCAGTCACCATTATAAGTTAGTTTATATGTGGGTTTATATGTGGGCTGCACGGTGGCACAGTGGTTAGCACTGCGGCAGCACAGTTTACCCTTGGCCGGGGGATTGTGGGGATCGTGGGATCGTGGGTTCGATCCCAGCCCCCGACCAACAGTGATCTGTGTGGAGTTTGCATGTTCTCCCCGTGTTGCGTGGGTTTACTCCGGGATTTCTCCGGTTTCCTCCCACATGCCAAAAACATGCATGTTAGGTTAATTGGCTGTTCTAAATTGTCCCTAGATATCTGTTTCCTATAGGCCCTTAGAATAGAGGGTTAGCATTAATGAAAGCGCTTTGAGTGGTCTTTGTGACTAGAAAAGCGCTATATAAGTGCAGGTTAGTTAGTAGTTAGTTAGTAGTTTATAGTCTATCGTCAATAAACTCATACAGTACTATAAGAGGACACGTTTACAAATATTTGAGACCCACTGTAATGCATCCTTCTATATTTTAACAATATTATAAGTACAAAACACCAAACATTATTTTTTTTTTGTATTTGTATCTTGTATACTTTATTGATCCCCAGAGGGAAATTCAGGGCATCCACAGTATGGCGCCCCTTCACCATTCACACACACAGAGCAGAATGACCCGTTTGGCTGCAACTGCTGCATCAGTGTTGCCCATTTGTCTGTAAATATTTAAATAAAAATGATTTATTCCATTATTTGTACATTTTTGCGTCTTGTTGTCGTTTAGTCAAAGCGTGCATATGTGTCCACATATGATATGCAGTTGATCTGGCCATTCTGCTCCACAATGAAGCAGCAGTCAGGACTGTCATCTACCACTGACCAAGCAGGCTGAGCATGCCTCCCTGCAAACAATCGTGGAGCACCAGGTCAGACACCGGTGTTGGAGAAGCAGCGGCTGAACTGGTGGGTTGCAGTCCCTCGCAGAGAGCCAAGCTCAGCCTGCCCGGTTAATGGGAGTCTCGGCTGCTGCTTTAACCATGTGCCAGTGATGTCCTTTGCGGCACCAGTGATGTCCCCGCTTGACCCATCCCCCACGCACCTCGTGTTTTCCACGCCGAATTATCCATTAGACCTACGCAATCACAGCAACTTTATGGTATAATTTTTTAAGCGTTAAATCTTACATATTCTCTTTTTCTAGTCAAATTTGTTGCTTTTCGCTTCCTTGTTTTGCTCATGGAGTGCTGTGGTTACTGATACTGTAATGCCATGTATTATCCAATCAGTACGGAGTCAATCCGAAACCCTACCCACACTTCTAGAAGCCTGACCATGAGACAGAGCGGTGGCTAAACTTTTATTGATAAGAATTGCAGATTTTGACTGAGCAACTATACTCTGGGATGCACACCGTTGTAACCTCAGCAAAGTGCATATAAAATCTTTGGTCAGTCTGGTGAACGGTTCAAGAGATATGCGTGGAACAGACATACAGAGATTCCTTGTATTTATAGATAGATTACTATCTCCACTCCCCTTGGTCGAAGATCAAGGAGGAGGAGAGGGGGGAAGACGTGTTAGGAAGGAGAGAGAGAAAAGCAAAGGTAGAAGTGTGGAGGTGAGAGTATTGACATTAAATGTAGGGACTATGACTGGTAAAAGCAGAGTTGGCTGATACGATGGAGAGAAGAAAGGTAGATATACTGTGTGTTCAAGAAACCAGATGGAAGGGAAGCAAGACTAGGAGCACTGGAGATGGATTTAAACTGTTCTACCATGATGTAGATAGGAAGAGAAATGGAGTAAGAGTAATCTTGAAGGAAGAGTATGTGAAGCGTGTTCAGGAGGTAAAGAGGGGGTCAGACAGAATCATGAGTTTGAAGCTACAAGTCAAAGGCGTGATTTTTAATGTTGTCAATGCATATGCCCCACAAGTTGGATGTCAGGTGGAAGAGAAAGAGGAATTCTGGAGTAAGTTGGATGAAGTGGTAGAGAGTGTTTCCAGTGGGGAGAGAGTGGTGATTGGAGCAGACTTTAATGGACATGTAAGTGAAGGGAACAGAGGTGATGATGAGGTACTGGGTAGGTATGGTCTCAAGGACAGAAATGTGGAAGGACAGGTGGTTGTGGATTTTGCTAAAAGGATGGAAATGGCTGTGGTGAACACATACTTCATGAAGAGAGAGGAGCATAGGGTGACTTACAAAAGTGGAGGAAGGTGCACACAGGTGGACTACATCTTATGCAGAAGGATAAATCTGAAAGAGATAGGAGACTGCAAGTGGTGGCAGGGGAAAATGTAGCTAGACAGCATTGGATGGTAGTCTGTAGGATCACTTTACAAAGCAAGAAGAGGAAGAGAGTGAAGGCAGAGCCAAAGATTAGGTGTGGGAAGTTACAGAAGGAAGAAGGTTGCACAGAGTTTAGGAAGGAGTTGATACAGGCTCTGGGTGGTAGGGAAGAATTACCAGATGACTAGGAAAGTACAACAAAAGTATTGAGGGAAACGGGTAGAAAGGTATGTGGTGTATTCAGTGGACAGACAAAAAAAGACAAGGAGACTTGGTGGTGGAATGAGGAGGTACAGGAAAGTATTCAAAGGAAGAGGTTAGCAAGGAAAAAGTGGGACAGTCAGGGAAATGAACAAAGTAGACAGGAGTATTTGGAATCTAGGCGCATGGCAAAGAGGGAGGTGGAAAAGGCATATAGTGAGGTGTATGAGAGGCTGGACACTAAGGAAGGAGAAAAGGACTTATCGATTGGCTAGACAGATCGAGGTGGAAAGGATGTACAACAGGTTAGGTTGATTAAGGACAGAAATGGTAATGTACTAACAAATGACGAGTGTGTTGAGAAGGTGGAAGGAGTACTTTGAAGAGCTGATGAATAAAGAAAATGAGAGAGAAGAGGATGGATGAAGGAAAGATAGTGAACAAGAAGTCCCAAGGATTAGCAAGGCAGAAGTGAGGGCAGCTTTGAAGAGGATGAAGAATGGAAAGGCAGTTGGTCCAGATGACACACTTGTGGAGGTATGGAGATGTTTAGGAGAGGTGGCAATGGACTTTTTAATCAGATTGTTTAACACAATCTTGGAGAGTGAGAGGATGTCTGAGGAGTGGAGAAGATGTGTTTTGGTACCAATTTCAAAGAACAAAGGTGATGCCCAGAGCTGTAGTAACTACAAATGCATAAAGTTTATCAGCCACACTATGAAGATATGGGACAGTTGTTGAAGCCAGGTTAAGAGGAGAGATGACAATCAGTGAGCAGTAGTCCGGTTTCATGCCAAGAAAGTACTACAGATGCAATTGTTTGCTTTAAGAGTGCTGATGGAGAAGTATACAGAAGGTCAGAAGTAGTTGCACTGTCTTTGTGGATCTAGAGAAAGCATATGATAGAGTGCCAAGACAGGAAATGTGGTACTGTATGAGAAAGTCAGGAGTGGCAGAGAAGTATGTGAGGGCGATGCAGGACATATATGAGGACAGCGAGACGGTGGTGAGGTGCGCTGTAGGAGTGACAGATGGGTTCAAGGTGGGGGCGGGATTACATCAGGGATCAGGTCTGAGCCCATTTTTGTTTGCCATGGTGATGGACAGGCTGACAGATGAAGTCAGGCAGGAGTCTCCGTGGACCATGATGTTTGCAGAAAACATTGTGATCTGTAGTGTGAGTAGGGAGCAGGTGGAAGAGAACCTGGGGAGGTGGAGGTATGCTCTGGAGAGAAGAGGAATGAAAGTCAGTAGAAGCAAGACAGAATAAATGTGTGTGAATGAGAGGGAGGCAGGTGCAACAGTGAAGATGGAAGGAATAGCGGTAGTGGAAGCAGATGAGTTTAAATCCCTGGGGTCAACCATCAAAAGCAATGGAAAATGCACAAGAGAAGTGAAGAAGAGAGTGCAGGCAGGGTGGAGTGGGTGGAAACGAGTGTCAGGGGTGATTTGTGACCGAAGGGTAGCAGCAATAGAGAAAGGGAAGATTTACAAGACGGTGTCATGAGTAGGGTTTTTTGTCTTCTTTCAAACCCTGCTGCATGACGTTGTGGCTCTTTTCCCATTATATTTGTCGTTAGGCAGTGCTTTGGGCACCTCTGGGTTGCCCCGCTGTCTGTCAACTGACAGTCATGCCTCCTTCTCCTGTCAGGGTCAACAGCTGCTTGTCATTCAGAATCAGAATCAGAATCAGAATCAGAATCAGCTTTATTGGCCAAGTATGCACAACACATACAAGGAATTTGACTTTGGCTAAAAACTTGCTCTCGTTGTTCAGGTGGAGGATTTAAATAAGGATTCAATGACAACAGAGTATGTACAGTAAATTACAGTCTGTCCACGTTTCTATAAAAGGATGCAAATATATACAGGCATATATGCAGTTATTTACTCAGACTAACCACACTTTGCAGAAATATATGAAAAAATATACAGTCACACAGTATTTCAATGTGAACTCAGATTCAGTGATATAATGTGAATGAAGTAAAAAGCAGTGTGAGAGTTATGTGCAATGTAATAATGGATGAAAAGTCATGAGTACAGCAACAGGTAGGACTAGGTGAATGTTAGGAGTTCATCAGAGTGATGGCTTGAGGAAAGAAACTGTTCCTGTGACGGGTGGTTTTGACCTTCAGTGATCTGTAACGACGACTAGAAGATAGAAGTTCAAACAGTTTGTGGCCGGGGTGTGATGGGTCAGCACAGATGTTTCCCGCCCGTTTCCTGGTTATGGACTGATATAAGTTCTCAATGGAGGGTAGGTCGGTACCAATGATCCTCTCCGCAGACTTAATGATCCGCTGCAGTCTGGTCTTGTCCTGTTTAGTGGCAGATCCAAACCAGACAGTGATGGAAAAGCAGAGGACAGATTGGATGATGGCGGTGTAGAAGACAACCAGCAGCTCCTGAGGCAAATCAAACTTCTTGAGCTGGCGCAGAAAAAACAACCTCTGCTGGGCCTTTTTCCGGACAGTGTCTATATGGGAGGACCACTTCAGGTTCCGGGAGATTGTGGTACCCAGAAACTTGAAGAAGTCCACAGTGGACACTGTGCTGTTGAGGATGGTGAGTGGGGGGAATGAAGGGGGGTGTCGCCTGAAATCCACAGTCATCTCCACCGTTTTGGCTGGGTTAAGTTCAAGATGGTTCTGGCTGCACCAGAGGATCAGCTGCTCCACCTCCCGCCTGTATGCAGACTCATCATCATCCCGGATCAAACCGATGACTGTGGTGTCGTCCGCAAACTTCAGGAGCTTCACCGAAGGGTCCTCTGAGGTGCAATCGTTGGAGTAGAGGGAGAAGAGCAGTGGGGAAAGGACACATCCTTGGGGGGCGCCAGTACTAATTTTTCGGGAGCTGGATGTAAATCTCCCTAGCTTCACCTGTTGCCACCTGTCAGTCAGAAAGCTGGAGATCCACTGGCAGGTGGAGGGGGGCACCTTGAGCTGGAGGAGTTTCTGATGAAGAATGCCTGGGATGATGGTGTTGAACGCTGAGCTGAAGTCGACAAACAGGATCCTGGCGTACGTCCCTGGGGAGTCGAGGTGTTGCAGGATGTAGTGTAGTCCCATATTCACTGCATCATCCACTGACCTGTTTGACCGGTAGGCAAACTGCAGTGGGTCCATCAGGGGGCCTGTGATGACCTTCAGGTGGTTCAGCACCAATCTCTCCAAGTATTTCATGACCACAGAGGTCAGGGCAACAGGTCTGTAGTCGTTTAATCCTGTAACAGAGGGTTTCTTGGGAACTGGAATGATGATGGAGCGTTTGAAGCAGGAAGGCACTTCATGCAGCTCCAGTGATCTGTTAAAGATCCGGGTGAAGATGGGGGCCAACTCGTTGGAGCAGACTCTCAGGCAGGACGGAGACACACCATCAGGTCCTGCAGCCTTCTTGATCTTTTGTTTCTGAAAGACCCGGCGCACCTCCTCTTCACAGATCGTTAGTGCTGGTGGGAGGTCAGAGTGGAGGAGGGATGGAGTTCCTGGGGCTGCAGATAATCCTTTTGTGTGGGTGGGAGGTGAGAACTGTAGGTTCTTTTCAAACCTGCAGTAAAAGCTGTTTAGGTCGTTAGCCAGCTGGAGGTTTTCCACAGGGTGGGGGGATGGTCTCCTGTAGTTGGTGATATTCTGCAGGCCTCTCCAGACAGAAGCAGAGTTGTTGGCTGAGAAGTTTTTTTGTAACTTCACACTGTAGCTCCTCTTAGCAAGCCTGATCTCCTTCGTCAGCATGTTTCTGGCCCGCTTGTACAGAGTCCAGTCACCAGTCCTGTAGGCCTCCTCCTTGGTCTGACATAGCTGCTTCAGTTTAGGAATGAACCAGGGTTTATTGTTGTTGTATGTGCAGAAGGTCTTGGTCTGCACACACATGTCCTCGCAGAAACAGATGTATGACGTCACAGTGTCAGTGACGTCAACTGACACTGTGACAGCCTGTGACAGCCTGTGACACTGACACCGTCAACAATTCGTGTTTTCACTCAGCACACTCACTCACTTACACACATACTCATGCACGCACACATGCTCTCAGCACACCTGCACTCCTCAGCCCCATCCACACTCATTCATGCACGTACACGCACACACACACACACACACACACACACACACACACACACACACACACACACACACACACACACACACACACACACACACACATACACACTGCACTCAGCACACGCGCACACCTGTGTTCACTCTGTTCATTTATGTTCCTTTGTATTTAAGTCTTGTTTGCTCGTCTGTATCTCGCCAGTTCATTGGATGTCATGCCCACTCCAGAGCTGGCCACTCTGTTGAGTCTCCATTTGTAAGTACTCTGCCCACCGTTCCGCTGGGGGCTTTTCCTTATCTTTATTCACCCTTTTCCTCCGCTGCCCAGTTCCGTCTGGGAGCGCGTGGGGCTCATCTATCCTCCTCCATGTCCGATGAACCGAAGAGTACAAACGAAGGTGTATTTTGTGCCTCGCTCTGTTCGCTCATTGGAGCCGTGTATCACTTTCATGTCTTCACTTGTTGAGCTTAATAAACTGACACTCAACACTCTCCAGGGTTGGATTTTCATCTCACTCATCCATGCGCTGCGCTTACGCACACATATGACAGACGGTAGTGAGACCTGCTATGATGTATGGTTTGGAGATGGTGGCGCTGATAAAAAGACAGGAGGTGGAGTTGGAGGTGGCGGAGTTGAAGATGCTAAGATTTTCATTGGGAGTGACTAGGAGGGACAAGATTAGAATTGAGTATATCAGAGGGACAGCTCACATTGAGCAGTTTGGAGACAAAGTAAGAAAGGCAAGGCTGAAATGCTTTGGACATGTGCAGACGAGGGCTAGTGGATATATTGGACAAAGGATGCTGAAGATGGAGCTGCCAGGCAGGAGGAAAAGAGGAAGACCACAGAGAAGATTCATGGATGTAGTGAAGGAGGACATGGAGAGGTTTGGTGTTCCAGAGGAAGATGAAGGGATAGGGCGAGATGGAGGCAGATGAGCCAAGGGAGCAGCCTAAAGAAGAAGCCCATCTTCACTCCCCATGCACTTTTAACGAAGAAATATGAGAACAATCAGAACAAAACCAGTAGGTTTCTCATAGTGCTGATGCTTGGAACCCTAAAAATACAATGATGTGAAAATTTGCAGTTGACATTTGCAGTTAAATTTGCATTGACATTCTTGGGGGGCAAAAAGCTTTAAATTGAAGATGACATTTGCATAAAAAAATAAAAAATTAGAAAACTTAGAAATCCATGGGAATAATTTTTTTAACTAATGCTGCCTTTTATGACAAAAACGGTTCCAAGATCTGCGATCAGCTGCTATAAGAAAGTTATGACACAATACCCAAATTTATTAGGAGAAACTTTAATGATTCAGGAACATTATTATTATTATTATTGTCTTTCACCCGAAACGGGTATATCCACAGTTCCTTCCTTACTTCTCTCCGCTCTGCGTCGAGCCCGTCTTTTCTCGTGGGCTATCACTCTCTTTGTATTATGCGCCCTGCAAACTTACCTCGTGAGGTTCTTCCATTCCGCTCTATCATGTACTACCAATTGCCATTGATCTAAAACATCGGCACACTTCAATGCATTTTTGCATGTGTCCTTAAAACGGAGTTTGGGTCGACCTACTTTGTGAGAACCATGAGCCAGCTCACAATACAGGAGTTTCTTCACCGGCCTATCATCATTCATTCGACAGACATGACCTAACCAGCGCAGGCGACTCATTACAAGCTTGATCGCGATGTCTTCGACGTGTGCCCGCCGCAGCACCTCCTCATTACTGATGAAATCGTCCCACTTGATGTTTAGTATCAGGCGAAGGTGACGCTGTTGGATTATGCGAAGCTGCCTAACTTCGTGCTGGTATAGGGTCCAGGTTTCGCTGCCATACATCAGGAGGGGCATAAGGCACTGACTGTAAACTGCAACTTTGGTAGAGACTGTGAGGTCATGCGAATCAAACACCCTCTTGCGCAGACGGCCAAAAGCACACAATGCTGCTTGAATGCGAGATGTAAGTTCTTCCTTCATAGAGCAGTCGTTGGCCTCCGTCGGTCTATGATGACCATGGAAGAGAATCCTAAACGTCTACTCTGCTGGAACAGCACCGCCTGTGGCTGAACAGGACGATGCGCGAATGGCAGTCCCTGTCACACAGGTCGCACTTGTGGGTGGTCTCCGTGCTGCTGGGTCTGTGGCGGTTCTTCCTGCGGGTCCTTTTTTCATCTGCTGCAGCAGTCAGTCTCTCTTCACCCGCCTTGAGCTGTCTGGTCAGGGTGCTGCTCCATTTGGAGCGGTCCGTTGCAAGGTCCTCCCAGCACTCTGTGCTGATCTCCAGGGCCTTCATGTCTCTCTTGCAGATGTCTCTAAAGCACAGCTGTGGGCGGCCAACGTCTCTCCTGCCAGTTGCCAGTTCTCCGTAGAGGACGTCTTTTGGGATTCTGCCATCCTCCATACAGTGAACGTGGCCTAGCCAGCGGAGCCTGCGCTGCCTGAGTAGAGTGAACATGGAGGGAAGACCGGCGCGGGACAGAACTTCTGTGTTGGGCACTTTGTCCTGCCAGGATATGTCCAGGATGTGGCGAATGCAGCGCAAGTGGAAGGAGTTCAGTCTCTTTTCCTGCCGGGCGTATGTTGTCCACGTCTCACTCCCATAGAGCAGTGTGCTGATGACGCAGGCGTTGTACACTGCCATCTTCGTCTTGACAGAGAGTTTGGGATTCTCCCACACTCGTGTGGTGAGGCGAGCGAGTGTGAAGGCTGATTTTCCAATCCTCTTGTTGATCTCTGTATCAAGGGAGAGGTTGTTGCTGATCGTGGACCCCAGGTACGTGAACTGATTCACGACCTCCAGCTCGTAGTCATCGATGGTGATGGTTGGTGGTGCTTCCGTGCCTTGCGCCAAGACGTTAGTCTTCTTCAGGCTGATGGTAAGCCCGAAGTCCTTGCATGCCTGGGAGAAGTGGTCCATCAGGGTCTGAAGCTCCTGCTGTGTGTGGGTTGCGACTGCAGCGTCGTCTGCGAAGAGCATGTCTCTGATTAGAGCCTCGCGTACTTTGGTTCTGGCTTTCAGGCGGGCGAGGTTGAAAAGCCTGCCGTCAGATCTTGTGTGCAGGTAGATTCCCTCTGTTGCTGTGCTGAAGGCATGCCTCAGGAGCATAGCAAAGAAAATCCCAAAGAGGGTTGGCGCAAGTACACAGCCCTGTTTCACTCCGCTGCGTATGTTGAATGGCTCTGAGACGTTGCCATCGTGCTGCACTATCCCCTGCATGTTGGTGTGAAATGATTCAATGAGGCTTTGCAACTTTGGTGGGCATCCTATCTGCTGACATAACTGCCGAGATACTTGAAGCGAGTAACGTTGGCCAATTTGATGTTGTCAATAAAGAACTCAGCTGTATTGCCAATACACATGGTCTCCGTTTTGACTGTGTTGATGCAGAGACCCATTCTCTTAGCGACGTCATTGTAGGAGGATAGTAACATCTGCAGGCCCTCTGGTGTATCACTGAAGATCGCGATATCGTCAGCATACTGAGCTTCTCTAATATAATCTGTGAGGACTCTGGATTTCGCTTTTAATATGCGGAGGTCAAAAAGATCGCCATCGTAACGCAGTCTGATCTGTACGCTGCAGGTGTGCTTGATTTCTTTGAAAGCGAGCCAAAGTAGGACTGCTGCGTATATGCCAAAGAGTGTTGGAGCTAGTTTACACCCCTGCTTGACCCCGCTGTTGTATTCAAGGGATTGGGTGAGTTCACCATTGATAGCAAGTCGGGCGTGCACGTCCGTGTATAGTCTCTTGATGATTCTTATAAACTTTGGAGGACAGCCAAGTTTGCCAAGGATGATGAAGAGGAGCTCGCGATTGACCATGTCAAACGCCTTCACAAAATCCACGAAAGCTATGTACAAACATCTGCGCTGCTCTCTTGTTTTTTCCATCAGCTGGCGAAGGGTGAAAATCCCATCTATTGTACTTCTACCGTTTCGATACCCTGACTGCGACTGGGGGTAGATATATTCTGCTAACAGGTGAAGCCTCTGCAAGATAACGTCTGCGAAGACTTTACCGACAGCACTGAGCAGTGAGATTCCTCTGTAATTGCCACAGAGGCTTCTGTCACCTTTTTTGAACAGAATTGCGATGATGGCGTCTATCCAGTCGGTTGGGATAATCTCTGTAGTCCAGCAGATGTTGAATAGGACAAGTAGTAAAGCTCTTAAGCGACGTCCTCCATGCACAAGTACTTCAGGTAGAATACCGTCTGGACCTGGGCTCTTTCCTAATCGGGTGTTTCTAAGGGCTTGGTCAAGTTCTTGGTCTTCAATCGGAAGGCTCATTGATTCGATAACTGGAAGCTGGTCTATGTCATCGACGATGCTCAAGTCAACAGGCACTTAGATACCAGGAGCTTATGATCGGTGAAGCAGTTTGCTGCTTGATTGACTCGTGTCACTGTAACATATGGTTTTGCGGCCTTATTGGATAGTACATGGTCGATTTGGTGCCAGTGCTTTGAACGTAGGTGTTGCCATGTGTTCTTTAAGGTGTTTTTCTGTTGGAACATAGTACCCATGACACTGAGCTGGAATCTGGTGCAGAATTCTAAGAGCATAAGCCCGTTGGAGTTCATTTTACCAACGCCATGTTTTCCAATTACATTCGGCCACGATTTCCAGTCCTTGCCCACTCGAGCATTAAAGTCGCCCAGGATGATGATGATGTCCATCTCGGCGGCAGATGTGCAGCTGCTAAGCTTTTCATAGAACTGCTCTTTTTCTTCCTGAGATCTTTGCATGGTCGGCCCATATACACTAATGAGAGTTAGATTGTTTCCTCCCTTTAGCTGTATGCGCATTGACATGAGCCTGTCGCTAATTGGTGTAGGGGTGATACCTTGAGCAGCTAGCCTGTTGGAAATAGCAAAGCCAACGCCAGCTGTTCTCTCTTCTCCTCCACTCCAGAAGCTTGTATGACTCCTCTCAACTACGTTTCCGGTGCCAGGTCGCCGAACTTCGCTTAGGGCACAGATGTCAATGGATGCTTTCTCGAGCTCACGACAGATAAGGGCTGTTGCTCTTTCAGGTCTGATTGAGGACTCACTGTCGTTGGTTGTACGGACATTCCAAGCACCAAGATTGAGGCATTGTTTGCATGAGTTTGAAACAGAAGGTCGATGGTGTTGTTCGTCGGTTACCCCAGACGCGGTAGCAGTATACGGACTTCGTCCACTTATTGCCACTGCCGTATTGAGTGGCGCATTGGTTCCCCCGTATGCGGTAGCCATATCTTCTCTCCTTAACTGTACTTCCATTGAAAACTGTGGGGCTGCACCTATGGTGATGACGACACTGCTTGGCGCATAGGCAGTGTCCCTTGGCGAGGTGCTCTGTTGGTCGACAACACAGCAAAGCTGAGATGGTCGCAGAGAAGCTCGTTGCATTTTGCCGTAACTGAAGCCGAGTAGACAGTCAGAGACGCCTGCCGCAACTGAAGCCGAGTTGACATTCAGAAGCGCCAATGATGTAGTGCCAGAGATGCCATCAAGTTGATGACATAACTGCCGTGCCGTGACCCTGGCAAGGGAGGCTGCGGGTGTACTAGCACTTGCCCAAGGTGTGCACCCAAGGCTAGTGGAGGGAAGGAGGTGCCTCACTACTCCATTCTAGACCGGCTCCGAGCAAAGCTCCAAGCAGAGTCAAGCCACTGCCCCTATTCAGAAACATATGACTTAATTTAACAGAAAAACAAATCTACAAAGACAAGAAAAAGCAAATGTCAGTGGAAATGATGCAGTTTAAAAAAAAGCAATAGAATATCTCATGTTGTTAATGGACAATAAAATGTAGGTTAATTGTAAATATAAATTAGTGGTCAACTGATCAAGTAAAATATCTGAACAACACTGCAAAGTCCAAAATGAAAGAAAGAAAGAAAGAAAACAAAGAGCAGCATTTAAAATAAAGATGAAAGTGCTTTACTTAAGTGCTCCTTCCTATAGGTCATAGAGTGCATTTATTATCAAATTCCCAGACTGCAGTGTTATCATCATTTAACACTTAACATTTAACGCAATAGACAGGGGGAATTTAATAAATTAGTGCGATATTATATCTTCAACAAAGCTTCCTTCCATTAATGACAAATACAATCCTCTGTACCATAAAACTGATATCTTTACATTCCAGTGATGAAACCCCGCTGCTGCAGGAGTGTTCACACCAAACGTGAAAACAAGATGCTTCCAAAGTGTCATGTTTAGGCCCCTTAGGGGCAGAGAGGACAAACCCAGGCGCTGAATGGTGTTGTGCATTTATTAAACAGAAAAAAACCCCACAAAGTCCAAAAATAGTGCAGTACATACACAAAAAAGCAAACAAGAAAAACTTACAGACGGGATCACTCCTGAGCCAGCTGGACTCAGAAGGAAATGAGGAGGTGATCAGAAGAATGATCATGCAGAGGAAAACCAGTCTTGACATCCAGTCTAGCAGCAATGAAACTGTGAAAAGGCAGTGCTTAAATACCATACATCCTACTGAGCTGCAGGTGTGAGTCAATGAGGAGCCAGTGACCGAATTAGTCCCACTGCCCGCAGCTGAGCTGGCAGGAGAGTAACCTGTGGGCAGTGGTGGAAGTGTGGGAAGAAGAGGCTCAAAAGAAAACAACCCACAAAACAAGTACAGAAATAGACAAATCAAACCAACAAACAAACAATACTTGGAAATAAAGTGATGGTCTGAGCTCAAGTAAAAACATGAGCTCAGACACATGACACCAAAGTTTATGCAAATGCCCTTCGTGGAAACTTTGCAACAAATTAAGAAAACACGCTGCAAATTTTCAGAGACAACCACTGCAATCAAAAAAAGAAAGAAAAAAGAAAAATCCTGAAAATTTTTGGAAAGCCATTACAAATTTTGTGGGGAAAATGCTGCAAATTTACAAGGAAAACTGCAAATTACAATGAAAAAACTTTGGAAATCTGAAGAAAGAGAATGCTAATTTTCCCCTGTAATACCAACTTGTATATTGTACGTTTGCAGTGTTTCCACAGAAAAGGTGTACATATAAAAAGGTGCCAATTTTCAAAAAGGAAAAAAGCTACAAATATTTTTAAATAGAAAAAGATGAAAATTTTACAGAAAGAATTCAATGTTATATGACAAACAAAATGTTAATTTACAAGAATTTTTTGTTTGTTGTGTTTATGTACCCCCCTTTCCAAAAAAAAGTGAGAGGGTTATTTTTCATTTAAAACAAGCAAACATAAAAACATGTTTAAAAAAGTATCAAGGATATGGTATATTAATATATTATATTAAAGACAATTATACATGTTTTCTTGCTTTTTTCAGGACTCATGGTGTCGGCGATTGAACGCATTGTTGAAGTACTGTAATTGAAACAAAGATCAAACTAATTACAGAAATTTACTCAAAAAATATTACGCCTATGAGCTCTCAGATCCGTATTCTCTTTTATTTATTTCCTATCCTTTTTGCCATAGAATTCAAAAAATATTTTATTATGACACTGGTGAAGACTAAGCTTATATGTGATAAAATCCATTAACTGTTTTATTCATATTTTAATTTGATAATAACAATATTGTGATAAACATTAACTTTTATATTGTAGATACATTCTTTTATAAGCTTATACCAAACTCATTTATATACATGTAAAGGCCTATATTTATAGAAATGCGCTTTGTACAGTCAAGTTGCATGATGTTGAAAAAAATATTCTTTTTTCATGTATGATTTGACATAACGCACGGCTCAGGAGACGCACACACACAGGCTTAGAGTAGTTCAAAGAGTTTATTAACAGCAGGAGTGAATGAGTGCGTGTCTGCGGGATGTAAATGTGTTGGTGATGGTGTCTGCTCCAGGCACAGAGGCAGGTGACCGTACAGCCGAGCAACCCTATGGAGAGAGCACAGGGAGAGGGTGACGGGCATACACCAACACAGGAGGGATTTATGGCGAGAGAAGGACTTACTTGGTGGGTCAGGACAGCTGGCACAACAAGGGGGCGAAGCCCGGAAGACAGCCACCTGGAGAGCTCCGTACAGCAGCGAGGATTGGGCGATGGAGTGGAGATGTCCGCCGCTGGGGAATCCACCTGTGCACAGGGGAGAAGACTGAAGAAAAGAGGTAAGCGATCTTCTTACCAAAATGGTGACGCTGAAGGGAAGTATGCTCACAACGGTGAGGGACGAAGTCTGACGGCTTCAGGCCGAGCCTCCGGGCGAGACGGCCTTTATCCCTCGCCGCTGATGATTGTCAGGTGCGTGAGCAGGTGGCGCCGTTGATGAATGGCGCGGCGTGACAGTACTCCCCCCTCTAGCAGCGCCTCCTGGCGATGGCTTATCCGGGTGCGCTCGGTGGAAGTCCGCGATGAGCGATGGGTCCAACACAAACGACGGGGGCACCCATTGTCGATGCTCGGGCCCATAGCCCTCCCAGTCCACCAAGTATTGCAACCCACGACCTCGGCGCCGGGAGTCCAGGATGGAGGAGACGGACCAGGCCGGATGGCCACCAATCATCCGGGGCGCGGGTTGCGCTGCAGGAGGAGGGCAAAGGGGGTCAGTGACTGCCAGTTTCACCTTCGACACATGAAAAGTGGAATGGATGCGGAGGGAGGGGGGAATAGCCACGCGCACAGCCACCGGGTTGATGATCCGGGTGATGGGAAAGGGACCCATGAAACGCTGTGCCAGCTTCCTCCTCTCGCCTTTTAATGTGACGTCCTGGGTAGACACATACACGAGTTGCCCAACTCTGTACGCCGGGGCAGGTCTTCTGTGCCGGTCCGCCACGGTCCTGTTGCGCTCCGCTGTGCGTAAAAGCGCATGACGCGCGGCAGCCCAGGTGGAGCGGAACTGCCTAAGGTGCGCCCTAACGGAGGGGACAGTCACCTCGTTCTCCTGCGCTGGAAACAGCGGGGGGTCGTAACCCAGGGACGCCTTGAAGGGGGACATCCCCGTTGCAGAAGAGCGGGCGGTGTTGTGGGCATACTCCACCCAGGCGAGATGGTTGCTCCAGGACGTCGGCTTGGATCTAGTAACACAGCGGAGCGCAGCCTCCAGCTCCTGATTGGTCCTCTCACACTGCCCGTTAGACTGGGGGTGATGGCCGGAGGAGAGGCTCACCTTGGCTCCGATGGCGTTACAAAAGGATCTCCAAACCTCGGATGAAAATTGGGGGCCCCGGTCCGAGACCACGTCCACCGGAATCCCGTGCAGCCTGACCACGTGTTGGACGAGGAGGCCCGCCGTCTCCAGGGCAGTAGGGAGACCTCGCAGGGGAACGAAGTGCGCCGCCTTGGAGAAACGGTCCACAATGGTCAGGACGGTGTCAAAGGAGTTGGAAACGGGGAGTCCGGTGACGAAGTCCAGTGCGATGTGCGACCAGGGCCTGCCGGGGACGGGCAGAGGCTGGAGCAGACCCGCTGGGGGGGCATTTCCCGACTTGCTGGTGGCACAGATTGGGCAAGCCCGGGCGTAGCGGGCTGCATCCCTCCGCAGGCCTGGCCACCAAAAGGACCGCTGGAGGAGGCTGATCATCCGAGAGGTGCCGGGATGACAGGTGAGCCGGGAGGTGTGGAGCCAGTGGATGACCTCTCCTCGGACCGCAGATGGGACGAACAGTCTTCCCTCCGGTCCGCCGCCAGGATCAGGTTCCACCTCCTGCGCCTTCCGGATCTTGTCTTCAATGTCCCAAGAGATGGCACCGAGGACGCACGACCTGGGCAGGATAGTGTGGGGCGTCTCCTCAGCCTCCACGGGGGTGAACTGCCTAGAGAGGGCGTCAGGCAGGCCGTTTTTGGAGCCCGGCCTGAAGGTGATCGAGAAGCGGAACCTGGCAAAGAACAAAGACCAGCGCGCCTGGCGGGCATTCAGGCGCTTGGCAGATCGTAAATACTCTAAGTTCTTGTGGTCCGTCAGGACCACAAACGGCAGGTCCGCCCCCTCTAGCCAGTGGCGCCACTCCTGTAAGGCGAGTTTAATGGCCAGGAGCTCTCTGTCCCCCACATCGTAGTTCCTCTCCGCCGGGGACAGGCGCCGGGAGAAGAAGGCGCACGGCCGTTTGGCGCCATCGTCAGGTGACCGCTGGGATAACACTGCTCCCACTCCCGTGTCCGATGCGTCCACCTCCACAATGCACTGCAGCGCGGGGTCGACCTGGCGAAGGACCCGGGAGGAGGAGAACTCCGCCTTCAGCGCCCTAAAGGCAGCAGCGACCTCTTCAGTCCACCGGAACGGGACCTTCGGGGACGTGAGGCGGGTCAGCGGTCCGACGATCGAGCTGAAATTTGGGACAAAGCGGCGGTAAAAATTGGCGAAGCCAACAAACTGTTGCACCTGCTTCCGGGATGCGGGAGTAGGCCACTCCACCACCGCCTTCACCTTCTCTGGGTCTGGGAGCACCTGATCTTGAGCGATGATGAATCCCAGGAAGGATGTGGTCCTAGCGTAGAATTCGCATTTCTCAGCCTTCACGTACAGACGATTCTCCAGCAGTCTTTGGAGGACCCGCCTCACATGGACCTGGTGCTCGTCCCTGGACCTGGAGAAGATAAGGATGTCATCCAGGTAGACGAACACAAAAAGGCCGATGAAATCCCGGAGGACGTCATTAATGAGGCGCTGAAAGACGGCAGGAGCGTTGGTCAGCCCGAACGGCATGACGAGATACTCAAAGTGGCCGTTCGGGGTACGGAAGGCTGTCTTCCATTCATCTCCCTCCCGGATCCGGACGAGGTGGTAAGCGCTGCGTAAATCCAGCTTGGTAAACCAGGTCGCCCCCTGGAGGGAGTGAAAGGCAGTGTCCATGAGGGGCAGGGTGTAACGGTCCCTCTCAGTGATGTCATTCAGCGCTCGGTAGTCTATGCAGGGGCGGAGGGATCCGTCCTTCTTCCCGACAAAGAAAAACCCTGCCCCCACGGGTGACGACGATGGGCGAATAATCCCAGCGCTCAGAGATTCCTTCAGGTATGTATTCATGGTCTCCTTCTCCGGTGCCGACAGGCTGTAGAGCCGACCAGATGGCAGGGGAGCCCCCTGGCGGAGGTTGATGGCACAGTCATATGGTCGATGCGGGGGAAGAGACATAGCTTTCGATTTGCTAAATACCATACCCAGGTCGTGAAATTCTGGAGGCACCAGTGACAGGTCCGGAGGTGCTGTATCCGCCACAGGGGGAGCCGCGGACGGGGAGCAGGCGGCGGACTGAAGGCAGGTGCCCATACAGAAGGTACTCCATGCCGATACCCCAGCGGACCTCCAGTCCAGGACAGGGTTGTGGAGGCGTAGCCAGGGATACCCCAGGATGACGGGCGACACAGAGTTGGGCAGGACGTAAAATACCATCTCCTCCCGGTGGTTCCCTGAGATGATGACTGGGACAGGCATGGTTTGGTGAGAAACTCTCCCAAGGGAGGCACGGGAGAGATGGACCAGGGAGATGGGGTGTTTTAATGCCTGACAGCGGATGCCCAATCGGGTTGCCAGGCCTTGTGAAATGAAGCTGCCCTCTGCGCCCGAATCCACCAGTGCGTGGGTGAGGTGCCCAGTGGGATTGTGGCAAAAACGGATGGGCAGCTTTAATTGAGTGAGAGAGTCTAACCGGTTGGGACCCGCGAGGCTCCCTACAGCGATTCGCGGACCCCGCCGACTGGCTTTCCGCGGGCAACGCTCCACAGTGTGTTGGTCACCTCCGCAATACATGCAGAGGCCCAACTCACGGCGGCGTTGTTTCTCCGCAGGGGAAAGCTTGGTCCAGCCCGTCACCATCGGCTCCGACTCCTCGGGGCACAATGCTGGCGGCGCCGCCAGGGGGCGAGCTTGGAACAGGTGCGGCGAGACTCCACGAGGGCGAGAAGAAGAAGACTTCCGCCCCGAGGAGCGCTCGCGCAGCCTGTTATCCAAACTTATCGCTAAGGATGTCAGCTCCGCTAGCGTCCCAGGGATATCCCGTCCAGCCAGTTCATCCCTCAGATCACTATTGAGGCTGCGGAGGAACAGGCCACAGAGGGAGCGTTCCTCCCAGCCCAATTCCTCCGCCGCTACCCGGAAGTCGACCGAGTAGTCCGCTGCCGACCGGCCTCCCTGCTGGAGAGCGAGGAGCCGATCGACCTGGACCGTCTCGGTTTGAGAATGGTCAAAGACCTCCAGAAAGCGCCTCACGAACTGGTCATAGGTGAGGGTGGCATAACTGGGCCTCGCCATTACGGCGTAGGTCCAAGTTAACGCACGCCCCTCCAGAAGATTCCCTATGTAACCAATCCGACTGTGATCCGAGGGAAAATCTCCGGGCACACGGTGGAACACGGACTCACACTGCATAATGAACCCCCGCGCTCCGCCGAGCTTACCGCTAAAGCGGGCGGGGGTCGGAATCGGTGTGAGCCGAACCGGTGCCACTGGAGCCGGCTGGACGGCCGCTGGAACAGCAGGAGCCGCGCCACCCTGACGAGCCGGGGGGAACGGCTGTTGAGGATCCAAGCGGCCCAACCGGTTAGTTAAATTCAATAATTGATTAAAGATCACCTGTTGTTGATAAGCTATTTGATCCACTCTAGCCTCGAGAGTGGAAAACCGGTGTGCGAGCCCGCCGTCCGCCGAGCCGCTCTGCTGAAGCCGTACTGACATAACGCACGGCTCAGGAGACGCACACACACAGGCTTAGAGTAGTTCAAAGAGTTTATTAACAGCAGGAGTGAATGAGTGCGTGTCTGCGGGATGTAAATGTGTTGGTGATGGTGTCTGCTCCAGGCACAGAGGCAGGTGACCGTACAGCCGAGCAACCCTATGGAGAGAGCACAGGGAGAGGGTGACGGGCATACACCAACACAGGAGGGATTTATGGCGAGAGAAGGACTTACTTGGTGGGTCAGGACAGCTGGCACAACAAGGGGGCGAAGCCCGGAAGACAGCCACCTGGAGAGCTCCGTACAGCAGCGAGGATTGGGCGATGGAGTGGAGATGTCCGCCGCTGGGGAATCCACCTGTGCACAGGGGAGAAGACTGAAGAAAAGAGGTAAGCGATCTTCTTACCAAAATGGTGACGCTGAAGGGAAGTATGCTCACAACGGTGAGGGACGAAGTCTGACGGCTTCAGGCCGAGCCTCCGGGCGAGACGGCCTTTATCCCTCGCCGCTGATGATTGTCAGGTGCGTGAGCAGGTGGCGCCGTTGATGAATGGCGCGGCGTGACATGATTATGTATTTCATATAACCAAGCTGTGCAAAGATTTTATGTAAGATATACATTGTATGTATTGTAATCGTAGTATTGTATCGTATTCAGTGAAAATAAACATGTGTGGGCACATATGGGCACATATGTTGGTTATATATGCTCCACAAATATATTGCTGTGTGTTTATTGTGTGCTGCACGTCTCAGGGAACAAAAGGACTGAGTCTCCAAGAGACAACGAGAGAGTGTGAGATTTGGCCTTTGTTTCAGGGAGATGACCTGGGGAGATTTCCGGACCACCAGAGACTAAAGGACAATGGTGTGGAAGATCAAAGGGGTTACATTGTGACTGGGATTAAATACCATGTGACTGTATGTTTGCCTAAACACCATGTGACTTGAGTTTCGATGTCCGGGGTATAAAAAGGAGTTGTGAGATTATTCTTCCTCTTTTCCTGCTTTGAGATTGTTGGAGTATGTGATCTGTGAATAAAGCTGAACCTGAGGAATAACTCAGTCTCATCCTTCTGCACATTCTCCACACATGGATCTATATAAATATGTTGGTTCGTTTTTTGCTCCGGGTACGTTGATAATGCATTGACTTCTCATCAGTAAAGGAATATCAATCATTCGCCAGCCCTTTCTTCGTTTTCCATCTCCCGAAAAAGACAAAATGCATATTTATGCATCCTGGTTTACCTCACCTCTGCTCTTTGTTTCATGACAGTCCCCTCCGAAATCAAACATATTCTGCTTTTTGTGGCGCTAAATGTGACTGTCATGAGTCTGAGCCCAGTGCTCGGACTCTCAATGTATTTTGAGTATTTTATGTCTGTTATTATTTTCTTGTCCTTCCTTCTCTCCCAGACACACCCACCATCCACTCATAGTCTGTTCCCTAGTTCCCAGCTGTGAGTGATTGTCTGTCAGGTTCACCTGCTCGCTCAGCCTGCCCACACCTGCAGCTCATTTGGGTGCCGTGTATTTAAGCCTTGTCAGTTCATTGTTTGAGTGAGGCACCATTGTATGTTCTCCTGTTTACGCTTCGCCTGTCTCCACATTTGCAGAGGGATGCTGGCTCTGGAACGCAGACTGTAAGTTTTCCCTTATTTGTATTTTTGTAAGTTTTGCACAGTTTCTGGTTTTTGTTCTTCTGTTAATAAATGTCACAACACAATTCGGCGCCGAGGTCTGTCTCTCTCTGCCCCGAGGGGCATTCATGACAGCGACACTGAAAAGTGCAGCCTACATTAGCACAAAAGTAGTAATTGCTTAAGGTGGCAGAAGTTAAATATTAATCATTACTGCCCTCAACGGGATTTGAACCAGGTCTGCTAAAATGCAACTACTCCATAAACTAGGGTCTTAAGTGTGTGCGTGATGCAAAGAATCATTACTTATTGGCAGTGCAGTTGTTTTCCCGTTTTGCAAGTCGTTAAAAAGAAACACTAGTATTGCGATCTCTTTTGGATTAGTGACTGTAACAGGATTACTACATTTATCAGACAAACACGTTGCATTACTGCCTTACACCGAACAATAATCAGATTACTTAAAGGTGCAGTGTGTAATCTTCAGCACAAACTAGCAGTCAGCTTTAAAAATGTAAACAATTCACATTTTTCAGCCATCACTCTATTCCAAAGCATACAGGAACTCCTGCAAAAGTCATTTGCTTGCTGAATAGCGGTATGCTGAGCCGAACCGCACCTCGGACACAGTCCAAGGTCAGATAATTTTTTTCACACATAGGGAGTTGTTCAGAACTCCTTATACAAAGATATACAGTAATGATAATCAAGTCAGTGGTGGTAATGCACCTATAAGCTGATTGCCAACCGCCAATCAAATCTAAAAGAAGAAGAAGAAGGAATGTTCACTCACTCGCTCCCTTCCTACTCGCTATATAGTGAATTTAGATATAGTTCCCTGCGATGGACTGGTGATCTGTCCAGGGTGTACCCTGCCTCTCGCCCAAAGATGCTGGGATAGGCTCCAGCCCCCCCCCCCCCCCCACAACCCGAAAAGGATTAAGCGGAAGAAGATGGATGGATGGATGGATGGACTACATAGTAAACTCATTATCACGCTATCACTCTATGATGTCTGCATGCTGTCCCATGATGTTCCTCTGATGTTGGCGATCATAGGAGCATCTACATGATGTCTATATGATGTCAGACAAATCGTAGGGCTGATGATGTTCCTATGATCTCAGAAGGATGCCTATATGATGTCGGACAGACCACAGGACTCCCTACAGGACATCACTCTATCACTCTATCACTCTATAAATTCAAGAAATCTCTGTGTGTCTGTGTGTCTGTCTGTGTCTGTCATGTTTATAGGACATCATAGAACAGCCTATGATGTTTGCCTGATGTCCTATGATGCATGCACTGATAAACTAAGAAGAAGATCTATGAAGAAATAAATATGCAAGACGGAATAAGAATAATAACAATAATAGCAACCCAGGATAATAATAATAAGGTGAAATACAGAAAATCCGAACTTAAAGCGAGGATGTGGGCTGGGGCTCATGCCCTGGAGACAAAGAATATCACTCTCTATATATAATTCAAGAAATCTCTGTCTGTCATGATGTCATAATGTCACGATCATAGGACTCGCTAAAAGATCATAGGACTTGCTACGAGATCAAAGACAGGCTTCACTCACGATCATAGCACTCGCTATGACATCATCAAAAACCAAAGGCAGGCATTACTCATGATCATAGCACTTACTATGACATTATCATAGATCAAAGGCAGGCATCAACGAACAAATGGTGATGTCAAAGATCCAAGGCAGGTTTCACCATGGTTGCTGTTGCCATGGTAACAGTAACTTTCTACGGGCATGCAGAAATGTTTGCTTACACTTGCTTTCTATGGGCATGCACGGGTGTGCACGGGCATGCAGGCACAGGTATGCACTAGTATAATAGACACAGGTAATCTACATAACACAGAACAGTAACAGGCAGGAGAACAGGTAACAAGCAGGGGCAACAGAGATGGCAGAGCATGGTTACAGAAAATGGGATGGGCGGGGCTGCACAGATAATCACACACAGGGGACCAGAGGGGAGACAAGACCAAGGCAATAATGATAATGATAATGACGAGAATAATAATAATAATGCTGATAAACTTAAACTAAGAGGAAGACCAATGAAGAAATAAATATGCAACACAGAATAATAATAATAGCAACCCAGGATAATAATAATACTGTGAAATACAGAAAATCCCAACTTCAAGCGTGGATGTGGGCTGGGACCCATGCCCTGGAGACAAGCTTGGGCGGTGCGGTGGCGCAGTGGTTAGCACTGCACCAGCACAGCAACTCACCCTTGGCCATGGGATCCCTGGTTCAATCCCAGCCCCTGACCAATAGTGATCTGTGTGGAGTTTGCATGTTCTCCCCGTATCTGCGTGGGTTTACTCCGGGATTTCTCCGGTTTCCTCCCACAGGCCAAAAACATGCAGGTTTGGTTAATTGGAGACTCTAAAGTGGCCCTAGGTGTGAATGTGTGTGTGAATGGTTAAGGGATAGCGCCGTACCGTGGCTGCTTCATCCATCCAGGTGGATGCCCTCAATTTCCCCTCTGGGGATCAATAAAGTATACAAAAAGCAATATCATCACTCTATATATTATTCAAGAAATCTCTGTCTGTCACAATGTCATGATGTCACCATCATAGGACTATTTAAACTATTCAAACTTCAAACTTATTTTACCGAGGAATTTACCAATTAATTCATTAAAAATCCTTCAATGTGATTTTCCGGATTTTTTTTTCTCATTTTGTCTCTCATAGCTGAGGTATACCTATGATGAAAATTGGAGACCTCTCTCATCTTTTAAGTGGGAGAACTTGCACAATTGGTGGCTGACTAAATACTTTTTTTCCCCACTGTATATAGTGTGGGTTGATTCAGCAAATATTTCACTCTGTGTTGTATTGCAATTGATTTAGATATTTTACCTTTAATATAATTAATATGTGACTTCCAACACAGTTTATTATCAATTATTTCTCCAAGAAATTTAGTTTTGTATACCCTTTCAATCTCTACACCATTTACACTGAGTTTAGATACTAAGTTGTTGTGATGGTTGTTAAAAACTATAAATTTTGTGTTACTTAAATTGAGCGTTAATTTGTTTGAATCAAACCACAGTTTAAGCTTTCCTAATTCCTTTCCGAGTGTATCCAAAAGTAGTTCCAAATTGCTTCCACTGCATAATAGATTAGTGTCATCAGCAAACAATATTAAATCCATTTTTTCCAAAACTTTACATATATCATTTATATACATATTGAATAACAGTTGCCCCAAAACTGAACCCTGTGGGACTCCACAAGTAACCTTCAGTAACTGTGAGTTTTTGTTACCAACACATACATACTGATATCTATTCTTTAAGTAACTACATAACCAGGACAGTGCTACCCCCCTAATACCACAATTTTGTAGTTTCTTTAATAATAAATTATGATCCACTGTATCAAATGCTTTTTTAAGATCCAGGAATACCCCAACTGAGTACTGACATGATTTCTGGCCCAGAAAACACGCACACAGGCTCGGGTGAGATTTAAGAGTTTTATTCAGCAACAGGTGTATGTATGCGTGAGTGGGGAATGTAAATGTTCTCTTGGGGACAGGAAAGCACCGAGGGCAGAACAGACACCGTACAGCCAGGCAACCCTGAGGACAGAGCAGAGAACAGTGGATGAGCAATAGTCTCAGTGGGATGGTGAAAGTAATAATGTGGCTTACTTGCAGACGTATTGGTGGCTGGCGTTGGCAAGAGAAGCTCCCGCCTGGGAGACAGCACCCTGCTGCGCTCGATGGAGAGATGCTGCGAGGAGGGGCGATGAATGGATAATTCCGCCGCCAGGAGGATTCACCTGTGCACAGGGGAAGAACTTTGGAGAACAGGTAAGAGAACCTTACGTGAGGATGATGAGCAGCGGCGTTGGCCGAGAGGAGTAGGCAAACGCAGCGCTTGAGCGTGGAGATGAGCTGACGGCTCCAGGCCGAGGCTGCGGGCAGAGCAGGTTAAGTAGAGGCAGCCTGATGAAGCACAGGTGTGCGCACGGCTGGAGTGGATGACAGGCGGGAGCAAGTTGTGACAGTACTCCCCCCCCCGAGCAGCGCCTCCTGGCGCTGGCTTGTCAGGGTGCGCCCGATGGAACACCTCAACGAGTTGCTTGTCCAGCACGAAGGAGGGGCGCACCCAGCATCTGTGCTCCGGGCCATAACCCTCCCAGTCCACCAAATACTGTAACCCCCGGCCCCGACGTCGGGAGTCCAAGATAGCAGTGACGCTCCACGCCGGGTGTCCATCGATCATTCTAGGAGGGGGCGGCACCCTGGGAGGAGGACAGAGAGGATTAGACATCACAGGTTTAACCTGAGAAACGTGAAATGTGGGATGAGCACGGGGGGGGGGGGGGAAGCGCCAGACGCACAGCCACTGGGTTAACCACCTTCGTAACAGGATAAGGTCCAACGAAACGCTGAGCCAGTTTCTTCTTCTCCCCCTTCAGGTTAATATTCTGGGCTGACAACCATACCTGTTGTACCACCTGGTAGTGTGGCGCAGGCCTCCTGTGGCGATTAGCAGACTTGGCATTGCGCGATGCCGCATGTACCAGGGCCTGGCGCGTCTTAGTCCATAGCCGTCGACACCGTCTCAAGTGGGCCTGGATGGAGGGGACTGCCACCTCACCTTCTTCCTCAGGGAACAGCGGGGGATCGTAACCTAGAGACTCCCGAAAGGGGGACATCCCAATGGCTGAAGACAAAGTGGAGTTATGGGCATACTCCACCCAGGGAAGATGAATGCTCCAGGAAGAGGGACTGGAAGAGGCGACGCAGCGCAGAGCAGCCACCAGCTCCTGGTTGGTGCGCTCGCACTGCCCATTAGATTGAGGATGATGTCCCGAAGACAGGCAAACCATGGCTCCCAGATCGTTACAGAAGCTCCTCCAGACTTTGGACACGAATTGTGGCCCTCTATCTGAGACAATGTCAGCTGGGATGCCATGCAGCCTGACTACATGCTGCACCAACAGATCGGCCGTCTCACGCGCCGAGGGAAGCCCGGGGAGAGGCACAAAGTGGGCCGCCTTGGAGAACCGGTCCACAATGGTCAAGATGGTATTATATGAGTTGGAGACAGGCAGGCCGGTGACAAAGTCCAAGGCAATGTGTGACCAGGGCCTCCCGGGGACTGGCAAGGGGTGGAGAAGACCCGCAGGGGGAGCATTAGACGACTTATTCATGGCACACTGAGGGCAGGCGCGCACGTAGTTGGAGACGTCCTCCTGGAGCCCGGGCCACCAAAAGGACCACTGGAGAAGATCCACAGACCGGGAGACACCAGGGTGACAAGCGAGCTTAGAAGTATGAGCCCAATGAATGACATCACCTCGGACTGATGAGGGCACAAACAATTTCCCCGCTGGCCCGCCGCCTGGATCGGGTTCGGACTCCAGTGCCTTCAGGACTCTGTCTCTGATGGACCAGGAAACAGCCCCCACAATGCATGAAATAGGAACAACGGTATGGACCCCCTCTTCTGGTGCCTCAGGGGCGAACAGCCTGGACAACGCGTCTGACTTCTTATTCTTGGATGCCGGGCGGTAAGTAATAGTGAACCTGAACCTCGCAAAGAACAGTGACCAGCGCGCCTGGCGGGCATTCAGGCGCTTGGCCGTCCTGATGTATTCCAAGTTCTTATGGTCGGTCCAGACCACGAAAGGCTGAGCCGCCCCTTCCAACCGGTGACGCCACTCCTGCAGCGCGAGCTTCACGGCCAGGAGCTCTCTGTCTCCAATGTCATAATTACGCTCGGCCAAGGAGAGACGCTTGGAGTAGAAAGCGCAGGGGCGCAGCGCCCCGTCTGTCGGGGAGTGCTGAGACAAAACCGCCCCGACCCCAGTGTCAGACGCGTCCACCTCGACAAAACACTGTCGCTCTGGATCCACAAGAGAAAGGACCCGGGAGGATGCAAATTCCTTTTTAAAGATCTCGAAGGCTGTCTCCGCTTCCATCGTCCACTGAAAACGCACCTTAGGTGAGGTGAGGCGGGTCAAAGGGGGGGTGATAGAACTGTAACCAGGAACAAAGCGGCGGTAAAAATTAGCGAACCCCAAGAATTGCTCAACCTGCTTCTTCGAGGAGGGGGTAGGCCACTCGACCACTGCTTTAACCTTGGCTGGGTCGGGGAGGAGCTGATTGTGCAAGACAATAAAGCCCAGGAAGGAGGTAGTATTGGTGAAAAATTCGCACTTTTCAGCTTTGACGTACAGTTTATTCTCCAAAAGGCGTTGAAGGACCCGCCTCACATGGACCAGATGCTCCTCCCGAGACCGGGAGAAGATCAAAATATCTTCCAGGTAGACGAAAACGAAGACCCCCAGGAAGTCACGAAGGACATCATTGATCAGGCGTTGGAAGACAGCAGGAGCGTTGGTAAGCCCAAAAGGCATGGCAAGGTATTCAAAGTGGCCGCTGGGCATTCGGAAGGCCGTCTTCCACTCGTCACCCTCCCGGATCCGGACGAGGTGATAAGCAGCCCTGGAGGGAATTGAAGGCTGAGTCCATAAGTGGCAGCGTATAACGATCCTTAACAATGATGTCATTAAGGGCCCTAAAGTCAATGCATGGCCTCAAGGACCCGTCCTTCTTCGCCACAAAAAAGAACCCAGCACCCAGGGGGGATGAAGAAGGGCCAATAATTCCGGCACTGAGGGATTCCCGAATATAGGTGTCAATGGCCTCCCATTCTGGGGCAGACAGGCTATAAAGGCAGCCAGATGGGAGAGGCGCCCCCTGCAGGAGATCAATGGCACAGTCATACGGGCGATGGGGTGGGAGGGATAACGCCTTCGACTTGCTGAAAACCAGACCCAGGTCGTGAAACTCCGGTGGCACTGCAGAGAGGTCCGGCGGGGCGGGGTCAAGGGCGGGTGCAGGCACAGATGGGGCACAGGCCGCAGACTGGAGGCAGGTTCCCAAACAAAAAGTGCTCCAAAATAGGATGCAACCGGTCTGCCAATCAAACACAGGGTTGTGGAGGCGTAGCCATGAGTAGCCTAAGATGATGGGCGCCGCAGAGGTGGGAAGGACATAAAAGCTAAGGTCCTCACAATGAATGCCAGAGATAATGACGGAGATGGGCTTGGTAATATGAGTGACCTTCTCCAGGGGAAAACTGGTGAAAGCGACGAGATGAAGGGGAGTGGGCAAGGCTTGGCATTGGATGCCCAGGCGGGTTGCCAGACTCTTAGAAATAAAACATTGTTCGGCCCCCCGAGTCCACCAGTGCGTGAGATGTGTGACCAATGGAGTTGTGGCAGAGTCTAACTGGAACCTGACATTTAGAGAGGGGATTAGACTGGGTAGCGTCGACGAGGCCCCCTACAGTGACTCGCGGATCTCCCCTTTTGGCTTCACCGGGCAGACTTCCACGGGATGTTGGTCGTCTCCGCAATACATGCAGAGACCCAACTCCCGGTGGCGCTGTTTCTCTGCTAAAGAAAGTCTAGCCCGCCCGATGATCATAGCGTCGGGATCGTCGGCGACCTCCGGAGGAGGCAACGCCAGGGGGCGAGACTGAGGAGCGCGGATAGGAGCTCCGCGCGGGCGGCTGAAAGATTTCCTCTCGGCGGCCCGCTCCCTCAGCCTGTTATCCAAACTAATGGCCAACGAAATTAATTCTGGCAGCCGATCCGGCTGGTCCCGGCTGGCCAGTTCATCCCGCAAATCAGAATTTAGACTCCGAACGAATAGGCTGCAAAGGGCAGCATCACACCAACCAACCTCTTCCGCCGCCACCTGGAAGTCGACAGCGTAGTCAGCCGCTAAGCGGCTACCCTGGCGAAGGCTAAGTAGCCGCTTGGCCAACACGCTATCACGATCCGAATGATCAAAGACCTCGAAAAAATCTTGCACGAACTGGGTATAGGTCAAGGTCGTGTAGCTGGCCTTCGCCAAAACGGCGTAAGCCCAGGCTAACGCTCGCCCTTCCAGAAGATTTGAAACGTACCCAATTCGGCTTTGGTCTGACGGAAAGTCCCCGGGCATGCGCTGGAACACCGTCTCACACTGTAGAATAAACCCGCGCGCTCTGCCGAGCTTTCCGCTAAAGCGCGCTGAAGTGGGAATAGGAGTGAGACGGGTCGGTGGACCCGGGGCAGAGTAGCTGGCCTGAGGGGCGGGAGGAACTGGCCCGCCGAGCTGAGATGGAGGGAGCGCCTGCGGCAGATCGAGGCGATCCAACCGGCTAGTAATGGAGGTTAGCTGATTAAGGATAACCTGTTGTTGATGAACAATTAAGTCCACCCGAGCCTCGAGATTGGAGAGTTGGCATACGTACCCGCTGTTCGCTGGGCCGCTGTGCTGGAGCCGTACTGACATGATTTCTGGCCCAGGAAACACGCACACAGGCTCGGGTGAGATTTAAGAGTTTTATTCAGCAACAGGTGTATGTATGCGTGAGTAGGGAATGTAAATGTTCTCTTGGGGACAGGAAAGCACCGAGGGCAGAACAGACACCGTACAGCCAGGCAACCCTGAGGACAGAGCAGAGAACAGTGGATGAGCAATATTCTCAGTGGGATGGTGAAAGTAATAATGTGACTTACTTGCAGACGTATTGGTGGCTGGCGTTGGCAAGAGAAGCTCCCGCCTGGGAGACAGCACCCTGCTGCGCTCGACGGAGAGATGCTGCGAGGAGGGGCACAGGGGAAGAACTTTGGAGAACAGGTAAGAGAACCTTACGTAAGGATGATGAGCAGTGGCCTTGGCCGAGAGGAGTAGGCAAACGCAGCGCTTGAGCGTGGAGATGAGCTGACGGCTCCAGGCCGAGGCTGCGGGCAGAGCAGGTTAAATAGAGGCAGCCTGATGAAGCACAGGTGTGCGCATGGCTAGAGCGGATGACAGGCGGGAGCGAGTTGTGACAAGTACTCTTTATTTTCAACGGCAGTTGATATTTTTTCTATAAATTCCATTAGAGCAAAAGTAGTTGTCCTCTTGTGTCTGAACCCATATTGCTGCTCACACAATAAATTATTCTTCATTATGAAGTTGTCAATTCTCTCACAGAATATTTTTTCAAGTATCTTGGAAAATTGCGGCAATAGTGAAATTGGTCTATAGTTTGAGAATTCCCCTCTGTCACCCGTCTTGTATATCGGAATTACTTTAGCTATTTTCATTGCATTGGGAAATATACCTGTTTGGAGAGACAGGTTACAAATATACGTCAGTGGTTTCACTAAGCATTCAATAATAGTTTTGACTAAGAGCATGTCAATACCATCACAGTCCGTAGATGTTTTACTTTTAAACGATTTAACAATTTCAATGACCTCTCTCTCGTCTGTGTTCTTTATGTAAATGGAGTCTTTTATAGCAGTGTTTTTGCTTATTGTATCACCCGTAGGTGCCGTAATGGGTATTTCTCGAGCCAAATTAGGACCAATGTTAACAAAAAAGTTATTAAATTCATCTGCAGGTGAAACTGCATTCACACTCTGAGTCGTTTTATTATTTTTTGAAAAATTGGTTGGGTAGCTTGTATTTCTGTTTTTATTTCCAAGAATATTGTTAAGTATTGCCCATGTATTTTTAATATTTTCTCTGTTTTTCTCCAGTTCTTTACTGTAATAGTCTCTTTTACTACATCTCATTATATATGTTAACTTGTTTTTGTATGTTTTATACCGCTGCTCTGCTTCTTTTGTCCTTTTCTTTAGAAAAGCTTTATATAATGAATTTTTCTTTTTACACACCTTTTGTAATCCTTTGGTTAACCATGGCTTATTGACAAATTTATGTTTAAGCTTTTTCTTTACTAATGGACAATCTTTTTCATAAAGAGTGGTTACAATGTTTATAAATGTGTCATAGGCTTCATTTACATCTGATACATAGACTTTTGTCCAGTCTTGCTTCAGCAAGTCTTCTTTAAAAGAACTGATTGCATTTTGTGATTTGTATCTGAAAGATTTTAAAATTTTTTCTGTATTGGCCCCCGTGTGGCCATGGATAAGTGCAAAGATTGGCAAATGGTCACTTATATCATTTATCAATAATCCACTTTCTATTTTCTTATCAATAATATTAACAAACAGGTTGTCAATAAGTGTAGCAGTGTGAACTGTGATTCTACTGGGATGTGTTATTGTGGGATATAGACTCATACTGTACATAGAATTCATGAACTCTGTAATTACATTTTGTTAAAATGGATTTAAAATCAATATTGAAATCTCCACAAATTACAACCATTTTCTTACTAGTAATATTATTGTACAGCTCGACTAACTTATCTCTGAATGTCTCAATGCAAGTTCCCGGCATTCTATATATACAACTTATAATTAGATTTTTTGTTTTATCTTGGTCAATCTCAACAGTAACACATTCCAAAATCCCTGGTAGTGCAAAGGACATTCCATTTACAAGCTTACACCTATACAGGTCATCAATATACAGTGCAACACCACCACCCTTTTTTTGAGATCTGTTAATATGAAACATCTGATATCCCTCTATTGCCATCAGGGGAGCCTGCTCTTCATTAAGCCAAGTTTCACAGACTGCGATAGCTGTAAATTTTCTGTCTAGCTGTTTTAAATAGTCCTGAATCTGTGGAAAGTTTTTGTTAAGACTTCTACTGTTGAAGTGTATTATTGATAGTTTACCATCTAGTTGCACTTGACTTTTGAATTGCCTTTCAGTGTAATATTCACAATGATTATGAATATTATTGAAAAAGTGGTTATCAGGATCAGTATCATTCTCCATCTCTTGTAGTTTATGTTCAGCATAATGGCATATTTTCAGAGTTTGAATTTCCTCACTCTGTGTCAAATGACTTCCTCTAACTGGGGATAATTGATGTCTACTCAAGTCAGTCATAAGTTTTTTGTTTGTTTTGTTTAGTATTTTTTTCCTTTTTTTTCCGCCTTGTCCTGTCAGGCAGCTAGGCAAACAGAACAGGGATCTGTCATCCTTATTGTGCCAAAACAGATTTACTTTGCCAAGAGGAGCTTATACAGTACCTAACTGTGCACTGTATATTGTTGTACACTCCTCCTGTAATAACTTTTAATACTTTATTTTAATTGTTTTACCCATGGAAGACCCAACAGGATGAGGAAGAGGGAAAGGAAGTGTGTGAAGGGGGAAAAGAAAAGGGATGGGAACAGACAAAAAAACCCAAAAAAACAACTAAACAAACAAAAGACAAACTGCTTCTTCCACCGTAGATGTCTCAACACGAGTCTGGTTTCCGCACCTGTTAAAGGAGAGACACTTGTGCGTGTATGTCTGTGTGCATATATATGAGAACGCGCGCAAAATAAGTGTGTGCATGTGAGTGGTTTGTCAGGAAACATACGAGCAGAGGGCCGGTCGCAGCAGCTCTCCCCCCGGGAACCCCGAGCAGGCAAGACAGCGCCACCAACCCCCAGCCCTGAGGTCAGCAAGCTTCAGGAAAGCCAGGCATCCACCCCTGGAGGGACGATCAAGGGAGGGCAGGCCGCCCGGCGGCTGGTGCGGTGAGCCTACCCCCCGGACCTGCCCGACCCCCACCCCCCCCAGCGGGGCCAACATCCGCCCCTGGGCCCCAGGCACCAGGAGGCCAGCGACTCCACCCCCCCAGGACAAAGACCAGCCTGCACCCCCCCACCGCGAGCCCCCCCAGGCACCCCCACAGTGGCCCCACCCCAGCGCCACAAAACTGACCCATCATCACCACCTCCATTCATCACCCCCTCACTCACACTTAGACTCATATTCAGCCCCCCCGTCACTTCCTTGGTTGTACCTATATATTTAGTAGCACCCAGGGATTTTGACAACATGATAGGTCCCAGGCTCCCCACCAGACTCCCACGCACCCAGTAAGAGCAGGGCAACAGGGGTGGGGGAAGACCCCCACCCCACCCCCCACAGAACATGGTGGTTGTGTGTCGGTTATATGATATAATTGTGTGTAAATGTGTGGAGTACTAAAGTGCAATTAAAATTGGGGAGATAGTGATTGAAGCATCATTAGCCACTGCGATGGGCAGCAGAGCCCCCATCCCCCCAAGCCCTCAGTGTCTAAAATGCAATTAAAATTGAGGTGAGTGCAGCCCCACCACGGAGCAAAGGTATCCCCTTCACCGACACAGTGCGGCACACCCCCACCCCAAAGCCCTAAATGTAACAAAAAAAATCAGGGGGAGGGGGAGGGTGGGAAATAAGACTGGGAGGTAGGTGGTCTAAAAGCAAGACCGTCCCCCCCCAGAAGCCAGCTTGCAGACTGGTTTATGAGGCCACCCACTGCCCCCAAATCCCAACCCAGGGCGAGGGCTGCCAGCGGAAACAGCCCAGGACCCACCAGCATCACGCCCTGGTGCTCCAGCACCACTAACATGCCGGGGCAGCCAAACATACTTCCACTCATCTTACACACACGAACATGGACAACAACAGTCACAATAGTGAACAATGGGCCGGACCCACACGGCGCCCAACACGCCAGGCAACACCCCCGAGCGCCCACGCAGGCCCATGACCACCCACCCCAGACGCACACCAACAGCTGCAGGCCGCCCTGCAACCACAGCCACCCCGGAGCAACCCAATGAAAACACGGCCATCAACCCGCGCCAATGACCCCCCAGCCACCCCCAAGCACCACACACACCTGTTGCCAATGACACCAGGGGCGATGTAACAAAGTGCCTCACCCCCCAACACAACAGCAGGGCGGCCGGGACAAGCAGGCCTCGAAACGCCAGCCCCCATGCCACTAGATGGACTGCCCAACCCCTGCCACCCAACAAAGCTCTCCTACCCATACACACATCCTCCGCGCCCTAGACATCTACCCACAAGTAACCGCTTCCATACACACACGTAACTCCACCCACCATCACACATACCCACCCACACAAACACACAACCCCACCTGCCCACTCAACACACACCCACTTCCACATCTGCTCATATACAAGCCCACACTCACACGCACACACACCCCCACCCGCAGACCCCAGTGAACGGGGAGGGCGACCCAGAATGCGGGCACCAGCCCCAGGGCGGCACCAGGGCCCCAGGAAACACACGATCCCGCCGCGCAAGGATGTACCAGGGACAACCCCCACCGCCGGCGCACACCCGACTCCGGCCCGGGGGGGGGGGGATGCCCCCCCCAGCACCAGGGGCCCAGGGCCAGACCCAGACCCCCCCCAAGGGGCGAGGCCAGCCGACCAGGGGCCATAGCCCAACCCCCCCGGCCCACCCCACAGCCCCTCCTCCCCCAGGGCCAGACAGACGGCCACCCCGGAACAGGCCCCCTGGACACCTGCGGTTGGGGCGCAGCCAGCCGCCAGAGGTGCCAAGGAGAGTGAGTCACCGCCCGCCACCCCTCAGATTATAGAATTAATAAGCGGGAACCAGAGAGAATTGAATTCCGCCAATTGATTATTTGAGGAGGCTGACATTCTTCCCAGGCTAATATAACTAACTAACTAACTAACTAACCTGCACTTATATAGCGCTTTTCCAGTCACAAAGACCACTCAAAGCGCTTTCATTAATACTAACCCTCTATTCTAAGGGCCTATAGGAAACAGATATCTAGGGACAATTTAGAACAGCCAGTTAACCTAACATGCATGTTTTTTGGCATGTGGGAGGAAACCGGAGAAATCCCGGAGTAAACCCACGCAACACGGGGAGAACATGCAAACTCCACACAGATCACTGTTGGTCGGGGGCTGGGATCGAACCCACGATCCCACGATCCCCAGGCCAAGGGTAAACTGTGCTGCCACAGTGCTAACCACTGCGCCACCGTGCAGCCATCCAATAGTAAGTTATTATAATAAGTCGTGCATAAGTTATTTCTTGATTTCCAGTTCATGAGGATAGCTTTCTTTGCGATGCATAAGGCAGTGAGAACCATGTGTGACATCCTTGCATCTATGTATATTTATTTCACTTAAATCACCTAATATGCAAAGTGTGGGTGAGGGTGGGACACTATACCCAAGCCATGCCAACAGGTCTTCACATGTCTTCTGCCAGAACTTTTGAACCGGTGCACAGGACCACATAGCATGCATATAGCTATCCAGGACATTGCTAGTGCAGTGAGAGCAGATATTTGTGTGACTCAGGCCCATTTTGAACGTCCTTTGTCCTGTATAATGAATTCTATGTAGAACTTTATACTGTATAAGTTGTAAGTTAGAGTTTTTAGTCATCTTAAAAGTGTTTAAACATATTTGTGTCCAGAAACTTTCTTCCTTATTAATCGATAAGTCTGTCTCCCATTTTGATATTGGAAGAGATACGGACTCATCCAACTTTGATAATAGTCCATATATTTTTGATATCAATTTTGGGGGACGGAGATTTAGAAACTCTGCCACCTTAACTGGTACTTCTAAATCTGTCTGATTAAGATTAAATCTTGCTTTTATTATGGATTTAGGCTGTTGATATTCAAAATACTTTTTATCACTGATTTTGTGTTGTGACACTAGATCCTGAAATTGGATAAAATTTCCACCTCGAATAAGATGCTCTAAGTTGTTTATTCCCTTCTCTTGCCATAGTGGATTTTTTTTTTTTATTTAAGTTTTTGTAAAGGGTATACAGGTCATTACAGCATTGCATTGTTTACATTTTCATCACGTTCCCTTATTTTTTGCTATTTGACAACATTGGAAGAATAATTATTACAACACCCCTTTTTTTTTAAAGTGAAAGAAAAAGTGAAATTAAAGAGAATAAAATAAAAAAACAAACAAACAAATAAACTGAACAGCAAAAAACAAAGAAAAATAAGTAATTAAAAGTAAAAGAGCATCTGAGTAGCATTGGAACAAAGAGCGGAACCGTTATTGAAATGGTATTTGTCAAAGATTAGATCTAATGGAAGACACATATGCGATCCAGGGTTGCCAAAAGTTCATGAACCCATCCTTGTCCTGTCTCAGTGCGAATGTCAACTTTTCCATCGAGTAAATGTCTTGGATCACGTTAGACCAATCTTCAGGTGTAGGACAATCCTTCAACATCCATTTTTTAGTTAGGGCTTTTTTACTTGCAAATATTAAAACATTGAATAAGTATTTTTCTCCTCGTCTTTCCAGTGAGTCCGGTAGTAAACCCAAATACAAAGTTACAAAAGAAAAGGGAACTGTTATTTTGAATATTTTCCCCAATATTGTCTGTACATTGGTCCAATATTGGTGGATAACTGGGCATGACCAAAACACATGAAAATGATTTGCAGTCTTTTCACCACACAAGCACCAACAGTTCAACCCCTTATGGGTAAATTTGTTTTGTGCAGGTGTTCTGAAAAATTTTACCAAATTTTTCCATCCAAATTCTCTCCATTGCAGGGATGAGGTACTTTTCCATTGCTGCTTATTTAGCTTTTCCCATATTTCCAGTTGTAAAGTGAAATTCCCCTCTTTTTCCCATCTCTCTTTTATATATGATGTGTTGTCTCCTTTTAAGTCTTGAAGACCTTGGTATATTTTAGAAATGTATCTGATCCCTGGGATCCCTTTGTATGCCATTAAGAAGACCTTCAGAACACCTGACTGGGCCCTTTCCAAATCCTCCTTTTTTTTTTTTCCACAATATCTTTATTGAACCTTCTTTTTTTTTTAAACAAACATGATACAATCAAACACTAACACTAAAGTACTACAAAAAAAAATGCACTAAAAACACCAACAACCACCAACAAAATCAAATCTTCAACAATGCTCCTCTGTTTAGTCTAGACAATCCAATACATAAGTATACATATTATGTTCACCAGTTTGGAATTTACAAGGTCCACACACATCATTCACCTTCTTCTTCAAGAGTTATGTTTAAATTTTTTACATAATCAATAAAAGGTCTCCATATATTCTCAAACACAATTTCCTTTGATTTCAGTATATATGTTATTCTTTCTAATGGAAGGTTTGTTAACATCTGTCTTAACCACTGAGTCACATCTGGTCTATGAGTCTTTTTCCATAATAGTGCAATACATTTTTTGGCATTAAGCAAACTGAGGTCTATGAATGTTCTTTCACTTTTATTAAAATTATGCTTTTCTGGGTACAGACCCAACAAAAACAGTTTAGGATTCAATATGATTTGTTTTGAGATTATTTTTTCAATTGTTACCCTCACCTCTTCCCAAAACATTCTTATTAATCTACATTCCCATACACAATGAAATAGGGTTCCTTTACTTTCCATGCATTTTGTGCACGTATCTGGTATATTTTTGTTATATCTATTTAACTCCTCCGGTGTAACATACATCCGCATTAACCATTTAAAATGTATCAATTTAAGACGTACATTTATTGATTTGGTTTGAGCTTCTGTACAAGCCAATTCCCATTGTTCCTCTGAAATTTCAGTTTGCAGATCTTCTTTCCAGTAGTTTAATCTTTTCAGTGTTTCAGTAGTTTCAATCTTTTCAATTCCACTCACGTGGAATTGTATAGTAGAAGGAGTCTTTGTCTAATTTGACCTTGTTGTTATATTATACAGTTTCTTTTAACCTGTAATGTACTATCCGAAATAAATTCATTCATTCATTCATTCATTCATTCATTCATTCAGTGAATTTTCACTTGAAGATAGTGCCAATGAGTTATAAAACTCTGAAATAATACCCTTTCTTTTACTATCTTTCATCAACATTTTTTCCAAGGATGAATAAATAGGTCGAGTGAGAGCTTTATTTTGATTTGATCGAATAAAGTTTCTAAGTTGAAGATATTTAAAAAAATGTGTTCTATTAAGATTAAATTTGATCCTCAGCTCTTCAAAAGACATTACGTTATCTGCACATGGCAAATATAAATCCTGAATCTTTTGTATCCCTTTTAAATTCCATACTTTAAATACAGCGTCCGCTCTCCCTGGTTTAAAATATTGATTACCCCATATTGGACTAAATTGTGACAATAACTGTGGTTCTTTTAAATAGTTTTTAGCTTCACACCATATTTTGATCATATGCTTTACAAATGGATTTTTAACTTGTTTTTGTAATTTTTTTGCCGAATCTGAGTATATGGATATGGGAAGAGGTAAAGGTAAATTGTATGATTCCATTTCAGTCCAGTGAGGGAGATCATTTGATGAAAAATAATATGTCATAGACCTCAGTTGTGCCGACCAATAATACAACATAAAATTTGGACATTTCAGACCTCCACGATCAAATGGTAAATATAATAAAGACAGACGTAATCTAGCCCTCCTGTTGTTCCATATAAATTCCACTAACTTTTTTTTAATTCTTGAGAATAAATCTAAAGGTGGTGATAACTAACTAACTAACTAACTAACCTGCACTTATATAGCGCTTTTCTAGTCACAAAGACCACTCAAAGCGCTTTCATTAATACTAACCCTCTATTCTAAGGGCCTATAGGAAACAGATATCTAGGGACAATTTAGAACAGCCAATTAACCTAACATGCATGTTTTTGGCATGTGGGAGGAAACCGGAGAAATCCCGGAGTAAACCCACGCAACACGGGGAGAACATGCAAACTCCACACAGATCACTGTTGGTCGGGGGCTGGGATCGAACCCACGATCCCACGATCCCCACAATCCCCCGGCCAAGGGTAAACTGTGCTGCCGCAGTGCTAACCACTGCGCCACCGTGCAGCCCCATGATAAGGGAATGTATTGAAATAAATAAAGTATTTTAGGTAAAATATTACTTTTAAGTATATTGATTCTCCCGATCATCGACATTGGTAGTGACATCCATCTCTGAATTAACTCATTGATATCTGACATTAAGGCTTCATAGTTGACACTGGCGACTGATTCTAGCTTAGGCACAATTTGGATTCCTAAATATTTAAACTGATTTACAACATTAAATTGATTTACCTCAGGGTCTGGGTAATTTCTCTGGGTCTCATTTAGCATTAATATTGAAGATTTAGTTTTATTTATTTTATATCCTGATATTTCCCCAAAATTCTTTATTAAATTCAACAAGGTCGGAATTGATTTTTTAAGATTCGACATAAACAAAATTATGTCATCGGCGTACAGGGAGATTTTATGTTCTGTTGGTCCAACTTTAATTCCATATATTTGTGAATGTAAACGTATCGCCATCGCTAAAGGTTCAATTGTCATAGTAAACAGTAAAGGTGAAAGTGGACAGCCTTGTCGACATCCTCTATTGATTTTTATTGATTTTGAAATATTGTTATTTGTTAGGATTTCTGCTGTACCATTATTGTATATTATCTGAACCCATTTTATGAAATTATTTCCAAGTCCAAACCTTTGTAAGACTTCAAAAAGAAAGGGCCATTCAACTCTATCAAAGGCCTTTTCGGCGTCCAGTGATAGGAGAGCTGTATCCGGTGCTTCTTTATTAAAATAAATAATATTAAATAGTCTTCTTACATTATGGAAGCCTTGTCTTCCCTTTATAAAGCCATTCTGATCTCGATTAATAATATTTGGTAAAATTTCTTGTATTCGTCTTGCTAAAATTTTACAGATTATCTTAAGGTCGGCATTTAATAGGCTTATTGGTCTCATATTTTCACATTTATTAGAGGGCTTACCTGGTTTTGGCAGCAGCATAATTAAGGCATTATTCATGTATGATGGTAAATTATTATTTTGAAATGCTTCTAAAACCATTTCCAAAAAAGGTTTTATTAATTTATTCTTAAATTTTTTATAAAGGTCAACTGGAAGACCATCTGGTCCTGCACTTTTTCCTGATTTCATATTATCAATGGCTAGCCCAACTTCTTCTTGACTAATTTTAGACTCCAATATCTCCCTGTTTTCATTTGGAATACACAGTATAGATAGTTCGTTCAAAAACCCATTTAGTTTTGTTAAATCAGATTCATTTTTGGTATCATATAATTTTTCATAGTAATCTCTAAAGGCTCTGTTAATTTCTAAAGGATCTATAACTACCTGTCTGTTACTTATAATACTGGTAATTGGTGTTTTAATTTCTAATTGTTTAATCTGCCATGCCAATAATTTTCCTGATTTTTCACCTTGTTCATAAAAAGATTGTTTCAATCTTAGAAGACTCGAGGCAGCTCTATTCGCTGATTTTTTGTCGTATTCAGCTCTCAAAATCAGTAATTCATTCTCCAACCTTGGATCACTTCCTGCATACACTTTTTCCTGAAGACTTTTTATTTTATGTTCCAATTTGGCTCTCTCCTCTCGAGTCTTCTTAGATTTTGATCCTGTATAACTAATAATATGTCCCCTAATAAAAGCTTTGAAAGCCTCCCACTTTACACATGCTGATGTTTGTGTAGTATTGATGTCAAAGAGCTCATCTATCTGTTTTTCTATATACTTGACAAATTCCTCATCCTGAAGCCATTTATGCTGAAATTGCCATCTATCTGATTCCTTTGTCAATTTTTTATCTACATATATTAGACCGCAGGGTGCATGATCAGAGATCACGATGTTATCATAAAAGCAGTTTTGAATCTTGGACCTTAATTCTGTGGAAATCAAAAAATAATCAATACGGGAGAATGTCTTGTAGGTGTCACGGCTGGCCCTCACGAGCCAGCATAAGACGCCTCAGTTCAGTAAATTGCAGTTCAGTTCTTTTATTTATAAAGCACAGGACTTAGGTGTACAACATAACTTTGCCACGCAGGCTTCATTACACAACACAACATAAATTCACAATAGAGAGTTATGGCAGTGACGAGGAGCTCTCGTCTGCCGTAATTAGGAAGGAACGTCAGCGAGGGAGAAGACAGTTCCAAATAAATCACTTACATGCAGCGGGATACGTCGAGGAACCCAGGGAGCATGTGGTAAGGAGACAGGGGAAAGTCATTGAACTTCTGACGAGACAGCCGCGCCGTCCAGTTCACTCGCACTGACATTTAAAGCCAGCTGCTCATGATTGGAAACGCGGCACAGCTGCCCAGGTTCTGACAGCTGAGAGCTCCCGAGCGTCTGGCCAATCAGAGCCCGGGAAACCCGTGTGACGACACCAGCTGTCAAAACCTGACAGGGATGAGGAATAACCCGAGCGCGGACAAAGCGCTCGGGATATGACAGGGCCCCTCCCTCTACGCGAACTCCTGGTCGCGCGCAACATCCAGACCCCCCCACCCCACCCCAGGGAAGGTGGAGGGGGAAGCAGGTGGAGGGAGAGCAGGGCCAACTCACAACAAGGGGACAAAAACATCGGGGAAGGGAGGGAGAGAGAAAAAAAAGGCAGAAACCGAACATAAACGGGGACAAAGATGAATAAAAAGAAAAGTCAACGCTAGATGGACATCACTCACACATAACCACAAAAAGAAAGCCAAGATGAGGGTACAAGGAACACTAGTCAATACCACAAGGCAGGATCAAGGAAATAAAAGGACAGATAATACCTTCTTCTCCAAGTTAATGTGTACAGAAAACCGTCAAAACCAAAAGACAACACAGGTGCCAAAAAAAAAAAAAAAAAAAGGAACTAGACCCGAGTAAGGGAGTAACATAGGAAATAAACAACCACACCCTAAAGAAACATACAATACTCATGATAGCCATGGCAAGAGAACATATGTCCATTCACGGAAAACAGTCACCTTAAACATGAAGTCCAATCCCCAGTGGGGTATTTCAGTCACAAGTCAGTGGTGGGGCAAGAGAAGGAGAGGAAAAAAAACCCATTGGGGAATAGAGTAAAACAACTCCGCTCAGGAGGCCTCCCAGCACCCAGCATCCAGGCCGCCAGCAAAAGCAGCGGAACGTGCCCTAACGGCCCAGCCAAACCCCGGGCCGAGGGAAACCATGTCTCCGGTGGGCGGACCAGGGCGCCAAAAGAACCATCCAGCTTGTCAGGAGGCCGGACCCAGACGCCAAAAGGAAAGAGCCGGTCACCGGGTGGTCGGGCAGTATCGGCCTGCCAACAGAATGGCTGGGGGAAGGTCGGCGAACCGGGCCAGCCGGAATTTACCCCCGCAGTCTCAAAGGCGGGGAAAAAGGGGCCACGGCGAGGACGGGGCATGGCCTGGAAAGCGCTCAGCGGCGTGTCAGCTACACAGTCTCCAGAACCCACCTGGGTCAAAACGACCATGGTGCCGAGCTCCGATTGAGCGAGAGCGGCACCCGCGTCGGACCCCGATTGGGCCGGAACCCCCATGACGTCAAGCTCCGATCGAGCGAGAGCAGCACCCGCGTCGGACCCCGATTGGGCCGGAACCCCCATGACGTCAAGCTCCGATCGGGCGAGAGCAGCACCCACGTCGGACCCCGATTGGGCCGGAACCCCCATGACGTCAAGCTCCGCTTGAACCGGCGGAGCACTCCTGGTGGACCCCATGCCGAGAGCCGGACCCTCCAAGGTGGCACCAAGAGCAGGTTCGCCTCCAGTGACCCTGGGGAGAGGCTCAGAGGGACAAAAGGAACCGGGATCAGGATCACCGGCAGCGGCAGGGCCCGGCAAGACAGGCTCGAGCGCAGCAGACGGCTGCACCCGGCTCGCCCCCCCCGAGAGACAGGCAATAATGCTCCAGAAAGAAGAGGAGGGATAGAAAATAGAGCACTTGCCTGATCTCGGGTTCTGCCGCCATCCAGGACTTCGATGCTCCGGGTTCAAACGGGAGGAGGTCGTCGTCCGGTTCCCACTCCGTCGCGACGTCATCCGCCCCTGGAAGAGGGGCTCTTGCAGCTCGAGGACCCCCCGACGTCATCGTCCACGCTAGTTGTTCATGTGGCGTGGAGGTGAGGGGCTCTCGGCCCGCTGGACCGGACTGTTCATCTGCGGAGTCCCGGGGACGCTCCGTCGTCGGCACAGGCTCCAACCAATCATCCGACCTCCTCTGCCCAGAAAATGGCTGCGGGGCTGGGGTCTTCTGCCCGAGGGCCGCAGACTCACTCCTCGTCTGGTGACGCTCCTCAGAGGTCGAAGCGTGCTCAGCAGGGGGAGACACAGAGGCAGCTGGTTTAATTAACATATCAGCAGGGAGTTGAGGCTCGGGGGGCTGCAAACCCCGAGCCTCACCCCCAGGAGTCAGACAGAACAAATCACTATTAGATGGAAAAAAGTGAACTTGAACTTGCCTGGCTCCCGGAGGAGCGGTGGAACCTGCCGTTGGGAACGTCATTCCATCCTCCTCCCACCGGGTGGTGGCCGGAGACTCTCTTGGAGGGGAGGGGGCCACTCGGGATGGTGTAGCCGCGCTGTCCACTGGAGCAAAACTTCTCAAACTCCCAGCCGCTGGAGAAGGCGTCGAAGCGGAGGGGGCAACAGCCAAGTCAGGCCGGGCGTGACGCGCTGACAGCTCAGCGGGGAAAGCAGGCCCGGGGGGAAAGGCTGCTGGGGTCTCCTCCAGGTGAGACGCCGAAGAGACAGCAGTGGGATGAATGGGGTCAGCCCAGTGAACCGGAGCGGATTCCGGAGGGGAGTCACGCTGAGAACGTCTCTGGCCACGGTGTCGACGTCTACGACGGGCCCCGGATGGTGCGAACTCCAGGACTGGATCGAGGGAAGGATCCGGATTCCAGAGCAGGCAGCGGGAGCTCCGGTTACTCCGCCTTTGGCCTCGTTCCTCCTCGATCTCCTGGAGCGCCTCGCGGTGGATGGCGATCTCTTGTCTCCTCGCTTGGACGTCCAAGTGGTCGGTGTAGCGGGAAGACAACCGGTCGAGCGTTCTCTCAGCGCAGTCCAGGTAGTAGTGCGCTTCGGATGAGTCGTCAAGGCTGGCGGAAGCGCTGATGAAGTCATCCACCTCCTCCAGCGCCTCAGGCAGCTGGAGCCAGAGATCACTCCACCTTGCAGCCTCCTCCTCTTCGTACATCAGAATTGTCTGGCGTTGGGCAGCGATGTCGAGTCTCCTCGCGTCGACCTCGGGGTGACCGTTGTAGCGGGAAGGCAGACGGTCAAGCACCTCCTCAGCCCGGTCTAAATACCACTGTTCATCGGGCTGATAACCGAGGAGAGGAGGGGCGAGGGAGGTGTCTGGATGCCCATCGAGGTCGGAGGCGATAATGAGGATTTCATCTACCTCCTCCAGCGCCTTGGTCAGCAGGACGTGGGAACCCCGAGAATGACTCCGCTGAGATGGCATATTTCCAACGCCGCGTACCTGGACAGGAAGGACAAAGTTCCCAGAACGCAACTTACTGAGAACGGCGTCTCCTTCTGGCGGCTGTCTACTGTCACGGCTGGCCCTCACGAGCCAGCATAAGACGCCTCAGTTCAGTAAATTGCAGTTCAGTTCTTTTATTTATAAAGCACAGGACTTAGGTGTACAACATAACTTTGCCACGCAGGCTTCGTTACACAACACAACATAAATTCACAATAGAGAGTTATGGCAGTGACGAGGAGCTCTCGTCTGCCGTAATTAGGAAGCAACGTCAGCGAGGCGGAAGACAGTTCCAAATAAATCACTTACATGCAGCGGGATACGTCGAGGAACCCAGGGAGCATGTGGTAAGGAGACAGGGGAAAGTCATTGAACTTCTGACGAGACAGCCGCGCCGTCCAGTTCACTCGCACTGACATTTAAAGCCAGCTGCTCATGATTGGAAACGCGGCACAGCTGCCCAGGTTCTGACAGCTGAGAGCTCCCGAGCGTCTGGCCAATCAGAGCCCGGGAAACCCGTGTGACGACACCAGCTGTCAAAACCTGACAGGGATGAGGAATAACCCGAGCGCGGACAAAGAGCTCGGGATATGACAGTAGGTACTGGAATAACAAGAATAGGCTTTAACTTGTGGTTTCATTTCTCTCCATATATCTAACAATCTAAATTCTTTCATAAAATAATTAATAGTCATCCTACATCCATTGTGCGTACAATCCAGTCCTGTTGATCTATCTATACCTGGATTCAATGTACAATTAAAATCCCCTGCTATTATATGTTGCCCTGTAAGTGATGATAAGATAAGAAATAAATTAGCAAAGAACTTTTGATCATCTATATTGGGACCATATAAGTTCACAAGATTTATATTTTCTAATAGCAAAGAACCATGAATGATTACATATCTTCCAAATTTGTCTCCAATTACATTTTTCACTTGAAAAGGGACTGATTTATGTATGAGAGTCATAACTCCCCTGGCCCGGGATGAAAATGATGAGGTGAAGACACTTCCTTGCCATCTACTCCTAATTCTTTTTATATCCTCCTCTATTAGATGAGTTTCTTGTAAAAACACAATTTTTGAACCCATGTCTTTTATTTTATTCATAACTTGTTTAAGTTTTTTTAAATTTTGTAGACCTCTGCAATTCCATGAAGTTAAATTAAGATTAACGCTTTGGTTTATGATCAATAGAGAATTTGGGATTACCTTGCAGTGTAAACATGCTCATACAGAGAAGCAAAAACATGAGTGGTTGAACATTCATCCTACAAACTACACACAAACAAATTCCCCCTTCCCACACTTGTGGCAAACCCCCCAAAATCAAAAGAAAAATTCCGTCTCCCGATATAGCCATCGACCGCTCCACATCCACGGGGAACAGCCTAAGCCACTCCTTCTTCATCCTCCCAATCACCCTAACTCTACTGCTTTTAATGACATAACATTAACTCTCCTCTGTAGTTTTCCAACTTAACTCCAAAATTTTTAGCAACTTTGTACATCATAGTTTTTTTTTTGTTTGTTTTGTTTTGGTTTTTTTTAATATATAACACAATCTATATTTTGTAAACTTGCTATTTACTTCAAATCAGTCAGATGCCTGTGCAAATGCTTAATTATTCTACCTTATATTTTGTTCATGCTTAGCTCCCACCAGTCTCTTCTTCTTCTTTGATCTTCTTGATGAACTCCTGCGCTTCCTCTGGGGTCTTGAAGATGTGGGTTCTGCCCTCATACGTGGTCAACAGTCTCGCAGGATAGATTACACCATGACGAATCCCAAGGTTGCGCAGCTCTTTACGTACGGGATCAAACTGCTTCCTCAATTGTTGGATTCCTGTGGCCAAATCTGGGTAGAACCGCACCTGCTGGTCCTGGTGTTTAATCTCTCCTTTAGCTCGTGCAGCATTGAAGATCTTCATCCTGTCTCTGTTGCTGAGAAACTTCATAATTAAGGTCCTCGGCGGTCCCTTATCTCTCCGTGGGCCAATACGGTGTGCATTTTCCAGAACCACTGCTGATTGCAACTCTGCGCTGCCCAGCGCCTCCGGAATCCACTTTTCCAGAAAGGAACATGCGTCCCGACCTTCGGATTCCTCCGGAAGACCCACCAGCCTCAAGCTGTTCCGTCTCGACCGAGATTCCAAATCCAGAATATTATCTTCCAGACATTTATTTTTTTTTTCCAAAGTGCGCACCTTTAATTGAAGACGGGTGACGTCATCTTCAGCACTAGAGAGACGGAGCTCCATCTGCGCCATTCGTTCTACACAGTCACCCAATTCCTTTCTCATTCCTTCCAACGCTGCCATAATCCCATCAAATCTAGAGGAAAAGTCCGCTCTCATTGAACTCATGGCAGCCATCAGCGCATCTGCGCCGCTCCCCGCAGACATCGCACCGTTGCCAGCCTCCTCCGCCATATATGGAGTTTTATTTGCTGCGTCACAGACCTGAAAGTCCGTTAATTTGGACTGTTTCGGCGGCTCGCTTTTTCCTCTACCTGGTTTTCCAGCCTTAGGCTTCGCCGACATATCCTCGCCCAAACGCTGGGATACGTTCTGTCCCAAATGAGAGAGTTATTTGCCGATTTTTTTTTCCAGGAGCAGAGCAGAGTGAGACACGTCCGTCTTACGTGGCAGCCATAACCCCCAAATCCTCCTTTTTAAGTATATTGTTTATGTGGTGTCTAAGCTGAAAGAACCTGTAAAGATCTTGATTTATTAGACCTTGTTTTTTCAAATCTTCAAAACTTCTTAAAGTTTGCCCCTTAAAAAAATCGTAATATTTTATCAGCCCTTTCTCTTTCCACTCTTTAAATCTAGTGTCTGTTTTATTAGGAGTAAAGTCTTGATCATAGGCAATCCATTGCAGAAGTCGATAGGGCTCTTTAGTTTGATTCTCTCTGACTATCTTAAACCAAATTTTTAGCGGGGTCTCTATCCACGGGTTAGTGTTATTCAAAAGTTTAGGTAAGGCATTGTTCCCTATTATCGCCTGTAGGGGGATGTCACTTGTTATTTGGCATTCGATCGCCTTCCATTGTGCAGTGTAGACTGGGTTACATATCTCTATTAAAGTTTTAATTTGTGCGGCTTAAAATAGTCCCTGATATTTGGCAGCGCAAGCCCACCTTTGTCTTTGTTTAGCTGTAAGGTTCTATATCTGATTCTAGGTCTCTTGCCCTGCCATATGGATCTTGAGATCCTTCTGTCCAGCTCCTGTCATGTTTTTTTGGGAGGTTCTACCGGTATTGTTTAGAAAAGGTATAGAAGACGTGGAAGTATATTCATTTTGACTGCCTCAATTCTTTGTGCAGTACCCAAGAATGGTATCATATTCCATCTTGCTAGGTCAGATTTTATTTTTGTCACCAGTGGGTCATAGTTTAGTGTTATAATTTTGTTGAGTTGTTTCGGGATATTGACCCCCAGATATTTCATAGATTCCATCTCCCAGTTAGTTTTGAGTTCACTTGGTGAATAATAAGATAAGATAAGATAAGATAAGCCTTTATTAGTCCCACAACGGGGAAATTCCAGGATTGCAACAGCACAGGGATAGCAACACTCAGAGCAACAATCAGAAGGCAAGAAAAAAAACAAGCAAGCAAGAGCAGCTAATAAACATATGTACGTATTACTATAAAATATATATATATACACACACACACAGACACACAGTGCAGAGCATTGTAGCTGGATGGAATAAATATATGAATATATGAACACACAGTGCAGAGCATTGTAGCTAGATGGAATAAATATGTAAATATATAAACACCCACAGTACGGAGCATTGCAGCTAGGTGGAATAAATATGCAAGTATATAAACACACACAGTGCGGAGCAATGTAGCTAGATGGAATAATATGTAGATATATAAATATATAAACACCCACAGTACGGAGCATTGTAGCTAGATGGAATAAATATGCAAATATATAAACACACACAGTGCAGAGCATTGTTGCTAGATGGAATGAAACAGCATAACCGTCTACTTAGTTATCCTACATGGTATGATTATGTGCCCATACATATTCTCACCCTCCATAGCGACCGGTATGTTCCTAGTTGTATGCCGGAGAGGACCATTGTGTAAGTCTATTGCATCTTTTGCATTCAAAAAACTATTAGTTTCTATAATGATTTGGGTCATAGTTGAATGTTAAAACTTGGGTTTTATGCATGTTTAATTTGTACCCCGATAAATCTCCATAGTCTGAAAAAACTGAGATTAGTTCTGGTAAAGAAGTGTCCGGCTGCCCTAGGTATATTAAAATGTCATCAGCAAAGAGTGCTATTTTATGTTCCTTCTGATCAAGTGTAATACCTTGAATTTTTTGATTTTGTCTTATCCATTGGCTCAGAGGTTCTATGAAGATTGCAAAGAGCAGTGGAGACAGGGGCCAGCCCTGACGACATCCTCTTTCCAGCTCAAAAGATGATAATAAATTATCGTTAATCCTTATTTTAGCTGTTGGTTTTTTATATAATGCCTGTATAGTTCTAATGAAGTTGTTATGAAAATTGAAACTGGATAAGATTCTATATAGGAAAGACCAGTCAACCGAATCGAATGCTTTTTCAGCATCTAATCCCAATATGACTGCATTTAAGTTATATTTTTTTATATGATGAATTATGTGTAAAGTGCGTCTAATGTTGTCTTGTGTCTGTCTTTGTCTTATAAAACCTGTTTGGTCTAAGTGAATTAGGTCTGTCAGTATATTTTCTAACCTTTTGGCAAGGATAATGGTAAAAAGCTTATAGTCCTGATTTAATACACTGATTGGTCTGTAGTTGGAGCATTCTAGTTTATCCTTTTCAGGTTTAGGTATAACTGCAATGACCCCTTCTCTCCAGGAGGGAGGGATTTCCCCTGTGTGGAGGACATAGTTAAATGTTTTCAGGAGGAGAGGAGATAGTTGCTGTTTAAAGGTTTTGTACCACTCTGCTGTATAGCCATCTGCTCCTGGGGATTTGTTAGCTTTAAGTTTCATAATTGCTTTTTCCAATTCTTTAGGTTGTATTTCTGACAGTAGTGTTTTATTTTGTGACTCCGTAAGTTGGGGAAGGTTTAATGTGTTTAGGAATGCCTCGGATGCGTTTTTATGTTTTTTGTGGGAGTATAAGTTCTTATAGTAATTCTCGAAGCTTTTAAGAATATCCCGAATTCTGAATTTTATTTCCTTTGATACTGGGTCTCTGATTTTGTAGATTGCTCTTTCTGTTTGTTGTTTCCTCAATTTATAAGCTAGTAATTTTGCCGATTTACTGACTGCTTCATAGTGTTTTTGTTTCAGAAATGTAAGTTTCTTCTGGATTTCTATTGTGTAGATCTCATTTATTTGATTTTTAATTTCTTTAATCTTGAGCGAGTCATTAGAATGAGTGTTGCCTTTGTGCTCTTTTTCTAGGTTCTTGAGTTCTGACTCTAATGGGATTAGTTTTTCTTGTCTTGGTTTCTTTTGGGTTGCCAGTTTTGCAATAATTTTTCCCCTTATTACAGCTTTGCACGCATCCCACAGTATTAAAGGGGATACTTCTCCATTATCGTTTTCTTCCAAATATCTGAGAATATCTGATTCCAATTCATCTTTCAGTGGTCCTTTCAGGACATTTGAATTCAGCCTCCAAGAAAATGTATTATTTGTGTATTTTTGGATGTTTAAGTCCATATAGAGCGGACTGTGGTCAGAGAGATCCATCAGTCCTATTTTACATGTTTTTACTCTTCCAATGTCTCTATTAATCATAAAAAAGTAATCAATCCTTGAGTAAGATGAATGTGGCGTTGAATAAAATGTATAATCTTTTACATTGGGGTTGAATTCCCTCCACACGTCACAGATTCCCATTTCTTTTAGTAGCATCCGAGTTTTCCTACTTTGAGTGTTATTTTGATGTGAAGAATTATCTGTTGCATCCCAGTATGGATTCAGTCTTAGATTGAAGTCTCCACCACATATCACTAAACCTTGGGCTTTAGTTATCATTAGGTCAAATACATTTTTATGAAATTTCCATTTAGCCCCTGGTGGTGCATATACATTCAGCAGGGTGATATCTTCTCCCTCTAGCCGCCCAATTACCAAGCTGTACCTCCCTTCTTTATCTTTGTGTTCTGATTTTTTTTCAAATGTAATTTTGGTTGATATCAATGTCGCTACTCCCCTCCTCCTCCCTGACTTATATGAGGATGAAGAGATCATTTTAAACCCTTGTCTATTGAGTTTAGTGTGCTCCATGTCTGTTAGGTGGGTTTCTTGTAAAAATATTATTTCTGCTTTGTCTTTTTTCATTTTGCGTAGAATCTTGGATCGTTTAACTGGATTCAGGATCCCTTTTACATTATATGAGACTATTTTGGTTACACCCTGTTTCTCCATTGTATTTTCTTATTTAGTATAACAGTGTGGTGGCCCTCTTTTATGCTACTCAGAAACTGAAAGAACATTAAGAACATAAAAAACATTAAGAACATAGTGTACGAAACTTTAAAACAAAAAACTGTCAAAAAAACTTCCTGAGCTGAGGTCTTTTTAAAGACCCTGTAAGAGCCCTGATGGAGTGTAGGCTCTGAGGGAAATTCCTCAAACTCTGTTACGTGTTGAGGGCCCTCTCTTACCCCTGTAAGTTGTCCCATGTTTTTAACGTGAATTTCAGATCCCAATCCGAACTTGTAATGATTTTTTTTTTATGCCTATACCCTATGAAATTGTGTGCACCCTCCCACCCCCATCATAGCAAACATTCCCTCTAGTACAGTATTTGTTAGTGTGGGGAGAACATGTGGGTCATTGTCACATTTCTATTTTAACAAGTTTTTTTTTTTTTAATTAAGAAGACATTTGTTTCTAATGCTATGACTGCTCCATGAAATGTTTTACCACATGCTGATTCTGCATCTCCTTTAATGTTTGTTACCTTGTAGGAGGGGGGTTGGAAGTGCAGAATGACTGAAGAAAAAAAAAAAAAAAGGTCGCTATTCCTTCCTGAAACTGGAAAGCTTATCCTTGTAGCTCTGGGGCTGGGTTTCCCGTTGCTGGCCCGTGGATTTTGAAGGTCTCTGTGTGGACCACGTTTGAGCCTTGATCCTATCGCTCGGGTCTGCTGCGGGTTTAAACACTGTTACCGGGAGCCCTCTTCTCGCCATGTCAATTGTTGCTTCTTCCGCCGAATTATAGAGACATGACTCTTCACCGTAAAAGACCCTTAACTTCGCAGGAAATGGCGTCTGAAAGCGCAGTTTCTGTTCCCGTAGCACCTTTTTGGCGTCGTTGTACTCCCGGCGCTTTTTAAGAACCTCCGGGGCGTAATCGTGTTCCACGAAGACTTTTCTCTCTTGGTGCATAAATCCTTTTTTCTGCCAAGCCCGTCTTACAACCTCTTGTTTTATTCTGAAGTTGGCGAATCTTACCACCACCGAACGTGGGGGCGCTTCCGCCGCTGGCTTTGCGGCTAATGTACGATGGGCCTTTTCTATCATCAAATCAGTGGTTTGTGGAATATCCAACTTCTCTCTCAGTAAGGATTCCACACATTCCGCCATTGTGTTGAAACCATCTTCAGCTCCTTCTTTCAGACCGTGAATTCTAATGTTGTCTCTTCTCTGTCTTCCTTCTTGGTCAGTTAGCTTAGCCTCCAGTCTTGACTGTTTTTTGTGTAAATCCAGCACAGAATCTTCAAGCACTTTTATTCTTTCTTCAGCTTCCAAGATTCGGTTCTTGGCCTGGTCCACTCTGCTGTTCGTCCTTTTTAATTCGGCCCAAACCTCTCGGCGAAATCGTCGTAATTCTTCAAATAACGTTTTCAAGCTAACCTTCTTGTTAGCTACGTCCAGCTCCTTGTCTTCTGAACGGAGGTCCTCCGGTTCAGATTCTACGGCCGCTGCGTGTCCTGGCCTGGAAAATGTCAGTTTCTTCTGTTTTTGGTTAGGCATGATGTTTTTGTCTTTTGATTTTTATTCTTCCAAAAATCCGTTAAATCTGATTTTGAAGATGTTTTCCTGGATTACACTACTGTTCAAAAGTTTGGGGTCACCCAGACAATTATTTTGTGTTTTCCATGAAAAGTCACACTTATTTACCACCATGAGTTGTAAAATGAATAGAAAATATAGTCAAGACATTGACAAGGTTAGAAATAATGATTTGTATTTGAAATAATATTTTTTTCCTTCAAACTTTGCTTTCGTCAAAGAATCCTCCATTTGCAGCAATTACAGCATTGCAGACCTAACATGATTGCACAAGGGTTTTCTAATCATCCATTAGCCTTCTGACACAATGAACAAACACATTGTACCATTAGAACACTGGAGTGATAGTTGCTGGAAATGGGCCTCTATACACCTATGTAGATATTGCACCAAAAACCAGACATTTGCAGCTAGAATAGTCATTTACCACATTAGCAATGTGTAGAGTGTATTTCTGATTAGTTTAAAGTTATCTTCATTGAAAAAAGGTGCTTTTCTTTCAAAAATAAGGAAATTTCTAAGTGACCCCAAACTTTTGAACGGTAGTGTAGGTCTGGGAGCTTCAGCGTTAAGCTGCTATCACCATGGCGTCCAGACCGGAAGTCCCCGCCATAGTGGAAATTTTAATGTCCTCTTTTGTTGCAGGATATCAGGATTATTCCAAATGGGCGTGAGCTTACAGGGGACAAGTGAAGACCCTGTTATTTTTAAAAATTTCCACCAAGCCATCAGTGAGGAACTGATATTAATACTTTTAAAACAGTCATGGCATTTAATACAGGGACTTATAAAAGGTAAGTCAGAGATATTTAGCGACCCACAGAGAGCCTGTTCAGCATCTAACCATGGGTTCCCTAGTGGGGTTGATTTTGTCCATTTTGAAACAAACTGCAATCTATTGGCTAAAAAGTAATTAAAAAAATTTGGTAAATCTAAGCCTCCGCACTCTTTCGCTTTTTGGAGGGTTTTTAAACTAATCCGTGATGGTTTATCCTTCCATAAAAAATTACTTATATTTGAGTCTAGAGACTTAAACCAGGCCATTGATTGTTGGGTAGGGATCATTGAGAACAGATAACTGATTTTAGGAAGGACCATCATTTTAATGGTTGCAACTCTTCCCATTAATGATAAAGGTAGTGTCCTCCAGTGCGTAAGATCGTCTTGTATCATTTTTAAAAGGGGGATATGATTTAGTCGCAATAACTCTGAGAGCCTGGGGGAAATATCTATTCCTAAATATTTAACATTCCCTGATTGTATTGGAATAGTAGATGTATTTGGGAAATTGCAATTTATGGGTAAAACTATTGATTATACCCAGTTAATAGAGTAGTCTGATAATGATGAAAATTTATCAATGAGCGCCCCTGTCTGAAGAAGAGATCTTTCTGAGTTTTCAAGGAAAATCAATACATCATCAGTATAAAGACTTATCTTATGTTCCTTTTCTCCAGTTTGAATACCTCTGATATCAACATTTTGTCGTATGGCTGCTGCTAATGGTTCAATAAAGATGGTAAAAAGTGAGGGAGAGAGTGGACACCCCTGCCTAGTACCTCTCTGGAGATTAAAGCTTCGGGAAGTCTGATCATTTGTTCGGACAGACGCAACTGGACACCTATATAGTGTTTTAATCTCTTGTAGTTTATGTTCAGCATAATGGCATATTTTCAGAGTTTGAATTTCCTCACTCTGTGTCAAATGACTTCCTCCAACTGGGGATAATTGATGTCTACTCAAGTCAGTCATAAGTTTTTTTGTTTATTTTGTTTAGTTTTTTTTTTAAAGCACATTGACATGGTATGTCACAGAAGAACTATTCTTGCCATGTGTGTGGATATGGATTATCATAGTCTCTTAATTTTCTTAATCAGTGTTCATCTATATTTATTTAAGTCAGTAAGATCTCTGATTATTATGGTCTTCGCTTCCTCAGGTGTTCCATTTAGTTTGATCCAAACTCTACAATTTCTTGTCCATGTTGCCTGTATCTTATTTTGTCTTTTCAGCACATGTGCTTGCCGTGCTATTTCAGCATTTGTCATAACCCGAGTGTCGGTTCTGGCCACACTCGGGTCTCATATCTTTTTGTTCTCTGGCTTTGGCAGCTGAGGATTCCTTCCAGCTCCTCGGGCTCTTATTGTGAAGGCGCCCGGGGGAGCTCCCTGCTGTCAAAGTCAGCTGCTGCTCTGCTGTCATTAGCAGCAGCTGTGCCGCGTTGGGGTCATTAGCCACCAGAGATATAAGCGGGTGCTAAATGTCCTCCAACGCGGCAGTCTCTGTTATGTTCACCTGTCAAGTTCAGCTACGTGCTGTTATATCCTGTTATGTTCACCTGTATGTTCAGCAACGTTCCGTCGTGCTCCTGTTATTCTCCTTGCTCTTCGTGGTTAATGGACTTGGGAATCCCCCGTTACCCGTCTGTTAACGGTCCCGTTGTAAGGTACGCTCTGTGTGACTGTATCTTTGTGATTATCTCGTCTGGCGCATCGGGTGTTCCCCGGCTCAGACTTCACCCAGCCACTGTATGTGTTCTGTGTGTGTTCATCCTTACTCTACAATAAATTACCACTGCAAACTCACTGGTGACTGAGGCGTCTTGTGACGGTCCGTGAGGGCCGTCGTGACAGTAGACTGCCGCCTAACGCCTGGAGAGGAGGCGTTGTATTGAGACGCCATTTACAGTGCAGTTTGCAGTAGTGGACTGTTAATTCCTACCTGTCTGAGTGTCTGCAGCGGGGAGCATGTCGTCATCCAGGGGCCGTTGTCGGCGCCTTGGCAGGCAGCAAGCAGAGGTTCTGAAGGAGGTAGACTACACCATCTTCACCGCTACGCTGTTGGACGCTCCCAGCGACATTTGTAGATACCTGGACCTAGCCGAGGAGATTCTGGATTCTCTTCCCCGCCTTACTAATCATCCAGAGGTAAGCGTGAGGAGAGATGACATCGCCACCCAGCGTGAGAGACTCCGAGGGCTGGAGGGAAATCCTGGCAGGAAGCCGAAGCGGAGGAGATGTTGGCCCTCGCTTCGGGATCCCGCTCCTGCCTCCGTTCCGGCCCGGGAGTTCGCACCACCCGGAGGTCTTTTCCCATCGGGCATGTCGTCACTCGGGATTCCCCCAGAGAAGCTGCAGATGACAGCAGACAAGATCTGGGACCGGGTGGCTGCTGCTTGCTCCGCTAAGAATCCTCCAGCGTGTATGAAGCATGTGGTGGCGGCGGTTAGACTCGTGGAGAGGAATCCAGCGCTGCGTGAGTTTCCGGAGTTCGCTGACTTGCTTGCCGCTGTTTCTGTACAGGAACAGCGATTTCCGGATCTCACCTTCGCCTCTCCCCCTACAAGGAACCGTCGTCACTCCGGCTTCCCACCTCGGCTAGAGCCCCGTCTGGATGCTGTTCCGGGTCGCCGCAAGGGCTCAACCCCCCACACAGCTGTCACTCCTGCGCCTCGTCAGAGGGGAATCCCCGCAGCCTCATCTTCTCCCGGGCCCTCGCCTGCTGTCCCGTCAGCGCTCCATGCCCGACTGACCCCGGCTGTCGCCCCCTCCTCCTCGTCGCCTATCCTGGCTGCTGTGTGTCACGAGAGCTCCGTTTCGGCGAGCTTCATCCCGGATCCGCCTCGAGTGGCCTCATCTCGTCTTCCCAGAGGGCCCTCTGTCGCCATCCAGCGGGGAAAGGAAGGAATGACGTCCCCCACAGTGGAGACAATCTTACCCTTAGGGGGAAGGCAAGTGCATGATAATTTCTCTCCTTACATTGTTTTGCCTTGTCTGACTCCTAGGGGTGGAGTTCGGGGTATGCAGCCCCCCGAGCTCCCTCCACCCGCTGTGGATGAAAGTATTAACCCTGCTTCCTCTATGTCTCCCTCCGCTGAGCGGTCCTTGACGTCAGGCCAACGTCGCTGGATGAGGAGGGGGCCTGCGGTTCTGGAGAGCCTTGTTCTGGTTCCGCAGCCACGCCATGGGCGGAGGAGGAGAGCGGACTGCAGCGTGGAGCCATCGCCGATGAAGAAGCGTCCCCGGGGTTCCACGGAGGAGCGGTCCGGTCCAGCAGGGCGAGATTCTCCTGCCACCACGCCGTGCGGGCCACCGGCGTGGACATCGGTGCCGGAGGACTCTCTAGCTGCACGCACCATCATGCCAGCTGCGGAGCCCGACGCAGCTGAGTGGGAGCCTGAGGACGACCTCCTGACTTCTGAGCCCGGATCATCGCAGTCCTGGACGGCGTCAGAACCCGAGCTCAGGCAAGTGCTCTGTTTTATCTTTCTTCTTCACCTTTTGGAGCACTTTTGCCTGTCTCAAGGGGAGATGAGCCGGGTGCAGCCGCCCACTGCGTCCGAGCTTATCTCGCCGGGTTCTGGCGCTGCCGGTGATCCTGATCCCGGGTTTTCTCTCTTGTGTGAGTCTTCTCCCAGGGTCGCCGCCGAGGGGCTGCTCTCGCCTGCTGCGCCAGAGGTTCCGGTTTCGGGGTTGGAGGTCGAGTCTGGTGCCACGCCGACCGGGTCCACCGGGAGTGCTGTTCCGGTCCAGTTGGGGTCCACCGGGAGTGCGGTTCCGGTCCAGTTGGGGTCCACTGGGAGTGCGGTTCCGGAGGCCCAATCGGGGTCCACCGTGGGTGCTGCACCAGCAGGTCCTAGGTTCGGTGAGGGAGCTGCAGATCCCCAGCCACCGGATGCTGGACAGGCTCGTTTTCTTCATCACCCTCATCTCCACCGTCATCCTCCTCGTCTCCCTGAGGAGCACTACCCATCTCCACCTGGGGCCGTTGGGGTCCCGAACGCTCCGCCCGGTTTCCCCTCATCTCCCCCCTTTTCTGCGGGACCACCGGCTGCTTCTTCCCAACGGTTCTGGTGGGCTGGTGTTGCGGGGCGGCCGCCTGAAGGGCTGTCTCGTTGGTTTGGTTCTCTGGGTCGGCCCCCCGACCTGTTTATCTTCCTGTGCGGCGACCTGCTCCGGCCGCCTGAAACTCTCTTCCCCCGAGCATGGGACTGGGGTAGGCCGCCTGAACTGTCCTCTTTTCCCCTCCCTGTTCTGTGGCCTCTTGTTGCCGGACGACCCCCCCGAACCTTTTGCCCCCATCCCTCCGGGCCTGGACTGCGCCCTTTCCGGGTTTCTGATCTCGTCTGTGGGACTGTTGGGGTGTGTGTGTGTGGGGGGGGGGATTGTTTTGTGTTTTTGTGTCACTCTGTTTGCCAAAGGGTGTGTTGCCTATTTTGTACTTATTGTGGGTTTTTTTTCTCCCTACCTTTGTAGCCTTGTTGGTTGTTTGTCTCTCTCCCTCCTGCCAGCGCCCCATCCACCCACCCTAGGGGGGTGGGGGGTGGGGGGCTTGGGTGTTACTCAGGCCGCTCAGAGCTCGGCCTTGAGGGGGAGATACTGTCATAACTCGAGTGTCGGTTCTGGCCACACTCGGGTCTCATATCTTTTTGGTCTCTGGCTTTGGCAGCTGAGGATTCCTTCCAGCTCCTCGGGCTCTTATTGTGAAGGCGCCCGGGGGAGCTCCCTGCTGTCAAAGTCAGCTGCTGCTCTGCTGTCATTAGCAGCAGCTGTGCCGCGTTGGGGTCATTAGCCACCAGAGATATAAGCGGGTGCTAAATGTCCTCCAACGCGGCAGTCTCTGTTATGTTCACCTGTCAAGTTCAGCTACGTGCTGTTATATCCTGTTATGTTCACCTGTATGTTCAGCCACGTTCCATCGTGCTCCTGTTATTCTCCTTGCTCATCGTGGTTAATGGACTTGGGAATCCCCCGTTACCCGTCTGTTAACGGTCCCGTTGTAAGGTACGCTCTGTGTGACTGTATCTTTGTGATTATCTCGTCTGGCGCATTGGGTGTTCCCCGGCTCAGACTTCACCCAGCCACTGTATGTGTTCTGTGTGTGTTCATCCTTACTCTACAATAAATTACCACTGCAAACTCACTGGTGACTGAGGCGTCTTGTGACGGTCTGTGAGGGCCGTCGTGACAGCATTAGTCTTTGTTAAATGTTCATTTGGGTAAACTTCTGTTCCCTGTAGCTTTCTGGCCTGCCTCAGTATGTCATTCTTTACCCTTCTGTTCACAAAGCGCATCACAATTGATTTCTTTGTTTTATTATCCTTTCTGGGTAAAGCATGACAGGCTGAAATTGCATTTGCTTCAACCTTTATATTTCTACTTTCAAGGAACTGAAGCACCTGGTTTTCCAGGGAGACTGATTCACTCAGGGAGCCTCCTCACCTCTCATTCCTGCTGTAGCATGAGCATATGATTGATATTTAATGTCTAGCCCACTTATAATTAGATCATCCATACGAGAACATTGTTCAAGATCCTCGACGCGTCGCTCCAAGTCTGCAATTTTTTTGTCTTTTTCCTTAATTGTTAATTTTAATTCTCGGACTTCTTCTATTAGCCCTAATATTTTAACCTGTTGACTAGCCACTTTGGTCAGTTCTTCTGACAAGAAGTTCAGAGATTTTTTGATCTCTCCCATTTCCTCCTTCTTTGGTGGCATTTTTACTGACCTGTTGATAGTAAAACAATCTCTGCTGGTGTCGCCGGTATCCGATCCGACCGACCTCAAATCCAGCTGGGCCTCAGCTAGCCCCCTCCGCTGCTAGTCCCGCCGCTTACCACCGCTGCAATTGAGCTCCTGTCCAGCCTGGGTACCGGCAGCTCCTCCACTGAGTCCCGCCGCCCACCGCCACTGTAGTTGAGCTCCGATCCTGCTCCTGTCCAGCTGGGGTCCAGGTAGATCCTCTGCTGAGCCCCGCCACCTACCGCCATCTTCCTCAGTAGTTCCTCTGCCGAGCCCCGCCGCTGTAGCTGGGCTCCGATTCCGGCTCTTATCCAGCTGGGGCCCTGGCTGCTCCTCTACTGGTCCCCGTCTCCTACCACCGCTGTACTTGAACTCCGATCCGGCTCCCGTCCAACTGTTGCCTTGGTTAGTTCCTCCGGCGAGCCCCAATCACCGGGGACAGAGTCGCTTCTTTGTATCGGTGTTAGGTGCTATGACTAGCTATCTTCAGAGAGGATACCAAGGCCTTCCCAGACCAGCTGGGAGACATAGTCTCTCCAGTGAGTCCTGGGTCTACCCCGGGGTCTCCTCCCAGTGGAACGTGCCCAAAACACTTCAAGTGGGAGGCGTCCAGGAGGCATCCTGATCAGATGCCCATACCACCTCAACTGGCTCCTTTCAATGTGGAGGAGCAGCGGTTCTACTCTGAGCCTCTCCCAGATGACTGAGCTCCTCACCTCATCTCTAAGGGTAAGTCCAGCAATCCTACGAAGGAAGCTCATTTCAGCCGCTTGTGTCCACAATCTCATTCTTTTGGTCATCACCCAAAGCTCATGACCATAGGTGAGGGTAGGAACGTAGATTGACCGGTAAATCGACAGCTTTGCCTTAGAACTTAGCTCCCTCTTCACCACAACAGACCGGTACAATGTCTGCATTACTGCAGATGCTGCTCTGATCCGTCTGTCAATCTCTCGCTCCAGCCTCCCCTCACTCGTGAATAGGACCAAAACAACAAATAACAACAAAAAAATAACTGAAAATGGCTCCTACATGCTGTGTGTTATCCAATCAGCATGGCTGTGATGCCATGTATTGTCCAATCAGCACGGAGTCAATCCAAAACCCCGCCCACACTTCTTGAAGCTGGGCATGAAGTGACACAGAACGGTCTAGGGCTGTGCGATACGACGATATGTATTGGATGACGATATAAAAATGTCTATTGTTTCATAGAATACGCTATCATTTATATTGTATCTAAAATGCCCCTACCCCCGTTTATTCAGTAAAGCTCTTACTTCACCACTGCTTGTCAGCGCTTTGTCTCTTGCAGTGCGGGATTGCGTGCAGTGGAACAGGTGTGGTTGGCGGCTAGGCTTCAGTCCAGTGATTGCTAATGCTAACTCCAAACTACCAGTTCAGATAGCTGCTACTCCTGTTTGCGAGAGATGTGGGACTGTTTTTCATCGTGCTGCATCAGAGAGGATACTTTGCTGACCTCGTTTTAATAGGAGGTAAGTAACATTAACTCCATGTCTATTTATAAAATGCTAAACGATCGTCATTTAAGCTAAGCTGTGCTAACTGGAAACTGTAGCAGTGTGATGACTCGCTCTGGGCCATTATCATCCACAGCTGCGCGCACACCGGCTCCTCGTCAGGACAGGACTATTTAACCTCACTCAGCCTGCTGGCCTGCACGGAGCTGTCTGTCTCCTTGGCTATGAAGCGCATCTCCCGACTTCCTAGCCATAATCATCATCACGACCTTCTACCTCGCCACCTCGGCATTAACTCCCGGAGGATCTCCCCTCATACCCAAGTAAGCCAGTCCTTTTACTCACCTGTTCTCCGCTACGCCCCTGTGCACAGGCAGAATCTCCCGGCGACAGAATCGTCTCCGTTGGCGGCGGTTTCCGCTCTCTCCTCTCCACCATCTGCATAACTGCTACGATGCTGGGACAGTGGGTGCTGTCTACCTGGCCAACGGGTGATCACCATCTGCCTGGAACAAGGTTGCCAGGCTGCACGTCGCTCTGCTTCCTCCCAGCTGCTCGAAGTCTCCAGCCAGCACTCTCATACACAACATAACACATTCACGCATCCACACACTATACACTGGGTCAATTAAGATAATTGAATCCATTTCTGAGTCTGTGTCTGTTCCCTGGGTCAGCCATTATGTCAGTACGGCTCCGTCAGAACGACCCAGTGAACAGCGCGTTAACACAACGATTTAACAACTTAGAGGCTCGTGTGCATCAAATTGCTTACCAGCAGCAGGTTATCTTGAACCAAGTGACCCAAATTAACAGCCGGTTGGATCATCTGGCGGGGCAGCAGGCATTTCCATCGGCGCCAATCGGTGCTACAGCTCCCACTAGCTCCTCCATTAGCCAGCCTAGCCAAGCTACCCCGACCCGACTCACTCCTGTTCCCACGCCCTCCCGCTTTAGCGGTAAGCTAGGGTAGGCTCGTGGGTTTCTCCTCCAGTGTGAGATAGTTTTCCAGTGGGTACCAGGGGACTTCCCAACAGAGCATAGCCGGATAGGTTATGTTACCAACCTTTTGAAAGGGTGAGCACTAGCTTGGGCGTACGCTGTGATGGCTAAGGCAAGCTATGCTAGCTTAACCTATAGCCAGTTTGTTAGCGAGTTCAACGAGGTATTCGACCACTCTGACCGGGACAATGTGCTCACCACCCGGTTGTTAAATCTTCGACAGGGGGGCAGGTCCGTGGTGGATTATGCCGTCGATTTTCGGGTGGTAGCAGTGGAGGTGGGGTGGGAGAATGCCTCGTTGTGTAGTATTTTCATCAGGAGCTTGAGCCCTAGCCTGCGGGATGAGTTGGCCTGCTTAGATAAGCCGGAGAAGCTTATGGCGCTAATTTCCCTTGCCATCAATTTAGATAATAGGCTGAGGGAGCGGGCAGCCAAGTGGAGAACATCCGGTCGCTTGGTTGTCCAGACCCTGCGCTCCCCCCAGACCCCGTTACTGACCCTGCCTTCCCTTGAGTCAGCTGACACACAGGAGTCTATGGTTATGGGGCGAACCAAGCTTTCCCAATCAGAGAAACAGCGTCGCAAGGAGCTAGGCTTATGCATGTACTGTGGAAGTGAGGACCACGAGCTAGAAACCTGCCCCGTGCGGCCAAAAGAGGGGGTCTGTGCGTCGCAGTAGGGGGACTCAGAGACCAACCTCGGCCAAATCCCCTCTCCAAGTGCACATTACCCATTAGATTCATACACAACAGGACTGAATTTTGCACACACGCCCTGGTTGACTTGAGAGCAGAGCAGAGCTTCATCTCGGGGGAACTGGCAACCTGATTGGGGCTCCCCTGCCGTCCTTTGAAGGCCCCCCTTCAGCTCATTGCTCTGTCCAGGGCGCCATTGGCGATAGTGACTAAACAAATGGCCCCTGTCTCAGTGATCATTGCTGGTAATCATCGAGAGGATCTCAGCCTGTTTGTCCTGCCGGTTGCCTCCTCCCCGGTCATCTTGGGTTATCCCTGGCTCCAGCTCCACAACCCTTTGTTTGACTGGCGTGCAGGAAGCGTGGTGTCCTGGAGCTCCTTCTGCCTCAGCACTTGCCTCCAGTCCGTCGTATGTGCTCCCTCCACGTCATTGGTCTCCCCCGTCTCTCCTCCTCTCGATCTGTCCAGAGTGCTCCCTGAGTACCACGATCTAGGGGCAGTTTTCAGCAAGGCCAAGGCGTTGTCGGCCCCCCCCCCCCCCACTGGCCCTACGACTGTGCCATTAACCTCCGGGCTGGGGCCCTGCTGCCTTCGAGGCGCCTCTACAGCCTGTCGGCGCCGGAGCGGGAAGCTATGGAGGCCTATATTAAGGATTCCCTCACCTCGGGCATTATCCGTCCATCGCCCTCGGCGGTGGGGGCTGGTTTCTTTTTCGTTGGGAAGAAGGATGGGTCCCTTAGGCTGTGCATAGACTTCCGTGCCCTCAACGAGATCCCTTAGGCTGTGCATAGACTTCCGTGCCCTCAACGAGATCACCATCAAGGACAAGTACACGCTGCCCCTGATGGACATGGCTTTCGATTCTCTCCAGGGGGCCTCGATCTTTACCAAGCTGGACCTTTGGAACGCCTACCATCTGGTGCGCATCGGGGGGGGGGGGGGTTGAGTGGAAGACTGGTTTCCGGACCCCAAGCGGCCACTTTGAGTACCTGGTGATGCCGCTTGGGCTGACCAATTCAATTCAATTCAGCTTTATTTATACTTCGCCACATCACAACAGAGGCCGTCTCATGGCGCCAGAGTGCAGAGAAAAACCCCACAGTCTCAGAAAAACCCAGCAATCAGACGATCCCCTATGAGGAAGCACTAAGTGACAGTGGAGAGGAAAAACTCCCATTTGGCAGGAAGAAACCTCTAGCAGAACCAGGCTCAGGGAGGGGCAGTCATCTGCTCCTACTGGCTGGGGGTGAGGGGATAGGGAGGAAGGAGAGGGCAGACATAAAAACATAACAGTAAGGTGCCAAGTACATTATTGGAGGTCAACCAGCAGTATGGATCAAACAACAGCAGAACAAAAGTGGGGATAAAAGACACAAAATCCCTCCTTAAACGTAAGCTATATTAAAAAAGAAGGATTTTACCCTGTTCTTAAAAACAGAGACCGAGTCTGACTCCCGGACCCAGAGTGGTAACTGGTTCCAGAGAGAAGGAGCTTGGTAGCTTGGTGGCAGAACGCTCCGGCCGTCTTCCAGAGATTGATCAACAATGTCCTCCATGACTTCCTGGGTTCTTTCATCTTCGTGTACCTCGACAACATCTTGATCTTCTCCAGAACCCTGGATGAGCACCGTGTTCACGTGAGACGGGTCTTGCAGCACCTCCTGGAGAATGAGCAGTATGTTAAGGCTTAGAAGTGTGAGTTTCACACCTTCAAAACCTCATTTCTCGGCTTCACCATCGCCCATAATCAGATCATCATGGACCCCGATAAGGTGAAGGCCGTTGTGGACTGGCATCCCCCCTCCTCTAGGAAGCAGCTGCAGCAATTCCTGGGTTTTGCCAACTTTTACCGGTGCTTTATCAACAACTACAGTGTCATCGCTCTTCCCCTCACCTGCCTCACCTCTCTGAAGACGCCTTTCCAGTGGATGGAGGAGGCTGCAGCCGCGTTCGCCAAGCTCAAGACCCGGTTTTCGTCCTCCCCCATCTTGACTCAGGTGGATCCTGCACTACAGTGCTTGGTGGAGGTGGATGCCTCGGACTCTGGGGTGGGGGCCGTGTTGTCCCAGTGTTCTCCAGTGGACGAGGAGGTCCGGCCCTGTGCGTTTTTCTCCTGCCGTCTTCCCCGGCAGAGAGGAATTACAACATCGGGGATAGGGAGCTCCTGGCGGTTAAGCTCGCGCTGGAGGAGTGGCGTCACTGGTTGGAGGGGGCTGCCCAACCCTTCATTGTATGGACAGATCATAAGAACCTGGAGTACTTAAGGACGGCCAAGCGTCTGAACGCCCGCCAGGCCCGCTGGTCCTTATTCTTCGGACGTTTCAATTTTACCATCACCTACCGCCCCGGGTCTAAGAATACCAAGCCTGATGCGCTGTCCAGGCAGTTCTCCCCTGACACAGCTGAGGCGCCCGTTCTCCCCATCCTCCCGCCATCTTGTATCATGGGCGCCCTCTCATGGGAGATCAAGGAGAGGGTCTTGAAGGTGCAGGAGGCGGAACTGGACCTGGGCGGGGGGCCAGCAGGCAAATGGTTCATTCCATCTTCAGTTCGGGGCGAGGTTATCCACTGGGCCCACTCCTCTAGGCTGGCATGCCATCCGGGGGGTTCCCGCACGGTCAAGATCGTCCAGAGGTCGCTTTGGTGGCCATCGCTCCGGAAGGATGTCGCTGATTACATCTGCGCCTGCCCTCAGTGCGCCACCGGCAAGACGCCTTCCTCTCCTCCGGCGGGGCTGCTTCACCCTCTTCCTGTTCCTGGCAGACCTTGGTCACACATCGCCTTGGATTTCGTTACCAGCCTCCCTCCGTCAGATCAACACACCGTCGTGCTCACTATTGTGGATTGCTTCTCTAAGGCCGCCCACTTCATCTCCCTACTGGGACTGCCCACGGCGAAGGAGACGGCAGATCTGCTGGTGTGGCACGTTGTCAGGCTTCATGGCATACCGGTGGATATCGTCTCTGATCGAGGGCCGCAGTTTGTGTTGGAGGTAAGTACAATATCTATTTTTTTTTAACATTTGTGTCGTAAAATAATAATTAATCCAGCATGATGGTGTTTTCTTTTACAATCTATGGATACAGTATTTAACTGTTAAGCGCTGTAAATAAATGCAGCATAAAGGTATATTTTTGGTCAGGACTTCATGATGGAGACAGCTGCCTTCATGTAACGTTTGCACTGAATGACACATTTAAGTTTGGACCTCTAAGCACTTAAGTGACAGATGTGAAGATAATAATAATAACTGGATAGCACTCAGAGAACGCATACCTCTGCCAAGGCTCCGTTCCTCCCTTCCTTTGTCCTCTCCTCCAACGAGCCATTTTTACTCAAAACTAAACTGAAATTAACAAATCTTCCAGGAAATGAATTGAAACCCTTTTCAAAAATTGAAAGTTAATTTGTAGTTAAAATATAAACAAAATACTAGAGGGCATTCAGAGAGCACATACCTCCGCCAAGGCTCTGTCCTTCCCTCCCTTTGTCCTCCCGTCCGTCCCTTTGTCTGTCCATATCGACATCCATCTGTACATTGTGAGATAGAGCCTTGGCAGAGGTATGCACTCATGGATCACTTCCAACATCTAATTTTTAAAAAAAAATGTAATTTTAGTATACTTTATTAATCCATGGGCAGCACAGTGGTGCAGTGGTTAGCACTGTTGCCTTACAGCTAGAAGGTTCCTGGTTCGAATCCCCAGGCTGGCAGGAGTTAGAACCTTTCTGTGTGGAGTTTGCATGTTCTCCCTGTGCTGCGTGGGTTTACTCCGGGGGCTCCGGTTTCCTCCCACAATCCAAAGACATGCATGTTAGGCTAATTGGCTGTTCTAAATTGTCCCTAGATATCTGTTTCCTATAGGCCCTTAGAATAGAGGGTTAGTACTAGTGAAAGCGCTTTGAGTGGTCTTTGTGACTAGAAAAGCGCTATATAAGTGCAGGTTAGTTAGTTAGTTAGTTAGTAATCCCCAGAGGGAAATTACAGAGCATCCAGATGGATGGATGAGGCAACCAAAGTGTGGTGCTAATCCCTTCACACACACATTCACACCTAGGTGTTATGTCTGATAAAATACCTTCTGGAATGATGAGGCTAGGTGAATGGACAAACTCAGCTTTATTATTAATACTCGAACCACAATGGACACAGAACAGCCACCAGGCAAAGGGCACCGGTCAAAGAGGCTGGCCAATGGATGCCCTCTGCTATTTATAGGGTGGTGCAGTGGCGGAACAGGAAGTGGCTGCCACTACACCGCACTTCACAAAAAGGTTGTAAAACCCCAACACCACATTTTCTCCCCCCTTAGAAAGTCCAAAACCACTCACTCAATTAAGACCCTCCCCAATTGGGACCCGAATCACGCACTAACGAACAAAACTAATGTCTCTAAATGGCTTAACACATTTACACAACAGAACCTAAAATAGGGAGGACGGGTGGACTACCGTACTGCCCACACAGCAGGGTGGATTATTCTGCCGCCTACTAAAATAAATCAAAGTCCATTAATAAGCTAAAATCATTGCCGTGTTCCTAAACTACTAAAAAAACACAAACTATAACATTTTACTGAACGCATAAACATATGAACATTATAACTATTTAGTAAAATTTACAACACTGTCCTTTGGGTAGAAAAGGGTAGAACGGGCTTGGGGGGGTGGCAGGGCAACCCCTCAGCAGATGCACCCCTGGAAACAACAGGATAGTGGCTGATCTCACGGATGAAAGCGCCTCTCCTTATCACCACAGATTGTTGCTCGCGTCCAGCCCCATCACCAGAAGCCTCTTCCTGGACACACTGCAGCTTGTTGGCATGTCTCACTGAGCCATCAGACAGCTGGAAGTAAGCTGCGCCCAGCTTAGCCACGATGTGCAGGGGTTCCTGATGTTTCACTGGCTGTTGTCTGGCCTGTATTCGCTTTGGATGTTCCTCTCCTCAAACTCGGACCAAGTCCATAACCCTAAGAGGGGCTCTGCTCGGCCTAATATGGTGCTGCTTGGCACGCGGTTCTCCCGTGCAAGTCGCTCTGGCCCCGACCTCTTCTCAAGCTGTTGTAGCGGTCGCCATCGTAGCTGCAGATCCTCCATCCCTCTGTGGCCAAGCTCCGGAGGAATCTGGGGCTAGCATATCGGCGTCACTCGCCGACACAGGTGCCCCACCGCCACGCTTGGTACCCCCTTTCACCATTTCCCGAGCGCCGGCACTGAGACCCTCCTGCGCCGAACCTGAGTGAGGCTGGTCCTGCTTGACAACTGTGGTGTCCATTAGTTCTTCATCCCACACAGCGTCATCCTCTACCACCGGAACCGGGGGGTTCCACTGGCTACAACCAGACCATTCTTGCCCAGCATCATCTTTGATGGCGGAACCCAGTCCATAGAACAAATCACAGCCCATGATGTTGTCACCTCGGGCCGTCACATGAAACGTGAAGTCAGCCATTGTCTCAGACTTGTACTGAACTGTTAACTCCAACATTCCAACCGTGCACAGCCTGCAACCTCCATAACCATAAAGCTGCACTGGGTTACCTCTTATCCTGTAGTGGGGAAAAAACTTCTTCACCTTGGCCCAATTCAGCAACGACCCCTCCACCCCCATGTCGAGCAGCAGCGGTACCGCCACACCGTCCAGTGTCACTGTGCAGAACATGTACCCATTGGCACTCAGGGACACCGTGTGGATAGTTGTTGGGGGCGGGCGGTTTGATTTCTTCTGTGGGCTGTCACGCTCAGATACACGGCACACTAGCATAATGGTTCAAGCGTCCACACTTGCTACAACGCTTCCCTCTAGCCGGGCAGTCCTTAGCCTTATATCGGTGTTTCACGGATCCACAACCCATGCACAGGGGTTTTCCTGGGGCAGAACTTCGGCTAGTAGCATTGGCTTCCATATCATCTTCGTCCAAGCTATCCTCGCTATCCAGGCCCACTACTAATGCCACAGCGGAAGGCTCCAGCTGCCTTTGTGACTAGCGCCAATTTAGGCCCAAGGCTAGCTTGTCTGCGGTCTCCATTTGGAGAGCTATCTCAACAGCCCTGGCTAATATTAAGTCACTTGGCGGTGTGAGTAGCCTAGCTCATATAGCGGCACTGTTCATGTGCTCTGCCAACTGGTCATGTACCATTTCTTTCTCCAGTGGCCTGAAATGACACTCGCTAGCTAGCTGCCTCAAGTCAGCAACAGACTAGTGGATGGGCTCACTCACACGTTGATATCGCTGCCGGAACTGAATCCTCCGGACAGTCACTCTATCCGGGGTATGAAAATGGCTTGCTAGCAACTTGACGACGTCCTCAAACGAGTCCGAAGCCCTGAGTGTGCATAGAATATGCTGGCCCTCAATCCTTAGGTTATGTACAAGGAGTGCATATGCTCTTAGCTTATCTAGCTCACTCAGGTTGAACACAATGATGTAATTTTGGAAGGCCGCAAACCATCTTGGCTAGGGCACAGACGGCTCGCCCGGGAGCTCCAGGAAGGGGCGAAGTACATAATACATGCCGTAATACAAGTACGTAATACACGCCTCCATTAGTTAATCCTCAATCGCCAAATGTTATGTCTGATAAAATACCTTCTGGAATGATGAGGCCGGGTGAATGGACGAACTCAGCTTTATTAATACTCAAACCACAATGGACACAGAACAGCCACCAGGCAGAGGGCACAGGTCAAAGAGGCTGCCCAATGGATGCCCTCTGCTATTTATAGGGTGGTGCAGTGGCGGAACAGGAAGTGGCTGCCACTACACCGCACTTCACAATAAGGGTGTAAAAAGTCAACACCACACTAGTGTCATGAACCGAGCCGGTTTGTCCTTTAGGCTCGGATCCATGACCTTCCTCTGTGTGTCATCATCATATGTGTATTTTGGTATATTTGGCTCTGAGCCGGGATTCTCCCAGGCTCAGTCCCATGGGTTTTTCTGTGTATATATTTATTTGTGTATTGCTTTACCACATCTTGTTTATTTACACTCCATTTCTAGTTTAGTTCTGTATTTGTTACTCTGCTTTCTGGCCGGCAGCTGTGAGGCAGCTTCGTTGGCCTGCACTTGTGTGGGCACTGCCTGTCAGCCTACCGGTCCGACCACTCCCCCTCTCTCCTGACACTCAGCTGTTTTCTGTTCCTGATTACGGGCCAGCTCCCTCGCTCAGGTGCATCCAATCACTTGATTATTTGTCCAGGTATTTAGTCAGCTCACTATGTTCATCTCATTGCTGGATTATTGTGCTTGTCATGTGTTTGTCACTGCCATGTTACGCCTTGGTTTTGCTTGGTGATTCTCCACCACGTTATATCATGGCATCTCTCAACACACGTTATGTCTCTTGCATTTTTTGTATGTCTGCACTTTTGGGACTTTAATAAATCTGTCTGTGGTGAAACCTTGCATGTGAATCTGTCTCCTGTCTGCGCCTCATTAGAGGTGCATCATGACAGAATAATCCAGTCCAAAAAGATTTAGCGGGTTTCACACTTTTGTGAACTGTTTTTCCCACTCACCTGTTTTGGGGAGGCAAACACGTCTCCAGCAGGTGAAGCAGTCGGGAGGAGAAGGTGAAGTCGGGACGAGCTGAAGTGTGTGGCTGTGATAGAGGACATGACAGCTGACGCCCGGAACTACTCATCCTGAGAGGATGTGTTGCTATGCTGGGGTGGAGTTGCCAACCAGCTGGAGCTCAGACCCAGCATCCATTCTCGTCCCTGGGTGATCACTCTCTACCTTCCTCCGCTACCATCTCTGCCTGCAGCCTCCTCCTCAGCATCCCCGGCGCCCCGTTTCCACACTGACAGAAAAGGTTTGGCAGCGGGGACTCCGACTGTGGAGGAGGAATGGGCGGCCACATTCATCCATGATTACATGGACGAAGCTCACGAAGCCCACGGACCGAAGAAGTGGAGCTGCTTGGATGCAGCTGTGGGAATTATCCACAGTACGCAGAGCTGTTATCCTCGGTCTGCGTGCTCCAGCGAGCCTTTCCTGACTTCTTGCCGAGGGGTCTTCCAGCCAAACCGAAGCAGAGAGGCTCCCCATGTCAGTCATCCTCCTCTTCTCCCGCTCTGCCCGCTAGCCCAGCCTCAGCCCATGTGTCTTCAGCTCACCAGAGACAAAGTCATCCTGTGTCCAAACACTGGAGGAAGCCCTCCTCTTCATTGGCAGCCATTATCCCTGCTGCAGCCAAGAAGCCCTCCAGGGTTTTCCCGGGAATGCCCACTTCAGTGTCATCAGAACCGGCTTCTCCGCTATCCTTTGAAGGGGCCAAAATGGCCATTGACACAGAGAGGGATGACTGCCAGTCAACTGCAGCTGTCAACATCAAGGATCGGGATGACAGGCAAGTGTTTTTTCATTCTATTCAATCTTGTAATGACAAACCTTGTCTGTCTCCCAGGAGAGAAGCCCAGTTAAAGCAGTCTGCTGGGCTCACTCCTCCAGCTGCATATGTTAACTCTTTTTCTGTCCTCTCCATGTCTCCCCAACCGGTCTCTGAGTGTCCGTCGTTCTATGAACAGAGCCGTCGGGTGGTTGAGGAGCCGGTGGCCCCGGAGGATCCCGCTCCGGAGCCAGCACGGAGCTGTTCCCCAGCAACCACGCCGGAAGAGTCCCCTGCATTGGAGCTGTTGCTGGGGGGGGGGGGGCTGTAGGATTGCTACCACCATCATGCCTGCTGCAGAGACTACTGCAGCGGTGTGGGAACCAGAGCTGGACCTCCTGGAGGCCGGGCCTGAGACGTCGTCGCCAGGATCGACGGAGTCCTGGGTGGCAGTGGAGCATGAGCTCAGGCAAGTGATCTCTCTTGTGTTACTTATGTCAGTTTTAGAGAGATCCTGTCTGGCTCTTGGTGGGGAGAGTCGGGTGCAGCCCTCAGCTGCATCTGAACTCACCTTGCCGGGCTCGGCCACTGCTGGTGACCCTAACCACTTTTCTTCTCCTGAGCCTTCTCCTAGGATCGCCGAAGAGGATCCACTATTGCTGGGGGTCTTCGTGGGTCCGGTCCAGCCAGCAGACAATGTCGTGGGTCCAGCTTCCACCCTGAGGTTGTCCCAGATCCAGCTCTTCTGCCTGAGGCTGTCGTGTGGGTTCCTCTGCAGGCTGAGTCTCCGTGGGTGCGGTGTCCAGGCGTGGGGCCCTCATGGGGGCTGCGCACCAGTGTAAGCCAGATGTGGGTGCTGCACTCTGGCATGGACCCATCATGGGCACTACGCTCCAGCCCGGGTTCCACCGTGGGTGCAGCCATGGACCAACCGGGTCCCAACGTGGGTGCAACCCTGGCCCAGTCCGGGCCCACTGAGGGTGCAGCTGTGTCCCAAGCTGGGACCACCGAAGGTGCAGCTGTGTCCCAAGCCGGGACCACCGAGGATGCTGCTGGTCTGCCTGAGGACACCGGGGCCTTCACTCCTTTGCTAGACGCCGTCGTGGCCCCCCTTCCTCCACCACCAGTCACTGTGGGGGTTTTCCTCCTCCAGTCTGGCTTCCCACCATTGAGCCTTCCGGTGGGAGAACCGCCTCCTGCTTCACACCTCGCATCCTGGTGGCTCAACTGCGCTGGCCGGCCACCCGAGGGACTGAGTCTCTGGGTCAGGTAGCCCATGTCCCCCGGCAGGCTGCCGTCTTCTATCCATTGGGCTGTCTACTGGGCCTGGGACTCGGGGCGGCCTCCCGAGCCTCCACACCTTTGGACTTGGGGGGGGGGTATTTGTGGTGTTTTTCTGTTGTGGGCCTTGAGCGGGGTTGTTTTTTGTTCCCTCCTGACCTGTTTCCCCCTACCTCTCGCCCTGGTTTGATGTTTGCTGTTCCTGCTGGGGGGAGGGGGGGCAGGTTTTCTTTTTTTTCTTTTGATGGTACATTGGGTGTCTGGAATCCACCCCTTGAGAGGGGGGCTCTGTCATGAACCGAGCTGTTTTGTCTTTTAGGCTCGGATCCATGACCTTCCTCTTGTGTCATCATCATATGTGTATTTTGGTGTATTTGGTTCTGAGCCGGGATTCTCCCAGGCTCAGTCCCATGGGTTTTTCTGTGTATACAGTATATTTATTTGTGTTTTGCTTTACCATGTCTAGTTTATTTGCGCTTCATTTCTAGTTTAGTTCTGTATTTGTTACTCTGCTTTCTGGCCGGCAGCTGTGAGGCAGCTTCATTGGCCTGCACTTGTGTGGGCACTGCCTGTCAGCCTGCCGGTCCGACCATGCCCCCTCTCTCCTGACACTCAAGCTGTTTTCTGTTCCTGATTACTGGCCAGCTCCCTCACTCAGGTGCATCCAATCACTTGGTTATTATTCACAACAACAGTCATCTCATAGCACTATCAACTGTAGGGGGAACCCCCACAGTTGCAGAAAGAACCCAGCAATCAGGCGATCCCCTGTGAGCAAGCACTTGGCGACGGTGGAGAGGAAGAACTCCCTTTTAACAGAAAGAAACCTCCAGCAGAACCAGGCTCAGGGAGGGGCAGTCATCTGCTGCGACTGGCTGGGGGGTGAGGGGATAGAGAAGAAGAAAAGAACAGACATGTAGAGAGCAAACAGCACGATGGGGTCTCAATCTATGGGAGAGAACAAACAAATGTTAATGACCAGCAAAAAAAAATATTTCATTGAGAGTGAGAAAAGGAGTGAGGCCCAGTGCATTACTGGAGGTCCCCCAGCTGACTAAACCTATTAGCAGCATAACTAAGGGAGGGTTCAGAAACACATGATCCCTCCCTAATTGTAGGCTATATCAAAAAGGTAGGTTTTAGCCCTATTCTTAAAAACAGAGATCGAGTCTGACTCCCGAATCCAGATTGGCAGCTGATTCCACAGGAGAGGAGCTTGATAACTGAAGGCTTTGCCTCCCATTGTACTTTTGGAGATTCTAGGTATTACAAGTAATCCTGCATTTTGGGAGTGTAGTGCTCTGTTAGGATAGGTTAGGGTTAGGGTAGGGTAGTTAGACAAAATAGTTTCCTCATCCATACCTTCAACTTGTCTGTTAGGTTAATTGGTTGTTCTAAATTGTCCCTAGATATCTGTTTCCTATAGGCCCTTAGAATAGAGGGTTAGTACTAGTGAAAGCACTTTGAGTGGTCTTTGTGACTAGAAAAGCGCTATATAAGTGCAGGTTAGTTAGTTAGTTAATTTTAGACCCTATTCCTACCAGGTTATTTAAAGAAGTCTTCCCACTTATTGGTAGCTTTATTCTTCATATAATCAATTCTTCATTAACTTTAGGCCATGTACCGCAGGCTTTTAAAAGGGCTGTAATTAAACCCTTACTCAAAAAGTCAACCCTGGATCCAGGAACTTTAGCTAACTATAGACTAATCTCCAATCTCCCTTTCATTTCAAAAATCTTAGAAAGAGTTGTTGCTACGCAATTATTTGACCACCTGAAGGGAAATGGTTTACTTGAAGAGTTTCAATCTGGGTTTAGAATCTGTCATAGTACTGAAACAGCCTTAGCGAAGGTCACTAGCGACCTCCTCATCGCATTTGATAATGGACTTGTTTCTGTACTTGTCCTTTTAGACCTTAGTGCAGCTTTTGATACTATCGATCATAATATTCTACTTGATAGATTAGAACACTATGTTGGACTTAATGGAACTTTGTTGCAGTGGTTTAGATCTTATTTATCTGATAGGTTCCAGTTTGTTCATGTCAATATTGAGTTTTCTTTCAACTCAAAGCTCAGTCATGGAGTTCCACAGGGATCTGTGCTAGGCCCTACTCTTTTTAGTTTATATATGCTTCCGTTAGGCAACATTATTAGAAAGCACTGTATACATTTTCATTGTTATGCAGATGACACACAATTATACCTGTCAATGAAGCCAGATGATAGTAATCAATTAGCCAAGTTGGAAGCCTGTCTTAAGGAAGTCAAAGCTTGGATGACTTGTAATTTCCTGCTATTAAATTCAGATAAGACTGAAGTCATTCTTGTTGGTCCAAAAAACCTTAGAAATACCTTTCCAAATCAAACTTTCAGTTTGGATGCGGTTACTCTTTCTCTTAATAGCTCTGTGAAGAACCTTGGAATTATTTTTGATCAAGATCTGTCTTTCAATTCACGTATTAAATTTGTTTCTAAGACTGCCTTCTATCATTTGCTTAATATTGCCAAGTTTAGGAGCATCTTGTCTCAGAGTGATGCTGAGAAACTGATCCACGCTTTTGTTAGCTCTAGATTAGATTATTGTAATTCTTTATTATCAGGTTGTCCTAAAACATCTTTAAAAAGTCTTCAGCTGATCCAAAATGCTGCTGCAAGAGTTTTAACAGGTACTAGAAAGAGAGATCATATCTCTCCGGTTCTGGCCTCCCTTCACTGGCTTCCCATAGAGTTTAGAATTAAGTTTAAAATCCTTCTTCTTACTTACAAAGCTCTAAACAATCAGGCCCCTTTTTATTTAAAAGATCTGATACTACCGTATTATCCTAACAGAGCACTACGCTCCCAAAATGCAGGATTACTTGTAATACCTAGAATCTCCAAAAGTACAATGGGAGGCAGAGCCTTCAGTTATCAAGCTCCTCTCCTGTGGAACCAGCTGTCAATCTGGATTCTGGAGTCAGACTCGAACTCTGTTTTTAAGAATAGGGTTAAAACCTTCCTTTTTGATATAGCCTACAATTAGGGAGGGATCATGTGTTTCTGAACCCTCCCTTAGTTAGGCTGCTAATAGGTTTAGTCAGCCGGGGGACCTCCAATAATCCACTGGGCTTCACTCCTTTCTTCACTCTCAATGAAATATATATATATTTTTTTGCTGGTCATTAACATCTGTTTGTTCTCTCCCATAGATTGAGTCCCCATCGTGTTGTTTGCTCTCTACATGTCTGTTCTTTTCATCTTTTCTATCCCCTCACCCCCCAGCCAGTTGCAGCAGATGACTGCCCCTCCCTGAGCCTGGTTCTGCTGGAGGTTTCTTCCTGTTAAAAGGGAGTTTTTCCTCTCCACTGTCGCCAAGCGCTTGCTCACAGGGGATCGCCTGATTGCTGGGTTCTTTCTGCAACTGTGGGGGTTCCCCTACAGTTGAAAGTGCTATGAGACGACTGTTGTTGTGAAATGGCACTATATAAATAAAGTTGAATTGAATTGAATTGAAATTAAATTGAATTGAATTGTAGCATTAGCAATATTCTCTGGGCAATGTGCCATTACAGTCTAACTTGTATCAAGTATCAAAACATTCCACTTTCATTGGCCAGAAATCTGATTTGCAGAAGGTGATAAAATTGTACAAAGATAATAAAATTGTGGAAAAACTGCTGGTGTTGTTTTGTCTTTATACACTAAAATCTCTTCTACAGGTGTACCCTCAAGTGCCTTACCCTGTCAGAGTGCCCCCTATGGCAAAATGATATGTAGTTAATATGTTCCTTGTAAATAAACCAGGAATAAGATAATAATACTACTTTATTGCAGTAGTAAAGGGATAGAAGCACGTCAAACAGGTTCATTTTGTCTTCTTTCAATTATTTTTCCTTTTTTTTTTTTTTCCTTTGAAAGACAAAAGTAAAATAGAAAGATGTCTTTACCTTCTTTACATGTTTCAACTGCACTGCAGCCTTCATCAGAAGAGTCAGCTGATTGCTGCCAGGTGACATTTATCAGCTGATTTTCGTAGGCGGGGCCAGCTCAGCAGATCTGTCAGATCCACCGAGCCGGCCCCGCCTCCCGCCGTCAGATGGTCTCTGGAGAATGTGGTCCCAGGTGTGAGAAAGCATAAAGGCCCCCTCATCTCGGTTCATGGTGTCTTTTCCCCGCTTTCTGATCTCTATTGCCTCCTTGATCCAACGTTTGTGTCTGTTGCTCTCCGATCCAATAATTTTTGTGTTGTCCCAGTCCATGATGTGATTATTTCTTTTGCAGTGGTCCGATATAGCTGATTTTAATGTTTCTTGTTCTGCTTTTTCTTTTTGTGATCTTGTGAGTCGTCCTTGCGTTTCCTTCTCACATTCCTTTTGGTGTTCTTTTTTTCTTGTGGTGAATAATCTTCCGGTTTCTCCAATGTAGGTTTTGTTACATGATCTGCATGATATTTCATATAATACATTGCATTTATTGTCTTGTTCTATTCTGTCCTTGGGGTGTACTAATAACTGTCTTAATTTTTTGTGTGGTTTGACTGCTGTGTTTATTTTGTATTTTTTCATGATCCTTTGAATTGGTTCCGTGATCCCTCGTATGTATGGTATAGTTATGGTTTCCTTGTTTTTGATTTCAGCTTTTGTTCTGTGTCTTGTGTCCTGTTTATTTTCTTTGTTTTTGACTTGCTGTTTCCCTTTGTTTATGGCCCATACTGGATATTGGCAGCGTATAAGTGCATGTTTTATGTGGTTTTCCTCTTCCTGTCTGTCTTCTTGTTCCGTGATGATGGTGGCTCGTTCATATAATGTCCTGACGACTGATAGCTTGTGTGCTGTGGGGTGTTCCGATGTCCAAAGTAGGTATTGATCTGTGTGGGTTGGTTTCCTGTAGACTGTGATTTTTATGCTGCCGTCCTCGTTGTGGTGGATTTTCATGTCCAGAAAGGCTATGGTGCCATTTTCCTCCTCTTCGTGTGTGAATTTTATGTTCCCCGTACTGTCTGTACTGTTCAGATGGTCAGTGAGTTCTTGTGTATGTCCTTTCCTTATTTTTTCCAGAATGTCATCTACGTATCTCTTCCAAAGGGTGGGTTTGCATATTGTGGGTGCTGTGTTGATGGCTTTATTTTCCAGATCCTCCATAAAAAAACTGCTCATGATGGCTGATAGTGGGTCTCCCATTGCAAATCCTTCTTTTTGTTTGTAGATTTTTCCTCTGAATTGAAAATAAGTGGATTTTGCAACAAACTGTAGTAATTTGGATATGTCATGGACTGTGAGGTTGGTGCGTCTTTTTAGGGTACTGTCCTTGTTGAGGCGTTCTTGCACTATATGTAGTGTGACGTCAATAGGAGTCTTTGTGAATAAAGAGATGACGTCATGTGAGATGAGGATCTCGTCTGATTCTATTTTTATGTCTTTGAGTTCTTGTGCCAGCTCTTTTGAATTTTTACAGTGAAAGTCTGATAGTCCAAGGAGGGGTTTGATGATTTCAGCTAGGGCTTTTGATAAGTTGTATGTGACTGATCCAATGCTGTCTATTATTGGCCGCAGTGGGATATCCTTTTTATGTATTTTCGGTGTTCCATAAATCCGAGGGGTGATGCTGGCTGTGGGGATCAGGTGATCATATGCGTCCTTTGTGATTTTATTGCTTTCTAATAGAGGTTTTAGAAGGGCTTTGAGCATTTTTTTCTTTTCTTCTGTCGGGTTTGTTTTAATGATTTCGTATGTGTTACTGTCTGCCAACATGGTTTCCATCTGTTTTTCGTATGTTTCCGTGTCCAAAATTACTGTTGTTCTGCCTTTATCTGCTGGGAGTATTGTGATCGTTTTATCTGTCTTGAGTGAGTTTAATGCTTTTTCTTCTTTTCTTGTAACGTTGCTTTGTGGTAATTTGGCCGTTTTGAGGATTCCTGCGACTGCGTTCCGGAGTGCTGCTTTTTCTCCTTGGTCCTGGATTTTTTCACATGCCAGTTCTGTTGCGAGGATGTATTCTTCATGGGGGATTCTGGCTGGTGTGATGGCGAAGTTCAGTCCTCTGTTCAGCACTGTTTTCTCCGTGTCCGTGAGTGTGCGTTGTGATAGGTTTTTGACCCACTTATCGTTCTTTTCCGTGTGTGTTTGTCTTCGTCCGTTCTTTCTTTCTGTGAGTTTTTTTAATTTTTTCAATTGGCGGTTTTTCGTTGTGATGAATTCTTGTTCGTGTGCGTGTTTCAGTTGTGCTTTTATCTGCTCCTGCGTTTTCTGGTCCGTCGGGTAGCGTTGCTTAAACATGTCCGTTTCCTCTTTGATTTGGTTTTTTATTTTGTCTACTTTATTTGCCGTTATTCTTATACGTTCTTTTATAAGGTCTTTCCGTGCTTTGTTGATGATTTTTTCTGCGTTCTTGGTCGGGATTGGATTTCTTATATTGAGGCTTTGGGGTGTGACCTCCTCATCTCTGCAACGGAGGTTGAATCGTAGGTGGTTTCTGAAGCGTGCCCGTGTTTTCTCCAATTTCTCCAGCCGGCGGAAGTCTTTAATGCAGACTTGTCCATAACTTCCACGTAATACGTCAAACAGGTTCATTTTGTCTTCTTTCAATTATTTTTCCTTTTTTTTTTTCCTTTGAAAGACAAAAGTAACAGACACAAACGTTGGATCAAGGAGGCAATAGAGATCAGAAAGCGGGGAAAAGACACCATGAACCGAGATGAGGGGGCCTTTATGCTTTCTCACACCTGGGACCACATTCTCCAGAGACCATCTGACGGCGGGAGGCGGGGCCGGCTCGGTGGATCTGACAGATCTGCTGAGCTGGCCCCGCCTACGAAAATCAGCTGATAAATGTCACCTGGCAGCAATCAGCTGACTCTTCTGATGAAGGCTGCAGTGCAGTTGAAACATGTAAAGAAGGTAAAGACATCTTTCTATTTTACTTTTGTCTTTCAAAGGAAAAAAAAAAAAAAAAAGGAAAAGGGATAGAAGCACTCAGAGCAATAATAAATAAGATAAAACAGGGCAACACAGCGTAAGAAGTTCAAAAGACAATAGTTTTTACAGTTAAATAAGTAGTATTTACAGTTTTGCATCTAAATTATTCATATATGAACAGTATATTTCACAATTTACTGAGTACAGTGTTGTTGCCACCTTCAATAATAGTTATGTTAACAGTGTAAAGGAATGTTCCTTATTGTGTTAAGTAGTAGTTTTATGTCCAGTCTCTATGAGCAGTGCAGATTGTAAAGTCTGAAAGCAGCAGGTAGGAAAGACCTGCAAAACCTCTCCCTCGAGGACTTAGGATGCATTTGGAGTGAATGAAGAACTTGCTTTGCTTTATTTATTACCGATGGCATCAGGAATCATAGAGGCATCAGGAGAGGGCTCAGAGAAGGCAGAGCTGCTGAGTGCAACATCTGAAGGTGTCCAGCTGATGTCAGGTGCCCTCTAAATTAATGGATAACACCACATCTCTGCTGTTATTAACAAAGCAATGAGGAATATTAAATGTTTATTTCACAAAACAGTGTTCCTCACAGTACTACAATCTCAGCACATGAACAACAAGAAAAGTGATGCTCTTGGGACATTTTGCCTCGTACTGCAGGAGGGCCGCATGTGTCTGGGAAATGTATGATGACTTGAGAAGTGGAATGAAAGCAGCATCTGAAAGCACCAAGATATGCCCACAAGTTGTGTTATCCACTAAAGACTGCACACTTATGCTGTATTTTCAGTATTTTACACACACAAACATATTGGTACATTTATTTATTATACCAACTTCTTGTAACATTTTTGCTTTTAGGTGCATTCTAATGTATTCAGAATTGTTATGATATTCTGTCCACTTTATACGAAAAGGCAAAGAATTCAATGATTTTTTTAAAACAGTTACTACTAATCACCCACATAACTACTGTTTAAAAGAACATACACCTAACTGACACAAATCACTCATTTCTGCAAGTTACATCAAAGTCAAAGTCAAAGTGCCTTTATTGTCATTCCATTGCTAATAAACAATGCAACGAAACTGAGATACTGCTCCCTAAAAACAAACTATTGTGGCGGATGATAAAATAAGGCAGCGATGCTGAGGTTTTAAGCAGGTTTTATTAATCATACCGCCGTCACGAACTCCTCTCCCGGCGCCATGCGTGTGCGCCGGGAGCGAGCCCACGGCTCTCAGAGAAGGAGGACACAGTGTCTGTGTCCAGCAGCTGTAGTTGCAGAAGTGAGATTGAGAGAGAGAGAGCATGGTTACAATGCAGTATATATACACCCAACTACAACAATACATCAAAGCATTCACAGCAGTTGGTCTGATCAAAGAGATAACAGGACAGGCATGAGACATTTGCATGAAAGGCAACAATTAACATCACAGAAGTGAGCCAGACGAAACGGGGCTGCCTGTAGACATTAATACACATTTCCTGTTCTGTTATTTGCTCTAGCCGAGCGCTGTGTTTGACCAGTCTGTTTGTGGGGATTTACACCAAAGCACATCTACATATGTAAGATGCTCAGAAGAAGCACAGTAAGGACAAGATGCATGAACACTTTAACTTCACGGCTGTAAAGGCAGCATGCAGCGGAAAAAACCCAGGAGTGCGAGCTGACTGTCTCTGTGTTCTGTCTGTGTGTTGTGGGGGTTGAATCAAACCACTACACTGCTCCCCCCCCAGAGGGAACGGTAGGGAACCGTGACCTCGATGTTGCAGTCTGGGCAGCGAGCAGGGAAAAGCTCTGTGCAGGAGGAGGGGGGGGGGTAGTACATGCTGACCGGGCGCGGGAAAATCGTTCGAGTCACGCCAAAAGTGTTTGCTGCTCCGCGATGTCCCGTCTGAACATGCAGAGATCAGAAGAAGAAAAATTAGCCTCTGGCTCCTCTCGTGGCCATGAAGAAAAGCAGGAGTGGCTGTAAGAAAAAAATAAACAAAAGCAGAGGGACTGGCGTGTTGGCTTTAGGTGCAGGAGCAACCCCAAAGCCTCCTGGGAACAGCTGATGGCTGAAATCCCTTTGTGCCGTGGCTGAGACCATTAAAAAATCCAGTGGCAAGCTGCGTGCTTGCTTCAGGTGAACGGGCAGCCCTGAAGGTTCCGAGGGTGACGATCGGCCGTTTTTCTCGGGCATGTGCAGCGGCGGAGGACGATGGCGGTCTCTTGTAGCCTTTATTGTCCCGTGCGTGATGCGCCGTCCTCGTAACTCCCCGGTGCGCGCGCGGGGGTTCCGTGCTTGGGTGGGCCGCTGGAGAGGAGAACCAGGGTGCAGAATCTTGGTGGAGATCGGCGCAGACGGCGCCGATAAAATCCAGGTTGAGCTGTGGCTGTAGATTGGCCATGGTGCGTTGGAGCGGCGAGAGGAAATAGACGATCTTTTGTCCCTCAGGCTCGTGCAGATGCGTTGGAGCGGCGGGAGGGGATAGACGATCTTTGTTCCTCAGGCTCGGGCGTGGTGCGTTCAGGTCCACGCGTTGCGTTCTCCGCCGGCCATGGAGGACGCCGTCGTGGAGAAGGGACGAGGTGCCTGCGCTCTCGTGTGAAGGAGCTGCGAGCGCGGCCGGTCCAGCGTGGATGAGCAGATCTCAGACGTGCAGATCTCATCCTGAAGAACGGGTCACCAGTGCAGCTGTCCACATCAGAAGGTTGCGTGTTCAAATCACGTCGGGGTCACCAGTGCGGCGGCATGAAATAAAGCGGCGTTGTTGGAGGTTTTAAGTAGAGTTTTATTATCATACCGCCGTCACAAGCTCCGCTCCAGGCGCTGTGCAAGTGCACCGAGAGCGAGCCCACGGCTCTCAGTGAAGAGGGGACACAAGGTCTGTGTCCTGCAGCAGAGGTTGAAGTGAGAGTGAGAGAGAGAGAGAGCATGGTTACAATGCAGTATATATACACCCAACTACAACAATACATCAAAGCATTCACAGCAGTTGGTCTGATCAAAGAGATAACAGGACAGGCATGAGACATTTACATGAAAGGCAACAATTAACATCACAGAAGTGAGCCAGACGAAACGGGGCTGCCTGTAGACATTAATACACATTTCCTGTTCTGTTTTTTGCTCTAGCCGAGCGCTGTGTTTGACCAGTCTGTTTGTGGGGATTTACACCAAAGCACAACTACATATGTAAGATGCTCAGAAGAAGCACAGTAAGGACAAGATGCATGAACACTTTAACTTCACGGCTGTAAACGCAGCATGCAGCGGAAAAAACCCAGGAGTGTGAGCTGACTGTCTCTGTGTTCTGTCTGTGTGTTGTGGGGGTTGAATCAAACCGCTACACTATCACACTCACAGTTCACTCATGCATTTAACATTCTCATAATTACAACAATAAATAATGCTTGAAACAATATTACCTAAAAGTTGAATACAATATGTACATAGCAATAATGAAAACATACTGAGCGATAAATGTATAAGACCTGCTTATACACACAGGGTTATTGCCACAAAATAACCTAAAATAACCTAATAATATCAGCAGTCTGTACGTGTTACATAAATCCGTTCAAAATACGTACTGCTGATGGGAAAAAACTATGATTAAACCTGGTAGTCCGGGTTTTATGGGATCTGTACCGCTTTCCTGAGGGGAGCAAGTGAAAGAAATCATGGCTTGGATGAGTGCAGTCTTTAATGATGGCAGCAGCTCTGTTGAGGTACCGAGACCTGGAAATCTCTTCCAGAGAAGGGAAAGAACAGCCAGTGATTTTTTGCGCAGTCTCGATCACTCTCTGGAAGGCTTTGTGGTCTGCGGCTGAACAGCCCACATACCAAACCGTGATGCCATATGACAAAATGCTCTCAATAGCAGAGCGATAAAATAAAACCAGCAACTATGCATTCAGGCCATTCTTCTTGAGGAGCCTCAGAAAGTGTAGACGTTGCTGAGCCTTTTTTATCATAGCTATGGTGTTAACTGCCCAGGTAAGGTTGTGAGAAATATGAATACCCAGAAACTTAAAAGCCTCCACCCTCTCCACATACTCCTTGCCTATATATATAGAGGAGGTGGCTCACTACTATGCTTCCTAAAATCAATAATGAGTTCTTTTGTTTTTTTTGTATTCAATAGCAGATTATTATCTGAGCACCATCTCACCAGTTTCTGGACCTCATCTCTGTATGCGGACTCATCTCTTCCTGATATGAGCCCCACTACTGTTGTGTCATCTGCAAACTTCACTATAATGTTTGTGGGATGAACAGGTATGCAGTCATATGTGTACAATGAATAGAAAGTGGGGCTCAACACACAGCCCTGTGGCGAGCCTGTGTTAAGCATGACTGTAGAAGAGGAATGGGGTCCGAGTCTAACAGTCTGTGTTCTGTTTGTTAGGAAGTCCTTAATCCAGCTGCAAGTGTGAGTAGACAGACCAAGCTGAAGCAATTTGGTGATGAGAATGTTGGGAATAATTGTATTAAATGCCGAGCTATAGTCCGCAAACAACATTCTTACATAGCTCCCCTTGTCTTCTAAATGGCTGAATGCCGAGTGGAGAGCTATAGCAATAGCATCTTCAGTGGATCTGCTCCGCCTGTAGGCAAACTGGTACCGATCAAAGTCTGGGGGGAGACTAGGCAAAAGATGTTTCAATACCAATTTCTCAAAGCACTTCATAACAATGGGTGTTAATGCTACTGGTCAATAGTCATTCACACTGCTAATAATATGTTTTTTAGGCACAGGGATAATGACTGCAGATTTTAAACACTGTGGAACAACGGCTGCCTTGAGAGACAAGTTAAAAATGTCAGTCAAAACAGAGCATAGCTGATCTGCACATGCTCTGAGCACCTTTCCTGGCACTCCATCGGGACCAGTAGCTTTTCTCGGGTGAACTGCTCTCAGTGTCTGTCTCACCTCATGATCCTGCAGGGTAAGCACATCAGAGCTGGCATTCAATAACGTCAGTGGGTCCGGGCGAGGTGTATTTGCCTCAAACCGTGCGAAAAAGCAGTTCAATTCTTCTGCTAGTGAGGCACTGATGTCACTGGAAATGATGCTGCTGCCCTTATAGTTTGTGATATGGTGAAAGCCTTGCCATACTCGTCTCGAATCATTATCAGAAAAATGGTCCTCGACTTTCTTCTTATAGGCCTGTTTAGCCTCCTTAATGCCTTTCTTCAGATTAGCCCGGGCGGTGCTATACAGATCTGTATCCCCTGACCTGAAGGCTGTATCATGGGCTCTGAGGAGTGCCTGGACTTCTTTTGTCATCCAAGGCTTCTGGTTAGGAAAAACCCTGATGCGTTTTTCCACAGTCACCTGGTTGATACAGTAGGTGATGTAGCATAATACAGTCTGTGTGTACATTTCCAGATCCTCATTCTTGAATAAATCCCATAGAGTGTTTGAAAAACAGTCCTGCAGCTGAGAAAGTGCTCCCTCAGGCCATGTTGTGATGTTCTTTATAGTAGGTCTAGCAGTTCTCCTGAGGGGGGTGTATGCTGGGATGAGGAGCAATGATAGATGGTCTGACAGGCCAAAATGTGGACATGGCACAGCTCTGTAAGCATGCTTCAGGTTCGAATACACCCGATCAAGACAATTCTTTCCCCTAGTGGCACATTTCACACACTGTGAAATTCGGCAGCACAGTTTTCAAGCATGCTTGATTAAAATCACCAGCTATGATGTGAACACCCTCGGGATAGGCCTGCTGCTGTTTATTTATTACACTACAAATGACTAAGGGCCGTTTTAGTATTTGCATCAGGAGAAATATAGACTGCTGTTACAATAACCACGGTTAGCTCTCTTGGAAGATAAAAAGGCCGAAATAAAACTGACATTGTCTCTAGATCAGGAGAACAGTGTCACGACGGCCCTCACGGACCGTCACAAGACACCTCAGTCACCAGAGAGTTTGCAGTGGTAATTTATTGAGGATAAGGCAGAACACTCACAGAACACATACAGTGGCTGGGTGACGTCTGAACCGGGGGACACCCGATGCGCCAGATGGACAACAGTGAGAGTAAGGTCTCAAAGGAACATACCTGAGAATAACAGGAGCACGACGGAACGTGGCTGAACATACGGAAGAGCATAGCAGGTGATCATAACAGGATATAACAGAGACTGCCGCGCTGGAGGACATTTAGCACCCGCTTATATCTCTGGCGGCTAATGACCCCAACGCGGCACAGCTGCTGCTAATGACAGCAGAGCAGCAGCTGACTTTGACAGCAGGGAGCTCCCCCGGGCACCTTCACAATAAGAGCCCGAGGAGCTGGAAGGAACCCTCAGCTGCCAAAGCCAGGGAACAAAAAGATATGAGACCCGAGTGTGGCCAGAACCAACACTCGGGTTATGACTGTACCTCCCCCTCAAGGCCGAGCTCTGAGCGGCCAGAGTAACACCTAAGCCCCCCACCCCCCCACCCCCCTAGGGTGGGTGGATGGGGTGCTGGCAGGAGGGAGAGAGACAAACAACCAACAAGGCTATAGAAAAAAAACCCCCATAATCCCTTAAACGTGGGTAACAACAAAACCACAGGCAATATATATAGGCAAACAACGAATTGACATAAGGTGGAGGGAAAGGACCACCAAACATTGGAACAAGAAAGGAGTGAGCCACAAAAAACACAGATCAACCCCCCCCCCCCCCCAACAGTCTCACAGACAAACAGAAACCCCGGGAAGAGTGTAGTTCTGACCCAGAGGGGCGGAGGCAGAAAGTTCGGGGGGCCGACCGGCAACAGGAGGCCACAAAACAGGCAGGGGGAGAAAGAACAGTTCGGGCGGCCTACCCCGGTCCCATGCTCGGAAGCAGAGAATCTCAGGCGGCCGGACCAGGTCGCCACACAGGGAGTCCAAAATGTCGGGAGGCCGACCCAGAGAGCCAAATTGGCGAGACAGTCTTTCGGGCGGCTGACCCGCATCGCTAGCCCACCAGAACCATTGAGTCAAAGTAGCCGGCGGTTCCGCTGAAAAGGGGAGAGATGAGGGAGAACCGGGCGAAGCAATCGGAACCCCAACGGCCCCAGGTGAACATGGGCAGCGCGCCTCAGGGAGACGAGGAGGATGACAATGGAGATGAGAGTGAAGAAGAAAACGAGCCTGTCCAGCATCCGGTGGCTGGGGATCTGCAGCTCCCTCACCGAACCTAGGACCTGCTGGTGCAGCACCCACGGTGGACCCCGATTGGGCCTCCGGAACCAAACCCACGGTGGACCCCGATTGGGCCTCCGGAACAGCACTCCCGGTGGACCCGGTCGGCGTGGCACCAGACTCGACCTCCAACCCCGAAACCGGAACCTCTGGCGCAGCAGGCGAGAGCAGCCCCTCGCCGGCGACCCTGGGAGAAGACTCACACAAGAGAGAAAACCCGGGATCAGGATCACCGGCAGCGCCAGAACCCGGCGAGATAAGCTCGGACGCAGCGGGCGGCTGCACCCGGCTCATCTCCCCTTGAGACAGGCAAAAGTGCTCTAAAAGGTGAAGAAGAAAGATAAAACAGAGCACTTGCCTGAGCTCGGGTTCTGACGTCGTCCAGGACTGCGATGATCCGGGCTCAGAAGTCAGGAGGTCGTCCTCAGGCTCCCACTCAGCTGCGTCGGGCTCCGCAGCTGGCATGATGGTGCGTGCAGCTAGAGAGTCCTCCGGCACCGATGTCCACGCCGGTGGCCCGCACGGCGTGGTGGCAGGAGAATCTCGCCCTGCTGGACCGGACCGCTCCTCCGTGGAACCCCGGGGACGCTTCTTCATCGGCGATGGCTCCACGCTGCAGTCCGCTCTCCTCCTCCGCCCATGGCGTGGCTGCGGAACCGGAACCAGGCTCTCCAGAACCGCAGGCCCCCTCCTCATCCAGCGACGTTGGTCTGACGTCGAGGACCGCTCAGCGGGGGAAGACACAGAGGAAGCAGGGTTATTACTTTCATCCACAGCGGGTGGAGGGAGCTCGGGGGGCTGCATACCCCGAACTCCACCCCTAGGAGTCAGACAAGGCAAGACAATGTCAAAAGAAGAGGAATTATCATGCACTCGCCTTTCCCCTAAGGGTAAGATGGTCTCCGCTGTGGGGGACGTCATTCCTTCCTTTCCCCGCTGGATGGCGACAGAGGGCCCTTTGGGAAGACGAGATGAGGCCACTCGAGGCGGATCCGGGATGAAGCTCGCCGAAACGGAGCTCTTGTGACACACAGCAGCCAGGATAGGCGACGAGGAGGAGGGGGCGACAGCCGGGGTCAGTCGGGCATGGAGCGCTGACGGGACAGCAGGCGAGGGCCCGGGAGAAGACGAGGCTGCGGGGATTCCCCTCTGACGAGGCGCGGGAGTGACAGCTGTGTGGGGGGTTGAGCCCTTGCGGCGACCCGGGACAGCATCCAGACGGGGCTCTAGCCGAGGTTGGAAGCCGGAGTGACGACGGTTCCTTGTAGGGGGTGAGGCGAAGGTGAGGTCCAGAAATCGCCGTTCCTGAGCAGAAACGACGGCAAGCAAGTCAGCAAACTCAGGAAACTCACGCAGCGCTGGATTCCTCTCCACCAGTCTGACCGCCGCCACCACATGCTTCATACACGCCGGAGGATTCTTAGCGGAGCAAGCAGCAGCCACCCGGTCCCAGATCTCTTCTGCTGTCATCTGCAGCTTCTCTGGGGGAATCCCGAGTGATGACATGCCCGATGGGAAAAGACCTCCGGGTGGTGCGAACTCCCGGGCCGGAACGGAGGCAGGAGCGGGATTCCGAAGCGAGGGGCGACGTCTCCTCCGCTTCAGCTTCTTGACAGGATTTCCCTCCAGCCCTCGGAGTATCTCACGCTGGGCGGCGACGTCATCTCTCCTCACGCTTACCTCTGGATGATTAGTGAAGCGGGGAAGAGAATCCAGAATTTCCTCGGCTAGGTCCAGGTACCAGGGCACTTCGCTGTTGTATTCGAGGAGGGAGGCGGCGACAAGGACTCTGTCCACGCGCTCGAGGGTGTCAACGAGAACAGCGTCCTGCCTCCGAGCACGAGACCTCCACGATGGCATGCTTCAACACGGCACCCAGACAGGTAGGAACAAACAGTCCACTACTGCAAACTACACGGTGAATGGCGTCTCGATACAATGCCTCCTCTCCGGGCGTTAGGCGGCAGTCTACTGTCACGACGGCCCTCACGGACCGTCACAAGACGCCTCAGTCACCAGAGAGTTTGCAGTGGTAATTTATTGAGGATAAGGCAGAACACTCACAGAACACATACAGTGGCTGGGTGACGTCTGAACCGGGGGACACCCGATGCGCCAGACGGACAACAGTGAGAGTAAGGTCTCAAAGGAACATACCTGAGAATAACAGGAGCACGACGGAACGTGGCTGAACATACGGAAGAGCATAGCAGGTGATCATAACAGGATATAACAGAGACTGCCGCGCTGGAGGACATTTAGCACCCGCTTATATCTCTGGCGGCTAATGACCCCAACGCGGCACAGCTGCTGCTAATGACAGCAGAGCAGCAGCTGACTTTGACAGCAGGGAGCTCCCCCGGACGCCTTCACAATAAGAGCCCGAGGAGCTGGAAGGAACCCTCAGCTGCCAAAGCCAGGGAACAAAAAGATATGAGACCCGAGTGTGGCCAGAACCAACACTCGGGTTATGACAAACAGTAAGTGTTAATAATACGACTGTGGTTAGTCCAAGTGTTGTGAAGAAAAATGCAGAGACCGCCCCCTCTCTTTTTACTGGATTCCGCTGTTCGGTCCATACGGTGAAGTGTGCGCCCTGGTAGTTGCACTGCAGCATCGGTGATCAGCGGGTGGAGCCAGCCTTCCGTTAATAACAGCACACAGCAGTCTCCCACAGTTTTACTAGTTGCCAGCTGGAGCTCTAGATCATCCATCTTGTGGACGATGCTTCTGGTGTAGAGAAAAATGCTGGGTAGCGGAGGTCTGTGCGGCTGTCTCTTTAGCCTTACTAGCAGGCCCGACCGGCATCCCCGCTTTTTCTTTCTCTCCTTCCTCCGTCTGTGTCGCCTCCCAGGACCGACAACAATCCATGGTGATCCTGCTGGTCTACAGATAGCCTCCGGTATGTTTTGTGTGTTCTCAAAAACTGCTGTAACAGCAGACTTTTGTTGAAGTCCAATATTTATCAGCTCAGTACGACTGTACACAAATCCAGCTTCACACGGTCCAATATCCAAAAACAGCATACATACAAACAAAAATAGTGAGCAAAGAGCCGCTGCGCAGACTCGCGCCACCATCTTTTCTAAATGTGCTTGAAACAGCTGTTACAAACATGCCTACAGTATGGTGAAAATTAAACTTGTAATATCTAAAGTCATAGCAGCACAAATGAAAATTTTAACAGCACAAACCAGCACTAATGAAGGGCTAGTGAGACCATCTCACAAGTGAGACCATTTTGGGTCAATTTGTTGGGGTGCAATTCTCGGCAAGCAAGCAATTCTTGTCAAAACACCGGCATGTTTCATATAAACCCAACTGATGCACTTTTGTCTATATTTGTTCATTTCTTCAGTCATGAGTCTTTTTGCCTCCACAAAAAGAAGCATATGTACAGTAATAATGGATGGGTATTAATCATGATTACTGTAAATTAATCCACAGTATCACTATGATTAATCAGATTAAAAAATTTTATTGTTTGACAGCCCCAGTTTTAAGACATATTGAGATTTTGTTTCGTTGTTGCTTGTTAATAAATACATCTTTTTGAAGAATAGTTTGATGTAGTTTAGTTATTCATTAAGGTATTTCTTCTAGTTTTAGAACTTATTGTGAGCTTTAAATTCTTGCAAAGCTGCTGTGGTGGGGATCAGACCAGTGTTCATGGTGAGCAGACATTTTGTTCAATCATATATGGTGTAACTGACACCAACCACCCATACAGCTTTTGGTATTGCTGGTTGATCGTGTAAAAACGTGTAGACAGGTAGGATATGGACTAACAAGTGGAGGAATTTTGGCCCACTCATCTTTGCAGAGTTGTTGTAATCCAGCCACATTGGAGGGTTTTCGAGCATGAACCGCCTTTTTAAGGTCATGCCACAGCATCTCAATCGGATTCAGGTCAGGACTTTGACTAGGCCACTCCAAAGTCTTCATTTTGTTTTTCTTAAGCCATTCAGAGGTGGAATTGCTGGTGTGTTTTGGATCATTGTCCTGCTGAAGAACTCAAGTGTGCTTAAGCTTGAGGTCAGGAACAGATGGCTGGAGATTCTCCTTCAGGATTTTTTGGTAGAGAGCAGAATTCATGGTTCCATTTACCACAGCAAGTCTTCCAGGTCCTGAAGCAGCAAAACCGCCCCAGACCATCACACTGCCACCACCATGTTTTACTGTTGGTATGATGTTCCTTTTCTGAAATGCTGTGTTACTTTTACGCAGGATGTAATGGGACACACCTTCCACAAAGTTCAACTTTTGTCTCGTCAGTCCACAGAGTATTTTCCCCAAAGTCTTGGGGTGTCATGATCAGGCAAGCATACCTCGCCCCTCCCTTCCTGTTTCTACTCTGGAGCTCATCAGTGCACCTGCGTGATTGCACACCTGTTGTCTCCTGATTCACCAGCGTATTTAAGGCCAGAGCGTGAAGAGCTCTCCACTGGATCACTGGGTTTGTGCCACCTCACAACAGCAGTCCATGTTGTTTGGCAGGTTTATTATTTCCCCGGTTGTCTTGCCTTTTTGTCCTCTCCTCTTCTCAGGTTTGCTGCCTCCTCCAGTGTTGTCTCTGGAGCTGTGTGGTGCATGCTTGCCTGAACCATCCATCCTCAAGACAATGGCTTCTCCACCCAGGTTCCCCAGTCATTCTTCTTCCTTCCCTGCAGTCTCCAGTTCCCCTTTACCTTTCCCATGCTGGAGTTCACTGCCGGGCTCTCTGCTTGTATCATAAGATCCATTTCCTTAGTTGTCATTTTCCAGTGTGCCATACTCAGCATTAATCATGCCTCTCCTCTCTTTTCTCTTAGGCTGCATGTGGCTCCTGCGTGCAACAGTTTTTCTTTGTATATAAGTTGACATTTTGGTTGCGGGTTTCCATTAATTGTGGTGTGTGTATATATGTTCTTTAAGTTAGCATGTTTGTATAGGGGTTTGGGTTTTCATTAAAGTGGTGTTAACTTTTCATCTGAGTCTGAGTGTTCTTCTGAAGTGGTTTGCCCTGCACTTAAGCCTCCTCAAAAACATTAAACCATGACAGAACGATCCAGCCAGGATCAAGGCTTAGTGGGCGCTGCCTCAGGGGAACAGTCAGCGCTCTCGCATTTGGATGCCACGGAACGCCAGGTCATGTTTTTGTCTGAGCAGCTCCAAACTATTGCCCAACAACTGGCTATGGTTACGGAGCATTTGTGTTGGCTTCCTGGCGCGGCCTCTCCCCTCCCGTGCCTGCTGCCCTAGCAGCTCCTATTATCCGCAGGACCATTCCCGCGCCTGTCCCCTATGGGGAAGGCAGGTGGGAGGATGTAAAGGGTTCCTGTTACAGTGTCGGATGTATTTCCAGCAGGTGGAGGGGGAGTACAGGGATGATTTGTCTAAGATTCAGTTCCTGACCCTCTTACTCCGTGACTGGGCACTCAAGTGTGCTCAGTCCATCTTGACTGGTTCGGAGGGGGCCCAGTATACTTTTGAACTGTTCGTTCAGGAATTCACCGGTGCATTTAATCACGCAGAGAGTGAGGGTAATATCGCCAGCCAGTTGCTGGGACTCCGGCAGGGGAGTCTGTCAGTTGCCAACTACTCAGTCGAGTTTTGGGTCGCCATGGCGGACTCCGAGTGGAATGACGCTGCCCTGTGTAGCATCTTCCTCTGGAGTTTGAATGCCACCCTCCCTGATGAACTGGCTATTCGGGTGAACCCCTCCTCTTTGGATGAGCTGATCACACAGGCAGTGGCCCTAGATAACCGGTTCCAGGAGTGTGCTAGGGAGCAGAGAACCGTTGCTTCCTCGCCTGCTCTGTGGCCAGTTCCCCCGCCCCCTTGTGCAGCATCCACGGCACCGCCTTTGGAGTTGATGGTCCTGGGATGGACTCATCTGACTCCAGAGGAATGCCACGCCGGGAAAAGGCGGGGGCGTGCATGTATTGCAGGGCTATTGATCATGCATCTCTAAATGCCAATGGCCATGCATTGATTATCGCGAGCTCATTTCCGTTACCGTTAAGGATAAATACCCATTGCCACTCATTAATTCAGCCTTTGAACTCCTCCAACAGGTGCAGGTATATACGAAGGTTGATCTCTGGAATGTGTATCATTTGGTGCATATCCGCGAGGGGGATGAATGGAAGACGGCATTCAAAACGCACCTGGGTCATTTTGAATACCTGGTCATGCCCTTTGGCCTGACCAACGCCTCCACCGTCTTCCAGTGATTAATCAATGATGTCCTCCAAGACATGGTGAACAATTTTGTTTTTGTTTACTTAGACAACATATTGGTTTTTTTCTCGCACGCTGGAGGAACATGTGGTCCACGTCCGGACTGTCCTGCAGTGGCTGTTTGAAAATCAGCTTTTTGTGAAAGCTGAGAAGTGTGAGTTTTCCACCCGCTCCACTTCTTTCTTGGGCTTTACCGTGGGTGGGGGCACGTTAAAGGCCAACCTGGCTAAAATTCAGGCAGTAATGGACTGGCCTAGTCCCCAAACCAGGAAGGAGCTTCAACACTTCCTGGGTTTTGCCAACTTCTACCGCCGGTTTATCCATGATTATAGCAAAACCGCTCTGCCCTTTACTCAGCTTACTTCTACCAACAGCCCATTCAAGTGGTCCGAGGCCATGGAGTGGGCTTTTGCTATACTTAAGGAGAAATTTACCACCGCACCAATTTTGATGCAGGTAGACCCCCAAGCCCAGTTCATGGTTCAGGTGGATGCTTCAGATCTGGGGGTGGGCACTGTTCTCTCACAGCATTCTCAGAAGCTCCACCCATGCACGAGAAATTACGACGTAGGGGACCGTGACCTGCTGGCCATTAAATTGGCGCTGGAGGAGTGGAGACACTGGTTGGAGTGAGCTAATCAGCCGGTGATGGTCTGGACAGATCACAAAAGTATAGAATATCTTAGATCTGCCAGATGTTAATGCCCAGCAGGCTCGGTAAGCCCTGTTTTTCCTTAGATTCAATCTCTACATCACATACCACCCAGGGACTCGCAACATTAAACCTGATGCTCTCTCATGCCAGTTTTCCTCTGACTCCTCCTCTACTTTCCCTTCTGCAGCCGCTGCCCTCCTCCCAGACACTATTCTGCCCTCCTCCTGTATTGTGGGAGCCCTAACTTGGGATACAGAGCACAGGGTCCAGAGGGCCCAATTGGTGGAACCTGTCCCCAAGGGAGGCCCGCCCAACTGGCTGTATGTGCCCTCCCCCCTACTCAGTGACATTATCCAGTAGGGGCACACAAGTTTTTTTACCTGCCATCCCGGGATCGCCCGCACCAGGGAATTAATTCAGCTTGTGTTTTGGTGGCCTTCCCTCAGGTAGGACGTGAGAGACTATGTTAAGGCCTGCCACACACGTGTCTCCAACAAATTGGACTCTTTACCCCCGGCCAGTCTCCTTCATCCCCTCCCCATCCCTTCCCCTCCCTGGTCCCATATTGCCATTGACTTTGTCTCGGGTCTCCCTCCATCACAAGGTAACATGGCCATTTTCACTATCACTGATCACTTCTCCAAGGCTGTTCACTTGGTTCCCCTTCCTGGTCTTTCTTCTGCTGCTGAGACGGCCAATCTCCTGTCCATCCACATCATCTGCTTACATGGCATCCCCGTAGACATTGTTTCTGATCGAGGACCACAGTTCACTTCATGGGTGTGGAGCGCTTTTTGTCAATCCCTGGGCACCTTTGTCAGTCTCACATCTGGATACCATGCCTAGAGTAACGGTCAGGCTGAGCGTGCAAACCAGTCCTTGGAGGCCACCCTGAGGTGTGTGGCATCCTGCAACTCACCAGCCTGGAGCTCCCACCTGACCTGGGTGGAGTATGCACTTAACTCTGCCGTCTCCTCTGCTACGGGACTGACACCATTCGAAGCTACCCCCACTGCTTCTACCAGTGATGGAGAGGGAAATCGCTGTATCTTCAGTGGAGGTGCATGTCCGTCGCTGTCGCCGCCTCTGGAGGTCCACTCGAGCGGCTCTTCATCGATCGTCTGAGCGGAATCGCCTGTATGGCAACCGTAGTTTGGCGGCAGCACTGAAATATTCCATGGGCCAGGAGGTGTGGCTATCTGCTGAAAAGGTATCGGTGAAGACAGACTCTCGGAAGCTGTCCCCTTGCTTTCTGAGTCTGTTCCCGATCTCCTGTATCATCAATGACATCACTGTATGACTAAAGTTGCCCTCGTCTCTCTGCATCCATCCTACCTTTCACGTGTCACAGATCAAACCCCCCTCCGTCAGCCCCTTGTGCCCTCCTCCAGACCCCCCTCCACCTCCCCGCATCATCGATGGACATACCACCTATACCATCCAGAGGATTCTGGACGTGCGCCATCGAGGCAGGGGCCTGCAGTATTTGGTGCACCGGAAGGGTTATGGTCCGGAGCAGAGATCGTGGATTCCACAATTCAAGGTCCACAACAAGGGTATGGTTCGGGCATTCCACCTTGCCCATCCCCAGAAGCCCGGTGGGTGGCCAGGAGGTGGCCCTTGAGGTGCAGGCGAGAGTGCCTCCCCCTCCCTTCCTGTTTCTGTTTTCCCAACTCCAGAGTTCATCAGCGCACCTGCGTGATTACACACCTGTTGCCTCCTGATTCACCAGTGTATTTAAGGCCAGAGTGTGATGAGTTCTCCACTGGATCGTTGGGTTTGTGCCACCTTACAACAGCAGTCCATGTTGTTTGGCAGGTTTATTATTTCCCCGGTTGTCTTGCCTTTTTGTCCTCTCCTCTTCTCAGGTTTGCTGCCGCCTCCAGTGGTGCATCTCTGGAGCTGTGTGGTGCACGCTCGCCTGAACCATCCATCCTCAAGACAATGGCTTCTCCACCCAGGTTCCCCAGTCATTCTTCTTCCTTCCCTGCAGTCTCCAGTTCCCCTTTACCTTTCCCATGCTGGAGTTCACTGCTGGGCTCTCTGCTTGTATCGTAAGATCCATTTCCTTAGTTGTCATTTTCCAGTGTGCCATACTCAGCATTAATCATGCCTCTCCTCTCTTTTCTCTTAGGCTGCATGTGGCTCCAGCGTGCAACAGTTTTTCTTTGTATATAAGTTGACGTTTTGGTGGCGGGTTTTCATTAATTGTGGTGTGTGCATATGTTCTTTAAGTGATCGTGTTTGTATAGGGTTTAGGGTTTTCATTAAAGTGGTGTTAACTTTTCATCTGAGTCTGAGTGTTCTTCTGAAGTGGTTTGCCCTGCACTTAAGCCTCCTCAAAGACATTAAACCATGACATAGGGATCATCAAGATGTTTTCTGGCAAAACTGAGATGAGCCTTTATGTTCTTTTTGCTCAGCAGTGGTTTTCGTCTTGGAACTCTGCCATGCAGGCCATTTTTGTCCAGTCTCTTTCTTATGGTGGAGTCATGAACACTGACCTTAAGTGAGATAAGTGAGGCCTGCAGTTCTTTGGATGCTGTTGTGGGGTCTTTTGTGACCTCTTGGATGAGTCGTCGCTGCGCTCTTGGGGTAATTTTGGTTGGCTGGCCACTCCTGGGAAAGTTCACCACTGTTCCATGTTTTCACCATTTGTGGATAATGGCTCTCACTGTGGTTCACTGGAGTCCCAAAGCTTTAGAAATGGCTTTATAACCTTTTCCAGGTTGATAGATCTCACTTACTTTCTCACTTGTTCCTGAATTTCGTTTGATTGCAGCATGAAGTCTAGCTTTTGAGGATCTTCTGGTTTACTTCACTTTGTCAGGCAGGTCCTGTTTAAGGGATTTCTTGATTGAGAACAGGTGTGGCAGTAATCAGGTCTGGGTGTGGCTAGAGAAAATGAATTCAGCTTTCAAAAGATGTGATAAACAAGAAATTGTAGAGTTTGGATCAAACTAAATGGAACACCTGAGGAAGCAAAGAGTATAATAATCAGGGATGCTACTGACTTAAATAAATACAGAAGAACACTGATTAAGAAAATTAAGAGACTATAAAAATCCATATCCACACACACGGCAAGAATAGTTCTTTTGACATACCATGTCAATGTACTTTAAAAAAAAACAAAAAACAAAACAAACAAAAAAACTTATGACTGACTTGAGTAGACATCAATTATCCCCAGTTGGAGGAAGTCATTTGACACAGAGTGAGGAAATTCAAACTCTGAAAATAGGCCATTATGCTGAACATAAACAACAAGAGATGGAAAATGATACTGATCCTGATAACCACTTTTTCAATAATATTCATAATCATTGTGAATATTACACTGAAAAGCAATTCAAAAGTCAAGTGCAACTAGATGGTAAACTATCAATAATACACTTCAACAGTAGAAGTCTTAACAAAAACTTTCCACAGATTCAGGACTATTTAAAACAGCTAGACAGAAAATTTACAGCTATCACAGTCTCTGAAACTTGGCTTAATGAAGAGCAGGCTCCCCTGATGGCAATAGAGGGATATCAGATGTTTCATATTAACAGATCTCAAAAAAAGGGTGGTGGTGTTGCACTGTATATTGATGACCTGTATAGGTGTAAGCTTGTAAATGGAATGTCCTTTGCACTACCAGGGATTTTGGAATGTGTTACTGTTGAGATTGACCAAGATAAAACAAAAAATCTAATTATAAGTTGTATACTGTATATAGAACACCGGGAACTTGCATTGAGACATTCAGAGATAAATTAGTTGAGCTGTACAATAATATTACTAGTAAGAAAATGGTAGTAATTTGTGGAGATTTCAATATTGATTTACTAAATCCATATCAACAAAATGTAATTACAGAGTTCATGAATTCTATGTACAGCATGAGTCTATATCCCACAATAACACATCCCAGTAGAATCACAGTTCACACTGCTACACTTATTGACAACCTGTTTGTTAATATATTATTGATAAGAAAATAGAAAGTGGATTATTGATAAATGATATAAGTGACCATTTGCCAACCTTTGCACTTATCCATGGCCACACGGGGGCCAATACAGAAAAAAATTTAAAATCTTTCAGATACAAATCACAAAATGCAATCAGTTCTTTTAAAGAAGACTTGCTGAAGCAAGACTGGACAAAAGTCTATGTATCAGATGTAAATGAAGCCTATGACACATTTATAAACATTGTAACCACTCTTTATGAAAAAAAATTGTCCATTAGTAAAGGAAAAGCTTAAACATAAACTTGGCGATAAGCCATGGTTAACCAAAGGATTACAAAAGGCGTGTAAAAAGAAAAATTTATTATATAAAGCTTTTCTAAAGAAAAGGACAAAAGAAGCAGAGCAGCGGTATAAAACATACAAAAATAACTTAACATATATAAGATGTAGTAAAAGAGACTATAACAGTAAAGAACTTGAGAAAGACAGAGACAGTATTAAAAATACATGGACAATACTTAACAATATTCTTGGAAATAAAAACAGAAATACAAGCTACCCAACCAATTTTTCAAAAAATAATAAAACGACTCAGAGTGTGAATGCAGTGCAATGTTATATTTGTCTAATATTTAAATTTGTTTGATCTGAAACATTTAAGTGTGACAAACATACAAAAAAGGAGAAATAAGGAAGGAAAAAACACTTTTTCACACCACTGTAATTACTGTGGCATAACCAAATTATGATAAACCCATCATCTATGAATATACAACAAAGTATACAACCCATAGTTGTAGGACGGGACCCTGAGGTGAACCCGTGTAGCAAGTTTGGTGACCCTACAGAGCTTTACAAAATCTATAGTAAGAAATCATAGGAAGTGTCAAATAGGGCTGCAACTAATGGTTATTTTGGTAGTCAACTAATCTAACAACTATTTTTTTTGATTAGTTGACTAATCACAATTATTTCTGTCATGTTCTCCTTCTTTGCTTCCTGTTGGCATGCCTCCTGTTCACAGCTCCAGGTAATGTTTTAAACCTCACCTGTTTAACTTATAATTCCAGTGTTTCGCTGGCGGGGTGTTGCCAATTTTTTATTGCCACTTAGTTAAGAAAGAATTTGATTTTCTTCTTCTTTTAGATTTGATTGGTGGTTGGCAACCAGCTTACTTTGTATCATCACTCTATAAATTCAAGAAATTTGTGTGTGTGTGTGTGTGTGTGTGTGTGTTTCAACGATCATAAGACATCATAGGATGGCCTATGATGTGCCTATGATGTCCCCATGATGTCTGCATGTCACGATCATAGGACATCATAGGACGGCCTATGATGCTCCTATGATGTCCCTATGCCTTGAGGTCTTTATGATGTCATATAGAGTCTATATTATAGACCATCAAGACTCGTGATGCCGTCATATACACAATAGGACACAGCACTTTAAAGCACACCCATTCAAAGCGGTAAATCTGGAAATCTTACAAAATATCACTCTCTAAATTCAAGAAATCTCTGTCAGTTTCTGTGTAAATCTGGAAATCTTACTCATCACCCGATTAACAATAGGACACACTACTTTAAACCACACCCATTTGAAGCAGTGCATCATGTCTGTGTGTCACGATCACAGCACATCATAGGACGGCCTATGATGTCTGCATGATGTCCTATGATGATCCTATGATATCAGGCAACATCAGACTCGCGATGCCGTCATACAGACAATAGGACTGGCTACCTATGATTTAGGCATGAGGTCCTATGATGCCTGCCTTCATGTCTTTATGATGTCATATACACCATCACTCACCAAAGAAGAGATGCTCATCACCCGATCACCAATAGGAAACAGCACTTGAAACCGAATTGAAGTTGCCAGAAAAGGGAAAGAAGAGATACTCATCACCTGATTAACACTTTGAGTGTGAGAATTTTCGTGCCCCTAGTGGCAGAGCACGGCACTGAGAGCACGGCACTGCGCCTGCCTTCTCACGCTAACATAATCGCTTGCATTGGGAATTTGTACTGATTGTACTAATTTGCTAGTTTCAAAAGGTGGCAGACATTGGTTGGAGGACTCAGTGGATGACACATAATGCACCAAAGAAGAAGAACTCCTCATTTCCTTTTCCTTTGTTTGTAGCAGTTATCACAGAAAGCTAATATGTCTGTGATCGGTCACCACCACATTTTGTCGGCTTTGTATGCGGAAAATAGCCGTGGGATACAAGCAAAATTTATGTGGGATAATCATAAGACTTTGTAGATGTGGTAGAGATTTTATATTACCGACAGAATTGATTCAAATAAATCAATCAAATCAATCAATCAATCAAACAAATTTGATTCAAACAAATTAACGCTCAATTTAAGTAAGACAAAATTTATAGTCTTTAACAACCATCACAACAATCCAGTACCCAAACTCAGTGTAAATGGTGTAGAGATTGAAAGGGTATCTGAAACTAAATTCCTTGGAGTAATAATTGATAACAAACTGTGTTGGAAGTCACATATTAATTATATTAAAGGTAAAGTTTCCAAATCAATTGCAATATTACACAGAGTGAAATATTTGCTGAATCAACCCACACTATACACCTTGTATCATTCATTAATACTCCCATACATGACATATTGTAATGAAGTATGGGGAAATACATACAAAACAAACATATATCCACTCTTTATGCTTCAAAAGAGAGCTATTAGAATAATAAACAAAGCAGCTTACAGGGAACCAACAAACCCACTTTTTCTTAAACAAAAAACTCTCAAGTTGAAAGATCTGGTTGACTTTAAAACCGCAATAATAATGTTCAAAGTGAAGAATTTATCACTGCCCGCAAATATCCAAAAGTTGTTCCAAACAAGGGAGAAACGATATCACTTCAGAGGAACATGTATATTTCAAAAGCCTACAGTGAGAACAACCACCAAGCAACACTGTATTTCAGTGCAAGGAGTCAGATTATGGAACGATTATGGACCTGAATTAAAATCATGTACAACGCTTGGACAATTTAAACAAAAACTAAAGGAAGAAATACTCCAAACATATTTACAAGACGACATGTAAACTCACATAAGGATTGACATATCCAGCCTGTGTTGTGTTGTAGCTTAGTTTTTGTTTTTTGTTTTTTTTCTCTCTGTGACATTCTGTCTTAGATTTGTCTTGAATAGTAACCGCTTAACTTAGCTTAGCTTAGTTTTCTTTTTTTTTTTCTTTTCTCTCAGTCACACTTTGTCTTAGCTTTGTTCTAAATTGTAATCACTCTTGTCTTGTTTACTCTTTTTTCTTTGAATTGTTGGATGGAATATGGGTGGGCAATATAAGCTGCGGCTTCAGCCATCACCCATTTCGGATAACTCACGTGAAATTGTTTAGTAGAAGGAGTCTTTGTCTAATTTGACTTTGTTGTTATATTATACAGTTTCTTTTAACCTGTACTGTATTATCCGAAATAAATTCATTCATTCATTCATTCAGAATGCAAAATAAGGACCTTAATGGGTGAAAACGCAGCGACCACGCCAGCCCCCCTTTGTCAACAGACTTTACAACAGTACGTGACTTATTTCTGTTTTTTTTTTTAAATGTACCGATTTCTTGTTCATATACTTTGAAGATGATGAGGTACCTCTGTACAAAAAACGATGTCAAAAGACTGAACCATTTTTTGCGTAAATACTTCCAAAGTCCAGTTTTGACTGAGTTATGGGATTTAAAGAGGTACCGTGACATTACGCAAATTAAATGCATAAATTTATTTCTATCTGAAACTTTGGATCATATTTGACATCTTTCTAATTGACAGTAAGCCATTATCTCTTACCACTTTCAAGTTATAGCCTTGGAAATCTGAACTATTTTATTGACAAAAAATATTTACCACTCTTGACCAAAAGGGGTTATGTCGCAGTTCGGCAACATACACACTCATACGGTTAAGAATAGGACACACTAATTTCAACCAGGATCAAATGCAGGCAGCATAGGACTCACTATGCCATCATCAAAGATTATAGGACTTAGGACAGCTTCCAAGATCAAACGCAGGCATGACTCACGATCATAACCTCCCTATGACATCATCACTGTCATGGACCTCCCCGTGCGCTTTTATGCAGCGCACGGTCAGGGGAAAAATAATGAGGATCATCATGGGCAGGATCATCCAGGGCCCCAAACTTCTCCACCGTCTGGCGGCTTGGTTCCAGGAACAATGGAGACTCAGAGATAGTGGGAGAAGACACAGAGAATATTGAGGGTAAACTGACAACTGGTGCCGGCTCCTGCCTGATGGTCCTGACAGAGCCCCCCTCTCAAGGGGTGGATTCCCAGACACCCAGGGTAACATCCCGAGGGACACCCCCCCTGCCCCCAGCAGAAACAACAGCACAAACCCAGGTGGGAGGTAGGGGGAACAGGAAAGGAGGAAACACAATACAACCCACCCAGAGCCCACAATCCCCCCCCCCCCAAGTCCAAAGGCATGGAGGCTCGGGAGGCTTCCCAGAGTCCCAGGCCCAGAAGGCAGTCTGGCAAACAGTGTCCAGTGTCCTGCCGGCAGAGACTCAGTTCCTCCGGCGGTCGGCCAATGTTGTAGAGCCCCCAGGACTGAGGGGGTGGAGCAGGTGCCCACCGGGAGGCTCTTTGGTGGGTGACTGGACCGTAGGGAGGGAACCCCCACAGCGTCAGACTGGGAGGAGACGGGGACCATGAGGGCATCAGGCTGAGGAGTAATGGCCCCAGTGACCTCAGGCTGACTGGCAGCACCCTCGATGGTCCCGGTCTGGGACAAAGCTGCACCCATGATGGCTCCTGGCTGGAGCTCTGCAGCACCTGCGGTGGCTCCTGGCTGGAGCTCTGCAGCACCTGCGGTGGACTCCGGCTGGAGCCAGGTAGCACCCGCGGTGGACCCCGACTGAAACATGGTTGCACCCATGGTGGAGTCTGGCTGGACCCCTGCTGCATCCGTGGTGGACTCTGGCTGGAGCCATGCAGCACCCACGGTGGAGCCCGGTTGGGCCCTTGCTGCCCTCATGGCGAGTGGGCCAACCCACAGGAGCACCAGGCTGAGGAGGCGGTCGATGGGGTAAGCCCTGACGACCTTGGCAGGAGGAGCTGGAGCAGCAGCGTCCTCCTCCAGCTGGACCAGACCCTCGGCAACCTCCGGCGGCAACAAACCCTCTCCGGCGGCCCTAAACAGAGGCTCAGAGATAGCAGGAAAAGGCAGAGCCCGACAAAGTGAGTTCAGATGCAGCCGAGGGCTGCACCTGACTCCCATCACCTAGAGCCAGTCAAGATCTCTCCAATATGGACATGAGAAATATAAGAGAGAGAACTTGCCTGAGCTGGAGCTCCACCGCCGTCCAGGACTCCGTCGAACTTGATGATGACATTCTGGGTCCGTCCTCGAAAAGGTCCATCTCTGGCTCCCACTCCACTACAGAAGTCTCCACAGCAGGCGAGATGGTCATGGCAGTCTCTTTATATTCCTGCAGCAACTCCAACACAGGGGACTCAACCGGCGTGGCTGCAGGAAAACACCTCTGTGCGGGCCCCAGCAGATGACCTCTGTTCAGATAAAAGCAAATTTTGCATTTCCTTTGGAAATCAAAGTCCCAGAGCCTGAAGAAAGAGTGGAGAGGCACAGAATCTAAGTTGCTTGAGGTTTAGTGGGACGTTTCCACAGTCAGTGATGATTTGAGGAACCATGTCGTATGCTGGTGTTGGTCCACTGTGTTTTATCAAGACCAAAGTCAGCGCAGTTGTCTACCAGGAAATTTTAGAGCACTTCATGCTTCCCTCTGCTGACAAGGTTTATGGACAAGCTGATTTCACTTTCCAGCAGGACTTGGCACCCCCACACACTGCCAAAAGTATCAAAACCTGGTTTAATGACCATGGCATCACTGTGTTTGATTGGGCAGCAAACTCTCCTGACCTAAACCCCATAGAGAATCTATGGAGTATTGTCAAGAGGAAGATGAGAGACACCAGACCCAACAATGCAGACGAGCTGAAGGTCACTATCAAAGCAACCTGGACCTTCATGACACCGCAGCAGTGCCACAAGCTGATCACCTCCATGCCACGCCACAATGATACAGTAATTAATCCAAAATTTGCCCCGACCAAGTATTGAGTGTGTACATGGACATGCTTTTCAGTTGGTCAAGATTTCTATTTAAAAACTATTTTTTAAAATTAATTTTATGTAATATTCTAATTTTTTGAGAAACTGAATTTAGGGTTTTCATGGGCTGTAAGCCATAATCATCAAAATTAAAATAAATAAACACTTGAAATATATCACTCTCTGTGTAATGAATCTATATAATACATGGGTTTCACTTTCTGAAACGAGTGACAAAAAATATTGAACTTTTTCATGATATTCTAATTTTTTGAGATATACCGGTTTTACAATTAGAACAGTGGCACTTAAACCCACAGGGAGGTCAGGACCGAGCCAGTGGAAACCAAGCTGGCTCGGCTCCTGACAATCACAGATCCTAGGACTCACTATGACAACATCAAAAATCAAAGGCAGGCATCACTGAATGCTTTCTACGGGCATGCAGAAATACTTGCTTATACTTGGTTTCTATGGGCATGCATGGGTATGCACAGCCATGCACGGGTATGTACTAGTATGCTTAATTCAAGGAAACTGGCTGGAATGCTAAGGCGTTAAAAGAAAAGTTTCAAATAGGATTTTAAGTCAAAAGTTGCAAATTTACAGGAAAAAAGTTGAAAATGTTGGAGAAAAAAGTAAAAAAAAAATACTAATACAAGAAAAAAGTTGCAGATTTACAAGAAAAAATTGCAGATTTAGGAGGAAAAAAGTGGCAAATTTAACCTCTTAAAATTCCTGTGTTCCATGTGGAGAGGTGTGTGGGGGGTAATTTTCTACTCTCATTCAGTGAAGAAGGAATTTGATTTTCTTTACGCATGTTAAATTTAGGGAAACTGGCTGGAATACTAAGGGGATAAGTCTGCATACCTGAGAATATCAACTTGTTTTCAGTCTCTGCCTTTAATATAATGTTTTATGAAAGGTCCTCATAGCTAAATAAAAAATAATGACCTATCAAACATGGGTTTGAAACTTGAACTTGACAGATTAATCAAGAATGTTTGTAGCAACACAACTGTCAGACGTTACAAAACTGTATTTTAACTCATAATGCACAAGCAAGAAAACTGGCAACTTTTCATGTTTTACCGTCTGAAACATTCATGTTTTTTAGAATTTTTCCTGGAAAAGGGCAGACAGGCGATTAGTCGACAATCAAATTAGTTCATCCATTCATCCATCCATCTTCTACCGCTTTTCCGGAGGTCTGGGTTGCAGAGGCAGCAGTTCAAGCAGAGAAGCCCAGACTTCCCTCTCCCCAGCCACCTGCTCCAGCTCTTCAGAGAGGATACCAAGGCATTCCCAGACCAGCTGGGAGACATAGTCTCTCCACCGAGTCCTGGGTCTGCCCCGGGGTCTCCTCCCAGTGGGACGTGCCTGAAACACCTCAAGTGGGAGGCGTCCAGGAGGCATCCTGATCAGATGCCCATACCACCTCAACTGACTCCTTTCAATGTGGAGGAGCAGCGGTTCTACTCTGAGCCTCTCCCGGATGACTGAGCTCCTCACCCTATCTCTGAGGGTGAGTCCAGCAATCCTATGGAGAAAGCTCATTTCAGCCGCTTGTATCCGCGTTCTTTCGGTCATTACCCAAAGCTCGTGACCATAGGTGAGAGTAGGAACATAGATTGACTGGTAAATCGACAGCTTTGCCTTAGAACTAAGCTCCCTCTTCACCACAACAGACCGGTACAACGTCCGCATCACTGCAGATGCTGCTCCAATCCGTCTGTCAATCTCTCGCTCCATTTTCCCCTCACTCGTGAACAAGACCCCAAGATACTTAAACTCCTCCACTTGGGGCAGGAGCCTGTCCCCAACTCAGAGAGGACAATCCACCTTTTTCTGGCTGAGGACCATGGACTCGGACTTGGAGGTGCTGATTTTCATCCCATCTGCTTCACACTCAGCGGCAAACCGTCCCAGCAAGAGCTGTAGGTCATTGCTGGGTGAAGCCAACAGGACAACATCATCTGCAAACAACAGAGATGAGATCCTGTGGTCACCAAGCATGACACCCTCCATTCTCTGACTGCGCCTAGAAATCCTGTCCATAAAAATTATGAACAGGATCGGTGACAAAGGGCAGCCCTGGCAGAGTCCAACTCTCACTGGGAATGACTCTGACCGAGTGTTGGCAATACGAACCAAACTCTCACAACGATCGTACAGAGACCGAATAGCTTGTAACAACAAGCCCGATACCCCCATACTCCCAAAGCACCCCCCCACAAAAAACCATGAGGGACGCAGTCAAATGCCTTCTCCAAGTCCACAAAACACATGTAAACTGGTTGGGCAAACTCCTACGAACCCTCAAGAATTCTCGAGAGGGTAAAGAGCTGGTCCGATCTGCCACAGCCAGGACGAAAACCACATTGCTCCTCCTGAATCCGAGGTTCGACCTCGGATATGAGATGTATGGACTGATATCAATATGTAGATGTGCCTTGCAGCCTCTTTTGTCCTACAGCCCCGGAGCAGAGAGGAATTCCGGCGCCAGTAATCCAGCTATTGATATGTGTGACTCTCATGTAAATGTCCATGCATTCCTTCTGGACTGTTATGCTAATATGCCATGCATGCACTGTCTGTATCTCAGTATAACAGAGCTGTCTGTATATGCCTCATGCTCTTTTTGATCACTCGCATTCTGACACCTAGAGACGCAGGGCTCACTCCAGCGCGCTGCCACAGCGCTGGGTGCGTCTCGTGATGGAGGAAGAATAAAGCACCCTGTTAACCTTCAGTCCGCCTGCACTCATTTGATCCTCGCCTCCACACTGGTGACCCTTATTTAGTTCCTCCACAGACAGCTCTTTTATACTGAGATACAGACAGTGCATGCATGGCATATTAGCATCCCAAGCTTTCAAATTAGTTGTCGATTAATTTTCTGATGATCAACAAGTCGATTAGTTGATTAATCGTTACAGCACTAGTGTCAACCTTGATGTTTTGACTGCAAACCCGTATTCAGAGGTCATGATCCCAAGGTGAACCTGTGTATCAAGTTTGGTGACCCTAGCTTTATTCATTGCACAGTAATAATGCATAGGAAATGTTAACATTTACCTTTGACCTTTTGACCCCAAACCCATAGTCAGAGGTCAGGATCCCAAGGTGACCCTGTAAACCAGGTTTGGTGGCCCCAGCTTTACGCATTTTATAGTAGTAAATTTAGCATTTACCAGGGCTGTACAGTGCAACATATATGTTGCACATGCGACGTGAAAATTGGTCTGTGCAAAGAATGAATGAATTGATGTAGCACCGGTGCAATGAGAAACTATTGAGAGTCACCAGCAATTTTATAAGTCTTATCATTTTGCCTCCCCGTGTCAAACTCAGCACAGATCAGTGATGTAATACACTGATATATATAGTTCAAAGGTTGCTGCTTTTTGTCCTCCGTTACAATGGACAGAACTGCAAAATGCACCCTGTCTACAAGAACACACTGTTTGTGTGCACAAGCTACACTTTTGAGTGTTTCATTTAGTGTCACACAAAGCAGGATGTGTTTTATTTCAGAGGGGACTGTCACGGGAAAAAAAGAGAAAATGTGAGGTGAACTGGGTGGGATGCAAAGATTGCGCCTTGCCAACAGGAGAGACGGCTCTCTTCTCCACTGCTCCAGGAGTGAAAAAATGCTCTTATAAAAGAAAAATTTTATCAGTTTCTTTCAGCTTCTCCTGGACACACAGTGGGTTCATGTTCATGACGGAGAAAGAGGAAGCTCCATAAGGTGGCAGAGGCCTTCTTATTTTTTAAGCTTCAGTCTAGAGATGTCAAACATATGACCCACAGGCCAAAACTTGGCTGTTAGTTTGTATGGTGTGGTGAGTCTGTTAAGGTGGTTAAGGATTGATAACTGATGTGGAAATGTATGTAAATTTAAAATAATTTAAGATAAGATAAGATAAGATAAGATAAGATGAGCCTTCATTAGTCCCACAATGGGGAAATTCCAGGATTGCAACAGCACAGGGATAGCAACACTCAGAGCAATAATTTAGAAGATAAGAAAATAAGAGCAGTGAATATACATATGTACACATAAATATATAAATATATACAGTATACACAGTGCGGAGCATTGTAGCTAGATGGAATAAACAGCATAACCGTCTATTTAGTTACCCCACATAGTATGAATATGTACCCATACATATTCTCACCCTCCGTAGCGATTGATATTGTCCTAGTTGTGTACTGGAGGGGACCATTTTGTGTAAGTCTGTTGCATCTTTTGCATTCAATACTATTAGGTTGTCACGTTTTTTTGCTATCTCTGTGCGCAGCCCTGCTTAGGTTATAAAGTCTGACAGCCGTAGGTAGGAAGGACCTGCGAAACCTCTCGGTCGCGCACCTAGGATGATTTAGCCTACTGCTAAGTGAGCTCCTCAGTGCGTTCACTATGTCCTGCATAGGGTTGGACTTGGACTCCAGCGGAGGTGACAGCTTAGCCACCATCCTTCTCTCTCCTATTCTCCTCCACTGGGTCAAGGCGCTGCCCCAGGACAGAGCTAGCGTTCTTGATCAGTTTGTTCATTTCTATATCTTGACAAGTTGTTTTGAATCATAAAGTGAAATACTTTATTTTAAATAATTAAATTGCACTACTTGCACAATGGTACAGTGGTTAGCACTGTTGCCTAACAGCTAGAAGGTTTCAGGTTTGAATACCCAGGCTGGCAGGGGTGGGAACCTTTCTGTGTGGAATTTGCATGTTCTGCCTGTGCTATGTGGGTTTGGTCCAGATGTACTGGTTTCCTCCCACAATCCAAAGACACGCATGTTAGTTGGTGATTCTAAATGGTCCCCAGGTATTCATCTCCAACAGGCTCTTAGAATAGAGGGTTAGTACTAGTGAAGCGCTGTGAGTGGTCTTTGAGACTAGAAAAGTGCTATATAAGTACAGGTCCTTGTCCTTGCAGTCATTTTCAAAGAAATAACAGATGTGTTTATTGTGCTACAAGTTTTTGTCTTGTGCTACACGACTATGAACCTCTGTAGCAACAGTGCTGAGCAACAAAGTTAACATACAGTGCTGTTTATCACAGTGCAACTGGAATGTTAACTTTGACCTTTGACCCCTTGACCCCAAACCCATAGTCGGGTCAGGGTGTAAGTCGTCCAAGATGTGTATTAGATACAACTACTGCATTGATTTGAAAAGCCTACATCATTTCTTTCAGTAGTTATTGTGTTTAGAAGATTTAGGGAAATCTGACCTCTGACCTTTGACTTCAAGGCCATCCGATGAGAGTGAAATTGAAATGTGCCTATCATCAGAGTATATCAAATCATGGTACCAAGTTTCAAAACAATCGGAACAAAACTGTAGGATGAGTTGATTTCACAAAAGTGGGACAGATGGAAAGACTGACCCATCAGATAATCCCCCTTTGGTCTTCGCCCAAAGGGCTCTTCGACTCTTTTGGGCTTCAACCAGCGGGGGATAATTAAAATTCCCAACTTAAAAAAAAATACAATACAGGCTTAAAAAGAGTTTTAGTGCAGCAACATTGGTTAAGATATTTACAGAAGGACTGCAAAGTAACAGTTCCCAATATTTTATATTTACTACATTACCACTTGAAGAGTTTGTTTGCAAAAACCGGTAAATGCCATTTTGAAGAAAATTTCCCTCTGTACAACAAACAGCTGTTCTCATTACCTACTTATAGAAGTTCAAATTGTTTTTTCTCAAAATCCGATATGTCCTATGTTATATACACTACGAAGTTCATGTTTTTTTTCAAAAGCCGATAAACGTCAGGACCCTGTTTTTACAAAACCAGATAACTCCACACAGCAAATCAGCGGTTGGTATTTGGGTCACATGATTCATCTTGGTTGCCTCCCTGGTCTGCTCGCTTTGACGGATTTCCTTGCCAGTTTTTTTTTTTTTTTTTTTTTTACAATTTTGCTGCATTTGATGTCAAATATGGATAATTTTGATGCAGCATATGAACCAGTGATGCGTTCACCAGTAGGGCGGAAACGAGGGTGGAAGATTTTTTAGAGTTCTAGATTTTGTTTCAGAATTCTTGCTACTATTAGAGCTCATCTGATTCCACAAGCACTTGGACTGATGAATAATGCTACACCCTAAGTACCTGGATAAATGCCACATTTCTTTGGATGGCAGTACTGATTAAGTCAATAAAGCTTCAGTGCTGCCATCTTCTTGATTCTCTTGGCATGATGTTTGTAATCCTTTTACTGAGTAGATATGCCTAAATCAGTGTGTCAATCATACCACATTGATGCTTATAGACATTCAAGTATGTTCCAGACAAACTAGCATGATTTTTGGGACATGTCTGTTTTTGCAAAAGTATGTGTTGTGGACTTATCTGTTTTTGCTGAAAAAAAGTACTCATAATGTCATGCGGTGATCCTCGCGGATCACCAAGAGACGCCACAGAGTTCACCAGAGAGTTTGGCTGAGATGTTATTTATTTCCAGACGTGACAAAACACAACTATGAACCCCTATAGGGCAAAACACATACATGACTGAGACTTGGGCTCGTAGGACTAACCCAGCCGCTACGAGCTAACTGTGACATACAGGCGTGACAAAACACAACTATGAACCCCTATAGGGCAAAACACACACATAACTGAGACTTGGGCTTGTAGGGCTAACCCAGCCGCTACGAGCTAACTGTGACAAAACTATGATGACAAACCTGACATGAAGGTCCGCGGCACTCACAAGTATGACGAGGCGCAGACCCAGGGCTTGGCAGGATGAAGACGCACAAGCAATCCTCACGTAACGTTGACCCAATGTCAACTGATACTCCAGCGTCTTACCGTCGTCAGTGCCGGGCTTAAAAGGGCGAAGCACTAACGACGGTAATGACAATCAGTTGACCGGCCGTTGACAGGCGGAAGCCCCACCGAGCACTTTCACAACTAGAAAAGCACTCGGAGAGCGCAGACCTCCACCAAGCGGCACAGTTCCCCCCATAAAGTGTTTGTGTGTACGTTTTCAGATTCCCTGAGCATGAAAAGATATGAGTAGCAATTGGATTCACAATGATTATTTGTTTATTTGACATGGACAGTGCAATAAACAGACAATTAATGAATGACAATCAATGTGATAGTGATAGGATTAGTGGTTCAGTAGTGTAAAATGGGGCTATAAGGGACGGCGGGTTAATAAGGGACACTTTTGTGGGAAATGTTTTAAATGTAATTCTGCTTTTTTTATTTTGAGCAGGATGCTGAGTTGTGTTGTTATTGTCAAATATCCATGAATCCTTCATCAAATCTAGGCGGAAGCAAAATTAAAAAAGCAGAATTACATTTAGAAAAGTGTCCCATATTACCCCGCCGTCCCTTATAGCCCCGTTTTACGGTTGTAAAAGCATTGCCTCCTTGGCGGAGGTAATAAACTGAAGTGTTGGTGTGTCCATCTCCTCCACTGATGGATGCAGATTGGTTAGACAGGTTGCCGTGGGTTTTATATTATATTGGGGTTGCGCTCCGCGGCAAAACAGAATTTAGAGTCTTCCCCGGCAGAGAGGTCGTTTTTACGCAGCGCCTATAGCTGGGCGGGGAATTTGTGGCAAATAATGGGGCGGCGGACAGGTGTCCGTGTCAGGTTTTGCAGCGTGGCGCAAAAGCAGGCACGCTGGCGGGCCCAGGGCAGCAGTGTTTTCCGCATGCTTTTGTGCCTAAAATGTTGAAGAACGCGGAGTTTGTGTTGGTCAGACATGACGACCAGCGCAATGTGCGCAGCGCCTATGGCTGGCACAGGCACGCTGGGGGTCCGAGGCCAGCAGTGTTTTCCGCATGCTTTTGTGGCTAAAACGTTGAAGAAGGTGGAGTTTGTGTTGGTCAGACACGACGCCCAGCGGCCTCCATTGCGCCTGCGCACATGTTGAAAATGGCCCTATGTCAGTGTTGAAAAATGCTTTAAAAAAATTCCTGTATCCAGACGGTGAACCGGATCACCCCCAAAATTTAATCAGTTCTTCCTTGTACCATTTCCAACAACGCCTGAAAGTTTCATGCAAATCCGTCCAAGACTTTTTGAGTTATCTTGCTAACCAACAGACAAACAGACAGACAGACAGACAGACAGACAAACAGACAAACACCTGGCAAAAACATAACCTCCTCCTGGCCTTTCGGCCTGGCAGAGGTAATAAGAGTCCGGTGAGGCCAGAATACAGCCCGCAACTGTCAAGGCCGGCAGCGAGAAATAACTTGTTATAACAGTACCCTCCCTCCACGGGCGGACTCCGAACGCCCCAAGGAACCACCCTGCCCCCCCCCCCCGCCCCCCCAGGGTGGGAGGTTGGGGGACAGGTGCGGAGGGAGAGAAACCAACCCATGAACAAGACAAAAAAAACCATACAAGACAATGACAAGGCAACAACTCAGACCAAAATCACAGACTACTGAAACAAAAACACCAAATATTCAAAAAACAGAGTGATGACCTGAAAAAAAAAAAAAAACTCAGATAAACACAAGAGAACAAATACACATGGGGAAGAATAAGGACCAGAACTACAGAGCCAGATAAACTAAATACAAGAACAAAACATTACCCGCTCATACCAGACTTAACATGAAACAAAAAACACAAAAAAACCCAGAGCACTACACACTCTACCCAGACTATACATAAGCCAGCAGGGTTACTGCAAGGCATGAGCACTAGATACAAAATAACCAGGACAAAGAAAAAAAAAAGCACAAATACCGAGTCAAACCCAGGGACCACTACCACCCCCCGACAGTTTATGTCGACCGATGGTCAAAGGAGGCGGACCAGGCGGCTCACCAGAATCCAAAGTCCCGCACGTCCGCTTCTCCGGTGGTTGAACTAGGTAGCCCCATGGCACACATAACAGGTCGGGTGGCCAAACCGAGGCGCTGAACCGGCGAAACAGTCCCTCCGGCGGCCGACCCGTGTCCCTCAGCCACCAGTCCAGGGCATCAACAACCCGCAGCGGCCTCCCTGACGAGAACAAAACTCGGGAGAACCGGGGCGAGCGAACAGGGACCCCCATGGCCCCTGACGATGATGAAAAGGGGCGGTGATTCAGAGGGGACCGATGAGCAGGATGAGCCAAGAATCCGCTCCGCAAAGAAAGGTCTGCAGCTCCTCCTCCGCCAATGGACCATGCTCGCGCTGCATCACCGCTGGACCCAGATTGGGTCCCAGCTGCACCCACGTTGGGCCCCGATTGGGCCAGAACCGCACCTGCGGTGGACCCCGATTGAGCCTCCAGTGCACCCACGTTGGACCCCGATTGGGCCGGAACCGCCCCTGCGGTGGGACCCGATTGAGCCTCCGGTGCAGCTCCGCTGATGAACTCCACCCCCGAACCTGGGACCTCCACCTCGGTGACACCGACCCGTTCCCCGCTGGCGACACTAAAACAAAGCTTGGGGACAGGAAAACCGGGATCAGCATCACCGGTAGCAACGGAACCCAGCAAGACGAGCTCGGGCGCAGCAGACGGCTGCTCCTCACTCGTCTCCCCGAGAGGCAGGCAAAAATGCTCAACAAAAGAGGACAGAGACATAAGAGGGAGCACTTGCCTGCACTCAGGTTCCGTTGCCATCCAGGACTCCGACGATCCGGGTTCAGGGCGACTCTCGTCAGCTGGCTCGGACTCAGCTGCGTCGGGCTCCGCAGCTGGCATGATGTCATCAGCAGCCTCAGGTTCCTCCCACGCTGTTGTCCACGCCGACGACCCGTATGGCGTGGAGGCAGGGAACCCTTGACCCACTGGCTCGGACCGCTCTGGTGAGGAGACCCGGGGACGGTTCTTCGTCGGCTCAGGCTCCGGGCCGCAGTCCGCTCCTCTCCTCCATCCAAGACGTGACTGCAGGGCCGGATGCAGGCTATCCAGCACTGCAGGGGCCCTTTTCGTCCGGTGACGCTGGCCTGGCGTCGCGGACCGCTCGACGAGGGAGAACACAGAGGCAGTAGGGTTAATAATTTCATCCACAGCAGGTGGAGGGAGCTCGGGGGGCTGTGAACCCCGAACTCCATCCCCAGGAGTCAGACAAGGCAGAATAATATCATGATGTGAGAAATTATCGTGCACTTGCCTTCCTACCGGGGCAGAGATGGTTCCTGCTGTGGGGGACGTCGTTCCTCCTTCTCCCCGCTGGATGGCGACAGAGGGCCCCCTGGGAAGACGAGGTGGGGCCGCTCTCGGAGATTCGCTGACGGGATACGCCGGCAGCGAGTCCAGCCGGGGATTCCGCTGAGGGGTGCCTGCGCCGTTACGCCAACGTCCTCGCCGGCCTCCAAACAGCGTGTACTCCTGGACCTGCTCCGGGACGGGACACCAACGCGGGGAGCGGGGATTCCTCCTCCCCTGCTTCCTGCTCTTCTCTTCCAGCCCGCGAAGTAACCCGCGCTGAATGGCGAGTTCCTCCCACCTCGTTATCACCTCCAGGTGGTCGTAACTATCGAGGGGAAGGTTGTCCAAAAGCTCCTCAGCGTAGTCCAAATGCCTGCACACGTCGCTGGGAGCGTCCCACAGCGTAGCGGAGAATAACGTGCAGTCCACGTACTCCAGGACCTCCGCTAGCCTCCTGTCCAGGCGCCGACCGCGACCCCTGGATGACGCCATTCTCCCAGCAACAGGCATTCAGACAGGGAAGAACAAACAGTCCAAAATGGCACAAACTCCCGGTGAAACGGCGTCTCGATGCGGCGCCTCCGTATCGAGACAGTATACTCCTGCCAGGCGACCTGGCAGGAGTATACTGTCATGTGGTGATCCTCGCGGATCACCAAGAGACGCCACAGAGTTCACCAGAGAGTTTGGCTGAGATGTTATTTATTTCCAGACATGACAAAACACAACTATGAACCCCTATAGGGCAAAACACACACATGACTGAGACATGGGCTCGTAGGGCTAACCCAGCCGCTACGAGCTAACTGTGACATACAGGCGTGACAAAACACAACTATGAACCCCTATAGGGCAAAACACACACATAACTGAGACTTGGGCTCGTAGGGCTAACCCAGCCGCTACGAGCTAACTGTGACAAAACTATGATGACGAACCTGACATGAAGGTCCGCGGCACTCACAAGTATGACGAGGCACAGACCTAGGGCTTGGCAGGATGAAGACGCACAAGCAATCCTCACGTAACGTTGACCCAATGTCGACTGATACTCCAGCGTCTTACCGTCATCAGTGCCGGGCTTAAAAGGGTGAAGCACTAACGACGGTAATGACAATCAGCTGACCGGCCGTTGACAGGCGGAAGCCCCACCGAGCACTTTCACAATAAGAGCCCGGTGAGGCCAGAATACAGCCCGCAACTGTCAAGGCCGGCAGCGAGAAATAACTTAGCCCGAGCGCGATCAGAACCGGCGCTCGGGTCATAACACATAAATTGCCAAAAAATAACAATGAGTTGATGTTCAATTTTTTGCTTTATTGTGTCTGAGATACTCATATTTCAAGTGACCATGTCTTAGAAGCTGAATTGAAAATACTAACACATATAAAACAACAGATGAAAAGTTGTTTTTCTCATTATTAAAACAATTAGACTTATCTTTTTTTGCAACGGAACTCTTCACTTGTAAGGTTTCAAACTGTACTTCACATCAGTTCCATCACTGCCATCAGTTGCACTAGGCTTTTTTTTTTTGTTATCTATCATTTTGACAGACAGGATTGCAGGGTTGTACGTCAACCTTGCCTCCAGTGTCTGTGACACTGGTGTAGCATTAATTCCTGGGTTTCAACTTATGAAATCATTCTTTGCTGAGGAGAAATTGTTTCAGTCCAAAAGTCTGGTCAGGAATTGCTTTTCTTCACCCAGGAACAGAACTGTAACACTACCCATCAGCCAAAAAGTGGAAGTTAATCCCTGCTTCATTTCCTGGAGTCATTTCTCCCGTTCATCTGTTTGCTAAAGGAATGCCCAACATGACAGTTTTGGTTGATATTCCCCAGGCACCTGAAAGGCAAGATTCCTCATTAAACTCAAACAGTCTTACATTGCCCTCTGGTGAACAACACAGAAATATTCCTCTCTGAAGTTAAAATATGAATTGTGAACTATGAATTAAATATTTCTGTTCTCAAGACTCTAATTTTTTTCAAAGTAACTCCTCAGGACACTGTTGAAGACATGGTTGGACTCTGGGATGGACAATTATGGTTTGAAATGCTTTTATTGATATGATTTCATATGTGTTGCTTTATTTTTGGGAAGAAATTATTTTTGCGTGCCAACCAGAAATTAATCACATTTACAATGTAGACACATCGTTTATTCCTTTATTATTAAGTAGAATATGTTAGTCACTAAAGTTTTAAAGAATTTATGCTTTAATCGGCAGGATATACGTATTTTAGGAGGATTTCACTTCTCATATCAAATTTCTCCCTCTCCTCTTTCTGCTGGGAGACCCCCACAGCTCTGGACTTTGAACTGACCAATCGGGGTCCAAACCTTATTATTAAGTAGAATATGTTAGTCACTAAAGTTTTAAAGAATTTATGCTTTAATCGGCAGGATATACGTGTTTTAGGAGGATTTCACTTCTCATATCAAATTTCTCCCTCTCCTCTTTCTCAGAATCAGAATCAGAATCAGAATCAGAATCAGATTTATTGCCATTGTTCATGTAGTACACTTTCTGCTGGGAGACTCCCACAGCTCTGGACTTTGAACTGACCAATCGGGGTCCAAACCTATCTTCATTACCTTTTTAGTCAGTTTATGACTTCTGCAGAACAAAGAAACTCAATATAATTTGTCCAGCTCAGTTTTCATAAAATTTAGTGAGATCCTGCCACACCCGGAAAAAAAAACCCAAACTTTCCTTTGTACTCAGTTGGGAAGTTGGTCAGTCTGAGGAAGGAGCAGAATTTTTCTGCTCTCACATTTTTTTTCTCTCTTTTAAGTAGGCCCAGAGCCTATCATGCTCTGTGAAAATTCTTTTTCTTTTCTTTGAAGTTCATTTTTTCCTATTTTACTCCTTTTCCTTAAATTACTGTGTTAAGAAGATTTTGTTTGATTTTTACTAAGCTTAAACCAACTTATTCAAACCACAACACATCTGAAGAAATGGAGTTGTGGTTTGTTTGGTTTTTTCTCAATTTGATTTTCTGATTGGACTTTGAACAATAAACAAATATTATTTGGAATTTGACCACCTGGCCAAATTCCTTTCGCTGTAGTTATGAAGACATTGGCCAGCGTCTACAGTTGTGATCTCGGGAACATGCCATAACCGTGGTACAGAACATGTCTGCCAGTTCTTCCAACAGAATTCCCTCCTTTCCAGTTGGAACAAGATCCAGTGGGCTGCCTGCTACCTACCGGGATGCAAGCTGACTCTGCTTGGCTGATGGTCTGTTGTCCAATTTAAACTTAATTCTTCAGAATATTCCTGGTATTAGTTCTTTAAACATAATTTCATGCAAATTGGTATCAGAATTTCAAAATGCATTTTGTCTTTTCATTAATCTCCGTACCTCTTTAGAGTAACACCAATTTTCCTTTTTATAAAATAGTTTAATCTGTCACGATCTGAGCACTGGGGGATCCCGGCCTGCTCTGTCTCTTTCCCTTTTTTTTTTTTTTCATATTTGTATGGTGTTGTATTTTTTTGAATTCTTATTCCTGTTATTTTATCTGGTTAATTTCACATATCCTGTATTGGTTCTTTGCATGATTTATTTTCCTGTTTGCGTTCATTGTAGTGTTATTGTTATATGGTTGGGTTTAATTGTCTCTATTTGTTCTCATTATATTTTGTTGTTTCCGCTCTTCTTGGGGCTGCAGCTGTCAGTGGCACTTTTGGGTTTTTTGCTCTGTTGTGGCTCTGTCACGATCTGAGCATGGGGGGATCCCGCCGTGCTCTGTCACTACTTTTTTTCATATTTGTTTGGTGTTGTATTTTTTGAATTCTTATTCCTGTTATTTTATCTTTGGTTAATTTCGCATATCCTGTATTGTTTCTTAGTATGATTTATTTTTCAGTTTGCGTTCATTGTAGTGTTATTATTATATGGTTGGGTTTACTTGTTTCTATTTGTTCTCATTATATTTTGTTGTGTTTCAACAACACAAGTCTTTCTGCCTGCCTGAGCTCGAGAAACAGCTTTTCTCGAGCTCAGGCAAGTGCTCTCCTTTGTTTTCATTGCTTCTGTGTTGGAGAGAGCTTGTCTGGCTCTTGGTGGGGAGAGCCAGGTGCAGTCATCAGCTGCACCTGAGCTTACCTCGCTGGGCTCCACTGCCGCAGGTGACCCTGACTCTGTTTCTCTGCCTCTCCTGTCTGAGTTTTTCCCCAGGGTCACTGAGGATCATCCAGCTTTGCCAGAGGTCTCCGTGGGTTCAGGCTCGCCGCCTGAAGTCTTTGTGGGTCAAGCTTCTCCTGTCGAGGTCGTCGTAGGTTCTCCATCCCAGCCCGGGGCCTCCATGGGTGCTGCTCCCCCTTCAGCCGAGGTCGTTGCGGGTGCTCCGTCTCAGTCCGGGGCCTCTGTGGGTGGTGCTCCCCCTCCAGATGAGGCCTTCGCGGGTGCACCGTTACAGCCCGGGGCCTACGAGGGTGCTGCTTCCCAGCTAGTTGAGGTCGTTGCGGGTGCTCTGTCCCAGCCTGGGAACTCCGAGGGTGCAGCTCTGACCCAGTCTGGGTCCACCGAGGGTGCAGCTCTGCTCCACGCCGGAGCCACCATGGGTGCTGCAGTATCCCAGTCCAGGACCACCTAGGGTGCTATAGGCCAGTCCAAGGGCATCGTGGTTCCCCCTCCTCTGCCAGATGCCGTCATGGTCCCTTCTCCTCTGCCCAAAGCCGCCGTGGTCCCCTCTCCTCTTCCTGAGGCCGTTGTGGTTCCCTCTCTTCGGCCCGATGCTGTCCTGGTTCCCCCTCCACTGCCAGATGCCGTTGTGGTTCCCTCTCCTCTGCCAGACGCCATCATGAATCCCTCTTCTCCGCCCGACGTCTTTGTGGTTCCCCCTACTCCGCTGTCCTCTCCTTCATTGGGCTTCTCCATGGGACAGCCTCCTCCTGGGCCACCCCTTCTGTTTAGGTGACTGAAGAACCCTGGCCGACCTCCTGACAGACTTTGCCGTTGGGTGGCTCATATTCTCCGGCAGGCCACCTGACTCTTACCGCCTCACTGTCTGTCAGGCCTGGTACTTTGGCTGGCCACCTGAACTGTTTAGTTCTTTGGTCTAGGGTGCCTAGGGGCCTAGTTTTGCATGGGTGTGGATCCTGAGTGGGGTCTTTGTTTTTGTTTTTTCTGTCTGTCTTTTTGCTGGGGTGTGAGTTCTGAGGGTTTTTCTTATTTTCTCTGGGTTGCTTTGGCCCTCCGTGGCTGAGTCCCCATCCTCCCACCTGGGGTGGGGCTGTTTTCTTATTGGGGTGAGTTTTTGTGTGTGTGTGGGGTGGGGGGTGGGGGTGGGGTCTCTGTCACGATCTGAGAATGGGGGGATCCTGCCGTGCTCTGGCTCTTTCCCTTTTTTTTATATTTGTATGGTGTTGTATTTTTTTGAATTCTTATTTCTGTTATTTTATCTTTGGTTAATTTCACATATCCTGTATTGTTTCTTAGTATGATTTATTTTCCTGTTTTCGTTCATTGTAGTGTTATTATTATATGGTTGGGTTTACTTGTCTCTATTTGTTCTCATTATATTTTGTTGTGTTTCCGCTCTTCTTGGGGCTGTAGCTGTCAGTGGCACTTTTGGGTTTTTTGCTCTGTTGTGGCTCTGTCACGATCTGAGCACGGCGGGGGGGGGGGGGGATCCCGCTGTGCTCTGTCGCTAATTTTTTTTCATATTTGTTTGGTGCTTTTTTTACATTCTTATTCCTGTTATTTTATCTTTGGTTAATTTCACATGTCCTGTATTGTTTCTTAGTATGATTTATTTTCCTGTTTGTGTTCATTGTAGTGTTACTATGATATGGTTGGGTTTACTTGTCTCTATTTGTTCTCATTATATTTTGTTGTGTTTCTGCTCTTCTTGGGGCTGCAGCTGTCAGTGCCACTTTCGTGTTTTTTGCTCTGTTGTGGGTGGTTCCCCTGGAAGCTTTCAGTCCCGTCTCTCCTTTTCATTGCTCCAGCTGATCCAAGTTTGTCATCATTGTTTCCTCCTGCCCGCTCATGGTATCCGCACCTGCCATCAATTGTTTCATTTTGTTTTCAGCTCTATATAAAGACTGTTATTTTGCTTCTTCATGGCCAGAGTCTTTAGAGTTACTCTTTCCCTCCAGAACCCTACTCCTGTTCTGGTAAACTCTTCCTCAAACTCGTAAGTTCACTTTTTTCCATTTGAACTTTTGTGTTGAACACCCTGTAGTCTTATTATGCTTGTTTTTCTGTTAATAAATATCACAAACTAGCAGTCCAGCGTCTGGGTCTTCCTCTCTGCCCCGAGGGGCATTTTTGACAGAAGACTCCGGTCAGTTAAGACCCAGCTGCTGCTAGTTTGTGATTTTTTTTTTTTTTTTTTTTGCTTGCACTCATCTGTTTCTCCAGAGCTGTCAACATGTCCCCAACCCATACGGACTCTGCTGGTGGGTGCAGCTACCCGATGAGCCTGGGGTGGGAATGAAGCAAAACCCTTAAAGAGATGGACGGTCTCATCTCCGCAGCTTGCATTGGTCCTACCCCAAAAGATGCATTGTGGTACGTGGGTCTCACGGAGGCAGCTGCTTGCCGGTGCCCTCAGCTTAAGGATCATGCTGAGGTGGTGGAGAGGATTTCTCTGGTGATGGCTCTGCAACGTGAGAACAGAGAGATGGTGAGGAATTTCACGAGGAAATCTGGGCCTCTGTAGTATCGGCTCCTCACCAGTCTCCAGCAACCGTTCCTGCTCCTGCTCCACCTACTCCAGGATGCTGCAGTCCAGGGAAATCCTGCCGGAAGAACGCCTCCACCTCTCAGTCAGCAGCTTCTCCCACATTGAGTCAGACAACTCCTGCAACAGTTTCTTCCCCACATTTGTCTTTGCTGGCTGTCCCGCCAGCCTACTCCTCCTCCTTTGCTGCTGCAACTCCTGTCTCCTCGATGTATCCTCCCGCTGATGAGGGTCTGGCTGTTTCCTCCCAGGCTCCATCTGTCATCGTGTCTGCAGGGGTGGCTCCTCCACGTTCCTCTGAGGGGCCTACAACCACTGAAGTCACAGAGAGGGCTGATTTTCAGCCAGCTGCAGCAGAAACCATCATGCCCCAGGAATTCAGGCAAGTGCTTTTTCAGTCTCTTTTCCCTAAAAAAGGAATTAACTTGTCTGATTCCCGGTGATGAGGCTCGGCCACTGCAGTCCACTGAGTCCTCACTGCCTGCTGCACATATTAATTCTTCACCTGCTCTCTCCGTGACTCCTCCTTTGCCCCCTGAGCATCTGCTGGCCACAGGATTAAGCTGCCAGACATTGGAGGAGCCGGCGGCCCTGGAGGACCTGGTTCCAACCCCGCAGCCATGGTCTGGATGGAGAGAGCGTGCTGAGACTGAGCTGACGCCTGCGCCGACGAAGGAGCATCCCTGGGCTTCTTCTGAGTAGGATCCAGTGCCAGCAGGGAGCTGATCTCCTGTCGCCACGGCGGGCGAGCCACCTGCGTGGGTCACATTGCTGGGGGTTGCTGGGACTGCATTGCCCACCATGCCTGCTGCAGGGGCCACCACAGCAGAGCCGGAGTTGGACCTCCAGGGGGTCAGGCCCAAGACGTTGCCGCATAGATCAACGGATTCCTGGATGGCGGTGGAGCTCCAGCTCAGGCAAGTGCTCTCCTTTGTTTTCATTGCTTCTATGTTGGAGAGAGCTTGTCTGGCTCTTGGTGGAGAGACCCAGGTGCGGTCGTCAACTGCACCTGAGCTTACCTCACTGGGCTCCACTGCCACCGGTGACCCTGACCCTGTTTCTCTGCCTCTCCTGTCTGAGCTTTCAACCAGGGTCACCGAGGATCATCCAGCTTTGCCAGAGGTCTCCATGGCTCGCCACCTGAAGTCTTTGTGGGTCCAGCTTCTCCTGCCGAGGTCGTTGTGGGTTCTCCTTTCCAGCCTGGGGCCTCCGTGGGTGGTGCTCCCCCTCTGGATGAGGTCTTTGTGGGTGCACCGTTGCAGCCCGGGGCCTCCGTGTTGCTGCTTCCCAGCTAGTTGAGGTCGTTGCGGGTGCTCCGTCCCAGCCTGGGTCCACCGAGGGTGCAGCTCTGCTCCACGCCGGAGCCACCATGGGTGCTGCGATGTCCCAGTCCGGGACCACCTAGGGTGCTATAGGCCAGTCCGAAGGCATCATGGTTCCCCCTCCTCTGCCAATGCCGTCGTGGTCCCCTCTCCTCTGCCCAAGGCCGTCGTGGTCCCCTCTCCTCTTCCCGAGGCCGTCAAGGTCCCCTCTCCTCTGCCTGAGGCTGTTGTGGTTCCCTCTCCTCTGCCAGACACAGTCGTGGTTCCCTCTCCTCTGCCAGACGCCGTCGTGAATCTCTCTTCTCCGCCCGACATCATCGTGGTTCCCCCTACTCCGCTGTCCTCTCCTTCATTGGGCTTCTCCATGGGGCAGCCTCCTCCTGAGCCACCCCTTCTGTTTAGGTGGCTGAAGAACCCTGGTCGACCTCCTTACAGACTGCGCCGTTGGGTGGCTCATATTCTCCGGCAGGCCACCCGACTCTTACCACCTCGCCGTCTGTCAGGCCTGGTACTTTGGCCAGTCACCTGAACTGTTTAATTCTTTGGTCTAGGGGTCTAGGGGCCTAGTTTCGCGAGGGTGTGGATCCTGAGTGGGGTCTTTGTTTTTTCTGTCTGTCTTTTTGCTAGGATGTGAGTTCTGAGGGTTTTTCTTATTTTCCCTGGGTTGTTTTGGTCTCTCCATGCCTGAGTTCCCCTCCTCCCGCCTGGGGTGGAGCTGGTTTCTTGCTGGGGTGAGTTTTTTTGTGTGGGGGGGTCTTTTTCTTTGATGTTATCCGGGGTGTTTGGTATCCACCCCTTGGGGGGGGGTGCTCTGTCATGATCTGAGCATGGGGGATCCTGCCATGCTCTGTCTCTTTAGCTTTTTTTCATATTTGTATGATGTCATGTTTTTTTGAATTCTTATTCCTGTTATTTTATCTTTGGTTAATTTCACATATCCTGTATTGTTTCTTAGTATGATTTATTTTCCTGTTTGCGTTCATTGTAGTGTTATTATTATATGGTTGAGTTTACTTGTCTCTATTTGTTCTCATTATATTTTGTTGTATTTCCACTCATCTTGGGGCTGCAGTTGTCAGTGCCACTTTCGGGTTTTTTGCTCTGTTGTGGGTAGTGCCTCTTTAAGCTGTCAGTCCTGTCTCTCCCTCTCATTGCTCCCTGCTGATCCGAGTTTGTCATCATTGTTTCCTCCTGCCCACTCATGGTATCCGCACCTGCCATCAATTGTTTAATTTTGTTTTCAGCTCTATATAAACACTGTTATTTTGCTTCCTCATGGCCAGAGTCTTTAGAGTTACTCTTTCCCTCCAGAACCTTACTCCTGTTCTGGTAAACTCTTTTCCTCAAACTGGTAAGTTTGCTTTTTTCCGTTCCGAACTTTTGTGTTAAACACCATTTAGTCTTGTTATGTTTGTTTTTCTGTTAATAAATGTCTCAAACTAGCAGTCTAGCGTCTGGGTCTTCCTCTCTGCCCCGAGGGGCATTTATGACATTAATCATCATTTTCTTCCTAAAATTGCATCCACTTTTCTTAACCAAGGCTATTTTATGGTTTCTCATTTTCTATTACATATCCAAGTTAAACTATGGTCTCTTTGGTTTCACAAATGTGTGATCCCTATATCGTGCTCAGTAATTCAACAACTGTCTGATGCTCATGATAGATGTTGAATTCCCTGTTCTAAATTCATTCAAATGTGTTAATCTATTCTGACATTTCTTATGAAACTATTGAAAGACATATGGGGGTTATTGTTGATTTCATGTCCCATCTTCTTGATTAAAAGCAGACAAGAACTCACAAGGTTGTTTTTTTTTGGAGACTGATTCATTCTTGGTACAACTAAAGAATTGTTAATAAAATTGTCCATTACTTTTGACTGGTGCCCCAACGAGCTGATGTGTGTCGGTAATGAAAAAAAATCTTCATTCCTACTCACATTCATATTTATATTAATCCTTGTACTGTGGGGCACATATATGCACATATGCGTATGACTGCATGATTCATACGTATACCACCTTAGGCTTCACATCTGAGACGGAACAAAGGACTGAGCCGCTCTGGAGATAACACGAGGGTGTGAAGTTTAGTCTTTGGCATGCAAAGAGATAGCCTTAGGGGATTTCGCCCAGCAGCCAGAGACTGAGAGGTGGAGTGTGTTAAGATCGGGGGGAAGTTACATTGTGACTGGGATTAAGTACCATGTGACTGTATGTTTGATGTCCTGGGTATAAAAGGGACAGATGTTGGAAGATTCATTCTCTTTTTTTCTCTTTCTGTGTTTGGATGATGTTGGAGAATGTGAATAAATCTGACTTGAGAAATAAACTCAGCCTCATCTTTCCCCATTCTCCACAGTACCAACAATAAAACACATTTAAGACCCAATAGCCATAAATTCCTACGCTGGTGTGTGAATGTGAATAAATTTTCGGTAGTGGTCGGAAAGGCCATTGGCGTGGATTGGCAGCTACATTTCAGTCTGCCCCACGGCAGCTGTGGCTACAGTGGTAGCTTATCACTACCATTGTCTGTGGAATGAATGAATAATGGACTCATTGTAAAGTGCCTCTGGGTGTCATGAAAAGCGCTATATAAATGCAATCCATTATTAAAGTGACAGTGCATCAAAAATCAAGTTTTTTCTGTTGTTAACATGTCAGCAACATGTTCTTTGTAACTTACAAGACATATCCAGTGGAAAATCTCATTGCAGTCCCAAGTCTGTGTTATACTGCTGTAAATTTCCAGTTAGGGCCCCCCCCCCCAAAAAAAAAAGAAAAAAAAAGAAATGAGCGAGTTTGGACAGACCGTTTCTAGCTACATAAGCATTCCTGCTTACCCTGATTGGTTGTAACATTAACCAATCAAACGGATTCTCTTGGCTACCTCATGAGAAGAGGGAGGAGTCCAGGAGCAGCAGGACTGAGGCGGGGAGAGGGGAGGACCTGGCTTTAATGTGGCCCTGAGCCGGTGAGATGAGCTGAGAGGACCAGCTCAAACTGTCACTGAGGGTCCCGTGACGAATGACACTTTGACTAATATTCCCCTACCTACCAGGGACCCCACTCAGATCAATAATACGTAAAGGAGGAGCAGGCACATGGAGCCGATCACTTCCCAGAGCTTTTAAAATAGTGGTTGTTAGTAAAAACTAAACACATATTTGACAATTACACATTTATTTCTCACCTCGACCATTTTCAGAAAAATATTTCGCTTTTTCCTTTTGAAGATATAGGCAAAACTTTAATGTCCAGAAATGTTGTGAACAGACTAGAGCAGCCGACCAATCAGGTGTAAGCTCTGCACGTTGGGGAGAGCAGAGCAGGTTGGAGTAGACAGAAAAAGCTCATCAAACTGCAGTTTTGTATCCGGAAATACTGTTTGAAAACTGGCTGAAGTTCTCTTACCAGACAATGACCATGTTTATATGTACACGAATAAACCGGTTATGATTGGATTTCTGGAGTTATTGGATTATTTAAGTGGCCATGTAAACAGAATAATCTCATAAAGGCCATGTAACTGAAGTCATTAACTTAAGTGACTTACCCTCCGATAATCGGTTTATTCAGTGCATGTAAACATGAGAAAACTGGTTACTGCCATTATCGTTTTATTCCCAGTATTTGGTTTATTGTGACCATGTAACCAGAGTCAGTGATACTCTCTGTGCAGTTTGTGGATACAAAGTATTGGGCTTGTGACTCTCGCCTGGTTATGCCCCCTGATGGGAAGCGTGAAAACACACGCCTAGGTGGACACGTACCTTTAGGGAGAGCCCTGGGCTGGCCTTGCAGCATCCGCTACTGGTGGGTGGGGGTATGTGATGTGTGGGGATTTGGCCCTTGGGGCTTGCCATAGCCGACGCCCGGCAATTGACGTAGTGACGTCACGCGGGCTACGGCCAGTGTGTATATTGTGCCTGGTTTTCGCAGTAAAGTTCAGTTCATTGCGCAGTTCAACATGGCTGCAGTCTCCCGTTACTAGGACATAACATTTTGGCGATGAAGACTAAACCATGGCAGCGTGCATAAAACCGTCATCTCCGTTCTTACAGTCTCCGGATGTGCCAATGACACCATGGTGCTGCTGGCAAAAGGCGTTCGAGGTGTATATTACCTCGGCTGGCCTGGGCTGCACTGACGAAGAGAGATGGAGGAGCCTACTCATTCATTGCCTTGGTGACGAGGGCCAACGAATATTTCGCATGATGGGTGGCAAGGGCTCATTGAAGGAGTGTCTGGACATAATGGACAATTTCTTTAAGGACCATTCCAACATCACAGCACGAAGATATAAATTCTTTGACCGCCATCGACAAGCTGGTGAGTCCACCCAACATTTCATAATGAAACTCCATAGCCTAGCAAGAAAGTGCACCTTCGGGCCAATTGAGGAGGGGCTAGTCCGGACAAGCTAGCACATGGTATGAGCAACGAGTGGCTCAAAGAAAAGCTAACGCTAACTACGGACATCTTCATGCTGGAGAAAGTGGTTGAATTGACCAGCCAGTTTGAGTCTGCTGCTAAGCTAGGTCTACAACTGCCAGCTGAAGAGAACTTAGCCACCCAAGTTTCCCCTCCACATCAGGCCGCTAGTAACGCAGCTAATCTTTTGGGGCGGACCCCCAAAAGGCAGCAGACCGTGGCACAGGTAGGAGCGGGAGCTCTGGGTCTGTGTGGTGGCTGCGGCTACCCCCGTCACCAGGCGGGCACGTCCACCTGCCCTGCCAGAGGGAAAAAATGCCATAATTGCATTCTAATCACTGGGCTAGGGTCTGCACCACCGCTGTTAAACCATCAGCTGTGGAGCCTGAAAGCATGATGCAGATGTGTACGGCGGGCACCAAGAAGGCCCATTAAAGTGGTACGTCTTGCAGCTAGACGGGGTTGATGTGCCGCTTTTGGTGGACTGAGGGCTGGTAAATCAATACTGAGCATGACCACACTGAAAAGACTTTTACTGGGAAAAACCATCATAGCAGGGGCGGTGAAAATGTTTGGGTACGGTCACGCTAAAATTGACATGGCGGGCACGGTCAGCTTCTTGGTAAAACGTGAGTCAAGGATTATTCCCGCATTTACCTCCCAGGTTTCGCGCCAGGGGGCCGACTTGCTTGGAATTGATCTGCTGGGTGAATTCGAATTCTCCATCATGGACCCAGCAGGCTCAATGGTGCTGACGGTGTCCCCCGAATGGTATGTCCGCTTGCCGGCGTTGTTTGTGGGCCTAGGATGTATTAAAGCATTCTATCACTGCCCGCTCATTGACCCAAGCATGACAGCAAAGATCCAACCATTATGGTGGCTTCCCCTTGCTCTGCGGGATGACATCACAACAGAACTGAACAAACTGCTTAAACCTAGCATCATCGAGAAAGTGGATGCCTCATCGTGAATTTCGAACATCGTGGTGGCCAAGAAAAAGACTGGTGGCATCCGGCCGTGTATTGACCATAGAATGGTTAATAAAGCGATTATCCTGGAAAAATACCCACTCCCCATGATGGAGGAACTCACCGCAACGTTCAGTGGCTCAGGGGTGCTCACGAAGCTGGATCTCTGTCAGGGTTATCTGCAGGTGCGCTTTCACCCAGCCAGCAGGGACCTGACAGTGTTCATGACCAACATGGGTGTTTTCAGGTACACCCGCAGGCCTTTTGGTCTGAGCTCAGCACATAGCTGCTTTCAGAAGATCATGTCCACGATTATGGCTGGCCTCAGGGATGTAGTGGTGTACCTCAACGACACCATGGTCCACGGTGCGTCGCGGGAAGAACACGACAGTCGTTTGAGACGAGTGATGGAGGTGCTACTGGGGCACAGAGTCACGTTGAACGGGGAAAAGTGCATTTTTGCGGCGGATTCCATTGAGTTTGTGGGATTTTGGCTGGTGGCCGAGGGCCTGAGGCCCCTGCACTCGAACGTGGAGGCGGTCCTGTGTTTCTCTGATCCCACGACACCCGCACAAATCTCCTCATTCCTGGGCATGGTGAACTTTTACGGGCATTTTATTCCCCATTATTCAGAGACTATTAAGCCACTCCTGGCCCTTCTGAAGCAGAACATACTGTGGCAGTGGACCCTGGCCTGCTCAGTGGCAGTCACCAGGCTGAAGTCTCAACTCACCTCCCCTCCAGTGTTGGCCCACTTTGATCCAAAATGGTCGACTTTTGTGACTTGTGGCACGTCTGGTTCGGTGGTGGGGGCAGTTATATCTCAAGTGCAAGACAGTACCAAGCGCCCAGTGGCGTTCGCGCCGAGGTCCCTTTCAGTGGCTGAACAGAAATATGCCATGGGTGAGAGGGGGGCACTCGCTTGTGTCTGGGCATGTGAACGGTGGCACATCTACCTCTATGGGTGTCATTTCACCCTGTGAACGGACCACCGGGCACTAACGATACTGCTGGAGACGACAGGCTCGGGACACCGGCCCCTATGGATCCACAGGTGGACTGAGCAGCTGAGGGCATACAACCTTACTACCCAGTTCACTCCTGGAAAAGAAAATGTAGTGGCGAATGTCCCGTCCCGTGCCACGGCCAACACCGTACAACCGGACGACGACGACGACCCCATGGAGGCGGATCTGGTAAACATGGGGCATGGACCCCTTCGGGACATGGTGTCCCTCCAGGAGCTCCAGGCAGAGTCGGAACGGGACCCCACGACGTCACAACTATGCTCGGTTATCAGGGAGGGTTGGCCCACGAAAGTACAGGATGATCTGGTGTCTTTTCACCAGTTCAGAGACGAACTGAGTTGCTGGACCAGGGTGTGTGTGGCAAGGGGACACTGCAGATTGATCCTGGTGTCTCTGAGAACACGAATTCTGGTGATGCCTTATGGGGGTCACCTGGGTGTGGTCAGGGTGAAGCAGCGCTGCAGGGATTCAGTTTGGTGGCCTGGTATCGATAAGGACATTGAAACTATAGTAAAAAACTATGTTCTGTGCTTGGAGAGCAGAAAGACCGGTGGACCCCCACCCCATCCCTGCGACCATTACCGTACCCAGGGGGCCCTTGGAAGCACATCCAATCGGACATTTGCGGTGAACTACATAAGGCACCCCCGAACAGCCGTTTCTTGCTGGTGGACTACGATCTGTTCTCCAAATGGCCGGAGGGTTGCCCACTAATTCAGTCATGACTGATGTAGTTACAGGTCTCCTCTCATCACTGTTCTCCAGATGGGGGGGTCCTAGATGCCATCACTACAGACAATGGCCCACAGTTCACCTCTGGGGGGTTTGAGGAATTTTTGTGTGTTAGGGGCGTGGAACACATCAAAACCATGTTCTCCCACTCCCAAGCCAATGGGGGCATGGAACGTTTCAACAAGACTCTGAAAAACGGTCTGAGAGCCCATTTGGCAGACGGCTTCACGTTCCCTGACGCCCTCCAGAGTACACTTCTCCACTACAGGGCAATGGCCCACGCCACAACAGGGTGTTCCCTGGCGAAACTCATGCTGGGGCTCGAATTCCACCTGCCTCTGGACTGACTGAGGCCCCCCACAACCTCGCCTCTGGGGAACACGGACCCTCCACGAGACCAGGTCATCACCCAACAGCAGAAGATGAAATGACGTTTCGACAGGAAGTACGGGGCGAAGGCCCATGGACGCAATGTGTCGGAATGAGTCTGGATTAAGCCACCCAACCGCACACATAAACTGCAGCCTTTCTGGACGGGGCCACTGCAGATCATGAGGCGGCGGGACCAGGACACATTCGAGCTCTCGGACAGGTCATGGTGGCATTCCAGCCGACTCAGGAAGTTGCTGCCTACACAGGGTCCGGGAACTGCGGCAGAGAGGACTGATGTGGGGACACTCAGGTGCGGCCAATGAACTGAAGCGTGTTGATCGTGGGTGGCACAATAATCCGCTTCAACACAAGAGGGCACCCTGGAAGTCCACCGAGGTGCCCATTTAGCTCACTAGGCTTAGTGGTTTGTATGTGTTAAAAAAAGACAAGAAAAGATGTTTGAAAGTATGGACAAATTGTGTGTTCTGTATTGATATGGGGTTCTTACTGTTAAATCTAAAGGGGGGGAGGGGGTTGATTTATGTTCTTACTGTTCTGTAAAAGGGAGGAATGTTGTGGGGGGATTTGGGGATTTGGTCCTTGGGGCTTACCATAGCCGACGCCAGGCAGTCGACGTAGTGACGTCAGGTGGGCTATGGCCAGTGTGTATATTGTGCCTGTGGTTTATATTAATCATATATCCCATACCTACATATGTATAGACATATTAAGATGTTTAGTGATTACATATGTGGAATGACCTCACGCCTCAGAACAGGACAGCGGTGGAGACCAGATCGATCTCCCTGACCACCCAGGGTCAGGTGGAGGAGACGGAGGACAATGGAGGAGATCGATCTCCCTGACCACCCAGGGTCAGGTGGAGGAGACGGAGGACAAAGGAGGGGGGATTAAGTTAATGCGGCATGTCAGCTTTGATATGCAATGTCTTTTGTTGTGTGTAGGTATAAGTATGAAGGTCTGACTGTGTTCGATCTCTTATTCTGCTTCTGCACTGAGATGAGACTTGTTAGAGGAGCGAAGCTGATATTAAACTTTGGTTTATAAATCACATCGCCTCGTTATTTCAAGCTCTTCTACAGTGCCTAGTTTTCTCAATAAAGTTCAGTTTGTTGCTCGGGTCAACATCGCTCCAGTCTCCCGTTATTAGGACATAACAGTATGGATGGAGCTAATTAGAATATTCATAGATCCACGCATACTTACGTGGGCGGAAGGTGTAAAAGCTCTTTCCAAGCAATTCTAAGGCAATGAAAGTTTTATTGTGGGTAAAAAGCCACAATATTGTCAGGTGCTGAGCATGGTTGGGGGACCATGCTCACGCTTTAAGTTTATTTTTGTTGTTCTCTGTGTTTTCTTCACCCCAGCTCAGTTTGGTTATTGTATTTATTTTCACGATCATGTCCCTATTTATGTTTCTTTGAATTTGCCATTTATTTCTGTTTGCCATGATTATCTTCTGAGATCTGCCTTGTCATTTTTCTTACCTTAGTTGTAGTTTAGTTCTTCGTGGTCCTGATTATTAGTATTATTATCATGATCATAGTTATGCTTGGGTTTGATGATTATTGTCCTCATGGTTATGTTATCATGTTTATTCCTGTCATGATTTGGGTTTGGGCTTTTGTTCTGACAGCGCCTTTTGTTTACTTCCGGTTTTGTGTTGTGAGTTTGTGCTTTGTCAGTTATTCACAGCTGCTTTTGATTTCTTGATTATTGATTGTTTACGGGTGTTCTTGATTTTTGCTTCCTTATTTATTGAGATTGCGCGCTGCCTTTGGCACGATGACCTTCATGCTATCACGTTATCATATTTTCTTGTTATCATGCTCACGGTCTTGTATCTTGTTCTTGTTCTTCGTTCATATTTGGAATTTAATTTTTGTTAATAAATCATGCCTCAACATCGCTCCGTACATGGGACCAATCCTTTGCTCCGGAGGGGCAATCATGACAGATATACTATTTTGGGCAATACATATTTGTCTTTGAGGTGGTTTTAGAGCCACTGGAGTGCATCTTTAAGGCTGTTTTCCGCAAGTTTCAGTGTATTGAACCAAACACAAAAATGATTAAATAAATCAACTGTGGAGTGTGTAAATGAAGAGGCAGATTTCAGATGATTTATTACACACTCACATTTCACAAGCAAAGAACAGACTGAACATTTCAGCAGGCACTCTCCTCTTAAGTTTCATGGCATTTCTCCACACACAACATGACATTTGCATCACACTGCATTCAACCCCCTACGTCCTTGACTCCTTCCTGCTTTCTCACCAGTAACCTCCTGTGTATTGTTCTTCCATGTTTATCCACTGTCTCTTGTCTGAGATGCTAAATAATCTGGCTCCCCCAAGGTGCTAAACTTCCCCCCCAGCATCTTAGATAGAACAATAGGGGACACATGCTGTTTGGGCTTTGTCTCCTCCTGTATCTGCTGTAACTGGGGTTTACCGTCTCCGTGGCGCTGCTGTGCCGGTGGGGGGCTGCTGGGAGTGTGTCTGACTGCAGGTGGGCTGTGACTAGAGGGGGGGGGGACCACTTCGGTCTGTCCGTGTGGCTGCTCTGGTGAATCTTTTCCCTGGGGAGCTCTCCGTGGGGGTCTTCCACGCCGAGGGGCCCTAGCCAACAGCACTTGCTCGTCCGCCACAACGAAAGCGGGTTTGAGTCTGTCTATGCCAATTTTTTCCCTCCTACCCCCCAAGTCTAGCAAAAATGCTTATCCCCTGTTTCCAACATTCTGAATGGTCCATCATAGGGTGGGCGCAATGGAAGGCGGTAGGCGTCGTGTCTGACAAACACGAACGCCGTGGTCTTCAAAGTTTTAGGCACGAAAACACGCGGAAAACTGTGGTGGGCAGGGCCTGGCAGCGTGCCTGTGTTTGCGCTACGCTGCAAAAGCTGAGACGGGCAGCTGCCCGGCGCGGGATTATCTGGCAGAAATTCACCAGGCAGCCGTAGTGGCTGCGCAAAAACGAGCTCTGCCGGGGAAGCTTCCAGATCCTCTTTCGGCGCGGAGTGCAACCCCAATAAGGCCCACGGCAGCCTGTCTACCCAATTTGCATCCGTCAGTGAAGCCCTGAGTGCTGCTTTCAGTGATCTATGAAAACGCTCGCATTGTGGCGGCATGAAAAATAAGGCAGCGAAGTGAGGTTTTTAAGTAGGTTTATTATCATGCCACCATCATGGAGCTCGCCCCATGGGCGAGCCCGGAGGCTCTCCAGCAAAGTGTGCAGATGAGCAGTCGTCAGAATGAGAGTGAGAGTGAACATGGATTTCAGTCCGCTTATATACTCAGTTACAGACAATACATGAAAGGCATGGTATCATCAAAGAGACTACAGACAGGCATGGGACATTTGCATTTGAGAGACACACATAACAATAAGGAGATTGCTGGCCGTAATTCGCCTCCGCTCCGGAGCTGCAGGACAAAGAGGTTACAAGGCACATCTACATATTGTTATCAGTCTATTGATCACAGGTAAGGGCAGGATGCATGAACACAATGCATGAATGGCACATTAACATCACAGTACAGAGCCGGAAAAAGCCAGAAGAAGCGGGGCTGCCTGTTGACATTAATACACACATTTCACTGTTCTGTTAATTGCTCTAGTCGAGCGCTGTGCCTGTCCCAGTCTGTTGTGGGGGTTACGCTGCACGCTTCCCCCGAGAGGGCTCGGCAGGCGGCCGAGGCCTCGATAGTCCGGCTTTGGCAGCGAGCAGGGAAAGCTCTGTGCAGGCGGAGGTGGAGGGGGGTGGGGGGTAGTAAATGCCGGCCGGGGACGGTGAAATCGTCTGAGCCGCGCAAAAATTGCTTGTGGGTCCGCGATGTTGAGGGGCTATCCCGTTGAACGTGCGGAGATCCACAAGAAGAAAAATTAATCACTGACTCCTCTTGCGATTAAGTCCTGCAAGGATTAATAGCGGCCGTGAAGAAAAAAGGAGCGGCGAGGATTAACAGCGGCCATGAAGAAAAACAGGGGCAGCTGTAAGAAAAAAAAACAAAAGCAAAGCGACTTGGCGTGTTGACTTTAGGTGCGGGCACAACCTTAAAACCTTCGGGGACCGCAGACTGCTGAATTCTCGTTGTGCGCCATGGCTGAGACCATAAGAAAATCCAGTGAGCAAGCTGCGTGCGTGCCTCAGGTGTACGAGCAAGCCTGAAGGGCCTGTGTGCAGCGGCGAAGGAGGATGGCGGTCAGTGGAGCCGTATGTGTCCCGTGCGTGGTGCGCCGTCCTCGTAACTCCCCGGTGCGTGTGCCGGGGTTCCGTGCGTGGGTGGGCCTGCTGGAGAGGGAGAGTCAGGGTCAGGGAGCTTAATCATCCCTGTTCAATGTGTTGCTGTAGATAGGTCATGGTGTGTTCAGGTCCACGCTCTGCGTTCTCCGTCGGCCATGGGTCGCCGCCGTGGAGAGAGGACGAGGTGCGTGTGCTCTCGTGTGGAGACACAGAATTGTGTGTCAGAAGCCGTGAGAGAGGCCGGTCCAGCGTGGATGTGCCGATCTAGGCGTGCAGATCTCACCATGAAATTTTCCGCAGCTGTCCCGGTCGTGGGTGGTCTCCGGAGAGTTTCGCCTGGTAACTCTGCGTCGAAGTCTCCCTGAAGCAGAAGGGAGGGCAGATAATTTGCGTCAGGCTGCTGTGTTCGCTTGTTGTCGGAGAATCACCGCCGGGTGCTGCGTTCGTTGCCATCAGGACACCAGCGTGGCTGTCCAGACCAGAAGGTTGCGTTGCACAAAGCGTGTGCATTCTCGGGGTCACCAGTGCGGCGGCATGAAAAATAAGGCAGCAAAGTGAGGTTTTTAAGTAGGTTTATTATCATGCCGCCATCACGGAGCTCGCCCCATGGGCGAGCCCGGAGGCTCTTCAGCAAAGTGTGCAGATGAGCAGTCGTCAGAATGAGAGTGAGAGTGAACATGGATTTCAGTCCGCTTATATACTCAGTTACAGACAATACATGAAAGGCATGGTATCATCAAAGAGACTGCAGACAGGCATGGGACATTTGCATTTGAGAGACACACATAACAATAAGGAGATTGCTGGCCGTAATTCGCCTCCGCTCCGGAGCTGCAGGACAAAGAAGTTACAAGGCACATCTACATATTGTTATCAGTCTATAGATCACAGTAAGGGCAGGATGCATGAACACAATGCATGAATGGCACATTAACATCACAGTACAGAGCCGGAAAAAGCCAGAAGAAGCGGGGCTGCCTGTTGACATTAATACACACATTTCACTGTTCTGTTAATTGCTCTAGTCGAGCGCTGTGCCTGTCCCAGTCTGTTGTGGGGGTTACGCCACAGCATAACCCATTGGCCTGTGGGTTGTACGCGGTTGTGCGGTGAATTGTAACACCCAGGCTGCGGGCCATCGCGGACCAGAGTTCGGAAACAAATTGAGGGCCCCTGTCGGACGTAATGTCCGACGGGACTCCAAAGCGCGCCACCCATGCTGTTAAAAAAGCACGTGCTACGTATGCGGACGTGGTTGCCGCCAGCGTGACCGCTTCTGGCCAGCGTGTGGTGCCGTCCACCACTGTCAGGAGGTGCGTGCACCCCTGTGATGGTGGGAGGGGGCCCACGAGGTCCACGTGAACATGGTTGAACCTCTTAGCCGGAATACGAAACGGCTCCAAGGGAGCCTTCGTGTGTCTGTGTACCTTGGCTCGTTGGCACGCCACGCAGGCTGCAGCCCACTCTTTCACTTGTTTGCGTAGGCTCGGCCACACAAACTTCTCTCCCTCCATTTTGACCTACGCGCGCACTCCTGGGTGTGCCAGAGTGTGAACCGACTCAAACATGCGGCGGCGCCACGCGACCGGGACCACCGGACGCAGGCGACCCGTGGAGACATCGCAGATTGGGGGGGGGGGGGCGCCATCTTGCAGCACCCTGCTCTCCAGCCTTAACCCTGTTGGTCCAGACTGGAGCGCACGCACGTCTGCATCGCTAATCTGCTCCGCGGCCATGGCCATAGCCCGTCGTCCGTGCCCATTAACGCCAGCATCTTCTCCATCAGGTCTACGGCCGAACCATCTCCTAACTCGGTCCGCGTCAGGAGCCTCTCCGCTCTCTCACGGTCCGAGAGCGTGTAGCGCTGGATGAGCGCAGCCTTGAGTGCCTCATATTTGCTGCTGGCTGATCGCGCAGGCTCGCTACCTGCTGAGCTGTGCGGGCGTCCAGCACTGCGACCACATGGTAGAATCTGGTGTTGTCTGCCGTTACTTCCCGGAGGGCGAACTGGGCCTCAGTGAGGTGGAACCAAGAGTGCGGGCAATTAATTGTAATTGTAGTAATTGAAGGTTTTCAACACAGTCCTCTTTAGTCCCATCTGGTGGCCAAAAGTGAACTGCTTTATCTTTTCCCACTCTAGAGTTGAGCGCTTCTGTTTATTATTATGTTGTGGAGGTGTGTGGAAAGGACGAGGCTGAGTTTATTCCTCAGGTTCAGCTTTATTCACAATCACATTCTCCAACATTCAAAAGCAGAAAAAGAGGAGGAATATTTCCACATCTGTCCTTCTTATACCCAGGACATCAAACATACAGTCACATGGTACTTAATCCCAGTCACAATGTAACTTCCTCCGATCTTAACATCATCCACCCCCTAGTCTCCGGTGGTCAAGAAATCCCTCAAGGCCATCTCCCTGAAACAAAAGGCCAGATCTCACACCTCCTTGTTACCCCTAGGAGGCTCAGTGACTTTGTTCCCCTGAGACGTGAAGCAAACAATAAGCATACTGCAATATATCTGTGGAGCATATGAAACCAACATATGTGCCCCACATGACCCCCCCCCCAAACGTCTAAGATGGAACAATCATAACTAGAGATTCATGTCATAATAAAATCACTATATATCAGTCCACATGCCGCTTAGGCCCTAGTCTTCTGCCGTATTTGCTGTAAGCCGGCTTTACTGCCTCCGCAGTGTCCTCCTGCTGTGGGGCTGCTGCCTGTGGGTGAGAACTGTTAGTCAATCTCTGTGGGTGTTCTGGGGAATGCTCTCTAGGGGGTCTGCCGCACCGGAGAGCCCTCGCCAACTGCACACTCTCGTCAGCTAGCACAAAAGCGGGTTTGAGCCTGTTTATGCCAATCCTTTCTTTCCTGCCCCCCAAATCCAGCAAAAAATGCTTATCCCCTGTTTCCAGCACTCTGTATGGTCCGTCATAAGGTGGGCGCAAGGGCGGGCGGTGTGCATCATCCATCCATCCATCCATCCATCCATCTTCTACCGCTTTTCCGGAGGTCCGGGTCGCGGAGGCAGCAGTTCAAGCAGAGAAGCCCAGACTTCCCTCTCCCCAGCCACCTGCTCCAGCTCTTCAGAGGGGATACCAAGGCGTTCCCAGACTAGCTGGGAGACATAGTCTCTCCACCGAGTCCTGGGTCTGCCCCGGGGTCTCCTCCCAGTGGGACGTGCCTGAAACACCTCAAGTGGGAGGCGTCCAGGAGGCATCCTAATCAGATGCCCATACCACCTCAACTGACTCCTTTCAATGTGGAGGAGCAGCGGTTCTACTCTGAGCCTCTCCCGGATGACTGAGCTCCTCACCCTATCTCTGAGGGTGAGTCCAGCAATCCTACGGAGAAAGCTCATTTCAGCCGCTTGTATCTCGTTCTTTCGGTCATTACCCAAAGCTCGTGACCATAGGTGAGAGTAGGAACGTAGATTGACTGGTAAATCGACAGCTTTGCCTTAGAACTAAGCTCCCTCTTCACCACAACAGACCGGTACAACGTCCGCATCACTGCAGATGCTGCTCCAATCCGTCTGTCGATCTCTCGCTCCATTTTCCCCTCACTCGTGAACAAGACCCCAAGATACTTAAACTCCTCCACTTGGGGCAGGAGCCTGTCCCCAACCCGGAGAGGACAATCCACCTTTTTCCGGCTGAGGACCATGGACTCGGACTTGGAGGTGCTGATTCTCATCCCAGCCGCTTCACACTCAGCGGCAAACCGTCCCAGCAAGAGCTGTAGGTCATTGCTGGATGAAGCCAACAGGACAACATCATCTGCAAACAACAGAGATGAGATCCTGTGGTCACCAAGCATGACACCCTCCATTCCCTGGCTGCGCCTAGAAATCCTGTCCATAAAAATTATGAACAGGACCGGTGACAAAGGGCAGCCCTGGCGGAGTCCAACTCTCACTGGGATCCCCCTCATGGATCGTCACCTTATCCCCCTCATGGATCGTCACCTTATCCCCCTCATGGATCGTCACCTTATCGTGGTGGGGGGGTTTGCGTGCCCCAGTGATCCCAGGAGCTATGTTGTCCGGGGCAATTTGCCTCTGATAGGGTCTCCCAAGACAAACTGGTCCTGGGTGAAGGGCCAGACGAAGAACGATCCAACAGACTCTCATGATAAATTGTATATCAAGGATTCAGTGTACCCCGCCCGGTATGGGGTTACCGGGGCCCCACCCTGGAGCCAGGCCTGGGGGAGGGGCTCGAAGGCTAGCGTCTGGTGGCCGGGTTTCCACCCATGGGACCCGGCCGGGCTCAGCCCGAAGGAGTTACATGGGTCCGCCCTCCAGTAGGTTCACCACCTGCAGGAGGGATCATGGAAGTCCGGTGCTATGTGGATTAGGTGGCAGTCAAAGGCGGAGACCTTGGCGGACTGATCCCAAGCTTTCTAAACTGGCTTTTGGTACGGTGTGCATCATGTCTGACAAAAACAAACTCTGCATTTCTTAAAGTCTTAGGCACAAAAACACGCGGAAAACTGTGGTGCGCAGGGCCCGGTAGTGTGTTCGGGCCCGTGCTACTCTGTAACCACTGAGCTGGGGAGCACTCCGGCACCGGATTATCTGGGAGAAATTCCCCAGGCAGCCGAAGTGGCTGTGCAAAAACTAGCTCGGCTGGGGAGGCTTCTAAATCCTCTTTAGGTGCAGAACGCAACCCCAATAAAACCCATGGTAGTTTTTCCACCCAATTTGTATCCGTAAGCGACGCTCTGAGAGCCGCCTTCAATGACCTGTGGAAACGTTTGCATAGCCCATTAGCCTGTGGGTTGTACGCGGTCGTGCGGTGGATCATTGCCCCTAGGCTGCGGGCCATCGCTGACCAAAGCTTGGAAACAAATTGAGGTCCTCTGTCGGACGTAATGTCTGATGGGACTCCAAAACGCGCTACCCATGCTGTTAAAAATGCGCGCGCCACCTCCTCGGCTGTGGTTGACGACAGTGGAACTACTTCCGGCCAGCGCGTGGTGTGGTCAACCATGGTCAGAAGATGTGTGCACCCTTGTGCGGGCGTAAGGGGGCCTACAAGGTCCACGTGGACATGATCAAACCTTTTAGCTGGAATATGAAACGGCTCCAAAGGAGCCCTCGTGTGTCTGTGAACTTTGGCGCGCTGGCAAGCCATGCAGGCTGTTGCCCACTCCCTAACCTGTTTATGCAGGCTCGGCCATACAAATTTCTCTCCTACCATTTTGACCGACACGTGCACTCCCGGGTGCGCCAGAGAATGGATCGAGTCAAAAACGCGGCGGCACCACGCAGCTGGCACCACCGGACGCGGTCGTCCAGTGGAGACATCGTAGATTAGGGGGTGCATACCGTCTTGCAGCACCCTGATCTCCAGCCTTAACCCTGTTGGTCCAGACTGGAGCGCGCGCACATCCACGTCGCTAACCTGCTCCGCGGCCATGGCTGCATAATCTATACCTACGCGGACCGGGGCCGCGCGCACTTCCGCGTCGCTACCCTGGTCCGCGGCCGTAGCTGCAGAGTCTGCCCCCACGGGGCCTGGAGCCGCCACAGCACGTGAGAGGCAGTCTGCCACTACATTATATTTACCCGCCACGTGCTGGATATCGGTGGTAAACTCCGATATCGCGGCCAGCTGTCTCTGCTGCCGGCCCGACCAAGGTTCTGAAATCTTGGCCATCGCAAAAGTCAGCGGTTTGTGGTCCATGAGCGCGGTGAAACAGCGTCCTTCCAGCCAGAACTGGAAGTAGCGGATGGCCAAGTGTAGAGCTAACAACTCCCTGTCGAACGTGCTGTATTTTCGCTCGCTATCGCGCAAGGTCTTGCTGAAAAACGCAAGCGGTTGCCAGGCTCCAGCCACATACTGTTCAACGACCGCTCCTATGGCCACTTCTGCCGCGTCAGTAGTGAGCGCCATGCGGGCCATTGGGACTGGGTGTGCCAACAATGCAGCGTTTGCCAGGGCTGATTTGACTTGAGAGAATGCGCGCTCCCGCTCGGGAGACCATTCGATTTTGTTTGTGGGTTTTTGCTTTTTTAGTGCAGCATACAATGGTTGCATGAGCTGCACTGCGCGGGGGAGGAAACGGTTATAAAAATTCACCATTCCCAAAAACTCCTGTAACACTTTGACCGTTTGTGGTTGGGGAAAATTTGTTATTGCGCGCACTTTATCGGGCAGAGGGACCGCTCCTTCTGGCAAGACGCGATGCCCCAAAAAATCAATCTGCACCACCCCGAACTGACACTTCGCTGGGTTGATTATTAACCCGTGCTCTGCCAACCTCCGGAAAACTGCTGTGAGGTGGCTTTCGTGTTCGTCTTCGGACGCGCTGGCTACCAATATGTCGTCCAGGTAGACGAACACGAAAGGGAGATCGCCAGGACCGCCCTACATCATGCGTTGGAACGTCTGTGCCGCGCCCTTAAGCCCAAATGGCATGTGCAAAAACTCAAAAAGCCCGAAAGGAGTTATTACCGCTGTTTTGGGTATGTTCTCAGCGCGCACTAGAACCTGGTGGTAACCGCATACCAAGTCTATTTTAGAAAAAATGCGCGCCCCCGCCAAATGAACCGAAAAATCTTGGATGTGCGGGATCGGGTAGCGGTCGTGTGCTGTAGCGTTATTCAACCTGCGGAAATCACCGCAAGGTCGCCATGAGCCATCAGCTTTTGGGACCATGTGAAGCGGTGAAGCCCAAGGGCTCTTCGAACGCCTGATGATGCCCAGTCTTTCCAGGTTGGCGAACTCCTCGCGCGCTATGGTCAGTTTAGCTGAGTCCAAGCGCCGAGCTTTTGCAAAGACGGGTGGGCCGGTGGTAGTAACAAAATGTTCCACCCCATGTTTAGCCACTGTCGCTGAAAACGTTGGGACGGTGAGTGCTGGGAACTGAGTGAGGAGTGTGTGGAACTTACCACCTGCAGCTGTGACGTTGGCTTGTGCAGCTGGCGGGGCCACTCGAGCTGTACAGGGAATAGAATGAAAAGAGAGTGCATTAACCAAGCGTCTGTTAGCAAGATCAACCAACAAACCATGTGAGCACAAAAAATCAGCCCCTAACATGTTGAAATTGACTGCCGCTATGACAAAAGTCCACTCGAATGAACGGCCCTGCAAAGACAGAAGCAGAGTCCTCTCACCGAAGGTCTTAATCGCTGAGCCGTTCGCCACTGACACCTGGGGACCACTGGAAGGCACCAGCCGGTCCGCATAGGAAGGCGTGATGAAGCTCAGCTGGGAGCCTGTGTCCACGAGGAAATGCCTCCCCGAGCGTGCATCCTTCAGGTAGAGCAGCTTGTTCTCCTCCCCAAGGGCTGCAGCTGCTACCGACCCCCAGTCTTGGCATTTCCCAAGCGCTTGAAGTGGCACGGCGGAATGCACTTGCGTGCCCTCTCTGCAAAGCGGCGATGATAGAAGCAAAGGACGTCATCCGCTCCGTGTCGCCTGGTCCTTGCTGCTGCCGTCGTCGGTGAGTCTGGTGCTGCAGCCTCTGGCCCCATGCCGTCTCTGGACGTTGCGCCTAGCTCTGCTGCCGCGGCCGAAGCCGCGCTCCGTTTGTGGGCGTCGACGAGTCGTTGCGCCTCCTGGCCCAGCTCGTGGTAGTGTTGTCGGGCCAACAGAGGTGAACCGGCCAGGGTCACTCTCACCGCTGACGGTAGGGTCCTGAGGAGGAGGTGGGTGAAGATAAAGCTGTCATCGTCGGAGTCTCTCAACCTCAACATCTTCCCCATCAGGTCTTCAGGTCTGTCGTTCTCAAACTCCGTCAACGCCAGGAGCCCCTCTGCTCGCTGTTGCACCGAGGGGGTGAAGTGGCTGATAAGTGCAGCCTTCAATGTGCTGTACTTGTCGCTGTCCGGTGGGTGGTTGACCAGGCTCTCCACCCTCTGGACTGTGTGGTTGTCCAGCTTCGCAACCACATGGTAGAACTTTGTGTCGTCTCTCGAGATCCTCCTGAGGTTGAACTGCGCCTCGACTGCGTTAAACCAGGAGCGCGGACTGTTCTGCCAGAAGTCCGGCAGCTGGAGAGTGGTGGCATTCGTCAGGCTGGCTTCTGACGAGTCCGGCTCGGAAGAATTACTTCTGCTCATTCTACGTCGTAAGGTCACCAGTGTGGAGATGTGTGGAAAGGACGAGGCTGAGTTTATTCCTCAGGTTCAGCTTTATTCACAATCACATTCTCCAACATTCAAAAGCAGAAAAAGAGGAGGAATATTTCCACATCTGTCCTTCTTATACCCAGGACATCAAACATACAGTCACATGGTACTTAATCAAACATACAGTCACATGGTACTTAATCCCAGTCACAATGTAACTTCCTCCGATCTTAACATCATCCACCCACTAGTCTCCGGTGGTCAAGAAATCCCTCAAGGCCATCTCCCTGAAACAAAAGGCCAGATCTCACACCTCCTTGTTACCCCTAGGAGGCTCAGTGACTTTGTTCCCCTGAGACGTGAAGCAAACAATAAGCATACTGCAATATATCTGTGGAGCATATGAAACCAACATATGTGCCCCACAATGTGACAATTCTGTCTGATATCGGGCTATCATTGTGGTACTTTAAACATGTTTTTTTTTTTGTTTAGAGATAATGGTAAATAATTTTGATGAATAAACTGTCCTTTGTTAAACATATACCATGGTACGAGCTCCCTTTGATGTTTGTAAACATAATACAAACATATTAATGTGCAGCACAATCTTAGAATAGCTTGAGAGTATGCTTGTGCTGTAAGGTCCCTGCCAATCAAATGCTTATGTAATTAACCTGTGGACAGGTACATTTTTATATACAGGAACTTATATATAGAGGTTTTGTTTTTTTTTTCCTGGGGTAGAAGTGCTTGTGAAATGGGAAAGTGCTTAGGAACTGGGCAGTGTAAACGCTTATGAACTGATAACATGAACACATAATGCAGATATGGTTATTCTGTTTGGTTTTTATTCAAGAAAAAGATTTGTTCCACGGTGTGTGGGCTGAGTCTTGTTTCTCTTCTTGGAGATGATTTCTCCTGCCTTAGAGAAAATCCTCTCACATGGAACTGACAATGCAGGAGTGCATAGAAACTGCAGTGCAAGTTTATACAGATGTATTATACAGTCTTCCTCATTGCCCAGAAGTGGAGTGGATCCTCCATTCAGTGCTACGTCAGTTCATTCATTCTTGGCAGAGACCAGTTTTCACGTCACAGCTGTACAGCCCTGTCATCAAGTGATTTAAAGATTATTTTTTCACACTAATGTGGCCTTGTATTATACTCACCTATATATATGAGAGAGAGAGAGCGGGAGCAAGGGAGAGAGAGATAATATTTTTCAGATAACATTAAAACATACAAAACAAAAAACAAACAACAACAGAAAGGTACCAAACCTACCTGATTGACCGAAATCAATTCAAAATATTGGCACACGGCTTAGCGTTCTCTCTTCCTTGCTGCCTCCAGGTCTCTCATGCAAAATCTCCATCAAAACACACCACAAATCCTGCCAATACTTCACTTCCTTGAAACCATTGAGTCATTGATCATGTGACTGGCCAAACGAATCAAGCCTCGGAAGCAGTGTTTCTGAACAACTGTGCTGTTTTTTTGACACATGCTCCAGAGCTTCAGATTCATCCAGACCATCACTGTGGATTTGTCTGTCTGCCCTGACCTAGTCTGCCATACTCTGACCCCTGCTTGCTCTTGGACTCTGGAAATTGCCTCACGGACAGGAATTGGATATTCTTGGATTGTACACAAACATCACCTCCCCAAGTAAGTCGACTTACCATCGTTCATCATTTATATCATCACACCCTTCTCCCCAGCTCCCAGGCCTGGCCAGCCTTTTCCCCCCTTCCCTTCACCTGTACTTAAGGACTCCTCCCCTGATGTTCACCATCCGTGGATTGGCTGTCATTCCCTGTTGCTTCACCAGGAAAGACCTGTAAGCATACAAACTATATTAATCTCCCTGTCGCTATATCACATGCTCATCAGTGTCTCTGTTCTCGTCTCCCGCAGGGTTACCAGATCCTCATCATCATCACCATTTTGCAATATTATTGTCAATAATGTCATGAATGCCCCTGCGGGGCAGGAGAGACAGGCCCACTTGCAGGATAAGTTAGTGTAGTTTTACTGAACAAAAGTGAAAATACAGTGTGCTCAAACCAGCTTCTCCTGGCGAGCAAAAATAAAGACAAGCACAGTTGGCTCCAAAGCAGACTGGTGAGCGGTAGGAAAAACACATTAAACCCAAAACGCTTCCAAACATGCAAACTGGCAGGTGCCAGGGGGAAAAAACATAGAAACCCACACACTCCAAACATGCACACTGGTCAGTGCCGCGAAGAACACAGAAAACCCCTAAATGCTCCAAACAAACTTGCAAGTGCTGGGTTACTTACAGAGGGAAATTCACCAGGACAGGCAGCGCTTTGGAGAGGAAGGTTGACAATACAAAACAGCCGTGTTACATCTAAATGACGGAGAGTTGAGAAGGAGCTGGTCTGAACATTCTCTCTTTATTGAACCGAGTTCACATATATTTATATCCCCAGCCATAGCCTGCCTGACATCACTCTGACCCCGCCCCGGCCAGGCTACGGCAAGCCCCAAGGCCCAGTTCCCCTTTGTCACCCCCCCCCCCTTGGAAAATCAAGAACACAAACAAAACATTCAAACAGGTAAGATAACTATAAACACTCATGACCAATGAATACAACAATATTGTACACAAGTCCTTTCTCTATACAGCAGAGCCGTTCTTAACCATACTGGTCACAAAATTGTCCAAATACCTGGGTTTTCGATGCTCTCTAGCTGGGCGTCCTCGCAAGGGGACTCTGCCTCCGGCACCGTTGGCTCTGGCTGAGGACCGACATCCATCCGGACCCTCCAGTTCCAACTGTCACTTAAATTGTCCATGGCGAGGTCACTCGCCACCTCCGATGGGGACCTCCGTAGCCTACTTGCATGCCATTGGGACCCATCGTCCGGTTCAAAAGTGTCAGGTCCTCTCCGTCTCACGATCGTCCACGGCCCAACCCACAGCGGCTGAAGCTTGTGGGCGCGGACGGGGTGCCTAATCCAGACCCGATCCGCTACTTTCAGGCCGTGCCCTCTCACTCGATGTTTCCTGTCAAACAGTTCCTTCATTTTCCCTTGGTGCTCAGTGACCCAGTGCCTCAGCGCCCCCGAGTCCTTACCCCACTCCCTCTGTGCCAGCCCCAGTCATCTCACCGGAAGCGGCAACTCCCGTCCCAGCATCAGTGCAGCCGGAGAGCGCCCTGTCATGGCGTGCACCAACACTCTATAATGGAGCAGGGTGTTGTTAAGGGCATCAGCGAATGTAAACCCATCCACCAGGTGAGCCCTCAGACCATTCTTAAGCTTCCTGTTTATCCTCTCACCCCCCCCCCCCCCCCGTTAGCTTGTGGGTGGTACACTGCTGTCTTGATGTGCTTGACCCCTCTGACTCTCAGGAACTCCTCAAAAGCCCCAGAAATGAATTGCGGGCCATTGTCAGTGGAGATGGAACTCGGGGTCCCCCATCTGGCAAACAACAATGTCAGGAACCCCGTGATCACCTCAGTTGTCACCAAGCCAGTCGGGAGTGCCTCCGGCCATTTAGAGAACAGGTCATACGCCACCACAAGGAACCTGCTACCGGGGGGGGGGGGCTGTGTGTAGTTCTCCACAGATGTCCAATTCGATGTGTCCCCAGGGCTCAGCAGGGAACGTAAACGGTCGTAGGGGAGTTGGTGGTGGTCTTCCCGCTCTCCAGGCATGGCACAGTTTTTAACCATTGTCTCTATGTCCTTGTCTATCCTCGGCCACCAAACAGATTCCCTGCTACGCTGCTTGACCTTGACCACCCCTAGGTGACCCTCATGTAGCATTTCCAATACCCGTCCTCTCAGAGCTGCTGGGATGACAGCATATTGTCCTCTAGCCATGCACACATCATTCCAGCAGCTAAACTCCTCCCTAAACCGATGAAACAGTGCCAGTTTTCCCAGCGCTCCCATCGTCCAGCCCTCCCTGATCGCCGAGTGCAATCTCCTCATCACCTAGTCACTCTCCGAAACCTCTCTAAGTTCCTGAGGTGACACAATGTCCCGGAGTGCCCCATGCAGAGCATGGACCAGTTCCATCTCGTCTGAGTCCACCGCTCCCACATCCGGCACCAAAGCGTACATTGGGGCCCTAGACAGAAGGTCTGTCACGACATTGTCCTTGCCCGGTGTGTACCTCGTCTCAAAATTGTAAGCCTTCAGTCTCTCAGACCATCTGTGGATCCTCAGTGGCCTGTGTCCTGACCCTGAAGTCTAGAGTAGAGTCATTAGCGCTCGATGATCTGTTCTCAACGTGAAGTGACGCCCGTAGAGGTAGATATGCCACCTCTCACAGGCCCAAACACAGGCCAGCGCCTCCCTTTCACCCACGGCATACTTCCTTTCAGCCTCTGACAGAGACCTTGATGCAAAAGCCACCGGACGCTCCGTACCATCCTGCACCTGTGATATCACTGCCCCCAGGGCGGAACCGGACGTGTCACAAGTCACTATAGTAGGGCAGTTCTGGTCAAAATGGGCCAAAACCGATGGTGAGGTGAGCTGCCGCTTCAACTTTTGCACTGCTGCCGAGCAGGCCGGAGTCCAGTTCCAAGGTGCGTCCTGCTTCAGCAGTGCCCTGAGCAGCTCGATCGTCTCCGAGTACCTGGGAATGAATGGTCCATAAAAGTTAACCATCCCCAGGAATGAAGAGATTTCAGCCGGCAAGGAGGGGTCTGCGAGGCAAAGCACCGCCTCCAAATTCAAAACCAGCAGCGTCAGTCCGTTCCCAGACAGCCGGAACCCCATAAAGTCCACTGCGTCTGCCGCAACGACACACTTTTCGTCGTTCAATATGACCCCATGTTCCTCCAGCATTTCCAGGACCCTTTCCAACCTCTCGTCGTGTTCCTCACTCGACGCCCTGTGCACCACGATGTCATCTAGGTACATGACTACCCCCTTTAGGCCGGCCAGCATGGTCGCCATAACCTTTTGGAAGCAGCTCGGCACTGAGCTCAGCCCGAAAGGCATCCTGGTGTAACGGAACACCACCATGTGGGTCACGAAGGCCATCAGATTCCTGCTGTCCGGGTGTAGCGGCACCTGCAGGTAGCCTTGTCGCAGATTCCGTTTCAAGAATATCTTCGCCCCGCTGAACGCCACCGTGAGTTCCTCCGTAGTGGGCAGCGGATACTTATCCGGGATAACCGCCTTGTTCACAGCCCTAAGGTCGATGCATGGTCTGATGCCCCCTCCCTTCTTTCTGGCCACCACCAGATTAGAAATCCACGGTGAAGCGTCAGCCCTTTTGATGACCCCTGACTCCAGTAGTTTGGTCAGCTCCGCTGATACTTCGTCCCACAGTGCCAGCGGAAGACGCCTCAAAGGCTGTATTTTTGGCGTGATGATCTCATTGACAAGAGGCCAATGATAAAATGCTTCAATGTGGCCCAGGCCTTCAAATAGCGCCGGCCAGTGAAGGTGCCAGTCTGAGCCCACGGATAGCACCCGTGAACCCCCTGGGTCCGTTATGGAGAAGCCCAATTGTCCCAACAGGTCAGCTCTCAGCAGATCGGTTCCCCGGTGTGCCACCTGGAAAGTAAAGCTAGGGACCCTCTTCGACCCGCAGGTTACTTCAAAGTCCACTGTGTCCGCCATTTCAATCTCCGTATGACCGTAGCCAAAAAGTCTCACCGCTCCACCATTATTTTGTTTTGAGGGGAACAGCCTTCGCAATGTACACAGACTCTTGAGTGGCATGTCAACTCTGTCCAGCTGGAGCACGTACCACTTCAACGGGCCTTTCCCCATGCGTGCGGCATGGACCTGAGCTGGACTTCCAGGTCGTCTCACCCGTAATGTTGCTCCCTTTTTTGTTTGCATTTTCTTCTTTTTCTTCCTATTTTCACTACGTCACACTGCTAAGTCGGCGGGAACCTGCTCTTAGTGGGCCCCTCGCTAACCTTAGCCATTAGCTCTAACTGGACCACTGACTCCTCTCTTTTTACCAGTTCCAGCACTTCCTTCCACGACGGCAGCTCTTTGGCTACTAGTAACTCAGTCACTAGCTGTATGCAACTGGTGCCTTGCGCTAGCTTGTCCCTCACTATTCCATAAGCTCCTGCCCCGACGTCAAACTTCTGTGCTAAGCTAAAGAGCTCCAGTAGAAACGAGCGTAGTGACTCACCCTTCCGTTGCCGTCTTCCGAAGAATTCACACCAACTTTTCGTGACCGTGGAGGGATCACCAAACGTGTCGTCAATGGCCTTCAGACCTTCCTCCAGCGAGCCACCCTGGCACTGCCCGAAAAAAATTTGCTATCCCTCAGCGCCGAGACACTGAATCAAAACACTCCTCCATCTCTCCTAGCTGACCGATCTCGGGCCCGCCGGTGTCATATATATATATCGAAGCTCCGCTTCCATCGAGCCCATGGAACCGCCGGGCGTTCCAGGAACACTGACATCTGCCCTATGCATGCTGCCATTGTTCACCTCGTTGCCAACATGTTACATCTAAATGACGGAGAGTCGAGAAGGAGCTGGTCTGAACATTCTCTTTTTATTGAACCGAGTTCACATATATTTATATCCCAGCCGTAGCCCACCTAAAATCACTCTGACTCCACCCTGGCCAGGCTACGGCAAGCCCCAAGGCCCAATTCCCCTGTGTCACAAGCCGCACTGCCCTGGTGAAACAGCAGTGCTTAAATATACACAAAAATGAATTGCAGGTGTGAATCATGAGCGAACCGTGACCTAATTACCCAGCTGCCACAGCTGAACAGACAGAGGCAGCTGGCAGGGAGCGCCTGATGAGAGAGGGGAAGAACTTTGTCACAACCCAAACAAATATACAAAAACTAACCATAAACTAATGACAACAACAATCAAACTAAGGAATAAAGTGAGGTTCTGAACTCAGAGAAGACCTGAGATCAGATACTGTACATGACAAATAAAATCATTGTTTCACTTATCTTAAATGTTGTCCTCCCTATCTGCTCTTGGGTTGAGTGTTAAACATCATGTCATGTGTTACATCACCTTTCCGTTTAACAACACTTAATCATCATTTTGGAAGTGAGGACACTAATTGTTGAAGCTTTATAAGTGGAATTCTTTCCCTTTCTTGCTTGATTTACAACTTTGGTTGCTAAACAGTTCAGGGTCTTCATTTTTGTCATATTTTGCGCTTCATAATGCTCCACACAGGCAAGCCAGTCTAGTGCCTGTTGTGTGTGAGCTTGACCCTAGGGGCTTACCGTAGCCGACTGGCAGAGTGACGTCAGGTAGGCTGTGGCCACTGTATATAGTTGGTGTGTGTTCTCAATAAAGTTCATTTGGATGTTTGACACCAGACGACTCCTGTCGGATTTCATACAAAACATTTTAGCGATGAGAAGAAACTTTGAAGCCATATAGGCCACCTCCATTACCATTTCTACAGTATCCAGGAGAGCCAGCGATCCTGTGGCCTAACTGGTTGGCCATGTTTGAAGGATACATCATGGCGTTGGGCCTGAGTAGACTCGACGGAATGCAGAGGCGAGCACTTCTGATCCACCATCTTGGCGTTGATGGTCGGAGAATTCTCCACACGCTGGGGGAGACGGAGTCTTATACAGATGCTATCGGATGGATGGCTGAATACTTTACCAAATACACAAGGAGCACGAAGCTGTGAGTGAAAAGGCTGTTTGGGCCAAAAGAAGCTAAGTTAGCTAGCTCGGGGAAGCTAACAGCCCAGTTAGTAGCAATGGTGAAATTAGCCACAGAGCTAGGTGGGTGCCAAATACAAGCTACAAGCTACAGGCTAGATACTGTGGTGGAGCCGGGGGAACCCCAGGAGCGGCTGCACATTGTGGCTAAGCTGGGCGCAGCTTATTTTCAGTTGTCGGGCGGCTCGAGAAGGCAGGCCAACGAGGTCGGATGGCGGGTCTGGAAGAGAGGGACGGTCGATGGTGAGGAGAAGAGGCACTCTCATCTGTGAGTTCAGTTACGACCCCGGGAGCAGTCTGCTTTCAGGGGCGCGCCTACTGAGGCTGCCCTGGACCCCCATGCAAGTTAGTGTTTTTCACCAGAATGACTGTGTTTATTAATAGTTGTAAGGTTCTTGTGTGTGTGTATGTTATGAAATGGGATTATTTTGTGCATTTTCTTTAGTTTAGGAGCATGGCGTACAATTTTAGTTTATGTATGGATTCTCTTTTAGTTTAGGTGTGGCAAAATAATCCACCCTGCCATGCGGGCTGCATGGTAGTCCACCCATCAGCCCTATTTTAGTTGTTTTGTGTGAATGTGTTCGGCCAGTTTTAGTACATTGTTCTCCGTTATTTTAGTGCATGATTCGGGTCCTAAATTGCGGAAGTTTTCATTTGTATGTGTGGTTTTGGACTTTTCTAAAGGGGGGGGGTGTATGTGAGTTTGGCCCTAGGGGCTTGCCGTAGCTGCCCGGCAGAGTGACGTCAGGTGGGCTGTGGCCAGTGTATATAGTTGGTGTGTGTTCTCAATAAAGTTCAGTTGGATGTTTGGCACAAGACGACTCCTGTCTGATTTCATACATAACAGTGCCCACACTCTTACTATGAGGCCACACTGTTGTAACACATGCAGAATGTGGCTTGGCATTGTCTTGCCAAAATAAGCAGGTACGTCCCTGAAAAGGGGCTGCTTGGATGGCAGCATATGCTGCTCCAAAACCTGCATGTATTGTTCAGCATTAATGGTGCCTTTACAGATGTACAAGTTACCCATGGCATGGGTAACCTGCCACGGGTAACTTACCCATGCCACAGCACACTTTTCCACTTTGCCTCAGTCCATTTCAGATGACCTCGGGCCTAGAGCAACCGGCGGCATTTCTGGGTGTTGTTGATATATGGCTTTGGCTTTGGATGGCAGAGTTTTAACTTGCAGATTGTAGATGTAGCAATGAACTGTGCTAACTGAGAATGGTTTTCTGAAGTGTTCCTGAGCCCATGTAGTAATATCCTTTACAGAATGATATTGGTTTTAAATGCAGTACTGCTTGAGGGATCAAAGGTCATAGGCATTCAGTGTTGGTTTTCTGCCTTGCCGCTTACGTGAAGAGAAGGGGAGGCTCACGGGAATATGACAGCTACGTTGTTTTCCTGAAAAAACAGTCTTAGACTATCCTAAAATGCTGCTAAACCAGGAGTAATTGACATGATTTACGACCCAAGAGACAGACGCTGACACGAGAGATACAGACAATTATCTTTATTGTGAATTGTGAGTGATGAGTGAGTGGATGTGTGGGTGTTCGTCTGGCCACTGGAGCTGAGCCCGTCTTGTGGTAACCTGGCAACCCTGGAAATACACAAGCACAAGGTTACGGTTGCACAATAGCAAAGCTCGGCGAGTATGCTGCAGGGGCTTACTTGCAGGTGCCACAACAAGAGGCTTGCTGGCTCTTGGTGTCCGTGCGACGTCATGCTCGCGGTGTCCGGTGCTGCGGGAGTGAGGAGGAGCTCCGTGGAGCGGGAGACGATGCCTCGTCAGCTGAGGAGCGGGGTCCGCCGCCAGGGAGGTCCACCTGTGCACAGGGGATAGGACTAGTAGAGGAATGATGATGAGATGGCTTACGTGACCTGGTAAGGCAAGGCGTGGATTCTTTGATGCAAGGTCGTGGTCTTGGCGCGTTGCTTGGCGAGAGTGACAGACGACTCCGTGCTGAGGCGTCCGCGCGTTGGGCTTTTATGGCCTGCTGATTGCCACCTGCTGAAGTGAGCGCAGCTGATGTTGATGATGCTGATGACGGCCTAGCGGCCATCATGACAGTAATTTGTGATCATTAAGTTTATGTCAAGCTGGAATCATATTCTGAAGAAACTATAGAATTGCAATCATACATTGAAGTATATTATTACAATATGCCAAATAATCGCAACAACAAGTGCAGTAGGAAAGACCTCTGTGTTATGCCGTAGCTTGTAGAGAGAGATAACACCAGGAGTAGAGCTGAACACTTCTTTATTATAACGCTAATGTCAGTGCTACAGCCGTAGCAGAGGTAAGGTGGAAGAGACCTCCCCCCCACAAATGCAGCCCCTCTTATACCACCGGGGCTGGCGGGACCGGAAGCTGGAGCCACCACCCTGTACCACACAAATAAGAGCTCCAATAAGAACAGTATATGAATAGCAAATATAATATTCCACCCCCCCCCCCCGTAGAAAAAATCCAAAACACACACACAATCAGCCCACCCCAATTTGGAACCCGAATCATCCGCTAAACGTAACTAAGCTAAAAATCACCAAAAAGGGCCTATTACATTCACACAAACAACTAAAATTAGGGGGGACAGGTAAACTGCCGTCCTACCCCCCACACGGCGAGGCGGATTATTCTGCTGCCTATATTACATAAAAGTCCAGATATCAACTAAAAGAAAATGCTGCCGTGTCTCCTAACTACAAAGTACAAAGTAATCTCAGAACCATAAATACAAAATAACAACTAACAATAAAACACAACATAACAATTCACAACACGCCCATGACTTGGTGAGGCTGACCCGTGCCCCACCCCAGACCCATCACCATCAGTCCACCCCTGGAGGCAGTCCGCTTCCTGGACCACAGCTGGTTGCCTCAATCCCGAAGCGTCTTCTCCTCCACACCTCCGAGCACGCCAACTGTCTGGGGCCGTGCCTTTCTGTCTTCCTCGGGGTACACCGTAGACCATTAGGATTGTGCCACGAGCCATCCAACAGCAGAAGATAACCATCGTGTTGCATGTCCTTCACCTGCAGCCGACCCTGGTACAGCTCCATCTTCCGCTTTTCCCTCACCCGCCTGGACCTCGCCTCCACCCGAGCCTGAACCTAGTCCGCAACTCCAAGCGGGGCCTTGCACGGCCTGTGGTGTTTCCACCTGGCACTCGCTCCTCCAGTGTCACTCGGTGCTGCCCCGACCGCTTGTAGATCCGCTACTGACCCCACCCCTGTGGTCTCGTGTTCACCAGTCCTCTACAGCCGTCTGCTCGAGGAATACTTTAGACCATTGTTTGGGCATCACTCACCGCTGCAGATCCTCCCCTGTGCCACCAGGTGCCCACATCCAGGGCAGCTCGGACACTGGCACCGGGGCTCTCCCGCAGTGACCCTGAGTGCAACATGGCCTGTCCACTTTCCAGATTGCCCAGCAACTGTTCCTCCCACACAGCATCATCCCAAACTCTCGGAACCGGTCGGTCCCACAGTCCGCAGCCTGACCACTCTTCCCTAGCGCCACTCTTGATGGAGAATCCAAGGCCATAAAACAGGTTGCCACCCATGATGTTACAACCGTGTGCCATCACAACGGCCTCCACATTGGCCATCTCCGCCGATTTGTACTGAGCCATCAGCGTGACGGTACCCACCGTGGCCAACCGCCCTCCTCCATAGCCGCAAAGCGGCGCTGAGACACATCCAATCCTGTAGTGGGGAAAATATTCTCTGAACATAGCCCAATTCAACACCATACTCTCCGCCCCCTTGTCGACCAGCATCGGCACCGGAACTCAATTCAGAAACACCCTGCAGTGTGTGCACCCATAGGTACTCGGGGACACTGTGTGTGTCACCGTCGGAGCTGGGGCAGTGGAATTCCTGTGCGGGCTCTTCTGGTCCACTCACTGGCAAACTCTCGCGAAATGGTGTAAACAGCCACATTTGCTGCAGCGCTTTCCTCTTGCCACACACTCTCTGGCCTTAAAGTGGTGCTTCGTGGACCCACAGCCCGTACACTTGGGCTTCCCCGGCGCAGACCTCATCCGTACAGCGTTGGCCTCCTCCACATCATCCTCGACACTCCCATTGCTGTCCGGATCCACTACCTGCGTGGCCATAGGGAAGCTTGAATCTCCCTGTGAAAGGCGCTCGCTTAGCTCCCGAGTTAGCTTGTCTGCTGCTTCCAGCTGCAGCCCCAACTCGACAGCCCTCGTCAGCGTCAACTCACCCAGGAATGAGAGCAGCTTGGAGCGGACCGCAGCACAGTTGGTATGCTCCGCCAACTGGTCACGAACCATTTCTTCCTCCAACGGCCTGAATCGGCACTCAGCGGCCAACTGCCTTAAGTCCAACACGAACTGCTGGATCGGCTCGCCCACCTGTTGGCGGCGCTGTCTGAACTTAAACCGTCTGATGATGATGTTGTTTGGCACCCTAAAATGGCGGGCCACCAACTCGACGACTTGTTCATAATTGTCCACGTCTCCAAGCGTGCCCACAATTCTTTGCCCCTCCATTCATAAGTTGTGTACCAACAATGCACAAGCCGGTGATAATTTTACTCCAGTGACAGCAGAATCTCAAAGCTAGCATATTACCTCGGATGTGAATGCGCGAATACACAATTTCGTGTGTACTTGCTGTTATGTCGGTAATAGGCGCCAAGGACGAGACCAAGCGTTGAACTGAACACAACTTTATTTGCGACTTACTCTCACAATACAAGTGCTACTGTAAGGCAGAGAGGAGGCCAAGAGACCGTCTGTCTCCCTCACAGCCCTTTTATACCCTGGGTGGCAGCAGAACCGGAAAGGTGGAGCCACCACCCGTGTCACACAATAATAAGTCCCCATAACAACACAACACAGCCCCCCCTTTCAGAAAAATGGTCCAAAACACATGCATACAATCCCCCCCCCCCCCCACAAATTTGGAACCTGAATCACGCACTAAAACTAAACAGACATACCTAAAGGTCTATCACATTCACTCAAAACAACTGAAACTAGGAGGGAGCAGGTAGACTACCGTTCTGCCCCCACACGGCAAGACGGATTATTCTGCCATCTACACTAGGAAAACAATCCACTAAACAGAAAACTGCCATGTTCCTATATAAGAAATAGCATAAAACACAAAATAATCCCACTTACAGAACTAATATACATTTCGGTTGCCCCCCATTTCCATCACCATGCGTCACATGTACTGTCCCACCATCAGTCTGCCCAAGGAGAGGAACCACAGCCCGGAAAACCATCGAATAGCTCCACTCCAGTGCACCTCCTTTTCTTTGCTCCTGGGGGATGACCCACGTCAAGGTCCAAACACCTCCTTCTTCTCTCGAGCACATCGCAGCTCATTGGGATGTCTCCACAAGCCATGAGCTGCTAGAGTTAGGCGTCCTCCCCAACAGTCACCACCTGCACCAGTCACCACCTGCAGCCGCCCCCTCTTCTCGTCAACGTTTGCCCCAGATACCTCTTGACTGGGCCTCCTCTCTGGGTCGGGCCATATCCGAGAGGCCCTACTTGCCTTCCAGTGTCCCTGTTTGGCACATTGTTTCACCGTCCCAGCTGGTCCTGCCCTGCTCTCTTTCATTTTCACTGCCGTTATCGCTGTTGTGAGCCCCCGTTCTCTGGTCCTTTCCAGCCAAATTCCAGGAGTAGAATGGACCCTCCCCTCAGCGCCACCCATCGTCACGGGCATCCCACCATGCCGCCCAGTTTCCTCAACTAGGTTTACATGGGCGCTGGCACCGGGACCCTCCCGCGATGGTCCTGGGTGGAATTGGTCCTGCACATTGTCCAGATTACTAGGTAAAGGTTTGTCCCACACAATTCCATCCATCGTTCGTGGAACCGGCTGGTCCCACAAACCACAGCCCGGCCACTCTTGTCCAACCCGATACTGTGGGAAGAAATTCCTCATGGTTGCCCAATTTAACACAGATCTCACCGCTCCCGTGTCAATCAGCAACGGCACTGTTACCCCATCCAGTTCCACCATACAGTAAGAACAGCCGTTGGTACTTGGGCATACACTGTGAATACCCGTGGGAGGTGAAACGGGAAGATCCTCCTTGTGTCTCGGATCCTTTCGCTCAAACCTGTAACATGCCCTGGCGAAATGATGCAAGAGTCCGCATGTGCTGCAGCGTCTTCCTCTTGCTGGACACTCTCTAGCCTTATAACGGTGGTTGGTGGACCCACAACCCAAACACCTGGGTGATCCTGGGGCGGACTTCATCTTGACAGTATTAGCGGAGCCTTCGTCATCCTCCACGTGCTCGTCACTGTCCGGGTTCACTGTCTGTGCCGTCGACTGTGGTTCAAAATGGCAGTGTGACACTCTCTCGCCGAGCTCCCGTGATAGCTTGTCTGCTGCCTCAAACTGCTGAGGTAACGCGATGGACTTGGCTAACGTCAGCTCGCCCAAGAATGTGAGGACCTTCAACCTTGTTGCTGGGCAAACAGTATATTTTGCCAACTGGTTGCAGACCATCTCTTCCTCCAACTCTCCAAACTGACAGTCCTTGGCCAGCTGACTTAGGTCTGCTACATACTGCTGCACTGACTCGCCAGTCTGCTGGCGGCACTGCCGAAACTGGATCCTTCGGACGATGACGTCTTCCGGGGCACGAAAATGTCACGCCATTAGCTCAACCACTTCTTTAAAGCTATCACCCTCGCCTAAAGTACTAAGGATACATTGTCCTTCCATTCCTAGGTTGTGAACCAACAGTGCCCGTGCCCGCAACTTCTCCAGTCTTCCAAGGTCCAATGCCACTAAATAATTTTGAAAGGCGGCAAACAACCTCGCCCAAGGGATGGGCGGCCCACCAGGAAGCTCCAAAAATGGCCAAATTGAAGTAACCGCCGCGTTCATACTTTTACCCTCATTGCCAAATATTATGTTGGTAATAGGAGCCAAGGACGAGACCGAGCGTTGAACTGGACACAACTTTATTTGTGACTCACTCTCACAATACAAGCACTACCATAAGGTGAAGAGGAGGTCACGAGACTACCCCGCTCCCTCACAGCCCTTTTATACCTCGGGTGGCAGCGGAACCGAAAAGGTGGAGCCACCACCCGTGTCACACAATAATATGTCCCCATAACAACACAACACTCGCCTCTTTCCATTCACTTTGTATGAATTTGCGCCACCTGTTCACGTTTGGTCTGAACACACCTTTAGACTATTTGCCCACACAGTTGTTCACTAAGTGGTGAACCTCGCCCCATCCTTGCTTGTGAATGACTGAGCTTTTCAGGGATGCTCCTTCTACATGCAATCATGACACTCACCTCTTTCCAATTAACCTGTTGACCTGTGGAATGTTCCACAATGTTTTTTAGCATTCCTCCACTTTCCCAGTCATTTGTTTCCCCTGTCCCTGCTTTTTTGGAACGTGTTGCAGGAATCTGTCATAATGACTGAATTAACAGCTCAAATGCAGGGTGCAGCACCAAGGAGAACACAGAAAACAATACTTGACATTTGACAATTTATTAAATCTCAAAAGAGCAGGATTAGAGAAAACTGTCACTCGCCAGGGAAGTATCAGCCTGCGCAGGAGAGACGAGAGTGGATTAGAACGAGGAATGGAGAAGGGAGTTTGGGAATACAAATTACGCCACTTGCGTGGGAGAGAGAGGAGAATCCGGTACAGAGCCCAGAGAGAGGAGACGAACCAGCAGGGTAAAGCTGATGTTGTAGGGAGGGGAGGAAGGCCTGTGTCTGATCGGGTGGAGGAGAGGAGCTGCAGCGGGAGAGACAACGAGGCTGGTGAGCGCACCGCAATCCCTGAAGATGCACCGCTTGGATGGCAGCAACCTGGAGAAGGACAAAGGAGAACAGTGTTCAGGTAAGCAGATCCTGGAACACAAGACAACTTGCTGGTTTGACACAATATCTGCACTGAAGGGAGTTTACCCAAACAAGCCAGCATGGAATCAGTGAAGAGGTGGTCCTTATAAACGCTGGCTCAGCAGAGGCAGCAGGTGCATCAATCCCCCCAGGTGTGACGATTACTTGAGAGGCAGGAGAAAGCAGGAAGGAGGGGGCCAGCGCTCACCAGGATATGACAGAATCAAATTCAAATTGAGTGAACATTTGCAAAAAAGCAATAAAGTTTATCAACTTAAAAATTAAATATCTTGTCATTGCAGTGTATTCAGTTGAATAAAGGTTGAAAAGACTTTTTAGATCTGTTTTTTTGTTTACATTTTCCACAATATCCCAACTTCATTGGAATTGGGGTCAGTTCCACCATTTCACCCAGTCTGACACCCTATTATCAGCTGATTGGATACAAACATCTTTCATCACTGTGACCAGTTAATTCCTCTTTTTTGTCCATTCTATGATCATGTTTTACTAAGTGCTGTTCTGTTAAATGGATTAAAATAAAATGAAATATCACACACGCCTCACAGCCTCTCTGCTTTTCCACTCATTAGCGTCATTGCTATTTAAAGTTGTTGTAAGTTGGAATCTAAAGCACCACTGGAGGAGTCCCACAACTGCTTACTTGGTTCTGTTTAATGACCAAATATGGTACTACCTCTTTTTTTTTTTTTTACCTTTATGAGATGTGACACAGTGGAAACAACCACAACACTTTACCGTTCATCATATTTAGAGAGAAAAACCACAACCTCCTCAACAAATAATTTTAAAGAACAGAAAGTGATTGTCCATCTTTAAAATAAATGTCTAACACACGTCAAAGCAAACATGTCCACTTCTGTGATTTGCATTTCTAGTATTTTTAGCTCTAGTATGTTTTGACGTTTGCAGAGATGTTGAAAGTCTAAATTTAGTTGGTGACTGAAGCAATTTTCTTCTCAGTAAGTCAACCACAAAAGAGGAAATAGGAGGATCGTTGCAAAAATATAAGAGAGAAAAGATTCACAACAGTCATCTGTCAACACAGAATGGCTCTACTGGGATTAATTCTGCTGTTTGTACTGCAGTTTCATGGTAAATTTTTAACCTTTTTTGTTTTATAAATGGTCAGAATAAATGTAGGCTATATTGATAAAGTTTCTTAACTTCCTCTGTTCTGGTTACGAGTTTCTCAGCATTTAGTGGACTTCAGCAAATTGTGTCTAAGGTTAATTTAGTCGTTCTCTGACAAATTAATTAAAACTTTGATTTTTAAAGTAAATCAGAACAACAGCACTGGAACAAAACCTTTTCTCCTAACTTTATGGGAACTGTTTTAGAGGGTGTCATCAGAGTAAATGATTGAGAAGTCTATGTCAGCTCATCTTTATTTACAGTATATAGCACCTGTTCAGTTACTTTGAATTTGTCAAGGATGGCCCTCATGAGCCATCAATGAGATGCTGCAGGCCAGCCGATGAGTTTGCATAATTTATTTACAAAGGACAAAAGACAAAATAACGAGCCATCCATCCATCCATCCATCTTCTTCTGCTTAGTCCTTTTCGGGTCATGGGGGGCAAAAACACAACTAAGGTTAGACTCAGATACAGGAATACAGATACTTAGGGAATACACTTACAGGAGCGAATGGAAGATGAAGGAATCTTTGACGAGGTCGCAGCCCCGAGCAAACAGAGCTGCTCCCTTAAATAGCGCTTGATAGATTGATCAGCTGATGGAGTCAGCTGATTGGGATCCAGCCGTCCCACGGAGCTTGGCTTCTGACAGCCGGAAACACCGCCGAGATGCTGTCAAAATAAAAGCCTGGAGGCCAAGAGGTGCGCTAGAGGAGAGAACGGGAAACTACCGCACAACTCGAGTGCCGACATAGTCAGCATACGGACCACGACAGTTGCCCCCGTTCACGACGCGGATTCTAGACACAGTGGAACATCACGCCCCCCCACCTGGAAGGTCCACAGGACCGCCCCAGGGAGGGAGGAGGGGGGGAAAAGGCCAAGGAGGGCCAGAATCCAACCTAATCACAGAAAAGAAAAAAAACTCAACATGACAAGCAGAACCACAGAAGACAGAAACTCAATGTAGGCAAAAAATTGCAGCATGTCCCATAATAACAGGGGGAGAGAAAAAAAAAGTCACACGGCACAGAGCAGTGATACATACAATCAGTGTACAAATACCATACAAGAGGGGAGGAGAGAAAAAAAAAAAACCACACGCTACCTTACGGTAACATACAACAGCTCAACAAGGACAGACAGATGGGCACATCACCAAATACAGAGTACAAAAAACCACGCACAGAGCGGAGATATAGGCCGAGCGGAGATATAGGCCAAATAACGGGCACAGAAAACAACCCTCGGACTACAGAGGAGTGGAAAAAATAACATACGATGAAGAGCAGCGACAACAGTTCCAAAAAGTCCAACCCCAAACACAAAGCATCCCCAAACACACAGAGGAGGGAAAAACAGGGATGACGACAGGCAGAGCATAACGAAGAAAAAAACCCCCCAACAAGTTCAGGTGGTCTGCCTGCGTCCAGTGTCCAGATTGCCAATAGTGGAAACAGGATTCTTTCGGGCAGTCTAGCCCAGTCCCAGGCCCAGAGAGACGGGACCTCCGGCGGCTGAACCAGGTCGCCCAGTAGAAAGTTCAGTACATTGGGTGGCCGACCCATAACGCCAAACCGGCGAAAAAGTCTCCCAGGCGGCCGACCCACATCGTCAGGCCAACAGGACCCCAGGGGAGAGTTCGGAGACGGCCTCCTAATGGCGAGGAGCGATGAGGGAGAGCTGAGCCGACTACGGGAACCCCCTGCGGCACCCGATGGAGGGAAAGAAGGAACAGGAAAAGGATGCGGGACCAGTCTGGCATCGCTCAGCGGAGGATCTGCAGCTCCACCTCCGAATGTCACCAGAACAGGCGCTGTCCTCCTGTTGGACCCCAGGTGAGCCCGCGCTGCACCTACGATGGACCCCGATCGGATCGCAGCTGCACCCACGATGGACCCCGATTGGGTCGCGGCTGCACCCACGATGGACCCCGACTGGGTCGGAACAGCACCATGGACGGCCTCCAACCCCAAACCCGGAACCTTCAGAGCTGAGACCAGGACTGACTTATCACCGGCGACCCTGGGAAAAGGCTCAGGAGAGGGAACAGAACCAGAATCAGGATCACCGGTAGCAACAGAACCCGGCGAGACAAGTTCGGATGCAGCGAACGGCTGCACCCGGCTCGTCTTCCCGACAAAAATGCTCCAGAGAAGAAAGAAGGAAGACAAAGTAGAGCACTTGCCTGATCTCGAGTTCCGTCGCCGTCCAGGACTTCGGCAATCCGGGCTCAGGACAAAGAAGGACGTCCTCTGGCTCCCACTCGGCTACGGCGCGCTCCGCAGCTGGCATGATGTTCTCCACAGTCTGAGGACCCTCCAACGCTGATGTCCACGCCGATGACCCGCACGGCGTGGTGGCAGGGGATCCTCGACCTGCTGGATCGAACCGCTCATCCATGGAGACCCGGAGATGTTTCGTCGTCGGCGCAGGCTCCAAACTGCAGTCCGCTCTCCTCCTCTGCTCGTGACGTGGCTGCGGGGCTGGAACCAGGCTCTCCAGGACCGCAAGTCCCCTCCCTGTCTGGCGGCATAGGCCTGGCGCTGTGGAACGCTCAACGGAAGGAGACACAGAGGCAGCAGGTTCAATGTTAAAGGCTACAGCAGGTGGAGGGAGCTCGGGGGACTGCGAACCCTGAACTCCACCCCCAGGAGTCAGACAAGGCAAATCACAAGAACGAGGGGAAGAATGAAATTGCACTTGCCTTTCCTCCAGAGGGCCGATGGTGCCTGCTGTAGTGGGCTGAGCTCTTCCCTTTCCCCTCTGGATGGGGACGGAAGGCCCCCCCGGGAAGACGAGGAGGAACCGCTTGCGATGGATCGATGACGGGCCTTGCCGAAGCAGGACTCGTGGCACTCACAGCAGCCGGAGGAGGGGCTGACAGCCTAGGCGATCCGGGCACGAGGAGCTGACGGGACAGCAGGGACAGATGACCCGGAGGGAGAAGCTGCGGGAATTCCCTCCTGATGTGACGCAGAAGAAGCAGCTGACTGGGAGGCAGAGTTCCTCCGACAACCCGGAACTGGATCCGGACGGGATTCTCGCTGAGGCTTTTTTGGAGCATGGTGATGACTTTTACTGGCTGATGGTGAGACGAAGATGGGACCAAGAAAACATGGCACCTGGGCTGGACGGGTGACAGGAGCTGAATCCCGAGGCGAGGAGCGGGGATGCCTCTCTGTCGGCCTCCTGCTGGGGTTACTGTCCAGTCCACGGATCTCCACCCTCGTCGGGGACGCCGTACTCGGGGGAGAAGGTTAGGGTTCCTTGGCCGCCTTCTCGAGCGCTCTCTCGATCAGCTCTTGTTGCGCCACAATCCACGTCACCGTCTCCTTTCCTTCCGGAAAAGAGGTGAGGTGATACTTTAATAAAGTCCTCTGGGCGAGAAACAGGTAGTCGTGTGCTGCATGGGTGGGCATGAGGAGACGGGCCTTGGCCAGGTAGCCATCAATCTCCTGCAACCATTCAGGGCAAAACCCACGCTCGAGAGCGGACATACTAACACCATACAAGCCCCAGCGAAGGGAAAAAAACTCTAGCCCACGGCAAACTCACGGTGACCGGCGTCTCGTTCTGGCTGCGACCTACTGTCAAAGATGGCCCTCACGAGCCATCAATGAGACGCTGCAGACCAGCCGTTGAGTTTGCATAATTTATTTACAAAGGACAAAAGACAAAATAACGAGCCATGGGGGGCAAAAACACAACTAAGTTTCGACTCAGATACAGGAATATAGATACTTAGGGAATACACTTACAGGAGCGGATGGAAAATGAAGGAATCTTTGACGAGGTCGCAGCCCTGAGCAAACAGAGCTGCTCCCTTAAATAGCGCTTGATAGATTGATCAGCTGATGGAGTCAGCTGATTGGGATCCAGCCGTCCCGCGAAGCTTGGCTTCTGACAGCCGGAAACACTGCCGAGACGCTGTCAAAATAAAAGCCTGGAGGCCAAGAAGTGCGCTAGAGGAGAGAACGGGAATCTACCGCACAACCCGAGTGCTGACAGAGTCAGCACACAGACCATGACAGAATTGACAAAGAAAGACCCTCAGTATCATCTGTCCATCCTGTTATGTCTGTATATGGAGCCAAGGACGAGGCCAGCTGTCGAACCAAACATACGTTTATTAAAGGAGGGCACAGGTGCAACCCACACAGCTGCCAGGCAGAGGATGGACAAAAGAGATCACTCCTCTTGTACTTGCCTTTAAACAGGGGTCTGTTTCTGCGCTACAGGTTGCCACTAAGGAGCTAAAGGCCGAAATTTTAAGAGCAAAACAGAATTATAAATCAGAATTGGAAAGCAAGATGGCAGCAAATAAACTTGGTTCGGCCTGGGCCAGTATGAAAAAAATTGCAGGCCTTCAGAGCACAGAGCGCAGTAATCGTGTGTTTTTAGATGGTTTTAGTTCAGACACAGAGCTGGCTAATGCTCTTAATTGTTTTTATGGTCGTTTTGACTCCTTTGATTTTAGCACAGAAATCCAAGATTTGAAACAGAAACTCAAAGACAATCAGCACTTTAATATTGAGATGCAGGATGTTGAAAGGGAGTTCCGCGCTGTAAAAGTGAACAAAAGTCAGGGCCCTGATAATATATGTGGACGCCTGGTAAAGTCCTGTGCACATGAACTGAGTCCTATATTTCACTACATTTTCAATAAGTCCTTACAGACACAACATGTGCCTAAGATCTGGAAAGATGCCGTGGTTGTTCCCGTTCCAAAATCCAGCTGTCCTAAAACGGTAAATGACTTTAGACCAGTTGCTTTGACTTCAATTTTAATGAAAATTTTTGAAAAACTGGTCAGATGTGAGGTCCTAAAGCAGACTGAACATGCATTGGATCATCTGCAGTTTGCCTATAGGCCTCACAGAGGAGTGGAGGATGCCACTGTCACTCTGTTTAACATGCTTTTTAAACATCTGGATTTTAATGGGACACACGCCAGGCTTTTATTTGTGGACTTTTCTTCTGCCTTTAATACAATCCAACCTCATATTTTAGTTGAAAGGCTCCTGCAACAATTTGATTTAAGCAATAATCTGGTGGGTTGGATTCTGGATTTCTTAACCAACAGGACGCAGAGAGTAAGGGTCAATGGCACATTGTCTGACCTAAAGTGCTCTTCTACTGGCTCTCCTCAGGGGTGTGTGTTGTCACCACTACTCTTCATCCTGTACACAAACATGTGTCGGAGCAGACATGACAACAGACACATTATAAAGTATGCTGATGACTCAGTCATTGTCAGTCTCCTCCAGGATGGTGAGAGTGGCCACGGCCCAGTAGTTGATGACTTTGTTCACTGGTGTGAGGATTCCTACCTGCAGCTGAATACAACAAAAACGAAAGATATGATTATTGACTTTAGGAGGAAAACTCCCAGGCACAAAGTCACCATACTAAAAGGCCAGACCACCGAATGTGTACAATCGTACAAATATCTTGGGACGATTATTGATAGTGGATTGAACTTTGAGGTGAACTGTGAAAGGGTGTGCAAAAAGGGTCAGCAAAATTTGCATTGTTTGAGGAAACTTGCACGCTTCCAAATTGACCGAACCATAATGACTATGTTCTATCGGGCTTTTATTGAATCTGTTTTATCCTTTTCTTTAATGTCATGGTTTGGTCAGATAAAACTGAAACAGAGGAAATCCTTGGATCAGGTAGTCAGATGGTCCAGTCGTTTGCTTGGTGAGTCACAGCCGAGCCTGACATCCCTGTACACCAGACAAGTACAGAGGATTGCCGACTCGATTTTAAATGATGACTCCCACCCTTTGCACTGCAACTTTCAGCTTCTTCCCTCCAGACGGAGGTTTGCTGTCCCAAAAAGTAGAACCCAGCGCTACAAAAACAGCTTTGTCCCTGCTGCTGTCAAAGAGTTGAACAAGCTATAAAAATTATATTGTACATATTTTATATTTACCTATTTTGTAAGATGTGTGCCTGTGTTTGTGTCTATGTTGAATGTAATTGTGGCTTGTAAATATGGATGTCACCAACTGCAAAACAAATCTACCTACGGGTACAAATAAAGTAACCTGAACCTGAACCTGAACCTCCTGCCTGCAGCCCTTTTACAGTCACGGGTGGTGACGTGATCAGAAGGTGGAGCCACCACCCTGTATTATAGAACTACACTACACATCCCCCCCCACTTCACAGAAGTCCAAAGCACACACAATTCAGACCCACCCCAATTTAGGACCCAAATCACGCACTAAGATGACAAACAACATAACATAACATAAGTGGCCTAACACATTCATACTAAAACAACTAAACTACTGGGGACGGGTGGACTGCCATCCCACCCCACACGGCAAAGTGGATTATTCTGCTGCTTGTACTAAAACAAAAGTCCATCCACAATTTAAAATGACCACCGTGTTCCTAAACTAAAACAAAATGCACAAAATAATCCCCCAGAACTACATACATAAACAACAAATCATTCTGAACACAAGCATAACAATCAGCTTATAACACACACGTAATAAAACATTCCAAACACATGCACAATAATCAACCTATATACATACAGCCGGAGAAAACAAGTTTGTGGGCCTCCTGGACCATCCTGTTATCAGTCCACTCCTGGAGGCAGTCAGCCTCCCGGGCCGCAGCAGGTCGCCTCAGCACCGGTGCGCCTCCTCTTCATCACCACCGGCTGCTTTGCTCATCCAGGCCCACATCCCTCAGCCCCCCCCCTCCCCGGCACACCGCAGCTCATTCGGGCGCCTCCAAGAACCGTCTGGCAGCCTCTCTTCTGGCCACGATGCGTAACTGTCCCTGGTGCTCCTCCAACTCACAGAGGGGTTTTGCTCAGTTCGGAGGGTCTCTGCGTGGCACGTTGCCTCGCTGTGCCTACCAGTCTGGCCCCGACCTCTTTTGAAGCCGCCGCAGCCATCGCCTTCGTGGCTCCCTGTACACCGGGCCACCTCAGTCGAGCTCCTGAAACAAATGGAACCAGCTCCTCGGTGTTGCCCACTGTCACAGGCGTCCCGCCGTGCAGCCCAGTACCCTCGTCCAGGGCGACCTGGGCTCTGGCACAGGGATCCTCCTGCGATAGCCCTGAGCGATACTGGTCCTGCTCACTTTCTGGGGTGCCAAGATGTTCCTCATCCCAGTCTGCATTGTCTTGCACTCTTGGAGTCGGTCGGTCCCACAGTCCACAGCCTGACCACTCCTCTCCAGCACCGCATTTAATGGCGAAGCCCAAACCATAAAAAAGGTAGCAGCCCATTATGTTGTCGCCCTGGGCCATCACGGTGAGCTCCAGGTCAGACACCTCTGCCGATTTGTAGTGGGCCGTCAGTCTCAGTGTTTCCACCGTGGCCAGCCGTCCTCCTCCATATCCACAAAGCGGTGCTGGGTCACCTCCAATCCTGTAGTGTGAGAAAAATCGTCCCACAGTAGTCCAGTTCAGCAGGGAACCCACCACTCCCATGTCAATCATCAATGGCACCTTCACACCATCCAACTCCACCAGAAGAAGGTGTAACCACTGATGCTTGGGGACAAAGTGTGGACAACCGTCGGGGTGGGAGGGTCCAATTTATACTGCAGACTTTCTTGCTCGAACATGCGGCATACCCTGGCAAAATGACGCAGGCGACCACACTTGCCGGACAGTCTCTGGCCTTGAAGCGGTACTTCACGGACCTGCATCCCATACACATGGGCTTTCCCGGGGCAGACCTCAAATCCACAGTGCTGGCATCTTCCGCGTCTTCTTCCACACTCCCATCGCTGTCCAGGTCCGCTACTTGTGTGGTAACGGGGAACTCCAGCTGTTGGCAGCGCTCTCGAAACCCGCTCCTCCAACTGGTGACTTCGTGCAGGGCATGAAAATTGCACGCCATCAACTCGGCCACGTCCTCAAAGCTGTCTGAGCTGTCAAGTGTGCTCAATATCTGCTGGCCTCCAGTTCCCAAATTGCGCATCAACAACGTGCTTACCCTCAGCCTGCCCATTCTCCCCGGATTCAGTGCCACCATGTAAGCAAGGAAGACAGCGCACCGCCTCGGCCAGGGAACAGGTGGCCTGCCCGGGAGCTCCAGAAACAGCCGAACTCTAGACCCACACGCTTCCATACCTTCTTAATTCTTTTATATCTTTGTCGCCATAATGCTAGGTCTGTATATGGAGCCAAGGACGAGGCCAGGTGTTGAACCGAACATACGTTTATTAAAGGAGGGCACAGGTGCAACCCACACAGCCGCCAGGCAGAGGATGGCCAAAAGAGGCCGCCCCTCCTGCCTGCAGCCCTTTCATAGTCACGGGTGGTGGCGTGACCGGAAGGCAGAGCCACCACCCCGTGCCTCACATTATATTATAAATAGCTACACTACACATCCGTCGGTGTGTTGCCAGTTAGGGCCTTGCTGTAGGTATGTGCTCATGGATCACCTTCATAATCTAATGGGTTCATCCATAGCCCAAGGGCCGCCTCTGGTAAACATTTCATCAAAATCCATCCCGTAGTTTTTGTGTAATCCTGCTAAAACGGTGCGAGGAGATGGGGTCTTGGTGGAGGTATGCACCCATGAATCTCCTCCTAAATCTTATGCAGTGTTGTTCCAACATTTTTTGAGCCACAGCACCCTTCTTACATTGAAACAAATCCCGCGGCACCCCACCAGCCCATAATGTTGTATAAAATGACACATTGTCGCTTATTAGGGCATACTGTATCTATTGACAATTTAGATTTTTATCTGCATTGTTGGTCAAAGACTCCTTTATACTAGATTGTGGGGAAATGGTGGGGGGGGTCTATATGTCTGAGGGCAGTCTTGCTCCCACTTGGAAAATCTGAGTGGGATGGTTATGATTTTACTACATTTTTCAGTCCTCTTTACAACTGTTTTCAAATATAGGCCACATACCGGCTCACTGACATTACTGGGCTCTCCTCGCTCATTTGGCTTCAGTCCAAAATGCTGTCAAACTGGAGCTTTGGAATTCCGTTTTCTATTTACTCTTTCAAACTTTCTGGAATTGTGCAGCTGTCAGGAAACTCAGCCACGAGCGGTCCTACTGTGCTCACGTAACTTGTTTATACTCAGTGTGAAAAAGGTGTGATTACATACAAACCAGTGTTGGTATTCTGCTGTTACCAGGAGAAGAGATTAGTTTGAAATGAGACTTACTGGGACCAGATGAACAGATGGACTGGTGGAGCTCTGTGACATTTTTGTCCACCGCTTGTTTGATGCTAGGGTTAGCCGACACTGGGATGTGGTTTCTGGATGAGGTGGTGACATTTTCCCGGCTGGTGCGCCCCTCCGGATGGTGTCTGGCTCACACAAGGCAGTGTTTTTGGGGGGATTTATGTGGCGCATGAAGAGCGGCTGCAGAGGTTGTGGGGTGGCCCCAGAAAGAGAAAGTTTGCATTCATACTGCCACCCACAGATATAGAAGAGCCACTACGGGCACTGGCTGACAACAAAGACAAATTATTTGCAATTTTTGGACCAATTAAGTAACATTGCTGCAGTACCCCAGTGGAAAAACACTGCTCTAATGGGTTCATCCATAGCCCTGGTCTGGTGAAAATTTCATCAAAATCCATCCAGTAGTTACCTTAGTGGAGGTAGAATGAAGACAGAATAAACATAAACAAAGGGAGGCGTAAAGAAGCACTAAAGTTGAATGTTTAAAGAAGTGATGGTTCAGTGTATCGCTGAGTAACTGCACAGACTGAGTTTGTCAAACACTGATAATTGTAAGAGATCAAGATGAAAGGGTTAACATGACATAGAGTTCCCCAAAATGTCACAGATGGTGACCAACAGTGGACTGTCTCCTCAACAGTCTCCTCTGTGTTGTTCAGTTATTTATGTCTACATCAGTATTTTGACAGGTGACAATGACGTGTGTATCAGCTCGTTCAAAGTGTTTTTTTTTCTTTTGCAGCAGGGATCTGTGAAGAACAGAAATACTACAGAGTTGGAGAAGATGTCACTCTGCCCTGTGAGAATGTGCCCCCACAAGAAACATCATGTATCCATTATAGCTTTCTTTACAACAGAAGTCCTCCAAATACCATGTTAGAGGTTGATAAAGGAATTGTTAGCCGAGGCTCAGCCCGAGCTGACAGGCTGAGTCTGGACAGTCGCTGCTCTCTGATCATCAGAAACATCACTGCTGAGGATGCTGGTCATTATACCTGTCGGATTGGAGACAGAGTTAATGAGGACAAAACTGTGTCTCTGAATGTTTTAACCAGTGAGTACTGACTTGAATATTATTCAGCTTGGTAGGTCTTATTCAGTTAAACCTCACATCCAAAACTCCAAATCACACTGAGATTTTAACAACACAAAAATGCTGACATGAAATATGGCAGAATCAGCTTTGACTTTAAAAATATAAACACTGATTTCTTCTTCTTCTTGCTCCCTTTAGTGGTCTCCACAGTGGATCATCTGCCTCCATCTCACACTATCCCTTCATCTTCCTCTGTAACACCAACCCTCTCCATCTTCTCCTTCACTACATCCATGAATCTTTTCTGTGGTCTTTCTCTTTTCCTCCTGCCTGGCAGCTCCATCTTCAACATCCTTTGTCCAGTATATCCACTATCCCTCCTCTGCACATGTCCAAACCATCTCAGCCTTGCCTCTCTTTGTCTTGAAACTGCTCAACCTCACCTGTCCCTCTGATATACTCATTTCTAATCCTGTCCCTCCTAGTCACTCCCAGTGAGAATGTGTGCATCTTCAACTCTGCCACCTCCGGCTCTGCCTCTTGTCTTTTTGTCAGCGCCACCATCTCCAAACCATATATCATAGCAGGTCTCACTACTGTCTTGTAAGTCTTCCCTTTCACTTTAGCTGCTTTCTGTCACAAATCACCCCTGACACTCGTCTTCACCCTGACTGCACTCTCTTCTTCACCTCTCTTGTGCATTTTCCCTTGCTTTGGGTGGCTGATCCCAGGTATTTAAACTCATCTGCCTTCACTACCACTACTCCTTCCATCTTCACTGTTATACTTGCCTCCCTCTCATTCACACTCATGAATTCTGTCTTGCTTTTACTGACTTTCATTCCTCTTCTCTCCAGAGTATACCACCACCTCTCCAGGTTCTCTTCCACCTGCTCCCTACTCTCACTGCAGATCACAGTGTCACCTGCAAACATCAACATTTATCAAATATTTGCATTCCAGAACTGATAGGTTGAGTGCTTCTTTGTAAATAAGTTTCTGTTTGTAGCACTTTGAAGACAAGAAACCCCAAAGTGCTTTTCACAACAAAACAGACACAGAGAGGTGGCACACACAAAAAACTATGAAAGTAATAATAGAGTAAAGCAATAAAAACAACAGGAGGCAAAACATAAATAAATGAGGTTAAATTGCAACACACCTGAGTTATAGAACACAAGAAAAAGTGGAGTACATTATTAATTCTCTAAAACTAATGTTTCTAAACAGAACCAAATTATAAAGTTTTTTGTCTTCTATTTTAAATCGCATACCTCATACACTTTCATTCCTCTGTTATCTCATGTTTTCCCAGTTTTCTCATCTCTACCGGTCACTGATGCAAACAGGGAAGTTAACCTCACATGTTCTCTGTTGAGATACTTCAACCTTAACTGTCCACAGAACAGTATCCAGTGGGTGGATGAGACAGGAACTAGGCTGCTTGGTGAAGGTGTTGGGTACAAGTTCATTGGTCAGAAGAACTGTGATTCTCATCTGACTGTAAAACATCAGAGTGGCAACAATAGCAGAAGATACACCTGTCAGTTTGTTGTGGGAAAAAAGGAAATTGATGTTCACTACACACCTGAGTTCACAGGTAAGATAACATGACCCCACCACTCTAACAGGTTTTTTTCTGATTTTAATCAACTCCATTTTATATTTTTAACCAAGTGTTTGGCACACATAAATAACTTTTTCATTTAAACTAGATTATTCTAATTCCTTATATCTTCAATTAAACAGAAACACCTCAGCAAGAGAAATAAAAGCTTAACGACTCCATACACAAGCTGGAACTGACTTCAAAACATGACTGAAACCTGTCTCTTATTACTTGACTGAGAACAGTCAACTGCACTTCTGTTTTGTAATTATTTCCGTGACCACTGAGCCCCCAAACCCCACAGGTCCCAGAGAATCCATCAGAAAGGACCTCTTCATCATCATTGGTGCAGTGGTTGGGACGGTGGTTCCGCTGGTTGTCAGTGCTGCTGTTCTCATCAGATACAGGAGGAGAGCTAAAGCTGCACAGGGTCAGTAAATAATGTCAAATCGAGTAGTTTGGTTCCTAAAATGTAAGGTGTGTTGGTGCTTTAGAAATCACATCCAAACACACACTGTAGGGTTGTAGTGACCTTTATTTTAACAAGCCCAATAAGTGTTTTAATTAACATAAATAAGCCTTTATAATCATAAAATCAAATTTGTGTACACAATTTTATATTGTATATTAGTATAATTTCACAGACATTCACAAACCTGAAAATTAAGGCAAATGTAGAAAAGCTGCAAATCACAAAGTGATGACTCAGTGTTTTGACAATATTAAATAATTTTATATTAATCAGTGACATAAAATAAGAATTATTAATATGAATCTGATAATTATCATACATCATAAAAAGTTAAATTCCTTTTATTGTATTTTTCTCTTGATCATGTGAGATTTAAGTCCTAAAGCACTTTAGTATGATATTAACAATACTTTATATTGCTATTAGTTTATGAGAAAAAATTGCAAATTTGCAAGAAAAAAGTTGCAACTTCATGAGAAAAGTTGCAAATTTGTGAGAAAAAAGTTGCTAGTTTATGAGAAGAAGTTACAAATTTGCAAAAATGTTGCAAATTTACAAGAAAGCTTAAAATGCACTCAGAGAGTGCATACCTCCGCCAAGGCTCATTCCTTCCCTCCCTTTGTCCATCCATCTGTCCGTATGTCCCTGTCTCCATCCCACCATACGTTGCAAGATAGGGCCTTGGTAGAGGTATGCGCTCATAGATCAGCTCCAACAATGGGTTCTTCTGCAGCCCATGGACCATCTCTAGTGAAAATTTTTGCAAAATCCATTCAGTAGTTTTGAAGTATTGTTGCTAACACTCTGTGAGAAGATAAGAGCCTTGGTAGAGGTATGCATTTTCAGATCACCACCAAATTGTAATAGCTTCATCTGTCACCCAAGAACCACCTCTGGTGAAAATTTCATCCAAATCCATCCAGTAGTTTTTGTGTAATCCTGCTGCACAAATACAAACAAGGCCCTTGGTGGAGGTCTGCACTCTCAGATCATCACCAAAATCTAATCATCTCTTCCCCGTGCCATTACACACCTTTCCTGAAAATTTCATCAAAATCCATTCATAACTTTTTGAGTTCTGTTGCTAATAGTTAGACAAACAAACCAACAAATCAACGCTGGCAAAAACATTATCTCCTCCCTTGGCGGAGGTAAAATATTTAATTAGTAATGTTACCACCAGTACAACTATTGTTAATTATGTTCACTATTATCATGGCTGCTTGACTTTTACCACTTAAATTATGTTTCTGGGGGAAACTGTGACGTAGGTGTAGTGTGGCTAACTACAGATCGGAGGGTCAGTGGTTTGATTCCCGGTCTGTCTACAGTCTGCATGTCGAAGTGTCCTTGAGCAAGACACTGAACCCCCAGTTGCTCCTGGTGGGTCAGGCCAGCGCCTGTGCATGGCAGCTCTGCCACCATCAGTGTGTGAATGTGTGTGTGAATGGGTGGATAGCAGGATCTGTAAAGCGCTTTGGTCATTTAGAGATGAGAGAAAGCGCTATATAAGTAAACACCATTTACCATGTTTATCACCCAACCATCACTTTACTTTATAGTCAGAGTTGCTCCACAAGTGTTTAGGGTTTTTCTATGTGTATTCAGCACTTACATGTGTGCTAAACTGCAAACTCTGAAAATGGCAAAAAGGAATCTTAAACTTTCAATATTAAACAGCCAGCCCATATTTCACTTAACTAGACTAAATTCGGGTTACTCAGCTGAGCAAGAACTTCAAATACTGAACTCAGAATGAAACTGGAGCCTTTAAGGCCTTCAAAGACTAATATTTCTGTCACTTGCTGAATAATTCCAAAATGAGTAACTAACACTTCCACAGTTTAACCTTATTAATAAAGGTCCTTTACTAGACTTGTTCCAAGGAAAAGTTTTCATGCAACATATGAAAGTGCTGAACTGTTGTTTACTTGGTTCTCAGTTACGTAACGAGCACACTGATTTATACTGATATTGACTATTTGAATTTCACATTTTTCATTTCAGTTGCTGAAAAAACAACCCAACAAAAAGTGAGTATTTCTTAATTATTTCCAGTGTTTGTAATATTAAAATTCAGAAACATCAAATTGTTGACAAAATATACCTACATTCATAAATGGTGTGTGTGTACCCTTACATGGTTTCTGTAGCTTTTGCTTATGCAGCATGATGACAAACTGACAGTAAATGGAGAGATGGGCTTCTCCTTTATTGTTCCTTTGATCGAGCAGAAGGAAATTACAGAAGCCCAGAGAGCTCAGACCACAACAATTTAAGAAAATTACACCAAAGGGAATAAAACATTATCACACAGGCACTGCAAAAAGTCACTACACCTTAAAATATAGAAATGTGCTGCAAATACAATACAGCAGGAGTCTGATTCATTTCAATCTAAATCAGCTTTAGTTTATACAACAGTTAGGGCTGACCAAGCAGTCTGATTGGACAATAAGGATTTCAGGAGGTACTATGGATCGGGCCGTCGGCGACTCAACTGGCATCCCCACCCTTCCGAGGGCGTGGAGGGTGAAAGTGGGCATCCTAGCAGAACTAAAAACAATATCTGTCACAGGTCTGTGGTGGACCACTCCCAGTTACACGGGATGAGACTGGACTTTTGCCAGTCGGTGCATCGTGACATGCACTACACAAAGAGCAGAGATAAACAAATCTATCATCTGGTCAGTCACTGCAACAGATACTGGAGTCAGTTTGTCTTGGCCTGTCCTTGCCACTGATAATACCTCTATCTGGCAAGAATGTGCTGCTAGTCCAGCAAAAGCTAGTGGTACTCAAATACTTTGCAAACAGTTTCATGAAATGGTCAGTCAGAAAGCAACTCATACCGGCTCAAACATCACCTGGGTTAACAAGGTCAGGAGTTCCTGGCAGTGGAAGGCAAAGGACAGAGCTGCATGGAGGAATCTGATCAGACCTTAATGAAACAGTCATTGTCGCCCCTGACAGACTGCTGTGATGATGATGATGGTCTAAAGCCCTTGTCAGGTCAGGCATTGGTTTACTTGCTACCGGATAACCATGAAAACTGGCACTACCTGTCTCATGGGTCAGGCCGGCAACCCCACGCTTCCGAGGGTGTAGAGGGTGAAACGGGGCATCCTGGCAGAACTGAAAGCAAAATCTGTCACAGGTCTGTGGTGGACCACTTCCAGTTACACGGGTTGAGACTGTACATGCTGGCAGATAAGCACACATCTGTCGCAAGGTCTGTGGTGGACTTTTGCCAGTCGGTGCATCGTGACATGCACTACACAAAGAGCAGAGATAAACAAACCTATCATCTGGTCAGTCACTGCAACAGATACTGGAGTCAGTTTGTCTTGGCCTGTCTTTGCCACTGATAATACCTCTATCTGCCAAGAATGTGCTGCCAGTCCAGCAAAAGCTAACAGTACTCAAATACTTTGCAAGCAGTTTCATGAAATGGTCACTCAGAAAGCAACTCATACTGGCTCGGATGTCACCTGGGTTAACAAGGTCCACGCTGATCTGTTCACACTCTGACAGGCAGCGAAAAGTATGTTAGGAGCAGGAAGAGAGAAGAAGAGGAAAACAGCAGCCTTGTGTGTAGCAGAATGGAATGTACACACTCTGATGGACAGATCAACATCACAGCGCCCAGAAAGCCAATCTGTGCTTGTGGCCTTGAAAATGAACAGGTACAATGTAGACATAGCTGCACTTAGTGAAACAAAGATTGCCTGGATATGACAGTTTGGAAGATCATAGGTACGTACATCTTCTTTTGGAATGGGAAATCAACTAAATAAAGGAGAGAAGCAGGAGTAGGCTTTGCAGTTAGAAAAGAGATAGCAGCAGTGCTTGATGAGGAACTGGTGCCGATCAACGACAGGATAATGACTATGAGACTCCCACTACAGCGGAAGATGTATGCCACACTCATCAGCATTTATGCCCCAACAATGACCAACACAGAGGAGGCGAAGGAAGGGTTCTACAGTGATTTATGTGAGACTATCAGGCGTGTACTGTCTGATGACAGGCTGATACTCGTCGGAGATTTTAATGCTAGAGTTAGTTTGGACACTGAAAAATGAAAAGGAGTGCTAGGGAGTCATGGAGTAGGCAAGTGCAATTCTAATTGAGAACTTCTACTTGCACTATGTTCAGAGCACAACCTTGTGATAACCAACACCCTATTTAAGCACGAGAACACACACAAGAAGGCATGGATGCACCCACATCCATGCACTGGCACTTGTTAGACTACATCATAGTAAGGCTGAGAGACAGAAGGGATGTATTGGACACCAGAGCAATGAGAGGTGCGGACTGTTGTAGTAATTATGTTATGCTGAGAGCTAACTTAAGGATTTGCAGACGAAAACAGCACTGCAGGACGGCAGTGATTGCTACCAGCTGTTCCCACTCCCGTATGCCATCTTCCCGCTCCTCGCCCAGGTGTAGCCTATTTGTCAAACCAGCAATGCATGTTCTTAAGGAGCCTGTCTCCAGTAATGCATTGCTGGGTCATTGGACTTCGCGGACTTCATTCACGGTTCGCGTGGAGTCACGTCAAACAAGGACTGTTTCCCTCGGGACCTGTTCGGACTACTGGACCACTCCAGCTCAGTAAGTGAGGACTGCATGTGTTTTTCCCCCGGTGTTTTTCCCCTGTTGACTGTTGAGCGTCCAGCAGGACACCATTATCTTCTGAGGAAACTTAACTGTATGTCTGTGTGTTAGCTCTTTGGTCTTTAATAAATGTGTGTGGTGTAAATCCCAGTGCGTAAATCCTCGTCCTTTCTCCCCTCGCCGTGTGCTAGGAAAAGTGCACGGGCGAGTTCATGACACTGAAGGATATGGTGTATCAGACTGCGAGTGATGTTTCAGGCCACCCTGAGAGGAAACATCAAGATTGGTTTGATGAGCATGATGAACATCTGTAAAAACTACTAGAAGCGAGGAATACAGCTAGGCAGGAAAATGTACAGCGTAACACAAGGTCGAAGAAGAAGAAATTAACAAAGGCTCAGAGTGAGCTACAGAAGTACACCAGAGAGATGAAGTCCAACTGATGGGATGAAAAAGTGGAGGAACTTCAAACTGCAGCAGACATGAAGGACATGAAAACATTCTTCACAGGTTTGAGAGAAATCTATGGCCCTAAACCAATGAGGATTGTTCCAACTAAAGGCAACAGATAGTGAAATGGTTTTGCAGGAGTAAGACAAGATCCTGGACAGATTTGCAGACAACTTTGACCAGCAACTAAACAACCCTGGAGATCTCGCTGAAGAGGCTAAAGAAGCTCTAGTGCAGCGACCAGTTGAACCAAATCTGGATGAAACACCAAACGAACTAATGGCAGCTATCAGGACAACACAGGATGGTAAAGCTCCAAGAAGGGATTGAATTCCGGAAGAAGTGTGGAAATTTGGTGGTGTTCAGCTGACCAACTGCCTGCACAAGCTCATCCAAGAGATATGGGATGCCCAGAAAGTACCTCAAGATTGGTAGGATGCAAGTATTGTGTCTTTGTTCAAGAAAGGTGACAGAAAGATTGTGGAAATTTCCGAGGTATATCACTGCTAGTCATTGTTGGTAAGATTCTCTCACGTGTACTACTTAACAGACTCAATGAACACATCTTGCAGAATGTACTACTGGAAATTCAGTGCTGCTTTTGAAGTGGAAGAAGCACAGTGGACATGATTTTCTACTTGAAATAGGTCCAAGAAAAGTGTATCAAACAGAACATGCCGCTTTATGTAGTCTTCATCAACTTCAGTAAAGCCTTCGACACTGTATCACAACAAGGACTTTGTCAGGTACTCAAGAAATATGGCTGTACAGAGAAGTTTGCCAACCTGATTGAGGCACTCCATACAGGTATGCAAGCAAAAGTGGCAATGAATGGTTCAGTGTCTAAAGACTTTTCAGTAAGCAACAGGGGAGAAACAAGGGTGTGTGCTGGCTCCTACACTCTTCTCGCTATATCTGTCAGCCATGCTTGAGGTGGCCTTCAAAGACACTTCAGAAGGAGTATACAGTACATTCAAACAACAAAAGAAGTAGACTTATTCAATGTGGCACAGTTTAAAGCCAAGAGTAAGACATTGATGAAGGTAGTAAGACAAATACTCTTTGCCGATGACAGTGCTCTAGTTACACACAGTGCAGAAGATATGCAATCTTTAGTGGAGAAATTTGCAAGAGCAGCTAGCCAATTCAGCCTCAAAATCAACATCAAGAAGACAGAGTGCCTCTGTGAACCGCCAAAGCTCCAGATATCAACATCACTACCAGAAGAGATCAGCGTTGGTACAGAGCCACTAGTCAAGTATAAGACTTTCAAGTATCTCGGGAGTACTGTTTCAGAGAATGCTAGGCTAGAGGATGAACTATCTCTCAGAATGGGCAGAGCGAGTGCTGTGTATGGAAACTTGAGGGAGAGACTGTGGAGCAATCGACATGTCTCTATCCATGTGAAATGCAAAGTGTACAGAGTGACAGTACTGGATACTCTATTGTACGGTGCTGAAACTTGGACTGTCAGTAGGGTGCAGGTAAAGAAACTCCACGTGTACATGATGAGACACCTTCGAGCCATAATGAACATCTCATGGAAAGACAAGATAACCAACATAGAAGTGCTGAAACGAGCTGGTCTACCATCAGTGGAGGACATGCTAGTACAGATGAACCTGAGATGGCTTGGACATGTTGAGAGGATGGATCACCAGCCTCTCCCTCGGCAGTTACTCTACTCACAGTTATGCGAGGGCAAATGCAATCAGTGTAGACCAAGGCTCAGATTTAAAGACACTAAAAAGAAACCTGAAGAAGTTGGATATAGACAGGAGTTCCTGGCAGTGGAAGGCGAAGGACAGAGCTGCGTGGAGGAATCTGCTCAGACCTAAATGAAACAGTCATTGTTGCCCCCGACAGACTGCTATGATGATGATGGTTTAAAGCAGGCATGGGCAAACTACGGCCCATGGGCCGTATACAGGCCTTTGGGCTTTTTAATTTGGCCTGCCAAACACTAATACACAATTGTCCAAATTTTTGTAAATACCCCATTCATTTTGCCTTTTTCAGTTGATCACACTAGATGGCGCACTCCAGACACAACTGACCTATAGTGGAGTCTAGGTTAGTGCATTTGCGCTACCCATTGGACTGAGATAAAACTGCAGAAGATGGTTATGAGCATGTGTTAAACATTTGATCGAGCGGTAGACGCTAATGAAGCATGCAGCTGCTTGGCAGGCTGGCCTTGGCATAGGTAGATGCATAATAGTTGTGAAAAGTAAAAAGCCAGCTTAACAATGAGTGGATGAAAGAAAAGACACCAGTGAGTGCAGAGTGTAACAAGCCTTTAGTTACACTTGATTTTAACCGGGCATGCTGAAAAGCTGGTAACAGACAGACAGATATACACACACACACACACACACACATACTGTATACATACAACCACACACAGACACATTGAGTGATTATTGTATGTCTCTGTTGCACTGAGGCACAATTGTTAAAATTGCCCCTCTGGGGCAATGAAGGAGAGGACCCACATGCGAGGCGAATTTCATAAACCAATATTTAATGCAGAAAACAGAACAGAAAATAATACAGCTCATGGGCTGAACAAAAAGGCAAAAACATGGCAGGTTTCAAACAGAGGATTACAGGCTGGGTACTCACATACTAAACAGAAGCGTGAGTGAGACACCGACATAAACCAAGGACACCGCACAGGACACAGACTGAAATGCACATATATAGACAGGAGGGATAATCATGGCAACAAGGGACAGGTGGGCACAATCAGGAGCAAATGGAAACCAATAATCACTGACAGCTGACACATGAGGAAGACAGAGGTGACAGGAGGGAAGTGCCTGCACAGATGAACACCAGCAGGGGAGACACAGAACAAGAACAGGAGATCACGGACAACACGGCCATGACAAATAATGATAATCACAGAAAATAACCAGAATAATCTTAAAACATGAGCATGGTCCTCCACCCAAGCACAGGTTCTAACATCGCCCCCCCCCCCCTTAAAGGGGTGGACCCGACACCCCAACACAACATCAAAAACAGAAAAATCACCCTCCCAGGGTGGGCAGTGGGGCTTAAAACAAGTCTTTCTCCCCCCCCCCCACACACACACAAAGTGCAAAACAAAAAAACACAGGTCGTGGGGCAAAATCAAAGTCCCATGCTCCAATCCAAAAACACGGTGGGTTGGGAAGCCTACTGAAGTCCCAGGGCAGGGCCACCGGACAAAAGGGCAAGGCAGCTCAGGTAGTCTTCCGTAGTCCCAGGGCCACCCGACTGGAGAATTAGAAGGGTCAGGGGGCCTACCCAAGTCCACAGGACCCCAGGCCAGAGTACATGGAAGGTCTGGTGGCCTACCAAAGTCCCGAGACCACCAGACTACAAGGCAAGGAAGATCAGGGATGCTGAGCTCGGGGCACAGCAATAAAGGAGTTTTGAGTTCTGGAAACAAAAATACTGGAGCTTCTAGTCCATAAGACAATAATGCTGGGGGGTTGAGTTCTGGAAGCAACAATACCAGGGCTTTTGGTTTCGAGGCAGGCAACGGCAGCACCCTGAACTTGAAAACAACAGATAAGGACCCCCACTCTTGAAAACGGCAGATAATGGCCTCCCGGTCTCAGGAACGGCAAGTAGAAACCCCCTGACCTCTGAAACAGCTGGTGGAGACCCTCTGACCTCTGACTCATCGGGTGGAGGTCCACTGGCCTCTGGCTCATCAAGTGGAGGTCCATCGACCTCTGGTTTGTCAGGTGGAGGTCCTCCAACCTCTGGCTTGACAGTTGGAAGTCCACCGACCTCAGGCTTGACAGTTGGAGCGTGGTCCTCCTGCGGCCCCATCTTCAATAGGATCACCTCAGATGAGGGAGGAGAACAGGGTGTCAATGAGGTGACACTACAGTCACGAGCAGCAGAGACTGGTGGGGAGGGCCCAAGATCTAGTGGACTCTGCACTTGGGTCCCTGCACCAGGAGTAAAGCAAATCTTTTCTAAAATGGTTGTAGAAAATAATGGAAAAGGTACTTGCCTTAGTGCCTCTTCTCTTGTTGCTGGAGTGACGACCTCATGATGAGCCGCAGGAGTGGCGGCCTCGGCCGCTGGAGTAGATAATGTTTGGTGTGCGTAGACTTCAGGCACTGATGGTTGGTGCACACTACCCTCAGGGACTGATGGTTTGGTGCGCACTACCCTCAGACGCTGATGGTTGGAGCGCACTGACCTCTGGAGCTCTTGACTGAGGCACACCAAACTCAGGAACAGGTGACGTGGGTGCACTGGCCTTAGGAGCAGCAGATGGAGACTCTTTAGCCTCTGGAACACATAACGGAGGCTCTCCAGCCTCTGAATCAATGGCTGGAGGCCTCCTGACCTCTGAAGCCACATTTGGAGGTCTCTTGACTTCTGAAACAATGGTTGGAGGTCTCTTAACCTCTGCAGTAATGGCTGGAGGTCTCCTGACCTCTGCAGTAATGGCTGGAGGTCTCCTGACCTCTGCAGTAATGGCTGGAGGTCTCCTGACCTCTGAAGCAACGGTTGGAGCTGGCTGGTCAACAGTGAACCCCAACGAAACAGGTTGATCTGTGGCAACCCCAGATGTAGCATGCAGATCAGCAATCCCAGGTGACAATGGCTGCAGATCCTCAAGCCCTGACGCAAGGGGGTCCTCCCCCTACACAGCCACCTCAGACGGGGGGATGACTCTTCGACTAGGCCACTACTCTCCTCTGTAGTGGAGCCTGGTGGAACAGCAGGCATGATGACTGGTGTTGATGGTGAAGAAGAGAGGTGGGGAGTCCTGGCAGAAGAGGAGAGCCCTATCTACGACAAGCTGGGAGCTGAAGGCTCTTCCACCTCTGGCATGGAGGACAATTTGGTGGAGAGGAGGAATTCTTTGAGGAAGGCTGGAATGTCCTCCCTCAGATGAGGGTTAGCTGCCACCAGCCGGTGTGCCTTCCTCCACACCAAATCCTGCCAACCATCTCTCTGAAGACAGAGCTTTAAGCACTGTTCTAGCTGCCTAATGAGATCCTCCAGCTCCCTACATTGGGCCAGTTCCTACGGTGAAGAGTTGGAGAGAGAGGAGAGAGGAGAGGCAGATGAGTATGATGGGGCGGCCGCAGATAACGGTGGAGAGAGCTCAGCAGTGGTTGTAATTAACTGCTGCTGAGCCCCCTCACTGGGAAAAGAACAAGATCTTTCTGTGGCAGATATTAAAAAATGGAAAGGTACTTGCCTCTTTTCCTGTTCTGCCGCCGTGGGGAAGTAGGTCGAGTTCTCCCGGGAAAAGCTGGAACTCGTCTGACAAAGAACCGGAGCCGGATGTATGTGGCATTGAGGGGAGTTTAATTTAATTTAATTTAATTTTAATTTAATTTAATTTAATGTTGATTTGAAAGGGACATTACATACTAATGAACATTAATACAAATGTACTGTATGTATGCCAGATTTAGCAATACTGCTAATTTGCATCTGTAGTCCCCTGGTGGGTCATAAAAACACACAAACAATCATACACGAGAAGAACAACTGCAATGAAACTGTACAAAGTGGATATGCTAAAATACAAGAGTTAAGGAGTTACAAAACAAAATATTCAAATGTCACACAAGCAAAGTGCTGTGTAAGCACCTCACAGCAACAACAGACAGCAACAAACAAGAGGCAAGACATATGTGTGTAACGCACGGGCACATGTATATACTATATACTGTATGTGTATGCTGCAGAGCAATCACTAGTTATGGGTGCAGTTTTGGTTGTTTAAAAGCCAATTTTTACAGTGCGTCTTAAAAGTGTTTAATGTGGTACGTTCTCTGATTGGAGATGGTGTGGCGACGCCAGCACACTGCGGATGGACATTGTCTCTCACCCAGAAGCAGACAGAGGGGCTGAATAATGGACTGGGGGGGATAGCACCCCACAGGGGTAATTACACAAGACTCTAAGACGCCTCTGCCTCCTGCTGCTTTAAACTACAGCACAGGGAGGCGAATGTATGGTAGGAAGGTAACATGTGTTATGTTAATAGTGCCACACAGCGCTTTTGTATATAACGTGTTATTATAATCTTGCCATTCACAGCCTTTGTCAGACCTAATGAATATGCCCCAGCCTCGGTTCTTGCACACAGGTCAATAAAGCTGTACAAGAGCACAGAGGAACTGAGGCAAAGCTTTTCCAGACTAGGTTCTTCACGGCCCCAGCACCCACGCTGGAGTCCCAGGCTGTACATATGATAGAGGGTTCAATAAAGAACCTGTGCCGACCTACGTACGTTTGTGCCTCGCCTCCACATCCTTTCCCTTTTACCCTCTACATTGGTGACCTGACGTGAATGGACTGTCTTTCCCTTCTGCCATGCTGTGGACTCCTTCTTCTCCACATTGGTGACCTGACGGAGATGAACTGTCTCTCCCTTACACCGCACACCACATTGGTGACTTGACATGGGATGACTGTCTGTTCCCTTTCACTGCGCTGTGGATTCCAGAGACCGTGGATCACCTACATCCTTCTCATCCACACTGGAGTGTGCACGCCCGTTCCTCTCTCCATGATGGTGACCTCCAGGGCTGGACAGAGAGCGTGGTGCGGGGATCAAGACGCACGAGGATCAACGACACGAGCACCACACACAAACAGCCTGAACAGGGAAGATCATCGGTGCCATCTGCGTTGATTTCCATCAAGCTCCCCGACCCTGACTCACCTCCAGACAGCGGAGTTTCAGTGCACAGAAGCCCCATACGCACACCGCAGGATCACAAGGACAGCACAACTTCCAGCTATGTGGACTCTGCGCCACAGTGCGCGCCACACACCAGGGACAAACTGGCTCCACAGACTCACACATCAGCCTCTGCAGCTGCACATGCCCGGGGAACATGGCTGATCGCCATCCTGGGAACCTTTAGGGCTGCCTTTGCACCTAAAGCAGACATGCAGCCCCGCACGCAGGACATGTGTTTGTTTCTCAGCCGCTGCACACAACTGGAGTTTAGCCGATTGCTTTCCCCGATGCCTTTAGGACTGCTCCCACATCTAAAGCAAAACTGCCAAGTCCCTCACACAGCTTCATTTTTTTCACAGCTGCTATGCATCCTAGGGAAATTTGACCGTTCGCCTTCCCCACATCTTCACAGGACTGAGCCACATGAGGAGTCAGAGACTTAATTTTTTTGCACAGCCACTGCGGATCACTGTCAGGTTCACCGGGAAAGTCCCTCACCCATGGCTGATCCGCATGCAATTTTTGCATGGCCCAGACACTTTTAACATCCCGGGCTGGCACTCACTTATTCCCACCCACCTCCTCCTTGTCCTCCACATCATTCTTCCCGTACCTCCCTCCCTAAAACCTGCCGATTGCCGATTTTGTTCCATTACCCCGATGCGCACCGGCTCCGTGCGCCCACGATCCACGGCTGTTCAACATGTTGGAACTCGGAGCGGAGCAGACTGTGTTTTTCACCTCTCCCCCTTTCACCCCACAGACTAACATGCCCTCTGACACTCCTCACCAGCAGGACACTTCCACCGGAGCGGCAACCCCCTGCTGCAGCCTCCACGGGCATCGACTGGAGCCCAAACGACCAGGGGGTCACAGCCCCTTCTGGGCGTTCGGGGTGGGGGGTGGGGCCTGTGTAGCGACGCTAGCACACTGCGGACGGACATTGTCTCTCACCCAGAGGCAGACAGAGGGGCTGAATAATGGACTGGGGAGGGGATAGCACCCCACAGGGGTAATTACACAAGACTCTAAGATGCTTCCGCCTCCTGCTGCTTTAAACTACAGTACAGGGAGGTGAATATATGGTAGGAAGGTAAGGTGTTATGTTAATAGTGCCACACAGTGCTTTTGTATATAACATGTTATTATAATCTTGCCACTCACGGCCTTTGTCAGACCTAATGAATATGCGCCAGCCTCAATTCCTGCACACAGGTCAATAAAGCTGTACAAGAGCGCAGGGGAACTGAGGCAAAGCTTTTCCAGACTAGGCTCTTCACGGCCCCAGCCCCCACGCTGGGGTCCCAGGCTGTACATATGATAGAGGGTTGAATAAAGAATCTGTGCCAACCTACGCTCGCGCCTCGCCTCCACATCCTTTCCCTTTTTTAAAAAAAAAAAAAAAAATTAATTTAAGTTTTTGTAAAGGGTATACATGTTATTACAGCTTTGCATTGTTTACATTTTCATCACGCTCCCTTTTTTTTGTTTTTTGACAACATTGGAAGAATAATTATTACAACACCCTTTTTTTTAAGTGAAAGAAGAAGAGAAATTAAAGAACAACCCCCCCAAAAAAACAAAAAACAAAACAAGAAAAAACAAAAAACAAAAATAAAACAAATGAGCAAAAAACAAAAAAATTAAAAAATAAATAAATAAATAAATAAATAAAAATAAAAGAGCATCTGAGTAGCGTTGGAACAAAGAGAGGTGCCATTATTGAAATGGTATTTGTCAAAGATTAGATCTAATGGAAGACACATATGCGATCCAGGGTTGCCAAAAGTTCAAGAACCCATCCATGTCCTGTCTCAGTGCGAATGTCAACTTTTCCATCGAGTAAATGTCTTGAATCACGTTAATCCAATCTTCAGGTGTAGGACAATCCTTCAACATCCATTTTTTAGTTAGAGCTTTTTTACTTGCCAATATTAAAACAGTGAATAAGTATTTTTCTCCTCGTCTTTCCAGTGATTCTGGTAGTAAACCCAAATACAAAGTTGCAAAAGAAAAGGGAACTGTTATTTTGAATATTTTCCCCAATATTGTCTGTACATTGGTCCAATATTGGTGGATAACTGGGCATGACCAAAACACATGAAAATGATTTGCAGTCTCTTCACCACACAAGCGCCAACAATTCAACCCCTTATGAGTAAATTTGTTTTGTGCAGGTGTTCTGAAAAATCTTACCAAATTTTTCCATCCAAATTCTCTCCACTGCAGGGATGAGGTACTTTTCCATTGTTGTTTATTTAGCTTTTCCCATATTTCCAGTTGTAAAGTGAAATTCCCGTCTTTTTCCCATCTCTCTTTTATATATGATGTGTTGTCTCCTTTTAAGTCTTGAAGACCTTGGTATATTTTAGAAATGTATCTGATCCCTGGGATCCCTTTGTATGCCATTAAGAAGACCTTCAGAACACCTGACTGGGCCCTTTCCAAATCCTCCTTTTTAAGTATTTTGTTTATGTGGTGTCTAAGCTGAAAGAACCTGTAAAGGTCTTGATTTATTAGACCTTGTTTTTTCAAATCTTCAAAACTTCTTAAAATTTGCCGATTTTAAAAAAATCGTAATATTTTATCAGTCCGTTCTCTTTCCACTTTTTAAATCTAGTGTCTGTTTTATTAGGAGTAAAGTCTTGATCATAGGCAATCCATTGCAGTAATCGATAGGGTTCTTTAGTTTGATTCTCTCTGACTATCTTAAACCAAATTTTTAGCGGGGTCTCTATCCACGGGTTAGTGTTATTCAAAAGTTTAGGTAAGGCATTGTTCCCTATTATCGCCTGTAGGGGGATGTCACTTGTTATTTGGCATTCCATCTCCTTCCATTGTGCAATGTAGACTGGGTTACATATCTCTACTAAAGTTTTAATTTGTGCGGCTTTAAAATAGTCCCTGATATTTGGCAGCGCGAGCCCACCTGTCACGCCGCGCCATTCATCAGCGGCGCCACCTGCTCGCGCACCTGTTCGTCATCAGCGGCGAGGGATAAAAGCCGCCTCGCCCTGAGCCTCGGCCTGAAGCCGTTAGACTTCATCTCCCTTCCATGAGAAGCAAGCAATCCTTCAGCACGACTCAGTGCGGTAAGAACGCCTTACCTCATCTCTCTCAGTCTGCTCCCCTGTGCACAGGTGGATTCCTCGGCGGCGGACACTCCGTCCCCTCGTCATTCCTCGCTGCTGCACCGAGCCCTGCAGGTGGCTGTCTCCCGGGTTCCAGCCTTGTAGTGCCAGTCATCTGTTCCCAGCAAGTAAGCTTCTCCCTCGCCTATTCTCCTCCTGTGTTGGTGTGTGCTTGTCACCCTGTGTCTCTGTGCTTTCTCCCATAGGGTTGCCGGTTGTACGGTCTCCTGCCCCTGTGCCAGAAGCAGACGCCACCACCAATACATTAACATCCAGCAGACACACATCCAGTCACTCCTGTTGCAAATAAACTATTTGAACTACTCTGAGCCTGTGTGTGTGCGTCTCCTGAGCCGAACGTTATGTCAGTACGGCTTCAGCAGAGCGGCTCGGCAGACGGCGGGCTCGCACACTGGTTTTCCACTCTCGAGGCTTGAGTGGCTCAATTAGTCTATCAGCAACAGGTGATTTTTAATCAGTTGAGTTCTATAACTAACCGGTTGGACCGTTTGGACCCTCAGCAGCCGTTCCCCCCGGCTCGTCAGGGTGGCGCAGCTCCTGCTGCTCCAGTGGCCGTCCAGCAGGTTCCGGGTGCACCGGTTCGGCTCACGCCCATTCCAACCCCCGCCCACTTTAGCGGTAAGCTCTGCGGAGCGCGGGGGTTTATTATGCAGTGTGAGTCCGTTTTCCACCGGGTACCCGGGGACTTTCCCTCAGATCATAGCCGAATTGGTTATATCGGGAATCTCCTGGAGGGGCGAGCATTAACTTGGACCTACGCCGTAATGGCGAAGCCCAGTTATGCCACCCTCACGTATGACCAGTTCGTGAGACGCTTCCTGGAGGTCTTTGACCATGCTCTTACCGAGACGGTCCAGGTCGATCGGCTTCCCGCTCTCCAGCAGGGAAGCCGGTCGGCAGCGGACTATGCGGTCGACTTCCGGGTAGCGGCGGAGGAGTTAGGCTGGGAGGAACGCTCCCTCTGCGGCCTTTTCCTCCGCAGTCTCAATGATGATCTGAGGGATGAACTAGCTGGGCGGGATATCCCTGAGACGCTAGCGGAGCTGACATCTCTAGCGATCAGTTTGGATAACAGGCTGCGCGAGCGCTCCTCGGGGCGGAAGTTGTCTTCTTCTCGCCCTCGCGAAGCCTCGCCGCGCCTGTTCCAAGCTCGCCCCCTGGCGGCGCCGCCACCATCGTGCCCCGAGGAGTCGGAGCAGATGGTGACGGGCTGGACAAAGCTTTCCCCTGCGGAAAGACAACGCCGCCGTGAGTGGAATCTCTGCATGTATTGCGGAGATGACCAACACACGGTGAAGCTTTGTCCACGGAAAGCCAGTTGGCGGGGTCCGCGAGTCACTGTAGGGGGCCTCGCGGATGTCAACCGGTTAAATCCACTTACCCAATTGAAGCTGCCCATCCGTTTCTGCCACAACCCCACTGGGCATCTCACCCACGCACTGGTGGATTCAGGCGCAGAAGGCAGCTTCATTTCACAGAGCCTGGCAACCCGTTTGGGCATCCGCTGTCAGGCACTGAAAAATCCCATCTCCCTTGTCAACCTCTCCCGTGCTTCCCTTGGGAGAGTATCACACCAGACCATCCCCGTTCCGGTCATCATCTCGGGAAACCACCGGGAGGAGATGACCTTTTATGTCCTTCCCAACTCTGTGTCGCCCGTCATCCTGGGGTATCCCTGGCTACGCCTTCACAACCCTGTCCTGGATTGGAAGTCAGCTGGGGTATCGGCATGGAGCACATTCTGTATGGGCACCTGCCTTCAGTCCGCTGCCTGCTCTCCGTCCGCTTCTCCCCCTGCGACGGACGCTGCACCCCTGGACCTGTCTCTGGTGCCCCCAGAATTTCACGACCTGGGTATGGTGTTCAGTAAGGCGAAAGCTATGTCTCTCCCCCCTCATCGGCCCTATGACTGTGCCATCAACCTCCGCCAGGGGGCTCCCTTACCTTCTGGTCGACTCTATAGCCTGTCAGCGCCGGAGAAGGAGACAATGAACGCCTACCTGAAGGAATCATTGAGTGCTGGGATAATTCGCCCATCATCGTCACCCGTGGGGGCAGGGTTCTTCTTCGTGGGAAAAAAGGATGGGTCCCTCCGCCCTTGCATTGACTACCGGGCCCTCAACGACATCACTGAGAAGGACCGTTACACCCTGCCCCTCATGGACACTGCCTTTCACTCCCTCCAGGGGGCGACCTGGTTCACCAAGCTGGATCTACGCAGCGCTTACCACCTCGTCCGGATCCGGGAGGGGGATGAATGGAAGACAGCCTTCCGTACCCCGAACGGCCACTTTGAATACCTGGTAATGCCGTTCGGGTTGACCAACGCTCCTGCCGTCTTTCAGCGCCTCATTAATGACGTCCTCCGGGACTTCATTGGCCTTTTCGTGTTCGTCTACCTGGACGATATTCTCATCTTCTCCAAGTCCAGAGACGAGCACCAGGTCCATGTGAGGCGGGTCCTCCAAAGACTGCTGGAGAATCGACTATACGTGAAGGCTGAAAAATGCGAGTTTTACGCCAGAACTACTTCCTTCCTGGGGTTCATCATCGCCCATGACAAGGTGCTTCCTGACCCAGAGAAGGTGAAGGCGGTGGTGGAGTGGCCTACACCTGCATCACGGAAGCAGGTGCAACAGTTCGTGGGCTTCGCCAATTTCTACCGCCGCTTTGTCCCCAACTTCAGCTCCATCGTCAGACCACTGACCCGCCTCACGTCCCCAAAGGTCCCGTTCCAGTGGACCGAAGAGGTCGCTGCCGCCTTTCAGGCGCTGAAAGCGGAGTTCTCCTCCTCCCGGGTCCTTCGCCAGGTCGACCCCGCGCTGCAGTGCATTGTGGAGGTAGACGCCTCGGACACGGGAGTGGGAGCAGTGCTATCCCAGCGGTCGCCGGACGATGGCGCCAAACGGCCCTGCGCCTTCTTCTCCCGGCGCTTGTCCCCGGCGGAGAGGAATTACGATGTGGGGGACAGAGAGCTCTTGGCCATCAAACTCGCCCTGCAGGAGTGGCGCCACTGGCTAGAGGGGGCGAACCTGCCGTTTGTGGTCCTGACGGACCACAAGAACCTGGAATATTTACGATCTGCCAAGCGCCTGAACGCCCGCCAGGCGCGTTGGTCCCTGTTCTTCGCCAGGTTCCAGTTCTCCATCACCTTCAGGCCTGGCTCTAAAAACGGCCTGCCTGATGCCCTCTCTAGGCAGTTCACCCCCGTGGAGTCGGAAGAAACGCCCCACTCCATCCTGCCCAGGTCGTGCGTCGTGGGAGCTATCTCGTGGGACATTGAGGGCAAGATCCGGAAGGCGCAGGAAGTGGAACCTGATCCTGGCGGTGGACCGGAGGGGAGGCTGTTCGTGCCATCCGCGGTCCGAGGAGAGGTCATCCACTGGCTGCACACCTCCAAACTCACCTGTCACCCTGGCACCTCCCGGATGATAGACCTGCTCCAACGGTCCTTTTGGTGGCCAGGCCTGCGGAGGGACGCAGCCCGCTACGCCCGGGCTTGCCCAATCTGTGCCACCTGCAAGTCGGGAAATGCCCCTCCAGCGGGTCTGCTCCAGCCCCTGCCCGTCCCTGGCAGGCCCTGGTCGCACATCGCGCTGGATTTCGTCACCGGACTCCCCATCTCCAACTCCTATGACACCATCCTGACCATCGTGGACCGTTTCTCCAAGGCTGTGCACTTCGTCCCCCTGCAAGGTCTCCCTACTGCCCTGGAGACGGCGGATCTCCTCGTCCAACACGTGGTCAGGCTGCACGGGATTCTGGTGGACGTGGTCTCGGACCGGGGCCCCCAATTTTCATCTGAGGTTTGGAGGTCATTCTGTAACGCCATCGGAGCCAAGGTGAGCCTCTCCTCCGGCCATCACCCCCAATCCAACGGGCAGTGTGAACGGACCAATCAGGAGCTGGAGGCTGCGCTCCGCTGTGTGACCACATCCAAACCCACGTCCTGGAGCAACCATCTTGCCTGGGTTGAATATGCTCATAATACCGCTCGCTCTTCTGCTACAGGGATGTCTCCCTTTAAGGCGTCCCTGGGTTACGACCCCCCGCTGTTTCCGGAGCAGGAGAGTGAGGTAACTGTCCCCTCAGTTAAAGCACATCTCAGGCAGTTCCGCTCCATCTGGACTGCCGCGCGCAATGCGCTTTTACGCACAGCGGAGCGCAACAGGACTGTGGCGGACCGGCATAGAAGACCTGCCCCGGCGTACAGAGTTGGGCAACGTGTCTACGTTTCCACCCAGGACGTCACTCTAAAAGGCGAGAGGAGAAAGCTGGCACAGTGGTTCATGGGTCCCTATCCCATCACCCGGATCATCAACCCGGTGGCTGTGCGCGTGGCTATTCCCCCCTCCCTCCGCATACATCCCACCTTCCACGTGTCAAAGGTGAAGCTGGCAGTCACCGACCCCCTTTGCCCCCCTCCTGCTGCGCAACCCGTGCCCCGGATGATTGATGGCCATCCGGCCTGGTCCGTCGCCTCCATCCTGGACTCTCGGTGCCGGGGTCGTGGGTTGCAGTACTTGGTGGACTGGGAGGGCTATGGGCCCGAGCATCGACAGTGGGTACCCTCGTCGTTTGTGTTGGACCCATCGCTCATCACGGACTTCCACCGAGCGCACCCAGATAAGCCATCGCCAGGAGGCGCTGCTAGAGGGGGGAGTACTGTCACGCCGCGCCGTTCATCAGCGGCGCCACCTGCTCGCGCACCTGTTCGTCATCAGCGGCGAGGGATAAAAGCCGCCTTGCCCTGAGCCTCGGCCTGAAGCCGTTAGACTTCATCTCCCTTCCATGAGAAGCAAGCAATCCTTCAGCACGACTCAGTGCGGTAAGAACGCCTTACCTCATCTCTCTCAGTCTGCTCCCCTGTGCACAGGTGGATTCCTCGGCGGCGGACACTCCGTCCCCTCGTCATTCCTCGCTGCTGCACCGAGCCCTGCAGGTGGCTGTCTCCCGGGTTCCAGCCTTGTAGTGCCAGTCATCTGTTCCCAGCAAGTAAGCTTCTCCCTCGCCTATTCTCCTCCTGTGTTGGTGTGTGCTCGTCACCCTGTGTCTCTGTGCTTTCTCCCATAGGGTTGCCGGCTGTACGGTCTCCTGCCCCTGTGCCAGAAGCAGACGCCACCACCAATACATTAACATCCAGCAGACACACATCCAGTCACTCCTGTTGCAAATAAACTATTTGAACTACTCTGAGCCTGTGTGTGTGCGTCTCCTGAGCCGAACGTTATGTCACCACCTTTGTCTTTGTTTAGCTGTAGGGTTCTATATCTGATTCTAGGTCTCTTGCCCTGCCATATGAATCTTGAGATCCTTCTGTCCAGTTCTTGCCATGTTTTTTTGGGAGGTTCTACCGGTATTGTTTGGAAAAGGTATAGAAGACGTGGAAGTATATTCATTTTGACTGCTTCATTTCTTTGTGCAGTACCCAAGAATGGTATCATATTCCATCTTGCTAGATCAGGTTTTATTTTTGCCATCAGTACACATCCTTTCCCTTTTACCCTCTACAATGGTATGTTCTTCCAGATCTTGGTGCCCCTCACTAATAGCACAGATTGAGCAAATGTGGTGGATCTGTGGGGGACGTCACAGTCTCTTCAAGTGATTGTTCTGGTGGTTGTACCGGTGACAGTTCTCAGTTTAACATATTCTCCCATGGGGTGGGGTGGGGGGAGTGCATAATAGTTTATAAATTGAACAGGCAAATTTGAGAGTTTTATAATTTTCAAAAGACAGAAGATTGTATTTCTTGTAAATGTGACAACAATGACATGTGGGATCTTTCTTATCAAAGATTTTATAACTTTTTTGTATAAAGATTCAATGGGGTTGATTGTTACACTAGTGAGTGACCAGTTGGTAAGACAGTAATCAATGTGTGAGAAGATCATTGCATACAGAAACATTTTGGCCCCATTAATTGTCAGTGAAGGTCTAATTTGTTTAAAATTTCTCAGATTGAATTTGATTGAGATTTTTTTAATGTGTTTTTTAAAGGTTAACGAGGAATCTAAAATCATGCTGAGGTACTTAAATTCCTCGACTAGTTGCAGCTCCTCCCCTTTTAAGAAAATGTTTGACTTCGTAATATTTGATCATTGTTTGGTAAACATCCTGCATGATGGGGACAGATTCTTCACAGGAATGACTGGAAAGAATGAATGGCCTTGATCTGTACTGCACCATCGCTAATAAATCCAATCAGGGCCTTTTAGGGAGCCCTATGCATATACAATTTCAGACTCTTTCTTTAAGAAGATAATTCTTTAAAAAAAAATAAACTCTGTGTTTTTTCTCAGGATGAACCAGACAGCGGTCTGACTTATGTCACTATTGACCACAGCAACAAGAAGGCCTCGCCTAAGGAAAGGGTAAGTTACCTGTGATAGTCATAAAACACCAGGGTTGGACAACAGGTTGAGCTTCTTCTTTTAGATTTGATTGGCGGTTGGCAACCAGCTTACAGGTGCATTACCGCCACCTACGTGATCATTTTCAAACTCTATAAATCTTCACTCTGTATACCAAGAGGATGATCTTAGAACTAGTAAAATCTCTTTCTGAAGCAGGAGTTTTCTTTTGTTGACAGATGCAAAGAACAACACAAGTAATGTCATGGGACTAAGTGTCCAAATACTAGGGGTGGGAATTGCGAGGGACCTCACAATTCGATTTGGATTGTGAAACTTGGGTCACGATGATTCAATGATAATCACAATATCTCAATCTTGAGTGTCACAATACAATATATTTTGATTTTTTTCACCTTATTCAATCTCAAATCATGTCCCATTGTAAAACTGTTGACATCTATTTCATATAATGAAGTATTCAGTCCAAACAGGCACCAACCAGACAATTTCACAGTAAATTATTTTTAAATTAAATGGCAAAGATGAACCAGAGTTGTGGCCTAGTTGAAAGAGCATCTGCCCCACAACCGGGAGGTTGGGGGTTCAAGTCCTGGCTGGGTCATACCAAAGACCATATAAAAATGGTACTTCCCACCTTCTAGCTTGGTGCTCAGCATAATAGAGTGGGGGTCCCTTGCATGGCAGCGACCCCTCTCATTGTACATGTGATTGACATTGTAGATAAGAGAAACATAATTTTGTTCTACTGTACATGATGGACTGAATGACAATAGAGATGGCTTCTTCTTCTTCTCTAAATGGTGTTCACTTATATAGTGCTTTTTTTTTTTTACCCATCTCTGGATGACCAAAGCACTTTACAGATCCTGCTAGTCACCCATTCATGCACACTTTCACACACTGATGGCAGCTGCAAAAATAAATGCTCTTAAAATAAATGTTCAACTGATAATAAAATATAGTCTTAAAATAAATAGTGAAGTAACGACGAGATGAAATCACATACCTGAGCTCCAGTGTTTTATTTTGTGACAAAACCCCTCATTTTCCACAACACTATATGGACGCAGGTCTTTGCATATGAAGTAGGTGATTGACTGCGTTGTTTTCTTGGCTCGCTCAGAATTTGGAAGTAGCTTTAACAAGCCACATGTTTCCAGAGTTGGCTGATTTTTACCCGCTGCTGGTTTAGCTTCGCTGTCATCCGCTAAAGCTGCTGCAGCCAAGATGGTGCCGAGAGAGGTGAGTCCTCATGTTTGTAATGTTCCCACAGTATTTTACATGTGACACTCCTTGCAAACTGAATGTGTCATATCCCGTTCGTCTGTTCCGTCTTTGTTACAAAATCTCAAAAAAGTCCAGACATTTGATTCAGTGATGACTGATTTGATTCGATGCATTGTCGCAAGTGCCAAGTATCGTGATTCCTCACTGAATCGATCTTTTTTCCCCACCCCTACCAAATACTGTAGTGGAGATTTTGGGAAACCAGTTCTTTTTTTGCTCAAGGGTCCTTGTTTCTTACAGTCCATTTTTTGGTGTCGTAGGAAGCCAACTAAGTCGTCACCAATATCCGGACATCGAACACCGCAACATATGGAAGTCCACTCTTTTTTTAGATACAGCTCATAAAAATTTACCCATGTCACTAAATGTATCCACACTAATTGATTCTACAACTTTTATTCAATGTTTGAAACATAAATGTACATGGGGGTAAAATGGGGAAGCAGAGGTGACTGTAGTAACTCAAGAAGACCTGAGAGAGAACCAATGAAAAGGACTTTTGGGCCTTCATGTGGGGAAACATCATAAATCACATAAAAACTCCAGTTTGTGTTGTTCAGGTTAAAGAAGAAGCGGTGACATACTCTACACTGAATGTTCCAGAAAAGATGGACAACGACCTCAGCAGCTTCTACAGCTTAGTCAGCTAAACTTCACAAAAATACTGTAAACCTTCCGAGGAGTTGTACTTCTGATAAAATGAGTGCATTAATAAACCTGCTGTCCAGGGAGTCGATGGCTGGACGTGTATCATTCTGAGTTTTTTTATTTGTTGCGAATTTGTTATGCTAAAAATTTATGTATTTATGTACAGTATATATGATGTTAGAGCCTTTGCATTAAAAACTCTATTATCTACATCAAAAGTTACATGCTTTAGACCAGCTTATTATTTTTAAAAGTTATCAGAGGTATTTTGTGTTTATCATCTCGTAATTGCTTTGGATTATTTAGGGTTCCTAATGTTCTCTATAAACTGTTCTTTATTAATGTGTTGTTTCATCTAAGGTTTTCTAAATTTAATGTAAAAATTTATGTTTCTGCAAATGAGAGAAAGTTTTTGTCACGAGCTGGGTTCTGGAGGTTCTGCCGGACCCAGTCTCATGGCTCTTTCCTTGTAACTGTATATACTTTTGTGGTACTTTTTATCCCATTTTGAGTTGTTTTACTGCCTTCTATTTTTCTGCTTTTATGTTTTAGTTTGTAGTGGCCATGTCTTGTTTCATTTGTAATTATTATCTCGTCTGTATTTGAGTATGTTTATTTCTTATATTGGTTCTGAGGGCTGACAGCTGTCAAGCAACATTTCCGGGTTTGCTCTTTGCGTGGGTGTTGCCTGTCAGACTGCCAGTCCAACTGCTCCTCTCTCATTACTACCAGCTGATCCCAATCACTAGTTACACTGCCTGTTCCTTTGTTCTCTGCCGCTGTATTGAATGTTTCTACGAATGCTTCTCTGTCTGATCCTACTCCTGTGTTCGCACAGCGATGCCGGCTCTGGAACACCAACTGTAAGTTATCCTCATTTGTGTTTTTATGTGTTCTGCAGTTTTTTGGATTTCTGTTCTTTTGTTAATAAATGTCACAACTGCAATTCAGCACTTGGGTCTGTCTATCTGCCCCGGAGGGGCGTTCATGACAGTTTTAGAGAACTTCTTACATTTATCTATGTTGTTAATGTCCAGTAAAATGTCTCAGAGTATGTTCACATTATCTCATCGCTTACAAAATTTGTTCTTGTGTCATTCTTATGTATGCTTAGTGTCATTGTCCATTTGGAAGACCCATTTGTGCCCAAGCTTTAACTTCCTGACTGATGTCTTGAAATGTTGCTTCAATATTTCCTCTTGATGTACTTTCCTTGTGATGCCATCTGCTTTGTGAAGTGTACCAGTCCCTCCTGCAGAAAAACACCCCCACAACATGATGCTGCCACCCCCGTACTTCACAGTTGGGATGATGTTCTCAGGCTTGCAAGTTTCTCCCATTTTCCTCCAGATGTAATGATGGTCATTATGTTGTGATCCGAGTGCTGAACTCATCCGCACTCGGGTTACTGAGTATTTTCCCTTTTTCTCCCAGATTATTTTGGTTTGGTTATTATTGTTCTCCTAGGGCTTTTATTGTGGCAGCACCGCGGCAGAACTTCCGACTGTCAAAGCCGGGACAGAGCTGTCACAGCTGATCTTGATTTCAGTAATTACGTTCCCCCTTTCCTGTTTGGTTCTGTTATCTTTGTTATTAGTAGTTAAGGAAGCAGCTGAGGCTCACTCCTCGCTGCAACCTACATCCGTGTACCAGGACTGGAGTTCCTAAGCCCGGCTCCAGTCTTTCCTTTGTGTTTGATCCGTCTTCACTCCAGAACGTGTAAGTGTGTATTCTGTAGCATCAGGTTCCGTCCTCGCTACACACTTACATTTGATGTCAGTGTTCATTATTTTGTGTCCTAGTTTAGTGTATGTGTTTTGCCCCACGTGGCTCTTTACTTTGCTACTTTGTCCTTTCTTTAATAAAACAAGCAAACTCTCTGTTGGCATCTGGCGCCTCATTAATGGCCTGAATGGGGCATACATGACAGAAGATCGCAGCCAAGCGAGGTGCCAGCCACAATGAGTTTGTTTTTGGGCTTGAGTTTTTCCCCTTTTCCGGGTGCCAGTGGATTTTGAGAGATGGCGTCATCAAGGACTGGGTATCCTATGAGTCTGGGCTTCAAGCTTGTCCAGGCTCTGATGGAGATTGATGGCCTCCTCTCCAACGCTCGTATGTTCACCACCTCCAGAAACGCACGCTGGTACCCGGACCTTGCAGAGGCGGCAGTTAAGTGCCATCTTCGCCTTGCTGATCACGTTGAGGGCAGGGAGAGGATGGCCGAAGTATCGGCGCTTCTTCAGAGGAACCGGGAGTTGGACCAGAAAGCCTCCAGGAAGCCCAAGGGGGGCCGACGGGGAAGCATACTCACTCCTCGGCTCTCTGTGAGGTCTCTACCTCGGGTCCAGCTCCAGTCTCGGTGCCGACGACAGACCATCTCCCTATGCAGCGGAGGAGGAGGGCAGCCAGAGGTCCCAGTGAGGAGGTACAGTGAGCAGCTGAACTCATCAGGGGCCGTGTGGCTGAAGCATCCTCTGCCTTCCATCCCAGCAAGATTCTTGAGAGTGTAGGGGCTGCTGTCAGACTAGTGGAGGTTAATCCTGAGCTCCACAACTTTCCCGAGTTCACTGAGCTGCTGGCTTCAGTTTCTGTGCAGCAGCAGTGCTTTCCAGGTTTAAATCTAGCCTCACCTCCAGCGAGAAGAAATCACCGCCCAGCTCGTGATCAATCTCCTCCCCCAGACACGATTGTCCTGAAGGGGAGGGAATTTCCTGACCTGATTAATGCTCTGCGAGGTCCCCGTGTGGATCCTGTTCCGGGCCGCCATAGGAACTCCGCCTCCCAGCCAGCTGTTTTCCCCGCGCCACGACAGAAGGTAAAGACAGCAGCCTCAGCCTCCAGGTCATCTGTTCCCGCTGTCCCGTCAGCTTCTCTACCCCGGACTGCCTCGGCTGCTCCTCCCTCCTCCTTGGCCCTCCCTCCAACTGCTTTGAGCCCAGCGAGTCCTCCACTGGCTCCGCCCATTACCGATCCCGCTGAGGTGGCTCCTCCTCGTCTTCCCGAGGGGCCCTCCTTCACCATCCCTAGGGGAGAGGGAAGAACCAAGCCCGCTGCAGCAGTCACCATCGTTCGCTGGGAAAGCAGGCAAGTGTTTTTTCATTCTAATTCTCTGTGTGATGAATTACTTTGTCTGATTTCTGCAGGTGGAGCTCAGTTTTCACAGTCCCCTGAACTCCCACCACCTGCTGCAGCCATCAAAACTGAACCTGCTATCTCTGTGTTTCCTCCCCATCTCTCCGAGCGTCCCCCGGTGCCAGGAGTAGATCGTCGGATGGAGGAGGAGCCTGCGGTGCTGGAGAACCTGCTTCCAGTCCTGCAGCTGCGTCATGGGCAGAGAGGGAGGGCTGACTGTCATTGGGAGCCTGCACCGACGATTAAGCGTCCTCGGGTTTCCATGGAGCAGCAGTCAGCTCCAGCGGGCGATCGTTCCCCTGCCACCACGCCGAGTAGGCCATCGGCGTGGGTTTCAGTGCCAGGGGGCTATCAGACTGTGAGGACCATCATGCCGGCTGCGGAGGCCACTGCAGTTGAGTGCGAACCGAGGATGGACTGCCTGACCATCGAGTCCGAATCATCGGAGTCCTGGACGGTGGTTCGCATAAGGACAACACATAAGGAGTTCTGAACAACTCCTTATGCGTGAAAAATTATCCGTCCTTGGACTGCATCCCAGGAGCAGTCGAAGAGCTCCCGGTCCCCAGCTTATCATATCATCACTCCATCTGGTCAGGAGCTGCATTCTTCTTCTTCTTCTTTTAGATTTGATTGGTGGTTGGCAACCAACCCACAGGTGCATTACCGCCACTGACTGGATTATCATCACTCTATATCTTTGTATAAGGAGTTAAACAACTCCTTATGTGTGAAAAAATTATCCGTCCTTGGACTGTGTCCTGGACAGCTCTTCTCTCTGCGGATGTCCGCTTAGAATATATACTCTGGCCGTAGCCCTCCTGACGTCATTACACCAACTCACCGGCTAGGCTACGGCAAGCTCCAAGAGTCAATTCCGACATACAACACACTGCTCTCACTCAGGGGGCAATAACGCACATGCAGTACAACAGCCCAGCCAATCATTTAAGGCATTTCACCAGTCAGGGCGATCAAATGGTGTTTTAGGGCTACTAGTGCATACCTGTGCACTAGTAGCATAGTGCACAGGTACATACCTGTGCATGCCCGTGCATACCTGTGAATGCCCATAGAAACCAAGTATAAGCAAGTATTTCTGCATGCCCATAGAAAGCAGGTGTAAGCAAGCGTGTCACGACTCGTTCAGTGATGCCTGCCTTTGATCTTTGGTGATGTTATAGGGAGTCCTATGATCTCTGATGATTTCATAGCGAGTCCTATGCTCTTTGATGATGTCATAGCAAATCCTATGTTCGGGAGTGATGCCTGTCTTTGATCTTTGATGATGTCATAGCGAGTCCTATGATCTTTTAGCGAGTCCTATGATCGTGACATAGCGAGTCCTATGATCTTTGATGATGCCATAGTAAGTCCTATGATTGTGAGTGATACCTGCCTTTGATCTTTGATGATGTCATAGTGAGTCCTATGATCTTTTAGCAAGTCCTATGATCATGACAGACAGAGATTTCTTGAATTACTCTATACTAGTAGTGCATACCTGTGCATGCCCGTAGAAACCAAGTATAAGCAAGTATTTCTGCATGCCCGTAGAAAGCAGGTGTAAGCAAGGGTGTAAGCAAGCACATCAGCACTTGTTCAGTGATGCCTGCCTTTGATCTTTGATGGTGTCATAGCGAGTCCTATGATCTTTAATGATGTCACAGCGAGTCTTATGATTGTGAGTGATGCCTGCGTTTGAGCTTTAATGATGTCATAGCGAGTCCTATGATCGTGAGTAATGCCTGCCTTTGATCTTTGATGTCCTATGATAGAGAGCATGAGTGATGCCTACCTTTGATCTTTGATGTCCTATGATCGTGAGTGATGCCTGCCTTTGATCACACACAGACACACACACACAGATGCTAATAGAATGCAGGGCTGTGTTTGAAATATTCACTCATTCCCCATATAGTGTACTATATAGTGAATCAGCCATTTGTAGTGCTGTTCAAAATCTTAACTGAAAATTTCATTCACTATATAGTACACTCAAAATATCCCATAATGCATTCTGAAAAGTAGTGTACAGTGGATGGTTACTACATTCGGCAATATAGACCATAATGCATTGCGGCCTGATGTCATTAGCAATGGAGCCAGCGGAGAAACGGGAGATGACCTACAAGTGTAAGTAGTATTTTAGATTTATTTATACTGAAATAACTTTTGTAGCTTGGTAAAGCTTGATCAAGCGAAACCACTAACCACTAGTGTCTTCTTTACTCTTTTACAAGCAGGTTTATTGTTGGTACGGTGATGTCAGCATGTTAACATTAGCTTGCTAACGGCTATGTTAGCAATAGGCTAATCAGATAGTTTGAAAAATAGCAACTAAATCAAAGAATACAAATGACTAAATCGAAATATTATTCCAATCCAACTACATATTTTTTTTTTAAAAAATGCTATCCCTCTTATTGGGCATACTTTATCATGTTCCTTTTTTCCCCCTCCATTCCTGGGCTGTCATACGGCAGTACAGAATGTTTGCAAATGTCGGAACAAGCGTGAGCATAAATGCATTTCTCAAGCATAATATCAGGAATTGATAATATATGAACACAATTTAAGGTCGACTGAAATTTCACTGTTATTTAGATAAAGCAAACAAAAGAAAGCAAAGAAGGTACAATTTAGGGCAGGGGTGTCAAGCTCATTCCATGGAGGGCAAAGACCCTGCAGGTTTTACCTCCACCCAGTGTCTTCAACAGGTGTTTTCACTGAATTTCTTCCCACTGATTGCTGATCAATGAAAACACCTGCTGAAGACACTGGGTGGAGGTAAAACCTGCAGGGTCTTGGCCCTCCATGGAATGAGTTTGACACCCCTGATTTAGGGCTTTCTTATTTGTTCTAACACAGACTTATGAGTCTACTGAGTGAATAACAGCTACTTATAAATTTTTGGACTATGCACTTACATAAATTGGTTGTTATCACAGCTTCACATAAAGCAGTGCCTTAATATATTGGATCATAAAAAGGACCAGATAATCTGGGTATAAATTTGACAGTAGTGCTGTTTCTGGCTCATGCCCGCTTTTATGACCCCTTCTTTAGTCTGGAGAACTGTTTCCCATTGAGACATGGGATCTCATTTTCAAGAGACCTGTCAAGGTGTGTCAAGTAATAAAATAATGCTGGAGTGCCTGAGCCGCAGCCTACAATGATTTATTATATGCAGCAGTTATAAATAATGCTTTCCTCTTTTATTGTTTTAGGGACAGATGAAGATGTAGAAACCCTAATAAGGCTGAGACAAAAATAATAACGGACGTTCTCTGGACGGCATAATGCTACTCAGCATGGATGGGAGGAAGTTTTAGCAGTTTGGTTTATTTAAGTGCAATTTTTACTTGTGAATGACACTTGTTTTCTTGGGATTTTTTTTGTGTTATCCTGAAAGAAATGGATCTTCAATCCCTCATCTCACCTGCAAGGACAGCCAAAAAATGGAAGAATTTGAAAAAACCTACAAAGTACGTATTGCTCAACAGTGCAATGCAGTGTTCAGTGCTGTGCTGTTAGTATTTGTATACAGCTTTACAGGTGATAAGTGTACCACCTGTGTTTTGTGCTAGTTTATGAAAAACCTGGCTGGATATTAATATTACTTAAATGACATTTAAAGGATCTTAAATGGCCTCCATCTGGGGAAGGGCCAGAATCAGGGGAAGCCACAGCAGGCTCCTGGAATAGTATCCACTGATGGACAAAGTGCTGGTGGGGAGACCTTCTGTTAGTCCTCCCCTTGTCATTTCGTCTGCAGGGGCTGGCCCCTCCTTTACAGCTGTAACGACTTTCCCTGAGCCACAAGTTGAAGAGGAGGCAGACAACGGAGAAGAGCCAATTGCAGTGACCTCAGAGCCCAGTAGCACTGTCAGGCGAAAGAGAAGGAGGGACCCTATTATGGAATTTCTGGAGAGGGAGGCAGAGAAGGCAGAGGAAAGAGCCAGAGACGAGGAGAGGGAACAGAGACTCCTTGTAATTTTAGATAACATTGCAGAAAAAATGTAAAAAAAAAAAAGTTTTTTATATTCTTTGTATTTTGTTTGTATTTGTTCTTTTTAAGTTACTTATGTATATATGAATTCAAATGATCATTACATTTTTTTGAGAAACTGAATGTGTATGAGGGTGTTTTGGATGTTTGTACTGCATTTTCATTGTTGTCCAACATTTTCTTCTACTTTTTCACACACAGAGGGAAATGCCTTTTGCTGTCTATGGTAAGTTCAGCCTTTACAGTGATCAACCACCCACCAGCCCCCCCCCCCACCGCCCCCCCCCCCAATGTCCTGGTTATAGTGCTTTCTGTTCTATGATTTTGTGGGGAAAAAAGAAGCAAAATACAGTTCAGTAAATTATATTTATTATTATGAAGAAGAACTAGATACACTTCCTTTGCTTGTAAAGGTTTCTAGTTAAAAAAAAACCTTGTACATTAAGATCCAGAACGTCTCAGTTATAATATTTAAGTAGTGAAGTTGGTCAGAAGTGTCAGAGGGTCGTGGATGGGTGTTTCGCTCTCTCAGGTCTATGGTGAAGGTTTATTCTTTCCTTCTTTCTGGTGAAGGGTTGGTATCTCATTCTGTGGTGTGTATGGTGAAGGGTTAAAGTGGCAACTGTGTCTCTGACTAACCTTGGAAGGCTCAGTTACCTTACTTTTTTGTTGTTGTTTTCTTAAAGATAATCATACTCCCCGAGTGCCCCCACCAGCACCTCAGGAGCTGACACAGCAGCTGCCAGCTGTTCCCTGATTTGTTCCCCCATGTGGTCCAAGTGCTGTTGCAGGTGATACTGATCACTGTTGTTGTCTTCTGCAACTGATTCGTCTTGCTCCAGCTGATCACCAGAATCAATAGCTATGTTGTGCAGAATTGCACAGCACGCCACAACCTCTGGCACGAAGACATGTTTCACTTCCAGTGCCTTGAAAAATATTGCCCGCCACCTTGTCTTCATGATTCAGCCTTTGCATGGTGGTAGTTCAGTCTTCTCTCCACTGGTCTCACCACAAGTTCCCGGTATGGGGTTATGACGCAGGAGTGCAGGGGTACCCACCATCATCCAGGAGGATGTGTCGCTGTGGTGGGTAAAGTTTTTGAACAAAGATGGGGCTGTTCTTTAACACTCGGGAATCATGCACTGATCCAGGGTACCCAACAAAGATATCAAGGAACCATCCTGTGTGGTCACACACAGCCTGAAGCTGAACTGAAAAAACATCTTCCTGTTGAGGTAACAAGCTGCATCACGGGAGGGGGGCTTTATGTGAATTTGGCAGCCATCAATACTTCCAAGAACTTTGGAGAAGGCTGGTGACCCAGCAAGCTGAGCGAATCCACTTCCTATTGCTCCATGCTCTGGTGCATGAGGAAGTGAAATTACTTTATCAGCTTCATGATCTTTTTAGACATCCTATGAATAATATCATGAATGGTTGTTCGTGTGATGTCAAAAGCCCCTGACACAACTCTATAGGATGTTGCACTTGCAAGCCAGAAGAGGAATATAAGTACCTCAAGGTCAAGTCCCCAGCCAGAGTTTCCATGTTCTTCAGCCTTTAAAATATTAACTAGTTTGGCAATAGTTGGCCTCCCAAGTCTGTAGTCTGCCCTCAGGTCAGAGGTACCATGAAAAAACATCCTGGGGAGTGGCACAGTTTCATTAAGGGTGCAATAAATAACTGAAGCATCTGTCTGTAATAGAACATACAAAATGTCATTAATAAAACATTTATTAAGCTATGTGTGATTTTTATATGGTGTGTATTACTGTTGACATTTTTGGGCCTCCATTTTAAAGTTCATATAAACTTGATGAGTAAAAATTATGTGGACCCGTAATGCAGAGCTCTGTACAAGGTTAGCATATCTCTGGTATGCCAAATAGTATCTATAAAGACACTCCTGCTGAAATTACAAGGGTATTCAAAGTAATGTCAAAACAGAGTTTGACATTTTTTTAAACAATTTAAAAATTATAGAGGGTGTCAACACATTACCGAATGTTCAGGCTAGCACACTTATCACTGTACACACCTGTGAAATGTAATTTAATCCAACACAGCAGCTGTCATTAATTCTTTCACAGAATGGATACATTATATTTTTATGTCAATAAGGTGATAATTCTGATTTATGTTAATAACTGAGCTCCAAATGAATGGTTGTGTTTTTCTTATACAGTATTTAGCCCACTCCATAACATACATGAGGTGGGGAGTACCTTACAGTAGATATCATGCAGTCACTATTAGCTCAGTGAATAACAAAACAGAATTATCACCTTTTTGACAACATAAAAGCATATATGTGGTAATCTAAATAGAGCTGTTAGATTTCATTAGATTTCAGATGTGTGCCTAAAATAGTGGCCACTGACTGCATATTCACTTGCTAGGGTTGTACTTACTACTGGATTTACACATCATGCTAACACAACAGGTAAGGTTCAAATGGTTGTTCATTTTTGTGATTTCCTTACCTAATGAAAATGCCCAGTAAGATAAGATAAGATAAGCCTTTATTAGTCTCACAATGGGGAAATTCCAGGATTGCAACAGCACAGGGATAGCAACACTCAGAGCAATAATTTAGAAGCGCCATAATGTTCCTTAGGCGTCTCAGTCGGAAAGCGGCTTGTCTCCTCTGCACAACACGGCAAAAATGGGATTTTTGCCCCGTTGGATGTACTGGTTTTCTTTGCCAGACCCGGGTCCCTGCTGATGCTCCGCCCAGTCTGCTCACGCACCTCGTGTTCTCCACATATGCCCAATTATCCTTTAGACCTATGCAATCACTGCAACTTAATGGTATAATTTTTTAAGCATTAAATCTTCAGTGTTATCTTTTTCTAGCTCATGGTGCGCTGTGGTTACTGATTCCGTGATGTCACATATTATCCAATCTGTACGGAGTCAATGCAAAACCCCGCCCACACCTCTAGAAGCCAGAGCATGAGGAGAGAGTGATGACTAAACTTTTATTGATAAAAATTACATATTTTGACTGAACAACTCCATACTCTGGGATGCACACCCTTATAAACTCTGAGGTCAGTCTGATGAACGGTTCAAGAGATATGCCTGGAACAGACACACAGGCACAGACAGAGATTCTGTGCATTTATAGATAGATATTTTAATTTTTTGAGAAACTGAATTTGGGGTTTTCATGAGCTGTAAGCCATAATCATCAAAATTAAAAGAAATTAACACTTAAAATATATTCTGTGTGTATCAATCTATGACCTTCATTTTTGAATTGAATTACTGAGATGAATCAACTTTTCCATAACATTCTAATTTATTAAGATGCACCTGCACACAGTATATCCCCTGACATGTGAGAGCATAATGATGATCGACTAAAATGTGGTTATTTACAGTGTTCTGATGAAAAGACATGAGTAGGCCTTCAGCAATAACAGCTAAAACGATTAATCATACGATAAGAAAAAAAATGACAAAGATAACTTTTCTGGCCACAATAAGTCACAGTTTACCTGTGTGTTAAACGTTTTTACATAATCCACCAACACTAAAGCACCAGTGCTGCTTCTGTCCGCACACTCCCCGTACGAGTTGGGGCTCATGCTCACAAAGTGGGGACAGCCAGAAAGGTTGAAGCAGAGAGCTGGGGTCCACTTGTAACTGAGGTCATCCTGCGCAGTTCGCCCACTCGGGACACGAACCCGCGACCTACCAGTCAACTACACAGTTCGAGCATGGGAGACACAGCACGATCGCGCTGAGCTAAAGGTCCGACCGATAGCTCAGCGCTACCGATACTGTATGAGGCTTTTCGGGAGGGAGGTTTACTAACGTTCTACGCCGAACAGTGCTAGTTGGCATCCGTTACACACTCACAATATAAAGCCTGTCTCGACTGAGAGAAAAATTTTATCAACCATCAAAATTTGCTATCATTACAGGCCTAGACACTAGTACAAGTTCAAAACAAACTTTGGATCTTTCAAGCCCTGAAAAAAATCTGGTTATATAAAGGCTTAAGTGTAATTTTAACAAGAGCACTCTGAGATGAGTGCAATATTGTACTGTACAGTACATGATTGGTTGTACAGCTGAATGACAATAAGGGTGATTTATGAGTATTTATGAGTATTAGTTAATATATCCCCCGCCTCCATTTTCTTTGAAGAGCCCAATCCTTATTGACAGAGAGCAGTTTTCAACTTTTCAATATACAGTGGTGAAGAGGATGATGGAATAAAGGCAGCGTTGGATTTTTAAATAGCTTTATTATCACCCGCCTTCATCAGAACTCGGCTGCAGCCCATGGCTTGAGCAGGCTGTAGCTTCATTCCTCCAGCTCTCCAAGAGGAGACGTGTGTGTCTCCACAGTACAGAAATCAAGATGCAGTAGTCAGAGTGAGACGCAGAATCACAACTTGGCACAGCATTTATACCCAACTCAAACAATAGATCAAAGGACCTTCACAGCAGTCAATTTGGCATTTGCATATCAAAGGAACAGACAGGATGCATGAGCACAATGCATGGATAACACATGGCTGATACATTAACTCAAAGCAGTGACATGCATAACCGGCAGACTGTAGCAGAAACAACCAGAATGTGAGGTGATTGTCTTTAGCCTGTTGTGGGGGTTAAATCAAACCGCTACACCACTCCCCCCCAGGGCACGGTAGGGGACCGTCACCTCGATGTTGCAGTTTGGGCAGCGAGCAGGGAAAAGCTCTGTGCAGGAGGAGGGGGAGGGGGCTAGCAAATGCTGACCGGGCGCGGGAAAATCGTTCGAGTTGCGCCAAAAGTATTTGCTGCTCCGCGATGTCCCGTCTGAACATGCGATCAGAAGAAGAAAAAAATTAGTCTCTGACTCCTCTCGTGGCCATGAAGAAAAGCAGGAGCGGCGGTAAGAAAAAAATAAAAGCAGAGGGACTGGCTTGTTGACTTTAGGGCAGGCGCAACCCTAAAGCCTCGGGAACCGCAGACAGCTGAATTCCCCTTGTGTGCTGTGGCTAAGACCATAAAATCCAGTGAGCAAGCTGCGGGCCTCAGGTGTACAAGCAAGCCTGAAGGGCCAGTGTGCAGCAGAAGGAAGGCGGTCGGAAAAGCCGTATTTGTCCCGTGCGTGGTGCGCCGTCCTCATCACCCCCGGTGCGCGTGCTGGGGCTCCGTGCGTGGGTGGGCCCGCTGGAGAGGAAATCAGGGTCGGAAACTTGGTGGAGATCGGCGCAGTCTGCGCTGAAAAACATCTCTGACGAGCCGTGGCTGCAGATTAGTCATGGTGCGTTCAGGTCCACATGTGCTCCGTCGGCCATGGGAGTCGCCCGCATGTGCTCTCATGTGGAGGAGCTGCGCGGCCGGTCCCGCGTGGATGTGCCGATCTCGGTGAGGGCGCGCCATGACGTTCTCTGCCGCTTACCCGGTCTTGGTTGATGTCCTGAGAGCAGCTCGCCCGCCATGGGCTCTGCGTCGAGGCCTCCCTGAGGCAGCAGGGAGGGCAGCCCAGTCAGGCCGCTGCGACGGAGCATTCATGCCCGGGTGCTGCGTTCGCTGGCCGCTCGTTTTCTTCAGTCTCGGGTTGCCAGCATGGCTGTTCAGATCAGAAGGTTGCGTTTGCACAAAACGCGTGCATCCACGGGGTCACCAGTGAAGAGGATGATGGAATAAAGGCAGCGTTGGATTTTTAAATAGCTTTATTATCACCCGCCTTCATCAGAACTCGGCTGCAGCCCATGGCTTGAGCAGGCTGTGCTTCATTCCTCCAGCTCTCCAAGAGGAGACGTGTGTGTCTCCACAGTACAGAAATCAAGATGCAGTAGTCAGAGTGAGAGGCAGAATCACAACTTGGCACAGCATTTATACCCAACTCAAACAATAGATCAAAGGACCTTCACAGCAGTCAGTCTGGCATTTGCATATCAAAGGAACAGACAGGATGCATGAGCACAATGCATGGATAACACATGGCTGATACATTAACTCAAAGCAGTGACATGCATAACCGGCAGACTGTAGCAGAAACAACCAGAATGTGAGGTGATTGTCTTTGGCCTGTTGTGGGGGTTAAATCAAACCGCTACAGTGGTGTAAAAAAGTGTTTGCCCCCTTCCTGATTTCTCATTTTTTTGTATGTTTGTCACAAACGCTTCAGATCATCAAACAAATTTAAATATTAGTCAAAGATAAGACAAGTAAACACAAAATGCAGTTTTTAAATGAAGGTGTTCATTAATTAGGGGAAAAAAAATCCAAACCTACATGGCCCCAAACGTAATAACTGGCTGGGCCACCCTTAGCAGCAACAACGGCAAAATAAGCGTTTGCGCTAACTGGCAATGAGTCTTTTACAGCACTGTGGAGGAATTTTGGCCCACTCATCTTTGCAGAATTGTTGTAATTCAGCCACATTGGAGGGTTTTTGAGCATGAGCCGCCTTTTTAAGGTCATGCCACAGCATCTCAATTGGATTCAGGTCAGGATTTTGACTAGGCCGCTCCAAAGTCTTCATTTTGTTTTTCTTAAGCCATTCAGAGGTGGATTTGCTGGTGTGTTTTGGATCATTGTCCTGCTGCAGAACCCAAGTGTGCTTAAGCTTGAGGTCAGGAACAGATGACTGGAGATTATCAGGCGGTGACCCTCGCGGGCCACCATAAGACGCCAAAAGTCGCCAGTGAGTTTTGCATTGATGTTTTATTAACAAGACACAAGACACAAATACGAGACTATGAGCCGCTGAGGGCAAAAATGCACTACACAGGATGCAAGGGATCGTAGGGCTCACCCAGCCACCTACGATCTTAACGAGGACATGAATGATCACAAGAACGAGAATACATACATGAACCTTGATGCGAATGCTGACATCACCCAAGGAATCTCTCAGGATGTTTGACCAGGTGTTTGACAAATACTGCTGCATCAACCAGCTGTCAGTGCCCGCTAATAAAGCCAGCGGCTAATGAGCGGTGATGCAGAACAGCTGATCGGCTCTGACAGCAGGAAGCCCCACTGAGCGCTGTCACAGTAAGAGCCTGGGGAGCCAGAATGTAATCCACTGCTGTCAAAGCCGGCAGAGATGATGCATAGCTCGAGCGCGGACGAGATCGGCGCTCGGGTCATAACAGAGATTCTCCTTCAGGATTTTTTGGTAGACAGCAGAAGTCATGGCTCCATTTACCACAGCAAGTCTTCCAGGTCCTGAAGCAGCAAAACAGCCCCAGACCATCACACTACCACCACCATATTTTACTGTTGGTATGATGTTCCTTTTCTGAAATGCTGTTACTTTTATGTGGGATGTAATGGGACACACACCTTGCAAAAAGTTCAACTTTTGTCTCGTCAGTCCACAGAGTATTTTCCCAAAGGTCTTGGGGTGTCATGATCAGGTGAGCATACCTCGCCCCTCCCTTCCTGTTTCTGTTTTCCCAGCTCCGGAACTCATCAGCACACCTGTGGGATTACACACCTATTGTCTCCTGATTCACCAGCGTATTTAAGGCCAGAATGTGAAGACCGCTCCACTGGATCGTTGGGTTTGTGCCACCTCACAACAGCAGTCCATGTTGTTTGGCAGGTTTATTATTTCCCCGGTTGTCTTACTTTTTTGTCCTCTCCTCTTCTCAGGTGTTGCTGCCGCCTCCAGAGGTGCATCTCCAGAGCTGTGTGGTGCATGCTCGCCTGAACCATCCATCCTCAAGACAGTGGCTTTTCCACCCAGATTCCCCAGTCATTCTTCTTCTTCCCTGCAGTCTCCAGTTTCCCTTCACCTTTCCCATGCTGGAGTTCACTGCCGGGCTCTCTGCTTGTATCATAAGATGCATTTCCTTTGTTGTCATTTTCCAGTGTGCCATACTCAGCATTAATCATTCCTCTCCTCTCTTTTCTCTTAGGCTGCATGTGGCTCCAGCGTGCAACAGTTTTTCTTTGTATATACTGTAAGTTGGCATTTTGGTTGCGGGTTTTCATTAATTGTGGTGTGTGTATATGACAGAAAAATTCCAAATTATCCATATTATTATTATATTAGTATTCTTATTTTGTACCATGCCTTTCCTATTTCATGTCTGATATTTATACTGTATGTGCATTCCATGTAGAATAAGTTCATATATTCCTTTATATTATTCTTTCATGTCTGTGAGCAATTATTGTCTAACTGTGGCCTTCAGAGGATGTGTGTGAGTGCTGAGACTGAGGGTCAGTACAAGCGTATAAGATGACCAAAGCTACATTGATAATCTCTTTGACATGCCCTGCTCTTCTGTGTCCGAGGAATGTGCTGAAAGTTCCAGTTCGTGTAGATTAAAATTATAGACACTCTGTCTCCAGATGTATGTGGCGTCTCCTTCTTTGTTTATCTATGCTGAGGAGCAGCTATAAATACCAAGCTTAGAGAATGTATTTTTAGAGGTTCGGTGTGTGTGCCATGCTCTGTAATCTCTCCCTCAAAATGGCTATTGAGTTTTTTCTTTTTGTTCCTTTTATTCTTTTGTGTTTATTTTTATAATAAATATACTTAAATCCAATATTCTGCCTGATCTTTGACTTGGAATAAATTATGCTCAAAATTATTCTGGTGTGGGGGACCCATGCTGTAGAGTTCAGTAGTTTTCCTCTCAGACTCAGAGAGCATGGAGATCAAAGGGCTGGTGGGTAAGGGGAATTGTCTTGGGGGAGTGAATGTTGAATGCAGGACCTCAGGTAGCAGGGAGGTGTGAGTTTTGGGATATAAAAGAGAGAGTCCCTACTACACATGTTTAATGTTTTGATTCTGGAAGATGTGAGAGTGAAATAATGTTTGTCTGCTCAGAAAGTTCGGTCTGGTTATTTCATCTCCACACTATCAGCATATATGTTCTTTAAGTTAGCGTGTTTGTATAGGGTTTTGGGTTTTCATTAAAGTGATGTTAACTTTTCATCTCAGTCTGAGTGATCTTCTGAAGTGGTTTGCACTGCACTTAAGCTTCCTCAAAAACATTTAACCATGACAGAATGATCCAGCCAGGATTGAGGCTTAGCGGGCGCTGCCTCAGGGGAACAGTCAGTGCTCTCGCATTTGGATGCCACGGAGTGCCAGGTCATGTTTTTATCTGAGCAGCTCCAAACTATTGCCCAACAATTGGCCACGGTTACGGAACATTTGTGTCGGCTTCCTGGTGCACCCCCTCCCGCGCCTGCTGCCCTGGCAGCTCCTATTTTCCGCAAGACCATTCCTGCGCCTGCCCCCAATGGGGAAGGCAGGTGGGGGGATGTAAAGGTTTCCTGTTACAGTGTCGGATGTATTTCCAGCAGGTGGAGGGGGAGTACAGGGATTATTCGTCTAAGATTCAGTTCCTAACCCTCTTACTCCGCGACCGGGCACTCAAGCGGGCTCAGTCCATCTTGAGTGCCCCAGAGGGGGCCCAGTATACTTTTGAACTGTTCATTCAGGAATTCACCCGTGCATTTGTTCACACAGAGAGCGAGGGTAGTATCGCTAGCCAGATGCTGGGACTCCGGCAGGGGAGTCTGTCAGTTGCCAACTACTCAGTTGAGTTTTGGGTTGCCACAGCAGACTCCGAGTGGACTGACGCTGTGCTATGTAGCATCTTCCTCTGGAGTTTGAATGCCAACCTCCGTGACGAACTGGTTATTCGGGTGAACCCCTCCTCTTTGGATGAGCTGATCACACAGGCAGTGGCCCTAGATTACCGGTTCCGGGAGCGTGCTAGGGAGAAGAGGACCGTTGCTTCATTGCCTGCTCCGTGGCCGGTCCCCCCCGCCCCTCACGCAGCATCCATGGCGCCACCTTCGGAGTCGATGGTCTTGGGAAGGACTCATCTGACTCCAGAGGAATGCTGTGTAGGGAAAAGGCGGGGACGTGCATGTATTGCGGGGCTATTGATCATGCATCTATAAATGCCCAATTCGGCAAAAAGAACCAGCCCGTCAGTAGCCGTGGGGGGTCTTGCGGGAGGTTCTACTTGAAATCTCCCCTGCTGTTTTACACTTCCGGCTCTCATCCAGTTACCAGGAGCCGAGTGTAAAGCCTCCGCTTTGGTGGATTCTGGGATGGATCAAAACTTCATTCACCAGGAATTGATCCAAAACTTTCAGATTCCCACCCGGAACCTCCCCACACCTGTCAATGATTCCGCTTTATCTGGTCATAGTGTTGTGGTGGTGACCCAGCAAACTGAGCCCATTTCGGTCATTTTGTCTGGTAACTATCGTGGGACAATCCAATTCTTTGTGCTGCCAGAGCCTTCCGCTTCCATGATTTTGGGGTATCCGTGGCTTCACAAACATAATCCAATAATTAACTGGGTCCAGGGTTCAATGTCTTACTGGAGCTCATTCTGTTTGTCATCGTGTCTCCGTTCTGCTGCTTGCTTACCCTCTCTCCCTATCTCCTCCCCTCCAGCTGAGCTGACGGATCTCAGCCGTGTTCCCAAGGTCTACCATGACTTAGGGGAGGTCTTTAGCAAGTCAAGGGCTCTATCTTTGCCACCTCATCGGTCTTATGGCTGTGCTATTGACCTCCTTCCGGGTGAGCGGCTGCTATCCAGCCGGCTCTACAGTTTATCTGGGCTGGAGAGGGAGGTGATAGAGAGCGACATTAAGCTCTTAGCGCTGGCCTTACTCGTCCATTGTCCGCTCCTCTCGGCGTGGGGTTCTTTTTGTAGGAAAGAAGGATGGGACTCTGCGGCCATGCATTGATTATCGAGAGCTCAATTCCATCACTGTTAAGGATAAATACCCATCGCCTCTCATTAATTCAGCCTTTGAACTCCTCCAACAGGCGCGGGTATATATACTAAGCTTGATCTCCAGAACGCATATCATTTGGTGCGTCTCCACGAGGGGGATGAATGGAAGACGGCATTCAAAATGCTCCTGGGTCATTTTGAATACCTGGTCATGTCCTTTGGCCTGACCAATGCCTCCGCCGTCTTCCAGCGATTAATCAATGATGTCCTCCAAGACATGGTGAACAATTTCATTTTTGTTTATTTAGACAACATATTGATTTTTTTCTCGCACGCTGGAGGAACATGTGGTCCACGTCCGGACTGTCCTGCAGTGGCTGTTTGAAAATCAGCTTTTTGTGAAAGCTGAGAAGTGTGAGTTTTCCACCCGCTCCACTTCTTTCTTGAGGTTTACCGGGGTTGGGGGCACGTTAAAGGCCGACCTGGCAAAAATTCACGTGGCAGTAGACTGGCCTACTCCCCAAACCAGGAAGGAGCTTCAACGCTTCCTGGGTTTTGTCAACTTCAACCTCCGGTTTATCCGTGATTATAACAAAACCGCTCTGCTCTTTACTCAGCTTACTTCTACCAAGAGCCCATTCAAGTGGTCCGAGGCCGCGGAGTGGATTTTTGTTACACTTAAAGAGAAATTTACCACCACACCCATTTTGGCACAGGTAGACCCCCAAACCCAGTTCGTGGTCGAGGTGTATGCTTCTGATCTGGGGGTGGATGCTGTGCTCTCACAGTGTTCTGGTTCCGATAAGAAGCTCCACCCATGCACGTTTTTCTCTCGGCGGCTGATCCCAGCCGAGAGAAATTATGACGTAGGGGCTCGCGACCTGCGGCCACTTATTGGCACTGGAGGAGTGGAGACACTGGTTGGAGGGAGCTAATCAGCTGGTGATGGTCTGGACAGATCACAAAAGTTTAGAATATCTTAGATCTGCCAGACGTTTGAATGCAGGCTCGGTGGGCCCTGTTTTTTCCTTAGATTCAATCTCTCCATCACATACCACCCAGGGTCTCGCAACGTTAAACCTGATGCTCTCTCATGCCAGTTTTCCTCCGACTCCTCCTCTACTTTCCCTTCTGCAGCCGCTGCCCTCCTCCCGGACACTATTCTGCCCTCCTCCTGTGTTTTGAGAGCCCTCACTTGGGATACAGAGCACAGGGTCCGGCAGGCCCAGTTGGTGGAACCTGTCCCTGAGGGACTCCCGCCCAACAGACTGTATGTGCTCTCCCACCTACGCAGTGACGTTATCCATTAGGGGCACACAAGTTTTTTGGCTGCCATCCCGGCATCGCCTGCACCATGGGATTAATTCAGCATGTGTTTTAGCGGCCTTCCCTCAGGAAGGACGTGAGAGACTATGTTAAGGCCTGCCACACATGTGTCTCCAACAAATTGGACTCTTCACCCCCAGCCAGTCTCCTCCATCCTTCCCCATCCCTTCCCGTCCATGGTCCCATATTGCCATTGACTTTGTCTCGGGTCTCCCTCTATCACAAGGTAACACAGCCATTTTCACTATCACTGATCGCTTCTCCAAGGCTGTTCACTTGGATCCCCTTCCTGGTCTTCCTTCTGCTGCCAAGACGGCCAATCTCCTGTCCATCCACATCATCCACTTACATGACATCCCCATAGACATTGTTTCTGATTGAGGACCACAGTTCACTTCATGGGTGTGGAGAGCGTCTTGTTGATCCCTGGGCACCTTTGTCAGCCTCACATCTGGATACCATCCCCAGAGTAACGGTCAGGCTGAGCATGCAAACCAGTCCTTGGAGGCCACCCTGAGGTGTGTAGCATCCTGCAACCCACCAACCTGGAGCTCCCACCTGACCTGGGTGGAGTATGCACTTAACTTTGCCGTCTCCTCTGCTACGGGACTGACACCATTCAACGCGTCCATGGGGTACATGCCACTGCTTCTACCAATGATGGAGAGGGAAATCGCTGTACCTTCAGTGGAGGTCCGTGCCCGTCACTGTCGCCGCCTCTGGAAGTCTACTCGGGTGGCTCTTCATCCATTGTCCTGGCGGAATCGCCTGTATGGCAACCATAGTTTGGCGGCAGCACTGAAATACTCCGTGGGCCAGGAGGTGTGGTTATCTGCTGAAAAGGTACCGGTGAAGACGGACTCTCGGAAGCTGTCCCTTTGCTTTCTGGGTCTGTTCCCGATCTCCTGCATCATCAATGATGTCACTGTCCAACTAAAGTTGACCTCGTCTCTCCGCATCCATCCTACCTTTCATGTGTCACAGATCAAACAACTCTCTGTTAGCCCCTTGTGCCCTCCTCCAGATCCCCCTCCACCTCCCCAGGTCATCGACGGACATATCACCCCATCCAGCGGATTCTGGACATGCGCCCTTGAGGCCGGGGCTTGCAGTATTTGGTGCACTGGAAGGGTTATGATCCGGAGCAGCAATCATGGATTCCACGATCCAATGTCCACGTCAAGGGTATGGTTTGGGCTTTCCACCTTGCGCATCCCCAGAAGCCCGGTAGGTGGCCAGGAGGCGGCCCTTGAGGGGGGGACTGTCATGATCAGGCAAGAGTGCCGCCCCCTCCCTTCCTGTTTTTGTTTTTCCAGCTCCAGAGTTCATCAGCACACCTGCGTGATTACACACCTGTTGCCTCCTGATTCACCAGCGTATTAAAGGCCAGAGTGTGAAGAGCTCTCCACTGGATCGTTGGGTTTGTGCCACCTCACAACAGCAGTCCATGTTGTTTGGCAGGTTTATTATTTCCCCGGTTGTCTTACCTTTTTGTCCTCTCCTCTTCTCAGGTTTGCTGCCGCCTCCAGTGGTGTGTCTCTAGAGCTGTGTGGCGCACGCTCGCCTGAACCATCAATCCTCAAGACAATGGCTTCTCCACCCAGGTTCCCCAGTCATTCTTCTTCCGTCCCTGCAGTCTCCAGTTCCCCTTTCCCTTTCCCATGCTGGAGTTCACTGCCGGGCTCTCTGCTCGTATTATAAGATCCATTTCCTCAGTTGTCATTTCCCAGTTTGCCATATTCAGCATTAATCATTCTTCTCCTCTCTTTTCTCTTAGGCTGCATGTGGCTCCAGCGTGCAACAGTTTTTCTTTGTATATAAGTTGGCGTTTTGGTTGTGGGTTTTCATTAATTGTGGTGTATGTATACAGTATGTTCTTTAAGTTAGCGTGTTTGTATAGGGTTTTGGGTTTTCATTAAAGTGGTGTTAACTTTTCATCTGAGTCTGTGTTCTTGTGAAGTGGTTTGCCCTGCACTTAAGCTTCCTCAAAAACATTAAACCATGACATGGGGATCATCGAGATGTTTTCTGGCAAAACTGAGATGACCCTTTATGTTCTTTTTGCTCAGCAGTGGTTTTCGTCTTGGAACTCTGCCATGCAGGCCAATTTTGTCCAGTCTTTTTCTTATGGTGGAGTCATGAACACTGACCTTAAGTGAGGCAAGTGAGGCCTGCGGTTCTTTGGATGTTGTTGTGGGGTCTTTTGTGACCTCTTGGATGAGTCGTCGCTGTGCTCTTGGGGTAATTTTGGTTGGCCAGCCACTCCTGGGAAGGTTCACCACTGTTCCATGTTTTCACCATTTGTGGATAATGGCTCTCACTGTGGTTCGCTGGAGTCCCAAAGATTTAGAAATGGCTTTACAACCTTTTCCAGACTGATAGATCTCACTTCCTTTGTTTCTCACTTGTCCCTGAATTTCTTTTGATTGGAGCATGATATCTAGCTTTTGAGGATCTTTTGGTCTTTCAGGCAGGTCCTATTAAGGGATTTCTTGATTGAGAACAGGTGTGGCAGTAATCAGGTCTGGGTGTGGCTCGAGAAATTGAATTCAGCTTTCCAAAAATGTGATAAACCACTGTTAATTTATGTTTTAACAGGAAGGGGACAATCGCTTTTTCACACAGGGCCATGTAGGTTCGGATTTTTTTTTTTTACCCTTAAAAAGAAACACCTTCATTTAAAACTGCATTTTGTGTTTACTTGTGTTATATTTGTCTAAATTTTAAATTTGCTTGCTCTGAAACATTCAAGCGTGACAAACATAAAAAAAAATAAGAAATAAGGAAGGGGAAAACACTTTTTCACACCACTGTAATTACTGTGGCATACCAAATTATGATAAACGCAACATCCATGAATATACAACAAAGTATAAACCTATAGTTGTAGGGCAGGATCCTGAGGCGAACCTGCGTAGCAAGTTTGGTGACCCTACAGAGCATTCTATAATAAGAAATCATAGAAAGTGTCAACTAGAGCTGCAACTAATGGTTATTTTGGTAGCCAACTAATCTAACGACTATTTTTTTTTTTTATTAGTCGACTAATCACAATTATTTCTGTCATGTTCTCCATCTCTGCTTCTGGTTGACACGGCTCCTGTTCAGAGCTCCAGGTAATGTTTTACCTCACCTGTTAAACCTCTTATAATTCCAGTGTTTTGCTGGCGGGATGTTTCCAGTTTTCTACTGCCACTCAGTTAAGAAAGAATTTAATTTTCTTTGTATCATCACTCTATAAATTCAAGAAATCTTTGAGTGTGTGTGTCTGTCTCTGTCTGTGTGTCGCAATTATAGGACATCACAGGACGGCCTTTGATGTGCCTATGATGTCCCTATGCCTTGATGTCTTTATGATGTCATAGAGACCATCAGGACTCTCGATGCCGTCATGTAGACAAAAGGCCGATGCCGTCATATACACAATAGGACACAGCACTTTAAAGCACACCCATTCGAAGTGGTAAATCTGGAACTCTTACAAAATATCACTCTCTAAATTCAAGAAATCTGTCAGTTTCTCTGTAAATCTGTAAATCTTACTCATCACCCGATTAACAATAGGACACACTACTTTAAACCACACCCATTTGAAGCAGTACATCATGTCTGTGTGTCACGATCACAGCACATCATAGGACGGCCTATGATGTCTGCATGACGTCCTATGATGATCCTATGACATCAGGCAACATGCCATCATATAGACAATAGGACTGGCAACCTATGATGTAGGCATGAGGTCCTATGACGCCTGTCTTCGTGTCTTTATGATGTCATATACACCATCACTCACTGAAGAAGAGATACTCATCGCCCGATTACCAATAGGACACAGCACTTGAAACCAAATGGGAGTTGCCAGAAACAGGAAAGAAGAGATACTCATCACCCGATTAAGAATAGGACACACTAATTTAAACCAGGATCAAATGCAGGCATAACCAGGATCAAATGCAGGTAGCATGGGACTCGCTATGCCATCATCAAAGATCATAGGACTTAGGACAGCTTCCAAGCTCAAACGCAGGCATGACTCACGATCATATGCCTCCCTATGACATCATCACAGATCATAGGACTCACTCTGACAGCATCAAAAATCAAAGGCAGGCATCACTGAATGAGTGCTGACGTGCTCGCTTACACCCTTGCTTACGCCTGCTTTCTACGGGCATGCAGAAATACTTGCTTATACTTGGTTTCTATGGGCATGCATGGGTATGCACAGCCATGCACAAGTATGTACTAGTATGCTTAATTCAAGGAAACTGGCTGGAATGCTAAGGGGTTAAAAGAAAAGTTTCAAATAGGGTTTTAAGACAAAAGTTGCAAATTTACAAGAAAAAAGCTGAAAATGTTGGAGAAAAAAGTAAAAAAAAAAAAAAAAAGGTTGCAGATTTACAAGACAAAATTGCAAATTTAGGAAGAAAAAAATGGCAAATTTAACCTTTTAAAATTCCTGTGTTCCATGTGGAGAGGTGTGGGGGGGGGTAATTTTCTTTTCTCATTCAGTGAAGAAGGAATTTGATTTTCTTTACGCATGTTAAATTTAGGGAAACTGGCTGGAATACTAAGGGGATAAGTCTGCACACCTGAGAACATCAACTTGTTTTCAGTCTCTGCCTTTAATATAATGTATTATAATAGGTCCCCAAAGCTCAATAAAAAATAATGACCTATCAAACATGAGTTTGAAACTTGAACTTGACAGATTAATCAAAAATGTTTGTAGCAACACAACTGTCAGACGTTACAAAACTGTAATTTAACTCATAATGCACAAGCAAGAAAAGTGGCAACTTTTCATGTTTTACAGTCTGAAACATTCATGTTTTTTAGAATTTTTCCTGGAAAAGGGCACACAGGCAGTCGAATGAATGAATGAATGAATGAATGAATGAATGAATTTATTTATTTCGGATAGTACATTACAGGTTAAAAGAAACTGTATAATATAACAACAAGGTCAAATTAGACAAAGACTCCTTCTACTATACAATTCCACGTGAGTTATCCGAAATGGGTGATGGCTGAAGCCGCAGCTTATATTGCCCACCCATATTCCATCCAAGAATTCAAAGGAGAAAAAAGAGAAAACAAGACAAGAGCGATTACAATTTAAAACAAGGCTAAGACAAAATATGACTGATAGAAAAAGAAAACTGAGCTAGTCTAAGTTAAGCGGTTACTATTCAAAAACAAATCTAAGACATAGTGTCACAGAGAAAAAAGAAAAACTAAGCTATAACACAACACAGGCTGGAAATGTCAATCCTTATGTGAGTTTACATGTCGTCTTGTAAATATGTTTGGAGTATTTCTTCCTTTAGTTTTTGTTTAAATTGTCCAAGCTTTGTACATGATTTTAATTCAGGTCCAAAATCGTTCCATAATCTGACACCTTGCACTGAAATACAGTGTTGCTTGGTAGTTGTTCTCACTGTAGGCTTTTGAAATATACATGTTCCTCTGAAGTGATATCGTTTCTCCCTTGTTTGGAACAACTTTTGGATATTTGCGGGCAGTGATAGATTCTTCACTTTGAACATTATTATTGCGGTTTTAAAGTCGATCAGATCTTTCAACTTGAGAGTTTTTTGTTTAAGAAAAAGTGGGTTTGTTGGTTCCCTGTAAGCTGCTTTGTTGATTATTCTAATAGCTCTCTTTTGAAGCATAAAGAGTGGATATATGTTTGTTTTATATGTATTTCCCCATACTTCATTACAATATGTCATGTATGGGAGTATTAATGAATGATACAAGGTGTATAGTGTGGGTTGATTCAGCAAATTTTTCACTCTGTGTAATATTGCAATTGATTTGGATACTTTACCTTTTATATAATTAATATGTGGCTTCCAACACAGTTTGTTATCAATTATTACTCCAAGGAATTTAGTTTCGGATACCCTTTCAATCTCTACACCATTTACACTGAGTTTGGGTACTGGGTAGTTGTGATGGTTGTTAAAGACTATAAATTTTGTCTTGCTTAAATTGAGCGTTAATTTGTTTGAATCAAACCACAGTTTCAGCTTTCCTAATTCCTTTCCGAGTGTATCCAGAAGTTGTTCCAAATTGTTTCCACTGCATAGCAGGTTAGTGTCATCAGCAAACAATATTAAGTCCATTTTTTCTGAAACTTTACATATATCATTTATATACATATTGAATAATAATGGTCCCAAAACTGAACCCTGTGGGACTCCACAGGTGACCTTCAGTAGCTCTGAGTTTTTGTTGTTAACACATACAAACTGATATCTATTCTTTAAGTAACTTCTTAACCAGGACAGTGCTACCCCTCTGATACCACAATTTTGTAGTTTCTTTAATAATAGATTGTGATCTACTGTATCAAATGCTTTTTTAAGATCCAGGAATACTCCAACTGAATACTCTTTATTTTCAATGGCTGTTGATATTTTTTCTGTAAATTCCATTAAGGCATATGCTGTTGTCCTTTTGTGTCTGAACCCATATTGCTGCTCACACAATAAATCATTCTTCAGTATGAAGTTGTCAATTCTCTCATAGAATATTTTTTCAAGTATCTTGGAAAATTGCGGTAATAGTGAAATTGGTCTGTAGTTGGAGAGTTCCCCTCTGTCGCCTGTCTTGTAAATCGGAATTACTTTAGCTATTTTCATTGCATTGGGAAATATACCTGATTGGAGAGACAGGTTACAGATATACGTCAGTGGTTTCACTATGCATTCGATAACAGTTTTGACTAGTAGCATATCAATACCATCGCAGTCAGTAGATGTTTTACTTTTGAACGATTTAACAATTTCAATGACCTCTCTTTCGTCTGTGTTCTTTATGAAGATGGTGTCTTTTACAGCAGTGTTATTGCATATTGAATCACCTGTTGGCACCGTAGTGGGTATTTCTCGGGCCAGTTTAGGTCCAATGTTAACAAAAAAATTATTAATTTCATCTGCAGGTGAAGCTATATTCACATTCGGAGTCGATTTATTATTTTTTGGAGTGTTAGTTGGGTAGCTGGTATTTCTGCTTTTATTTCCAAGGATACTGTTGATTATTGTCCATGTATTTTTAATATTGTCTTTGTTTTTTTCCAGTTCTTTACTGTAATAGTCTCTTTTACTACATCTTATTATATATGTTAACTTATTTTTGTATGTTTTATACCGCTGCTCTGCTTCTTTTGTCCTTTTCTTTATGAAAGCTTTATATAATAAATTTTTCTTTTTACACGCCTTTTGTAGTCCTTTGGTTAGCCATGGTTTGTCAGTAAATTTGTGTTTAAGCTTTTTTTTAACTAATGGGCAGTTTTTTTCATAAAGAGTGGTTACAATGTTTGTAAATGTGTCATAGGCTTCATTTACATCTGATACATAGACTTCTGTCCAGTCTTGCTTCAGCAAGTCCTCTTTAAAAGAACTGATTGCGTTTGGTGATTTGTGTCTGAACGATTTTGAGATTTTTTCTGGGTTGGGCCCCGTGTGGCCATGGATAAGTGCAAAGATTGGCAAGTGGTCGCTTATATCATTTATCAATAATCCACTTTCTATTTTCTTGTCGAGAACATTGACAAACAGGTTGTCAATAAGTGTAGCAGAGTGAGCTGTGATTCTACTGGGATGTGTTATTGTGGGATATAGACTCATGCTGTACATAGAGTTCATGAACTCTGTAACTACATTTTGTTGATGTGGATTAAGTAGATCAATATTGAAATCTCCACAAATTGCTACCATTTTCTTACTAGTAATATTATTGTACAGCTCGACTAATTTATCTCTGAATGTCTCAATGCAAGTTCCCGGCGTTCTGTATATGCAGCTTATGATTAGATTTTTTGTTTTGTCTAGGTCAATCTCAACAGTAACACATTCCAGAATCCCTGGTAGTGCTGAGGACATTTCATTTACAAGCTTACATCTATATAGGTCATCAATATACAGTGCAACACCACCACCCTTTTTTTGAGATCTGTTAATGTTAAACATCTGATATCCCTCTATTGCCATCAGGGGAGCCTGGTCTGCATTAAGCCAGGTTTCAGAGACTGCTATAGCTGTGAATTTTCTGTTTAGCTGTTTTAAATAGTCCTGAATCTGTGAGAAGTTTTTGTTAAGACTTCTGCTATTGAAGTGTATTATTGACAGTTTACCATCTAATTGCACTTGACTTTTGAATTGCTTTTCAGTGTAATATTCACAGTGGTTATGAATATTATTGAAAAAGTGGTTATCAGGATCAATATCATTCTCCATCTCTTGTGGTTTATGTTCAGCATAGTGGCATATTTTTAGAGTTTGAGTTTCCTCACTCTGTGTTTCATAGTCAGTGTTCATCTGTATTTATCTAAGTCAGTAGCATCTCTGATCATTATACTTTTTGCTTGCTCAGGTGTTCCATTTAGTTTAATCCAAATTCTACAATTTCTTGTCCAGGTTGACTGTATCTTATTATGTTTCTTTAGCATCCGTGCCTGCCGTGCTAATTCAGCGTTTTTTTTTGTCAGGTGTTCATTTAGGTAAACTTGAGTTTCCTTTAGTTTTTTGGCCTGCCTCAGTATGTCATTTTTCACCCTCCTGTTCACAAAGCGCATCACAATTGATTTCTTTGTTTTGTTATCTTTCTTCGGTAAAGCATAACAGGCTGAGATCGCATTGGCTTCTACCTTAATGTCTTTATCATTAAGGAACTGAAGCACTTGGTTTTCTAAGGACATTGATTCACTTATGGAAGCATGTTCACCACTCAGTCCTGTAGCGGCATGGGCGTACGACTGATATCTGATGTCTAGTCCACTTATAACTATGTCATCAATGCGAGAACCTTGTTCAAGATCCTCGACGCGTTGCTCCAAAAGACGCCCGTGTTGCTCCAGGTCCATAATTTTTTTGTCTTTTTCTTTTATTATTGAATGTAGGGCTTGTACCTCCTGTATTAGGTCTAATAGGTTCATTATATAATCAAACCCTAAAAATCTTGGACAAAAAGCCCATTAGGTGGCATCACTGTAATGTTTTAAAAAAATACAACCTATTGAGTTTTGAGAGCTTCATTGACCTCTGTCTTCTGAAATTAACGTTCAAATGTTTCCATAAATCAGCACCCGAGCCACTTGCTGGTTTCGTCCAAAGACAGGACAGCAGCAGAGCCACCAGGAGTTCTGTTAACAATAACTGTAAAATATTCCACCGCAGAACCACATTTGGACAAACAGCTTTCTCTATAAAGGGCAGTCACATCTGGAACACAATGCCAAATGAAATTAAAATAATAACGGACTTTAAAACATTCACTAAAAATGTTAAAAACTGGCTGAAAAATAAACAAGAATGTACTCATGTATGAATTAATTGTCTGCAAAGTGAGAGTGAATGAAGGGAAGGAATAAATGTGTTTGTTTATAGTGAGTGACGGAGGGAGGAAGGCCTGAAATAGGCAAATGTGAGTTATGTTATATGTGTTAAATGTGAGTCAGGCTGTTATATTTGTGTATTTATAATATTTATAATATTTATGTTAAATGTGAGTCAGGCTGTTATATTTGTGTATTTATAATATTTATAATATTTATAATTGTGTATTTATAATTTTTCTGCATTGATGTATGTGGTTATTGTGTATATTTTTTATCTTGATTCTTTTTTCTAAAGCCCATCCAGGGACAAGAGTTGCAAATTAGCTAATAGCTATACACTCTATGTGCAACACATCAGATTGATTGTCTTTGATTAATTGTCTATGTTTATTGCACTGTCCCTGTCAAATAAACTAATCTACTACTAATATTTTGTCCTGCTGGCTAGTCACTTTGGCCAGTTCTTCTAACACAAAGTTCAGAGTTTTTTTAATTTCTTCCATTTCCTCTTTTTTGGGTGGCATTTTACTGACCTGTGGATAGAAATAAGCAGAGAATCCGGCTAGGCCTCAACTAGCTCGGTCACTACTGGACCCGCCGCTCCTGCGCAGCTTCTCCGCCGAGTGACACTGCTCAGCTCCGCAGATCACCGCCGTCTATTGCCGGCGCCTGCCTCCGTCTACCTGGCCAGTTATGTCGTGCACCGCCGGCGCAGCCGGAATCCACCGATCACAGCCACTCGTCGCCGTCTGGCTAGGCGGCTCCTCCGCTGGGCCCCGTCTAGGCCCCGTCACCGACCGCCGTCAGTCTGGTAGTTCCTCGGCTGGGCCTCGCAATTCGATAGTCGACTATCAAATTAGTTGTCGATTAATTTTCTGATGATCAACAAGTCGATTAGTTGATTAATCATTACAGCACTAGTGTCAACCTTGACGTTTTAACTGCAAACCCGTATTCAGAGGTCATGATCCCAAGGTGAACCTGTGTAGCAAGTTTGGTGACCCTAGCTTTATTTGTTGCACAGTAATAATGCATAGGAAATGTTAACATTTACCTTTGACCTTTTGACCCCAAACCCATAGTCAGAGGTCAGGATCCCAAGTTGAACCTGTATATCAGGTTTGGTGGCCCCAGCTTTACGCATTTTATAGTAGTAAATTTAGCATTTACCAGGGCTGTACAGCGCAACATACTGTATATGTCGCACATGCCACATAAAAATTGGTCTGTGCGAAGAATGAATGAATTGACGTAGCACTGGTGCAATGAGAAACTATTGAGAGTCACCAGCAATTTTAAAAGCCTTATCATTTTGTCGCCCCATGTCAAACTCAGCGCAGATCAGTGATACACTGATGCATATATGTAGTTCAAAGGATGCTGCTCTTCGTTCTCCATTACAATGGACAGAACTGCAAAACACACCCTGTCTACACGAACAGACAATGTTTGTGTGCACAAGCTGCACTTTTGAGTGTTTCATTTAGTGCCTCACAAAGCGGGATATGTTTTATTTCAGAGGGGACTGTCACAGGAAAAAAAGAGTAGATGTGAGGTGAATTGGGCGGGATGCAAAGATTGCACCTTGCCAACAGGAGAGACGGTTCTCTTCTCCACTGCTCCAGGAGTGAAAAAATGCTCTTATAAAAGTAACATTTTATCAGTTTCTTTTAGCTTCTCCTGGACGCACAGTGGGTTCATTTCACGTAGGTTTATGGAGGGGAGTGCGATGGAGAAAAAGGGAGCTCCATAAGGAGGCAGTGTCATAAACTCCCCGTGCGCTTTTCCACAGCACACGGAGGAGGAGATATGGACAAGGATTTAAGCGCAGGATTATGCACCACACATATTTATTAAACACGACCACACTGATTCACAGTTATAAGTCATATATTCCACTGTAGCTTAGGGAATCCATCAGGACGCTCAACAGTCAATTGGCGAGGACCACTGGGGAAAACACTAACGGAAATACTCACTGGACTGTAGTTGTCCGAGAAGTCCACATAAAGCACTGAGTGAGAATAGTCCTCCTTAGACGTGACTTCATACGATGAACAATGGCCGTAAATGGAGTGCAATGACTCAGCAATGCATGACTGGAAAAAGGCTCTTTAAGTACACGCATTGCTGGGGATTGTAGATTGAACGCACCTGGGCGAGGACTGGAAAGATGACCAACGGGGCTGGGAACAGCTGATGATAATCAATGAGGGGGTGTGGTCGGACCGGCAGACTGTCAGCAGTACACACAGCTGCCAGCCCCAGAGCAGTGGCTATGGATACGGTAACACACTGGAAATACATACTAAACGTGCATACACAACGGCACCGCGACCCACGGAGAGATCAGGATCGAGCCGGGGGGAACCAAGCCGGCTCAGCTCCTGACAGGCAGAGGCCTTCTTTTTTTTTTTTACGCTTCAGTCTAGAGGTGTCAAATATATGACCCACAGGCCAAAACTGGCCCGTTAGTTTGTATGGTGTGGCAAGTCTGTTAAGGTGGTTAGGATTGATAACTGATGTGGAAATATATGTAAATTTAAAATATGCATGACTATGAACCTCTGTAGCAACAGTGCTGAGCAACAAAGTTAACATACAGTGCTGTTTATCACAGTGCAACTGGAATGTTAACTTTGACCTTTGACCCCTTGACCCCAAACCCATAGTCAGGTCAGGGTGTAAATCGTCCAAGATGTGTATTAGATACAACTACTGCATTGATTTGAAAAACCTACATCATTTCTTTCAGTTGTTATTGTGTTTAGAAGATTTAGGAAAATCTGACCTCTGACCTTTGACTTCAAGGTCATCTGATGAGAGTGAAATTGAAATGTGCCTATCATCACAGTATATCAAATCATGGTACCAAGTTTCAAAACAATCTGAACAAAACTGTAGGATGAGCTGATTTCACAAAAGTGGGACAGACGGACAGATTGACCCATCAGATAATCCCCCTTTGGTCTTCACCCAAAGGACTCTTCGACTCCATTGGACTTCAACCGGTGGGGGATAATAAAAATTCCCAACTTTAAAAAAATACAACACAGGCTTAAAAAGAGTTTTAGCACAGCAGCATTGGTTAAAATATTTGCAGGACTGTACAGAAGCCTGTTTAGGTCATACATACATACGCTTTATTTTCCCGAGATCACGCATTAATTTCAATTGTTTTCTCGAGATCTCGAATTATTTATGAGTTATCTCGACATAACAGTTGTTGTTTTCACGAGATCACCAGATGATTTTCCCAAGATCTTGACAAAACAATAGAACACGCTCGTGGGCTGTTCATTAACAGGATACGTCAGTTCAGAGTAGCTGTTACAGTGTGAGATGACCAGGAATATGGATCATACATCCATCCATCCATCTTCTTCTGCTTAATCCTTTTTGGGTCGCGTGGGGGCTGGATCAATGCATCACATATTTATTCAATCAAGGTCTGACACAAGATGAAATAGCACTATGCCTTGCTGTTATAGACAATATATACATTAGTGTGCATCATTTAAGAAGAGTCTTAGCGAGATTTCAGCTTTATCGGTGGCGCAATCTAAGTGAGTCTGATGTCATCATCAACTACATCGCTGACCAGCTTTGAGGCCCAGGGCGTCTCCTTGGATACCGGATGATGACTGAGAGATGCAGATCGGCAGGACTGTGGATCAGTAGGAACGTGATGTATGCAGTGCAGTCAATTCTGGACCCAGAAGGTATCCAACAGAGAAGGGCTAGGAGACTCACAAGAAGGCACTACAGTGTCCCGGGACCAAATTACATTTGGCACATGGACTCATATGATAAACTCACACCGTTTGGCGTCGGAGTTAATGCGTGCATTGATGGTTTTTCACACCATATCATCTGGATGCAAGCAAACGTCACAAACAGTAAACCTGAGGTTATTGCAGCCTATTTCATTGGTGCTGTTAGTGAGCTGGGAGGCTGCCCAAAAATAATCAGATCAGATCTTGGCACCGAGACTGTGCACGTCAATAGATTCCAACGTTTTCTGTGTGAGGATGAAAATGGCTTAGTTCATGGGCCTTGTGTCCTTCAAGGAAGAAGTACTGCTAATCAAAGGATTGAAAGCTGGTGGGGAATCTATGGAAGACAAAATGTAGAATACTGGAGAGACTTGTTCATGGAGTTCCAGTCAGTGGGCGACTTCAATGGAGATCTGGTGGACAAGGGTCTCATTCACTTCTGCTTCCTTCATCTTATCCTCAGTGACTGCCCTAAACAGGGGTCTGTTTCTGAGCAACAGGTTGCCACAAAAGAGCTGAAGGACGAAATTTTAAGAGCAAAACAAAATTATAAATCAGAGTTGGCAAGCAAGATGGCAACAAAGAAACGGTTCAGCCTGGGCCAGTATGAAAACTATTGCAGGCCTTCAGAGCACAGAACGCAGTAATCGTGTGTTTTTAGATGGTTTTAATTCAGACACAGAGCTGGCTAATGCTCTTAATTGTTTTTATGGTCGTTGTGACTCCTTTGATTTCAGCACTGAAACCCAAGATTTGAAGCAGAAACTCAAAGACAATCAGCACTTTAATATTGAGGTGCAGGATATTAAAAGGGCGTTCTGCGCTGTAAAAGTGAACAAAAGTCAGGGCCCTGATAATATATGTGGGCGCTTGGTAAAGTCCTGTGCACATGAACTGAGTCCTATATTTCATTATATTTTCAATAAGTCCTTACAGACACAACATGTGCCTAAGATCTGGAAAGAAGCCGTGGTTGTTCCCGTTCCAAAATCCAGCTGTCCTAAAACGGTAAACAACTTTAGACCAGTTGCTTTGACTTCAATTTTAATGAAAATTTTTGAAAAACTAGTCAGATGTGAGGTCCTAAAGCAGACTGAGCATGCATTGGATCCTCTGCAGTTTGCCTATAGGGCTCACAGAGGAGTGGAGGACGCCACTGTCACTCTGCTTAACATGCTTTTTAAACATCTGGATTTTAATGGGACACACGCCAGGCTTTTATTTGTGGACTTTTCCTCCACCTTTAATACAATCCAACCTCATATTTTAGTTGAAAGGCTCCTGCAACAATTTGATTTGAGCAATAATCTGGTGGGTTGGATTCTGGATTTCTTAACCAACAGGACGCAGAGAGTAAGGGTCAATGGTACATTGTCTGACCAAAAGTGCTCTTCTACTGGCTCTCCTCAGGGGTGTGTGTTGTCACCACTACTCTTCATCCTGTACACAAACATGTGTCGGAGCAGACATGACAACAGACACATTATAAAGTATGCTGATGACTCAGTTATTGTTAGTCTCCTCCAGGATGGTGAGAGTGGCCACGGCCCAGTAGTTGATGATTTTGTTCACTGGTGTGAGGATTTCTACCTGCAGCTGAATACGACAAAAACTAAAGACATGATTATTGACTTTAGGAGGAAAACTCCCAGGCACAAAGTCACCGTACTAAAAGGCCAGACCACCGAATGCGTACAATCCTACAGATATCTTGGGACGATTATTGATAGTAATTTAAACTTTGAAGAGAACTGTGAAAGGGTGTGCAAAAAGGGTCAGCAACATTTACATTGCTTGAGAAAACTTGCACGCTTCCAAATTGACCGAACCATAATCGCAATGTTTTATCGGGCTTTTATTGAATCTGTTTTATCCTTTTCTTTAGTGTCATGGTTTGGTCAGGTAAAACTGAAACAGAGGAAATCCTTGGATCAGGTAGTTAGATGGTCCGGTCGTTTGCTTGGTGAGTCACAGCTGAGCCTGACATCCCTGTACACCAGACAAGTACAGAGAATGGCTACCTCCATTTTAAATGATGACTCCCACCCTTTGCACTGCAACTTTCAGCTTCTTCCCTCAAGACGGAGGTTTGCTGTCCCAAAAAGTAAAGCCCAGCGCTACAAAAACAGCTTTGTTCCTGCTGCTGTCAAAGAGTTGAACAAGTTGTAACAATATATTGCACATAATTTAGGTACCTATTTATTAACTCCATTTTATATTTACTTATTTTTGTAGGATGTTATTTGGGTTCTAAATATTTTATTGGGTTTTAGACCTTTGAGTTTTTAACCTCTTTGACTAGTTTTTAACTTTTTAATATGACCCTTCTCTCTTACCTCTGGTTTTTCTCTCATCTCTTTGTCTTTATACCCTGATTGATGGAGCCTTGAGTATTTTTATCATGTCTATAGTCAGTTTCATGTGTGCCTGTGTTTGTGTCTATGTTGAATGCAATTGTGGCTTGTAAATATGGATGTCACCAGACTGCAAAACAAATCTACCTACAGGTACAAATAAAGTAACCTGAACCTGAACCTGCCCTCCCTCACATTTACGCACACACGACTAGAGGTGGGTAGAGTAGCCAGAAATTAGTAAGAAAAAATGGATTAAATTACAAGTAAAAGTAGCGTTACCTTATATTAATTACTCAAATGCAAGTGAAAGCACCCCTGCCCCCAAATCACCCAAGTAAGAGTAAGAAATAGCTTCCTATTTAAAAAGTTACATAAGTGACTACAACTTTACACTTGCCAGTTTGAGAGGTTTGCCTCTTTAATTCATGTGTCTTTTCCTGTAGATTTACTACCTTTTCCTTGTAAATTTGAAATATTTTTCAAACTAATTAGACTTTTATTTACTCCTACAGTTGTTTTCCTTTTCACAATTTGTATGAATTTTTGTTGTGCATTTGAAACTTTTTTCTTATAAACTGGTGAGTTTTTTTCCTCAATAATTTCAGACATTTTTCATGTAAATTTATTACTTTTTTCATAAATCTTTGTTGTTTTATTCCTAAATTTATGTCTATTTAATAAAAAAATGTACTGTTTTTATCTGATAAATCTGAAACAGTTTGTGATAAAATTGTGACTTTTTTAAAAGATATACTTGCAACTTTTACTCATAAATTGGCAAAGCAATAATAGAACAATGATTTCAGTGCTAAGCTGAAGGCAACAAAATTATGAATGAAATTATATTTAATGAAACAGAATTCACTAAAATGACCTAAAGATGTAATCATGACACTTTTTACATTATAAAGAATCATAATCAGTGAAAAGTAACTCAGAATGACCAAATGCACTGTAGTAAAAGTAAGTGTTATTATTTATGAAAATGGCACATAACTGTGAAGTGTGGTGTGGTGACGTGCACTTCCTGTCACCACACCGCCCTATATAAGGCAGAGGGCATCTATATTGTGGCCCCTTTGACCGGTGCCCTCTGCCAGGTGCCTGCTGTGTTACTGCATTCTAAGTTCCAACAATAAAGCTGTGTTCGCCCTATTATCTGGCCTTGTCCTTCACCCAGCTATTTTACCAACATAACAGGTGTTTTTCTTAAAAATGTACTCACGAAAGTGTAAAGAGTATCCTCCAATAAAGCTATTGACAAAAGAACAAATTTCTGAAGTTACTTGAGTACATCTACTTGAGCAAATGTAACAAGTTACCCCCCCCCACACACACACAGAGGCTAGATAGAATAAATGTCAATACGCAAAACAAGAATATTCCAAGTAATTATTGTTATTGAATAATTAACAAAATTAGCATTTGTTGAACTGTGATGTGAATGATGGTAATATTATAAGGTCTTCATTTTTGAAACTTTCAGTGTGTCATTTTTTTACAGGAAGAACTGGACACTGTGGTGAGAATGTGGGACAGCCATCGGATCCGGCCAGGTGGCAGTGGTTGTGACTTGTGTCATGGAAGGCCTTTCCTCATGTACTATGCACCAGAGCTGCACCAGGCACGAGACGAACTCCAGCCAGTGGACTATGACAAACTTGATATTATTCTAGAAGAGGACATTTGTCTTTGGAAAACTGGCATTACATGTGATTCAGACCTTTATGAGCTCTGTGTTATGATCATGGATGGATCAGTATTTGGAATAACATTAAGTCTGATGATGTTGACAGGGAATCATTTCATGGAAAGAGTGTCCTTTAGAAGCAGATACTGTATATGATTTTTTTAAAAAAATAATAAGATTGTTCCTGTAAAAACTATTTTAAAATCAAACTAATCTGTATACAAGTCAGGTAACTTACAGAAACATTTTGACTTTGAGTATAGAGACAAAATCAGAGCGAGTAATTTACCAACACATGGGAGATGTGCGCTGTAAGTAGAATCTCACAAGTCTCTCCAAACACTTTATTTTACATGTCCAGAAAATCAGTATTCTCACACCAATATGAAGTGGCTGTAAAAAAAGATAAACAACTTATTTAAGTTTGGAAAACACTTTAATAAAATGTGAATACAACAGTTTGACTTTTTTCCGTTTCATTCCATTCCATCTCATTACATAAAACAAGTATGGGAAGCACGGTAATGCATTAAACAAGATCATGCAGCAGTCATCAAACTGTAATTCGCCTCTGGGTAAACTCAGTCACTGAGAACATCAACAACACACCAGCATGTGGATTAAAACATGAATACATTGCCATGTATAATCTTAAATGTTTTGTTAAAAAGTAAAATGTATCAGAAAAACAGCACAAAGCCTGTTGTTTGCAAAGCATGGAAATACATTTAATAAACTCAGGTAACAGTCATGAAACTGTAATTCTGCAACAATGTCTGGACAAACTCAACCACTGAAAACAACAAAAACACACCAGCATGTGGATTAAAACATGAATGCATTACTTTGTGTCCAGCAACTAGTTACAATCACTCAAATAACTTTTCACAAAATTGTGCTTGTATGACAAGACCTATTGCAGGATACTCTCACTTGAGTAAATTTTTGATGGAAGAAGCTGCACTTTTACTCAAATTTGGCCGTACTCTAAGTGATTTTTGGTTTTACAAATTTTAAAACTGCTTATAAATGTTATTGTTTATACTGTACTTTTTCTCAGCAGAAATAACTACACTTATAAATATATTAATAAATCTATATTATTGACATCAGTACTGATTTTCTTCTTCTATTTGGGCCCCAATTAAAAAAAAGTAATGAAAAAGTAATAAATTCATGATAAAAGTAAAATATAAAAAGTCTGACTTGTATATCTAAAAAACCCTCACAATTTTATGACAATAAAGTTTCAAATGTTGAAGAAAAAGGTATTTTTTAAGTTGCACATTTGGGTGGTGAATTAACAAATTTATCTGGAAAAAATTTGAAAAATTTCTGAAAAAGTATTGTACATTTATAAGAAAAAAACCTCACACACTGGCGACCATCAACTCACAGCATAACTAACTTGGAGTTTCTTACTTTTACTCAAGTAACTTTTGGCAACTACTCTTACATGTACTTGACTACTACTCTCCAACAGATCTAAGAATTGGCTTCCAGCACTTTATTATAAAAGATGGTTGTTGCACCAGCTCCTTGTGTGTGATTTCTTCCAGCAATCTTTTTAAGTTTTGCTCTGTTGGTAGAGTGGTGCAGTTTTGACTGCTCAGAATGGTGTGAAGCTCTTCCACATCAGAGCCTCTGAAATCATTCAAAGCCTTTGTGAGTACACCCTTCTCAGTGGGGCTAATATTGGTGATGATATTGAAAGGGCTTCATTTAGAAATGGTGGAGCCAGTTGTACAGGTAAGTATTTGAATCTCTGCCATCCAAAGGCCAAAATATAGGCAACAGCTTTCCATTTCCTTTCTTGGAAGGCATGGTACAAATCTGGAATCTTGTATGCCGTTCCAGATGTTCTGGATGCATAAGATTTACTCCAGAAATGTCATGGCGGCCGCTGGGCCGTCATCACCATCATCATCACCACCAGCTGCGCGCACACCGGCAGGTGCCAATCAGCAGTCTTTAAAGGCCAGAGTCACCGACGGCTCGGCACGGAGTCGTCTGTCGTCTTTGCCCTGCAATGAGCCAAGATCACGACCTCAAGCCAAGTCAAGGACTACACGTCAAGACCAGCCACGTAAGCAATCTCTACACTCATCTTCCCCTAGCCTTCTCCCCTGTGCACAGATGGACCTCCCTGGCGGCGGACAAATTACCCCAGCTGACGGGGTGTCACCTCATCCTCCTCGGAGTTCCTCTTCACCCCCGCTACATCGGGCACCACGAGCACCACGTCGCACGGGCACTCGGAGCCAGCAGAACACATCCTGTGGCGCATGCAAGTAAGCGTAACCATCTGCAAATTTCCCACCGTCACGAACAGCTGTAATTGTTTGTGCTTGTGTGTTCCAGGGTTGCCAGGTCGCCATCAGAAACGCTCAGCTCCTGTGACCAGACATTTACACTCTCACTCATTACACTCACTAATCATCAATAAAGAATAATTGTCTATATCTACTCGTGTCAGCGTCTGTCTCCTGGGTCCCGAAACATGTCAAGAAATCAGTAATACAGTCCATAAGATAAGATAAGATAAGCCTTTATTAGTCCCACAATGGGGAAATTCCAGGATTGCAACAGCACAGGGATAGCAACACTCAGAGCAACAATCAGAAGGCAAGAAAAAAACAAGAGCAACGAGTATACATATGTACATATAAATTTAAATATATATATATATATGTATATACTGTATAGACACAGTGCAGAGCATTGTAGCTAGATGGAATAAATATATGAGTATATAAACACAGTGCGGAGTATTGTAGCTAGATGGAATGAAACAGCACAACCGTCTACTTAGTTATCCTACATGGTATGATTATGTACCCATACATATTCTCACCCTCCATAGCGACCGGTATTTTCCTAGTTGTATACCGGAGGGGACCATTGTGTAAGTCTGTTGCGTCTTTTGCATTCAATACTATTAGGTTGTCACGTCTTTTTGCTATCTCTGCGAGCAGCCCTGCTTAGGTTGTACAGTCTGACAGCCGTAGGTAGGAAGGACCTGCGAAACCTCTCGGTTGTGCATCTAGAATGATGTAGTCTGCTGCTAAATGAGCTCCTCAGTGCATTCAGTAACTTCATAACTTCATAACTTAATAACAAGACCACTTCCAACTTCATTTTCCAGCTCACCGCTTTCCAGCACACGTTTAAATCCAATATTGGCATTGAGTATATTTGCATCCAAAAATGCCTCAATCGCGTCCGAAACACACTGTACTTTGTGAATAATAATGGTCTGCTTTTCTACTATGTTCTCTGGATTGTCATAAAAATTTTCTGATGAGCTGGTTGTTGAGGTGAGGTCTGACATTGTTTCTGCTGTTGACTTACTTTCGAGGGAAGCATATGAGTCACAGTTTGTGGGCATAGGGTTGAAACTTGGTACTTCAGTTGCAGATTCAGGATTATCATTATCTGTCAGTTGCTGGATTATTACAGTCTCTGGTACTGGAATCGGGATTGGAACTCACTTGAACTTCAATCACATCTGATGCCTGCTGTTCAGCATGGAAGGGTTGGTAAATTAGTGTGTCACAGAGAAGATCCAAAGAAATGTTTTCATCATCACCCAAGAAAATGACTTCTTCATCAGGGGATAGACTCAATGTCTGTACTGCAGATGCTTTAGATGTCTGAAAAGTTGGGGTAGAATTAGAATTTTCATGCATGATAGGGCTAGAGCTAGAGAAAGATCTTTCTGAGGACGGAGAGGAAAGAGGGCTCCATGAGCGCTGAGGAGACATGCTATGGGAGGAAGTTTTGGAAGAAAGATCTGGTGAGGTGGGGGCCTCTGCTCTCTGAAATTTCTCCAGTCAAGTTGCTTGTGCTAATGACTCTCTTAAATCTGAATCATTAATTTGTCTTTTCTTCAAACATATGTACAACCTAAGCAGTTTATGATGAGTCACATCATACAGCTCTCCAACTGTTAGAGTCCCATCTAAAGGTTCCATTGAACCCATCACACAAACTGTGAACTCAAAGTCCTCAACTCTTTCTTTTGAAGATTCCCCACTGGGAAAGAATATTTTCTTCCCATCCCCAAGAATTTTGTTCACAGTGTCATTTTTCTTGGCAATGACCTCTCTTGTGCCCCCACCAGTTGGTCATCTGACCTGCCTGAAATAACCATCTTGATAATTCATCCAGCCCAGTTCTATTTTTCTTGTTTTTTTGTGCAGCATTCCTGTTTCCCAAGCCAGGTCCTGAGGAAGAATGATTTGATGAACTTGTTGTCACTTGGCCAAAGCTTGGAAGTCTCATTTTTGCTCATAAACATTCTACAAGTTTCTTTTTTCTTCTCTGCATTACTCCCAGCTTCTGCTGAGGATGAGCCTCTCCAGTTTTTGGCAAACAAGTGGTCTCCAAGATGAGGAAGATACTCTGACAGGGTTTCCTCATCCATCATCCTGACCACATCCTGGTGTATCTGTCAGACCAAAGAAACAACAATCATTAGTCTCAGTGTCACTATGAGGTTAGGACAGGTGATATTCAGTCTGAAAATGCTAAGATTATTGTCTTAAGGAAAAGTTCACTTTAAAACTCACTTTATGCATATACTATTCAATTATGTGTGGGTCCCCACACATTTTGACCAATGAATTTTCAAAACCAGAATCAGAACCAGAATCAGAATCAGATTTATTGCCATTGTTCATGTAGTATACAAACTAGGAATTTGTCTTGGTGCAATGCTGCAACTTTAAACATGATAAAATAAAAGAAATAAACTATGCATGCAATAAAGTGTAGAATAAGAATGAGTAATACTAGTCAGCAGTTTTAAATATATTAGCGAGCAGCAGATATTGTGGAGAACCATATAGTGCAGTTGGTAATGCAAAAAGAAAACAGTGATGATTGACATGAGTCTGGTTGAGCTGCTGTACATAGTGCACGAGAGTCAATAAGTCACTTCGTGTTCAGCAGTCTGATGGCAGAGGGGAAGAAGCTGTTCATGTGATGGGAGGTTTTAGTCTGAATGGACCGAAGTCTTCTACCTGAGGGGAGAGGGGCAAACAGTACGTGACCAGGGTGTGAAGGATCGGCTATGATCCGGCCAGCACGCCTCCAGGTCCTGGAGATGTACAGATCCTGGAGAGATGGGAGCTTGCAGCCGATCACCTTCTCAGCAGTGCGCACGACGCGCTGCAGCCTTAGTCTGTCCCTGGCAGTGGCTCCTGCGTACCACACGGTTATGGAGGTGGTGAGGATGGACTCGATGATGGCTGTGTAGAACTGCACTAACATCTTGGTGGGTAGCTTGAGCTTCCAAAAGGAGCCAAAAGGAGCAGGAGGAGGATGAGGAGGACAGAAAAGAAGAGGGAGGAAGAAGGGGACAGGAAGAGGGTGTCAGGAGTTTGAGGAAAGGACAAGAAAATAAATTAGCAGGAAAAATGGGGAGAAGAGCTAGTATGCATACGAGGAGAAGAAATGGAAGATGAAAGCAGGAGTGGGAGAGAAAAGGAGAAGGATGTTGAGAAGACAAAGAGAGGTGGAGGAGAAGAGCAAGGGGAGAGGAAGAGGAGCAGAAGAAGTGGAGAGGAACAGAAAGAGAAGGAGAGGAGGAGTTTGAGAAACATACAAAACCAGTATATAATAAAAAAAAATCCAAAATATTATTTTCACACTTATACCAGGAATGGAAATCTCTTATTTCAGAACTTTGATAGACTTTTCATGACCAGGGGAGGCCTGGCCATGGGAATGCGGCTGCTTATAGCCATAAAGCAAGTTTGCAAATGATCCTTTAAAATATTCTAATAAGGAGCATTTCACAAAATGGCAAGATCCAAATTCTTGAGCTACAGTATCTCACAAAAGTGAGTACACCCCTCACATTTTTGTAAATATTTTATTATATGTTTTCATGGGACAACACTGAAGATATGACACTTTGATACAATGTAAAGTAGTCAGTGTACAGCTTGTATAACAGTGTAAATTTGCTGTTCCCTCAAAATAACTCAACACACAGCCATTAATGTCTAAACTGCTGGCAACAAAAGTGAGTACACCCCTACGTGAGAAAGTCCAAATTGTGCCCAAAGTGTCAATATTTTATGTGGCCACCATTATTTTCCAGCACTGCCTTAACTTTCTTGGGCATGGAGTTCACTAGAGCTTAACAGGTTGCCACTGGAATCCTTTTCCACTCCTCCGTGATGACATCACGGAGCTGGTGGATGTTAGTTTCTTTAGCAAGGCAGTGGTCGTCTTGGAGGTGTGTTTGGGGTCGTTATCATGTTAGAATACTGCCCTGCAGCCCAGTTTCCGAAGGGATCATGCTCTGCTTCAGTATGCCACAGTACATGTTGGCATTCATGGTTCCCTCAATGAACTGTAGCTCCCCACTGCCGGCAGCACTCATGCAGCCTCAAACCATGACACTCCCACCACCATGCTTGACTGTAGGCAAGACACACTTGTCTTTGTACTCCTCCCCTGGTTGCCGCCACACACGCTTGACACCATCTGAACCAAATAAGTTTATCTTGGTCTCATCAGACCACAGGACATGGTTCCAGTAATCCATGTCCTTAATCTGCTTGTCTTCAGCAAACTGTTTGTGGGCTTTCTTGTGCATCATCTTTAAAAGGGGCTTCCTTCTGGGACGACAACCATGCAGACCAATTTGATGCAGTGTGCAGTGTATGGTCTGAGCACTGATAGGCTGACCCCCCAGTCCTTCAACCTCTGCAGCAATGCTGCCAGCACTCATACATCTATTTTCAAAAGACAACCTCTGGATATGACGCTGAGCATGAGCACTCAACTTCTTTGGTCGACCATGGCGAGGCCTGTTCTGAGTGGAACCTGTCCTGTTAAATCACTGTGTGGTCTTGGCCACCGTGCTGCAGCTCAGTTTCAGGGTGTTGGCAATCTTCTTATAGCCTAGGCCATCTTTATGTAGAGCAACAATTCTTTTTTTCAGATCCTCAGAGAGTTCTTTGCTATGAGGTGCCATGTTGAACTTCCAGTAACCAGTATGAGACCGATAACACCAAATTTAAGGATAAGCCGTCTTTATTGTCATTCAAATCCATACAGCCAATCACGTACAGTGTAACAAAATTATGTTTCTCTTATCTACAATGTTAATCACACACATATATAGAATCAGAGGGATCGCTGCCATGCAAGGCGCTGCCACAAATTTCCCTCCTCCGTTCCATTGTTGCACCAAGCTGGACGACAGGAAGTTCTGCTTTTTTTTTTTTTAAACGGTCTTTGGCATGACCTGGCTTTGAACCCTGGCCTCCCGGGTGTGGGGCGGATGCTTTACCAACTGAGCCACCACTCTGCTAACTCTGGTTAACACACCTGCTCTCCATTCACACCTGAGACCTTGTAACACTAACGAGTCACATGACACCGGGGAGGGAAAATGGCTAATTGGGCACAATTTGGACATTTTCACTTAGGGGTGTACTCACTTTTGTTGCCAGTGGTTTAGAAATTAATGGCTGTGTGTTATTTTGAGGGGACAGCAAATTTACACCGTTATACAAGCTGTACACTGACTACTTTACATTGTATCAAAGTGTCATATCTTCAGTGTTGTCCCATGAAAAGATATAATAAAATATTTACAAAAATGTGAGGGGTGTACTCAATTTTGTGAGATACTGTATGTGGTCTCAGAGGGATTTTAATTAATGCTGTGCTGGGGTACCAGCATTAGTTAAAAGATTTTCTATTTGACAGATGCCACATTTAAATAGAAGTTTGGTAACAACTAAGGAGATGGAAACCATAATGAGAAATAAAGCAGCGCAATGAGAGTTGTCAGCAGTTTAGGCTGTATGACAAACAACACAGAAATGTATTTCCTTTCTGTAATGACACCACCCTTTTCAATGTAGGTGGACCAAACTTTTTTTTTCAATTTATTGTAAAAATTATAGCCTATAAAATAGAAGTTTTGACATCAGGTTTACAACTTGTGGCTGTCCTGTAGGTCATAACTGTACTGTGAGAAAATAAATAAATAAATAAAAACTAGCTCACTGTATCACCACACAATTACCACAGAACACAGCCAATTTACCAGGACAGCCTTCCTCTATGAAAGTATGCAAGCTGATTTCCCATTAGCATAGACATTATGCTTATTCATTGATATGTTGAACATGTAAGTAATGCTTTTTTTTTTTATCTATAACTATATCTATTTCTAAAACAACCACAAAATCATCTTCAGCACCATGTAAAACAATCTTAAGCATGAATTGATCCCATATCATTTTAATGGAAGGTTTGTTCAAAATCACATTTTATTCACCTTGTCCTGGGACATTTTCTCAAGGTTTTCTTCAGGCTCCCCTCTGTCTCTCAAGGTAGCTAGGAACAAATCATCCATTGTGGTCCAGCTGACAGAAAGACATCAGTGTTAGCTCTGGGAGACTCAGAAATAAACAAAACTGAAAACCTCACTTTTCGTGACTATAATTTTCTCACAAAGGCAACAGAACCTATAGGAACTCTGGTTCCGCCAGACTGACGGCGCCACACGAGTTGGCTGCCCTTTGCAACTGCCTTTTTTTTTATCTTCCTTCTTCTTTCTACACCTTTCACTCTATATATATATCACGGACACACAGATCGCCCCAAAGGTCTCCCGAGTTGGCGGACAGAGCCTCTGTTTACAGCAGGAGACGATAGAGCAGGGAGGAGCTAACTAGCACTCAACCGCCACCCGGTGCTAACGGAGAAACTCGACATACTGAGGAACTGTAGTGAAAACGACGCAGGTGCCGGGCTGGAGTTTAGGCGGCGTGCAAGAAATATAAGACAGAATAATAAAGAGCGATGGCAAGAACCAAGCAGACTGCCCGTAAATCTACTGGAGGAAAAAGCCCCCCCAGGAATCAACTAGCCACCAAGGCTGCTCGGAAAAAGCGCTCCGGCCACAGGCGGAGTGAAGAAGCCTCATCGTTACAGGCCCGGTACCGTGGCTCTGAGAGAGATCCGTAGCTACCAGAAATCCACGGAGCTGCTCATCCGTAAGCTGCCCTTCCAGCGCCTGGTGAGGGAGATCGCTCAGGACTTCAAGACCGACCTGCGCTTCCTGAGCTCCGCCGTCATGGCTCTGCAGGAGGCCAGCGAGGCCTACCTGGTGGGTCTCTTCGTGGACACCAACCTGTGCGCCATCCACGCCAAGAGGGTCACCATCATGCCCAAAGACATCCAGCTGGCCCGCCGCATCCGCGGAGAGAGAGCTTAGACTTTGTGCTGCACATCCACCAACCACAATGCTCCGCACTGTGTGTCTATATATATATATATATATATATATATATATATATATATATATATATATATATATACAGTATATACAGTATATAGTAATATGTACATATGTATACTAGCTGTTCTTGTTTTTTCTTGCCTTCTGATTGTTGCTCTGAGTGTTGCTATCCCTGTGCTGTTGCAATCCTGGAATTTCCCCATTGTGGGACTAATAAAGGCTTATCTTATCTCATCTTATCTTATATCACGTTAACTATGTGATATGAGACAATATAGCTAGATAATATAATGTGGTACAATGACCAGAAGGACATTACTGTGTTCACACCCATCCATCCATCCATCCATCCATCCATTCATCCATCCATCTTCTACCACTTTTCCGGAGGTCCGGGTCACGGAGGCAGCAGTTCAAGCAGAGAAGCCCAGACTTCCCTCTCCCCAGCCACCTGCTCCAGCTCTTCAGAGAGGATACCAAGGTGTTCCCTGACCAGCTGGGAGACATAGTCTCTCCACCGAGTCCTGGGTCTGCCCCGGGGTCTCCTCCCAGTGGGACGTGCCCGAAACACCTCAAGTGGGAGGCGTCCAGGAGGCATCCTAATCAGATGCCCATACCACCTCAACTGACTCCTTTCAATGTGGAGGAGCAGCGGTTCTACTCTGAGCCTCTCCCGGATGACTGAGTACCTCACCCTATCTCTGAGGGTGAGTCCAGCAATCCTACGGAGAAAACTCGTTTCAGCCGCTTGTATCCGCGATCTCATTCTTTCGGTCATTACCCAAAGCTCGTGACCATAGGTGAGAGTAGGAACGTAGATTGACTGGTAAATCGACAGCTTTGCCTTAGAACTCAGCTCCCTCTTCACCACAACAGACCGGTACAACATCCGCATCACTGCAGATGCTGCTCCAATCCGTCTGTCGATCTCTCGCTCCATTTTCCCCTCACTCGTGAATAAGACCCCAAGCTACTTAAACTCCTCCACTTGAGGCAGGAGCCTGTCCCCAACCCAGAGAGGACAATCCACCTTTTTCCGGCTGAGGACCATGGACTCGGACTTGGAGGTGCTGATTCTCATCCCAGCCACTTCACACTCAGCGGCAAACCGTTCCAGCAAGAGCTGGAGGTCATTGCTGGATGAAGCCAACAGGACAACATCATCTGCAAACAACAGAGATGAGATCCTGTGGTCACCAAGCATCACACCCTCCATTCCCTGGCTGCGCCTAGAAATCCTGTCCATAAAAATTATGAACAGGATCGGTGACAAAGGGCAGCCCTGGCGGAGTCCAACTCTCACTGGGAATGAGTCCAACCGAGTGTTGGCAATACGAACCAAACTCTCCAACGGTTGTACAGAGACCGAATAGCTCGTAACAACAAGCCCGATACCCCATACTCCCGAAGCACCCCCCACAAAAAAACCACAAGGGACGCAGTCAAATGCCTTCTCCAAGTCCACAAAACACATGTAAACTGGTTGGGCAAACTCCCACGAACCCTCGAGAATTCTCAAGAGGGTAAAGAGCTGGTCCGATGTGCCACGGCCAGGACGAAAACCAAATTGCTCCTCCTGAATCCAAGGTTCGACCAACAGCCAGACTCTCCTCTCCAGTACCTTGGCATAGACCTTCCCAGGAAGGCTGAGGAGTGTGATCCCTCTAAAGTTGGAGCACACCCTCCGGTCCCCTTTTTTGAAAAGAGGAACCACCACCCTGGTTTGCCATGCCAAAGGCACTGCCCCCGACCTCCAAGCAATGTTGCAGAGGCGTGTCAACCATGACAGCCCAACAACATCCAGGGCCTTGAGGTACTCAGGGTGAATCTCGTCCACCCCCGGGGCCCAGCCACCAAGGAGATTTTTAACCACCTTGGCGACCTCAGCCCCTGTGATAGGCAAGCCATCCCCCTCGTCCACAAACCCTGCTTCCTCTGTGGAAGGCGTATCAGTGGGATTGAGGAGATCCTCAAAGTATTCTTTCCACCGCCTGACAATATCCCCAGTTGAAGTCAACAGTGCCCCATCCGCACCATACACAGTGTGGACAGGGAGCTGCTTTCCCCTCCTGAGCCGCCGGACAGTTTGCCAGAATCTCTTCGAGGCCAACCGAAAGTCTTGTTCCATGGCCTCACTGAACTCCTCCCATACCCAGGTTTTTGCTTCAGCAATCACCCGAGCTGCACTCCTCTTGGCCTGCCGGTACACCTCAGCTGCTTCGGGAGTCCCACAAGCCAACCAAGCTTGATAGGACTCCTTCTTCAGCTTAATGGCCCCCCTCACCACTGGTGTCCACCACTTGGTTCGGGGGTTGCCACCTCGAGATGCACCGACCACCTTGCGGCCGCAGCTCTGGGCCGCCACTTCAACAACAGAGGTGGAGAACATGGCCCATTCAGACTCCATGTTTCCAGACTCCCTCGGAATGTGGTTGAAGTTCTTCCCGAGGTGAGAGTTGAAGACCTCCCGGACAGGGGCCTCAGCCAGACGTTCCCAGCACACCCTCACTATATGTTTGGGTCTACCAGGTCTGAATGGCTTCCTCCCCTGCCATTGGATCCAACTCACCACCAGGTGGTGATCAGTTGACAGCTCTGCACCTCTCTTTACCCGAGTGTCCAAGACATACGGTCGCAGGTCTGATGACACGATAACAAAATCGATCATCGACCTGCGACCTAGGGTGTCCTGGTGCCAGGTGCACATATGGACACCCTTATGCTTGAACATGGTGTTCGTTATGGACAAACTGTGGTTAGCACAGAAGTCCAATAACTGAACACCACTCGGGTTCAGATCGGGCAGGCTGTTCCTCCCAATCACCCCCCTCCAGGTTTCACTGTCATTGCCCACGTGCGCATTGAAGTCCCCCAGTAAGACAATGGAGTCTCCAACAGGAGCACCCTCCAGCACCCCAGTCACAGACTCCAGAAAGGGTGGGTACTCTGAAACATCATTTGGTGCATAGGCACAAATGATGGTCAGGACCCGTTTCCCAACCCGAAGGCGCAGGGAAGCAACCCTTTCGTCCACTGGGGAAAACTCCAATATAGAGGCAGCAAAGTGGGAGGATACAAGAATACCCACCCCTGCTCGTCGCCTCTCGCCCTGGGCAACTCCAGAAAAGGCCAAGCTCCAGCCCCTCTCCAGGAGACTGGTTCTGGAACCGGAGCTGTGTGTTGAGGTGAGGCCGACTATATCTAGCCGGTATCTCTCAACCTTGTACACCAGCTCAGGCTCCTTCCCCTCCAGAGAGGTGACATTCCCTGTACCAAAAAGCCAGTTTAGAAAGCTTGGGATCAGTCCGCCAAGGTCTCCGCCTTTGACCGCCACCTAATCCACATAGCACCGGACCCCCATGATCCCTCCTGCAGGTGGTGAGCCCACTGGAAGGCGGACCCATGTAACTCCTTCGGGCTGAGCCCGGCTGGGTCCCATGGGTGGAAACCCGGCCACCAGACGCTAGCCATCGAGCCCCTCCCCCAGGCCTGACTCCAGGGTGGGGCCCCGGTAACCCCATACCGGGCGGGGTACACTGAATCCTTGATATAGAATTTATCATGAGAGTCTGCTGGATCGTTCTTTGTCTGGCCCTTCACCCAGGACCAGTTTGTCTTGGGTGACCCTATCAGAGGCAAATTGCCCCGGACAACATAGCTCCTGGGATCACTGGGGCACGCAAACCCCCCCACCACAATAAGGTGACGATCCGTGAGGGGGTGTTCACACCCAAATCTGAATTAATTATTATTCAAACAGGTGAAGAGATAAGGTAACATTTCCATTTTAAACCTTAATGACAGAGCTTTCAAGCCTTGAGATAGCATTGTACACTAGATTTCTGAATCCAGCAGTTTGATAAACGGCGCATTTAAGCATTTTAGAGTTTTTTGTGAGGTGGTCTACTTCCTGTGTTTTGGTGCACTGCAACGAGCATCCCTTACAAACTTGACAAAGTGAGAGGAGCACACTGATATAATGGCTGCAAGCAAGTCCTACTTTCTTTTTTAAAAGAACTGAAAGGCTGAAAGCATAAAAAGAGCTTACCTGCATTCGCATATCCATCAGTCAACAGGGCATACGTGTGATTCTCCTAGCTCTGCCGCAGTTCATTTGTTAGCGCGAGATCTCAGGAAAATTATCGCAAGATCTCGGGAAAACTATCTCGTGATCTTGGGAAAACAAATATTGTTTTCTCGAGATCTCTGGAAAATTATCTGGCGATCTCGGGAAAACAATTGTTATGTCGCGATAAGACCTAACCGGGATTCCATAGGACTGCAAAGTAACAACTCCCAATATTTTATATTTACTACATTACCAATTGAAGAGTTCGTTTGCAAAAACTGGTAAATGCTGTTTCAAAGAAAATTTCCCTCTGTACAACAAACAGCTGTTCATATTGCCTACTTACAGATGTTCAAATTGTTTTTTTCTCAAAATCCGATATGTCCTATGTCATATACACTACGGAGTTCATGTTTTTTTTCAAAAGCCGATAAATGCCGGGACCCTGTTTTTACAAAACCAGATATCTCCACACAGCAAATCAGCGCTTGGTATTTGGGTCACATGACTTGGTTGCCTCCCTGGTCTGCTCGCTTTGACTGGACTGATTTCCCTGCTTGCTTTGAGTGATTTCCCTGCCAGTTTTTTTTTTTTTTTTTTTTACAATTTTGTTACATTTTATGTCAAATATGGATAACTTTGATGAAGCAGATGAATCAGTGATGCGTTCACCAGTAGGGCGCAAACGAGGTCGGAAGATTTTTTTAGAGTTCTAGATTTTGTTTCAGAATTCTTGCTACTATTAGAGCTCATCTGACTCCTCAAGCACTAGGACTGATGAATAATGCTACACCATAAGTACCTGGATAAATGCCACATTTCTTTGGATGGCAGTACTGATTAAGTCAATAAAGCTTCAGTGCTATCATCTTCTTGATTCTCTCAGCATGTTTGTAATCCTTTTACTGAGTAGATATGCCTAAATCAGTGTGTCAGTCATACCACATTGACTTGTAGACATTCAAGTATGTTCCAGACAAACTAGCCTGGTTTTCGGGACATGTCTGTTTTTGCAAAAGTATGTGCTGTGGACTTATCTGTTTTTGCGGCAAAAAGGTACCCATAAATTGTCAAAAAATAACAATGAGTTGATGTTCGATTTTTTGCTTTATTGTGTCTGAGATACTCATATTTCAAGTGACCATGTCTTAGAAGCTGAAGTGGAAATACTAACACATATAAACCAACAGATGAAAAGTTGTTTTTCTCACTATTAAAACAGTTAGACTTATCTGTTGTTGCAAAGGAACTCTTCACTTGTAAGGTTTCAAACTGCACTTTATTGCCATCAGTTGCACAAGGCATTTTTTTTTTTTGTCATCTATCATTTTGACAGACAGGATTGCAGGGCTGTATGTCAACCTTGCCTCCAGTGTCTGTGACACTGGTGTAGCATTAATTCCTGGGTTCCAACTTATAAAATCATTGTTTGCTGAGGAGAAATTGTTTCAGTCAAAAAGTCTGGCCAGGAATTGCTTTTCTTCAACCAGGAACAGAACTGTAACACTACCCATCAGCCTAAAAGTGGAAGTTAATCCCTGCTTCATTTCCTGGAGTCATTTCTCCCGTTCATCTGTTTGCCAAAGGAATGCCCAAAATGACAGCTATGGTTGATGTTCCCCAGGTGCCTGAAAGGCAAGATTCCTCATTAAACTCAAACAGTCTTACATTGCCCTCTGGTGGACAACAGAAATATTCCTCTCTGAAGTTAAAATATGAATTGTGAACAACGAATTAAATATTTCTGTTCTCAAGACTTTTTCAAAGGAACTCCTCAGGACACTGTTGAAGACATGGTTGGACTGTGGGATGGAGAATTATGGTTTGAAATGCTTTTATTGATGTGATTTGATGTGTGTTGCTTTATTTTCGGGAAGAAATTAATTTTTGCATGCCAACCACAAATTAATCACATTTACAATGTAGACACATTGTTTATTCCTTTATTATTAAGTAGAATATGTTAGTCACTAAAGTTTTAAAGAATTTATGCTTTAATCAACAGGATATATGTGTTTTAGGAGGATTTCACTTCTCATATCAAATTTCTCCCTCTCCTCTTTCTGCTGGGAGACCCCCACAGCTCTGGACTTTGAACTGACCAATCGGGGTCCAAACCTATCTTCATTGCCTTTTTAGTCAGTTTATGACTTCTGCTGAACAAAGAAACTCAATTTAATTTGTCCAGCTCAGTTTTCATGAAATTTAGTGAGATCCTGCCACATCCTGGAAAAAAAAATGTTCCTTTTTCAATTCAATTCAATTCAGCTTTATTTATACAGCGCCACATCATAACAGAAGCTGTTTCGTGGTGCCACAATGCAGAAAAAACCCCACAATCTCAGAAAAACCCAGCAATCAGACGATCTTCTGTGAGCAAGCACTTAGAGACAGTGGAGAGGAAAATCCCCCATTCAGCAGGAAGAAACCTCCAGCAGAACCAGGCTCAGGGAGGGGCAGCCATCCGCTGTGACTGGCTGGGGGTGAGGAGATAGAGAGGACAGACATAAAGAACATAACAGTGAGATGCCAAGTACATTATTGGAGGTCAACCAGCAGTATGGATCAAATAACAACAGAACAAAAGTGGGATTAAGATACAAAATCCCTCCTTAAACTTAAGCTATATTAAAAAGGAAGGATTTTACCCTGTTCTTAAAAACAGAGACCAAGTCTGACTCCCGGACCCAGAGTGGTAACTGGTTCCAGAGAGAAGGAGCTTGGTAGCAGAAAGCTCTGCTTCCCACTGTACTTTTGGAGATTCTGGGCACCATAAGTAATCCAGCATTTTAGGAGCACAACGCTCCATTAGGATGGTAAGGTAATATCAGATCCTTCATATATAGGGGAAGGGGGGGGGGGCTGATCATTAAGAGCTTCGAAAGTAAGAAGAAGGATTTTAAACTTGATTCTAAATTCTATGGGAAGTCAATGAAGGGAGGACAGAACCGGGGAGATATGATCTCTTTTTCTAGAACCAGTTAAAACTCTAGCAGCAGCATTTTGAATCAAATGAAGATTTTTTAAGAATATTTCAGGACAACCAGATAACAACGAATTACAATAACCCAATCGAGAGCTGACAAAGGCGTGAATCAGCTTCTCAGAATCATTCAGAGACAAGATTCTCCTAATCTTGGCAATATTGTGCAGATGATAGAAAGCAGTCTTAGAAACAAATTTAATTTGTGAATTAATGGACAAATCTTGATCAAAAATAACTCCAAGGTTCCTCACAGAACTATTCAGAGTGAGAGTAGTGGCATCTAACTTAAGGGCATGATTTGAGAAGGAATTTCTAAGATGTTTTGGGCCAACAAGAATGACTTCAGTCTTATCTGAGTTTAATAGTAGAAAATTATAAGTCATCCAAGCTTTGATGTCCTTAAGACAGGCATCTAACTTGGCTAATTGATTACAATCATTGGGCTTCATTGACAGGTATAGTTGTGTGTTGTCTGTGTAATAGTGAAAATGTATACAGTGCTTTCTGATGATATTGCCTAACGGAAGCATATATAAACTAGAAAAGCACTCGGAGAGCGCAGACCTCCGCCAAGCGCCACAGTTCCCCCCCATACAGTGTTTGTGTGTACGTTTTCAGATTCCTTGACCATGAAAACATATGACTAGCAATTGTCACGCCTCGCCGCCCATCTGCGGCGCCAGCTGCACGCACACCTGCACCTCATCAGCGGCGAGGGATTTAAGCCGCCTCGCCCTGGGCTTCGGCCTGAAGCCGTCAGTCTTCACTCGCTACTCTTGCTGTAAGGAATCTCAACCGCTCAGCAAAACATCCAAGTAAGAATCTCTTACCTCATTCTTCTCCTAGTCTGCTCCCCTGTGCACAGGTGGATTTCCCGGCGGCGGACCACTCCTCTCTGCCACCATTCCCTCGCTGCTGCACCGGGCGCTCCAGGTCGCTGTCTTCCGGGCTTCACCCTTGCTGTGCCAGCCACCTGCCATTCCCAAGTAAGCCAGTCATCATTTTCATATCTCCTGTGTTGGTGTGGTGCCCGTTACCCTTCTCCCTCTGCTTCTCCCATAGGGTTGTCCGGCTGTACGGCCTCCTGCCTCCGTGCCCGACGCAGACGCCACCACCAACACATTCACATCCCGCAGACACACACTCATACACACTTGTTGTTAATAAAGCTATTAGATCTACCCTGAGCCTGCGTGTGTGTCTCCTGAGCCGTGCATTATGTCAGTACGGCTTCAGCAGAGCGGCTCGGCAGACGGCGGGCTCACACGCCGACTTTCCACCCTCGAGGCTCGAGTGGACCTAATAACCCATCAGCAACAGGTGATTCTAAATCAATTATCCATCATCACTAACCGATTGGACCGCTTGGACCCCCAACAGCCGTTCCCCCCAGCTCGTCAGGGCGGCGCGGCTCCTGCTGCTCCAGCGGCCGTCCAGCCTGCTCCGGTAGCACCGGTTCGGCTCACACCCATTCCGACCCCCGCCCGCTTTAGCAGTAAGCTCGGTGGAGCACGGGGGTTTATAATGCAATGTGAGTCCGTGTTCCACCGTGTGCCTGGAGATTTTCCCTCAGACCATAGCCGAATTGGCTACATAGGGAATCTCCTGGAGGGGCGAGCGCTTACTTGGGCTTACGCCGTAATGGCGAGGCCCAGTTACGCCACCCTCACCTATGGCCAATTCGTGAGACAGTTCCTGGAAGTCTTTGATCATTCTCGTACTGAGAGCGTTCAGGTCGATCGGCTTCTCAGCCTCCAGCAGGGAAGCCGGTCGGCAGCTGATTACGTGATCGACTTCCGGGTAGCGGTGGAGGAGGTTGGCTGGGATGAACGTTCATTCTGCGGCCTCTTCCTCTGCAGTCTCAATGATAGTCTGAGGGACGAACTGGCTGGGCGGGACATCCCGGAGACTTTAGCGGAGCTAACGTCCCTAGCCATCAGCCTGGATAACAGGTTGCGCGAGTGCACCTCGGAGCGGAAGTCGTCTTCTTCTCGCTCTCGTGGTGCCTCGTCGCGCCTGTCCCAAGCACGCCCCCTGGCGTTGCCACCACCATCGCGCCCCGAGGAGTCGGAGCCGATGGTGACGGGCTGGACAAAGCTCCCCCCTGCGGAGAGACAACGCCGCCATGAGTTGGGTCTCTGCATGTATTGCGGAGACAGCCAACATACAGTGGAGCTTTGCCCACAGAAGCCAAACGGCGGGGTCCGCGAGTCACTGTAGGGGGCCTCGCGGACGTCAATCGGTTAAATCCCCTCTCCCAATTGAAGCTGCCCAATTGAAGCTGCCCAACTGAAGGTTTTGTCACAACCCCACTGGGCACCTCACCCACACACTGGTGGATTTGGGCGCGGAGGGCAGCTTTATTTCACAAAGCCTGGCAACCCGATTGGGCATCCGTTGCCAAGCCCTCAAATCTCCTCTCGCCCTGGTCAACCTCTCCCATGTCTCCCTGGGGAGAGTCACACACCAGACCGTCCCTGTACCTGTGATCATCTCTGGGAACCACCGGGAGGAAATCACTTTCTACGTCCTCCTCAACTCTGTGTCGCCCGTCATCCTGGGGTACCCTTGGCTTCGCCTCCATAACCCCGTCCTGGATTGGAAGTCCGCCAGGGTATCGGCATGGAGTTCCTTCTGCATGAGCACCTGCCTGCAATCCGCTGCCTGCTCTCCGTCCTCTTCTCCAACTCCTATGGACGCTGCGCCCCCGGATCTCTCCCTGGTGCCATCAGAATTTCACGACCTGGGTATGGTTTTCAGTAAGTCCAAGGCGATGTCTCTTCCTCCACACAGGCCCTACGACTGTGCGATAAACATCCGCCAGGGGGCACCCTTACCCTCTGGGCATCTCTACAGCCTGTCGGCGCCAGAGAAGGAGGCTATGAATTCCTACCTCAAGGAATCGCTGAGTACTGGAATTATCCGTCCCTCGTCATCACCATTAGGCGCAGGATTCTTCTTCGTGGGCAAGAAGGACGGTTCCCTCCGTCCTTGTATCGACTACCGCGCCCTGAATGATATCACGGAGAAGGATCGCTACACCCTGCCACTTATGGACACCGCCTTCCACTCCCTCCAGGGGGCGACTTGGTTCACCAAGCTGGATTTACGCAGCGCATACCACCTCGTCCGGATCCGGGAGGGAGATGAGTGGAAGACAGCCTTCCGTACCCCGAACGGCCATTTCGAGTACCCGGTGATGCCGTTCGGGTTGACCAATGCTCCAGCCGTCTTTCAGCGCCTAATAAATGACGTCCTCCGGGATTTCATCAGCCTATTTGTGTTCGTCTACCTTGATGACATCTTCATCTTCTCCAAATCCAGGGACGAGCACCGGGTCCATGTGAGGCGGGTCCTCCATTACTGAGTTCCACCGAGCGCACCCGGAGAAACCATCGCCAGGAGGCGCTGCTAGAGGGGGGAGTACTGTCATGCCTCGCCGCCCATCTGCGGCGCCAGCTGCACGCACACCTGCACCTCATCAGCGGCGAGGGATTTAAGCCGCCTCGCCCTGGGCTTCGGCCTGAAGCCGTCAGTCTTCACTCGCTACTCTAGCTGTAAGGAATCTCAACCGCTCAGCAAAACATCCAAGTAAGAATCTCTTACCTCATTCTTCTCCTAGTCTGCTCCCCTGTGCACAGGTGGATTTCCCGGCGGCGGACCACTCCTCTCTGCCACCATTCCCTCGCTGCTGCACCGGGCGCTCCAGGTCGCTGTCTTCCGGGCTTCACCCTTGCTGTGCCAGCCACCTGCCATTCCCAAGTAAGCCAGTCATCATTTTCATATCTCCTGTGTTGGTGTGGTGCCCGTTACCCTTCTCCCTCTGCTTCTCCCATAGGGTTGTCCGGCTGTACGGCCTCCTGCCTCCGTGCCCGACGCAGACGCCACCACCAACACATTCACATCCCGCAGACACACACTCATACACACTTGTTGTTAATAAAGCTATTAGATCTACCCTGAGCCTGCGTGTGTGTCTCCTGAGCTGTGCATTATGTCAGCAATTGGATTCACAATGATAGGATTAGTGGTTCAGTAGTAAAAGCATTACCTCCTTGGCGGAGGTAATAAACTGAAGTGTTGCTGGTGTGTCCATCTCCTCCATCTGCAAAGTGCCAGGCTGCGACCTGTCAAGGCATTCCTCATGCCTCCCTTATTGGGGGGGCTTTCACATCTGTACTGACCTCATGCCTCCCTTATTGGGGGGGGGGCTTTCACACCTGTACTGAGTACTTAAAAACTGTATTTATCGGCAGATGAAAGAAAACTGAAGCAAAAACAAACAAACAAACAAACAAAAACTAAGCAAACAGCAACTGCAACATGAACTATTTCAAACATATTTATTCAAATGTACACTTATATGGACACAATCTTGAGCCATAACTTTTTTGTAATGTGAAAATAATAAGCCAAGTAGCACAAAAAAATTGAGTGCTCTTGCTGTCAGGAAACAATGTTGGCACCAAATCACTGAAGTGATCTGCCACCAATGGGGGTAGATTGTGCTCTGCCACAAAATGACAAAACATCACTTCTGCTAGTGATGCATTGGATTTGGAAGGCGTCGGTTCTCTCACTGGCTGAAAATGTTCATCCATCGATCGAATTCGGCTACATAGTTTTTGTGGCCCTGTGTAGCAAAGTGCGACTTCAGGTCGAAAATCCCTGATGCAGTCACTTTTAGCATTAGAGTCACAGATATCAGGCGCAGCATTACTGGCGCCAGGATTCCTCTCTGTTCCGGAGCCGCAGGACAAAAGAAGGTGCGATAATGGTTGCCGTGGGTTTTATTGGGTTTGCGCTTCGCGGAAAAAAGAGGATTTGGAAGCTTCCCCGGCAGAGAGCTGGTTTTTGTGCAGTCCCTATGGCTGCCCGGGGAATTTCTGCCAAATAATCCGGCGCCGGACAGCTGCCCGTCTCAGCTTTTGCAGCGTAGCGCAAACACAGGCACACTTGCGGGCCCTGCCCACCACTGTTTTCCACGTGCTTTTGTGCCTAAAACTTTGAAGAACGCGGAGTTTGTGTTCATCAGACACGACGACCAGCGCCCTATTGCCCCTGCACACATGTTGAAAATGGCCGTATCTCACAATGTTAAAGAATCCTTTAAAAAATTCCTGTATCCAGACGGTGATCCGGATCATCCCCAAAATTTAATCAGTTCTTCCTTGTACCATTTCCAACAAGGCCTGAAAGTTTCATCGTAATCTGTCCAAAACTTTTTGAGTTAGCTTGCTAACCAACAGACAGACAGACAAACAGACAAACAAACAGACAAACAAACAGACAGACAAACACTGGCAAAAACATAACCTCCTCTTGGCCTTCGGCCTGGCGGAGGTAACTAAAAAGAGTGGGGCCCAACACAGATCCCTGTGTAACTCAGTGACTGAGCTTAGAGTTGGAAGAAAATTCATCATTGATGTAAACAAACTGAAATCTATCGGACAAATAAGATCTAAACCACTGCAACGGAGTTCCATTTAGTCCAACATAGTGTTCTAATCTATCAAGTAGAATGGCATGATCGATAGTGTCAAAGGCTGCACTGAGATCTAAAAGAACAAGAACAGAGACAAGTCCATTATCAGATGCGATCAGGAGGTCATTAGTGACCTTCACTAATGCAGTTTCAGTGCTGTGATGAACTCTGAACCCAGAGTTCCTTTGTCCTCAGTTGGGAAGTTGATCAGTCTGAGGAAGGAGCAGAATTTTTCTGCTCTCACATTTTTTTTTCTCTCTTTTAAGTAGGTCCAGAGCCTATCATGCTTTATGAAAATTCTTTTTCTTTTCTTTAAAGTTCACTTTTTCCTATTTTACTCCTTTTCCTTAAATTGCTGCGTTGAGAAGATTTTGTTTGATTTTTACTAAGCTTAAACCATCTTTTTCAAACCACAACACATTGGAAGAAATGGATTTGTGTTTTTTTTTTCTCAATTTTAATTTTCTGATTAGACTTTGAACAATAAACAAATATTATCTGGAATTTGACCACCTGGCCAAATTCCCTTTGTTGTAGATAAGAAGACATCGGCCAGCGTCTACAGTTGTGATCTCGGGAGCATGCCATAACCGTGGTACAGAACCTGTCTGCCAGTTCTTCCAACAGAATCCCCTCCTTTCCAGTTGGAACAAGATCCAATTGTCATGACTCGCCGCTCATCAGCGGCGCCAGCTGCGCGCACACCTGCTTCTCGTCAGCGGCGAGGTATTTAATCCACTCTGCCCTGGGCTTCGGCCTGAAGCCGTCTCTCTACTTCGGCATCGCTTGCTACAACAGTACTCTCGCCTACGAGCAAGACAATCTGGGTAAGCTCCCCTTACCTCCTTTCCTCCAGCCTTCTCCCCTGTGCACAGGTGGACTCCCCGGCGGCGGACTTCCTCATCTCGCCGCTGCCTCCGCGCTGCTGCTACAGGTACTCCAGGTCGCTGTCTCCCGGCCTCCGCCCTTGTCGACGCCAGCGACCTGTCCTAATCAAGTAAGCCAGCAAGACTGTAATTATCCTCTGTGTTGGTGTGGTGCCCGTTACCCTTCTCCCTCTGCTTCCTCCCATAGGGTTGTCCGGCTGAACGGCTTCCTGCCCCCGTGCCTGATGCAGACGCCACCACCAACACATCCTTATTCTACAGACACGCAGTCACACATCCCTGTTGTTAATAAAGTTATTAAATCTACCCTGAGCCTGCGTGTGTGTCTCCTGAGCCGTGCATTATGTCAGTACGGCTTCAGCAGAGCGGCTCAGCAGACAGCGGGCTCGCACGCCGTCTTTCCACCCTCGAGGCTCGGGTGGATCTAATAGCCCACCAACAACAGGTGATATTAAACCAATTGTCAGTAATAACTAACCGATTAGACTGCTTGGACCCCCAGCAGCCATTCCCCTCGGCTCGTCTGGGTGGCGCAGCCTCCGCTGCTCCGGCGGCTGTCCAGCCTGCTCCGGGTGCGCCGGCACGGCTCACACCAATCCCCACTCCCGCTCGCTTTAGCGGCAAGCTTGGTGGAGCTCGGGGTTTTATCATGCAGTGTGAGTCCGTGTTCCATCGCGTTCCCGGAGACTTCCCCTCAGACCACAGTAGGATTGGCTATGTAGGTAACCTCCTGGAGGGTCGAGCGCTTACCTGGGCTTATGCCATCATGGCGAGGCCCAGCTACGCCACCCTCACCTATGGTCAGTTCGTGCGACAATTCCTGGAAGTGTTCGATCACTCGCGTTTGGACAGTGTCCAGGTCAACCGCCTTCTCGGCCTCCAACAGGGGAGCCGATCGGCGGCCGAATATGCGATCAACTTCCGGGTTACTGCGGAGGAAGTTGGCTGGGAAGAGCGTGCGCTCTGCGGCATCTTCCTCCGCAGCCTTAACTCTGGTCTGAGGGATGAGCTGGCCGGCCGGGATGTCCCGGAGACTCTAGCGGAGCTGATCTCCCTTGCCATTAGCTTGGATAATAGGCTGCGCGAGCGCGCCTCAGAGCGGAAGTACTCTTCTCGCTCGCGGGGCGCCTCAGCGCGCCTGCCCCAAGCTCGCCACCTGGCGTTACCGCCGCCGGAGGTCTCCGAGGAGTCGGAACCAATGGTGACGGGCCGGACAAAGCTCCTCCTGGCGGAGAAACAACGCCGCCGTGATCTGGGCCTTTGCATGTATTGCGGGGGCAGCCAGCACACGGTGGAGCATTGTCCGGAGAAGCCAAACGAGGAGGTCCGCGAGTCACTGTAGGGGGCCTCGCGGACGCTAATCGGTTAAATCCCCTCACACATTTGACGCTGCCCATCCATTTTTGTCACAATCTCACAGGGCACCTCACGCATGCACTGGTGGATTCAGGCGCGGAGGGTAGCTTTATTTCACAGAGCCTGGCAACCCGGTTGGGCATCCGTTGTCACCCCCTGGATCCTCCTCTCGCCCTAGTTAATCTCTCCCGTGTCTCACTGGGAAAAGTGACCCACCGGACATCCCCTATTCCGGTAATCATCTCTGGAAACCACCGGGAGGATATCTCCTTCTATGTCCTGCCCACCTCGGTTTCACCTGTCATTCTCGGATACCCTTGGCTCCGCCTCCACAACCCCGTCTTGGACTGGAAGACCGGTAAAGTGTCTGCTTGAAGCACCTTCTGTATGGGCACCTGTCTCCAATCCGCTGCCTGAGCCCCGTCCTCGTCCCCCACAGCTAAGGACACCGCGCCCCCAGATCTCACCCTGGTGCCCTCAGAGTTCCACGACCTGGGTGCGGTCTTCAGCAAGTCCAAGGCGATGCCTCTTCCTCCTCACCGGCCCTACGACTGTGCCATCAACATCCGCCAGGGGGCGGCCCTACCCTCGGGACGTCTCTACAGCCTGTCAGCGCCAGAGAAGGAGGCCATGAACACCTACTTGAAGGAGTCGCTCAGCGCTGGGATTATCCGACCATCTTCCTCACCATTAGGCGCAGGGTTCTTCTTCGTGGGAAAGAAGGACGGCTCCCTTCGTCCTTGCATAGATTACCGAGCTCTCAATGACATCACGGAGAAGGACCGTTACACCCTGCCCCTCATGGACACCGCCTTCCACTCCCTCCAGGGGGCGACCTGGTTTACCAAGCTGGATCTCCGCAGCGCTTACCACCTCGTCCGGATCCGGGAGGGAGATGAATGGAAGACAGCCTTCCGTACCCCTAACGGTCATTTTGAATATCTTGTTATGCCGTTTGGGTTGACCAACGCTCCAGCCGTCTTCCAGCGCCTCATTAATGATGTCCTCCGGGATTTCATCGGCCTGGTCGTGTTCGTCTACCTGGACGATATCCTCATCTTCTCCAGGTCCAGGGATGAGCACCGGGTCCACGTGAGGCAGGTCTTGCAGAGGCTGTTGGAGAATCGACTATATGTCAAGGCGGAGAAGTGTGAGTTCTACGCCAAGACTACTTCCTTCCTGGGGTTCGTCATCTCCCATGACCAGGTGCTCCCGGACCCAGCGAAGATTAAAGCGGTGGTGGATTGGCCCACACCAACCTCTAGGAAACAGGTTCAGCAGTTTGTTGGGTTCGCCAATTTCTACCGCCGCTTCGTCCCAAACTTTGGAGCCATCGTCGGTCCTCTGACCCGCCTCACCTCCCCTAAGACCCCGTTCCGGTGGACTGAAGAGGCCGCAACGGCCTTCCAGGCGCTGAAGACGGAGTTTTCCTCCTCCCGGGTCCTCAGCCAGGTCGATCCCGCGCTGCAGTGCATAGTGGAGGTGGACGCTTCGGACACGGGGGTGGGGGCGGTGCTGTCCCAGCAGTCTCCAGCCAACAGAGTCAAGCAACCCTGCGCCTTCTTCTCTCGGCGCTTGTCCCCGGCGGAGCGTAATTATGACGTGGGGGACAGAGAGCTTCTGGCCATCAAGCTTGCGCTTCAGGAGTGGCGCCACTGGCTGGAGGGGGCCGCCTTGCCATTCGTGGTCCTCACTGACCACAAGAACTTGGAATATCTAAGATCTGCCAAGTGTCTGAACGCCCGCCAGGCGCGCTGGTCCCTGTTCTTTGCAAGGTTTAAATTTAACATCACCTACAGGCCTGGCTCCAAGAACGGCCTGCCCGACGCCCTCTCCAGGCAATTTGCCCCGGAGGCCACGGAAGATGCTGTTCACACCATCCTGCCCAGGTCGTGCGTCATGGGGGCTGTTTCCTGGGACATAGAGGATAAGATCCGGAGGGCGCAGGAGTCGGAACCGGACCCTGGCGGCGAACCGGAGGGGAGGCTCTTCGTGCCATCTGCTGTCCGGGGGGACGTTATCCACTGGCTCCATACCTCTAAGCTCACCTGCCATCCTGGAGCTTCCCGGATGATCGACCTCCTCCAGCGATCCTTTTGGTGGCCAGGTCTGCGGAAGGATGCCGCCCACTATGCCCGGGCCTGCCCCGTCTGCGCCACCAGTAAGTCAGGTAACGCTCCCCCTGCGGGTCTGCTCCAGCCCCTGCCCGTCCCTGGCAGGCCCTGGTCGCACATCGCCCTAGACTTTGTCACCGGCCTTCCTGTCTCCAACAACTTCGACACAGTTCTGACCATCGTTGACCGTTTCTCCAAGGCCGCCCACTTTGTGCCCCTACGTGGACTCCCCTCAGCCTTGGAGACAGCGTACCTCCTCATTCAGCACGTGGTCAGACTGCACGGAATACCGGTCGACGTGGTCTCCGATCGTGGTCCCCAGTTCTCTTCGGACGTCTGGAGATCCTTTTGCAATGCCCTGGGAGCCAAAGTAAGCCTCACCTCCGGCCATCACCCCCAATCCAACGGGCAGTGTGAACGGACCAATCAGGAGCTGGAGGCTGCGCTCCGCTGAGTCACCACATCTAAGCCCGCGTCCTGGAGCTCACACCTCGCCTGGGTGGAGTACGCCCACAACACCTCTCGCTCATCTGCCACCGGGATGTCTCCCTTCAAGGCATGCCTGGGTTACGATCCACCTCTATTCCCTGCGCAGGAGGGCGAATTGGCTGTTCCCTCAGCCCAGGCGCACCTCAGGCGGTGCCGCTCCTTTTGGACTACGGCACGCAATGCGCTTTTACGCACGGCGGAGCGCAACAAATCCACGGCGGACCGGCACAGGAGACCTGCCCCTGCCTACCAGGTGGGACAACAAGTCTGGGTATCCACACAGGACGTTAACCTAAAGGGTGAGAGGAGGAAGCTGGCCCAACGGTTCATCGGCCCATTCCCCGTTACAAAGATCATCAACCCGGTGGCTGTGCGTGTGGCTATTCCCTCCTCCCTCCGCATCCATCCCACCTTCCACGTCTCCAAGGTTAAACCGGTGGTCTCTGACCCCCTCTGCCCTCCACCTGCAGCGCATCCCGCTCCCCGGATGATTGGTGGCCACCCGGCCTGGACTGTCTCCGACATCTTGGACTCCCGGCGCCGGGGTCGCGAGTTGCAGTATTTGGTGGACTGGGAGGGCTATGGACCCGAATGGAGACAATGGGTGCGTTCCTCGCTTGTGTTGGACCGGTCTCTCATCGCTGAGTTCCATCGAGCGCACCCAGAGAAACCATCGCCAGGAGGCGCTGCTAGAGGGGGGAGTACTGTCATGACTCGCCGCTCATCAGCGGCGCCAGCTGCGCTCACACCTGCTTCTCGTCAGCGGCGAGGTATTTAATCCACTCTGCCCTGGGCTTCGGCCTGAAGCCGTCTCTCTACTTCGGCATCGCTTGCTACAACGGTACTCTCGTCTACGAGCAAGACAATCTGGGTAAGCTCCCCTTACCTCCTTTCCTCCAGCCTTCTCCCCTGTGCACAGGTGGACTCCCCGGCGGCAGACTTCCTCATCTCGCCGCTGCCTCCGTGCTGCTGCTACAGGCACTCCAGGTCGCTGTCTCCCGGGCTCCGCCCTTGTCGACGCCAGCCACCTGTCCTAACCAAGTAAGCCAGCAAGACTGTAATTATCCTCTGTGTTGGTGTGGTGCCCATTATCCTTCTCCCTCTGCTTCCTCCCATAGGGTTGTCCGGCTGAACGGCTTCCTGCCCCCGTGCCTGACGCAGACGCCACCACCAACACATCCTTATTCTACATACACGCAGTCACACATCCCTGTTGTTAATAAAGCTATAAAATCTACCCTGAGCCTGCGTGTGTGTCTCCTGAGCCGTGCATTATGTCACCAATGGGCTGCCTGCTACCCACCGGGATGCAAGCCAACTCTGCTTGGCTGACGGTCTGTTGTCTAATTTAAACTTAACTCTTCAGAATATTCCTGCTGTTAGTTCTTTAAATCTAATTTCATGAAAACTCCTATCAGAATTTTAAAATGAATTTTATCTTTTCATGAATCTCTGTTCCTCTTTAGAGAAACACCAATTTTCTTTTTTATAAAATAGTTTAATCTGTCAAAATCTGATCAGGGGGGATCCCACCGTGCTCTGTCTCTTTACCTTTTTTTCATATTTGTATGGTGTTGTATTTTTTTTTTTTGAACTCTTATTCCTGTTATTTTATCTGGTTAATTTCACATATCCTGTATTGTTTCTTAGTATGATTTATTTTCTTGTTCGCATTCATTGTAGTTGTCATGGCTTGTTAAGTTCTTTGACAGCTCACGCGCACGATGCCAAACACAGGATGAACCACACAGAGGGGCACGTGTGACAATTTATTAATAGCAAAAACACAGCAATGCACAGCTACAGAAACTTTCACTCACCAGAGGAAAGGACCTGTGGAGAGAAGACGAGAGCCGTGAGCTGAGGAATGAAGTAAGGGGAAAATGGGCGAGCCAAATTGCCACTTACTTGGGAAATCCAGGGATGACCGGCAGGACCCAGAGGGGAATAGAAGAACCAGTAGGGTAGGGGGGAGTAGTGGAGCTGATGGTGCCTGACCGGGGGAATGAAGTTGCTGATGGGTTGTGAGGTGGAGCAGGAGAGCGTGCGCAGTCCTGGGGACACACCTACATGGTGGCAGCAACCTGAAAAGGAGAAGAAAAAGGAGGTTAACGACGTGTTAACATTTCCAATAATATGCAACTAGTCTGAAGGACGGGCAGTATACCCAGACAAGCCAGCACAGACTGTGTGGAGGAGACCTCCTTAAGTACGCTGGCTGATGAGTGGGTGCAGGTGTGTCTTCTGCCTCAGGTGCCGTGATGAGCAGGAGGAGATGAGACCAGAGGGGAGGGGCGCCCTCCCGCTGCTCGTGACAGTAGTGTTATTATTATATGGTTGGGTTTACTTATCTCTATTTGTTCTCATTATATTTTGTTGTGTTTCTGCTCTTCTTGGGGCTGCAGCTGTCAGTGGCACTTTTGGGTTTTTTGCTCTGTTGTGGGTAGTGCCCCTGTAAACTTTCAGTCCTGTCTCTCCTTTTCATTGCTCCCAGCTGATCCGAGTTTGTCATCATTGTTTCCTCCTGCCCGCACATGGTATCCGCACCTGCCATCAATTGTTTCATTTTGTTTTCAGCTCTATATAAAGACTGTTATTTTGCTTCCTCATGGCCGGAGTCTTAAGAGTTGTGATGGCTCGCTCTGTCTGATTATCATCCGCAGCTGTGCGCACAGGATGCACAGGACCTCCAGGGGGCCTGGCCCAAGACGTCTTGCCATGGATCGACGGATTCCTGGATGGCGGAGGAGCTGAAGCTCAGGCAAGTGTTCTCCTTTGCTTTCATTGCTTCTATGTTGGAGAGAGCTTGTCTGGCTTTTGGTGGGGAGAGCCAGGTGCAGTCGTCAGCTTCACCTGAGTTTACCTCGCCGGACTCCACTACCGCCGGTGAATCTGACCCTGTTTCTCTGCCTCTCCTGTCTGAGCTTTCCCCCAGGGTCACCGAGGATCGTCCAGCATTGCCAGAGGTCTCCGTGGGTTCGGGCTCGCTGCCTGAAGTCTTTGTGTGTCCAGCGTCTCCTGCCGAGGTTGTCACGGGTTCTCTGTCCCAGCCTGGGGCCTCCGTGGGTGCTGCTCCCCCTTCAGCCGAGGTTATCGCGGGTGCTCCATTTCAGCCTGGGGCCTCTGTGGGTGCTGCTCCCCCTCTGGATGAGGTCTTCGCGGGTGCACTGTTGCAGCCCGGGGCCTCCGGGGGTGCTGCTTCCCAGCTAGTTGAGGTCGTTGTGGGTACTCTGTCCTAGCCTGGGACCTCCAAGTTTGCAGTCCTGACCCAGTCCGGGCCCACCGAGGGTGCAGCTCTTCTCCACACTGGAGCCACCATGGGTGCTGCAATGTCCCAGTCTGGGACCACCAAGGGTGCCAAAGGCCAGTCCGAGGGCATCGTGGTTCCCCCTCCTCTGCCTGATGCCGTCATAGTCCCCTCTCCTCTGCCAGATGCTGTCGTGGTATCCTCTCCTCTGCCCAAGGCCGTCGTGGTCCCCTCTCCTTGGCCTGAGGCCGTCGTGGTCCCCTCTCCTATGGCCGAGGCTGTCAAGGTCCCCTCTCCTCTTCCCGAGGCCATCGTGGTCCCCTCTCCTCTGCCCGACACTGTCATGATTCCATCTGCACTGCCAGATGCCATTGTGGTTCCCTCTCCTCTGCCAGACGCCGTCGTGAATCCCTCTTCTCCGCCCGACATCATCATGGTTCCCCTTACTCTGCTGTCCTCTCCTTCTTTGAGCTTCTCCATGGGGCAGCCTCTTCCTGGGCCACTCCTTCTGTTTAGGTGGCTGAAGAACCCTGGCCGACCTCCTGACAGACTTTGCTGTTGGGTGGCTCATATTCTCCGGCAGGCCACCCGACTATTATCACCTCGCCGTCTGTCAGGCCTGGTACTTTGGCCAGTTGCTTGAACTGTTTAGTTCTTTGGTCTAGGGGGCCTAGGGGCCTGGTTTTGCGTGGGTGTGGATCCTGAGTGGGGTCTTTGTTTTTGATTTTTCTGTCTGTCTTTTTGCTGGGGTGTGAGTTCTGAGGGTTTTTCTTATTTTCTCTGGGTTGTTTTGGTCCCTCCGTGCCTGAGTCCCCCTCCCCCTGCCTGGGGTAGGGCTTTTTTCTTCTTGGGGTAGGTTTTTTGTGTGTGGGGGGGTGTCTTTTTTTTTTTTTTCGATGTTATCCACGATGTCTGGTGTCCACCCCTTGGGGGAAGGGCTCTGTCACGATCTGAGCACGGGGGTATCCCGCCGTGCTCAGTCTCTTTACCTTTTTTTCATATTTGTATGACGTGTTTTTTTGAATTCTTATTCCTGTTATTTTATCTTTGGTTGATTTCACATATCCTGTATTGTTTCTTAGCATGATTTATTTTCCTGTGTTCATTGTAGTGTTATTATTATATGGTTGGGTTTACTTGTCTCTATTTGTTCTCATTATATTTTGTTGTGTTTATGCTCTTCTTGGGGATGCAGCTGTCAGTGACACTTTCGGGTTTTTTGCTCTGTTGTGGGTAGTGCCCCTGTAAGCTGTCAGTCCTCTCTCTCTCTCTCTCTCATTGCTCCCAGCTGATCCGAGTTTGTCATCATTGTTTCCTCCTGCCCGTTCATGGTATCCACACCTGCCATCAGTTGTTTCATTTTGTTTTCAGCTCTATATAAACACTGTTATTTTACTTCCTCGTGGCTGGAGTCTTAAGAGTTACCGTATTTTTTGGACTATAAGGCGCACTTAAAATCCTTTAATTTTCTCAAAAATCGACAGTGCGCTTTATAATCCGGTGCACCTTATGTATTAATTCTGGTTGTGCTTACTGACCTCCAACCGATTTTATGTGGTACACGGCGCTCAAAAATCTGTCAAAAATGTTTTAGTACGACTTTGGTAAGCTACGAAGCCGAACCGCTTGATGGATTGCCGGAGCATTACGGTAGTCAGGAGCCTAGCGGAGTAATATGTGCTTTAACATAATGGCCGGATGGCTTTTTCCACAAATCTCCATCCCTATTGATCTGCCCCTCCATGCGCGCCCATCTCACCGATACTGTCAAAACCCAAGTGAAGCAAACTAATTCGGAGCTTGCCATCATTCTGGGTGGATTAACCAAAGAACTCCAACCGCTATATTGGTGTCAACAGGTCGTTCAAAGTTAAATTGCTAGCGAGTTACGCCACTATCTGCCAATGGATCGTGGATCGAAACTGCTCCTGTTTAGCTGTAATTAATATTCAAAAATGATATTTTCGGGATGAAAGAATTCAAGCGTCCCGGCATTTGTTTGCATTGTTTACTTCTCAGGGTTGCCGCCGGAGAGCGGGCCGTATCGAGTACCGAGTGAGTATCCTGGCCACTATGGCGATGTAAACAGCCACGGACCCAAAAAACTTACTTTTGCTTGTGGAACAGGTCATTCACACTCGCAGACAATAGCGCCATATTTCCGGTTCCGGTTCCTCCGGACTGGCGGCGCCACACGAGTTGGCTGACTTTTGCAACTGCCTTTTTCTTATCTTCCTTCTTCTTTCTACACCTTTCACTCTATATATATATCACGGACACACAGATTGCCCCAAGGGTGTCCCGAGTCGGCGGACGGAGCCACTGTTTGCAGCGGGGGACGATACAGCAGGGAAGAGCTAACTAGCACTCAACCGCCACCCGGTGCTAACGGAGAAACTCGACATACTGAGGAACTGTAGCGAAAACGACGCAGGTGCTGGGCTGGAGTTTAGGCGGCGCGCAAGAAATATAAAACAGAATAATAAAGAGCGATGGCAAGAACCAAGCAGACCGCCCGTAAATCTACTGGAGGAAAAAGCCCCCCAGGAAGCAGCTAGCCACCAAGACTGTTCGAAAAAAGCGCTCCGGCCACCGGCGGAGTGAAGAAGCCTCACCGTTACAGGCCCGATACCGTAGCTCTGAGAGAGATCTGTCGCTACCAGAAATCCACGGAGCTGCTCATCCGTAAGCTGCCCTTCCAGCGCCTGGTGAGGGAGATCGCTCAGGACTTCAAGACCGACCTGCGCTTCCAGAGCTCCACTGTCATGGCTCTGCAGGAGGCTAGCGAGGCCTACCTGGTGGGTCTCTTCGAGGACACCAATCTGTGCGCCATCCACGCCAAGAGGGTCACCACCATCATGACCAAAGACATCCAGCTGGCCCGCCGCACCCGTGGAGGGAGAGAGAGCTTAGACTTTCTGCTGCACATTCACCAACCACAATGCTCCGCACTGTGTGTCTATATATATATATATATATATATATATACAGTGGGGCAAAAAAGTATTTAGTCAGTCACCAATTGGCCAAGTTCTCCCACTTAAAAGATGAGAGAGGTCTCCAGTTTTCATCACAGGTATGCCTCAACTATGAGAGACAAAATGAGAAAAAAAAAATCCAGAAAATCACATTGTCTGATTTTTAATGAATTAATTGGTAAATTCCTCGGTAAAATAAGTATTTGGTCACCTACAAACAAGCAAGATTTCTGGCTCTTACAGACCTGTAACTTCTTCTTTAAGAGGCTCCTCTGTCCTCCACTCATTACCTGTATTAATGGCACCTGTTTGAACTTGTTATCAGTATAAAAAGACACCTGTCCACAACCTCAAACAGTCAGACTCCAAACTCCACTATGGCCAAGACCAAAGAGCTGTCAAAGGACACCAGAAACAAAATTGTAGACCTGCACCAGGCTGGGAAGACTGAATCTGCAATAGGTAAGCAGATTGGTGTGAAGAAATCAACTGTGGGAGCAATTATTAGAAAATGGAAGACATGCAAGACCACTGATAATCTCCCTCGATCTGGGGCTCCACGCAAGATCTCACCCCGTGGGGTCAAAATGATCACGAGAACAGTAAGCAAAAATCCCAGAACCACACGGGGGGACCTAGTGAATGACCTGCAGAGAGCTGGGACCAAAGTAACAAAGGTTACATCAGTAACACACTACGCAGCCAGGGACTCAAATCCTGCAGTGCCAGATGTGTCCCCCTGCTTAAGCCACTACATGGCCAGGCCCGTCTGAAGTTTGCTAGAGAGCATTTGGATGATCCAGAAGAGGATTGGGAGAATGTCATATGGTCAGATGAAACCAAAATAGAACTTTTTGGTAAAAACTCAACTTGTCGTGTTTGGAGGAGAAAGAACACCATGCCTACTGTGAAGCATGGGGGTGGAAACTTCATGCTTTGGGGCTGTTTTTCTGCAAAGGGAACAGGACGACTGATCCGTGTAAAGGAAAGAATGAATGGGGCCATGCATCGTGAGATTTTGAGTGAAAACCTCCTTCCATCAGCAAGGGCATTGAAGATGAAACGTGGCTGGATCTTTCAGCATGACAATGATCCCAAACACACCACCCGGGCAATGAAGGAGTGGCTTCGTAAGAAGCATTTCAAGGTCCTGGAGTGGCCTAGCCAGTCTCCAGATCTCAACCCCATAGAAAATCTTTGGAGGGACTTGAAAGTCTGTGTTGCCCAGCGACAGCCCCAAAACATCACTGCTCTAGAGGAATGGGCCAAAATACCAGCAACAGTGTGTGAAAACCTTGTGAAGACTTACAGAAAACGTTTGACCTCTGTCATTGCCAACAAAGGGTATATAACAAAGTATTGAGATAAACTTTTGTTATTGACCAAATACTTATTTTACCGAGGAATTTACCAATTAATTCATTAAAAATCCTTCAATGTGATTTTCTGGATATTTTTTTTTCTCATTTTGTCTCTCATAGTTGAAGTATACCTATGATGAAAATTGGAGACCTCTCTCATCTTTTAAGTCGGAGAACTTGCACAATTGGTGGCTGACTTTTATTGGGTTTGCGCTCCGCGGAAAAAAGAGGATTTGGAAGCCTCCCCCGGCAGAGAGCTGGTTTTTGCGCAGCCCCTATGGCTGCCCGGGGAATTTCTGCCAAATAATCCGGCGCCGGACAGCTGCCCGTCTCAGTTTTTGCAGCGTAACGCAAACACAGGCACTCTGGCGGGTCCTGGCCACCACTGTTTTCTGCGTGCTTTTGTGCCTAAAACTTTGAAGAAGGCGGAGTTTGTGTTCATCAGACACGACGACCAGCGCCCTCTATTGCCCCTGCACACTTGTTGAAAATGGCCGTATCTCACAATGTTAAAGAATCATTTTAAAAATTCCTGTATCCAGATGGCGAGCCGCATCATCCCCAAAATTTAATCAGTTCTTCCTTGTACCATTTCCAACAAGGCCTGAAAGTTTCATCGAAATCCGTCCAAAACTTTTTGAGTTATCTTGCTAACCAACAGACAAACAGACAGACAGAGAGACAAACAAACCCCGGCAAAAACATTACCTCCTCCTGGCCTTTGGCCTGGCGGAGGTAATAAAACCCACGCCAACCTGTCTATCAAATTTGCATCCGTCAGTGAACCCCTGAGTGCTGCTTTCAGTGATCTATGAAAACGTTCGCATAACCCATTGGCCTGTGGGTTGTACGCGGTTGCGCGATGAATTGCAACGCTCGCAGCCTGGGAGTTTGGAGAGGGAGGAGATGGACACAACAGCAACACTTGAGTTTATTACCTTCGCCAAGGAGGTAATGCTTTTACTACTGAACCACAAATCCTATCATTGTGAATCCAATTGCTAGTCATATGTTTTCATGGTCAAGGAATCTGAAAACGTACACACAAACACTGTATGGGGGGGAACTGAGATTGAGATTGAGATTCAGCTTTATTGTCATTACACATGTATGACAAGGTAACGAAACGTGACTTGGCATTTGGGCACGCTCTGCAGAGTGCATCCAAGGCCGGGGCAGCCGCTAGGCACCAGTCATATCTAGTCATATATAACTGTGGCGCTTGGCGAAGGTCTGCGCTCTCCGAGTGCTTTTCTAGTTATTAAAGTGACAGTGCGGCAAAAATCAAGTTTTTTCTGTTGTTAACATGTCAGCAACATGTTTTTTGTGACTTACAAGACATATCCAGAGCAAAATCTCATCGCAGTCCCAAGTCTGTGTTTTACTGCTGTAAATTTCCAGTTAGGGATCCCCCCCCCACAAAAAAAAAGAAACGGGCACGTTTGGATAGACCGTTTCTAGCTACATAAGCATTCCTGCTTACCCTGATTGGTTGTAACATTAACCAATCAGACGGATTCTCTCGGCTACCTCATGAGAAGAGGGAGGAGTCCAGGAGCAGCAGGACTGAGGCGGGGAGAGGGGAGGACCCGGCTTTAATGTGGCCCTGAGCCGTCGAGATGAGCTGAGAGGACCGGCTCAAACTGTCACTGAGGGTCCCGTGATGAACAACACTTTGACTAATATTCCTCTACCTTCCAGGGACCCCGCTCAGATCCATAATACGTAAAGGAGGAGCAGGCACATGGAGCCAATCACTTCCCAGAGCTTTTAAAATAGTGGTTGTTAGTAAAAACTAAACACATATTTGACAACAACATTTATTTCTCGCCTCGACCATTTTCAGAAAAATATTTCACTTTTTCCTTTTGAAGATATAGGCAAAACTTTAACGTCCAGAAGTGTTGTGAAAAGACTAAAGCAGCCGACCAATCAGGTGTAAGCCCTGCTCGTCAGGGAGAGCAGAGCAGGTTGGGGTAGACAGAAAAAGCTCAAACTGCAGTTTTGTATCTGCAAATACTGTTTGAAAACTGGCTGAAGTTCTCTTACCAGACAATGACCATGTTTATATGTACACAAATAAACCAGTTATATTGGATTTCTGGAGTTACTGGATAATTTAAGTGCCCATGTAAATAGAATAATCTGATAAAGGCCATGTAACTGAAGTCATTAACTTAAGTGACTTACCCTCCAATAATCGGTTTATTCAGTGAATGTAAACATGAGAAAACTGGTTATTGCCATTATTGTTTTATTCCCAGTAATCAGTTTATTGTGACCATGTAACTGGAGTCAGTGATACTCTCTGTGCAGATTGTGGATACAGAATATTGGGCTCGTGACTCTCATCTGGTTACTCCCCCTGGTAGGATGCGTGAAAACACACGCCTAGGTGGACAGTTAGCTTTAGGGGGATGAAGGCGTTTGCATAGTGAAGCAGTCTTTGGGTCAGAGGAGAGCCCTGGGCTGGCCTTGCAACATCTGCAACTGGTGGGCGGGGGTATGTGTTGTGTGGGGATTTGGCCCTTGGGGCTTGCCGTAGCCAACACCAGACAGTTGACATAGTGACGTTACGCGGGCTACGGCCAGTGTGTATATTGTGCCTGGTTTTCTCAATAAAGGTCAGTTCATTGCTTGGTTCAACATGGCTGTGGTCTCCCGTTATTAGGACATAACATTTTGGCGACGAAGACTAAACCATGGGAGCGTGCATAAAACCGCCATCACCATTCTTGCAGTCTCTGGGTGTCAGCGGCAAAAGGCATTCGAGGTGTATATTACCGCGGCTGGCTTGGGCGGCACTGATGAACAGAGATGGAGGAACCTACTCATTCATTGCCTCGGTGAGGAGGACCAACGAATATTTCGCATGCAGGGTGGCAAGGGCTCATTGAAAGAGTGTCTGGACATAATGGGCAATTTCTTTATGGACCATTCCAACATCACAGCATGAAGATAGAAATTCTTCGACCGCCGTCAACAAGCTGGTGAGTACACCAAACGTTTCATAATGGAACTCCATAGCCTAGCAAGAAAGTGCACCTTTGGGCCGATTGAGGAGAGGCTAGTCCGGACAAGCTAGCACACGGTACGAGCAACGAGTGGCTCAGAGAAAAGCTAACGCTAACTACGGACGTCTTCACGCTGGAGAAAGTGGTTGAATTGACCAGCCAGTTTGAGTCCGCTGCCAAGCTAGGTCTACAAGTGCTAGCGAAAGAGAACTTAGCCACCCAAGTTTCTCCTCCACGTCAGACCGCTAGTAAACAGCTAATCTTTGGGGTGGACCCTCAAAAGCCAGCGGACTGTAGCACAGGCAGGAGCGGGAGCTCAGGGTCTGTGTGGTGGCTACGGCTATCCCCGTCACCAGGCGGGCATGTCCACCTGCCCTGCCAGAAGGAAAAAGTGCCATAACTGCAGCCATTCTAATCACTGGGCTAGGGTCTGCACCAACACTATTAAACCATCAACTGCGGACCCCGAAAGCATGACGCAGGTGTGTGTGGTGGGCACCAAGAAGGGGCCGTTAAAGTGGTACATCTTGCAGCTAGACAGGGTCAATGTGCCACTTACGGTGGACTCAGGGGCTGGTAAATCAATACTGAGCATGACCACATTGAAAAAACTTTTACCAGGAAAAACCATCAAAGCAGGAGTGGTGAAAATGTTTGGGTATGGTCACGTTAAAATTGATATGGCAGGCACGGTCAGCTTCTCGGTAAAACATGGGTCAAGGATTATTTCCGCATTTATCTTCCAGGTTTCAAGCCAGGGGGCCGACTTGCTGGGAATTGATCTGCTGGGTGAATTAGGATTCTCCATCATGGACCAGGCAGGCTCAATGGTGCTGACGGTGTCCTCCAAATGGCATGTTCACTGGCCGGCGTTGTTTGTGGGCCTAGGATGTAGTAAAGAGTTCTACCACTGCCCGCTCATCGACCCAAGCATGACGCCCAAGATCCAACAATTACAGCGGCTTCCCCTCGCTCTACGGGATGACGTTATGGCAGAACTGAACAAGCTGCTTAAACCCAGCATCATCAAGAAAGTGGATGCCTCACCGTGGATCTTGAACATCGTGGTGGCCAAGAAGAAGAAGGGTGGCATCTGGCCGTGTATTGACCTTAGGATGGTTAATAAAGCGATTATCCCAGACAAATAATCACTCCCCATGATGGAGGAACTCACAGCAACGTTGAGTGGCTCGAGGGTGCTCACGAAGCTGGATCTCTGTCAGGGTTATCTGCAGGTGCCCCTTCATCCAGCCAGCAGGGACCTGACGGCATTCATGACCCACATGGGCATTTTCAGGTACACCCGCTTGTCTTTTGTTCTGAGCTCAGCACCTAGCTGCTTTCAGAAGATGTCCACGATTATGGCTGGCCTCAGGGATGTAGTGGTGTACCTGGATGACATCATGGTCCACGGTGCGTCGCGGGAAGAACATGTCGGTCATTTGAGACAAGTGATGGAGGTGCCGCTGGGGCATGGAGTCACGTTAAACGGGGAAAAGTGCATTTTTGCGGGGGATTCCATTGAGTCTGTGGGATTCCGGCTTGTGGCTGAGGGCCTGAGGCCCCTGCACTTGAACGTGGAGGTGGTCCTGTGTCTCTCCGATCCCATGACACCCGCACAAATCTCCTCGTTCCTGGGCATGGTAAACTTTTACAGGCATTTTATTCCCCATTATTCAGACTATCAAACCACTCCTGGCCCTTCTGAAGCAGAACGCACCGTGGCTGTGGACCCCGGCCTGCTCAGTGGCAGTCGCTAGGCTGAAGTCTCAACTCACCTCCCCTCCAGTGTTGGCCCACTTTGATCCAAAATGGTCGACTTTTGTGACTTGTGATGCGTCTGGTTTGGCAGTGGGGATGATTATGTCTCAAGTGCAAAATGGTACCGAGTGCCCAGTGGCGTTAGCGCCAAGGTCCCTTTCAGCAGCTGAACAGAAATATGCCGTGGGTGAGAGGGAGGCGCTCGCTTGTGTCTGGGTGTGTGAACGGTGGTACACCTACCTCTACGGGCGCCATTTCACCCTGCGAACACACCACCGGACGCTGGTGATGATACTGCTGGAGACGACAGGCTAGGGACACCGGCCCCTACGGATCTACAGGTGGACTGAGCAGCCGAGGGCCTACAACCTTACTACCCAGTTCACTCCTGGAAAAGAAAATGTAGTGCCGAATCTCCTGTCCCATGCCACGGCCAACACCATACAACCAGACGACAATGACAACCCCATAGAGGCAGATCTGGTAAACACGCGGCATGGACCCCTTCGGGATATGGTATCCCTCCAGGAGCTCCAGGCAGAGTCGGAACAGGACCCCACGCTGTCACAACCATGCTCGGTTATCAGGGAGGGTTTGCCCAAGAAAGTACAGGGTGATCTGGTGTCTTTTCACCAGTTCAGAGACAAACTGAGTCACTGGAACGGGGTGTGTGTGGCAAGGGGACACTCCACACTGATCCCGGAGTCTCTGAGAACACGAATTCTGGCGATGCTCCACGGGGGTCACCTGGATGTTGTCAGGGTGAAGCAGTGTTGCAGGGATTCAGTTTGGTAGCCTGGTATTGATAAGGACATTGAAACTATGTTGGATGTTGGATCAGGAAGGATCGTCACTTCCTTGTGGTAACGTATCGTCACTTCCTGTTTTGCTGTCTGCCTGTGTGGTTTGCCTGTGTGGTTGCTCTCCAGCCACTAGCTATGGCTACTAGCTCTCTTTCCTCTCCTCCTCTGGTGTGCTCTCTCTGTCAGATGTTTAGCTACACCTCTGCCTCTTTTAGTGATAACGGTAAATGTAATAAATGTTGTCTTTTTGAGGCGCTCGAGGCAAGGTTGTCTGATTTGGAATCCCGGCTCCGCTGCATTGAAACACCGTCTGCGCCAGTTGATCTTGATGGATGCCCATTAGCTGCAGCGGAGCTAGCTAGCTTAGGCCCCCCTGTCAGCGGTCCCCCGGCTCTCCTCAGCAGCGAGGAGACTGGGTGGGTGACGGTGAGAAGGAAGCCTAGTCGCAAAGCCCCGGTTCACCACCAACCTGTTCACGTTTCTAATCGTTTTTCCCCGCTCAGCGACACACCCGCTGAGGAAAAAACTCTGATCATTGTCGACTCTGTAGTCAGAAACGTGAACCTAGAGACTCCAGCGGCCATAGTCAAATGAATTCCTGGGGCCAGAGCAGGCGACATCGAGTAAAATTTGAAAATGCTGGCTAAAAGTAATTGTAAATATTCCACAATTGTTATTCATGCCGGCATTAATGACATCCGTCTCCGGCAGTCGGAAGTCACAAAACTTAATGTAGAATCGGTGTGTGACTTTGCAAAAATGATGTCTGCCACTGTAGTATTCTCTGGGCCCCTCCCCAATCTGACCAGTGATGACATGTTTAGCCGCTCATCATCCCTGAACCGCTGGCTGTCTGTGTGGTGTCCTGCAAATAACGTGGGCTACATTGACAATTGGAGCTCTTTTTGGGGAAAACCTGGTCTTATGAGACGAGACAGCATTCATCCCACTTTGGATGGTGCTTCTCATTTATCTAACAATTTGGCATCTTTTTTATCCAAATTTCCAAAACCCTGACTACTCAGAGCTGGGACCAGGAAGCAGAGTCGCAGTCTTACACGCCTCTCTGCAGCTCCTCTTCATCCGCCACCCCTCAGCTTAGCCCCTGTCTTCCCCATCAGAGAATCGTTGTCTGCTCCCTCCAAAGTAAATAAAAATATAATGTATAAGCATCCCAAAGTGATAAAGCAAAATATTGGTAAAACTCAAATTAAACATAAAGCCTCTAAATTGAATGATTTCGCCTCTGTTCCTCCTCATAATTTAAAAATTAAATGTGGTTTATTAAATATTAGGTCTCTAACCCCCAAGTCTCTGTTAGTCCATGATCTGTTAATTGATCATCAGATTGATTTAATTTCCCTTACAGAGACTTTGGTTAGGGCAAGAGGATTATGTTGGTTTAAATGAATCAACTCCCTCTGGTTATTTAAACTGTCAAAATCCCAGAAGTTCTGGTCGTGGAGGAGGAGTAGCAACAATTTACCATTCTAAATTACTAGTTAATGTAAAGCAAAAAACATGTTATAATTCCTTTGAGGGCCTGGTCCTCAGTATTGGGCACTTTAGCAATTTTAGGTTAAACCCAATTTTATTTGCCATAGTTTATTGTCCCCCATCAACCTGCTCAGAATTTTTATCCGAATTTGCTGATTTCTTAGCTGATTTAGTGCTGAAATCTGGTAGAATAATTATAGTAGGGGACTTTAATATACATGTGGATGTAGATAGTGACTGCCTTAATGTGGCTTTTAATTCAATATTAGACTCGATTGGGTTTTCTCAGAAAGTAGGAAATTCTACTCATTACCTCCTCCATACATTGGACCTTGTTCTGACATATGGTATAGAAATAGAAAATCTTGTAGTGTCTCCTCATAACCCTGTACTGTCAGACCATTGTCTGTTAACCTTTGATTTTACTATTTCTGACTATTTGGCTCCTAAAGAAAAATATTATTACAGTAGATGCCTCTCAGATGATGTTGTTTCCAAATTTATGCAGATTGTTTCCTCTATGCCATGTGTCAACACAACAGAAATAAGCTATAGACAGCTTGCTCCTTCTGTAATTGATAACATGGTGGATAGTGTTTCAGCTTCTCTGCATCAGGCTCTAGACTTGGTGGCCCCCTTAAAAAAGAAAAAGTCTAATCAGAGATTTCTAACTCCTTGGTTCAACACAGAAACTCGTAGCTTAAAACAGAAGACTCGTCAATTAGAAAGAAAATGGTGCTCTACTAATTTAGATGAAATCTATTTAGCTTGGAGAAATCATCTTTTAATTTATAAAAAATCTCTTAGAAAAACTAGAACGAGTTATTACTCTGCATTAATAGAAGAGAACAAGAATAATCCCAGGTTTCTTTTCAGCACTGTAGCCAGGTTGACAAAGAGTCAGGACTCTGTCAATCCTAGCATTCCCTTAGAGCTTACTAGTCAGGACTTTATGAACTTTTTCAATAATAAAATTTCATCCATCAGAGATAAAATCAATCAGATTCTTCCCACAGTTAACTTAAATACTGTAACTACTACAACTCTTTCTATTGATGTCTGTCTTGATGAGTTTACTCCAATCGACCTTTGTGAGTTAGACAACATAGTTTCCTCATCCAAACCTTCAACTTATCTTTTAGACCCTATTCCTACTAGGTCATTTAAAGAAGTCTTCCCACTTATTGGTAGCTTTATTCTTCATATAATCAATTCTTCATTAACTTTAGGCCATGTACCGCAGGCTTTTAAAACGGCTGTAATTAAACCCTTACTCAAAAAGCCAACGCTAGATCCAGGAGCTTTAGCTAACTATAGACCAATCTCTAATCTCCCTTTCATTTCAAAAATCTTAGAAAGAGTTGTTGCTACGCAATTATTTGACCACCTGCAGGGAAATGGTTTACTTGAAGAGTTTCAATCTGGGTTTAGAATCCATCATAGTACTGAAACAGCCTTAGCGAAGGTCACTAACGACCTCCTCATTGCATCTGATAATGAACTAGTTTCTGTACTTGTCCTTTTAGACCTTAGTGCAGCTTTTGATACTATCGATCATAATATTCTACTTGATAGATTAGAACACTATGTTGGACTTAATGGAACTTTGTTGCAGTGGTTTAGATCTTATTTATCTGATAGGTTCCAGTTTGTTCATGTAAATAATGAGTTTTCTTTCAACTCAAAGCTTAGTCATGGAGTTCCACAGGGATCTGTGCTAGGCCCTACTCTTTTTAGTTTATATATGCTTCCGTTAGGCAACATTATTAGAAAGCACTGTATACATTTTCATTGTTATGCAGATGACACACAATTATACCTGTCAACGAAGCCAGATGATAGTAATCAATTAGCCAGGTTAGAAGCCTGTCTTAAGGAAATCAAAGCTTGGATGACTTGTAATTTCCTGCTATTAAATTCAGATAAGACTGAAGTCATTCTTGTTGGTCCAAAAAACCTTAGAAATTCCTTTCCAAATCATACTTTCAGTTTGGATGCAGTTAGTCTTTCTCTTAAGCTTGAGTAATAACCAGCACTGTCCTTTCATGAGAAAAAGCTAAACAAGCACAGAGTGCTTATATGCACGGTGACGCAGTGGTTAGCACCGCGGCAGCAGTTTACCCTCGGCCGGGGGATCGTGGGTTCGATCCCTGCCCCCGGCCAACAGTGATCTGTGTGGAGTGTGCATGTTCTGGTTTTTCATGCAAAAACATGCAGGTTAGGGAGTTAAGGGGCGCTTGCGCACGCAGCGACCGGCAGCTGGTGGCTTGTCACCGGACTGCAGAACAAATCCACCTACGGGTACAAGATAAGTCCAAAAAAAAAAAAAAAGAGTGGGTAGTGAAGTGTCGCTCCACATAGTGGTGCTTCGCTGTCGCCCCACAAATGAAACACACGCAGCTTCCTTTCACGGTAGTAAAAAAGAACTCTTCCTCCCGCTCACTCGTCTTTTTTTTTCCATGTTTTTGGGCTACGAAACTGCACTCCGCTCACCATCTTCACTGCCCGCTAGCTTACGCTCCACAAGCGCGAAGGTTTTGTCATGCGCACATTACTGAACTTTGAACTAGGTCAGAGTTCACCTTAACTTTACGTATAATAAACATATTTTCATTTTTTTTATTTTTAAGACATTGTCATTTTAAAATCTATATAAATGCAAGTGTGATTTTAAAAAATAGCGGCAGAAAAAATTACATCTTAGACGCAGCTCACTTGTGAGTTGTGCTATTTTTAGAACAGGCCTGCGGGCGACTCATGTGGTCCCTGTGGGCGACATGGTGCCCGCGGGCACCGCGTTGGTGACCCCTGAGCTAGAGAGTATGCTTGTGCTGTAAGGTCCCTGCCTCTCACATGCTTATGTAATTAACTAGTGGACAGGTACATTTTTACATACAGTTAAATTATAGGTAGAGTATTTTATTTATTTTTTTTACCTGGGGTAGAAGTGCTTGTGAAATGGGAAAGTGCTTAGGAACTGGGCAGTGTAAATGCTTATGAACTGATAATCTGATAATAAATCTGATAGAATAATCTGATAGAATAATTATAGTAGGGGACTTTAATATACATGTGGATGTAGATAGTGACTGCCTTAATGTGGCATTCAATTCAATATTAGACTCGATTGGGTTTTCTCAGAAAGTAGGAAATTCTACTCATTACCTCCACCATACATTGGACCTTGTTTTGACATATGGCATAGAAATAGAAAATCTTGTAGTGTCTCCTCATAACCCTGTACTGTCAGACCATTGTCTGTTAACCTTTGATTTTACTATTTCTGACTATTTGGCTCCTAAAGAAAAATATTATTACAGTAGATGCCTCTCAGATGATGCTGTTTCCAAATTTATGCAGATTGTTTCCTCTATGCCATGTGTCAACACAACGGAAATAAGCTATAGACAGCTTGCTCCTTCTGTAATTGATAACATGGTGGATAGTGTTTCAGCTTCTCTGCATCAGGCTCTAGACTTGGTGGCCCCCTTAAAAAAGAAAAAGTCTAATCAGAGATTTCTAACTCCTTGGTTCAACACAGAAACTCGTAGCTTAAAACAGAAGACTCGTCAATTAGAAAGAAAATGGCGCTCTACTAATTTAGATGAAATCTATTTAGCTTAGAGAAATTATCTTTTAATTTATAAAAAATCTCTTAGAAAAGCTAGAACGAGTTATTACTCTGCATTAATAGAAGAGAACAAGAATAATCCCAGGTTTCTTTTCAGCACTGTAGCCAGGTTGACAAAGAGTCAGGACTCTGTCAATCCTAGCATTCCCTTAGAGCTTACTAGTCAGGACTTTATGAACTTTTTCAATAATAAAATTTCATCCATCAGAGATAAAATCAATCAGATTCTTCCCACAGTTAACTTAAATACTGTAACTACTACAACTCCTTCTACTGATCTCTGTCTTGATGAGTTTACTCCAATCGACCTTTGTGAGTTAGACAAAATAGTTTCCTCAACCAAACCTTCAACTTGTCTTTTAGACCCTATTCCTACCAGGTTATTTAAAGAAGTCTTCCCACTTATTGGTAGCTTTATTCTTCATATAATCAATTCTTCATTAACTTTAGGCCATGTACCGCAGGCTTTTAAAACGGCTGTAATTAAACCCTTACTCAAAAAGCCAACGCTAGATCCAGGAGCTTTAGCTAACTATAGACCAATCTCTAATCTCCCTTTCATTTCAAAAATCTTAGAAAGAGTTGTTGCTACGCAATTATTTGACCACCTGCAGGGAAATGGTTTACTTGAAGAGTTTCAATCTGGGTTTAGAATCCATCATAGTACTGAAACAGCCTTAGCAAAGGTCACTAACGACCTCCTCTTTGCATCTGATAATGGACTAGTTTCTGTACTTGTCCTTTTAGACCTTAGTGCAGCTTTTGATACTATCGATCATAATATTCTACTTGATAGATTAGAACACTATGTTGGACTTAATGGAACTTTGTTGCAATGGTTTAGATCTTATTTATCTGATAGGTTCCAGTTTGTTCATGTAAATAATGAGTTTTCTTTCAACTCAAAGCTTAGTCATGGAGTTCCACAGGGATCTGTGCTAGGCCCTACTCTTTTTAGTTTATATATGCTTCCGTTAGGCAACATTATTAGAAAGCACTGTATACATTTTCATTGTTATGCAGTTGACACACAATTATACCTGTCAATGAAGCCAGATGATAGTAATCAATTAGCCAAGTTAGAAGCCTGTCTTAAGGAAATCAAAGCTTGGATGACTTGTAATTTCCTGCTATTAAATTCAAATAAGACTGAAGTCATTCTTGTTGGTCCAAAAAACCTTAGAAATTCCTTTCCAAATCAAGCTTTCAGTTTGGATGCAGTTACTCTTTCTCTTAATAGCTCTGTGAGGAACCTTGGAGTTATTTTTGATCAGGATTTGTCCTTCAATTCACATATTAAATTTGTTTCTAAGACTGCCTTCTATCATTTGCTTAATATTGCCAAGATTAGGAGCATCTTGTCTCAGAGTGATGCTGAGAAGCTGATCCACGCTTTTGTTAGCTTGAGATTAGATTATTGTAATTCTTTATTATCAGGCTGTCCTAAAACATCTTTAAAAAGTCTTCAGCTGATCCAAAATGCTGCAGCAAGAGTTTCAACAGGTACTAGAAAGAGAGATCATATCTCTCCGGTTCTGGCCTCCCTTCATTGGCTTCCCATAGAGTTTAGAATTAAGTTTAAAATCCTTCTTCTTACTTACAAAGCTCTAAACAATCAGGCTCCTTTTTATTTAAAAGATCTGATACTACCGTATTATCCTAACAGAGCACTACGCTCCCAAAATGCAGGATTACTTGTAATACCTAGAATCTCCAAAAGTACAATGGGAGGCAGAGCCTTCAGTTATCAAGCTCCTCTCCTGTGGAATCAGCTGCCAATCTGGATTCGGGAGTCAGACTCGATCTCTGTTTTTAAGAATAGGGCTAAAACCTACCTTTTTGATATAGCCTACAATTAGGGAGGGATCATGTGTTTCTGAACCCTCCCTTAGTTATGCTGCTAATAGGTTTAGTCAGCCGGGGGACCTCCAGTAATGCACTGGGCCTCACTCCTTTCCTCACTCTCTTTGAAATATTTTTTTTTGCTGGTCATTAACATCTGTTTGTTCTCTCCCATAGATTGAGTCCCCATCGTGCTGTTTGCTCTCTACATGTCTGTTCTTTTCTTCTTCTCTATCCCCTCACCCCCCAGCCAGTCGCAGCAGATGACTGCCCCTCCCTGAGCCTGGTTCTGCTGGAGGTTTCTTCCTGTTAAAAGGGAGTTTTTCCTCTCCACCGTCGCCAAGTGCTTGCTCACAGGGGATCGCCTGATTGCTGGGGTCTTTCTGCAACTGTGGGGGTTCCCCCCTACAGTTGATAGTGCTATGAGATGACTGTTGTTGTGAAATGGCGCTATATAAATAAAGTTGAATTGAATTGAATTGAATTGATAACATGAACATATAATGCAGATATGGTTATTCTGTTTGGTTTTTATTCAAGATTTGTTCCATGGTGTGTGGGCTGAGTCTGTTTCTCTTCTTGGAGATGATTTCTCCTGCCTTAGATAAAATCCTCTTACATGGAACTGACAATGCAGGAGTGCATAGAAACTGCAGTACAAGTTTATACAGATGTATTATACAGTTTTCCTGTCCAGAAGTGGAGTGGATCCTCCATTCGATGCTATGTCAGTTCATTCATTCTTGGCAGAGACCAATTTTCACGTCGCAGCTGTACAGCCCTGTCATCAAGTGATTTAAAGATTATTTTTTCACACTAATATGGCCTTGTATTGTACTCATCTATATACACTACCGTTCAAAAGTTTGGGGTCACCCAGACAACTTTGTGTTTTCCATGAAAAGTCACACTTATTTACCACCATGAATTGTAAAATGAATAGAAAATATAGTCAAGATATTGACAAGGTTAGAAATAATGATTTGTATTTGAAATAATAATTTTTTCCTTCAAACTTTGCTTTCGTCAAAGAATCCTCCATTTGCAGCAATTACAGCATTGCAGACCTTTGGCATTCTAGCTGTTAATTTGTTGAGGTAATCTGGAGAAATTTCACCCCACGCTTCTAGAAGCCCCTCCCACAAGTTGGATTGGCTGGATGGGCACTTCTTGCGTACCATACGGTCAAGCTGCTCCCACAACAGCTCAATGGGGTTTAGATCTGGTGACTGCGCTGGCCACTCCATTACAGATAGAATACCAGCTGCCTGCTTCTTCTCTAAATAGTTCTTGCACAATTTGGAGGTGTGCTTTGGGTCATTGTCCATGTTGTAGGATGAAATTGGCTTCAATCAAGCACTGTCCACAGGGTATGGCATGGCGTTGCAAAATGGAGTGATAGCCTTCCTTATTCAAAATCCCTTTTACCCTGAACAAATTTCCCACCTTACCAGCACCAAAGCAACCCCAGACCATCACGTTACCCCCACCTTGCTTGACAGATGGTGTCAGGCACTCTTCCAGCATCTTTTCAGTTGTTCTGCGTCTCACAAATGTTCTTCTGTGTGATCCAAACACCTCAAACTTCGATTCGTCCGTCCATAACACTTTTTTCCAATTTTCCTCTGTCCAATGTCTGTGTTCTTTTGCCCATATTAATCTTTTTCTTTTATTGGCCAGTCTCAGATATGGCTTTTTCTTTGCCACTCTGCCCTGAAGGCCAGCATCCCGGAGTCGCCTCTTCACTGTAGATGTTGACACTGGCGTTTTGCGGGTAGTATTTAATGAAGCTGCCAGTTGAGGACCTGTGAGGCGTCTATTTCTCAAACTAGAGACTCTAATGTACTTATCTTCTTGCTCAGTTGTGCAGCGGGGCCTCCCACTTCTCTTTCTACTCTGGTTAGAGACTGTTTGTGCTGTTCTCTGAAGGGAGTAGTACACACCGTTGTGGAAAATCTTCAGTTTCTTGGCAATTTCTCGCATGGAATAGCCTTCATTTCTAAGAACAAGAATAGACTGTCGAGTTTCACATGAAAGTTCTCTTTTTCTGGCCATTTTTTAGCGTTTAATCAACCCCACAAATGTGATGCTCCAGATACTCAACCTGCTCAAAGGAAGGTCAGTTTTATAGCTTCTCTAACCAGCTAAACTGTTTTCAGCGGTGCTAACATGATTGCACAAGGGTTTTCTAATCATCCATTAGCCTTCTGATGCAATGAGCAAACACATTGTATCATTAGAACACTGGAGTGATAGTTGCTGGAAATGGGCCTCTATACACCTATGTAGATATTGCACCAAAAACCAGACATTTGCAGCTAGAATAGTCATTTACCACATTAGCAATTATAGAGTGCATTTCTGATTAGTTTAAAGTTATCTTCATTGAAAAAAACAGTGCTTTTCTTTCAAAAATAAGGAAATTTCTAAGTGACCCCAAACTTTTGAACGGTAGTGTATATGAGAGAGAGAGAGTGGGAGCAAGGGAGACAGAGATAATATTTTTCAGATAATATAAAAACAAAAAACAAACAACAACAGAAAGCTACCAAACCTATGTGATTGACCGAAATCAATTCAAAATATTGCCACATGGCAGAACATCCTCTCTTCCTTGCTGCCTCCATGTCTCTCATGCAAAATCTCCATCAAAACACACCACAACTCCTGCCAATACTTCACTTCCTTGAAACCATTGAGTCATTGATCACATGAATGGCCAAACGAATCAAGCCTCAGAAGCAGTGTTTCTGAACAACTGTGCTGTTTTTTTGACACATGCTCCAGAGCTTCAGATTCATCCAGACCACAACTATGGATTTGTCTGCCTGCCCTGTCCTAGTCTGCCATGCTCTGACCCCTGCCTGCTCTTGGACTCTGGAAATTGCCTCACGGACAGGAATTGGATATTCTTGGATTGTACACAAACATCACCTCACCAAGTAAGTTGACTTACCAACGTTCATCATTTATATCATCACACCCTTCTTCCCAGCTCCCACGCCTGTCCTTCCCTTCACCTGTACTTAAGGACTCCTCACCTGCTGTTCACCATCTGTAGATTGGCTGTCATTCCCCGGTGCTTCACCAGGAAAGACCTGTAAGCATACAAACTATATTAATCTCCCTATTACTATAACATATGCTCATCAGTGTCTCTGTTCTCGGCTCCCGCAGGGTTGCCAGATCCTCATCACCATCTTGCAATATTAAAGTCCAAATGTCACATAATAGGGTCCTTAAAATGTCCTGAAACTAGATATAAAAGGGAACCGATCCGTTCGGGTCTTGGTGCATATGCTTCAGTAACGCCGGAACATTCGTTAATTTAAAACTGCCGCGCTTGGACTGACATTCCTACTCACGGCCCCCGGAATCACCTGGGGAAGAAGGCGGAAGTGACGAAACAGATTGTACCTTAGTTTGATGCTTGGGGTATCCCGATTGATTGTTTATATGGAGACTGGAAGAGGCACCGCATATTTTTAATACATAGACAGTTTTTTTCCTTTGTTTGTGGAAGGCAATCACTATTTTTGTTCTTAGTTACCCCTCGTTACCAACGTAACAACGACCAACAATTTTATCCTTAGAAATAAATCATCTATCGTATTGCTGGATGGCACTGTAAAACGGGGCTATAAGGGACGGCTGGGTAATAAGGGACACTTTTCTGGGAAATGTTTTAAATGTAATTTGTGTTGTTATTGTCAAATATTTTAAGGTTTCATGGATATTTGACAATAACAACACAACTCAGCGTCCTGCTCAAAATAAAAAAAAGCAGAATTCTGGATTTGGAAGGTGATTCCTCTCTGTTCCGGAGCCACAGGACAGTAGAAAGTGTGAGGCCATCAGCCTAATGATTGAGTCCACACTTCTAACTGTAGTGATAATAGCTCACACTGAGCGCTCTGCCCGCCCCGGCCATCAGCCTAATGATTGAGTCCACACTTCTCACTGTTGTGAGAATAGCTCAAGCTGAGCGCTCTGCCAGCCCCCTAGCTATGGGGGTCACACACACGACGTGTTCCTCAACACACTCAATAATTTTTTTTCCCGTATATTTTTCTTTTGGGCGTACAGAAATGGCAATACGCCCGTATTTGCTAAAATTGCATTTTCCCCGTATTAAAATACGGCGAAAACGTATCACTTGACAGGTATGCGCCTCCATTCTCATTCTGATCTGGTCAATTTCTTGACAGCAGCGACTCTCCTCCACTGTTGGCATTGCTTGGCAACACTCACAGGTGCACCTATTGAAAAATTCAAGTACAAGAATTTGCAAATATTTTCTGAATGCATGTATACATAAATATGCTTGTTTGTTGATATTGTAAGCACAGGTTTGTTGATATTGCAATTCCATCCATCCATCCATCTTCTACCGCTTTTCCGGAGGTCCGGGTCACGGAGGCAGCAGTTCAAGCAGAGAAGCCCAGACTTCCCTCTCCCCAGCCACCTGCTCCAGCTCTTCAGAGGGGATACCAAGGCGTTCCCAGACCAGCTGGGAGACATAGTCTCTCCACCGAGTCCTGGGTCTGCCCCGGGGTCTCCTCCCAGTGGGACGTACCTGAAACACCTCAAGTGGGAGGCGTCCAGGAGGCATCCTAATCAGATGCCCATACCACCTCAACTGACTCCTTTCAATGTGGAGGAGCAGCGGTTCTACTCTGAACCTCTCCTGGATGACTGAGCTCCTCACCTTATCTCTGAAGGTGAGTCCAGCAATCCTACGGAGAAAGCTCATTTCAGCCGCTTGTATCCGCGATCTCGTTCTTTCGGTCATTACCCAAAGCTCGTGACCATAGGTGAGAGTAGGAATGTAGATTGACTGGTAAATCGACAGCTTTGCCTTGGAACTAAGCTCCCTCTTCACCACAACAGACCGGTACAACGTCTGCATCACTGCAGATGCTGCTCCAATCCGTCTGTCGATCTCTCGCTCCATTTTCCCCTCACTCGTGAACAAGACCCCAAGATACTTAAACTCCTCCACTTGGGGCAGGAGCCTGTCCCCAACCCAGAGAGGACAATCCACCTTTTTCCGGCTGAAGACCATGGACTCTGACTTGGAGGTGCTGATTCTCATCCCAGCCGCTTCACACTCAGCGGCAAACCGTCCCAGCAAGAGCTGTAGGTCATTGCTGGATGAAGCCAACAGGACAACATCATCTGCAAACAACAGAGATGAGATCCTGTGGTCACCAAGCATGACACCCTCCATTCCCTGGCTGTGCCTAGAAATCCTGTCCATAAAAATTATGAACAGGATCGGTGACAAAGGGCAGCCCTGGCGGAGTCCAACTCTCACTGGGAATGACTCCGACCGAGTGTTGGCAATACGAACCAAACTCTCACAACGGTCGTACAGAGACCGAATAGCTCGTAACAACAAGCCCGAACCCCATACTCCCGAAGCACCCCCCACAAAAATCACGAGGGGACGCGGTCAAATGCCTTCCTCCAAGTCCACAAAACACATGTAAACTGGTTGGGCAAACTCCCACCAACCCTCAAGAATTCTCGAGAGGGTAAAGAGCTGGTCCGATGTGCCACGGCCAGGACGAAAACCACATTGCTCCTCCTGAATCCGAGGTTCGACCTGCAATTGCAATTGTGAGCTTTTATAAATTTTGTAACAATATAATATATATAATATTCAATAATGTGTTCACATCCTGTCCATATTATTTACACCATATCCACCTCATAAATGCCTTGCAGAACTCATGTAAAATAAAGTGAAAAGATCCATTGCATTATTCATGTTGTCTTTGGTTTATTAATAGAACTTTCAAGCCCTCCCCATGAAGTGCCATGTGCTAGAGACATAGTTTTTTTCCCAATTATTTCTAGTTATCAAACCTTGAAGCTGGCGTACAAAACAACAAGCTAGATTTCTAATTCGTCTACAGTGAGAAAGGAACATTCCTGGTTATGGCCCTATACACACGATCCTGGGGACAGCTCGAACCTGTAAGGTTCTATGCCTCTGTCATTGTCTGAACCACTGTCATCAGTATCTGGGGTGTCGTCTTCCCTGAATTCCAAGTCCGATTCACCAGAGGACAAAACTAAACTAATTTCTTCACAATCGCTGTCAGTTTCCGTCATGATTGTCCAATGTTGATAAGTGTGAATGTGGATACGGCAGGGCAGCCAGGGTTAAATTTGTGACGTCAAAAATATGGCCGCGGTCTGGATTGGCTGTCACAAGCCAGCGAGCAAGGTGGGGCCTTCGCCTGGTGTATTTTGTGCAATTATGTAAATACGGGTGGGTGATATGGTCTCCGGTATGAATATTTGGTTTAAGCTATGTGTATTTTATCAAAATTCGTTGGCATTTGGAAAAAAAAAATTACGTGACATTTGGACTTTAATGTCAATAATGTCATGAATGCCCCTGCGGAGCAGGAGAGACAGACCCACTCACAGGATGTGTTAGTGCAATTTTATTGAACAAAAGAAAAAATACAGTGTGCTCAAACCAGCTTCTCCTGGCGAACAAAAATAAAGACAAGCACAGTTCGCTCCCAAGCCGACTGGTGAGCAGTAGGAAAAACACATTAACGGGATAAGAGATAGGGACCTATGCTTATATAGTGCTTTTTCTAGTCTCAAAGACCACTCAAAGCACTTCACTAGTACTAACCCTCTATTCTAAGGGCCTATAGGAGACAGATATCTAGGGACAATTTAGAACAACAAATTAACCTAACATGCATGTCTTTGGATTGTGGGAGGAAACTGGAGCCCCCGGCGTAAACCCACGCAGCACAGGGAGAACATGCAAATTAAACCCAAAACACTTCCAAACATGCAAACTGGCAGGTGCTGGGGGGGAAAAACATAGAAACCCAAACACTCCAAACATGCACACTGGTCAGCGCCGGGAAGAACACAGAAAACCCCCAAATGCTCCAAAAAAACTGGCAGGCTCTGAGTTACTTACAGAGGAAAATTCACCAGGACAGGCAGTGCTCTGGTGAGGAAGGTTCAGAATCAGAATCAGAATCAGAATCAGGTTTATTGCCATTGTTCATGTAGTACACAAACTAGGAATTTGTCTCGGTACAATGCTGCAACATTAAACATGATAAGATAAGAAATAAACTATACATGTAATAAAGTGTAGGATAAGATTAAGTGATACTGGTCAACAGTTTAAATATATATTAGCCAGCAGCAGATACTGTGGAGAACTATATAGTGCAGTCGGTAATGCAGGAAGAAAACAGTGATGATTGACATGAGTCTGGTTGAGCTGCTGTACATGGTGCACGAGTGTGCACTGGTGCACTGGTGTTTTGTCATGGTTGACAAAACAAAACAGCCGCACTGCCCTGGTGAAATAGCAGTGCTTAAATATACGCAGAAATGAATTGCAGGTGTGAATCATGAGCAAACCGTGACCTAATTACCCAGCTGCCACAGCTGAGCAGACAGAGGCAGCTGGCAGGGAGCGCCTGATAAGAGAAGGGAAGAACTCTGTCACAACCCAAACAAATATACAAAATCTAACCATAAACTAATGACAACAACAATCAAACTAAGGAATAAAGTGAGGATCTGAACTTAGAGAAAACCTGTGATCAGATACATGACAAATAAAATCATTGTTTCACTTATCTTAAATGTTGTCCTCTGTATCTGCTCTTGGGTTGAGTGTTAAACATCATGTCATGTGTTACACTGTGGAGGAATAAAGTCAGGCGAGGGACGACGAGCTGGAAGGTTGCAGAATTTTATTTCCTCCAACAAAATGAGACGCACTTGTAGCGCTGTGCGCTACAGTGGTCTACCGTGCTGCGTTGTGTGGCGTTGTGCTGTTGAGGCATGTATAGCAAGCTCTTTTATACATGTTATACAAACAGAGAGAATGCATGGCATATTAGCATATTGATATACATATTAGTCAATACATATGATTAACCTGACCAACTGGCGCCCGGACGTCTTCTCCTTAATCTGGGGATGTATAAACAATAGTCCATTATTCTGGTTGTCCCCCCAGGGGCTCTCTGTCCATATGCAAATTGTCCTCTGCTTTCTGCTTCCTCTAGACATGCTGAGTGTGAGGAATGTTCTTGTAGAGTGTTGTGGGTCACCACAGGGTTCCCCCCCAGAACACTCAGCAGGGGCTGTGACTCCCCGCCCCCACCCCGTCGTTTGGCTCCAGCTCCAGTAGAACTGTAGGAGGGCATGTCAGTCTGTTGGGGCAACAGGGAAGGGGTGGAAAAAAACAGTGTTCTCCGCTTCGGGTTCCAGCACGTTGAATGGCCGTGGATCGTGGGCGCACGGGCCGCTGTGCGTCGTGTGTAATGGAACTAGACGGCGATCGGCCAGCTTTAGGGAGTGAGATGTGGGAAAAGCGCTGCTGAGGAGGGGGAGGGGGGTGGGAGTAAGTGAGTGCCAGCCCAGGACGTCAAAGGTGTCTGGGCCACGCAAAAATTGCGTGTGGATCCGCGATGGTGAGGGACTTTCCCAGTAAACCTGGCGGAGATCCACAACGGCTGTGAAAAAAAAAAAAAAAATTATGTCTCTGAATCCTCTTGCGGCTCGATCCAGAGAGGATGTGGGGAAGGCAAGCGGCCAAATTCCCCGAGGATGGGTAGCGGCTGTGAAACAACTGCAGGTGTGTGAGGGACCTGGTGGTCTGGCTTTTAGGTGCAAAAACAGCCCTAAAGCCATCGAGGACAGCAATCGGCTAAATTCCCCTTGTTCGCCGTGGCTGAGAAACCCATACAAAGTCCTGTGTGCGGGCTGCACGTCTGCTTCAGGTGCGTAAGCAGCCCTGAAGGTTCCGAGGCTAGCCATCAGCGGTGTTTCTTGGGCATGTGCAGCGGCGGACGATGCTGTATCGGTCTGTGGAGCCAGCTTGACCATGTGCGCGGCGCAGTGACCACTGAGCTGGCAGTTGCGCTGTCCTCATAATCCTGCGGTGCGCATGCAGGGCTTCTGTGCGCAGGAGGTCCGCTTGTCGCGAGCTGAGTCAGGGTCGGGGAGCTTGGCGGAAATCAACGCAGTCGGCGCTGCTGTCCTTCCCCGTTCAGGCTGCTTCCTTCGGCTCGCCCGTGTCGCCGTTCATGGTGTGTGTCGGTCCCAGCACTGCCCGCTTCGGGGAGCGCGCTCCGGTGAGGATGAAGAGGTTGCAGGCGTTCTCTGGTCCTCTGGGGTCCACAGCGCGGTGAGAGGGAGCAGACGGTCATTCTCTCTCGTCAGGTCACCAGTGTGGAGGTAAAAGAACAGGCGAGGGGCGCACCATGACACGTCGGGTCACCAGTGTGGAGGAATAAATCAGGCAAGATGAGATGAGCTGGAAGGCTGCAGAGTTTTATTTCCTCCAACATAATGAGACGCACTTGTAGCACTGTGCGCTACAGTGGTCTACCGTGCTGCGTTGTGTGGCGTTGTGCTGCTGAGGCATGTATAGCAAGCTCTTTTATACATGTTATACAAACAGAGAGAATGCATGGCACATTAGCATATTGATATACATATCAGTCAATACATATGATTAGCCTGACCAACTGGCGCCCGGACGTCTTCTCCTTAATCCGGGGAGGTATAAACAATAATCCATTGTTCTGGTTGTCCCCCCAGGGGTTCTCTGTCCATATGCAAATTGTCCTCTGCTTCCTCTAGACATGCTGAGTATGAGGAATGTTCTTATAGAGTGTTGTGGGTCACCACAACATCACCTTTCCATTTAACAACACTTAATCATCATTTTGGAAGTGAGGACACTAATTGTTGAAGCTTTATACGTAAGTGGAATTCTTTCCCTTTCTTGCTTATACAACTTCAGTTGCTAAACAGTTCGGGGTCTTCGTTTTTGTCATATTTTGCGCTTCATAATGCTCCACCCAGGTAAGCCAGTCTAGTACCTGTTGTATGTGAGCTTGACCCTAGGGGCTTGCCGTAGCCGACTGGCGGAGTGACGTCAGGTGGGCTGCGGCCAGTGTATGGGTCATTCCAGAATTGGAGGACATTTTACATCCCACCCATCAAATTTTAAATAATCCACATACAAAATACTAAAACATGCAGTTTCTGAGTAAATTTACTTGTTCTGAGACCAAATCTAAAAAAAAAACTAAGAGAAAAGAATGCTTGAAAATAGTTTTAAAAATACCAAATAAGTCTGGAGCATAGATATAAAAGGCTAGATTGGCAGCGCTGGCCAGTCCGTGCTTGTGGTGGCGTGACGCGCGTCCGCCATCTTGGTACAGGATATCTGTAGCACATCCCTGTGGTCCAATGCAGACACCTGCTTGGGTCATTCTCCTTTGTTAAACGTTTGACAGGCTTCAGTGAACATGTTTACAACACAGTACAACACAGCGCATAGTGGTTTACTTTCAGCATAATCTGCATAAATATTAGGTGTTTCAGAGCTTCATAATTATTAAATTATGGCATTTTGCAGTGTCTCAATCAAGAACTGTCAAATGAGCTGAAAAAGAAGTTACCATACCCCCTGATTAATAATTAAGGCTAGCTCTTTCATTGTGGCCATTTATGCATAAATATATGGCCGAAATTGATTAATTCATATTTTGTCCTGGGCTGTATTTGTTATATTTGCCACCCCAGGCAACCAGCTTATTGCCCCCCCACCCCCCAATTGTCAAAAATGTTTATCAAAGAAATATTTCAGCCTGTGCTATACAAATTGGCCTAGATATGTAAACTTTGAAATAAATAAAGAGAATAAAAAATTACAAATCAATTATTCAAGTTTCTTCATTTAACTAGACAGACATTATGCAATCCCCCCCACCCCCCCATCTACCTGGATCTGTATAGCAGTTGTTTAAAATCAATTTGAAATTCTTATTGATTTTAGGCCCACATAACAAATTTATACAATACACCAATGTTCACTACAAATTTATTAAATTTATTGCATAGAATAATGCACTCAACATGAAAGCAGCAAGCTCATATTAATCAACTGCAAAGTGAGGTGAAGTGTTAATTGAATCAAAACACAGTTTAAAGCAGTAGATGTAGGTTTTATTAATTTAACCCAGAGCCAGGTCAAGAATTCGGGCAATATAGAACATGTATATAGGCTTATATATTAATGCGGTAACACTGTATACTAATATTACATGAGAAATATTGCCATAAGTATCGATACTGAATTACAATATACTGTATATTACACTCATGGCAGTCATGCATGTACAGAAATCAGTGACCTCCCAAATGAAAATCAGAGTTTTTACCTTTATTTTTGACAACACGCCATTAAATTATTTAAAAACAAATACTCAACACTTACCTGATCGTTTAGACACCAGTTACACACTGTATAAACAAACGAGAACCTTGGAAATGAAGACTTAATCAGAGTGTTGTGCGTTGAGCTGCACAGTGGCGCAGTGGTTAGCACTGCGGCAGCACAGTTTACCCTCGGCCGAGGGATCGCGGGGATCATGAGATCGTGGGTTCGATCCCTGCCCCCGGCCAACAGTGATCTGTGTGGAGTTTGCATGTTCTCCCCGTGTATGCGTGGGTTTACCCCAGGATTTCTCCGGTTTCCTCTCACATGCCAAAAACATGCAGGTTAGGTTAATTGGAGACTCTAAATTGGCCCTTTGTGTGAATGGTTAAAAGGGATGGCGCCGTATTGTGGCTGCTTCATCCATCCAGGTGGTGGATGACCCTTAATTTCTGTAAAGCGTCTATGATAAAGCGCTATATAAATCTGATGTATTGATTGATTGAGCTGTGGATTTGTTGTGATTCCTGTACCAGTATGGCGGCCCGAAATCACGCGCTCCAGTGACCTACTGCCAATCTAGCCTTTTATATCTATGGTCTGGAGTACCCCCTAAAATGCCACTTTTCTCTTGTCCCACCCCCCTAATGACCAAATTGAATCTCAAATAAAACAGTTAAAATGAAATTTAAATTAAATTTTTTTGGTATTATTTGTTTCATTGCTGTCTCTTGTAACTGTGGGAACATTTGTTTTAATAAACATAATATTTCAAATAATAATTATTATTCATGGAACGTGTGTCCCACAACATGCACGCAACCCTGTTACCATAACCTTTTTAGTAGTAGTAGTAGATTAGTTTATTTGACAGGGACAGTGCAATAAACATAGACAATTAATCAAAGACAATCAATCTGATGTGTTGCACATAGAGTGTATAGCTATTAGCTAATTTGCAACTCTTGTCCCTGGATGGGCTTTAGAAAAAAGAATCAAGTAAAGATGGGAAAAAAAAAAAATAAAAAATATACACAATAACCACATACATCAATTAGCATGGTAGAAGAAGAAGAAAGCAATGAATCACATGATACGCTGGACTTGACATCATCAAACAGTTTTCCAAAAGAATGGGTAGAGCAAAGGTATGTCCGCTCTTCTATTTTTCATATTTTTATAACATAGTTAGCCTTGATTGAATGTCTCTCTACCGCATGCAACCCTGTTATGCATATGATCAGAATAAGACAATTATTTTTTTATTTTTTTCTTTACTTATTTACATAAGTAAGTTTGTCCTCTTGGTCAGCAGTAACAGCTAGCTAAACAGCTAGCTTCTACTCCTGAGAGAAAGCTAACATTCGTCCGGATTTGCGACCCTTTTACCTGCAACCCTGTTGCTGTGATCAGAGTGACAGGGTTGCACTACATTAACAGGGTTGCATCTCCTCCAGTTTACTCAGACTTTAGAAACTATTATTTGTAATTCAATTCAACAGTTTACATTATCTGAGATATAATTTAGTTACTCTACATATTGTAAACACATTTCTGAATTTTACATACTGAATTGTTTCCTTTTATTTCCTAATGGTAGTCCAAATATATTATGGTTGCAGCAACTACCTCGATGGGATGATTAACTTTACATAAATAAAACTGCATTCAAACAATGAGTTACAATTCATAATAGGTGACACTAAATTAAGTTAGATAAATTATTTTTCATACAGTGTGGCCCACCATTGAGTGCCGCTGAAAAGCAGAGACGCTACCGAGCCAAGCGTGATGCTGATGTACAAAGGAGACAACAGTACTTAAAGAAAGAGAGAAATGGAAAAAAGATGTAGAAACAGGAAAGAAGTTGCTTCAAAAAGACCGCAGTGAGAGAGCACAGCGAGCCCAACAAAAAAAGTGGAGAGAGGCTCATAAGAGGAGTAAAGCTAGGAGAAAGTTAGCTGAAGGGTTAATAACCCCTCCAATCGCTCCTGAACCTCCAGTCACACCAGAAATCCCGTTTAGGGCAGAATATCTAGAATCTAGCTCCAGCTCTCAACCTGGGACTTCAAGGTAAGCATACAATAAGGTTATTGAGTAATGTAAGTTAGTGTAAGCACAAAATGGTAGAGGCTGCTAATGCATATTTTGCTGCAGGTGAAATTGTTATGGAACAAAATTAATGCTTATATGTTTCTTTTCGGAAAAGTGATGCTGGGAGAAGAAGAAAATGGGCTGCCCAAAAAAAAAACTCAAAAAGGAAGCAAGAGGAACTAGAAGAAAAGTTGAAAAGAGCAGAACAGAAATAGGCGGCACACTGAAGAGGAGGCCTGACAGGCTTGTCAGCCAAGGAGTTGATATTCCCACAGCAATGTCACTTTACCAAGCTCTGAATGATGGTCAGTCAAAGGTGAAATTGTTTTACATCCAGGAGCAAGATGTAGATGATGCAGTGAAGGAAATGCCGGCTGACCTTCCAGCAGTACCATCCACAATGAGGCTTCACCAGGTATTCACTTCACTATTTCTCCATGATTCTTATTTGGTTAAAGCACTTTGAACTAACTTATGTATGACTGATCTTGCCTTGCCAGGTGATTACTCTTTCTCCTGGAAAAATGCTCTACCGTGACATCAGCTGCATGTGTTCTGCAAATGGGAATCTGGAATGTAATTGCCAGAAAACCAAAAGCTTCAGCTTTAATTCCACAGATCACCACACAGAAGACCAAACACACAGCACACCAGAAGAAGAGCAGTGGCATACTCCAGAGGTTGTGGGTAAATGGTGTGCCCTGCTGTATGAGGGCCACATCTACCCAGGGATCATCCAAGAGGTGAATGAGACCCACTGCCAGGTGAAATGTATGCACAGAGAGGGGAAAAAACTGCTTTTTTCTGGCCGTTGAGGGAGGATGTCCATTGGTATCCCTTTGAGGAAATGCTGACCATCATTCCACCGCCACAAAATGTTACCTCACGCCACCTGGCCATTGCAGAAGACCAATGGAACACTCTGGTTAGCCATGAAGAGTAAAGTGGAATATTAGAAGACCGATGTTCTAAAGCAGATGACAAGTTTTCAGCTAAGTGTTAGAGTGAAATGTTTTTAGCTCAGTGTTAAAGTGAATATGTTGATAGGCTAGGGCAGCCAGCCATCAAAGGTTTCATAGCAATGTTCTGAACCAAAGGGCACGTCTCAGCAAAGTTTCTTAAATTATTATTATTTCTTCTATTTTTTGGGTGTTATTTGAGGAAAAGTGCATCAGAAGGTATTAAAAGTTATTCAAAGAACACTTTGGTGTCTTGGGCATTTGTCACTTTTATATGATAATCTATAATCAAAAATAATGTAGCTAGTCATCCATCTTACTTTATGCAACCCTGTTACCATAATTTCAACCCTGTTACCATATCATTTTAATTGAAAATAATCCTAAATTACTTTCTCAGCTCAAAAGGGTTTGAGCCATTTTCCTTTAAAGAGTTTATGCAATCACATGCAAAATGTGTTAGAGTAAATATTATACAATAAATCAGGAGTGTCCAATCATGTGCCATGGAGGGCCAAGACCCTGCAGGCTTTACCTCCAACCAGTGTCTTCAACAGCAGATTCCCAATGACGTAGATAGAGCTCTATCTACGTCATTGCAGATTCCACTGAATTTCTTCCCACTGATTGCTGATAAGTGAAAACACCTGCTGAAGAGACTGGGTAGAAGAGAAAACCTGCAGGGTCTTGGCCCTCCATGGCACATGATTGGACACCCCTGCAATAAATACTGAAATTGGTAAAGTGAAACATGCCATTATTGAAAAGTTGGGTGAGACAGATTTTGAAAGTTGTTAAAATTAATTTAAATCAAGTCATATGCGAAATCAAATGGTTATTCAGAGAGAATGTTACCTTATTTACTTAATGGAAAAGGAATTATATTTCAGAAATCAATAATGTACTTTTTTCAGGTTTCTCAGTGTTGGTAACAGGGTTGCACCAAGAATTGTAAACACTAAATAAATCATGTAATAATAATTACATGATTTTACATGAGCTAATCAAGCCTTTGATAGTTTATTACCTATTATTGATGAATATGTAGCAGAAAATCAGAAAAGTGAAGGTTTATTTTTCAAGAATTTTGAAGCCCAAATGTCCTCCAGTTCTGGAATGACCCGTATATAGTTGGTGTGTGTTCTCAATAAAGTTCAGTTGGATGTTCGGCACAAGACGACTCCTCTTGGATTTCATACATAACATTTTAGCAACGAGAAGAAACTATGGAGGCATATAGGCCGCCTGCACTACCGTTTCTACAGTATCCGGGAGAGCCAGCGATCCTGTGGCCTAACTGGTTGGCCATGTTTGAAGGATACATCATGGCGATACATCATGGCGTTGGGCCTGAGTAGACTCGACAGAATGCAAAGACGAGCACTTCTGGTCCATCATCTCGGTGTTGAGGGTCGGAGAATTCTCCATACGCTGGGGGAGACGGAGTCTTATACAGATGCTATCGGATGGATGGCTGAATACTTTGCCGAACACACAAGGAGCACGAAGCTGGGGGTGGAAAGGCTGTTGGCACCAAAAGAAGCTAAGTTAGCTAGCTCGGGAAAGCTAACAGCCCAGTTAGTAGCAATGGTGAAATTAGCCACAGAGCTAGGTGGGCGCCAAATACAAGCTACAAGCTACAGGCTAGATACTGTGGTGGAGCCGGGGGAACCCCAGGAGCGGCTGCACATTGTGGCTAAGCTGGGCGCAGCTTATTTTCAGCTGTCGGGCGGCTCGAGAAGGCACGCCAACGAGGTGCGGCATGTCCGGGAGAAGGCTTCAGATGGCGGGTCTGGACTTGAGGGACGGTCGATGGTGAGGAGAAGAGGCACTCTCATCTGCGAGTTCAGTTATGACCCCGGGGCAGGCTGCTTCCAGGGGTGCGCCTACCGAGAGGCTACCCTGGACCCCCATGCAAGCTAGTGTTTTTCACCAGGATGACAGTGTTTATTAATAGTTCTAAGGTTCTTGTGTGTGTGTATGTTATGAAATGGGATTATTTTGTGCATTTTCTTTAGTTTAGGAGCACGGCATACAATTTTAATTTATGTATGTCATCTGGTCAGTCATTGCACCAGATACTGGAGTCAGTTTGTCTTGGCCTGTCCTTGCCACTGATAATACCTCTATCTGCCAAGAATGTGTTGGTAGTCCAGCAAAAGCTAGCGGTACTCAAATACTTTGCAAGCAGTTTCATGAAATGGTCAGTCAGAGAGCAACTCATACCAGCTCGGACGTTGCCTGGGTTAACAAGGTCAGGAGTTCCTGGCAGCGGAAGGCAAATTACAGAGCTGCGTGGCGGAATCTGATCAGACCTAAATGAAACGGTCATTGTTGCCCCTGACAGACTGCTATGATGATGATGATGATGATGATGATGATGATGATGGACTCTCTTTTAATTTAGGGTGGCAAAATAATCCACCCCGCCATGCGGGCCGCATGGTAGTCCACCCATCAGCCCTATTTTAGTTGTTTTGTGTGAATGTGTTTGGCCAATTTTAGTACATTGTTTTCCATTATTTTAGTGCGTGATTCGGGTCCTAAATTGGGGAGGTTTTCAATTGTGTGTGTGGTTTTGGACTTTTCTAAAGGGGTGAGAATGTTGTGTGTGAGTTTGGCCCTAGGGGCTTGCCGTAGCCGCCTAGCAGAGTGACGTCAGGTGGGCTGTGGCCAGTGTATATAGTTGGTGTGTGTTCTCAATAAAGTTCAGTTGGATGTTTGGCACAAGACGACTCCTGTCCAATTTCATACATAACAGTGCCCACACTCTTTTACTATGAAGCCACACTGTTGTAACACGTGCAGAATGTGGCTTGGCATTGTCTTGCCAAAATAAGCAGGTACGTCCCTGAAAAGACGTGGCTTGGATGGCAGCATATGTTGCTCCAAAACCTGCATGTATCGTTCAGCATTAATGGTGCCTTTACAGATGTACAACTTACTCGTGCCATGAGCACCAACACACCCCCATACCATCACAGATGTTGGCTGTGATGGTATACTTTGAACTCTGATAACAATCTGGATGGTTCTTTTCCTCTTTAGCCTGGATGATAAGATGCTGATGATTTCCGAAAACAATTTGAAATGTGGACTCGTCAGACCACAGCACACTTTTCCACTTTGCCTCAGTCCATCTCAGATGACCTCGGGCCTAGAGCAACTGGCGGCATTTCTGGGTGTTGTTGATATATGGCTTTGGCTTTGCATAGCAGAGTTTTAACTTGCAGATTGTAGATGTAGCAATGAACTGTGTTGACTGACAATGGTTTTCTGAAGTGTTTCTGAGCCCATGTAGTAATATCCTTTACAGAATGATATTGGTTTTTAATGCAGTACTGCTTGAGGGATCAAAGGTCACAGGCATTCACTGTTGGTTTTCCGCCTTGCCACTTACGTGAAGAGAAGGGGAGGCTCACGGGAATATGGCAGCTATGCCATTTTCCTGAAAAAAAAAAAAAAACTGTCTTAGACTATCCCAAAATGCCGCTAAACCAGAAGTAATTTGTGATCATTAAGTTTATGTCAAGCTGGAATCAAATTCTCAAGAAACTATAGAGTTGCAATCATACATTGAAGCATATTATTACAATATTCCTCATAATCGCAACAACAAATGCAATAAGAAACACCTCTGTGTTATGTCGTAACTTGTAGAGAGAGATAACACCAGGAGTGGAGCTGAACACTTCTTTATTATAACGCTGATCTCAGTGCTACAGCCGTGCATGCAGAGGTAAGGCAGAAGAGACCTCCCCCCCAAATGCAGCCCCTCTTTTACCACCGGGGCAGGCAGGACCGGAAGCTGGAGCCACCACCCTGTACCACACAAATAAGAGCTCCAATAAGAGCAGTACATGAACAGCAAATAAATACATAATATTTCCCCCCAGTAGAAAAAATTCAAAACACACACACAATCAGCCCACCCCAATTTGGAACCCGAATCATCTGCTAAACGTAACTAAACTAAAAATCACCAAAAAGGGCCTATTACATTCACACAAACAACTAAAATTAGGGGGGACGGGTAGGCTGCCATCCTACCCCTCACACGGCGAGGCGGATTATTCTGTCGCCTATGTTATATAAAAGTCCAGATATCAACTAAAAGAAAATGCTGCCGTGTCTTCTCACTACAAAATACAAAGTAATCCCAGAACTATAAATACATATTAACAACTAAGAATAAAACACAACATAACAATTCACAACCCGCCCATGACTCGGTGAGGCTGAGTCGTGGCCCCCCGCAGTCCGCCCCTGGAAGCAGTCCGCTTCCCAGACCACAGCTGGTCGCCTCAAACCCGAAGCGTCTTCTCCTCCACACCTCCGGGCGCTCCAACTGTCTGGGGCCGTGCCTTTCTGTCTTCCTCGGGACACGATGTAGCTCATTAGGATGGCGCCACGAGCCATCCGACAGCAGAAGATAACCATCGTGCCGCACGTCCTTCACCTGCAGCTGGTACCGCTTCATCTTCTGCTTTTCCCTCACCCCTCTGGACCTCGTCTCCGCCCGAGCCCGAACCCAGTGCGCAACTCCAAGCGGGGCCTTGCACGGCCTGCGGTGTTTCCGCCTGGCACTCACTCCTCCAGTGACACTCAGTCCTGCTCCAACTGCTTGTAGATCCGCTGCTGACCCCGCTCCTGTGGTCTCGTGTTCACCAGTCCTCCACAGCTGTGCTCGAGGAATGTCTTAGACCATTGTTTGGGCATCGCTCACCGCCGCAGATCCCCCCCCCGTGCCACTCGGTGCCCACATCCAGGGCAGCACGGACACTGGCACCGGGGCTCTCCCGCAGTGACCCTGAGTGCAACATGGCCTGTCCACTTTCCAGAATGCCCAGCAACTGTTCATCCCACACAGCATCATCCCAAACTCTCGGAACCAGTCGGTCCCACAGTCCGCAGCCCGACCACTCTTCCCCAGCGCCACTCTTGATGGAGAATCCAAGGCCATAAAACAGGTTGTAGCCCATGATGTTAGAACCGTGTGCCGTCACAACGACCTCCAAACTGGTCATCTCTGCCGATTTGTACTGAGCCGTCAGCATGACGGTACCCACCATGGCCAACCGTCCTCCTCCATAGCCGCAAAGCGGAGCTGAGACACATCCAATCCTGTAGTGGAGAAAACATTCTCTAACCGTAGACCAATTCAACACCGAACTCTCCGCTCCCGTGTCGACCAGCACTGGTACCGGAACTCAATCCAGAACCAACCTGCAGTGTGTGCACCCACAGGTACGCGGGGACACTGTGTGTATCACCGTTGGAGCGGGGGGAGTCGAATTCTTGCGTGGGCTCTCCTGGTCCACTGACTGGCAAACTCTCGTGAAATGGTGTAAACTCTCTGGCCTTAAAGTGGTACTTCGTGGACCCACAGCCCATGCACTTGGGCTTCCCCAGGGCAGACCTCATCCGTACAGCGTTGGTCTCCTCCACATCGTCCTCGACGCTCCCATCGTTGTCCGGGTCCACTAGGACCGCAGCCCAGTTGGTGTGCTCCGCCATCTGGTCGCAAACCATTTCTTCCTCCAATGGCCCGAACCAGCACTCAGCGGCCAACTGCCTTAATTCCAAAACAAACCACTTGATTGGCTCGCCCACCTGTTGGTGGTGCTGTCTGAACTTAATCTGTCTGATGATAACATTGTCCGGCACCCTAAAATGGCGGGCCATCAACTCGACAACTTGTTCATAATTATCCGCGTCTCCAAGCATGCCCAAAATTCTCTGTCCCTCCATTCCTAAGTTGTGTACCAACAACACACGAGCCCTCAGCTTCTCCATTCGTCCCAGGTCCAACGCCATCATGTATGTCTGGAAAGCCTCGTATCATCGAGGCCACGGTATGAGCGGCTCCCCCGGGAGCTCCAGGAATGTCCAAATAGGTGTTCCTGGTAAATATCTGCTGTGGAGGAACAGTTGCAGTAGCTCAACTTCTTAGAACTGTTGTTCTTAAACTGTTAAGGTGCATTCATACCAAATGCGAACGGGCAAATTTTTTGCGCAGCACAATTACATTATTACTCAATGTAAACATGCAAAAAGACATGAATTCCCCTTCTGAGTGAGATGCCGACAGGCGAAGTTTCCTCTATAACTTCTGCAGCTGTATTCAACCTACTGTGGAAATTCCCAAAATAACATCATTCTTAGGTTTACATTATTCAACATAAGGTTCACCTGAAAAGTTGTCCCGTCCTCCAAAACTTCACAAGATGATGGGTGTTTCCATTGCTAGCTTGCTAGCCTTGTTTAGCATGTCCATGGCAGGAATCCATGGGTAAATAACTCCAACATCCTGATTCAGCTGAAGAACTCCCGGTCCTCCTGTTTCCAGGTTAGTAGCAGTCTCATTTTCAAACTAGTTTACTCTGCAATGGTGATACTTTTACTCCAGTGACAGCAGAATCTCAAAGCTAGCATATTACCTCCAATGTGAACGCTGAATGCGCAATTTCATGTGTACTTGCTGTTATGTTGGTAATAGGTGCCAAGGACGAGACCGAGCGTTGAACTGGACACAACTTTATTTGTGACTTACTCTCACAATACAAGTGCTACCGTAAGGCAGAGAGGAGGCCAAGAGACCGTCTGTCTCCCTCACAGCCCTTTTATACCCCGGGTGGCAGCAGAACCGGAAAGGTGGAGCCACCACCCGTGTCACACAATAATATGTCCCCATAACAACACAACACTGCCCTCCCTTTCAGAAAAATGGTCCAAAACACATGCATACAATCGAGACCCCCTCCCCAATTTGGAACCTGAATCATGCACTAAAACTAAACACAAATATGTAAAGGCCTATCACATTCACTCAAAACAACTGAAACTAGGAGGGAGCAGGTAGACTACCGTTGCACCCCCACACGGCAAGACGGATTATTCCGCCGTCTACACTAGAAAAAAAGTCCACTAAACAGAAAACTGCCGTGTTCCTATAAGAAATAGCATAAAACACAAAATAATCCCACTTACAGAACTAATATACATTGTCCCCCATTTCCATCACCATGCGTCACATGTACTGTCCCACCATCAGTCTGGCCCAGGAGAGGAACCACAGCCCGGAAAACCATCGAATAGCTGTACTCCAGTGCACCTCCTTTTCTTCGCTCCTGAGGACGACCCACGTCAAGGTCCAAACACCTCCTTCTCTCGAGCACATCGCAGCTCATTGGGATGCCTCCACAAGCCATGAGCTAGCTGGAGGAAGGCATCTTCCCCAACAGCCACCACCTGCAGCCGCCCCTAGTCATCTTCTCACCAGCATTTGCCCCAAACACCTCTTGACTGGGCCTCCTCTCTGGGTCGGATCATATCTGCGACCCCCAGAGGGGCCCTCCTCGGCTTCCAGTGTCCCTGTTTGGCATGTCATTTCACCGTGCCAGCTGGTCCTGCCCTGCTCTCTTTCATTTTCGCTGCCGGCATTGCCGTTGTGACCCCCTGCTCTCCGGTCCCTTCCATCCGAATTCCGGGAGTAGAATGGGCCCTCCATTCAGTGCCACCCGCTGTCACTGGGCGTCCCACCGTGCCGCCCAGTTTCCTCAACTAGAGTTACTTGGGCGCTGGCACCGGGACCCTCCTGCGATGGTCCTGGGTGGAATTGGTCCTGCACATTGTCCAGATTACTAGGCAAAGGTTTTTCCCACACAATTCCATCCATCATTCACAGAACCGGCCGGTCCCACAAACCACAGCCCAACCACTCTTGTCCAACCTGATACTGTAGGAAGAAACTCCTCACGGTTGCCCAATTTAACACGGATCTCACCGCTCCTGTGTCAATCAGCAACAGCACTGTTACCCCGTCTAGTTCCACCATACAGTAAGAACGGCCGTTGGTACTTGGGGATACACTGCAAATAACCATGGGAGATGAAACGGGGAGATCCTCCTTGTGTCTCGGATCCCCTCACTTGAACCTGTAACATGCCTTGGCGAAATGATGCAAGAGTCCGCACGTGCCGCAGAGTCTTCCTCTTGCCAGACATTCTCTAGTCTTATAACGGTGGTTGGTGGACCCACAACCCAAACACCTGGGCAATCCCGGGGCGGACCTCATCTTGACAGTATTAGCAGAGCAAAAATGGCAGTGTGATGCTGTCTCGCCGAGCTCCCATGATAGCTTGTCTACCGCCTCAAACTGCTGAGGCAACTCGATGGACTTGGCTAACATCAGCTCGCCCAAGAATGTGAGGACCTTCAACCTAGTTGCCGGGCAAACAGTATATTCTGCCAACTGGTTGCAGACGATCTCTTCCTCCAACTCTCCAAACTGACAGTCCTTGGCCAGCTGACATAGGTCTGCTACATACTGCTGCAACGACTCACCAGTCCACTGGCGGCGCTGCCGAAACTTGATCCTGCAGACAATGACGTCTTCTGGGGCACAAAAATGTCACGCTATTAGCTCAACCACTTCTTCAAAGCTATCACCCTCACCTAAAGTACTAAGGATACATTGTCCTTCTATTCCTAGGTTGTGAACCAACAGTACCCGTACCCGCAACTTCTCCAGTCTTCCAAGATCCAATGCCACTAAATAATTTTGAAAGGTGGCAAACCACCTCGCCCAAGGGACGGATGACCCACCAGGAAGCTCCAAAAACGTCCGAAGTGAAGTAACCGCCGCATCCATACTTTTACCCTTATTGCCAAATGTTATGTCGGTAATAGGACATAAGCAAGGACGAGACCGAGTGTTGAACTGGACACAACTTTATTTGTGACTCACTCTCACAATACAAGCACCCCGTTCCCTCACAGCCCTTTTATACCCCAGGTGGCAGCACAACCGAAAAGGTGGAGCCACCACCTGCGTCACACAATAATATGTCCCCATAACAACACAACACTCGCCTCTTTCCATTAACTTTGTATGAATTTGCGTCACCTCTTCACGTTTGGTCTGAACACACCTTTAGACTATTTGCTCACACAGTTGTTCACAAAGTGGTGAACCTCGCCCCATCCTTGCTTGTGAATGACTGAGCTCTTCAGGGATGCTCCTTCTACATGCAATCATGACACTCACCTCTTTCCAATTAACCTGTGGAATGTTCCACAATGTTTTTTAGCATTCCTCCACTTTCCCAGTCATTTGTTTCCCCTGCCCCTGCTTTTTTGGAACGTGTTGCAGGAATCTGTCATAATGACTGAATTAACAGCTCAAGTGCAGGGTGCAGCACCAAGGAGAACACAGAAAACAATACCTGACGTTTGACAATTTATTAAATCTCAAAAGAGCAGGATTAGAGAAAACCGTCACTCACCAGGGAAGTGTCAGCCTGCGGAGGAGAGACGAGAGTGGATTAGAACGAGGAATGGAGAAGGGAGTTTGGGAATACAAATTACGTCACTTGCGTGGGAGAGAGAGGAGAATCCGGAACAGAGCCCAGCGAGAGGAGACGAACCAGCAGGGTAAAGCTGATGTTGTAGGGAGGGGAGGAAGGCCTGTGTCTGACCGGGTGGAGGAGAGGAGCTGCAGCGGGAGAGACAACGAGGCTGGTGAGCGCACCGCAATCCCTGAAGATGCACCGCTTGGATGGCAGCAACCTGGAGAAGGACAAAGGAGAACAGTGTTCAGGTAAGCAGATCCTGGAACACAAGACAACTTGATGGTTTGACACAATATCTGCACTGAAGGGAGTATACCCAAACAAGCCAGCATGGAATCAGTGAAGAGGTGGTCCTTATAAACGCTGGCTCAGCAGAGGCAGCAGGTGAGTCAATCCCCCCAGGTGTGACGATTACCTGAGAGGCAGGAGAAAGCAGGAAGGAGGGGGCGAGCGCTCACCAGGATATGACAGAATCAAATTCAAATTGAGTGAACATTTGCAAAAAAATTAAATTAAATTAAATATCTTGTCATTGCAGTGTATTCAGTTGAATAAAGGTTGAAAAGGCTTTTTATATCTGTTTTTTATTAACATTTTCCACAATATCCCAACTTCACTGGAATTGGGGTCAGTTCCACCATTTCACCCAGTCTGACACCCTACTATCAGCTGATTGGATGCAAACATCTTTCATCACTGTGACCAATTATTCATTCATTCATCTTCTTCCACTTAATCCTTTTCGGGTCACGGAGGGGCTGGAGCCTATCCCAGCATCTCTGGGCGAGAGGCAGGGTACACCCTGGACAGATCGCCAGTCCATCACAGGGCCAGCACAGAGAGACAGACAACCATTCACTCTCACAGTCATACCTAAGGATAATTTAGAATCCCCAGTTTGATGCCAATTAACCTAACTTGCATATTTTTGGCATGTGGGAGGAAACCGGAGAAATCCCGGAGTAAACCCACGCAGACACGGGGAGAACATGCAAACTCCACACAGATCACTGTTGGTCGGAGGCTGGGATTAAACTCAGGACCCCCCGGCCAAGGGTGAGTTGCTGTGCTGCCGCAGTGCTAAACACTCCTCCACCACGCCGCCCTATTAATTCCTCTTTTTTTGTCCATTCTATGATCATGTTTTACTGAAAGTGCTGTTCTGTTAAATGGATTAAAATAAAATGAAATATTCTCCCTCTGCCCCACAGCCTCTCTGCTTTTGCACTCATTAGCGTCATTGCTATTTAAAGTTGTAAGTTGGAATCTAAAGCACCACTGGAGGAGGAGTCCCACAACTGCTTACTTGGTTCTGTTTAATGACCAGATATGGTGCTACCTCTTTTATTTGACTTCTATGAGATGTGACATAGTGGAAATGCCCACAACACTTTACCTTTCATCTTATTTAGAGAGAAAAACCATGACCTCCTCAACAAATAATTTTAAAGAACAGAAAGTGATTGTCCATCTTTAAAATAAATGTCTAACACACGTCAAAGCAAACACGTCCTCTTCTGTGACTTGCATTTCTAGTATTTTTAGCTCTAGTATGTTTTGACGTTTGCAGAGATGTTGAAAGTCTAAATTTAGTTGGTGACTGAAGCAATTTTCTTCTCAGTAAGTCAACCACAAAAGAGGAAATAGGAGGATCGTTGCAAAAATATAAGAGAGAAAAGATTCACAACAGTCATCTGTCAACACAGAATGGCTCTACTGGGATTAATTCTGCTGTTTGTACTGCAGTTTCATGGTAAATTTTTAACCTTTTTTGTTTTATAAATGGTCAGAATAAATGTACGCTATATTGATAAAGTTTCTTAACTTCCTCTGTTCTGGTTACGAGTTTCTCAGCATTTAGTGGACTTCAGCAAATTGTGTCTAAGGTTAATTTATTCGTTCTCTGACAAGTTAATTAAAACTTTGATTTTCAAAGTACATCAAAACAACAGCACTGGAACAAAACCTTTTCTTCTAACTTTATGGGAACTGTTTTAGAGGGTGTCATCAGAGTAAATGATTGAGAAGTCTATGTCAGCTCAACTTTATTTACAGTATATAGCACCAGTTCAGTTACTTTGAATTGACAAAGAAAGACCCTCAATATCATCCGTCCATCCTGTTATGTCTGTATATGGAGCCAAGGACGAGGCCAGGTGTCGAACCAAACATACGTTTATTAAAGGAGGGCACAGGTGCAACCCACACAGCTGCCAGGCAGAGGATGGACAAAAGAGATCACCCCTCCTGTCTGCAGCCCTTTAATAGTCACGGGTGGTGGCGTGACCGGAAGGCAGAGCCACCACCCCGTGCCTCACATTATATTATAAATAACTACACTACACATCCGCCCCCCTTCACAGAAGTCCAAAGCACACACAATTCAGACCCACCCCAATTTAGGACCCGAATCACACACTAAGATGACAAGCAACATAACATAACATAAGTGGCCTAACACATTCATACTAAAACAACTGAACTACTGGGGACGGGTGGACTGCCGTCCCACCCCACACAGCAAAGTGGATTATTCTGCAGCTTGTACTAAAACAAAAGTCCATCCACAATTTATAATGACCACCGTGTTCCTAAACTAAAACAAAATACACAAAATAATCCCCCAGAACTACATACATAAACAACAAATCATTCTGAACACAAGCATAACAATCAACTTATAATACACACGTAATAAAACATTCCAAGCACATGCACAATAATCAGCCTATATACATACAGCCGGAGAAAACAAGTCTGTGCTTCCTGGACCGCCCTGTCATCAGTCCACTCCTGGAGGCAGTCAGCCTCCCGGACCGCAGCAGGTGGCCTCAGCACCGGTGCGCCTCCTCTTCATCACCACCGGCTGCTTCACTTGTCCAGGTCCACATCCCTCAGTCCCCCCCCCCCCTCCCGGGCACGCCGCATCTCATTTGGGCACCCCCAAGAACCGTCTGGCAGCTGGGGATTAGCATCCTCTTGTCTGGCCACGATGTGTAACTGTCCCTGGTGCTCCCCCAACCGCCAACCAGCCCTTTCCTGCCGTGGTCGCCTCTCCTCCCAAATCCAGTCCATGACTCCCAGAGGGGTTTTGCTCGGTTCGGAGGGTCTCTGCGTGGCACGTTGCCTCGCTGTGCCTACCGGTCTGGCCCCGACCTCTTTTGAATCCGCTGCAGCCATGGCTGTTGTGGCTCCTTGTACACCGGGCCACCTCAGCTGAGCTCCGGGAACAAATGGAAGCAGCTACTCAGTGTTGCCCGCTGTCGCAGGCGTCCTGCCGTGCAGCCCAGTACCCTCGTCCAGGGCGACATGGGCTCTGGCACAGGGACCCTCCTGTGATGGCCCTGAGCGATACTGGTCCTGCTCACTTTCCGGGGTGCCAGGATGTTCTTCATCCCACACTGCATTGTCTTGCACTCTTGGAGTCGCTCGGTCCCACAGTCCACAGCCTGACCACTCCTCTCCAGCACCGAATTTAATGGCGAAGCCCAAACCATACAAAAAGTAGCAGCCCATTATGTTGTTGCCCCGGGCCATCATGGTGAACTCCAGGTCAGACACCTCTGCCGATTTGTACTGGGCCGTCAGTCTCAGTGTTCCCACCGTGGCCAGCCATCCTCCATATCCACAAAGCGGTGCTGGGTCACCTCCAATCCTGTAGTGTGGGAAAAATCGTTCCACAGTAGTCCAATTCAGCAGGGGACCCACTGCTCCCGTGTTGATCATCAATGGCACCTCCACACCATCCAACTCCACCAGAAGAAGGTGTAACCACTGATGCTCGGGGACACAGTATGGACAACCGTCGGGGTGGGAGGGTCCAATTTATACTGCAGACTTCCTTGCTCGAACATGCAGCAAACTCTGGCAAAATGAAGCAGGCGACCACACTTGCCAGACAGTCTCTGGCCTTGAAGCGGTACTTCACGGACCTGCATCCCATACACATGGGCTTTCCCGGGGCAGACCTCAAATCCACAGTGCCAGCATCTCCCATGTCTTCTTCCACACTCCCATCGCTGTCCAGGTCCGCTACTTGTGTGGTAACGGGGAACTCCAGCTGTTGGCAGCGCTCTCGAAACCCACTCCTCCAACTGGTGACTTCGTGCAGGGCATGAAAATTGCACTCCATCAACTCGGCCACGTCCTCAAAGCTGTCTGAGCCGCCAAGTGTGCTCAGTATCTGCTGGCGTCCAGTTCCCAAATTGCGCATCAACAACGTGCTTACCCACAGCCTGCCCATTCTCCCCAGATTCAGTGCCACCATGTAAGCAAGGAAGACAGCGCACCGCCTTGGCCAGGGAACAGGTGGCCTGCCCGGGAGCTCCAGAAACAGCCGAACTCTAGACCCACATGCTTCCATACCTTCTTAATCCTTTTTTATCTTTGTCGCCAAAATGCTAGGTCTGTATATGGAGCCAAGGACGAGGCCAGGTGTCGAACCAAACATATGTTTATTAAAGGAGGGCACAGGTGCAACCCACACAGCCGCCAGGCAGAGGATGGCCAAAAGAGACCGCCCCTCCTGCCTGCAGCCCTGTCATAGTCATGGGTGGTGGCGTGACCGGAAGGCAGAGCCACCACCCCGTGCCTCACATTATATTATAAATAACTACACTACACATCTGTCAGTGTGTTGCCAGTTAGGGCCTTGCTGTAGTATGTGCTCATGAATCACCTTCAAAATCTAATGGGTTCATCCATAGCCCAAGGGCCGCCTCTGGTAAACATTTCATCAAAATCCATCCCGTAGTTTTTGTGTAATCCTGCTAAAACGGTGCGAGAAGATGGGGTCTTGGTGGAGGTATGCACTCATGAATCTCCTCCTAAATCTTATTCAGTGTTGTTCCAACCTTTTTTGAACCACAACACCCTTCTTACATTGAAACAAATCCCACGGCACCCCACCAGCCCATAATGTTGTATAAAATGACACATTGTCTGACATATTGTTCGGCCCAGGAAACACGCACGCAGGCTCAGACAGATTTGAAAGCTTTATTTACAGCAATGTTTGTGTGTGGATGCGTGTATGTGAGATATGAGTGTGGTGTGGGTGGAGGATGCAGTCAGGACAGAGCAGTTCGCCGTATGGCCAGGCAACCCTATAAGAGAGGAGAGCAGGGATTAGCTGGGCAACCGCACGGGAGAGTGAAGATGTACTGTGCTTACTTGTAGCGGCGCGGTGGCTGGCGTGGCAAGTCCCAAGCCTGGGAGACAGCGTCCTGCTGTGCGTCCGGGATGATGCAGCGGGGTGGAGGAGCAGCGTGACGAGGGAGAGAGAGTCCGCCGCCAAGGAAGCCACCTGTGCACAGGGGAAGTCTGAACGGAAAAAGGTAGGGCAATAATGACAGCTTACGTGTCAGACGAGTCGTCAGCAGGCCTGATGAAAAGGAAGTGCTGAGTTGATTACGCAGGGAGACAGACGGCTCCAGGCCGCAGCTCAGGGCAGGATGGAATAAGTAGCTGAGCCTAACGAGGAGCAGGTGTGCGTGCAGCTGAGGTGGAAGCCCGTGAGCTGTGGGTGATGACAGTACTCCCCCCCCTACCAGCGCCTCCTGGCGCTGGCTTACCTGGGTGTGTCCGGTGGAACTCCGCGATGAGGTCAGGATCCAACACCCACGAAAAGCGCACCCAGGATCTCCACCTCGGACCATAACCTTCCCAATCCACCAGATATTGCAACCCACGACCCTGACGCCGGGAGTCCAGGATGGCGGTAACACCCCACGCTGGGTCACTGTCGATCATCCTAGGCGCAGGAGGAGACCTAGGAGGAGGGCAGAGTGAATTGGAAAGGACAGGTTTGATCTTAGAGACATGGAAAGTGGGACATACACGGAGGGAGGGGGGGAGGGCCAAACGCACAACCACTGGGTTGATAATCTTGGATATGGTGAAGGGGCTGAGGAACCTCGGTGCCAACTTCTTCTTCTCACCTTTTAGGTTGATGTCCTGGGAGGAGAGCCAAACCCGCTACCCCACCTGGTAGGCAGGAGCCGGCCTTCTGTGGCGATTGGCGGTGGAGCTGTTGCGCGCTGCTGTGCGTAAAAGCGCATCTCTGGTCTTGGTCCACACACTCCGGCAGCGCCTGAATCGAAGGAACGGCCAGCTCACCCTCCTGCTCAGGGAAAACAGGGGGGTCGTACCCCAAGGACGCTCGAAAAGGTGACACCCCAGTAGCAGTGGACCGGGCCGAGTTATGGGCGTATTCCACCCAGGTCAGGTAGGAGCTCCAAGACGAAGGGTTGGACAATATCATGCAGCGCAGGGCGGCCTCCAACTCCTGATTCGTGCGCTCGCACTGCCCGTTGGACTGGGGGTGATAACCACAAGAGAGACTGACTGTAGCCCCCAAGGCGCTGCAGAAGCTCCTCCAAACCTGGGAGACAAACTGTGGACCTCGGTCCAAGACCACGTCCAGCGGAATCCCATGCAGCCTGACAACATGCTGGACCAGGAGATCGGTCGTCTCACGCGCCGAAGGAAGACCCTGAAGCGGCACAAAATGAGTGGCCTTGGAGAACCTGTCCACAATGGTCAGAACCGTGCCATAGGTGTTAGAGACAGGAAGTCTGGTGACAAAGTCAAGGACAATGTGTGACCAGGGCCTGCCCGGAACCAGCAGGGGCTGGAGTAGGCCCGCAGGTGGAGAGTTCGGAGACTTGCCGGTGGCGCACTGGGGACAGGCCCGGATATAGTTGGTAACATCCTTCTGAAGACCCGGCCACCAAAACGAGCGTTGCAGCCAACTCGCCAAGCGGGTGATGCCTGGGTGACAGGAGAGTTTGGAGGTGTGGGCCCAGTGGATCACTTCACCCCGAACCGCCGAAGGAACACACAGCCTCCTCTCTGGCCCCCCGCCGGGATCCGGCTCTGCCTCCTGAGCCTTCAGAATCTTGTCCTTGATGGACCATGCAATCGCCCCCATGACGCACAAATCGGGCAGGATGGTGTGCTCGGACTTCTCTGGACCCTCTGGGGCGAATTGTCTGGACAGGGCGTCGGGCAACCCATTCTTCGAGCCTGGACGGTACGTGATGGTAAAGTCAAAGCGAGTAAAGAATAGGGACCAGCGCGCCTGGCGGGCATTCAGGTGCCTCGCTGACCTCAGGTACTTGAGGTTTTTATGGTCCGTCCAGACCACAAAAGGCTGGGCTGCTCCCTCTAACCAGTGACGCCACTCCTGTAGGGCGAGTTCGACTGTGAGGAGCTCCCTGTCGCCGACGTCATAATTTCGCTCTGCCGCCGATAGCTTCCTGGAGAAGAAGGCGTAGGGCCGCTTAACACCATCCACCGGTGATCGCTGGGACAACAACACTCCCACCCCCGTATCGGACGCGTCGACCTCCACCAGACACTGAAGAGCGGGATCAACCTGGGTCAGGACCCGGGAGGACAAGAACTCCGCCTGGAGAGTCTTAAAGGCAGTAGCCGCTTCCTCAGACCACTGAAAAGGCACCTTAGATGACGTGAGGCGGGTCGGGGGGAGACAATGGCACTGTAGTTGGGGACAAAGCGCCGGTAGAAATTAGCGAACCCGATGAATTGCTGCACCTGCTTCCTTGAGGTCGGCGTGGGCCACTCGACCACCGCTTTAACCTTAGCGGGGTCGGGGAAGATCTGATTGTGGGAGATCACGAACCCCAGGAAGGAGGTGGTCTGGGCGTAGAATTCACACTTCTCTGCCTTAATGAACAAATGATTCTCCAGCAGACGTTGCAGGACCCGCCTCACATGGGCCTGGTGCTCCTTGCGTGATCTGGAGAAGATGAGAATGTCGTCGAGATAGACGAAGACGAAAACTCCCAGGAAGTCTCGCAGAATGTCATTTATAAGGCGTTGGAAGACGGCAGGTGCGTTGGTGAGCCCGAACGGCATCACGAGATACTCGAAGTGGCCGCTGGGTGTCCTAAAGGCCGTCTTCCACTTGTCTCCCTCCCGGATCCTAACGAGATGGTAGGCGCTGCGGAGGTCAAGCTTGGTGAACCAGGTGACCCCCTGGAGGGAGTGGAAAGCGGTGTCCATGAGCGGCAGGGTGTAGCGGTCCTTAATCGTGATGTCGTTTAAAGCTCTGAAGTCAATACAGGGACGTAGGGACCCATCCTTCTTACCCACGAAGAAGAAACCCGCGCCAAGCGGGAACGAGGAGGGGCGGATGATCCCAGCGCTGAGTGACTCCTTTATGTAAGTATCCATCGCCTCGCTTTCCGGTGCAGAGAGACTGTATAGGCGGCCAGATGGCAGGGGCGCCCCCGGGCGGATGTTAATTGCACAGTCGTAGGGTCGATGCGGGGGAAGGGACAAGGCTCTGGACTTACTGAAAGCTGCCCCCAAATCATGGAACTCCTGCGGCACCAGAGTCAGGTCCGGGGGCTCAGAGACCGGGGCCGGCAGAGGGGCAGAGGGAGTGCAGGCTGCCGACTGGAGGCAGGTGCCCATGCAGAAGGTGCTCCAGGACAGGACGCTGCCGGTTCTCCAATCCAGGACAGGGTTATGCAGCTGCAGCCAGGGGCAACCCAGAATGACACGGTCCGACAAGGAGGGCAGGATGTAGAGGGTCAGATCCTCCCGGTGGTTGCCGGAGACAATGATGGGGACTGGCTTTGTGCGGTGTGTAACTGTACCCAGAGAAGAGCGTGAGTGCGTCACCAAGTTCAGGGGGTTAGGCAGCAGTTGGCTGGGTATGCCCAAACAGGTTGCCCGGCTCTTAGAAATAAAATTCTGCTCTGCCCCAGAATCCACCAGTGCGTGAGTGGAATGCCCGGTGGAGTTGAGGCAGAAACATATGGGCAATGTGCAAGAAGATAGGGGATTGGATCAGTTAGAGTCCGTGAGGCCCCCTATTGTGACTCGCGGACTTTACCGATTTGGCTTCACCGGACACAGCTCCACGGGATGTCGGTCATCTCCGCAGTACATGCAGAGACCCTGTTCCCGCCGGCGTTGTCTCGCCGCTAGAGGGAGCCTAGTGCGCCCGATGGCCATGTCCTCTGGTTCGTCGGTGGGCTCCGGAGCTGGTAACACCAGGGGGCACGACTGATCTGGGCGGAGGGAAGCTCAGCGCGAGCGGCTGACAGACTTCCGCTCCGCAGCCCGCTCACGCAGCCTGTTGTCCAGGCTAATCGTGAGCGAGATCAGCTCAGAGAGTCGCCCTGGGAGATCCCGACCAGCTAGTTCATCCCTCAGACCTGAATTAAGGCTACGGAGGAAAATGCTGCAGAGAGAAGCCTCTCCCCAGCCCACCTCCTCCGCTGCCACCCGGAAGTCGACCGCGTATTCCTCCGTGGACCGGGTTCCCTGTTGGAGACTGAGGAGTCGGTCCGCGAGGACGCTGTCGAGTCGGGAATGATCAAAGACTTCTAGAAAGTCCCGCACGAACCGGTCATACAAGAGGTTTGAGTAGCTGGGCTTCGTCATTACAGCGTAAGCCCAAGCTAACGCTCGCCCCTCGAGAAGGTTAGCCATGTACCCGATTCGGCTATGGTCTGAGGGAAAATCCCCGGGAACGCGCAGAAACACTGACTCGTCGTCGTCATCGGCCTCCGTCGGTCTATGATGACCATGGAAGAGAATCCTAAACATCTACTCTGCTGGAACAACACCGCCTGTGGCTGAACAGGCCGATGCACGAATGGCAGTCCCTCTCACACAGGTCGCACTTGTGGGTGGTCTCCGTGCTGCTGGGTCTGTGGCGGTTCTTCCTGCGGGTCCTTTTTTCATCTGCTGCAGCAGTCAGTCTCTCTTCACCCGCCTTGAGCTGTCTGGACAGGGTGCCTCTCCATTTGGAGCGGTCCGTTGCAAGGTCCTCCCAGCGCTCTGTGTTGATCTCCAGGGCCTTCACGTCTCTCTTGCAGACGTCTCTAAAGCGCAGCTGTGGGCGGCCAACGTCTCTCCTGCCAGTCGCCAGTTCTCCGTAGAGGACGTCTTTGGGGATTCTGCCATCCTCCATACGGTGAACGTGGCCTAGCCAGCGGAACCTGCGCTGCCTGAGTAGAGTGAACATGGAGGGAAGGCTGGCGCGGGACAGAACTTCTGTGTTGGGCACTTTGTCCTGCCAGGATATGTCCAGGATGTGGCGAATGCAGCGCAAGTGGAAGGAGTTCAGTCTCTTTTCCTGCCGGGCGTATGTTGTCCACGTCTCACTCCCATAGAGCAGTGTGCTGATGACGCAGGCGTTGTACACTGCCATCTTCGTCTTGACAGAGAGTTTGGGATTCTCCCACACTCGTGTGGTGAGGCGAGCGAGTGTGAAGGATGATTTTCCAATCCTCTTGTTGATCTCTGTATCAAGGGAGAGGTTGTTGCTGATCGTGGACCCCAGGTACGTGAACTGATTCACGACCTCCAGCTCGTAGTCATCGATGGTGATGGTTGGTGGTGCTTCCGTGCCTTGTGCCAAGACGTTAGTCTTCTTCAGGCTGATGGTAAGCCCGAAGTCCTTGCATGCCTGGGAGAAGTGGTCCATCAGGGTCTGAAGCTCCTGCTGTGTGTGGGTTACGACTGCAGCGTCGTTTGCGAACAGCATGTCTCTGATTAGAGTCTCGCGTACTATGGTTCTGGCTTTCAGGCGGGCGAGGTTGAAAAGCCTGCCGTCAGATCTTGTGTGCAGGTAGATTCCCTCTGTTGCTGTGCTGAAGGCATGCCTCAGGAGCATAGCAAAGAAAATCCCAAAGAGGGTTGGCGCAAGTACACAGCTCTGTTTCACTCCGCTGTGTATGTTGAATGGCTCTGAGACGTTGCCATTGTGCTGCACTATCCCCTGCATGTTGGTGTGAAACGATCCGATGAGGCTTTGCAACTTCAGTGGGCATCCTATCTTTGGCAGGATCTTGAAAAGGCCCTCTCTGCTGACCAGATCGAACGCTTTGGTGAGGTCGATGAAGGCGACGTACAGGGGCATGTTCTGTTCTCTGCATTTCTCCTGGAGTTGGTGGATGGAGAATATCATGTCTACTGTTGATCGCTCAGCGCGGAAGCCACACTGAGACTCGGGGTAGACACATTCGGCAAGCTTCTGTAGACGAACGAGAACAACTCGTGCGTAGACTTTGCCAACAACGCTGAGGAGGGAGATGCCCCTGTAGTTGTTGCAGTCACTTCTCTCCCCTTTGTTTTTGTAGAGGGTGATGATCTTGGCGTCCCTCATGTCCTGTGGTGCGGCACCTTCCTTCCAACACTGGCAGAGGACATCATGCAATGGCAGCAGTAGGGCGGTCTTGCAGTGCTTGATCAGGTCAGGGGGTATGCCGTCGTTGCCGGGTGCCTTGCCAGCGGCCAAGCTATCAATGGCCTTGCTGATTTTGTCGATGGTTGGCTCGGCGTCAAGTTCGTCCATGGATGGCAGGCAGTCGATGGCATCAAGGGCTGACGGTGTCACGGTGTTCTGTCTGGAGTAGAGGTCGGAGTAGTGTTCCACCCATCTCTCCATCTGCTTGTTCTTTTCTGTGATCATCTCCCCAGTGGAGGATTTGAGGGGGGCCGTCTTGCTCTGAGCCGGACCAAGTGCTTTCTTGATGCCATCGTACATACCACGGATGTTCCCTGTTATGGCAGCGGTTTGAATGTCTTGGCTGAGCTGAGTCCAGTACTCGTTGGCACAGCGCCGAGCAGTCTGCTGAACTTTACTTCTCGCAGCCCTGAGAATCTGGAGATTCTTCTCGTTTGGGTACTTCTTGTACTCAGCAACTGCTGAGCGCTTGGCTTCAATGACGGGGGTCATCTCGGTCAACTTGGCATCAAACCAGTCCTGTGACTTCGAGGTCTTCTTCCCAAAGGTAGCCAAGGCTGTGTGGTGGATGGTGTTTTGCAGTGCTTCCCACTTCTGCTTTGCAGATTCTCCTTCTTGTGGTACACCAAGTTCCTTCTCAAAGGTGGAGACAAACTGCTCAACAAGTTCTGGTTGAGCCATCTTGCTGGTGTCAATCCGTGCCTTTCCAGGGTGTCTAGCATGATGGAATTTCTTCAGCTGCAGCTTGACTTTGCAACACACCAATGAATGGTCTGTGTCGCAATCTGCACTCTGGAACGAACGGGTGATTAGCACGTTCTTCAGTGAGGTGCGCCTGGTCAGGATCAAGTCCAGCTGGTGCCAGTGCTTTGAGCGCGGATGTTGCCAGGAAACCTTGTGTTGGGGCTTGGTCTTGAAGAACGAGTTTGTGATGGCACAGATCGTGATATGTGCAGAACTCGAGCAGCCGCTGTCTGTTGTCGTTCATTCTGCCCACGCCAAAAGGTCCAAGACAGGAGGGCCAGGAGTCGTGGTCAGCACCCACTCTGGCATTGAAGTCTCCAAGGAGAATGAGTTGTTCAGAGTTGGGGATGATCCTGACAGTTGTTGCGAGATTATCGTAGAACTCGTCTTTTGCCTCTGGTGTGGCTGTCAGTGTTGGGGCATACACACTGACGAGGGTGACTGGGCCTTGAGTGGTGTTCAGGCGGAGGGTGAGGAGTCGTGCAGAGCCAGTGCTGCCCGGTTCCACCATCTTCAGCAAGGTGTTCTTCACTGCGAAGCCCACTCCGTGTTCCCTGTGTTCATCACTGCCCTTTCCCTGCCAGTAGAACGTGTAGTCCTTCTCTCTCAGTGTGCCTGCGTCAGCCAACCGTGTTTCCTGGAGAGTGGCGATATCCACTCCCAGTCTCTTCAGCTCATTATTGACGATGGCAGTCTTCCTGGTGTCGTTGATGTCCTTGAGGTTAGCAGCGAGTCCTGTCATCATAGTGCGGACGTTCCAAGTTCCCAGTTTTAGAGTTGGTCTCTTTTGTTTTATTGTCTTGCCTGGTGCAAAGGTTCTCAGCCTGCTGTTCGGACTTCTCCTCATCCCCATGCACCCAATGAGGAAAGCAAGCTGTGGCGGGACAACACCTTATTGGCTGGGGGCTGCCCAGCTTGAGGCGGGCGGTAGCTGTCCAGTGAGATCCGATGATCCCTCCCACCGTCGGGAACAACCCCTGGCGCCGCGCTCTACGCCAATTGAGCGGTGGCTTATAACCGGTAACTGTCATTCCCCGTGTTTTGTCTACGCCAAAGGTGAAGCTGGAGTGTCCTCTCCAGTGATCCGGTGTTCTACCTTCCAGCGTTGGGCGTTGGTAGGATTCAAGCCTGGGCAGGAAGATATGGAGGACAAGATGTTGCCCATGCAGCATGTCCCCCCTCTCCACGTCACTGATGAATCCAAAGAAACAGCAGGGCTGCTACAGTTTGGCACCAGCGCCGTTGCAGGAGCTGCCAGAATGATGTTGAGCACAACATAGAACTGCCTTAGGGGCTCCGACTCCGGATTTTTCCTCAGGGTTGACTCCCGAAGCCTTTCCCATGACCGGGTATGCCGCAAGGCAGTGGAGGTTTGAAATCAGGGTTTACCTTCCCCTAGATGGGCTACCTTCGCAGGTTGATGAGCCACCATCTACCTGAAGCATCTGGTTTTAAGGCACCAGAGATCCGCCCTTGCCCCTTCTCCTATTAGTAAAAGCAGTTCCGCCGGGCTTAGAGACTAAACCACACGGGCAGGCTAGGAGTTGGACTTAGTTGTCAGAGGCTTTTCAAGACGCACGCCATAAGGAGCATTTTATGAGCACTGGGAGCTTAACCCCAGTGCCGCTCCTGGCTATGACAACCTTGGAACCAACACCGACTCACACTGCAGGATAAACCCCTTCGCTCCACCGAGTCTCCCGTTGAAGTGAACAGGGGTTGGGATAGGTGTGAGACGGGTAGGTGCTCCCGAGCTAGGCTGGCCGGCCGTGGAAGCACCCGGAGCCGCACCACCAAGAGGACCTGGAGGGAAAGCCCGCGGAGGGTCCAGGTGGTCCGACCGATTAGTGATTGAGGTTAGTTGGTTCAAAATCACCTGCTGCTGATGAGCTATCAAATCTACTCGAGCCTCGAGGGCGGTAAAACGGCGTGCGAGCCCGCTGTCCGCTGGGCCGCTTTGCTGGAGCCGTACTGACATATTGTTCGGCCCAGGAAACACGCACACAGGCTCAGACAGATTTGAAAGCTTTATTTACAGCAATGTTTGTGTGTGGATGCGTGTATGTGAGATATGAGTGTGGTGTGGGTGGAGGATGCAGTCAGGACAGAGCAGTTCGCCGTACGGCCAGGCAACCCTATAAGAGAGGAGAGCAGGGATTAGCTGGGCAACCGCACGGGAGAGTGAAGATGTACTGTGCTTACTTGTAGCGGCGCGGTGGCTGGCGTGGCAAGTCCCAAGCCTGGGAGACAGTGTCCTGCTGTGCGTCCGGGATGATGCAGCAGGGTGGAGGAGCAGCGTGACGAGGGAGAGAGAGTCCGCCGCCAAGGAAGCCACCTGTGCACAGGGGAAGTCTGAACGGGAAAAGGTAGGGCAATAATGACAGCTTACGTGTCAGACGAGTCGTCAGCAGGCCTGATGAGAAGGAAGTGCTGAGTTGATTACGCAGGGAGACAGACGGCTCCAGGCCGCAGCTCAGGGCAGGATGGAATAAATAGCTGAGCCCAACGAGGAGCAGGTGTGCGCGCAGCTGAGGTGGAAGCGCGTGAGCTGCGGGTGATGACATTGTCGCTTATTAGGGCATACTGTATCTAATGATAATTTAGTTTTTATCTGCATTGTTGGTCAAAGACTCCTTTATACCAGACTGTGGGGAAATGGGGGGCTTTATATGTCTGAGGGCAGTTTTGTTCCCATTTGGAAAAACTGAGTGGGATGGTTATGATTTTAGTGCATTTTTCTGTCCTCTTTATAATTGTTTTCAAATATAGGCCACATACCGGCTCACTGACATTACTGGGCTCTCCTCGCTCATTTGGCTTCAGTCCAAAATGCTTTCACACTGGAGCTTTGGAATTCAGTTTTTAATTTATTCTTTCAAACTTTCTGGAATTGTGCAGCTGTCAGGAAACTCAGCCACGAGCGGTCCTGCTGTGCTCATGTAACTTGTTTATACTCAGTGTGAAAAAGGTGTGATTACATACAAACCAGTGTTGGTATTCTGCTGTTACCAGGAGAATAGATTAGTTTGAAATTAGACTTACTGGGACCAGATGAACAGATGGGCTGGCGGAGCTCTGTGACATTTTTGTTCACCGCTTGTTTGATGCTAAGGTTAGCCAACACTGGGATGTTGTTTCTGGAGGAGGTGGTGACATTTTCCTGGCTGTTGCACCCTTCTGGATGGTATCTGGCTCACACATGGCAGTGTTTTGGGGGGGATTTCTGTGGCGCATGAAGAGCGGCTGCAGAGGTTGTGGGGTGGCCCCAGAAAGAGAAAGTTTGCATTCATACTGCCACCCACAGATATAGAAGAGCCACTACAGGCACTGGCTCACAACAAAAACAAATTATTTGCAATTTTTGGACCAATTAAGTAACATTGCCGCAGCACCCCAGTTGAAAAACACTGCTCTAATGGGTTCATCCATAGCCCTGGTCTGGTGAAAATTACATCAAAATCCATCCAGTAGTTACCTTAGTGGAGGTAGAATGTAGACAGAATGAACATAAACAAAGGGAGGCGTAAAGAAGCACTAAAGTTGAATGTTTAAAGAAGTGATGGTTCAGTGTATCTCTGAGTAACTGCACAGACTGAGTTTGTCAAACACTGATAATTGTAAGAGATCAAGATGAAAGGGTTAACATGACATAGAGTTCCCCAAAATGTCACAGATGGTGACCAACAGTGGACTGTCTCCTCAACAGTCTCCTCTGTGTTGTTCAGTTATTTATGTCTACATCAGTATTTTGACAGGTGACGGCGACGTGTGTATCAGCTTGTTCAAAGTGTTTTTTTTCTTTTGCAGCAGGGATCTGTGAAGAACAGAAATACTCCAGAGTTGGAGAAGATGTCACTCTGCCCTGTGAGAATGTGAAAACAGAAGATACACCATGCAGCCATTACAACTTTCTTTACAACAGAGATCCTTCCAAAGATACCGAATTAGAGGTTGATAAAGGAATTGTTAACCGAGGCTCAGCCCGAGCTAAGAGGCTGAGTCTGGGCAGTCGCTGCTCTCTGATCATCAGAAACATCACTGCTGAGGATGCTGGTCATTATACCTGTCGGATTGGAGATAGAGTTAATGAGGACAAAACTGTGTCTCTGAATGTTTTAACCAGTGAGTACTGACTTGAATATTATTCAGCTTGGTGGGTCTTATTCAGTTAAACCTCACATCCAAAACTCCAAATCACACTGAGATTTTAACAACGCAAAAATGCTCACATGAAATATGGCAGAATCAGCTTTGACTTTAAAAACATAAACACTGATTTCTTCTTCTTCTTGCTCCCTTTAGTGGTCTCCACAGCGGATCATCTGCCTCCATCTCACACTATCCCTTCATCTTCCTCTGTAACACCAACCCTCTCCATGTTCTCCTTCACTACATCCATGAATCTTCTCTGTGGTCTTCCTCTTTTCCTCCTGCCTGGCAGCTCCATCTTCAACATCCTTTGTCCAGTATATCCACTATCCCTCCTCTGCACATGTCCAAACCATCTCAGCTTTGCCTCTCATTGTCTCGAAACTGCTCAACCTGAGCTGTCCCTCTGATATACTCATTTCTAATCCTGCCCCTCCTAGTCACTCCCAGTGAGAATGTGTGCATCTTCAGTCTTTTTGACGGTGGTGGCTGTCTTTTTGTCAGCGCCACCGTCTCCAAACCATATATCATAGCAGGTCTCACTACTGTCTTGTAAGTCTTCCCTTTCACTCCAGCTGCTTTCTGTCACAAATCACCCCTGACACTTGTCTTCACCCTGACTGCACTCTCTTCTTCACCTCTCTTGTGCATTTTCCCTTGCTTTGGATGGCTGATCCCAGGTATTTAAACTCATTTACCTTCACTACCGCTACTCCTTGCATCTTCACTGTTATACCTGCCTCCCTCTCATTCACACTCATGAATTCTGTCTTGTTTTTACTGAGTTTCATTCCTCTTCTCTCCAGAGTATACCACCGCCTCTCAGGTTCTCTTCCACCTGCTCCCTACTCTCACTGCAGCTCACAATATCACCAGCAAACATCAACATTTATCAAATATTTGCATTCCAGAACTGATAGGTTGAGTGCTTCTTTGTAAATAAGTTTCTGTTTGTAGCACTTTGAAGACAAGAAACCCCAAAGTGCTTTTCACAACAAAACAGACACAGAGAGGTGGCACACACAAAAAACTATGAAAGTAATAACAGAGTAAAGCAATAAAAACAACAGGAGGCAAAGCATAAATAATTGAGGTTAAATTGCAACACACCTGAGTTATAGAACACAAGAAAAAGTGGAGTACATTATTAATTCTCTAAAACTAATGTTTCTAAGCAGAACCAAATTATGAAGTTTTTTGTCTTCTATTTTAAATCGCATGCCTCATACACTTTCATTCCTCTGTTATCTCATGTTTTCCCAATTTTCTCATCTCCAGCGGTCACTGATGCAAACAGGGAAGTTAACCTCACATGTTCTCTGTTGAGAAACTTCAACCTTAACTGTCCACAGAACAGTATCCAGTGGGTGGATGAGACAGGAACTAGGCTGCTTGGTGAAGGTGTTGGGTACAAGTTCATTGGTCAGAAGAACTGTGATTCTCATCTGACTGTAAAACATCAGAGTGGCAACAACAACAGAAGATACACCTGTCAGTTTGTTGTGGGAAAAAAGGAAATCGATGTTCACTACACACCTGAGTTCACAGGTAAGATAACATGACCCCACCACTCTAACAGGTTTTTTTCTGATTTTAATCAACTCCATTTTATATTTTTAACGAAGTGTTTGGCACACATAAATAACATTTTCATTTAAACTAGATTATTCTAATTCCTTATATCTTCAATTAAACAGAAGCACCTCAGCAAGAGAAATAAAAGCTTAACGACTCCATACACAAGCTGGAACTGACTTCAAAACATGACTGAAACCTGTCTCTTATTACTTGACTGAGAACAGTCAACTGCACTTCTGTTTCGTAATTATTTCCGTGACCACTGAGCCCCCAAACCCCACAGGACCCAGAGAATCCACCAGAAAGGACCTCTTCATCATCATTCGTGCAGTGGTTGTTACGGTGGTTCCGCTGGTTGTCAGTGCTGCTGTTCTCATCAGATACAGGAGGAGAGCTAAAACTGCACAGGGTCAGTAAATAATGTCAAATCGAGTAGTTTGGTTCCTAAAATGTAATGTGTGTTGGTGCTTTAGAAATCACATCCAAACACACACTTATAGGGTTGTAGTGACTTTTTTTTTTTTTTTAACAAGCCCAATAAGTGTTTTAATTAACATAAATATGCCTTTATAACCATTCACTCATCTTCTTCTGCTTAATCCTTTTCGGGTCGCGGGGGGGCTGGAGCCTATCCCAGCATCTTTGGGCGAGAGGCAGGGTCCACCCTGAACAGATTGCCAGTCCATCGCAGGGCCAACACAGAGAGACAGACAACCATTCACTCTCACAGTCACACCTAAAGACAATTTAGAATCCCCAGTTTTGTTGCCAATTAACCTAACTTGCATGTTTTTGGTATGTGGGAGGAAACCGGAGAAATCCCGGAGTAAACCCACGCAGACACGGGGAGAACATGCAAACTCCACACAGATCACTGTTGGTCGGGGGCTGGGATCGAACCCAGGATCCCCAGGCCAAGGGTGAGTTGCTGTGCTGCCACAGTGCTAACCACTCCGCCACCGCGCGTACACAATTTTATATTGTGTATTAGTATAATTTCTTCCTCTCGCCCAAAGAGAGAGGAAGAGTCTGTTGTGTGTTGTGTGTCTCTCTCACACAGAGAGAGTCTGTTGTTGCTTCTCCAACAACAGACCATGGGTCACCAGTGACCTGAAAGCACTTCTGAACAAAAAGAAGAGAGCTTTTAGGGCTGGAGACAAGGAGAAGCTGAGGGGAGTGCAGCATGAGCTGAGAGAGATGCTGAGGAGGTGCAAGGACAATTATAGGAGGAAGTTGGAAGAGAAACTCAGGCAAAATAACACTAAAGATGTGTGGGAGGGAATGAAACAAATAACTGGGTACAAGGGGAGAGTCGGGCAGCCATCTGGGAGCCAGGAGAGAGCTGAGGAACTGAATCTGTTTTTTAATAGGTTCAACTCACAGTCTGTCACCCGGGCAACACAACCAGAACCCCACGCACCCCTCCCCACCCACGCTCCCGTGCAGAACCTCTCTCCATCTCCCCCCTCCTCCTCCTCAGGGGGCACCAGGACCCTCCCTCACTTCACGGTGACTACAGATCAGGTGGACAAACAGCTGGAGAGACTCCGTCAGCGGAAGGCTTCGGGCCCTGACGGCATCTCCGCAAGGACCCTGAGGACCTGTGCCAACCAACTAGCTCCAGTACTGAAACACCTGTACAACCTGAGCCTGAGTCTGGAGAAAGTACCGGTGCTGTGGAAGACATCCTGCCTGGTTCCTGTCCCCAAGAAATCATCTCCATCGGATCTGAATGACTACCGACCAGTTGCCCTCACATCTCATGTGATGAGGGTCCTGGAGAGACTGGTCTTAACCCACCTGAGGCCGCAGGTGAAGACGTGGCTGGACCATCTGCAGTTTGCATATCAGCCCCATTTAGGAGTTGAAGATGCTGTCATCTACCTGCTGCAACGAGCCCATCTGCACCTGGATGGTGGAGGAGATACTGTGAGAATCACTTTTTTTGATTTCTCCAGTGCCTTTAACACCATCCAGCCACTGCTGCTGGGTGAGAAACTGCGGGTGATGAGGGTTGACAGCTCTATGATCTCCTGGATTACCGACTACCTGACAGGCAGACCACAGTTTGTCAGGCTGGGCAATGTCTTGTCTGGAGTGGTGGCTAGTGATACGGGAGCGCCACAGGGGACTGTGCTCTCTCCTTTTCTTTTTACCTTATACACCACTGACTTTCAGTACAACACTGAGTCATGCCACCTGCAAAAATTCTCTGATGACTCAGCTGTTGTGGGGTGTATAAGAGGAGGAGAGGAGGGGGAGTACAGGGCACTGGTAGACAGATTTGTGAAGTGGACGGAGCAGAATCACCTGAGGTTGAACGTCAGCAAGACCAGAGAGATGGTGATTGACTTCAGGAAGAGGAAGGCTCCTTCTCAGCCACTGCAGATTAGGGGGGAGGATGTGGGAGTGGTTGAGGACTACAAATATCTGGGTGTCAGGATCAGCAGCGGGTTGGACTGGAGATCCAACACCGATGCTGCGCACAAGAAGGGGATGAGCAGACTCTACTTCCTGAGAAAGCTGAGATCCTTCAACGTGTGCAGCAGGATGCTGGAGCTTTTCTATCAGACTGTTGTCACCAGCGCCATCTTCTTTGCTGCTGTCTGTTGGGGTAGAGTATCAGGGCCAGAGACACCAACAGACTTGACAAGATTATCAAGAGGGCTGGCTCTGCAATTGGTCTCAGACCGGAGACCTTTGAGACAGTGATGGGGAGGAGAACACTAAATAAACTGCGATCCATCATGGACAATCCTGATCACCCCTCCACCACACACTAGATAGGCAGTGAAGCACTTTCTCCAGTAGACTACTACAGCTTAGCTGTCGAACGGCCAGGTACAGGAAATCTTTCCTGCCACATGCCATTTCACTGTACAATAACTCACTATGATGTTGTATTCTGGCATAGCTATGCTGCCACACTGCCCCTTACAGACTAACTGGTACCTCACATTTCACTCTGCTCCTGATAGTCCTTCTTTGTGCAATGGGATGATTCATGTGTTTATACGGGTCATCATATATTAAGCTATGATGTACTGTATATAGGTTTTATAGTCGTGTTAGTTTTTACTTTCCATGGGTAATCCCTTTGTCTGTCATGTGTGTGTTTCTGTTGTTTGGTTGTCAACTGTCATGCTGCTGTTACATTGTAATTTCCCAGTTTGCGATCGATCAGTCGATCTATCTATCTATCTATCTATCTATGTATGATGCTGGGATAGGCTCCAGCCCCACCGCGACCTGAAAAGAATTAAGTGGAAGAAAATGAATGAATGAGTATAATTTCACAGACATTCACAAACCTGAAAATTAAGGCAAATGTAGAAATGCTGCAAATCACAAAGTAATGACTCACTGTTTTGACAATATTAAATAACTTTATATTAATCAGTGACATAAAATAAGAATTATTAATATGTGACATAATGCAAGGCTCAGGAGACACACACGCAGGCTCAGAGTGAATTTAACAGCTTTATTTAACAACAAGGATGTGTGGATGTGTGTCTGTGGTATGTGGATGTATTGATGGCGGACGTCAGCGTCAGGCACGGAGGCAGGAAACCGTACAGCCAGACAACCCTGGGGAGAGAGCACAGGGAGAAGGTGACGGGCACCAAACCAGTGCAACAGGTAACAAGGGATTTGTTGGCTTACTTGGCAGGGCAGGTGGCAGGCGTGCACAAGGGCGAGTCCAGGAGACAGCAACCTGACGATGCACCTGACAGCAGCAACGAGATGGTGATGCAGAGGCGGAGTCCGCCACCGGGGAAGATCCACCTGTGCACAGGGGAGAAACTGGAACACAAGAGGAGGTATGCTTACGCGGGTAATCTTGCTGGTAGGCGAGGGGGTTCCTCTGAAGCAAGTAGCCGAAAGGAACAGACGGCTTCAGGCCGAGGCCCAGGGCAGAGTGGCTTATATGCCACACTACTGACGAGGTGCAGGTGTGCGCTCAGCTGGCGCCGCTAATGAGCGGTGAGTTGTAACAGTACTCCCCCCCTCTAGCAGCGCCTCCTGGCGATGGTTTATCGGGGTGCTTCCGGTGAAACTCGGTGATGAGACAGCGATCCAACACGAACGAGGAGCAAACCCACTGCCTCCATTCTGGACCATAGCCCTCTCAGTCCACCAAATACTGTAGCCCGCGACCCCGGCGCTGGGAGTCCAAGATGGTAGAGACAGTCCAAGCCGGATGGCCATCAATCATCCGAGGCGCGGGCGGCGCAGCAGGAGGAGGGCAGATGGGATCAGACACCACCGGTTTCACCTTGGAGACGTGGAAGGTGGGATGGATGCGGAGGGAGGGGGAAGTAGCAACACGCACAGCCACCGGGTTGATAATCTTGGTGACGGGGTATGGACCCATGAAACGTTTAGCCAACTTCCTCCTCTCACCCTTCAGGTTCACATCTTGCGTGGATACCCAGACCGGTTGGCCTACCTGGTAGGCAGGAGCAGGTCTTCTATGCCGATCCGCCGTGGCCTTATTGCGCTCTGCCATGCGTAAAAGCGCATTGCGCGCAGCTGTCCAGATGGAGCGGCACCGCCTGAGGTGAGCCTGAACCGTGGGGACTGCCGACTCGTTCTCCAGCGAGGGGAACAGAGGGGGGTCGTAACCCAGGGACACCTTGAAGGGGGACATCCCTGTGGCTGAGGAGCGAGCGGTGTTGTGGACGTATTCCACCCAGGCAAGGTGTTTGCTCCATGACGCAGGCTTTGAGGCGGTGACGCAGCGGAGAGCAGTCTCCAGCTCCTGGTTGGTCCGTTCACACTGCCCGTTAGATTGGGGGTGATGGCCGGAGGAGAGGCTTACCTGGGCTCCTAATGCCTTGCAAAAACCCCGCCAGACGTCCGAGGTGAATTGGGGACCCCGGTCGGAGACTACGTCAACTGGTATCCCGTGCAGCCTGACCACGTGTTGGATGAGAAGATCTGCTGTCTCCAAGGCAGAGGGGAGCCCCCGCAATGGCACGAAGTGGGCGGCCTTGGAGAAGCGGTCGACGATGGTCAGGACAGTGTCGAAGTTGTTAGAGACGGGGAGACCGGTGACGAAGTCCAATGCGATGTGCGACCAGGGCCTACCAGGAACGGGCAGGGGCTGGAGCAAACCCGCAGGGGGGGAGTTGCCGGCTTTACTGGTGGCACAGATGGGGCAGGCCCGGGCGTAGCGGGCAGCATCCTTGCGCAGTCCCGACCACCAGAAGGAGCGTTGGAGCAGGTCAATCATTCGGGAGGTCCCAGGATGGCAGGCTAGCTTGGACGTGTGAAGCCAATGGATGACCTCCCCCTGAACGGAGGATGGAACGAAGAGCCTCCCCTCCGGTCCGCCGCCCGGGTCTGGCTCCGATTCCTGCGCCTTCCGGACCTTATCCTCGATCTCCCAGGTAACGGCCCCCACGATGCACGACCTGGGCAGGATGGTGTGTACAGCGCCCCCCGAGTCTTCATGGGCGAATTGCCTGGAGAGGGCGTCAGGGAGTCCGTTCTTGGAGCCTGGCCTGAATGTGATGGTGAAACGGAATCTCGCAAAAAACAGGGACCAACGGGCCTGGCGGGCATTCAGACGCTTGGCAGTTCTCAAATATTCCAGGTTTTTGTGATCCGTTAGCACCACGAAGGGCAGGACGGCCCCCTCCAGCCAGTGACACCACTCCTGGAGTGTGAGCTTGATGGCGAGAAGTTCCCTGTCCCCCACATCATAATTGCGTTCCGCCGGGGACAAGTGCCGGGAGAAGAAGGCGCAAGGCCGTTTGACCCCATCAGCAGGTGACCGCTGAGACAACACCGCCCCCACCCCTGTATCCAAGGCGTCGACCTCCACGATGCACTGCAGAGAGGGATCGACCTGGCTGAGGACCTGGGAGGATGAGAACTCCGCCTTCAGTGCCTGGAAGGCCGCCGCGGCCTCTTCAGTCCACTGGAACCGGGTTTTAGGGGAGGTGAGACGGGTCAGAGGGAGGGCCAACGATGGCTCCAAAGTTGGGCACAAAGCGGCGGTAGAAGTTGGCAAAGCCGATGAATTGTTGCACCTGCTTTCTAGATGTGGGAGTCGGCCAATCTACCACCGCTTTAATTTTAGCTGGGTCTGGGAGCACCTGGTCATGGGAGATGACAAACCCGAGAAATGACGTCTTCTTGGCATAGAACTCGCACTTCTCCGCCTTCACATACAACCGATTCTCCAGTAACCTCTGAAGGACCCGTCTCACATGCACCTGGTGCTCATCCCTGGACTTGGAGAAGATGAGAATATCATCCAGGTAAACGAACACAAACAGACTGATGAAGTCCCGGAGAACGTCATTAATCAGGCGCTGAAAGACGGCTGGAGCGTTGGTTAACCCGAATGGTATGACCAGGTATTCAAAGTGGCCATTCGGGGTACGGAAGGCTGTCTTCCATTCATCTCCCTCCCGGATCCGGACGAGGTGGTACGCGCTGCGGAGATCCAGCTTGGTAAACCAGGTCGCCCCCTGGAGGGAGTGGAAGGCAGTGTCCATCAGGGGCAGGGTGTAACGGTCCTTCTCCGTGATGTCATTGAGGGCACGGAAGTCAATGCATGGACGAAGAGAGCCATCCTTCTTGCCCACGAAGAAGAACCCTGCACCTAATGGAGATGATGATGGGCGAATAATACCTGCACTGAGAGATTCCTTAAGGTAGGTGTTCATAGCCTCCTTCTCCGGCGCTGACAGGCTGTAGAGACGTCCTGAGGGAAGAGGCGCCCCCTGGCGGAGATTTATGGCGCAGTCAAAAGGCCTGTGTGGAGGAAGAGACATCGCCTTGGACTTACTAAAGACCGCGCCCAGGTCGTGAAACTCCGCGGGCACCAAGGAGAGGTCCGGGGGCGTGGCATCCTTGACCAGGGGAGGAGAAGATGGAGAGCAGGCAGCGGATTGGAGGCAGGTGCTCATACAAAAGGTACTCCAGGCTGTCACCCTTCCGGTCTTCCAATCCAGGATGGGGTTATGGAGACGGAGCCATGGATAACCCAGGATCACCGGAGACACGGAGGATGGCAAGATGTAAAAGGAAATTTCCTCCCGGTGATTTCCAGAGACGATGACAGAGACGGGGTTTGTCCGGTGGGTCACTTTCCCCAGAGATGCATGGGAGAGATTGATGAGGGTGAGAGGAGTTTTAAGGGGCTGGCAACGGATGCCCAATTGGGTTGCCAGGCTTTGTGAAATGAAGCTGCCTTCCGCGCCTGAGTCCACCAGTGCATGAGTGAGATGCCCTGTGATGTTGTGGCAGAAACGGATGGGCAGCGACAAATGAGTGAGGGGAGTTGACTGGTTAGCGTCCGCGAGACCCCCTACAGTGACTCGCGGACCTCCCCGTTTGGCTTTTCCGGGCATCGCTCCACCGTGTGCTGGTTGTCTCCGCAATACATGCAGAGACCCAGTTCACGTCGGCGTTGTCTCTCCGCTAGAGGGAGCTTTGCCCGGCCCGTCACCATTGGCTCCGACTCCTCGGAAACCTCCGGTGGCGGTAACGCCAGGGGGCGAGCTTGAGACCAGCGTGACGAGGCCCCCCGCGAGCGAGAAGGCAACTTCCGCTCTGAGGTGCGCTCGGGCAGCCGGTTGTCCAAGCTGATAGTAAGGGAAATTAGCTCCGCCAACGTTTCAGGGATGTCCCGACCAGCCAGTTCATCCCTCAGACCAGAGTTTAAACTGCGGAGGAAGATGCCGCAGAGGGCACGTTCCTCCCAGCCAACCTCCTCCGCTGTAACCCGGAAGTCAATGGCGTAGTCCGCGGCCGATCGGCTCCCCTGCTGAAGGCTGAGGAGGTGATCGGTCAGGACATTCTCCATACGGGAGTGATCAAAGACTTCCAGAAAGTGTTTAACGAACTGGCCATAGGTGAGGGTGGCATAACCGGGCCTCGCCATTACAGCATAAGCCCAGGTGAGTGCACGACCCTCCAGGAGGTTTCCTATATAGCCAATTCGACTATGGTCTGAGGGGAAATCCCCGGGGACACGCAGAAACACCAACTCACATTGCATAATGAATCCCCGCGCTCCACCGAGCTTACCGCTAAAGCGGGCGGGGGTAGGAATGGGTGTGAGTCGGGCTGGGACACCCGGAGCTGGCTGGACGGCCACTGAAGCAGCGAGAACTGCACCTCCCTGACGAGCCGGGGGGAACGGCTGTCGGGGGTCCAGGCGGTCTAACTGGTCAGTTATTAGGGTTAATTGGTTGAGAATCACTTGTTGCTGATGAGCTATTAAATCCACCCGAGCTTCGAGGGTGGAAAATCGGCGTGCGAGCCCGCTGTCCGCCGAGCCGCTCTGCTGAAGCCGTACTGACATAACGCACAGCTCAGGAGACACACACGCAGGCTCAGAGTGAATTTAACAGCTTTATTTAACAACAAGGATGTGTGGATGCGTGTCTGTGGTATGTGGATGTATTGATGGCGGACGTCAGCGTCAGGCACGGAGGCAGGAAACCGTACAGCCAGACAACCCTGGGGAGAGAGCACAGGGAGAAGGTGACGGGCACCAAACCAGTGCAACAGGTAACAAGGGATTTGTTGGCTTACTTGGCAGGGCAGGTGGCAGGCGTGCACAAGGGCGAGTCCAGGAGACAGCAACCTGACGATGCACCTGACAGCAGCAACGAGATGGTGATGCAGAGGCGGAGTCCGCCGCCGGGGAAGATCCACCTGTGCACAGGGGAGAAACTGGAACACAAGAGGAGGTATGCTTACCCGGGTAATCTTGCTGGTAGGCGAGGGGGTTCCTCTGAAGCAAGTAGCCGAAGGGAACAGATGGCTTCAGGCCGAGGCCCAGGGCAGAGTGGCTTATATGCCACGCTGCTGACGAGGTGCAGGTGTGCGCTCAGCTGGCGCCGCTAATGAGCGGTGAGTTGTAACTATATGAATCTGATATTTATCATACATCATAAAAAGTTAAATCCCTTTTATTGCATTTTTCTCTTGAGCATGTGAGATTTCAGTTATAAAGCACTTTAGTATGATATTAACAATACTTTATATTGCTATTAGTTTATGAGAAAAAATTGCAAATTTGCAAGAAAAAAGTTGCAACTTCATGAGGAAAAGTTGCTAATTTGTGAGAAAAAAGTTGCAAGTTTGTGAGAAAAAGTTACAAATTTGCAAAAATGTTGCAAATTTACAAGAAAACTTAAAAAGCACGCAGAGTGCATACCTCCGCCTAGGCTTGTTCCTTCCCTCCCTTTGTCCATCCATCTGTCCGTATGTCCCTGCCTCCATCCCACCATACGTTGCAAGATAGGGCCTTAGTAGAGGTATGCGCTCATAGATTAGCTCCAGCATCTAATGGGTTCTTCTTCAGCCCATGGACCATCTCTGGTGAAAATTTTTGCAAAATCCATTCAGTAGTTTTGAAGTATTGTTGCTAACTCTCTGTGAGAAGATAAGAGCCTTGGAAGAGGTATGCATTCTCGGATCATCACCAAAATGTAATGGCTTCATCTGTCACCCAAGAACCACCTCTGGTAAAAATTTCATTCAAATCCATCCAGTAGTTTTTGTGTAATCCTGCTGCACAAATACAAACAAGGCCCTTGGTGGAGGTCTGCACTCTCAGATCATCACCAAAATCTAATAATCTCTTCCCCGTGCCATTACACACCTTTCCTGAAAATTTCATCAAAATCCATTCATAACTTTTTGAGTGCTGTTGATAACAGTCAGACAAATCAACCAACAAACCAACGCCGGCAAAAACATTATCTCCTCCCTTGGCGGAGGTAAAATATTCAATTAGTAATGTTACCACCAGTACAACTATTGTTAATTATATTCACTATTATCAAGGCTGCTTGACTTTTACCATTCAAATTATGTTTCTGGGGGCAACTGCAGCGTAGGTGTAGTGTGGCTGACTACAGATCGGAGGGTCAGTGGTTTGATTCCCGGTCTGTCTACAGTCTGCATGTCGAAGTGTCCTTGAGCAAGACACTGAACCCCCAGACGCTCCTGGTGGGTCAGGCCAGTGCCTGTGCATGGCAGCTCCGCTGCCATCAGTGTGTGAATGTGTGTGTGAATGGGTGGATAGCAGGATCTGTAAAGCACTTTGGTCATTTAGAGATGAGAGAAAGCGCTATATAAGTAAACACCATTTACCATGTTTATCACCCAACCATCACTTTACTTTATAGTCAGAGTTGCTCCACAAGTGTTTAGGGTTTTTCTATGTGTATTCAGCACTTACATGTGTGCTAAACTGCAAACTCTGAAAATGGCAAAAAGAAATCTTAAACTTTCAATATTAAACAACCAGTCCATATTACACTTAACTAGACTAAATTTGGGTTACTCAGCTGAGCAAGAACTTCAAATACTGAACTCAGAGTGAAACTGGAGCCTTTAAGGCCTTCAAAGACTAATATTTCTGTCACTTGCTGAATAATTCCAAAATGAGTAACTAACACTTCCACAGTTTAACCTTATTAATAAAGGACCTTGACTAGACTTGTTCCAAGGAAAAGTTTTCATGCAACATATGAAAGTGCTGAACTGTTGTTTACTTGGTTCTCGGTTACATGACGAGCACACTGATTTACACTGATATTGACTATTTGAATTTCCATTTTTCATTTCAGTTGCTGAAAAAACAACCCAACAAAAAGTGAGTATTTATTTAATTATTTCCAATTTTTCTAATATTAAAATACAGAAACATCAAATTGTTGACAAAATATACATAAATGGTGTGTGTGTGTGTGTGTGTGTGTGTGTGTGTGTGTACCCTTACATGGTTTTTGTAGCTTTTGCTTGTGCAGCATGTTGACAAACTGACAGTAAATGGAGAGATGGGCTTCTCCTTTATTGTTCCTTTGATCGAGCAGAAGGAAATTCCAGAAGCCCAGAGAGCTCAAACCACAACAATTTAAGAAAATTACGCCAAACGGAATAAAACATTATCACACAGGCACTGCAAAAAGTCACTACACTTTAAAGTATTGAAATGTGCTGCAAATACAACACAGCAGGAGACTGATTCATCTCACTCTAAATCAGCTTTAATTTGTACAATTAATGCTGACCAAGCAGTCTGATTGGACAATAAGGATTTCAGGAGATACTATGGTGGTGTAAAGCCCTTGTCAGGTCAAGCATTGGTTTGCTTGCTACTGGATAACCATGAAAACCGGTACTACCTGTCTCATGGGTCGGGCTGTCGATGACTCAACCAGCAACCCCACCCTTCTGAGGGTGTGGAGGGTGAAACGGGGCATCCTGGCAGAACTAAAAACAATATCTGTCATAGTCTGTGGTGGACCACTCCCAGTTACATTGGGTGAGACTGGACATGCTGGCAGATAAGCACATCTGTCGCAAGGTCTGTGGTGGACTTTTGCCAGTCGGTGCATCGTGACAGGCACTACATAAAGAGCAGAGATAAACAAACCTATCATCTGGTCAGTCACTGCAACAGATACTGGAGTCAGTTTGTCTTGGCCTGTCTATGCCACTGATAATACCTCAATCTGCCAAGAATGTGCTGCTAGTCCAGCAAAAGCTAGCGGTACTCAAATACTTTGCAAGCAGTTTCATGAAATGGTCAGTCAGAAAGCAACTCATAGCGGCTCGGACATCGCCCGGGTTAACAAGGTCCATGCTGATCTGTTCACACTCTGACAGGCAGCAAAAAGTATGTTAGGAGCAGGAAGAGAGAAGAAGAGGAAAACAGCAGCCTTGTGTGTAGTAGAATGGAATGTACGCACTCTGATGAACAGATCAACATCACATCACCTAGAAAGGCAAACCGCGCTTGTGGCATTGGAATGAACAGGTACAATGTAAACATAGCTGCACTTAGTGAAACAAGATTGCCTGGATATGACAGTTTGGAAGATCATAGGTACATCTTCTTTTGGAGTGGGAAATCAACTCAAGAAAGGAGAGAAGCACGTAGGGCTGTCGTGGTACAGGAATTTCCCCTGTGATAATGGTGGACAGCTCAATACCACGGTATGCGGTATTATTGCAAATGTTTTTAGGACCCTGTGGATTCGTAATTTAAACAGGGTTTATAACTTAGGTGGCAAATGAGGGAAGCTGTACGTCTCGCTGCATCTCGCTCTCAACTTTATGCGTGTGTTGTACAACTGTGCAGAGCTCCGCTCTTTATGCAGGCATGAACTGATGATTCTGTTAAAAAAAAAAAAAGATTGTTTTCATAAAGCAGTGGCGGTAACTAAAGGTGCGTTCACACCAAACATGAATGGACGAATCTTTCGCGCAGCACAGTTACATTATAACTCAATGTAAACACGCAAACAGACATGACTTCCCTTTTTGAATGAGATGTAGAGAGGTGAAATTGCCTTTATAACTTTTGCAGCTGTGTTGAACCTGCTGTGGAAAAATAACGTCATGCTTAGGTTTACATTATCTGACCAGGGGCTCACCTCAGAATGTCGTCTCAAGTCTCCGAAACTTCATTGAAGATTGGTTTTCGCTGGTAGCTTGCTAGCTTGCTACGACGTCCGTGGCCGTGGGTAAATAACTCCAAAATTGGATTCAGCTGAAGAGTTCCCAGTCTTGTTGTCTCCCAGTGAATGAGTTCCATTTTCTAACTAGTTTGCAATGGTGATAATTTTTCTCCGTCCGCTAGCTAGCTAGCTAGCTGCTAGCATGTTTAGAAAAATCTCATTCAAACAAGCTGCTCCTGTTGCTCATACACAGTCAGGAGCATACACACTCTGCTCAGAAGAAAATAACACGCTTTGTGCCCTTTCAGTGCTACTGTTACTGTCATCACCCGCGGCTCACGGGCTGCTGCCTCAGCTGCGCGCACACCTGCTCCTTGTTAGTGGGCCACTATTTATTCCATCCTGCCCTGAGCTGCAGCCTGGAGCCGTCTGTCTCCCTACATGGATATTCCCCAGCAGCTACCTTCTCATCGGGCCTGCTGATCCTCGCTAAGGACATGTAAGCTGTCACAATTTTCAACTCATCATCTTCTACCAGCTTCCCCTGTGCACAGGTGGATACCCGGCGGCGGACTTACCGTTCATCATCTCGCCGCTCCTCTGCCTCGCCGCTTCGCCCGGACACACAGCAGGATGTTGTCTCCCAGGCTTGGGACCTGCCAACGCCAGCCACCACTTCACTGCAAGTAAGCACAGCTCTAGATCACGTTCCCGTGTGGTTGCCTAAGCTAACTCCTGCTCTCCTCTCTCCCATAGGGTTGTCTGGCCGCACAACGTGCTGCTCTGTCCTGGCTTGCATCCTCCACCCACATTACATATTAATCCCTCATACACGCATCCATACACCCTCCTTGCTGTTCAATAAAGCTGTCAAATCCATCTGAGCCTGCGTGCGTGTTTCCTGGGCCGAACATTATGTCAGTTACAGCTGTATTTAACAAGGAGTCCAAACGCTTTAACCACTAACTGCCTGCCTTTGCAATTTATTTAATAATCAATAGGGGCACATAAGTGGACAACGAGATATAGCCACACACACACACACACACACAAAAAGTGAACACCGTTGTTGCTGCGGATGGTTGTTTTCCTCCACAGTAGGCATGTCCATACCGCGGTATTACATAATTCCAGTTATCGCGACAGCCCTAGAAGCAGGAGTAGGCTTTGCAGTTAGAAAAGAGATAGCAGCAGTGCTTGATGAGGAACCGGTGCCAATCAACGACAGGATAATAACTATGAGACTCCCACTACAGCGGAAGATGTATCCCACACTCATCAGCATGCATGCCCCAACAATGACCAACACAGAGGAGGTGAAGGAAAAGTTCTACAGTGATTTACTTGAGACTATCAGGCGTGTACCATCTGATGACAGGCTGATACTCATTGGAGATTTTAATGCTAGAGTTGGTTTGGACACTGAGAAATGGAAAGGAGTGCTAGGCAGTCATGGAGTAGGCAAGTGCAATGCTAATGGAGAACTTCTACTTGCACTATGTTCAGAGTACAACCTTGTGATAACCAACACTCTATTTAAGCACAAGGACACACACACAAGAAGACATGGATGCACCCAAGATCCAAGCACTGGCACTTGCTAGACTACATCATAGTAAGGCTGAGAGACATAAGGGATGTATTGGACACCAGAGCAATGAGAGGTGCGGACTGCGGTACTGATCATGTTATGCTGAGATCTAGATTAAGGATTTGCAGAAGAAAACAGCACTGCAGGATGGGTGCGAAGCCACCATGGAAGCTAAACACTAGTGCACCGAAAGGCCAAAAGAAGCAGGAAGAACTTACACAGGAAATGGATGAAAATTTGAAAGACTGGGACAGCAACAACTCAAAGAATGACATAGAAGAGAAATGGGCAACACTGAAGGATACGGTGTATCAGACTGCAAGTGATGTTTTTGGCCAGCCTGAGAGGAAACATCAAGATTGGTTTGATCAGCATGATGAACATGTGAAGAAACTACTAGAAGCAAGGAATACAGCTAGGCAGGAAAATCTACAGCATAACACAAGGTCGAAGAAGAAGAAATACTCAAAGACTCAGAGTGAGCTACAGAAGTACACCAGAGAGATGAAGTCCAACTGGTGGGATGAAAAAGCGGAGGAACTTCAAACTGCAGTAGACATGAAGGACATGAAAACATTCTTCACAGTTTTGAGAGAAATTTAAACCAAGAGGATTGATCCAACTAAAAGCTACAGATAAATGGTTTTGCAGGAGAAAGACAAGATCCTGGAAAGATTTGCAAACCACTTTGATCAACTACTAAACAACCCTGGAGATCTCGCTGAAGAGGCAAAAGAAGCTCTAGTGCAGCGACAAGTTGTATAGAGTCTGGATGAACCACCAAATCTTGATGAACTAATGGCAGCTATCAGGACAACACAGAATGGTAAAGCTCCAAGAAGGGATGGAATTCCAGCAGAAGTGTGGAAATTTTGTGGTGTTCAGCTGACCAACTGCCTGCACAAGCTCATTGAAGAGATATGGGATGCCCAGAAAGTACCTCAATACTGGAAGGATGCAAGTATTGTGCCTTTGTCCAAGAAAGGTGACAGGAAAGATTGTGGAAATTACCGAGGTAAATCACTGCTAGCCACTGTTGGTAAGATTCTCTCTGTCATGATGTGTTAAATTCTTGACAGCTCACGCGCACGATACTAAACACAGGATGGAACCACACTGAGGGGCATGTTTGACAGCTTTTATTAAAGGCAAAATAACAGCGCACAGCTATAGAAACAGTCACTCGCCAGAGGAAATGGACCTGTGGAGAGAAGACGAGAGCTGTGAGCTGAGGAGTAGAGCAAGGGGAAAATGGGCGAACCAAATTGCCACTTACGTGGGAAATCCAGGGATAACCGGCAGGACCCAGCGGGGAAATAGACGAACCAGTAGGGTAGGAGGGGGAATGGAGCTGATGGTGCCTGACCGGGGAGATGAACGTGCTGAAGGACAGTGAGGTGGGGCAGGAGAGCACGTGCAGTTCTGGCGACACACCTACACGATGGCAACCAACCTGGGAAGAAGGAAAAAGAGATGGTTAATGGCGTGTTAATGATTGCAATAATATACAAGCAAGTCCGAACATGGGCAGCATACCCAGACGAGCCAGTGTAGATTGCGTGGAGGGAACCTCCTTAAGTACACTGGCTGATGAGCAGGCGCAGGTGTGTCTTCTACCTCAGGTGCAGTGATGAGTTGAAAAAGGTGAGACCAGAGAGGAGTGGCGCGCTCCCGCTGCCCATGACAGGGCCCCCCCTTCTAGGGACGCCTCCTGGCGGACCGGAGGGCTGGTCCGGGTGGGCATGGTGAAAAGCCCAGACCATCTCCTTGTCAAGTACCCGAGACAAGGGCATCCAGGATTGTTCCTCCGGCCCGTAACCCTCCCAATCGATGAGGTACTGCAGGCCCCGTCCCCTGCGGCGGACATCCAGGATTCGTCGAACCATGTGGGAGGGGTGGCTATTGATGATGCGGGGAGGGGGGGCTTGGGGGGGGAAAGAGGACTGGTCGAGAGGAGTTTAATATGGCTGACATGGAAGGTGGGGTTCACCCGCAGGGCTGCGGGCAGCTTGAGCCGGACCGACACGTCGTTGACCACCCGGGCAATGGGGAACAGTCCAAGGAAATGGGGGGACTGCTTCTTGGCGTTGTTCTTCAGAGGAATTTGGCTATCTGCCCGCCAGACTTGCTGCCCCACGACGTACTTGGGGGCCTGATCCCGCCTCCAATCGGCGGCAGCCTGAGTGCGTTCTGTGGTGCGGGCCAGGGCGGCCCGAGTAGCTCTCCAGACACATCGGTAGTGCTGAGCGTCGGCCCCTATGGATGGCACTGAAACTTCCCTCTCGGCCAAGGGAAGGAGGGGAGGCATATACCCCAATGACGCCTCGATGGGGGACAATCCGGTGTCGGAGGACACTGCAGAGTTCATTGAGTATTCCACCCAGGTCAGGTGCGTGCTCCAGGAAGAGGGATTATCGGCTGCTACGCACTGCAAGGCAGCCTCCAGGGACTGGTTGGTGCGCTCCACCTGCCCATTACTTTGGGGATGGTTCACTGATGACAGGCTCACCATTGTCCCTAATGACCGGCAAAAGGCCCTCCAAACCTGGGATGTGAATTGTGGATCCCGGTCAGACACAATGTCCACAGGGATGCTGTGGATCCGGATCACATGGCCAGTGAGAAGTACTGCTGTCTCCAGGGCCGACGGGTGCTTGGGGAGGGCCACCAGATGGACCGCCTTGGAAAAACGATCCACAATAGTCAAAATGACCATCTTGCCGTGGGAGGAGGGCAACCCGGTAACAAATTCTACGGCGATGTGGGACCACAGCCGGCCGGGGATGGGGAGGGGATGGAGGAGTCCCAGTGGGGGGGAGGAGTCAGTCTTCCTGCGGACGCATGTCTGACAGACTCTGACGTACTCCTGAATGCCCCGCTACAGCGTTGGCCACCAGAACGCCCGTTTGACAAAATCTATGGTCTAGGCGATGCCAAGATGGCAGGCAAAGCGGCTAGTATGGCCCCACTGGAAGACGTCGCTGCGCAGGGCAGCCAGGACATACAGACAGGTCCAGGGGCACCCTACTGGCACAGGCTCCTGGGACTGGGCCCGGCGGACCCTCTGCTCGATATTCCAAGTAAGGGTTCCGATAATGTGTGCCAGTGGCACGATGGGTTTTTTTTTGGGGGGGGGGGGGGGGGGCTACGTTCCTGGAGTCAAACTGGTGCGAGAACACATTTGGTTTGGTATTCCGGGTGCCAAGCCAGTAAGTGATGGTAAAATCAAATCGCTGGAAGAATAACGACCAACGAGTCTGCCTGGCATTCAGTCGGCAGGCCGACCATAAGTACTCAAGGTTCTTGTTGTCGGTCCACACAACGATGGGGTGAACAGCACCCTCAAGTCAGTGCCTCCACTCCTCAAGTGCCAGCTTAATGGCCAGCAGCTCTCTGTCCCTTACGTCATAATTCCTCTCGGCTGGCGAGAGCTGCTGGGAGAAATATGCGCACGGGCGGAGCTTCTGATCGGGAGGCATGCTCTGCAACAACACAGTGCCAACCCCCAAATCAGACGCGTCCACCTCGAGGACGAAGGGGAGATGCGTGTCGACCTGGGCCAAGATAGGTTTGTCAGTGAACTGGCGCTTTAATTTATTAAACGCCAGTTCAGCTGCCTTAGTCCACCAAAAGGGGACTTTAACCGAGGTCAGCTGCGTTAAAGGTAGTGCGATCCCACTATAGTTCCAGATGAACCTGCGATAGAAATTCACGAACCCGAGGAAGCATTGGAGCTCCCTACGGGAGTGGGGTGTTGGCCAATCCAACACTGCCTTTACTTTGGCTGGATCAGCAATCACTCCCCCTCAGCCACAATGAAGCCCAAGCAGGTGGTAGATGGTGTAGAAAACTCACACTTCTCAGCCTTCACGAACAGCTGGTTCTCCAAGAGCCATTGTAAAACGGCTCTCACGTGGACCTCATGTTCCTCTGGCGAACGGGAGAAATCAAAATATCATCAAGGTAGACAAACACGAATTGATAGAGCATATCATGGAGGATGTCATTAATTAACCACTGGAAGACAGCAGGGGCGTTAGTGAGCCTGAATGGCATCACTAGGTACTCGAACTGGCCCTGGTGTGTTTTAAAGGCCGTCTTCCATTCGTTGCCCTCGCGAATGCAAATCAAATGATACGCGTTTCTAAGGTCTAACTTGGTGAACACCCGTGAGTGCTGAAAGAGCTAGAACGCTGAGTTGATTAAAGGCAGAGGGTATTTGTCTTTAATTGTAATGGCATTGAGCTCCCAGTAGTCGATGCACGGGCGCAGTGAGCCATCCTTCTTCCCGACGAAGAAGAACCCGGCCCTGAGTGGAGCCGAAGATGGCCAAATGAGGCCGGCGTTCAGCAATTCCTTTGTGTACCGCTCCATTGCCTCCCTCTCCGGGCCGGAAATGCTATACAGCCGGCTGGACGGCAGCCTCGCCCCCGGGATGAGCTCTATAGCACAGTCATAAGAGCGATGAGGTGCCAGTGACAATGCTCTCGACTTGCTACAGACCTCGCCCAAATCGTGATAAACCCAAGGAACAAGGCTGAGGTCCGGCGGCTCAGCCCGGGAGGGAGAGACGGAGAGCGACGGGGAGCAATCAGCCGAACGCATTCAATTGGCCATACAAAAAGGGCTCCAGGCAGAGATGGTGTTCTGAGCCCAATTAATCGCTGTGCTGTGCTTCTGGAGCCGCAGGTAACCTAGAACCACCGGGGAAGATGATACGGGGAGGACCAGGAACGCTAGTTCCTCCCGGTGGCTCCCAAAAAGAAGGATGAGAATAGGCACTGTGCTTAGGGTTACCACCATGAGCTCGCTGCCGGAGATGGCAGTGACTCTCTGCCTGTGGGGCAATTTACGTGTGGGAATGCCCACATGCTCCACGAGACCAGTTGAAACGAAATTACCCTCGGACCCCAAATCAATCAGTGCCTCAACCCTCCTCTCGGCCCCCGGCAACTGCACGAGGACCGAAATACACAATTTATCGGGAGGAGAAGAATAAGTCCCACCCGCTAGACCCCCCGCGGTTACTGACAGGCCGTATCTTTTGGCCGCCAGCGGCATTCGTCCAGACTGTGGTCTAGCGAACCACAGTACATGCACGTGCCAGCCCTTTGCCTTTGCCGATGCTCCTCGTCGGTGATATTCCAGGAGAGCTCCATCGGTTTGGGCAAAGACCTGGCACCGCCGGCTTCAGCAACCGCAGTGGGCATGCGTTGGCGCGTGGACGAGGGATGGGGCCATGCTCCCTTGTGCTCTCATGGTGTCGATTGTCAAGCCCTACAGCCTGATCTATCAGGTCATCGAGTGTCTCCGGGACAGGATGGACCACCAGTTCGTCACGGAGTTGGTTGCTCAAGCCATGGAGGAACACGCTGCGTAGATCAGTCTCATTCCACCCCGACTCAGATGGAACTCCACCAAGTACTCGGCCACCGTCCGGGTACCCTGGCGGAGAGTCAACAGGTGGCTCATCATATTGCCCTGACGATGTGATGAGATGTCTGACCAAACGCACTTGAAAATGCAGCCACCAATTGGTCAAACAAATATCGGTGCCCCTCAGGGTTGTTTAGAGTGGCCTGGGCCCACTCCAGGGCTCGATCCCTGAGCAACAGGGCAAAAAGCTGTATTTTGGCTACATCCCCCGGATACTCCTCCCCAACCTGCTCCAAGTACATCTGAAGATGGAGGAGAAATGGTTTGCATTTCCCCACCTCCCCCGTGTACGGGGAGGGCGAGGGAATAGAATAAGTACGGCGCATAGTGCGCGGAGCAGGCTGGGGGGGCGCGGCCGCGGGATGCGCTGCGGACCATAATGTTACCATGTTGGAAACCTGTTGTGTCAGAACAGCGAGCTGCCGCTCAGTTGCCACTAAGCAGTCCATAGTGGATTGCTCCTGCGGTGAGGCACCGGATGAGCTACCTTCCTGGCTGGCTCGTTCTTTCATGACGTGTTAAATTCTTGACAGCTCACGCACACAATACCAAACACAGGATGGAACCACACTGAGGGGCATGTTTGACAGCTTTTACTAAAGGCAAAATAACAGCGCACAGCTATAGAAACAGTCACTCGCCAGAGGAAATGGACCTGTGAAGAGAAGACGAGAGCCGTAAGCTGAGGAGTAGAGCAAGGGGAAAATGGGCGAGACAAATTGCCACTTACGTGGGAAATGACTGGCGCCTAGCGGCTGCCCCGGCCTTGGATGCGCTCTGCAGAGCGTGCCCAAATGCCAAGTCACGTTTCGTTACTATGTGTAATGACAATAAAGTTGAATCTCATCTCATCTCATCTCAAATCCAGGGATGACCGGCAGGACCCAGCGGGGAAATAGACGAACCAGTAGGGTAGCAGAGGGAATGGAGCTGATGGTGCTTGACCGGGGAGATGAACGTGCTGAAGGACAGTGAAGTGGGGCAGGAGAGCGCACACAGTCCCGGCAACACACTTACACGATGGCAGCAACCTGGGAAGAAGGAAAAAGAGATGGTTAACGGCGTGTTAACAATCACAATAATATACAAGCAAGTCCGAACACGGGCAGTATACCCAGACGAGCCAGCATAGACTGCGTGGAGGGAACCTCCTTAAGTACGCTGGCTGATGAGCAGGCACAGGTGTGTCTTGTGCCTCAGGTGCAGTGATGAGTTGAAGATGGTGAGACCGGAGGGGAGGGGCACGCTCCTGCTGCCCATGACACTCTCACATGTACTACTGAACAGACTCAATGAACACATCTCGCAGAATGTACTACCAGAAACCCAGTGTGGCTGTAGAAGTGGAAGAAGCTCAATGGACATAATTTTCTGCTTGAAAAAGGTCCAAGAAAAGTGTATCGAACAGAACATGCCACTTTATGTAGTCTTCACTGACTTCAGTAAAACCTTCGACACTGTATTGCAACAAGGACTTTGGCAGGTACTCAAGAAATATGGCTGTACAGAATTTGCCAACCTGATTGAGGCACTCCATACAGGTATGCAAGCAAACATGGCAATGAGTGGTTCAGCGTCTGAAGACTTTTCAGTAAACAGCGGGGTGAAACAAGGGTGTGTGCTGGTGCCTACACTCTTCTTGCTATATCGGTCAGCCATGCTTGAGGTGGCCTTCAAAGACACTTCAGAAGGAGTATACATTCAAACAATGAAAGAAGTAGATGTGTTCAATGTGTCACAGTTTAAAGCCAAGAGTAAGACATTGATAAAGGTAGGAAGAGAAATGCTCTTTGCCAATGACAGTGCTCTAGTTGCACACAGTATGGAAGATATGCAATCTTTAGTGGAGAAATTTGCAAGAGCAGCTAGCCAATTCAGCCTCAAAATCAGCATCAAGAAGACAGAGTGCCTCTATCAACTGCCAAAGTTCCAGTTATCAACATCACTACCAGAAGAGATCAGCATTGGTACAGAGCCACTCGTCAAGTGTAAGACTTTCAAGTATCTCGGGAGTACTGTTTCAGAGAATGCTAGGCTGGAGGATGAACTATCTCTCAGAATGGGAAGAGTGAGTGCTGTGTTTGGAAACTTGAGGGAGAGACTGTGGAACAATCGACATGTCTCTATCCGTGTGAAATGCAAAGTGTACAGAGCGACAGTACTGGCTACTTTATTGTATGGTACTGAAACTTGGACTGTCAACAGGGTGCATGTAAAGAAATTCCATGCGTACATGATGAGACACCTTCAAGCCATAATGAACATCTCATGGAAAGACAAGATTACCAACATAGAAGTGTTGAAATGAGTTGGTCTACCATCAGTGGAGGACATGCTAATACAGATGAACCTGAGATGGCTCGGACATGTTGAGGGGATGGATTACCAGCATCTCCCTCGGCAGTTACTCTACTCACAGTTATGCGGGGGCAAATGCAATCAGTGTAGACCAAGGCTCAGATTTAAAGACACTGTAAAAAGAAACCTGAAGAAGCTGGATATAGACAGGAGTTCCTGGCAGTGGAAGGCGAAGGACAGAGCTGCGTGGAGGAATCTGGTCAGACCTAAATGAAACAGTCATTGTCGCCCCTGAAAGACTGCTATAATGATGATGGTCTAAAGCAGGCATGGGCAAACTACAGCCCATGGGCTGTATACAGGCCTTTGGGCTTTTTAATCTGGCCTGCCAAACATTAATACATAATTGTCCAAATTTTTGTAAGGACTGCATTCATTTTGCCTTTTTCAGTTGATTGCACTAGATGGAGCATCCCAGACATAAATGACCTTTGATGGAGCCTAGGTTCGTGCATTTGCTCTACCCATTGGGCTGAGATAAAACTGCAGAAGATGGTTATGCGTATGCATTAAACGTTTGGCCAAGTGGTAGATGCTAATGAAGCATGCAGCTGCTTGACAGGCTGGCCTTGGCGTAGGTAGATGCTTAATAGTTGTGATAAGTATAAAGCCAGCTTCACAATGAGTGGACGAAAGAAAAGAAACCAGTGAGTGCCAAGTGTAACAAGCCTTTAGCTACACTTGATTTTGACTGGGCGTGCTGAAAAACTGGTAACAGACAGACAGACAGACAGACAGATACACACACACACACACACACACACACACACACACACACACACACACACACACACACACACACACACACACACACATATATACATACAACCACACACAGACACATTGAGTGATTACTGCATGCCTCTGTTGCACTGAGGCATAATTGTTAAAATTGCCCCTCTGGGGCAATGAAGGAGAGGACCCACATGGGAGGCAAATTTCATAAACCATATTTAATGCAGAAAACAAAACAGAAAATAATAAAGCTCATGGGCTGAACAAAAAGGCAAAAACATGGCAGGCTTCAAAGGATTACAGGCTGTGTACTCACATACTAAGCAGAAGCGTGGGTGAGACGCCAACATACCAAGCACACCGCACAGGACACAGACTTCAATTATCACTGACAGCTGACACATGAGGAAGACAGAGGTGACAGGAGGGGAGTGGCTGCACAGGTGAACATCAGCAGGGGAGACACAGAACAAGAACAGGAGATCAGTAGTCCCAGGGCCACCGGACCGGAGAATAAGAAGGGTCAGGGGGCCTACCCAAGTCCACAGGACCCCAGGTCAGAGTACATGGAGGGTCTGGTGGCCTACCAAAGTCCTTAGACCACCAGACTTCATGGCAAGGAAGATCAGGGGTGCTGAGCTTGGGGCGCAGAAACAAAGGAGTTTTAAGTTCTGGAAACAAAAATACTGGAGCTTTTAGTCCATGAGACAATAATGCTGGGGCGTTCAGTTCTGGAAGCAACAAGATAAGATAAGATAAGATAAGCCTTTATACCTACACAAGATAAGATAAGCCTACAATACCAGGGCTTTTGGTTTTGAGGCAGGCAATGGCGGCACCCTGACCTCGAAAACAGCAGATAAGGTACCCCCAGTCTTGAAAACAGCAGATAATGGCCCCCTGGTCTAGGGAACGGCAGGTAGAGACCCCCCGGCCTCTGAAACAGCTGGTGGAGACCCCCTGATCTCTGGCTCATCAAGTGGAGGTCCACAAACCTCTGGTTTGTTGGGTAGAGGTCCACCGACCTCTGGCTTGACAGTTGGAATGTGGTCCTTCTGCGGCCCCATCCTTGACACGATCACCTCGGACGAGGGGGGAGAACAGGGGGTCAATGAGGTGACACCACAGTCACTAGCAGCAGAGATTGGTGGGGAGGGCCCAAGACCTGGTGGACTCTGCGCTTGGGTCCCCGCACCAGGAGTAAGGCAAGTCTTTTCTAAAATGGTTGTAGAAAATAATGGAAAAGGTACTTGCCTTAGCGCCTCCTCTCCTGTTGCTGGAGTGAAGACCTCATGATAAGCCGCAGGAGCGGCGGGGTTGGTCGCTGGAGTAGATGATGTTTGGTGTGCGTAGACTTCAGGCACTGATGGTTGGTGCGCACTACCCTCAGGCGCTGATGGTTGGAGCTCACTGACCTCTGGAGCTCTTGACTGAGGTGCGCCAAACTCAGGAACAGGTGATGTGGGCGCACCGGCCTTAGGAGCAGCAGATGGAGGCTCTTTGGCCTCTGGAACACATAACGGAAGCTCTCCAGCCTCTGAAACATTGGTTGGAGGTCTCCTGGCCTCTGAAGTAATGGCTGGAGGCCTCCTGACCTCCGAAGCAATGGTTGGAGGTCTCTTGACCTCTGAAACAATGGCTGGAGGTCTCCTAACCTCTGCAGCAATAGCTGGAGGTCTCCTGACCTCTGCAGTAATGGCTGGAGGTCTCCTGACCTCTGAAGCAACGGTTGGAGCTGGCTGGTCAACAGTGAACCCAATGCTACATCTGTGGCTACCCCAGATGTAGCATGTAGATCAGTGACCCCAGGTGGCAAAGGCTACAGATCCTCAAGCCCTGATGCAAGGGGGTCCATCCCAGACACAGCCACCTCAGACGGGAGGACAACTGTTCGACTGGGCCACTACTCACCTCCGTAGTGGAGCCTGGTGGAACAGCAGGCATGATGACTGTTGCTGATGGTGAAGAAGAGAGGGGGGAGTCCCGGTGGAAGAGGAGAGACCTATCTCCGACAAGCCGGGAGCTGAAGGCTCTTCCACCTCTGGCGTGGAGGTCAATTTGGTGGAGAGGAGGAATTCTTTGAGGAAGGCTGTAATGTCCTCCCTCAGATGAGGGTTAGCTGCCACCAGTCGGTGTGCCTTCCTCCACGCCAAATCCTGCCAACCATCTCTCCGAAGGCAGAGCTTGAAGCACTCTTCTAGCTGCCTAATAAGATCCTCCAGCTCCCTATGTTGGGTCAGTTCCTACGGCGAAGGGTTGGAGAGAGAGGACGGAGGAAAGGCAGATGAGTATGATGGGGTGGCAGCAGATAACTGTGGAGAGAGCTCAGCAGTGGTGGTAATTAACTGCTGCTGAGCCCCCTCACTGGGAAAAGAACAAGACCTTTCTGTGGCAGATGTTAAAAACTGGACAGGTACTTGCCTCTGTTCCCGCTCTGCCACTGTGGGGAAGTCGGACAAGTTCTCCTGGGAAAGCTGGAACTCGTCTGATGAAGAGCTGGAGCCGGATGCATGTGGCATTGAGAGGAGTTTAATTTAATTTAATTTAATGTTTATTTGAAAGGGACATTGCATACTAATGAACATTAATACAAATGTAAGTACAGTATGCCAGATTTAGCAATACTGCTAATTTGCATCTGTATTCAATTCAATTCAACTTTATTTATTTATATAGCACCATTTCACAACAACAGTCATCCCCTGGCGGATCATAAAAACATACAAACAATCATACACGAGAAGAACAACTGCAATGAAACTGTACAAAGTGGATATGCTAAAGTACAAGAGTTAAGGTGTTACAAAACAAAACATTCAAAAGTCACACGAGCGAAGTGCTGTATATGCATGCACACACATGCACCCAAGCACCTCACAGCAACAACAGCAACAAACAAGAGGCAGGGCATACAGTATGTGTGTGACTCACGGGCACATACAGTGGGGCAAAAAAGTATTTAGTCAGCCACCAATTGTGCAAGTTCTCCCACTTAAAAGATGAGAGAGGTCTCCAATTTTCATCATAGGTATACGTCAACTATGAGAGACAAAATGAGAAAAAAAAATCCAGAAAATCACATTGAAGGATTTTTAATGAATTAATTGGTAAATTCCTCAGTAAAATAAGTATTTGGTCACCTACAAACAAACAAGATTTCTGGCTCTCACAGACCTATAACTTCTTCTTTAAGAGGCTCCTCTGTCCTCCACTCGTTACCTGTATTAATGGCATCTGTTTGAACTCGTTATCAGTATAAAAGACACCTGTCCACAACCTCAAACAGTCAGACTCCAAACTGCACTATGGCCAAGACCAAAGAGCTGTCAAAGGACACCAGAAACAAAATTGTAGACCTGCACCAGGCTGGGAAGACTGAATCTGCAATAGGTAAGCAGCTTGGTGTGAAGAAATCAACTGTGGGAGCAATTATTAGAAAATGGAAGACATACAAGACCACTGATAATCTCCCTCGATCTGGGGCTCCACGCAAGATCTCACCCCATGGGCTCAAAATTATCACAAGAATGGTGAGCAAAAATCCCAGAACCACATGGGGGGACCTAGTGAATGACCTGCAGAGAGCTGGGACCAAAGTAACAAAGGCTACATCAGAAACACACTATGCCGCCAGGGACTCAAATCCTGCAGTGCCAGACGTGTCCCCCTGCTTAAGCCAGTACATGTCCAGGCCCGTCTGAAGTTTGCTAGAGAGCATTTGGATGATCCAGAAGAGGATTGGGAGAATGTCATATGGTCAGATGAAACCAAAATAGAACTTTTTGGTAAAAATTTCAACTTGTCGTGTTTGGAGGAGAAAGAACACCATACCTACTGTGAAGCATGGGGGTGGAAACATCATACTTTGGGGCTGTTTTTCTGCAAAGGGACCAGGACGACTGATCCGTGTAAAGGAAAGAATGAATGGGGCCATGTATCGTGAGATTTTGAGTGAAAACCTCCTTCCACCAGCAAGGGCATTGAAGATGAAACGTGGCTGGGTCTTTCAGCATGACAATGATCCCAAACACACTGCCCGGGCAACGAAGGAGTAGCTTCGTAAGAAGCATTTCAAGGTCCTGGAGTGGCCTAGCCAGTCTCCAGATCTCAACCCCATAAAAATTTTTTGGAGGGAGTTGAAAGTCTGTGTTGCCCAGCGACAGCCCCAAAATATCACTGCTCTAGAGGAGATCTGCATAGAGGAATGGGCCAAAATACCAGCAACAGTGTTTGAAAACCTTGTGAAAACTTACAGAAAACATTTGACCTCTGTCATTGCCAACAAAGGGTATATAACAAAGTATTGAGATGAACTTTTGTTATTGACCAAATACTTATTTTACCAAGGAATTTACCAATTAATTCATTAAAAATCCTTCAATGGGATTTTCTGGATTTTTTTTTTCTTATTTTGTCTCTCATAGTTGAGGTATACCTATGATGAAAATTGGAGACCTCTCTCATCTTTTAAGTGGGAGAACTTGCACAATTGGTGGCTGACTAAATACTTTTTTACCCCACTGTATATATTCTGTATATGTGTATGCTGCAGAGCAACCACTAGTTATGGGTGCAGTTTTGGTTGTTTAAAAGCCAGTTTTTCAGTGCGTCTTAAAAGTGTTTAATGTGGTACGTTCTCTGATTGGAGGTGGTACGTTATTCCTTCTACTTCGTCTTCTTTTAGATTTGATTGGCGGTTGGCAACCAGCTTACAGGTGCCTTACCGCCACCAGCTTTATATATCACTCTATATATCTTAACTGCACATCATTCCACCCCAATGCATTGTTGTCGTTTACCAGTATGTTATTCCAGATCTTGGTGCCCCTCACTAGTATCACAGATTGAGCAAATGTGGCGCGTCTGTGGGGGACATCACAGTCTCTTCTAATGATTGCTCTGGTGATTGTTCCGGTGACAGTTCTCAGTTTAACATATTCTCCCATGGGGGGGGGGGGGGGGTGCATATCCATTTAATATTTTATAAATCGCACAGGCAAATTTGAGGGTTTTATAATTTTCAAAAGACAGAAGATACAGATAACTTTATTTATTCCCAAGGTGCAATTCAGTTTCTACAGTCCACCAACCAGTATTCACATACAAATCCAAACATTCAAGCAGCACAGTTTGTGGAAATCAATCAGTAAAACACCCTTAAACCTCCAGGACCAAATAGCCCTGAGTGTGGAAGCAACTCAAGACATACTATGTAATAAAAATCCTTTATTAATCCCCAAGGGGCAATTCAGTTTCTACAGTTTCTAAGGAGTGGACAACCCAATATATTTTTTTTTTTTCACAGAAGTCCAATTAAAGGCTGTATATCTTGTTTGCCAAGAAACCGTTGTGGTTTTCAAAGAATACAACCTCAGCCGCCACTTTTCCTCAAAACATGCTAACTATGCCAGCAACCAATCAACGCAAGGACGGGCAGCTGCCCTATGTCTTGCCAATGGGCAAACAACCTTTTGCACATTTTATTTATTAATCTGCTCTATCTTTAAGTATTTTTCATCTTCATCTGTTTTAATTTGTTTTTAACTTTTTATGGCTGCTTTTCCTATTTCAATTCAATTCAATTCAACTTTTTTTATATAGTGCCATTTCACAACAACAGTCATCTCATAGCACTTTCAACTGTAGGGGAAACCCCCACAATTGCAGAAAGACCCCAGCAATCAGGCGATCCTCTGTGAGCAAGCACTTGGTGACGGTGGAGAGGAAAAGCTCCCTTTTAACAGGAAAAAACCGCCAGCAGACCCATGCTCAGGGAGGGGTAGTCATCTGCTGCAACTGGCTGGGGGGTGAGGGGATAGAGAAGGCGACCAGAACAGACATGTAGAGAGCAAACAGCATGATGGGGACTCAATCTATGGGAGAGAACAAAGGTTAATGACCAGCAAAAATATTTCATTGAAAGTGAAGAACGGAGTGAAGCCCAGTGCATTATTGGAGGTCCCCCGGCTGTCTAAACCTATTAGCAGCATAACTAAGGGAGGGTTCAGAGGCATATGATCCCTCCCTAATTATAGACTATATCAAAAAGGAAGGTTTTAACCCTCTTCTTAAAAACAGAGAGCGAATCTGAGTCCTGAATCCAGATTGGCAGCTGGTTCCACAGGAGAGGAGCTTGATAACTGAAGGCTGTGCCTCCCACTGTACATGTGTACAATTGTATTTATGTCATGTACGCCCCTTCGGGGCAGAAGGACAGACTCATGTGCTGGATCACACTCATGACATTTATTAATAGAACAAAACAGAAGTCCAAAGTTATGCAAATATACAAGAAATGAAAAAACTTACAGCTGGCATCCCTGGGCCGGCATCACCCAGTGAACGCAGGAGTTAACAGGGAGAATGCAGATATGAGTCCACGTTGATATTCAATAGCGCAGCGATGATTGCACAAACAGGCAGACCTTAAATAGCAGTACGCCAATTAGCATGAATGCTCACTGGTGTGGGTTCACATGAGCAGGAAAGGGGAACAAAAACTAGTGATTGAGATCAGTTGGCGAGTGAGAGGGAGACAGATCAAAAACTGACAACTGACAGGGCACGCCCACACGAGGCTACACGCCTCCTGACAGCTGTCAACAGGAAAGGGGACAATCTAGAGCAGGGGTGTCCAACCATGTGCCATGGAGAGCCAAGACCCTGCAGGTTTTCTCTTCTACCCAGTCTCTTCAGCAGGTGTTTTCACTTATCAGCAATCAGTGGGAAGAAGTTCACAGAAATCTGCTGTTGAAGACACTGGTTGGAGGTAAAACCTGCAGGGTCTTGGCTCTCCATGGCACATGGTTGGACACCCCTGATCTAGAGATATAAAGGAATAAAATACACTGGTCAACACCAAATTTATTGTCTAAGGTTTTTTTAGCTGATTTAGGACAATTTTGATGTGCTGCATCCAAAAATCACATTGGTTTTGCTCAATCAGGTCAACTTTTTGAATTATGGCCACGTGTTGTTTTATACGTTTTTGTTTACATGTACAGGTATTTTCGCTTTGTATGATGCAAAAGTCTTTTTTATGTCTTGAAATTCTCTGAATTTTGAACAATGATGACCTAACATTCAATTTACATGTACTTACCTTTATATAAAGGTACTGTAAGTACATGCACAGTACTAAGTAAGTACAAAGTAAGTTCAGGTTTTTACTTAGCACCTGATAGAGAGAAACGGATGTCATTTTTGGATTCAGCGATGCAAAATTGTCTTAAATCAGTTGAAAAAAGACAGACAACTTAAAAAATATATTTTTGTAACCCTGTGATATCATATTATTATTATACCCCAGTATAATTATAAATAAGTACAGAAAAATAAAAATATAACTCTAACGAACAGAAAAATGACAAGCAGAACATAAATACATGAACCCAAAGGCACAAAATACAACAGATGAGTGATAAACAGTAAAAACGCCATGAAACCGTGTCTGGAGGAAATCTCCAGCCCTTGGATCATGACAATTTATGTATATATCATTATTTTATTCATCATATTTTATTTTATCTTACTCTTAAATGTGTGTGTTATCTGTACAGCACTTTGGTCAGTGGAGGTTGTTTTTAAATGTACTATATAAATAAAGTTCACTTGACATCTGTAAGATGTATTCCCGATGCAAACTTGCTGACAATGGGGCAGCCGGGTGTACTGTTTGAAGTTTGAAGTTTAATGTTTGTTTGAAAGGGACATTACACACTAATGAACATTAATACAAATGTAAGTATGCCAGATTTAGCAATACTGCAAATATGCATCTGTAGTCCCCCGGCAGGTCGCAAAAACACACAAACAATCATACACGAGAAGAACGTCTGCAGTGTAACTGTACAAAGGGGACATGCTAAAGTGCAGAGTTACGGTGCTACAAAACAAAACATTCAAATGTCACACAAGTGAAGTGCTGTGTATGCACACACACACACACATGCACCCAAGCACCTCACAGCAACAACAAACAACAGCAACAAACAAGAGGCAGGGCATATGTGTGCGACGCACGGGCACATACTGTACGTACATATATGCGTATGCCACAGAGCAACCACTAGTTATGGGTATAGTTTTGGTTTTTTAAAAGAAAGTTTTTACAGTGAGTCTTAAAAGTGTTTAGTGTGGTACGCTCTCTGATTGCAGGTAGTATGTTATTCCAGATCTTGGTTCCCCTCACTGATAGCACAGATTGAGCAACTGTGGTGCGTCTGTGGGGGACCTCACAGTCTCCTCGAGTGATTGCTCTGGTGGTTGTACTGGTGACAGTCTTCAGTTTAACATATTCTCCCATGGGGTGGGGGTGCATATCCATTTAATATTTTATAAATTGAACAGGCAAATTTGAGAGTTTTATGATTTTCAAAAGACAGAAGATTGTATTTCTTGTAAATGTGACAATAATGACATGTGGGATCTTTCTTATCAAAGATTTTATAGCGTTTTTGTATAAAGATTCAATGGGTTTGATTATTGTTACACTAGTGAGTGACCAGTTGGTAAGACATTATTCGATGTGTGAGAAGATCATTGCATGCAGAAACATTTCTAATTGTCAGTGATGGTCTAATTTGTTTAAAATTTCTCAGATTGAATTTGATTATGTTTGAGATTTTTTTTAATGTGTTTTTTAAAGGTTAATGAAGAATCTAAAATCATGCTGAGGTACTTAAATTCCTCGACTAGTTGCATCTCCTCCCCTTTTAAGAAAATGTTTGACTTTGTAATATTTGATCATTGTTTGGTGAACATCCTGCATGTTGGGGACAGATTCTTCACAGGAATGACTGGAAAGAATGAATGGCATAGATCTGTACTGCACCATCGCTAATAAATCCATTCAGGGCCTTTTAGGGAGCCCTATGCATATACAATTTCAGACTCTTTCTTTAAGAAGATAATTCGTTTTAAAAAAAATAAACTGTGTTTTCTCTCAGGATGACCAAACAGCGGTCTGACTTATGTCACTATTGACCACAACAACAAGAAGGCCTCGCCTAAGGAAAAGGTAAGTTACCTGTGATAGTCATAAAACACCAGGATTGGACAACAGGTTGAGCTTCTTCTTCTTCTTTTAGATTTGATTGGCGGTTGGCAACCAGCTTACAAGTGCACTACCGCCACCTACGTGATTATTTTCAAACTCTATAAATCTTCACTCTATATACCAAGAGGATGATCTTAGAACTAGTAAAATCTCTTTCTGAAGCAGGAGTTTTCTTCTATTGACAGATGCAAAGAACAACACAAGTAATGTCATTTTTATTGGATGCCAGAATATACAAAAATCTTGATCTACTAGGGACCAAGTATCCAAATACTAGGGGTGGGAATTGCGAGGGACCTCACAATTAGATTCGGATTGTGAAACTTGGGTCACGATGATTCAACGATAATCACAATATCTCAATCTTGAGTGTCGCAATACAATATATTTCAATTTTTTTCACCTTATTCAATCTCAAATCTTGTTCCATGGTAAAACTGTTGACATCTATTTCATATAATGAAGTATTCAGTCCAAACAGGCAGCAACCAGACAATTTCACAGTAAATTATTTTTAAATTAAATGATAAAGATGAGCCAGAGTGGTGGCCTAGTTGAAAGAGCATCTGCCCCCCAACTGGGAGGTTGAGGGTTCAAGTCCTGGATGGGTCATACCAAAGACCATATAAAAATGGTACTTCCCACCTTCTAGCTTGGTGCTCAACATAATAGAGTGGGGGTGCCTTGCATGGCAGCGACCCCTCTCATTCTAGATGTAATTGACATTGTAGATAAGAGAAACATAATTTTGTTCTACTGTACATGATTGGCTGTATGGACTGAATGACAATAGAGATGGCTTCTTCTTCTTCTCTAAATGGTGTTCACCTATATAGTGCTTTTGTTTTACCCATCTCTGGATGACCAGAGCGCTTTACAGAACCTGCTAGTCACCCAGAATCAGAATCAGAATCAGAATCAGATTTATTGCCATTGTTCATGTAGTACACAAACTAGGAATTTGTCTCGGTGCCATGCTGCAACATTAAAAACATGATGAGATAAAGAGATAAACTAAAAAATAAAGGACTAAAAACGTGCAATAAGTGTAGAAAAATAAGTAATAATAATAGTAATAATAATAATAGTAATAATGAGTAATACTAGTCAAGGCAGTTTTAAATAAATTAGCAAGTAGCAGATAATATGGGGTACCACAGTGCAGTTGATAATGCAACAGAAAAACAGTGATGAATGTCATGAGTCTGGTTGGGCTGCTGTACATAGTGCGCGAGAGTCAATAAGTCACTTAATGTTCAGCAGTCTGATGGCAGAGGGGAAAAAGCTATTCATGTGCCGAGAGGTTTTAGTCCGAATGGACCGAAGTCTTCTACCTGAGGGGAGGGGGGCAAACAGTACGTGACCAGGGTGTGAAGGATTGGCTATGATCCGGCCAGCACGCCTCCGGGTCCTGGAGATGTACAGGTCCTGGAGAGATGGGAGCTTGCAGCCGATCACCTTCTCAGCAGTGCGCACGACGCGCTGCAGCCTTAGTCTGTCCCTGGCAGTGGCTCCTGCATACCACACAGTTATGGAGGAGGTGAGGATGGACTCGATGAAGGCCGTGTAGAACTGCACTAACATCTTGGTGGGTAGCTTGAGCTTCCTCAGCTGCCGCAGAAAGAACATCCTCTGCTGGGCCTTTTTGATGAGGGAGCTGATGGTTGGCTCCCATTTGAGGTCCCGGGTGATGGTGGTGCCCAAGAAGCGGAAGGAATCTGCAATGGTGATGGGAGAGCCTGTGATGGTGAGGGGGGGCAGGGGGGTTGTGACTTTCCTGAAGTCCACAATCATCTCCGCTGTCTTAAGAGCGTTCAGCTGCAGGTTGTTGTGGCTGCACCAGGACACCAGCTGGGCCACCTCTTTCCTGTAGACGGACTCGTCGCCGTTGGAGATGAGCCCGATGAGGGTGGTGTCGTCCGCAAATTTAATCAGCTTAACAGACTGGTGGGAGGAGGTGCAGGAGTTGGTATAAAGGGAGAAAAGTAGGGGGGAAAGTACACAGCCCTGGGGTGATCCAATGCTGATGCTAACAGAGTCCGAGACAGACTTCCCCAGCCGCACATGCTGCCTCCGGTCCGTCAGGAAGTCGGTGATCCACCTGCAGAGGGAGTCAGGCACATCGAGCAGGGACAGCTTGTCCTGGAGCAGATCGGGGCGGATGGTGTTGAATGCGGAGCTGAAGTCCACAAACAGAATCCTGGCGTAGGTTCCTGGGGAGTCCAGGTGCTGCAGGATGGAGTGGAGGGCCAGGTTGACTGCGTCGTCCACAGACCTGTTAGCATGGTAGGCAAACTGCAGCGGGTCTAGGAGGGGAGTGGTGATGGACTTGAGGTGAGACAGGACCAGGCGCTCAAAGGACTTCATGACTACAGAGGTGAGCGCTACAGGTCTGTAGTCGTTAAGTCCAGTAATCCGTGGCTTCTTGGGGACAGGGATGATGGTGGAGAATTTGAGGCAGGTAGGCACGTGACATTGCTTAAGGGAGGTGTTAAAAATGTCTGTGAAGACAGGAGCCAGCTCTTTCGCACAGTGTCTCAGGGTGGAGGGAGACACACCGTCTGGCCCGGGGGCCTTGCGTGGGTTCAGTCTGGAGAACTGTCTGTGCACGTCCTGCTCACTGATGACAAGGGCAGGGGGGGAGGAGGAGGAGGAGGAGGAGGAGGGGGGGACCGCTTTTGATGAATTAGGGGCCGAGGAGGCAGTGGAGCTGGGTGGAGTGGGTGAGTTGGACACAGCTGACGAGGTGTCAAAACGGGCGTAATGTTGGGACAGTTTTTGACAAAGGGCTTTGTCATCCTGACCTTTAGAAGCCTGAGGCCGATAGTTGGTGATTTGCCTCAGTCCTCTCCACACAGAAGCCGAGTCATTAGCAGTGAACTGCTGCTGGAGTCTCTCAGAATACACAGATTTAGCTCTCCTCAGCTCTCTGTTAAACCGATATTTCACCTCTCTGTAGCAGTCCCTGTCTCCACTTTTCAATGCTGCTTCCTTCTCCTTCCTGATCTGTCTGAGCTTGGCAGTGAACTAGGGCTTATCATTAGAGTAACTCACCCTGGTGCGCGATGGAAGAATGCTCTCCTCACAGAAGTTGATATATGAGTTCACAGTGTCTGTGTACTCATTAAGATCATGTGTGGCTCCTTTAAACATGTCCCAGTCAGTTATTTCCATGCATGTGTTCAGATTCTCTCCAGCTTCACTGGTCAATTTCTTCGTGGTGGTCACAACAGGTTTAGTGAGTTTCAGTCTCTGTCTGTATGTGGGAATGAGGTGGACCATCACGTGATCAGATAATCCGAGCGCAGCGCGGGGAACAGCGCGATACGCGTCCTTCACTGTGGTGTAACAGTGATCCAGCGTGTTTATTCCTCTGGTGGGGCATTTAATAAACTGTTTGTAGCGGGGGAGCTCGTGACTCAGATTGCTCTGGTTAAAGTCGCCAACCACAATAACCAGGGAGTCTGGAAAAGTCCGCTCCGTGTGTTGGATGTGATCCGCGAGCACGCGCTGAGCTTCGCGCGTGTCCGCGTCGGGAGGGACGTACACAGCGACGAGGATGAATGAGGCGAACTCCCGCGGGGAATAAAATGGCTTGCAGTTAATAAAAAGAAATTCCAGGGCGGGAGAACAGTGTTTGGAAATCACCGTTACATCAGAGCACCAGCTGCTGTTGATGTAAAAGCACACTCGGAGAGCTCTGTGACGCGATCAGCACGAAACAGCTGAAATCCCTTGAGGCTGATCGCACTGTCCGGTATGTTCCCTTTAAGCCAGGTCTCAGAGAAACAGATAACAGACGAGGAAGCGAGGTCCTTAAATCGCATCAGCAGTCTTAATTCTTCTACCTTGTTCAAGAGAGAATTGGCATTGGATAGAAATATGCCAGGCAAGGCTGTCCGCGTGCCTCTCCTTCGCAGCCGAGCGAGAATCCCCCCTCGCTTTCCTCTTTTTCGCCGTCTTACTCTTTGAGCCAAACAATGAATCAGATCGGCGGCAGGAGCTAAAAATACTGGGAGAAGGTCCGTGGGAGTAAGAGTCCTGATATTTAATAACTCTTCACGGGTGTATGAACTGGCAGACGCACAATCAATGAACAGAAACAAACAAATTAAAAAAATTAAAGGGCAGCGAAACACCATGGCGACCACTGTGGGCGCCATCTTGAAAAAAAAAAAAATTCACCCATTCACGCACACTTTCACACACTGATGGCGGCAGGTGCAAAAATAAATGCTCTTAAAATAAATGTTCAACTGATAATAAAATATAGTCTTAAAATAAATAGTGAAGTAACGGCGAGATGAAATCACATACCTGAGCTCCAGTGTTTTATTTTGTGACAAAACCCCTCATTTTCCACAACACTATATGGACGCAGGTCTTTGCATATGAATTAGGTGATTGACTGCGTTGTCTTCTTGGCTCGCTGAGAACTTGGAAGTAGCTTTAACAAGCCACATGTTTCCAGAGTTGGCTGATTTTTACCCAGTGCTGGTTTAGCTTCGCTGTCATCCGCTAACACTGCTGCGGCCAAGATGGTGCCGAGAGAGGTGAGTCCTCATGTTTGTAGTGTTCCCACAGTATTTTACTTTCGTGTGACACTCCTTGCAAACTGAATGTGTCATATCCCGGTCGTCTGTTCCGTCTTTGTTATAAAAGCTCAAAGTCCAGACATTTGATTCGATGATGACTGATTTGATTTGATGCATTGTCGCAAGTGCCAAGTATCGTGATTCCTCACTGAATCGATCTTTTTTCCCCACCCCTACCAAATACTGTAGTGGAGATTTGGAGGGAAACCAGTTCTTTTTTGCTCAAGGGTCCTTGTTTCTTACAGTCCATTTTTTGGTGTCTTAGGAAGCCAACGAAGTCATCACCAATATCCGGACATCAAACACCGCAACATATGGAAGTCCACTCTTTTTTTTGGATACAGCTCATAAAAATTTACCCAAGTCACTAAATGCATCCACACTAATTGATTCTACAACTTTTATTCAGTGTTTCAAACATAAATGTACATGGGTTAAAATGGAGAAGCAGAGGTGACTGTAGTAACTCAAGAAGACCTGAGAGAGAACCAGTGAAAAGGACTTTTGGGCCTTCATGTGGGAAACATCATAAATCACATAAAAACTCCAGTTTGTGTTGTTTAGGTTAAAGAAGAAGCGGTGACATACTCTACACTGAATGTTCCAGAAAAGATGGACAACGACCCCAGCAGCTTCTACAGCTTAGTCAGCTAAACTTCACAAAAATACTGTAAACCTTCCAAGGAGTTGTACTTCTGATAAAAATTAATAAACATTATAATTAATAAACATTAATAAGCATTAATAAACCTGCTGTCCAGGGAGTCGATGGCTGGATGTGTATCATTCCGAGTTGTTTTATTTGTTGCGAATTTGTTATGCTAAAAATTTATGGATAGAGCCTTTGCATTAAAAACTTTGTCTATTATCTGCATCAAAAGTTACATGCTTTAGACCAGCTTATTATTTTTAAAAGTTATCAGAGATGTTTTGTGTTTATCATCTCGTAATTTCTTTGGATTATTTAGAGTTCCTAATGTTCTCTATAAACTGTTCTTTATTAATGCATTGTTTCATCTAAGGTTTTCTAAATTTAATGTAAAAATTTATGTTTCTGCAAATGAGAGAAAGTTTTTGTCACGAGCTGGGTTCTGGAGGTTCTGCTGGACCCAGTCTCGTGGCTCTTTCCCTGTAATTGTATGTACTTTTGTGGTACTTTTTATCCTATTCTGAGTTGTTTTACTGTCTTCTGTTTTTCTCTGGTTATGTTTTAGTTTGTAGTGGCCATGTCTTGTTTCATTTGTAATTATTATCTCGTCTGTATTTGAATATGTTTATTTCTTATATTGGTTCTGAGGGCTGACAGTTGTCAGGCAATATTTCCGGATTTTCGCTTTGTGTGGGTGTTGCCTGTCAGACTGCCAGTCCAACTGCTCCTCTCTCATCACTACCAGCTGATCCCAATCACTAGTTATGATTCTGTCTTTCCCCGCTCAGGTGAACCCACGCCTGTGATCACTTATGTTTTTTTTCCCATTAGTATTTAAACACTGCCTGTTCATTTGTTCTCTGCTGCTGCATTGAATGTTTCTACGAATGCTCCTCTGTCTGATCCTACTCCTGCGTTCGCAGAGCGATGCCAGCTCTGGAACGCCAACTGTAAGTTATCCTCATTTGTATTTGATGATAATGATGATTTTTGTGTGTTCTGCACAGTTTTTTGGATTTCTGTTCTTTTGTTAATAAATGTCACAACTGCAATTCAGCACCTGGGTCTGTCTATCTGCCCCGGAGGGGCATTCATGACAGTTTTAGAGAACTTCTTACATTTATCTTGTAATTTGAATTTTTATTGGGTTTTCAATTTAGAAAATAAAGCAAACAAACAAACAAACAAACAACAACAACAACAACATCAAAAACAAACAAATATTCCCAGTGAGAGGATAAAACATTCCATTTCCACCCTAATACTCCTAAGATGATTGGCTTAATCTACAACACCTATAAAGGTAAGATAGGATCCCCTCTTATTGTAAAAGCTATCCATCCTGTCCAGAAGTTTATATGAGAGGCATTCTAGTGCAGCAAGCTTGCCCAACTCCCTGAGCCATTGAGTTACGGGTGGGGCAGAGGAAGATTTCCAGTAAGAAGTGATCAACTTTCGGCCCACCATCAGAGCAGTCTGAATCCACTCAGCATCAGAGATTGGGTCCTGAATAGTTGATGGATCCCCAAGGACAAAAAGTCTCTGAGTAAATGGCACTTCTTGCTTAACAACTGTCATAATATGTCTATGGATCTGCAACCAAAAGTCCTGTATTACCGGACAACTCCAGATCATATGGATTAATGTCCCCTCCCCCTGTAGACATCTCCAGCAGCTTGAGGAATGAATGAGATTCACTCTCAACATTTTACGAGGTGTCCAGTAAAATCGATTCAAAATTTTAAATTGAACAAGTCTGGCTTTCAATTCCCTAGACACTTTCTTCCCATTCTTTAAAATATTTGCCCATTCAACATCAGTAAATTGTGAATTCAGATCTTTTTCCCATACGTGTTTAAGGGATGAAGAATCTTTATTTGAGCTCTTAAGGAGCATTAAATAGAAATTTGAGGCCTTACATCTTTTACCACAAGAACTCAATGCCTGGATGAGCCAATCTACATCAGGAGGAGGGGTAGTTGCAGATCCAAAGACTTGACACAGCAGATGTCGAAGTTGTAAATATTTCCAAAACTGATTCTGTGGTAGTCCATACTGTGCCCGTAAAACACCAAATGATTTGAGAGCTCCCCCTTCATATAGATCTTTTAACATCAAGATGTCCTTTTTCACCCAGATTTTCCACATAAATGGGGATTTTCCAATATGGAGACTTGGGTTAAGCCAAATAGAAGCCATAGAATGAAGGTGAGAGCTAAACTCTAGTATAGAAGCAACCCTCTTCCAAACGTATTGTAAAAAGGATACAATAGGATGCGAATGAAATTCAGAAGGAAGTTTGATTGTGATTAGATGTACTAGGAGAAGAGGACTGCTCAGATAACTCTCCAAATAAAACCAAGGGGGAGCTCTCTCAGGGGGGAGAGCCCAATGAATCAAATGTCTAAGACTAAAAGCGTAATGATATAAAACTAAATTTGGGACCCCCAAACCTCCTGAATCTGTAGACTTTTGTAATCTTTTCAACTTTAATCTAGGGCGCTTACCATTCCATAAAAACTTATTGCGCAACCTATCAAATTGTCGAAAATAACCAACTGGGATCCTAAGAGGAAGAGATTGTAGAAGGTAATTATATCGGGGTGCACAAATCATCTTAATAACATTGACCTTGCCCCAAAGAGACAAAAAAAGAGGCGACCACCTTTCTATGTCTATTTTAAATTTTTCGAGCAAAGGCTCAAAATTAATCTGAATCAGATCCGATAAAGTGTGAGGAAACAGGATGCCAAGATATTTAATTCCTAATTTTGGCCAAGAAAAGCCCATATTTTGACCAAATGTAAACAGCGTTTTAGGGCAATAAGATGTTAGAGGGAGAATTTCTGATTTTATCCAGTTAACTCTATAACCAGACAAACGTGAAAATTGGTTATAATTTTAAGGAGAGCTGGAATTGATTTTTGAGGTTGTGTAATCAGTACCAATGCATCATCAGCATACAACATTATCTTATGGGTACTGCCATGGACCTGAATACCTGGAAAATTGCCGTCTTTGCGGATAGCAACAGCTAATGGTTCTAATGCCAAAGCGAAAAGCAGGGGACTTAAAGGGGAGCCCTGGCGTGTACCCCTATAAAGTCTAAAAGGCTGTGATGTAACTCGATTTGATATCACTGAAGCTCTAGGTTCATTATATAGTAATTTAATCCAAGAAAGAAACTTTGAACCAAAACCAAAAGTATCTAGAGTCGCAAAGAGATACTGCCACTCAACCCTGTCAAATGCTTTTTCAGCGTCCAGGGAGAGGGCTGCTACTGGAGAGAGGTGTGCAAGTGAGGGATCATTTTGAACTGACCATATGATATCAATAAATCGCCTAATATTGTCTGCCGCACCCCTGGAATGAATAAAACCCACCTGATCAGGATTTATAAGAGATATCATTACTTTATCTAATCTTAATGCCAAAATTTTGGAGAGAATTTTACAGTCACAGTTTATAAGACTAATTGGTCTATAATTCTTACACTCTAACGGATCTTTATTGCTTTTTAAAATAAGCGAAATGAAAGCCTCTGTTAAAGAAGGGGGCAGACGGCCTTGTTCAAAAGATTCCGCAAACATTTCTAAAAGTAAAGGAGAAAGCTCATCAACACAGGCCCTGTAAAATTCTACAGTGAATCCGTCAGGGCCCGGTGCCTTTCCAGTCGGGAGGCTCTTAATAACTTTCACAATTTCCTCTTTAGTAATTGGGGCGTCAAGCAAGTCTATTTGTTCCTTCGTTAGGGAGGGCAAAGACAGGGATGACAAAAATGCATAGATCTCTTGAGATCCAGCCTCCATTTCAGAAGAATAAAGCGAAGTGTAAAATTCTCTGAAGGCACCATTAATTTCATTTAAGTCTGACACCAGAGTACCATCCTGTGTCCTAATAGCAGATATAGTACACTGAGCTTCTTTCATTTTAATATGTCTAGCCAGCATTTTGCCAGCTTTGTCCCCCTCCTCGAATTGTTTATGCCTAAGGCGAAATAAGGAAAATTCAACTTTTTGTGTTAGGATTGAATTCAGCTCATACTTAAGCTTCAGAAGGGGTGACAAATTTACTAAATTTGTGTCCTGTTTGAATGAAGTCTCTAATATGGCTATTCTCCTCTCCAAATCAATCTGTTTAGCAATGTTAGTTTTCTTTTTAAAAGATGCATATTGAATAATATGTCCCCTAATAAATGCCTTAAAAGCCTCCCAAGCAACACTGGCAGAGGGAGCAGAATCCCAATTTGTCTCAAGATATAAGGAGATCTCTGCTTTCAAAGAGGACACAAAATCTGGATTAAGACGAAAGCTTGAATTAAGCCTCCATCTAGAATTTTTTTTTAACTGACAAGGCGGGATCATATGTAAAAAAACAGGGGCATGGTCTGATAGTAATATGCTACCAATGGAGCTCGAATTTACAGAGAAGACAGAGGATTTTGACATTAAAAGTAATCAATCCTGGAAAACACATTATGAGCAGTGGAATAAAAAGTGTAATCCCTTGTGCACGGATTAAAAAGCCGCCACACATCTACCAAACCAATTGCATTGCACATGTCTTTCAATATAGAACCAGATTTAGATGAACGCTGTGAGGGGGTGCTCCGATCTAAAATGTTGTCCATGACCTGATTAAAATCCCCACCTACTAAAATGGGATAATTACCCATTTCGCTTAATTCATGTTCCAGTTGTGCAAAAAATGCACAATCAACTATATTTGGTGCATAAACATTAACGAGTATCATCCTATGGCCCTGAATTTCTATAAGAATTATAAGGAGTCGTCCATCATCATCACTAACCTCTTTTAGACACTTGAACTGCAAATGTTTATGAAAAAGGATTGCCACCCCCCTGCTCTGGCTATTACCGCAGGACGAAAACCCATGGCCCACCCAATCCCGACAGAGTTTTTTAGATTCTGTTTTAGTGAGGTGGGTCTCCTGAAGCAATGCTACATCCACTTTTTTTGATTTAATAAACGCCAAAAATTTTTTCCTCTTAATTGGGTGGTTAAGGCCTTTAACATTCCAAGTAATGAGGTTAAGAAAGCTCTGACAATTAGCCGACATCATAAACGGTACATATTACCATCCAAAATATCCAGCAATTCTCCACCAAAACCCCCCTCACTGGGCAAAAGACAAACATAATAAAAATTAAAAATACAAAAAAAAAAAGAAACGAAAACCACTTAATCATAAAGTAACATAAACGGTGACCTAAAACCAATGTCACCCATCGGTGCACAGAAACAGCACCAACCAAAAAAAAGAAAATAAAAAAACTCTAGGACCGTGACTGTGAACAGTGCAACAAACTTAGGGAGAGCCGCAACATCGCAGCAGCCTCATGCCTACAGATAATACAGCGTGGGCAGTAAAAAAAAATGAAACCTTACATTAATACTGCATCAAATCCTCCGTCAAAAATATATAACAAATAAACATATAGCATATATTCATACCATTGTTCATCAATGTCTCACGGTAGTGAAAGAATCAGGTTCAATGCTTTCTTAGGGTCAGTGAACTCCTGTTTACCACTTGCCAACTTCACAACGAGAACTGCAGGATACCTGAGAGAGAATGCAATTTTCTTCCGGTGCAGCAGGTGTTTACACTGCTTGAACGCCGCCCTCATCTCGGATACTCGTCTGGAGTAATCCGGGAAAATCATGATGTGATGACCATTCCAATCCAGCTTTCCCATCCCGCGCGCTGCCTCCACAATACGCTCCCTATCCTGGAAGCGCAGAAGTCGAATCAGGACAGCCCTGGGTGGCTGGCCGTCTGGTTTGCGTCTGGCAAGGCTCCGATGCACACGGTCAATTTCCAGCCCTCCAGGGAACTCAATTTTCAGCAGATCTGGGATAGCTTTGCGCATGAAGGTAAGGGCATCTGATTTTTCAGTTTTCTGGAAAGCCGACAACGATTGTTTCGGCGTGATCTATTTTCCAAGTCGTCCAGCATCAGAAGTAAATCTTCCACCTGCGTCTGGGTTGCAGGGGGATTAGCATCCAGAGCTACATTGGCATCCTCAAGAAAGGCGATGCGAGGTTCCACGTCTCCCAGCCGGGTGGCTAACTCTGTTAACTTGGTGTCCACCACCCTTGTTGACGCCTCAGTAGAGTTAAGTTTAGCGTCTTGCCTCTCCGATATTTCTTTCAACAGTGCATAGATCTTAGAGATGTCCTCCGCCATTTGGTCTTTGGCAACACCTGCACCTGTTGAAGGTGGCGGAGAGGGAGGAGAGCTCGTTGTGGTATCGCCAGCTTTAGCCAGATTTTCCTTGCTGGCACCGGCTTTGGAGCGAATATTAAGTTTCTGTTGTTGCGTTGGCATTTTAATCCTGTTCTCCACAAATCCAGTCTCAATGCAAAGTGTAGTAGTAGTAATAGTTTCAGCTGAGGAAACAAGAGAAAAACGCCCTTGTAGAAGAAAAAAAGGCTGTCTGCACTGCAGTGCTCCTCACCTAAGCAGCCATCTTCACTGCCCTCCACTCTTTCTACTCCCATCGAGAACTTCTTACATTTATCTATGTTGTTAATGTCCAGTAAAATGTCTCAGAGTATGTTCACATTATCTCATCGCTTACAAAATTTGTTCTTGTGTCATTCTTATGTATGCTTAGTGTCATTGTCCATTTGGAAGACCCATTTGTGCCCAAGCTTTAACTTCCTGGCTGATGTCTTGAAATGTTGCTTCAATATTTCCTCTTGAGGTTCTTTCCTTGTGATGCCATCTACTTTGTGAAATGCACCAGTCCCTCCTGCAGAAAAACACCCCCACAACATGATGCTGCCACCCTTGTACTTCACAGTTGGGATGGTGTTCTCAGGCTTGCAAGTTTCTCCCATTTTCCTCCAGATGATCTGTGTGGAGTTTGCATGTTCTCCCTGTGTCTGCATGGATTTACTCCGGGATTTCTCCGGTTTCCTCCCACATGCCAAAAACATGCAAATTAGGTTAATTGGCATGAAACTGGGGATTCTAAATTGTCCTTAGGTATGACTGTGAGAGTGAATGGCTGTCAGTCTTTCTGTGTTAGCCCTGCGATGGACTGGCAATCTGTCCAGGGTGTACCCTGCCTCTCGCCCAAAGATGCTGGGATAAGCTCCAGTCCCCCTGTGACCCGAAAAGGATTAAGTGGAAGAAGATGAATGAATGAATGAATGGATGAATGAATAATGTAATGATGGTCATTATAGCCAAACAGTTCAACTTGTCATGAACCGAGCCCGTGTTTCCGGTGGGCTCGGTTCTGATTGATCCTGGTGGCTTAGGCAGTGGGTTTATTATGTGGAGTGGTGTTTTGATTTCTTGTTGTTTTCATTTCCGTGCACCGTTCCTGTTCCTGCCTGTAGCTGCCGCTCTGGCCTGTCCGGCCACACCCCCCTCTTTCTGACAGCCAGCTGTTCGCCCTGGTAATCGTCTTTCCCGCGCTCGCCCAGGTGTTCCCTATTTGTCATGCCAGCGGCATCTGTATTAAACGAGCTCTTCGCTAGACAGACGCCGCTGGATCATTGTACGTGTTGGATGGTCGTTCTCCGCCGTCAACCGTCACGTTAGTAAGGACTGTGTTCATGTATGCTCGTGATTATCGCTGTGACGACTGGGCCTGCCCCCGCTCTGTGAGTATCTGTCTGTGTGTTGTCCGCCGCTGTATATTTCCAGTGTGTGTGTTGGGCGGCCTCGAGAACTCTTAAGGCTCTTTTCCACTAGCCTCACTTAGCCCTACACCGCACCACTCAGCCCGCGTTTGAGCATTTTCCATTAGCCCCAGCACCGGTTAGCAGGTACTTTTTTAGTACCTGATCCAGGGCAGGGTCTAACCGAGCTGAGTAGGGCTGAGTATGGCTGTGATATGACTTTAAGAGACTGGTCGCCGCTGATTGGTCAGGTCGTAACGTCACGAAAGCGACTTTTTCTGCTGAATTTACTCCACGACCGCCATTTGTAGTTGTTCAGCCAGTGAACACAGTGCGCCCCTTTAATACAGTTTATTATATTAATATACTGTATAATATACTTATATAATAATATACTCCTAATATTATATATTAGGAGGTGCGCAATTTTCTTTCTATATTAGGCGACGATCACATCCAGCGCGAGTTGGACAGATCTACTCGAAATGAAAAAATATACCAGCAGGTGTCCGAGCAGATGGGTTCCCAAGGGCACATCCGTACTGCCAAACAGTGTCGGGAGAAGCTGAAAAAGCTGAAAAGCGATTACCGAGCAGTGAAGGACCACAATGCTCGAAGTGCAGCGGATCGGAAGGAGCGGAAGTGGTTCGCTGAGAGACATTGGGCTCGACACGGCCACAGTCACGGCCACGGCCTTGGAAACCGTGGATGGTGAGTGTTGTTTTGATATTGCGCATCTTTTCGCCACTTTATCCTTTCTGTGCCAAGCTCACTGTTTTTAAGAAATAGGAAGGTTGTTAGATTGTGGGTAATGTTTGTTACTGAGGCTTGCCTATTGTTTTGCAGCCAACTGCAGATTCACGCTTGCTTTGTGTTAAGTATTAGCGCGAACAAAACGCTGAATTACGCTTATTGTATTCCGGTTAAAAACTTTAGAGTGTTGTGTACATGTTGCACTTTGGTGTTAAGTTTTAAATTGCGTGCATTTTCTTTCTAGAATCGCAGTTCATATCACAGGGGTCCACCTCACTGGACATGATGGGCACACCGGACTCTCCTGGCGCTGCGTCTGCGTGTGCGTCTGGCGGAGCGCCAGCTGGATCGGCTCCCATGTCAGCCACATCACCAGCTCCATCTGGATCACGTTCAAGTGCCGGTAAGGCACAATAACCACAATTTTTTTTTTGGTTGAAACAGGTCCAGCGGAAACCAGGGTCGAAAATCCATCCATCCATCCATCCATCTTCTACCGCTTAATCCTTTACAGGTTGCGGGGGGGCTGGAGCCTAACAAGTTATGTACCAAATTGATTAATGCAATTTCCTGTAGCTGCATATTAATTAATTGAAAATGTCTTTTTAAATGTACAAAAAGGTTATTCTTTGGTCTTCACTTATCAGTGTTCCACAACTATTTTTAGGTGTGGTGATTGAAGTGCTGTTGTAACTCCTGTTTTATAAAAACAACTAAAGCTCATGAACTGCCGTTGAAATCAACATGCTTCATTGAAATGCTTCACGTCAGCTGACTGTATTAACCCATTCAGATTTCTGCGGCCACACTACAAGCAACTAGTTTAAACATTACCCATCCATCCATCCATCCATATTCTTAATCTTAATCCTTTTTAGTTTTGCAGGGGGGCTGCAGCCGAAGACAGCACCCCTGCGTGTTGCAAAATCTGCTCTACTGAGGGGCAGCAACATGACAGTTCAGCTTATATACAGCAATGAAGCATAATATAATAGTGACATTCCACCACAGACTTTCACCTGTGTAATTCCATAATATATGTAGTGATCCAGCTTTAACGACCATGCCTTTCTGTCTTTCCATCTACATTAGCGATGGTCAACATGCATGACGAAGAGATGCGGCTCTTGGAACAGCAACATGACCAGCGGTAAGAACACCATCAGGAGTACATGCAGCATTTGCGACAGGTGGCTGCAGATGTGCGGGCAGATGCGCGTGAAGCCCTGGAGCAGGACACTGCGTTACGAAGGGAAGAGCTCACAGAGATGTCATCATTCAACAGAGATTTCCTGACCCTATTTGGCAGGCTTGTGGATACATTTAGCAGTCGGCATGTCTAACCATGTCTCCCCACGCCCAGTCTGTTTTTTTTGTTTGTAAATTTTGCTTCTGGAATAAAATTGTATTGTTTGCATCAAAAGTCTGGTTTATCTGTTATGACACCGTATGAGAAAAGTCAATAATTACATACACATTCCATTCTCTGTTCACTCCACATGCTGCTGTTCATCAGGTCAGGTGTATAGCCTTCTAATGGTAATTTAATTTTTAACAACACAACGAAACGTAATGTCTTGGTAGGTTTTTTTTAAAATTTTAAACAAATTTGCAATGCGGAATCCATTTCTCTTGAACAGGTACATTTTTTATGTTATAAGCAGTTGTACAGGTGTGCTTGAACTTGTACAGTAGACTGATAAAGGTAAGTACTGACATAATGCGCGGCCCAGGAGACACACACGCAGGCTCAGGATAGATTTAACAGCTTTATTAGCAACAAGGAAGTGTATGGCTGCGTGTCTGTGGAATAAGAATGTATTGGTGGTGGCGTCTGCGTCAGGCACGGGGGCAGGAGGCCGTACAGCCGGACAACCCTGTGGGAGAGAGCAGAGGGAGAAGGGTAACGGGCACCACACCAATACAGGGAATAATGATGATAGCTGGCTTACTTGGTTATGACAGGTGGCTGGCGTCGACAAGGGCGAGGCCCGGAAGACAGCGACCTGCAGTACCTGTGGCAGCAGCGTAGAGCCAACGGCGAGATGAGGAAGTCCGCCGCCGGGAATGTCCACCTGTGCACAGGGGAAGGCTAGAGGAGAGAGGTAAGGGGAGCTTACCCAAGTTATCTTCACTAGTCGGTTTGAGATCCGTAGTAGCAAAGGGGCCGAAGTTGAGAGACGGCTTCAGGCCGAAGCCCAGGGCAGAGTGGATAAAATACCTCGCCGCTGACGAGGAGCAGGTGTGCGTGCGGCTGGCGCCGCTGATGAGCGGCGAGTCATAACAGTACTCCCCCCTCTAGTAGCGCCTCCTGGCGATGGTTTTTCCGGGTGCGCTCGATGAAACTCAGAAATGAGTGACCGGTCCAACACCAGCGAGGAAGGCACCCACTGTCTCCACTCGGGTCCATAGCCCTCCCAATCCACCAGGTACTGCAATCCGCGACCCCGGCGTCGGGCGTCCAAGATGTCAGTGACGGTCCAGGCCGGATGGCCACCAATCATCCGGGGAGCGGGGTGCGCCGCAGGTGGAGGGCAGAGGGGGTCAGAGACCACCGGTTTAATTTTGGAGACGTGGAAGGTGGGATGGATGCGGAGGGAGGAGGGAATAGCCACACGCACAGCCACCGGGTTGATGATTCTGGTTATGGGATAAGTTGCCGATGAACCGTTGGGCCAGCTTTCTCCTCTCACCCTTTAGGTTAACGTCCTGTGTGGATACCCAAACTTGCTGTCCCACCTGGTAGGCAGGTGCAGGTCTCCTATGTCGGTCCGCCATAGACTTATTGCGCTCCGCTGTGCGTAGAAGCGCATTACGCGCCGTAGTAGTAGTAGTAGATTAGTTTATTTGACAGGGACAGTGCAATAAACATAGACAATTAATCAAAGACAATCAATCTGATGTGTTGCACATAGAGTGTATAGCTATTAGCTAATTTGCAACTCTTGTCCCTGGATGGGCTTTAGAAAAAAGAATCAAGTAAAGATGGGAAAAAAAAAATAAATAAATAAATAAAAAAATAAAAAATAAAAAATATACACAATAACCACATACATCAATGCAGAAAAATTATAAATACACAATTAAAAATATTATAAATACACAAATATAACAGCCTGACTCACACTTAACATAAATATTATAATTATAAATACACAAATATAACAGCCTGACTCACATTTAACACATATAACATAACTCACATTTGCCTATTTCAGGCCTTCCTCCCTCCGTCACTCACTATAAACAAACACATTTATTCCTTCCCTTCATTCACTCTCACTTTGCAGACAATTAATTCATGCATGAGTACATTCTTGTTTATTTTTCAGCCAGTTTTTAACATTTTTAGTGAATGTTTTAAAGTCCGTTATTATTTTAATTTCATTTGGCATTGTGTTCCCCCTCATGGATCGTCACCTTATCGTGGTGGGGGGGTTTGCGTGCCCCAGTGATCCCAGGAGCTATGTTGTCCGGGGCAATTTGCCTCTGATAGGGTCTCCCAAGACAAACTGGTCCTGGGTGAAGGGCCAGACGAAGAACGATCCAACAGACTCTCATGATAAATTGTATATCAAGGATTCAGTGTACCCCGCCCGGTATGGGGTTACCGGGGCCCCACCCTGGAGCCAGGCCTGGGGGAGGGGCTCGAAGGCTAGCGTCTGGTGGCCGGGTTTCCACCCATGGGACCCGGCCGGGCTCAGCCCGAAGGAGTTACATGGGTCCGCCCTCCAGTAGGTTCACCACCTGCAGGAGGGATCATGGAAGTCCGGTGCTATGTGGATTAGGTGGCAGTCAAAGGCGGAGACCTTGGCGGACTGATCCCAAGCTTTCTAAACTGGCTTTTGGTACGTGGAATGTCACCTCTCTGGTGGGGAAGGAGCCTGAGCTGGTGTACGAGATTGAGCGATACCGGCTAGATATAGTTGGCCTCACCTCAACACACAGCTCCGGTTCCGGAACCAGTCTCCTGGAGAGGGGCTGGAGCTTGGCCTTTTCTGGAGTTGCCCCGGGCGAGAGGCGACGAGCAGGGGTAGGTATTCTTGTATCGCCCCACCTTGCTGCCTCTATATTGGAGTTTTCCCCGGTGGACGAAAGGGTTGCTTCCCTGCGCCTTCGGGTTGGGAAACGGGTCCTGACCATCATTTGTGCCTATGCACCAAATGATGTTTCAGAGTACCCACCCTTTTTGGAGTCTGTGACTGGGGTGCTGGAGGGTGCTCCTCCTGGAGACTCCATTGTCCTACTGGGGGACTTCAATGCGCACGTGGGCAACGACAGTGAAACCTGGAGGGGGGTGATTGGGAGGAACGGCCTGCCCGATCTGAACCCGAGTGGTGTTCAGTTATTGGACTTCTGTGCTAACCACAGTCTGTCTATAACGAACACCATGTTCAAGCATAAGGGTGTCCATATGTGCACCTGGCACCAGGACACCCTAGGCCGCAGGTCGATGATCGATTTTGTTATCGTATCATCAGACCTGCGACCGTATGTCTTGGACACCCGAGTAAAGAGAGGTGCAGAGCTGTCAACTGATCACCACCTGGTGGTGAGTTGGATCCGATGGCAGGGGAGGAAGCCATTCAGACCTGGTAGACCCAAACGTATAGTGAGGGTGTGCTGGGAGCGTCTGGCTGAGGCCCCTGTCCGGGAGGTCTTCAACTCCCACCTCCGGAAGAACTTCAACCACATTCCGAGGGAGTCTGGAGACATGGAGTCTGAATGGGCCATGTTCTCCACCTCTGTTGTTGAAGCGGCAGCCCAGAGCTGCGGCCGCAAGGTGGTCGGTGCATCTCGTGGTGGCAACCCCCGAACCAAGTGGTGGACACCAGTGGTGAGGGGGGCCATTAAGCTGAAGAAGGAGTCCTATCAAGCTTGGTTGGCTTGTGGGACTCCCGAAGCAGCTGAGGTGTACCGGCAGGCCAAGCGGAGTGCAGCTCGGGTGGTTGCTGAAGCAAAAACCCGGGTATGGGAGGAGTTCGGTGAGGCCATGGAACAAGACTTTCGGTCGGCTTCAAAGAGATTCTGGCAAACTGTTCGGCGGCTCAGGAGGGGAAAGCAGCTCCCCGTCCACACTGTGTATGGTGCGGATGGGACACTGTTGACTTCAACTGGGGATATCGTCGGGCGGTGGAAGGAATACTTCGAGGATCTCCTCAATCCCACTGATACGCCTTCCACAGAGGAAGCAGGGTTTGGGGACGAGGGGGATGACTTGCCTATCACAGGGGCTGAGGTCGCCAAGGTGGTTAAAAATCTCCTTGGTGGCCGGGCCCCGGGGGTGGACGAGATTCGCCCCGAGTACCTCAAGGCCCTGGATGTTGTTGGGTTGTCATGGTTGACACGCCTCTGCAACATTGCGTGGAGGTCGGGGGCAGTGCCTTTGGCATGGCAAACCGGGGTGGTGGTTCCTCTCTTCAAAAAAGGGGACCGGAGGGTGTGCTCCAACTTTAGAGGGATCACACTCCTCAGCCTCCCTGGGAAGGTCTATGCCAAGGTATTGGAGAGGAGAGTCCGGCCGTTGGTCGAACCTCGGATTCAGGAGGAGCAATGTGGTTTTCGTCCTGGCCGTGGCACATCGGACCAGCTCTTTACCCTCTCGAGAATTCTTGAGGGTTCGTGGGAGTTTGCCCAACCAGTTTACATGTGTTTTGTGGACTTGGAGAAGGCATTTGACCGCGTCCCTCGTGGATTTTTGTGGGGGGTGCTTCGGGAGTATGGGGTATCGGGCTTGTTGTTACGAGCTATTCGGTCTCTGTACGACCGTTGTGAGAGTTTAGTTCGCATTGCCAACACTCGGTCGGAGTCATTCCCAGTGAGAGTTGGACTCCGCCAGGGCTGCCCTTTGTCACCGGTCCTGTTCATAATTTTTATGGACAGGATTTCTAGGCGCAGCCAGGGAATGGAGGGTGTCATGCTTGGTGACCACAGGATCTCATCTCTGTTGTTTGCAGATGATGTTGTCCTGTTGGCTTCATCCAGCAATGACCTACAGCTCTTGCTGGGACGGTTTGCCGCTGAGTGTGAAGCGGCTGGGATGAGAATCAGCACCTCCAAGTCCGAGTCCATGGTCCTCAGCCGGAAAAAGGTGGATTGTCCTCTCCGGGTTGGGGACAGGCTCCTGCCCCAAGTGGAGGAGTTTAAGTATCTTGGGGTCTTGTTCACGAGTGAGGGGAAAATGGAGCGAGAGATCGACAGACGGATTGGAGCAGCATCTGCAGTGATGCGGACGTTGTACCGGTCTGTTGTGGTGAAGAGGGAGCTTAGTTCTAAGGCAAAGCTGTCGATTTACCAGTCAATCTACGTTCCTACTCTCACCTATGGTCACGAGCTTTGGGTAATGACCGAAAGAACGAGATCGCGGATACAAGCGGCTGAAATGAGCTTTCTCCGTAGGATTGCTGGACTCACCCTCAGAGATAGGGTGAGGAGCTCAGTCATCCGGGAGAGGCTCAGAGTAGAACCGCTGCTCCTCCACATTGAAAGGAGTCAGTTGAGGTGGTATGGGCATCTGATTAGGATGCCTCCTGGACGCCTCCCACTTGAGGTGTTTCAGGCACGTCCCACTGGGAGGAGACCCCGGGGCAGACCCAGGACTCGGTGGAGAGACTATGTCTCCCAGCTAGTCTGGGAACGCCTTGGTATCCCCTCTGAAGAGCTGGAGCAGGTGGCTGGGGAGAGGGAAGTCTGGGCTTCTCTGCTTGAACTGCTGCCTCCGCGACCCGGACCTCCGGAAAAGCGGTAGAAGATGGATGGATGGATGGATGGATGGCATTGTGTTCCAGATGTGACTGCCCTTTATAGAGAAAGCTGTTTGTCCAAATGTGGTTCTGCGGTGGAATATTTTACAGTTATTGTTAACAGAACTCCTGGTGGCTCTGCTGCTGTCCTGTCTTTGGACGAAACCAGCAAGTGGCTCGGGTGCTGATTTATGGAAACATTTGAACGTTAATTTCAGAAGACAGAGGTCAATGAAGCTCTCAAAACTCAATAGGTTGTATTTTTTTAAAACATTACAGTGATGCCACCTAATGGGCTTTTTGTCCAAGATTTTTAGGGTTTGATTATATAATGAACCTATATGTCTTATTGTGGAAGGGGCTGCTTGAGCCCAGACTGTCAAGCAGTATGATATATGAGAAAAAACCATAGAATGCATATACAGTGCAGCTGCTTCGTAAGGTATGTATTATCTAATTAATTTAAAGCAGTTCAGATTTTTTTTTACTGTTTTTGAAATTTTCTTTATATGAAGATTAAATTTGAGTTGAGGATCTAGTACAATGCCAAGGTATTTGAATTCTGTAGCTAAACTGATGTCATGATCATGTATATTAACTTTAAAATGTTGCAGGTTACATTTTTTGATTGAAAAGCACATTGAGACTGTTTTCTGAAGGTTCAGCAATAGATGGTTCTTGAGGAGCCACTCTTGGACATCAACCATACTTGTAGACAGTACATCTGCAGCCTGTGCTGGAGTCTTGGCAGCTGTGTAAATAACTGCATCATCTGCATAAAGTTGGCATGTTGCAGCTGAGCAGTGTAACGGCAAGTCATTAATAAAAATGCTGAAAAGTAAAGGACCAAGAATGGACCCTTGTGGGATACCCATGCGGTTGTTTAAAAATGAGGATTTATCCTGGTGAACTTTTACACACTGTTCTCTATTCTGGAGATAAGATGCAAACCATTCTAATGTATTTGGGGAGAAGTTAAAAGATACCATTTTGGATAAAAGCAAACTGTGGTTTACAGTATCGAAAGCCTTTTTGAGATCTAGAAAAACAGCTCCTACCACATTTCCCCTGTCCAAGGACTGTTTGACGTTTTCAATAAGGCAACAATTTGCTGTTTCTGTTGAGTATCCTGGTCTAAAACCAAATTGATGTGGATGAAGAAGTTGACTGTCTTGTAAGTAGTCTATCAGCTGTGTAGCTACAACTTTTTCAAGAACCTTAGATAGGACTGGTAAGATAGAGATTGGGCGGTAATTGCATATATCGTCTTTACTGCCTGATTTATGAACTGGTATGACGACAGCTTTTTTCCAGCCAGATGGAAATGTACTAGACCTAATGGAGAGATTAATGAGATGGGTCAGTGGTTTGATAAATATTTTGCTGTGCATTTTGAGAAAGGAGGTGCTCATATTGTAGATATCATTAGTTTTTGAGTTTGACAGTGTTTTAACAATACCAGCAATTAACTTCTCATTTACCTCATTGATGTGAAAAGTATCTGTTGGAAGTATGGAATTTGTGTTGTTGAGCACATTTGGCAGCACAAAAATTTTTGTTAAGTCTTCCACAGAGCCCACAAAGTGTGAATTAAATTCATTTGCCAAAGTAGCCTTGTCACTGACGGTCTTGCCATTGATTCTAAGTTCCTTTACCCCCTTCTGATCGTTTTTTTTTATTAGTTAAGTTATTTAAATGCCTCCATAGGGAACTGTTGTTACCCTTTGCATGATCTATCAGTTTATTGTAATAAGATATTTTTGATTTTCGCAGCTCATGTACCACTTTATTTCTTAAACTTTTGTACACAAGGTGATCATTTTGTAGTTTGGAGGTTAGTGATGTTTTCAGTGCATAGTCTCGCCTCTTCATAAGTTTTCTTATTTCATTATTTAACCATGGTAGGCTAATCTTCTGTTGTCTACTTTTAATTTGCTTTGAAAATTTTTCTATAGACTTTGTGATTGTTGCAGTTATAAAATTACAACAATCATCTACTTCACATGTTGACATGAGCTGCTCCCAATTTTGATTCTCTAAGTAATGTTCAAACTCCTCATTTTTTGATTTGGGGATAATAAAATTTGATTTGTCAATGTCGACTCCCCCAAAATACTGTAGTCGCTTTTTAGTAAGTTTCCTGACAGCAAGAACCATGTTATGATCTGAGAGACCAGTTACAAGATTATAGGTTCTGGTTATTCGTTCTGGTTTATTAGTAAATACCATGTCAATAAGTGTTCTGGATTGTTTGGTTATCCTGGTGGGTCCTTTGATGATTTGCTGGTAATTAAATTTAGTCATGAGGCTTTTCAGTTTTTGTTTGTCTTTTTTATCAGACCAGTTGATATTAAAGTCACCATGAATTATTGTTTCTCTGTTCTTCTCAAGTTGTTTAACCAGATCACTTAATTCAGTATAAAAGGAAGAGTTGTGTGACGGTGGGTTGTACACTACTGCAATGTTGAAATTCATTACCGGAGAGAGACATACATTAACAGCTAAACATTCAAGTGAAGTATTCAAATCAACCAGTTGACATTTATATTTCTCTTTGATGTAAATTAAAACACCTCCTCCCCTCCCTACCTGCCTGTCTTTTCTAAAACACTGGTAGCCCACAATATCGATCATATTAGTGTCTATGTTCCTGTGTAGCCAGCTTTCTGAGAGACAAAGGTAGTCCAGATTTGAGTCCAACAGCAACACCGAAATCTCATCTCTTTTGGGGATTATGCTCCGTATGTTTAAATGACCACCGAGGATCCCCTTTGGTTTAGCCTTGGTGTCCCAAAGAACTCGTGCATGATTAACAGTTTGGAAAAATAAATGTTGTTTTTGCTTTTGTACAGCTTGGTTTTGTGCTAACCCAGTGGTCTGCTGTTTAATAGTGGCAGGTCCAGGGTTAAGGTGAATATCTCCTGCCAGAAGTAGCAGAACTAACAGAACTTTAATTGTATATCCTCTGCCATATTGTGATTTTTGCTTAACAGCCATGTTTGCCTTAATTTGGAAGTTTTTGCTCAGGGGTTTTAAAGACCACATAGAGTGTAGGGTGAGATGTCCAAGCCCAAATCCATACAGATAAAACTTTTTAACTTCACCTTTGGTTGAGTTTGTCGGAAAATCCTTCTTGTTGCAGGTCCAGACACACAAAGACAAAACGAAGAGGAAGTAGATAAGTAGAGAAGGCTTATTAGTGGTGCCCATCAGCCCACTTTTTAATCCGGTGGCAGCCATCTTCAGTCTTTCTTGGAAAGAAGGAAAAAGAAAATCTGTGGATAGTAAAATAAATTCTGCTTATATCGCCAGAATCTGATCCGATCGTCCTCGAATCCAGCTGGGCCTCAGCTAGCCAACTAGCCCCTTCCGTTGCTGGTCTCGTTGCTCATAGCCGCCGTAACTGGTCTCCCGTCCCGCTCCTCCAACCGAGTCTCGTCGCACACCGCCGCTGCCACCGAGCTCCGCTGAGGTCACGGTAAGTCCTCCGCTAGGCACCGCCACCTACCGTCGTCTGCCTGGGTGAAATCTCTGCTGAGCCCCGTCAACAAATAGCCGCTTGCCTGGTAGTATCTCCGCTGGGCCTCGCAGCTGGGCTTCGATTCAGGCTGGTGTAAGGTGGAATGACTGGTGCCAGCATTAAGCTAACTAGCGTTAGCTTAGCAATCGCTTCGGGTAGTCTCGTCGCACACCGCCGCTGCAGTCACGGTAAGTCCTCCGCTGGGCACCGCCGCCTACCGCCGTCTGCCTGGGTGAAATCTCTGCTGAGCCCCGTCAACAAATAGCCGCCTGCCTGGTAGTATCTCCGCTGGGCCTCGCAGCTGGGCTTTGATTCAGGCTGGTGTTAGGTGGAATGGCTGGCGCCAGCATTAAGCTAACTAGCGTTAGCTTTGCAATCGCTTCAGGTAGGGCACATCAGTGAATCACAAGGAAGCGCTGGAATCGCTGGTCAGTTTACTCACAGTGGCCGGATAAAAGCGATCAAAGGGGTAATCCACCGGAGGTATATCCGATCGCTGTAGGTTAGTTATTTAGAGACTGGCACCAGCATTAAGCTAACTAGTCTTAGCTTAGCAATCGCTTCAGGTAGCATTAAGCTAACTAGTGTTAGCTTAGCAATCGCTTCAGGAAGGCGCATCAGTGAACCACAAAAAAAAGGACCAAAGGGACCAAAGGGACCAAAGGGAGCGACACCGCCTCAGATGTGCCTGGACAGAGGGGACCGCCAACTCGCCCTCCTGCGCGGGGAATAGGGGTGGATCATAGCCCAAGGATGCTTTAAAGGGCGACATCCCGATGGCCGTAGAGCGAGAGGTGTTGTGGGCGTACTCCACCCAGGCGAGGTGAGAACTCCAGGACGTGGGTTTGGATGAAGTGACGCAGCGGAGCGTAGCCTGCAGCTCCTGGTTAGTCCGCTCACACTGCCCGTTAGACTGGGGGTGATGGCCGGAGGAGAGGCTTACCTTGGCTCCCAGGGCATTGCAAAATGACCTCCAGACGTCCAAAGAGAACTGGGGGCCGCGGTCGGAGACCATGTCGACCAGGATTCCATGCAGTCTGACCACGTGCTGGATGAGGAGGTCCGCCGTCTCCAAGGCTGAGGGAAGTCCACGTAGGGGCACAAAGTGGGCGGCCTTGGAAAAACGGTCAACAATGGTCAGAACTGTGTCAAAGTTGTTGGAGACAGGGAGCCCCGTGACGAAGTCTAGGGCGATGTGCGACCAGGGCCTGCCAGGGACGGGCAGGGGCTGGAGCAGACCCACAGGGGGAGCGTTACCTGACTTATTGGTAGCACAGACGGGGCAGGCCCGGGCGTAACGGGCGGCATCCTTCCGCAGGCCTGGCCACCAAAAGGATCGCTGGAGAAGGTCAATCATCCGCGAAGGATGGCAGGTGAGCTTGGAGGTATGGAGCCAATGTATAACGTCCCCCCGGACGGCAGATGGCACGAAGAGCCTCCCCTCCGGTCCGCCGCCAGGGTCCGGTTCCAACTCCTGCGCCCTCCGGATCTTGTCTTCTATGTCCCATGAAACAGCCCCCACGACGCACGACCTGGGCAAGATGGTGTGAGCAACGTCTTCTGCGGCCTCCGGGGCAAATTGCCTGGAGAGGGCGTCGGGCAGGCCGTTCTTGGAGCCAGGCCTATATGTGATGCTGAACTTAAACCTTGCAAAGAACAGGGACCAATGCACCTGGCGGGTGTTCAGACGCTTGGCAGATCTCAGGTACTCCAGGTTCTTGTGGTCAGTGAGGACCACAAAAGGCAAGGCTGCCCCCTCCAGCCAGTGACGCCATTCTTGAAGGGCAAGCTTGATGGCAAGAAGCTCTCTGTCCCCCACGTCGTAGTTTCGTTCCGCCGGGGACAGGCGCCGAGAGAAGAAGGTCGCAGGGTCGCTTGACTCCGTTGGCTGGGGACCGCTGGGACAACACCGCCCCCACCCCCGTGTCCGAAGCGTCCACCTCCACAATGCACTGCAGCGCGGGGTCGACCTGGCTGAGGACCCGGGAGGAGGAGAACTCCGTCTTCAGCGCCTGGAAGGCCGAAGCGGCCTCTTCAGTCCACCGGAACGGGGTCTTAGGAGAGGTGAGGCGGGTCAGGGGTCCGACGATGGCTCCAAAGTTCGGGACAAAGTGGTGGTAGAAATTGGCGAACCCGATGAATTGCTGAACCTGTTTCCGAGAGGTAGGTGTGGGCCAATCCACCACCGCTTTGATCTTTGCTGGGTCCGGAAGCACCTGGTCATGGGAGATTACGAACCCCAGGAAGGAAGTCGTTTTGGTGTAGAATTCACATTTTTCCGCCTTGACATACAGATGGTTCTCCAGCAGTCTCTGCAGGACCCGCCTCACGTGGACCCAGTGTTCATCCCTGGACCTGGAGAAAATGAGAATGTCGTCCAGGTAGACGAATACAAACAGGCCGATGAAGTCCCGGAGGACGTCATTGATGAGGCGCTGAAAGACGGCTGGAGGGTTGGTCAACCCAAACGGCATCACAAGGTATTCAAAATGACCGTTTGGGGTACGGAAGGAGGTTTTCCACTCATCTCCCTCCCGGATCCGGACGAGGTGGTAAGCGCTGCGGAGATCCAGCTTAGTAAACCAGGTCGCCCCCTGGAGGGAGTGGAAGGCAGTATCCATAAGGGGCAGGGTGTACCGGTCCTTCTCCGTGATATCGTTGAGAGCTCGATAGTCGATACAAGGACGAAGAGATCCGTCCTTCTTTCCCACGAAGAGAACCCTGCACCTACTGGAGAGGAGGACGGTCGGATGATCCCAGCACTGAGCGACTCCTTCAGATAGCTGTTCATTGCCTCCTTCTCCGGCGCTGATAGACTATAGAGGCGTCCTGAAGGTAAGGGATCCCCCTGGCGGATGTTAATGGCGCAGTCGTAGGGCCGGTGAGGAGGCAGAGACATCGCCTTGGACTTACTGAAAACAGCACCCAGGTCGTGGAACTCTGAGGGCACTAGGGTGAGATCCGGGGGCGCGGTGTCCTGAGCTGTGGGAGGTGAGGACGGGGCGCAGGCCGCGGATTGGAGGCAGGTACCCATGCAGAAAGTGCTCCACGCTGACACCTTCCCAGTCTTCCAGTCCAAGGCGGGGTTGTGGAGGCGGAGCCAGGGATATCCGAGGATGACAGGAGTTACTGAGGTGGGCAGGACGTAAAAGGAGATATCCTCCCGATGGTTTCCAGAGATGATCACCGGGACGGGGGATGTTTGGTGAGTTACTTTACCCAGGGAAACTCGGGAGAGATTAACCAGGGCGAGAGGAGTGTCGAGGGGGTGACAATGGATGCCCAGTCGGGTTGCCAGGCTTTGTGAAATAAAGCTACCCTCCGCGCCTGAATCCACCAGTGCATGTGTGAGATGCCCAGTGAGGTTGTGACAGAAGCGGATGGGCAGCGTCAAATGTGTGAGGGGATTTAACCAATTAGCGTCCGCGAGGCCCCCTACAGTGACTCGCGGACCACCTCGTTTGGCTTCTCCAGACAATGCTCCACCATGTGCTGGCTACCTCCGCAATACATGCAGAGGCCCAGGTCACGACGGCGCTGTTTCTCCGCCAGGGGGAGCTTTGTCCGGCCCGTCACCCTTGGTTCCGACTCCTCGGAGACCTCCGGCGGCGGCAACGCCAGGTGGCAAGCTTGGGGCAGACGTGCAGAGGCGTCCCGTGAGCGAGAAGACTGCTTCCGCTCGGAGGCACGCTCGCGCAGCCTGTTATCCAAACTGATGGTGAGAGAAATCAGCTCCGCCAGCATCTCTGGGGTATCCCGTCCAGCCAGCTCATCCCACAGACCAGAATTTAGGCTGTGGAGGAAGATGCCGCAGAGCGCACGCTCTTCCCAGCCAACTTCCTCCGCGGTAACCCGGAAGTCGATCGCGTAGTCGGCCACCAATCGGCTCCCCTGTTGGAGTCCGAGAAGGCGGTCGACCTGGACACTGTCCAAATGTGAATGATCGAACACTTCCAGAAATTGTCGCATGAACTGGCCATAGGTGAGGGGGGCGTAGCTGGGCTTCACCATAATGGCGTAAGCCCAGGTAAGCGCACGACCCTCAAGGAGATTACCTATATAGCCAATTCTGCTATGGTCTGAGGGAAAATCTCCGGGAACGCGAAGAAACACGGACTCACACTGCATAATAAAACCCCGAGCTCCACCCAGCTTACTGCTAAAGCGAGCAGGAGTGGGGATTGGTGTGAGCCGTGTTGGCGCACCCGGAGCGGGCTGGACGGCCACCGGAGCCGCAGGAGCCGCGCCACCCGGACGAGCCGAGGGGAACGGCTGCTGGGGGTCCAAGCGGTCTAATCGGTTAGTAATGATAACTAATTGATTTAATATCACCTGTTGCTGATGGGCTATTAAATCCACCCGAGCCTTGAGGGTGGAAAGACGGCGTGCGAGCCCGCTGTCTGCCGAGCCACTCTGCTGAAGCCATACTGACATAATGCACGGCCCAGGAGACACACACGCAGGCTCAGGATAGATTTAACAGCTTTATTAGCAACAAGGAAGTGTATGGCTGCGTGTCTGTGGAATAAGAATGTATTGGTGGTGGCGTCTGCGTCAGGCACGGGGGCAGGAGGCCGTACAGCCGGACAACCCTGTGGGAGAGAGCAGAGGGAGAAGGGTAACGGGCACCACACCAATACAGGGAATAATAATGATAGCTGGCTTACTTGGTTATGACAGGTGGCTGTCGTCGACAAGGGCGAGGCCCGGGAGACAGCAACCTGCAGTACCTGTGGCAGCAGCGTAGAGCCAACGGCGAGATGAGGAAGTCCACCGCCGGGAATGTCCACCTGTGCACAGGGGAAGGCTAGAGGAGAGAGGTAAGGGGAGCTTACCCAAGTTATCTTCACTAGTCGGTTTGAGATCCGTAGTAGCAAAGGGGCCGAAGTTGAGAGACGGCTTCAGGCCGAAGCCCAGGGCAGAGTGGATAAAATACCTCGCCGCTGACGAGGAGCAGGTGTGCGCGCGGCTGGCGCCGCTGATGAGCGGCAAGTCATAACAAGTACATGTAAGTTGAATGTTGCATCACCAGTCAAAATTTAATAAATTAAGAAGGAATCTCGCAAAAATTTGGCACTAATAACAGTAGACAAATCGGACAAGGATACACAACTGTGTTTTTGTTGCACACAACTGTTGTTACCAACAAGTGCAAAATTTATATTCCCTTTTCCCAAAAATTAAAAATCAATTTGTAAGTAAAAGTGGGAGACCTTGACATGGGAATATGACATGTATCAGCACATGATTTATAGTTCAATTTGCATTTCCACCTATGCAAAAGTGGCTTGTCGAGCTGGATTTTTGTGAAGATGGCCTGTGCGGTGTTTCTGCATGTAATTACATACCTGTCAAGTGATACGGTTTCGGAAAATGCAATTTTAGCAAATACGGGCGTATTGCCATTTCTGTACGCCAAAGAGAAAAATATATGGGAAAAAAAATTATTGAGAGTGGGGAGGAACACGTCGTGTGTGACCCCCACAGCGTACGGGGCTGTCAGAGCGCTCAGTGTGAGCAATTATCACAACAGTGAGAAGTGTGGACTCATCATTAGGCTGATGCTTCGCACCTTCTTAACAGATAAGCGTTATGAACAAGAGGACAGGTAGATGGACCATGCACAACATTTTATTTATAAAAAACATTTTTGAAATATGTATGCACATAAATGTGGGTGAAATAGACAAGTACTGCATCACAGCATCTCGTATATCGCCACCCTGCTCCTCTGCTCTCTGTGCCGCTGCCACCACTGGTTCATCTACTGCATCATCCAATGTAGTGTCAAACGTCTCTCCATGACTCTCACACAGATTGTGCAGAGCACAACAAGTCAGCACCATAGATTTAACCAGTTTCATGTCACAGTCATTCCTCTCTCCTTCCTTCTCTCCTCGTCATCAGCCATTTTCTTTGTTGTGGAGGATTCGGTCGTGTGTTTGACGTCACGAGAGTGTGGCGCCGCCTGCTGTTCAACAAATCCCACCCACAGCAGGTGTGCCAGCAGTAATGTTGAAACGCAACCGAGGCCGAACCGAACCGAAGTGAGTAGAGTCGGGTTTTCAATCGGGGCTGGGCTGGGCTAGTGGAAAAGGGCCTTTAGTGTATCCGAGCGTCTTATGTCTTTGTGTTCACTTTTGTGTTAATAAACGTGTGTGTGGTGTAACCCAGTGCTTAAATCCTTGTCCTTTCTCCTCCTCTGTGCGCTGTTGGACAAGTGCACGGAGAGTTCATGACACAACTTTAGTTTCATCAGACCACAGGACATGTCTCCAAAAATTAAGGTCTTTGTCTCTGTGTGCATTTGCAAACTGTAATCTGGCTTTTTTATGTTACTTTTGGAGTAATGGCTTCTTCCCCACTGAGTGGCCTTTCAGCCCATGTTGGTAAAGGACTCATTGCACTGTGGATAATGACACACTTTTAGCTTCAGACAGCATCTTAACAAGGTTTTTTGCTTTTGCTCTGAGGTTGATACGCACATTTTGCTGTCTGGGAATTCCCATGGTGTTTATACTTGTGTATAATTATTTGAACAGATGAATGTGGCAACTTGAGGCATCTGGAAATTGTACCCAAGGATGAACCAGACTTATAGAAGTCCACAATTCTCTTCATGATATCTTGGCTGATTTCTTTTGATTTTCCCATGTCTCCCAAGGAAGCAGTGTGTTTGAGGTGTGCCTTAAAATACATCCACAGGTGTGCCTCCAATTAACTCTGATGTTGTGAATTAACTTACCACAATCTTCCAAAGCTATGACATCATCATCTGGGCTTTCCCAGATTGTTTAATGGCATCATAATCTTATTGTATGCAAACTTCTGACTTTGAAGAAAATAATAAAAACATCTCTAAAAATATTTAGCAAATATATAAATTATTTAGCAAACAGAAATAATTTAGGTAATCCTAACCGACCAACAGGAAAAGTTTAGTCTGTTTTAATGTCAGCGTTAGAAAAAATGTCAACAATCGAAGGATAGATACTTTATTGATCGCCTGAGGGAAATTGTAGTATGGGGGGGGGGGGGGTGCTGAAAACTTCATAGTCTGACAATGAAGGAGTTATATTCATAGGCGCTGAGCCAATAGTATTTGTGCTTCAGTGGCCAAGGAACAAGAGGGCAGAGAAGAGCTGAGAATGAGAAAACTGTCAAGAGTATGTGTACAATAAACCACATTTGGTCAGATTTGACCACTGCATCATGGTCAGCTTATGAACTTTTTAGCCCCCCCCCCCCCAGGCCTCCATCGGTCAGAGTTGACCATGGGTGAAGCCTCCTAGTTCTGGCTGTCTGCTCACCTGGAGCAGCGTCGTCTGTGGCTAAATAGACCGATGTGGGAGTGGCAGTCTCTATTGCAAAGGTCACACCTGTGTGTAGTCTCTGGTCTGTTGGAGCTGCTGCTTTCCTTCCTGCGTGAGAGAACTGGCAAGAGTATGTGTACAATAAACCACATTTGGTCAAATTTGACCACTGCATCATGGTCAGCTTATGACTTCAGCTTTCTGACTGTGTTACATAATATGTTAGAACTCCCTCTAGTGGCCATACATAATTCAGATCTTCGTCAGTGAAATACTTCATATCCATGTTGGCTTTCCAGGCTCATGACCTTGTGACTTTAATCTTTTGACCCTCAAACCATCGCCATGGGTGATGGTCCCAAGGTCAACCTGTGTACCAAGTTTGGTAACCTTTTGTTCTTGCTTTAGAACACAGACTGCAGTGACATTATTGCACAGAAATTTGCTTTTAGTGACACCTGAGGCCAATTAATGAACTGCAGCCCAAAGTTAAAGCCAAAGGACATTTACAGACTTTACTAGAGTGTACTTAAAGACAGAAAAATATGGCTAATGGAAAGTTTTATCCAGCGGTGGCCAGCCCATAGAGGACACCAAGGCGCTGCCCACCCTGACTTAAAGTTTCCATTTTTTTCCTTTCTTGTTTTTTTTTTTTAAATTTTTAATTACACGACTGTTAATTTGAAGTAATAATGCATTTGGAATTGTTCAGAATAAGCAATATAAAACAAAGAATCATTTGCATTCATGTTCATATATTCAGTGTCTATCGTCTTCTCCTCTTGTGGTGCCAGGGAGGGGCTTGGTGGTGCAGAAGCTACCCCTGGGATAGCCATAGCACCCCCACGAAAGATGTGGCTTATTTATATTTTTAACGTGTGAATAATACTGTAATTTATCATCTGATTAATTAATAAACACATCAATAAAAAAACCTAAAAAAAACCCTCCTAAAAACAGTGTGATCTGATTCAGCCAATGGGTGCAGCACATTTATTAACCTTTAGTGTTGCTACTCACTGTTAACAAGCGCACAGTTTTTTTCAATGAGTAACATAGGCAAGCATTAAGTTACACATGGAGTGCTTTTTACTGCAAAAATGTCTGTGTGTTGGAAATGAGAGAGAAGGAGACAAGAGCCAGGATGCAGAAGGATGGAGAAGAGGCGGATGTGCAAATGCATCTTCCAGCTACAGCTCCAGCCTCATCCCCAGTGTAACAGGCCACAGTAGGCCAATTCATACTCCCTAGGACAATTTATACCCCCCCCCCCCCCCATGATATCAGCAGTGTTGAGTTTTGAGAATTTTTTTATCCCCCGCTGGTCCCAAAGGGAGGTAGATCATAGATCCACAGGGGGTACTTTTGTTGTGTTGCACTGTAGAATGTCAAAAGGGCCACCACTCTTACCGGAGTGGTGGCTCAGTTGGTAGAGCATCCACCCCACATCTGGGAGGCAGGGGTTCAAATCCTGGCCGGGTCATGCTGAAGACCATATAAAAGTGGAACTTCCTGCTGTCCAGCTTGGTGCTCAGCAATAATGGAATGGAGGAGGGAAATTTGTGGCGGCGCCTCGCATGGCAGCGGCCCTCTGATTCTACATATGGGGTGTGTGTGATTTACACTGTAGATAGGAAAAACACAATTTCGTTCAACTGTACGTTGTATGGTTGAATGACAATAAAGGGTGATTTAATTTAATACAGTTGATCTTCCATGGTTGTGAAAAGTTCCGCCAGCGTCCAAGTCACGTGACTGCTTTAGGACGAGGTAGAATCAAGACGCAGCATCGCCATTTCAACTTGTCTTGAAAGTACCAATTCGAAACTCTCTCCCAGTCTTTAAATTGTGTTGATAGGACAAGTAAAACCAGTTATGATAAGCAACTTCTGTCATCCATCCATCCATCCATCCATCCATCTTCTACCGCTTTTCCGGAGGTCCGGGTCGCGGAGGCAGCAGTTCAAGCAGAGAAGCCCAGACTTCCCTCTCCCCAGCCACCTGCTCCAGCTCTTCAGAGGGGATACCAAGGCGTTCCCAGACTAGCTGGGAGACATAGTCTCTCCACCGAGTCCTGGGTCTGCCCCGGGGTCTCCTCCCAGTGGGACGTGCCTGAAACACCTCAAGTGGGAGGCGTCCAGGAGGCATCCTAATCAGATGCCCATACCACCTCAACTGACTCCTTTCAATGTGGAGGAGCAGCGGTTCTACTCTGAGCCTCTCCCGGATGACTGAGCTCCTCACCCTATCTCTGAGGGTGAGTCCAGCAATCCTACGGAGAAAGCTCATTTCAGCCGCTTGTATCCGCGATCTCGTTCTTTCGGTCATTACCCAAAGCTCGTGACCATAGGTGAGAGTAGGAACGTAGATTGACTGGTAAATCGACAGCTTTGCCTTAGAACTAAGCTCCCTCTTCACCACAACAGACCGGTACAACGTCCGCATCACTGCAGATGCTGCTCCAATCCGTCTGTCGATCTCTCGCTCCATTTTCCCCTCACTCGTGAACAAGACCCCAAGATACTTAAACTCCTCCACTTGGGGCAGGAGCCTGTCCCCAACCCGGAGAGGACAATCCACCTTTTTCCGGCTGAGGACCATGGACTCGGACTTGGAGGTGCTGATTCTCATCCCAGCCGCTTCACACTCAGCGGCAAACCGTCCCAGCAAGAGCTGTAGGTCATTGCTGGATGAAGCCAACAGGACAACATCATCTGCAAACAACAGAGATGAGATCCTGTGGTCACCAAGCATGACACCCTCCATTCCCTGGCTGCGCCTAGAAATCCTGTCCATAAAAATTATGAACAGGACCGGTGACAAAGGGCAGCCCTGGCGGAGTCCAACTCTCACTGGGAATGACTCCGACCGAGTGTTGGCAATGCGAACTAAACTCTCACAACGGTCGTACAGAGACCGAATAGCTCGTAACAACAAGCCCGATACCCCATACTCCCGAAGCACCCCCCACAAAAATCCACGAGGGACGCGGTCAAATGCCTTCTCCAAGTCCACAAAACACATGTAAACTGGTTGGGCAAACTCCCACGAACCCTCAAGAATTCTCGAGAGGGTAAAGAGCTGGTCCGATGTGCCACGGCCAGGACGAAAACCACATTGCTCCTCCTGAATCCGAGGTTCGACCAACGGCCGGACTCTCCTCTCCAGTACCTTGGCATAGACCTTCCCAGGGAGGCTGAGGAGTGTGATCCCTCTAAAGTTGGAGCACACCCTCCGGTCCCCTTTTTTGAAGAGAGGAACCACCACCCCGGTATGCCATGCCAAAGGCACTGCCCCCGACCTCCACGCAATGTTGCAGAGGCGTGTCAACCATGACAACCCAACAACATCCAGGGCCTTGAGGTACTCGGGGCGAATCTCGTCCACCCCCGGGGCCCGGCCACCAAGGAGATTTTTAACCACCTTGGCGACCTCAGCCCCTGTGATAGGCGAGTCATCCCCCTCGTCCCCAAACCCTGCTTCCTCTGTGGAAGGCGTATCAGTGGGATTGAGGAGATCCTCGAAGTATTCCTTCCACCGCCCGACGATATCCCCAGTTGAAGTCAACAGTGTCCCATCCGCACCATACACAGTGTGGACGGGGAGCTGCTTTCCCCTCCTGAGCCGCCGAACAGTTTGCCAGAATCTCTTTGAAGCCGACCGAAAGTCTTGTTCCATGGCCTCACCGAACTCCTCCCATACCCGGGTTTTTGCTTCAGCAACCACCCGAGCTGCACTCCGCTTGGCCTGCCGGTACACCTCAGCTGCTTCGGGAGTCCCACAAGCCAACCAAGCTTGATAGGACTCCTTCTTCAGCTTAATGGCCCCCCTCACCACTGGTGTCCACCACTTGGTTCGGGGGTTGCCACCACGAGATGCACCGACCACCTTGCGGCAGCAGCTCTGGGCTGCCGCTTCAACAACAGAGGTGGAGAACATGGCCCATTCAGACTCCATGTCTCCAGACTCCCTCGGAATGTGGTTGAAGTTCTTCCGGAGGTGGGAGTTGAAGACCTCCCGGACAGGGGCCTCAGCCAGACGCTCCCAGCACACCCTCACTATACGTTTGGGTCTACCAGGTCTGAATGGCTTCCTCCCCTGCCATCGGATCCAACTCACCACCAGGTGGTGATCAGTTGACAGCTCTGCACCTCTCTTTACTCGGGTGTCCAAGACATACGGTCGCAGGTCTGATGATACGATAACAAAATCGATCATCGACCTGCGGCCTAGGGTGTCCTGGTGCCAGGTGCACATATGGACACCCTTATGCTTGAACATGGTGTTCGTTATAGACAGACTGTGGTTAGCACAGAAGTCCAATAACTGAACACCACTCGGGTTCAGATCGGGCAGGCCGTTCCTCCCAATCACCCCCCTCCAGGTTTCACTGTCGTTGCCCACGTGCGCATTGAAGTCCCCCAGTAGGACAATGGAGTCTCCAGGAGGAGCACCCTCCAGCACCCCAGTCACAGACTCCAAAAAGGGTGGGTACTCTGAAACATCATTTGGTGCATAGGCACAAATGATGGTCAGGACCCGTTTCCCAACCCGAAGGCGCAGGGAAGCAACCCTTTCGTCCACCGGGGAAAACTCCAATATAGAGGCAGCAAGGTGGGGCGATACAAGAATACCTACCCCTGCTCGTCGCCTCTCGCCCGGGGCAACTCCAGAAAAGGCCAAGCTCCAGCCCCTCTCCAGGAGACTGGTTCCGGAACCGGAGCTGTGTGTTGAGGTGAGGCCGACTATGTCTAGCCGGTATCGCTCAATCTCGTACACCAGCTCAGGCTCCTTCCCCACCAGAGAGGTGACATTCCACGTACCAAAAGCCAGTTTAGAAAGCTTGGGATCAGTCCGCCAAGGTCTCCGCTTTTGACTGCCACCTAATCCACATAGCACCGGACTTCCATGATCCCTCCTGCAGGTGGTGAACCTACTGGAGGGCGGACCCATGTAACTCCTTCGGGCTGAGCCCGGCCGGGTCCCATGGGTGGAAACCCGGCCACCAGACGCTAGCCTTCGAGCCCCTCCCCCAGGCCTGGCTCCAGGGTGGGGCCCCGGTAACCCCATACCGGGCGGGGTACACTGAATCCTTGATATACAATTTATCATGAGAGTCTGTTGGATCGTTCTTCGTCTGGCCCTTCACCCAGGACCAGTTTGTCTTGGGAGACCCTATCAGAGGCAAATTGCCCCGGACAACATAGCTCCTGGGATCACTGGGGCACGCAAACCCCCCCACCACGATAAGGTGACGATCCATGAGGGGGAACTTCTGTCATATTTTTCCAAATATTTTCATCACGTTTGGTGTATGTTAGGAGTGGCAAAAAACGTTAAAAATGAAAAGTGAAACAATGTGTGGATTCTAAACACTGACGTCGACAAACGATGTAAAACCCTGAGATACTGTATGGTTTTAATACTATAGTAGAAAAATATTCACCTGTGCGTAAAAGTGGGGTGGGCAGGCATGTCATTTATTTTGATATACAGTATATGTCATTTTACAAAACGGAAAAAGTTGTCAGATCAGCTGATAATAATGAATGGTAACGTAACGTGGTGACGCATTGTGTCAAGAATCTGAAACCTCAAAAGACTGTATATTAGTTCGTTACCTCAATAAAGATTCAGGACACAGCATATTCTTTCATGAGTTTTACTTGCCGCAAGGAGCACAGGCAATGGTTAACATTCAGCCATGCACTGAGGCAGTCTCAGTGTTTGGGCATTTTTATACACTCTTAGTTAAAACATCTCCCACACTACACCTGCAAGGTCATGGTACAAAAATATGCTGACATTTAGACTACAGAGTGTACAGCACAGTCAAAATATCAGGAACTTACTCCCTGTGCATTTTTACAAAGAACAAAACAAGTCGAGCAATCATTATTTTCTTCAAACAGTCACAGAGGAACTTTTCCATCTTGAAGGTTAATATTTGCACGTACACAGTTTCATAACAGTGACATATACACTTTGTTTAATAAAATGATAAAACTTATATACAAAAATATACAAAATCTCCAACACTTTGTAAATATATTGTGTAAATAAAATCAAAACCTCTTTACACAAGAGGGGTATATTCTGGCCTAAGCTCTGTTCCACCCCCGGGTATATAGTTTGACCTAGGCCAGTTAACGCACATGCAGTACAGCAGCCCAGCCAATCATTTAAGGCAATGAGGAAATGACTGGCATTTCACCAGTCAGGGTGATCAAATGGTGTTTTAGGGCTACTAGTGCATACCTTTGCATGCCCCGTGCATATCTGAGAATGCCCATAGAAATCAACTATAAGCAAGTATTTCTCCATGCTCGTAGAAGGCAGGTGTAAGCAAGCACGCCACAACTCGTTCAGTGATGCCTGCCTTTGATCTTTAATGATGTCATTGCAAGTCCTATAATCTTTGATGATGTCATAGTGAGTCCTATGATCGTGAGTGATGCCTGCCCAGACAGACAGACATATAGAGAGTGGAATCCACTCAGTGGATGTATAGAGTGATAAATAAAGTAAGTGGCGGTCCTGTAGGCTGGTTGCCAACCGCCAATCAAATCTAAAAGAAGAAGAAGAAGCGTGATGCCTACCTTTGATCTTTGATGAAGTCATAGCAAGTTCTATGATCTTTTAGCGAGTCTTATTATTGTGACATAGCAAGTCCTATGATCTTTGATGATGTCATAGCGAATCCTATGATTGTGAGTGATGCCTGCCTTTGATCTTTGATGATGTCATAGCGAATCCTATGATCGTGAGTGATGCCTGCCTTTGATCTTTGATGATGTCATAGTGAGTCCTATGATCTTTTAGCGAGTCCTATAATCGTGACAGGCACACACACACAGACAGACAGAGATTTCTTGAATCACTCTGTACTAGTGCATACCTGTCCATGCCCGTGCATACCCTTGCATGCTCGGAGAAACCAAGTATAAGCAAGTATTTATGCATGCCCACAGAAAGCAGGTGTAAGCAAGGGTGTAAGCAAGCATGTCAGCACTCATTCAGTGATGCCTGCCTTTGATCTTGATGATGTCATAGCGAGTCCTATGATCGTGAGTTATGGATGCCTTTGATCTTTGATTAAAATTAAAATTAAATTAAATCACCCTTATTGTCATTCAACCATACAACCAATCATGTACAGCAGAACGAGATTGTGCTTTACTTATCTACAGTGTAAATCACACACACCCCAAGTGCAGAATCAGAGGGCCGCTGCCATGCAAGGCGCCGCCACAGAGTTCCCTCCTCCATTCCATTTATTGCTGAGCACCAAGCTGGACGGCAGGAAGTTCCACTTTTATATGGTCTTTGGCATGACCCGGCTGGGATTTGAACCCCTGCCTCCCGGGTGTGGGGCGGATGCTCTACCAACTGAGCCACCACTCCGGTCCCTATGATGATGTCATAGTGAGTCCTATGATCTTTGATGACGGCATAGCGAGTCCTATGATCTTTGATGATGTCATAGTGAGTTCTATGATAGTGAGCTATGCCTGCCTTTGGTCTTTGATGTCCTATGATTGTGAGTGAGCATGAGTGATGCCTGCCTTTGATCATTGATGATGTCAAAGCGAGTCCTATGATCATGAGCAATGCCTGCCTTTGATCTTTGATGTCCTATGATTGTGAGTGACGCCTGCCTGGTTCATGGACCAGGTTGGTGAAAACCTGCGGGGTGCTGGCTGAGTGTGTGTGGCACAAGGAGGAAGAGGACACCTGAAGTGGTATGTGGTGCTGCTGGACGGTGTCAAGATGCCCCAAGGTGCCCCTCATGCTGGACTTGGGCACTGGCAGGTCCATTTTGAGCCTGGTGACATTAAAGAGGCTGTTCCCGGTGAAGGCTATTAAAGCGGGAGCAATAAGAATGTTCGGTTATGGCCACGCCGAAATCGACATGGTTGGCACGGTGGAGTTTGATGTGTTGTGTGGACAGCAGAGCGCACCAAAGTTCATCTTCCAGGTGGCACGGGAGGGACCTGCTTGGGATTGATTTACTGGGACAATTGGGGTTTTCCATTCGGGATCCCCAGGGTTCGGTGGTGCTGACGGCATTTACGGACTGGCAGCTCCGTTGGCCGGCACTGTTCATGGGCCTTGGCTGGATCGGGACCTTTTGCCACTGCCTGTTGGTGGATGAGTCGGTGACGCCCAGGATCCAACTGTTTCGGCACTTATCATTAGCGTTGCATGAGGGTGTGTCGGCGGAGCTCTCGAAGCTGTTGGATGCAGGGATCATCAAGAAGGTGGATGTGTCACCTTGGATCTCGAACCTGGTGGTGGCGAAGAAGAAGGATGGAAGGATCAGGCCATGCATCAATCTGCTCATGGTAAACAAGGTGATCATCCCAGATAAATACCCCCTCTCGACCATGGAGGAGCTCACTGCGATGTTCAGTGGGTCCAAAGTGTTCACTAAGCTGGACCTTTGGCAGGGGTATCTGCAGGTGCCGCTACACCTGGATAGCAAGAACCTGACAGCATTTGTGACCCATATGGGGGTCTTTAGGTATACCCGAATGGTGTTTGGGTTGAGTTCCGCCCCAAGCTGTTTCCAAAAGGTTATGGCCACAATGCTGGCGGGTCTAAAAGGGGTTGTGGCCTACCTAGATGATATCGTGGTACATAGCGCGATGAATGAGCTTCATGATGAGAGGCTGAAGAAGGTGTTGAGATGGATGCAAGAACACGGGGTCACTGTCAATGGTGAAAAATGCCTATTTGCAGTGGAGGCGATCGATTTTGTGGGGTTCCGGCTGATGGGCGAGGGTCTGCAACCACTGCATTCCAATGTGGAGGCAGTGCTTTGCATCCTGGAGCTCACTACGCCCGCCCAGATTTCATCTTTCCTCGGCATGGTGAATTTCTACGGCCGGTTTATCCCACATTATTCAGAGACAATTGAACCCCTGAAAGCTCTGCTGAAACAGGATGCGCCGTGGGAGTGGACTCCGGCATGCTCAGTGGAGGTCTCAAAGCTGAAGCAGCAGCTCATATCACCACCACTGCTGGCACAATTTGACCCTGAAATGGAAAAAGTGGTGACCTGTGATGCGTCCGGGATGGTGTTAGGTGTGGTCATGTCCCAAATACAGGGTAGAGTGGAAAGGCCAGTGGTGTTTGCTTCCAGGCCCCTCTCGCCTGCGGAGCAGAAGTACGCGGTGGGTGAGAGGGAGGCGCTGGCCTGCATCTGGGCATGCGAGGGGTGGCACATATACCTCTATGGACACCGCTTCACTCTGAGGACAGACCATCGGGCGCTCACTACACTGCTGGAGACGTCGGTTCGAGGCATAGGCCGTTGAGACTTCATAGATGGTTGGAATGTCTGAGGGCCTATGGCTTTTCCACGAAGTTCACCCCAGGCAGAGAGAACATAGTGGCGGACCTCCTCTTGTGGGCCACTGTGGGGGTTTCAGGGGTGGTTGAGGATGACGTTGGCGCTGCTGAGGAAGAGCTGGTGAACGCCATGTGCGGAACTCTCTAGGGTGTAGTCTCCCCACAAGATCTCAGAGATGAGTTGGAATGGGACCCAGTTATGGTGCAGTTACGCACGGTGATTGGTGAGGAATGGCCAGCAAAGGTGTTAAACGAACTGGCCTCTTTTCACCGTTTCCGGGATGAGTTGAGCTGTTGGAATGAGGTCTGCATGGCCAGGGGCCAGTGCGCCTTGATTCCTGCTGCGTTGAGGGCTCGGGGCCTGGATATGCTGCATGATGGTCATTTGGGAGTGATGCGAGTGAAGCAGAGGAGTAGGAGGTCGGTCTGGTGGCCTGGTATTGATGGCGATATTGAGGCCATGGTTAAGAACTGCGTGCCGTGTTTGGAAAGTGGAAAGACGGGCAGACCTCCCCCACCACCACTCTGGCCTGTTGAGTTTCCTGGGGGGCCGTGGAAGCATGTTGAGCTGGACATTTGTGGTGAATTTCATGCAGAGCTGTACAACAGCCGGTTTCTGGTGGTGGCGTATGATTTGTTCTCCAAATGGCCGGAGGTGCTACCCACCAGTTTGGTGACGACGGAGGTGGTCACAGGATTCCTGAAGTCTTTGTTTGCCCGGTGGGGGGTCCTGGACACCATCACGATGGACAATGGGCCTCAGTTCGTGTCGGGGGAGTTTGAGGACTTTTTGACTGGCAAAGGGGTGAAACATATTAGAACAGCATTTTACCACCCCCAAGCTAATGGAGGAGTCGAAAGGTTTAACAAGACCCTGAAGAACAGGCTGATGGCTCATCTGGCGGCTGGGTTTTTGTTCCCGGGGACTCTCCAGAACACGCTGCTCCATTAACAGAGCGTCGGTCCACGCAACAACGGGATGTTCCCCAGCGAAGCTCATGTTGGGGCAGGAGCTGTCGCTGCCAGTCAATCGGTTGGAGCCTCCGAGAACGGTGCCCCAGACGAGTGATGTGGCATTGAGGAGAAGAGTCTCGGACCAGCAGCGGAGGATGAAGGGACGGTTCGATAGGAGGCACCGGGTGAGGGACCACAGCTTGAATGAGAGGGATCAGGTGTGGATTAGGCACCCTGTCAGGGCCCACAAGCTTCAGCCTTTGTGGACAGGGCCATGGGAGATTAGGAGTTGGCGGGGCCCTGACACGTTTGAACTGGACGATGGGTCCAGTGGCACGCCAGCAGGCTGAGGCGTGCAACACCTGGCCGAGGTTTGGACGCTGTCAGACATTTTGACAGATCTTTGGACTGGTCAGCCATGCCAGGTATAGACTCGCAGGTGATTCCGATGGTGCCTGGGGCAGAGTCCCCTAGGGGGGGACGCCTGGCTAGAGTGCGTCGGAGGCCTGCCTATTTGGAGGATTATGTGGCAAGGACTGTTATGGACAGTTTCAGCTGGGCATATTGGTAGCATGCCTGTTTGCCCACTGATGGACTTGTGTATATGTATATATGGACGATTTTGTTTTGTGTGATTATTGTGTTGTGGTGATAGAAAATTGTTCATTGTGTTATAGTTCGACCTTGGGGGGGGGGGGGGATTGTGTATGAAGATTGGCCTTTGGGGTTTGCTGTAGCACTGCCGGGGCAGGAAACGGGATGATGTCAGGCGGGCTACGGGGAGGAGTATAAATAATAATGTGGGCCAAATAAAGTTCAGTTGTATGTTTGCTAAGACACTCTCTGCCTGCTTCATTTTCCAGCATAACAGTTGCCAACCGCCAATCAAATCTAAAAGACTAGTACATACCCGTGCATACCCATCCATGCCTGTAGAAACCAAGTATAAGCAAGTATTTCTGCATGCTCATTGCTGAAGAGTCTCCTCCTGTCTCAAGACGGCTGTGTTGTTCAACAGTCATGCCTGTGGCGTACTGCTCGAACCTGAGGTGTTTCATCTTCACAGCATCTTTTCTGGCATGCAGCAGTTCTCCTCTCTCTCTATTGTTCTCCATCTGGTGAGTCTTCTTCTTCTTCTTCTTCTTCTTCTTCTTCTTCTTCTTCTTCTTCTTCTTCTTCTTCTTCTTCTTCATTCAGACCACTGGTTGAGGGATAGGTGCATCGTAATTCCAGTTCATGAACAGGATCATGAAAATAGATCTGAGCAAAAAGTGGCTTTTGACCCTGTTCAGGAAGACCAGTGCATGCCCGTAGAAACCAAGAAACCGGAGCACCCGGATAAAATCAGTGCTTTGCTTGGCATTTTACACATTTGTAGTGTAGACTGCCATTCTTCAAGGTTACACATTTTTACTGTGTCAGCACCTCTTTAAAAACAACATTGCTCAGAAAGCGACACTTTTGCTTAGTTTCTTCATCTTGAGCAAGAATACGATCCAAAGACTGCTTGATCTGCCAACTCTGCTTGTGGCAACGTAGAATTGGCCATGGCTGAAGAAATCTGTTGTGCAGAAAACACCAACGCACTGTAAAGACTGAAGTGGCTTTCGACCCTATTCGGGAAGACCCGTGCATGCCCGTAGAAACCAAGAAACTGGAATACCTGGATAAAATCAGTGCTTTGCTTGGCATTTTACACATTTGTAGTGTAGACTGCCATTCTTCAAGGTTACACATTTTTACTGTGTCAGCACCTCTTTAAAAACAACATTGCTCAGAAAGCAACACTTTTGCTTAGTTTCTTCATCTTGAGCAAGAATACGATCCGAAGACTGCTTTATCTGCCAACTCTGCTCGTGGCAGCATAGAACTGGCCATGGCTGAAGAAATGTGTTGTGCAGAAAACACCAACGTGCTATAAAGACTGGCCCTGTGACTTATTCACAGTCATGGCAAAGCAGGGTCTTACTGGAAACCGTTTACGTCGCAAGGTGAATGGAAACATGTGAGATGGTGTGAGTGTGATTCGTGGAATCAGGAGAGTGCGTCCAGCATTGACACCAATCACAGATGTAAACTGTTTACGTGGCAAGGTGAATGGCAACATGTTAGATGGTGTGAGTGTGATTCGTGGTATCAGGAGAGTTGTCCAGCGTTAACACCAATCACAGATGTTGCAACCAACAGGTGAGGGATGGTCTATATGACATCATAAAGACATCAAGGCAGGCATAGAACATTATGGTCTATATGATTTCATATAGACATCAAGGCAGGCATCACTGTACTGTATATGACATCATGAAGACACTGAGGCAGGCATGATGTCCTATGATGCAGACATCATAGGAACATGACTTCATATAGACATCAAGGAAGGCATCACTGTATATGACATAAAGACATCAAGGCAGGCATGATGTAATATGATGCAGACATCATAGGAACAGTGTAGGAACATCATAGGCTGTCCTATGATGCCGGCATCATAGGAACATCATAGGCTGTCCTATGATGTCCTATGATCGTGACACACAGACACAGATTTCTTGAATTTATAGAGTGAAGAAGAAGAAGCATGTCACCACTCATTCAGTAATGTCTGCCTTTGATTGATAATGTCATAGCGAGTCCTATGATCTTTGATGATGTCATCATATAGACACCATAGCGGCTATGGTGCTATGCCATCAGGCTATGGCATAGCCTGATGGCATAGCGAGTCCTATGATGCCTGCATTTGATCTCTGATGATGTCATAGCAAGTCCTATGATCTTTGATGATGTCATAGCGAGTCCTATGATCGTATATGATGCCTGCGTTTGATCTTGGATGTGATCGCAAGTGAGCGTGAGTGATGCCTGCCTTTGATCTTAGATGATGTCATAGCGAGTCCTATGATCTTGAGTGATGCCTGTCTTTGATGATGTCATAGCAAGTCCTATGATTGTGAGTGATGCCTGTGTTTGATCTTTGATGTCCTATGATCGTGAGTGAGCGCAAGTGATGCCTGCCTTTGATCTTAGATGATGTTATAGCAAGTCCTATGATCATGAGTGATGCCCGCCTTTGACCTTTGATGTTGTATGATCGTGCATGATGCCTGCCTTTGATCCACACAGACACACACACAAATTTTCTTGAATCCCTCTATACTATGGTGTCTATATTATGTCATATAGACATCATGTAGAGATCATAGGAACAACATGGGCGATCCTATGATCTTTTAGCGAGTTCTATGGTCGTGATAGACAGACACAGAGATTTCTTGACTTATATAGCGATGCCACCAGAAAAAATGAAAATCATTGTGAAAGCAGCAGAAAAATATCTTGGCATTAAAGGCCAAATGTCACGTAATTTTTTTTTCTAAATGACAACGAATTTAGATAAAATACACATAGCTTAAACCAAATATTCATACCGGAGACCATATCACCCACCTGTATTTACATAATTGCACAAAATACACCAGGTGAAGGCCCCACCTTGCTTGCTGGCTTGTGACAGCCAGTCCAGACCACGCCCATGTTTTTGACATCACCAGTTGTACCCTGGCTGCCCTGCCTATCCACATTCACACTTATCAACATTGGACAATCATGACGAAAAGTGACAGCGATTGTGAACAAATTAGTTTAGTTTTGTCTTTTTTTTTTTTGTCTTTTTTTTTGTCAGTGGTTCAGACAGACGGTTCCGTCCGAGACGGAATCAGATGCTTTGTCTGATGACAACAGTTCCAACGATGACCAGAGAGCAGAACCAGTGGAAAATGTCATTGAACTGGACATTAATCGCCTCCAGAATTGCGAAGCCGAAGGGGGTCTGTCGAGGGCGCCCCATAAATATTGATTTTTCGGAAGCCATTATTATTACAGTAGAGGAGAGCCGCTGCTGTCAAGAAATTGACCAGATCAATATGAAAATGGAGGCGCATACCTGTCAAGTGAGACGTTTTCGCCGTATTTTGGTGCCAAGCGCGGCTGTGGGGGACGGCGGAGTGGTGCGGGACACTTTTCTGGGAAATGTTTTAAATGTAGTTTGTGTTGTTATTGTCAAATATTTTAAGGAAAATACGGGGAAAATGCAATTTTAGCAAAAACGGGCGTATTGCCATTTCTGTACGCCCAAAATAAAAATATATGGGAAAAAAAAATTGAGTGTATTGAGGAACACGTCCTGTGTGTGATCCCCCACAGCTGGTGCTGGCAGATGGTCAGCCTGAGCTATTATCACTACAATGAGAAGTGTGGAGTCAATCAGTCTGATGGCCGCGGCGGGCAGATCGCTCAGCGTGAGCTATTATCACTACAATGAGAAGTCATTAGGACAATGGTTTAACACGTTCAGCTGTGCAGCGGTTGCGGAACAGAGAGAGATCGCCTGACAAATACAGAATTCTGCTTTTTTTTTTTATTTTGCGCCGGACGCTGAGTTGTGTTGTTATTGTCAAATATCCATGAATCCTTAAAATATTTGACAATAACAACACGAGTTGCATTTGGGGCATTTCCCAGAGAGGTGTCCCTTGTTGCTCCGCCGTCCCTTATAGTCGCTTTTTACGGTGTTGAAGTACGGCGAAAACGTCTCACTTGACAGGTATGAAAACATTTCCCAGAGAAGTGTCCCTTATTACCCAGCTGTCCCTGATAGTCCCGTTTTAAGGTATGGGTGAAATATCCAATTTTTTCTTTCTTGTTGCTCACTTCAACCTTCCAGTCTCCATATAAACAATCAGTTGAAATACCCCAAGCATCAAACTAGGGTACAATCGATTTCGTCACTTCCGCCTTCTTCCCCAGGCAATTCCAGGGGCCGTGTCAGGCCAAGCGCGGCAGTTTTAAATTAACGAATATTCCGTTGTTACTGAAGCATATGCACCAAGACCCGAACGGATCGGTTCCCTTTTATATCTAGTTTCAAGATATTTAAAGTACCCTGTTACGTGACATTTGGCCTTTAAGGGGCTACATTGGGAAGCAGTTGAGGACTTGTTAAGTGTGGCATCTTTGAGTTCAAGGACATCATGGGCTGGAGGATCAGCCACCAATCAAGTGTAAAGGAAGAATAATAATAATGAGATGAGCCGCAGATACGGACTACAGCGACCCAAATTCAAGAGTAAAGAAGAAGAACGTCATAAAGCTATGAGAAAAACGTCACAAAGCTATAAGGAAAATGTCACAAAGCTCTGAGGAAATGTCACAAAGCGATGAGGAAAACGTCACACAGCTATGAGGAACACGTCACAAAGTTATGAGGAAAAACAGACACACAGAAAGACACACACATATAAAGTGTGTGGCGGTAATGCACCTGTAGACTGGTTGCCAACCGCCAATCAAATCTAAAAGAAGAAGAAGATCTCCACCTGCGTGATGAGATGCACCTGCTCCTCTGACTCGCCAATACTTAAATAGACCTTTTCTTCAACATCTCTAGAGTTGACGGGTGAAGTACTTGTCGGAGTTCCACAGACATCTTGGATATTCATAGCTATGACATAGCATATACAGTATGTGTCTATGATGTCAAGGGGAGAGAGTCGGGACCGTTGTCGGGTGCTAGTGGATTGGAGGGTGAATGGTCCCGGGGAACACGGAGGGAGTGTGGAGTGGTCGTTGGACTTGCTCGGGGGTGGGCATCATTTCGTGGGTGGGGCCCAGTTGAGCTCACGGAGGTGCTTGGCAGGTTGGTTGGGGAGGTTTTGAATGCGGGAGTTCTTCGTGGTGGTTCGTTGCTGGTTGCATGTGGGGGTGGTGTTCGGTGGGGAGGAGCGGTCAGAGTTGGTGGGATGGGGGAAGGTGTGCGGTGTTCAGTGCTGGAGGGAGATGGGGCTGTGGGAGGAGTTGTGTCGGGCATTTCACTGGCTGTCTCAACTGATAAGGTCATGAGGAACTTGGATGGGGCGGGGGTGACAGAGGTGCAGGGATTGAGGACTAGTGGAGGTGGTGGGGAGGGTGGTGTCTGTCTGCGATGTTGGAGTTTGGTGAGGCAGGACTGCCGAGTGGGATTCATGTTGGCTGCATGGGCTGTGGGGTTGGACTTTGCATTCCTCCTCCCCTCAGATGTTTCGGGTGTAAGGGGTTTGGTCATGTGGCGGCGGGTGGACGGCGGTGTGCCGGATGCTCCGGTGAACATGGGTGTGGCAGGTGTGGGGGAGGAGCCAGGTTGGGGTGCTGTGGCTGTGGTAGTGGACATGGCTCTGCGTGTTGGGGTTGTGGGGCCAGCGGGGGAGCGGCGGAGGTTCAGCAGGTGGGAGTCTTCCGGGGATTGGCATGTGTGGGGCCTGCGAGGGGGGTGCCGGCTGGAGGGGTGAGAGTGGACTCTGGCGGGGAGGGTGTGCAGGCTTGTGGTGCATGCAGTGGAATTGGGGAGGATGATCTGGTTATGAAGGAGAATGGTTTTGTCTTGTTTGTGATGGGTGTGGGTGGAGTGTGCTGCGCGGACTTCCGGGAGAACGGAGGAAGTCGGGATCATTGTGGGGGCAGCGGAGGAGTGTCTTGGCGTTGGGGGGCTGTGTTGGGAAGCAGTTGGGGACTTGTTGGGTGGGGGATCTTTGGGTTTGCAGACATCATGGGCTAGTAGGTTATAATGAAAATCACGATTTTGAAATGGAATGCCAGGAATTTAATATCAAATGGGCAAGAATTCAAAAAGTTTTTATCTGATATGCAAGACAAATCCCAGGTAATCTGTTTGCAGGGAACATGGCTAAAACCTCAGTTGGATTTTGTGTGTTAGGAACTACAGTCAAAGAAATATATATAGGTCTATTTAGATATTTAAGTCCAACTGGATTAATTAAAAGAATTTAGTTTTTTGTTTCCTGCCATTCTCTTGTTCACACTCCAACCTGGTAGGTGGCGATAATGCACCTTTAAGCTGGTTGCCAACCACTAATCAAATTTAAAAGAAGAAGAAGATCTCAATCGGATTCAGGTCAGGACTTTGATTAGGCCACTCCAAAGTCTTCATTTTGTTTTTCTTAAGCCATTCAGAGGTTTACTTGCTGGTGTGTTTTGGATCATTGTCCTGTTGCAGAACCCAAGTGTGCTTCAGCTTGAGGTCACGAACAGATGGCCGGACATGCTATTCAGGATTTTTTGGTAGACAGCAGAATTCATGGTTCCATTTACCACAGGAACTCTTTCAGGTCCTAAAGTAGCAAAACAGCCCCAGACCACCATCACACTACCACCATCATATTTTACTGTTAGTATGATGTTCCTTTTCTGAAATGCTGTGTTACGCCAGATGTAATGGGACACACACCTTCCAAAAAGTTCAACTTTTGTCTCGTCAGTCCACAGAGTATTTTCCCCAAAGTCTTGGGGATCATCATGATGTTTTCTGGCAAAACTGAGACGAGCCTTTACGTTCATTTTGCTCAACTGTGGTTTTTGTCTTGGAACTCTGCCATGCAGGCCACTTTTGCCCAGTCTCTTTCTTATGGTAGAGTCATGAACACTGACCCTCACTGAGGCAAGTGAGGCCTGCAGTTCATTGGATGTTGTTGTAGAGTCTTTTGTGACGTTTTGGATGAGTCGTCACTGCGCTCTTGGGGTAATTTTGGTAAGCCAGCTACTTCTGGGAAGGTTCACCACTGTTCCATGTTTTCGCCATTTGTGGATAATGGCTCTCACTGTGGTTCGCTGTAGTCCCAAAGCTTTAGAAATGGCTTTATAACCTTTTCCAGACTGATAGATCTCAATTACTTTGTTTCTCATCTGTTCCTGAATTTCTTTGGACAGCAGAATGATGTCCAAATTTTGAGGATCTTTTGGTCGACTTCATTTTTTCAGGCAGGTCCTATTTAAGTGATTTCTTGATTGAAAACAGGTGTAGTGTGGGAGTAATCAGGCCTGGGTGTGGCTAGAGAAATTGAACGCTTTTTCTTCTTCCTTTAGATTTGATTGGCGGTTGGCAACCAGCCTACAGGTGCATTATCACCACCTACTCTATATATCACTCTTACTCAGCTTTCCAAAGATGTGATAAACAACAGCTAATTTATGTTTTAACAGGGGGAGCAATCACTTTTTCACAAAGGGCCATGTAGGTTTGGCTTTTTTTCCTCCTCAGTAATAAATACCTTCATTTAAAAACTGCATTTTGTGTTTGCTTTTGTTATCTTTGTCTAATATTTAAATTTGTTTGATGATCTGAAACATTTAAGTGTGACAAACACACAAAAAATGAGAAACCATAAAGGGGGCAAATACTTTTTCACACCACCGTATTTGGTCGTGTGTGTGTACGTGTACATCTGTCTCTTACCAGCTTTCCAGTACGCCCGGTCAAAATTAAATGGAACTAAGGGCTTATATCCTTATATTGTCATATTTTCTCAACTTTTAATTTGCAAGAATTTTGAGATAAGGCTTTGTTTTCAAAATAAACACAAGTTTAACTCACCATTACACCATCAATAGAGCTGCAAAAAAAGCTATTGTAATAACTAGACTGGACCAGTAGAGGACGCACCAAGGCAGCTGTACCTTGGTGCTTTCATTTAATACAGAACCATGTGATTTTTGGTGGACTGTAACAAGAGTGAGAGACCTAAAGCATTTATCCGTAAGAATGAAAACAATAACTTCAAGGATAAACCTGGATAACTTTGTAAAGTTAGCAGTGTTAGGCAGAGTTAGCATGGCTACAAAGCCTGATTACATGGAACCAGCTACAGAAGATGGAGATTATTAAAACACAGAACGAACGATATGGAACATTCTGTACGCGTTCCATATGGAACATTCCGTACATCTTCCGTCCGTGTTCCGTATGGAACATTCCGTATGCGTTCTGTTATGTCCACAAACCTGCCACAAAGGGAGACAGACGAGAGGCTGCACTGGAATGGTACTTTATTAATATGCTGGTTGCCATATAACAGGTGCTACACAGTGTGGGGTTGTCTGGACAAGAGGAAGCCCAAAATGGTGGATGCCCCTATTTATAGGGCGGTGTGGTGGCGCACCTGGAAGGTGGCGTTATCACACCGTACTTCACAATAAACTCCACCATCACATTCTCGCCCCCTTTACAAGGTCCAAAACCACTCACTCAAATTGAACCCACCCTAATTTGAAACCCAAAACACACTCTAAATAATGTAAACTGAAATTACCAAAGGCACATTCACACAAAACAACCTATAATAGGGCCTGTGGGTGCACTACCACACAACCCGCACAGCACGATGGATTATTCTGCCACCAGATTAAACTAAAAGTCTTTATTGCAACTAAAAAAATATCTGCCGTGCTCCTAAACTAAACACAATAAACACACAATGAACTTTAAACAAAGAAAAGCTGTCACAGCACAGTCACTTGGGGAAAAATGGAACCGACATGTGGGAAAACAGTCCAGTCAGAGGGCTTTGAGGCGGCCCCGAGGCAGCCTCCTCCCTGGAGCCATGAAGCAGGCCCGCAGCGGTCCTCCCCCTAGAGTTTTGAAACGGGCTCATTATGGCCTCCTCCCAGGAGCACTCAGACCCCAAGAGCCAATCTTCCTGACGTGGGGGCCTGGGTCCCACACTGCAGCAGCCAACTTCTGTGGATCCCCACCATCTGGAGCCACCACCCAGACGCACCGCAGTTTGTTCACGTGCCACACTGAATCGTCCATCAGCCAAATATACGCTGTTCCCAGCTTCGCCACAATCCCCAGCGGTGCCCATTGTTTTGCTGGCTGCGGCCTGGTCAGTCACCGTCCCAGTCTCCTGCCAGCACAAACCCGAACCCAGTCCATGGCCTGCAGTGGCGCATCACTTGGTTTGATGTGCCGCTGTGCATTTGCCAGCTCTGTGCCCCCCTTGGGTCGGGTGTCTTCGTTACTCCATGGCGGTTTAGCAGTCACTGTTGTCGCAGCGGACCCCTCACCCAGTCTCAGACCGAAACTCGACCTGAGCACTGAAGTTGTCTGGTTCTTCCACCAAACCGTCTGAAGTACTGTGCCATGCCGCGTCGTGCGCTGCATTCGTGTTTGTCTGCTGTCGCTGTGCGCCGTGGCCCCCTGCATGTTAGGGGCCCCCCTCTGGGCAGCTCTCACCCTGGGAGCGCGGAGCAGATGCTTTAATGTCGGTGCCGTCCATAAATACCTCGTCGGCACTGGTCTCGTCAAACCTGGGCTCCCTCTCCTCCAGCTTCAGCTCTGGCTGTGCGAGAGACGGAGGCGAGCCCAGTCTCTGCCCATTCTCTGTGTCGTCTTCACCGTCCATGCCGTATCCGCTCTCTGTGTTGCATTCACCGTCCACACTGTGCTCTTCAACCACACCCACGTCCGCAAAGCCTGGGCGAACTGCGCCTGGGCCGCTGACTGTTTGCCCACCAATTATGAAAGTAAACCCCAACTCACTGAATAAATCCCATCCCTTAACATTTCCACCCTGGCGTGTCACCTGGAACTGGAATGCTGGAATCACTTTTTCACCGTACTGCACTGCAAATGTGACGTTCCTGCCAGCACTGGAGCGCCCATCGTCTGGTAATTCCACTGCATCAGGGCGCTCGGGGGTGAGCCTCCAAACCACAGCCTCACTTACTATGGACTGCGTGGTGGTGGTGGCAATCATCATGGGCACACTCATGCCATCTAGCTTCATAACACGCAGCAGTCCTGACCAACCTTCGGTCCCGCAACGTTTATACCGTCTCCCTAAGGTGTGGGGTTATCTAACTTAGCCTTTTGTCGACGGGGCCGGTTTTTGGATGCTGCGCCACATTTCTGGGCTCAGCAAAGCAGCTAGTTAGCATCTCAATATACTCCTCATAACAGTTTGTTGGACCAAGCATTTGAAAAACCCTCTGACTTTCCGTGCCTAGGAAGTGGACCAGTAGCGCTCGCGTCCTCACTCCATCCAGCTTCCCCAGATCCAGAGCCGTGATGTAGGTTTTGAAGGCCCCCAACCAGTCGAGCCATGGTACCGGTGGCTCACCGTGAAGCTCCAGAAAAGGCTGCAGTGGTGTAAAGCACGCCTCCATTTGTTAATCCTTAGTCTCCAAGTGTTATGTTCACAAACCTGGCACAAAGGGAGAGGGACAAGAGGCTGCACTGGAATGGTACTTTATGTTGCAATCCTGGAATTTCCCCATTGTGGGACTAATAAAGGCTTATCTTATCTTAATATACTAGTTGTCATATAACAGGTGCTACACAGTGTGAGGCTGTCTGGGCAAGAGGAAGCCAAAAATGGTGGACGCCCCTATTTATAAGGCAGTGTGGTGGCACACCCGGAAGGTGTCGTCATCACACCATTCTTCACAATAAACTCCACCATCACACTTTCTATGCTCATTTCATCCACGTTCTGTACAGTGCATTCCCAACAGCCATAGATACAGACCTCTCCTTATAGAACCCTAGCGGCCCTGCTACCTAGTGGCCCTACTTGCTAGTGGTCTCGAGTGTTTTACAAACATGTACATGTAATGTTAGACATTAATGTTAGTGGTATTTGCAATGAGAGAGACAAACACAATAGCGGCACTATGCTAAGCTAATTGGGTAAACTATTAAATGGCACAACGATCTGCCCATATAATATTTCCAGTATGCACAATGATAAATGAAAGTGATAAAATTGATTTATTGACAAGAAAGCACCAGGGAATGGGCAAATATAATGGAACCGGAACTGGAGCTGCTCAGGGTCTGGAATGCAGAAGTACGTCACTCTACACTGCGCAAGAGGTCCATTGGCGCCACGGCGGGGATCAAACCCTGGTCTTCCACATGACAGGCGGAGATACTCCCCCTAGTGGTAGGAGATTCACAAACAAATATGGCTCTTAGCATCAGTCAGATTTAAAAATGTAGAGCTATACTAACTTTAAACAGAGCAGTCTTTTTTGTTTTGTTTTTGTATCTTCACAGTTTTGGTCTTCCACAGAATAAAGACCAATAACAGCTGAACAGAACACTCTAGAGACAGAAGTAAAAGTTGCAGTGGGGGAAAAAAAATACATGATTGATATCTTAGTTTTGAACATGCATAAATAACAAAATGGACACATTTTATTCATTTATGTTATTGTAGTAATGTTGGTCTTAAAGATTAATTCAGTTGACTACATGGAGTAAAAGTCACAGGAAATGTTTATTTATATTTCGGTTTGAACAAGTCTATATGTAAAACCAGAATTAGGATTAGATTAGTAATGCACATCTTCTCCAAGTTTGGGGTAGTTAACAAAAATTGTTGTCATGTTAATTTATAAATTTGAAATAAAAACTTAATGCAAAGGGCTGCATTTATTTTTAAAGTTTAACTATTACATAAGATAAGATAAGATAAGATAAGCCTTTATTAGTCCCACAACGGGGAAATTCCAGGATTGCAACAGCACAGGGATAGCAACACTCAGAGCAACAATCAGAAGGCAAGAAAAAAAAAAAAAAAAAACAAGCAAGCAAGAGCAGCTAATATACATATGTACATATTACTATAAAATATATATACACACACACACACACACAGTGCAGAGCATTGTAGCTGGATGGAATAAATACGTATATATATAAACACCCACAGTACGGAGCATTGCAGCTAGGTGGAATAAATATGCAAGTATATAAACACACACAGTGCGGAGCAATGTAGCTAGATGGAATAATATGTAGATATATAAAAACACAGTGCGGAGCATTGTAGCTAGATGGAATAAATATATAGATATATAAATATAAACACACCCAGTGCTGAGCATTGTAGCTAGATGGAATAAATATATAGATATATAAATATAAACACACCCAGTGCAGAGCATTGTAGCTAGATGGAATAAATATGTAAATATATAAACACACACAGTGCAGAGCATTGTTGCTAGGTGGGATGAAACAGCATAACCGTCTATTTAGTTATCCTACATGGTATGATTATGTGCCCATACATATTCTCACCCTCCATAGCGACCGGTATGTTCCTAGTTGTATGCCGGAGAGGACCATTGTGTAAGTCTATTGCATCTTTTGCATTCAAAAAAAACTATTAGTTTGTTACGTCTTTTTGCTATCTCTGCGAGCAGCCCTGCTTAGGTTGTACAGTCTGACAGCCGTTGGTAGGAAGGACCTACGAAACCTCTCGGTTGTGCACCTGGGATGATGTAGTCTGCTGCTAAATGAGCTCCTCAGTGCATCCAGTATGTCCTGCATAGGGTGGAACTCGGACTCCAGCAGAGATGACAGTTTAGCCACCGTCCTTCTCTCTCCTATCTCCTCCATCGGATCAAGGCGTTGCCCCAGGACAGAGCTAGCTTTCTTAATCAGTTTGTTCAGTCTCTTCCTATCGGCTGCAGTAATGCCACTGCCCCAGCAGACCACTCCAAAAGTGATGGCTGATGCCACCACCGTGTCATAGAATGACTTCAGCAGCGCCCCTTGTACACCAAAAGACCTGAGTCTCCTCAGCAGGAACAGCCTGCGCTGTCCCTTCTTGTAGAGTGCGTCAGTATTGTGTGACCAGTCTAGTTTATTGTTCAGATGAATACCCAGGTACTTGTAGGATGTCACCATCTCGATGTCTGTTCCCTGTATATTTACTGGTGCTGTGAGGGGCTGCCCATGCCTGCGGCAGTCCACCACCAGCTCCTTAGTTTTCCTCGCGTTGATCTGGAGGCAGTTCCGATGGCACCAGTCCACAAAGTCCTGGATAAGCCCTCTGTACTCAGCTTCATCTCCGCTGGAGATGAGACCAACGATCGCAGAGTCATCAGAGAACTTCTGTAGATGGCAATGTGTTGTGTTGTGTGAGAAGTCCGCAGTATAAAGAGTGAACAGGAAGGGAGCCAGCACCGTTCCCTGGGGGGGCCCCCGTGCTACTGATGATCGTGTCGGAAACACAGTCCCGGGTTCTCACAAACTGAGGCCGGTTCGTGAGGTAGTCCAGGATCCATGATGACAGGTGCTGGTCCACCCCTGCGCGCAGCAGCTTGTCCTTCAGGATCATCGGTTGGATGGTGTTGAAAGCACTGGAGAAGTCAAAGAACATGATCCTCACCATATTCCCGGGCTTCTCCAGGTGGGACAGAGAACGGTGAAGGAGGAAGATCACCGCATCCTCCACCCCAATGCCATGCTGGTAGGCGAACTGGAGTGGATCCATCGCTGGTTCCACCAGGGGGCGGAGATGAGCAAGGAGCAGTCTCTCCAGGGTCTTCATCAAGTGGGACGTCAAGGCCACCGGTCTGAAGCTGTTCAGGTCTTTGGGGTGGGAAGTTTTTGGTACAGGTACCACACAAGATGTTTTCCACAGCTGTGGTACCCTCCCCAGTTTCAGGCTCATGTTGAAGATATACGTCACAATCCCACACAGCTGGTCTGCACAGGACTTGAGGAGCTTTGCGCTGATGCCGTCCGGTCCCGACGCCTTCCTCGCCTTGATCTTCCTCAGCTCCGTCCTCACCTGGGTCTTGGTCAGGGTCAGGATGGGGGCCTGTGTGTTGGGAGTGGGGGGGGTGTCGGTGGAGTGGGGAGTGGGCAGCAGGACTTGATTTCTTAGTGGCAGCAGTGGTTGTTGTGCAGACAGGGGGGAGGGCAGTTGGTCAAATCTATTGAAAAACAGATTCAGGTTGTTCGCCCACTCCCTGCCCCCCGTGGCCTGGGGGGAGGTATTCTGGAGCCCCGAGATGGTTTTGAGGTTTCTCCAGACCCCGCTGATGTCGCTCTGTTGCAGCTTGTCCTCCATCTTCTTCCTGAAGCTGTCCTTGCCTTCTCTGATCTTTCTCCTCAGCTCCCTCTGTACGGACTTCAGCATCTCCCTGTTCCCCGACCTGAAGATCCTCTTCTTCTCTCTCAGAAGTGTTTTTATCTCAGGGTTGATCCAGGGTTTGTTGTTTGAGTGACGCCGTATGGTCTTGGTGGGAACGGATTTGTCCACACAGAAGCTGAGGTAGCCCGTGAAGGTGTGAATGAGGCCATCGATGTCCTCACCATGTGGATCGCAGAGCTGCTTCCAGGCAGTGGCTTCAAAACAGTCCTTTAGAGTGTCCATTGTCTCCTCAGACCATAACTCCACAGTGTGCATGGCCGGAGGTTGTCTGTGCACTAGGGGTTTGTACACCGGTCGGAGATGAACCAAGTTGTGATCCGATCTCCCAAGTGGGGGGAGTTGTGATGAGGTGTACGCCTCCTTAGTGTTTGCATAGAACAAATCCAGTGTTTTATTGTCTCTAGTGTGGCATGTGACATACTGGGTGAAAGTGGGCAGAATGGGAGACAGTGAAACGTGGTTGAAATCGCCTGAGATGAGGAGAAGAGCATCTGGGTGTTCTGTCTGCAGCCTGCTGGTTACTGAATGGATGACGTCACGCGCTGTCCCAGCGTTCGCCGTCGGATTTGCATAAACAACAATGCAGATCACGTGTGAGTGTTCTCTCGGGAGATATGTAGGCCTCATGCTAACAGCTAGCAACTCAATGTCTTTGCTGCAGTGTCGTTGTTTAACAGTGATATGTCCCGGTCTACACCAGTTGTTGTTAACATACATTATCACTCCACCGCCCCTAGTTTTGCCACTCTCTGGTGTTCGGTCAGCTCGTATCATGTGAAAACCCTCCAGCTCAATGTTAGCATCTGCTGCTAGTTCAGTTAGCCACGTCTCAGTAAACAAAAGGAGAGAGCACTCCCGGTAAGTGCTATCATAACGGGAGATAGCCGCTAGCTCATCTAACTTTCCCAGTATCGACCGTACATTTCCCATGACAACAGATGGAAGGGAGGGTCTGTACCTTATATTTTTTGTCCTCCGCCTTACTCCAGCCCGGCAGCCGCGGCGTTTTCGCCTCAGTTCTCTCGGTATGTCGAGTTTTTCCAGTGGGACCGGGTGGCGGTTAAATGCTAGCAGCTCTTCCCTGTTGTATCGAATCCTGCTATAAACAGTGGCTCCGTCCGCCGGCTCAGGAGACATTTGGGACGATCTGTGTGTCCGTGATATAAGTGGGGTGAAAAAAAAAAGTGATCAAAAGAGAGAGGAAGGGAAAAAAAAAAAAAAAAACTCGGAATCGAGCCGCTGTTGCAAAAGGCAGCCGACTGGTGTGGCGCCGAGAGAATTTAAGTACTATTAGTATTACGGTGATTTTTGTCAGAAATTTGGTAAATATTCTCATCTAAAGATATATTTTTTCCAGATTACATTAATGTATTCTTCTTCTGAATTGCACGCTAATTTTAAATTGACTTTCATTAAATTTAGTAATATTCATTATTTTCTGTCTTGTGAAGATATTTGTTCTCAGTAGATTAAAGAAGAGCATCATATTAATCATGTGAAAACAACAGTCAGAAAATACTGATTTACATTTGTATTTTAAAACATTTCCGTCCATCCATCCATCCATCCATCCATCCATCTTCTACCGAGGAAAAACATTTCCGTATACAAAAAAAATCCTTATGTTCTCATTTGTTCAGACTTCTTTTTTTTTTGAGTATGCCGTGATATAAAGTTCCATTTCTATTAAATTCCATCCATCCATCCATCTTCTACCGCTTTTCCGGAGGTCCGGGTCGCGGAGGCAGCAGTTCAAGCAGAGAAGCCCAGACTTCCCTCTCCCCAGCCACCTGCTCCAGCTCTTCAGAGAGGATACCAAGTCGTTCCCAGACCAGCTGGGAGACATAGTCTCTCCACCGAGTCCTGGGTCTGCCCCGAGGTCTCCTCCCAGTGGGACGTGCCTGAAACACCTCAAGTGGGAGGCGTCCAGGAAGCATCCTAATCAGATGCCCATACCACCTCAACTGACTCCTTTCAATGTGGAGGAGCAGCGGTTCTATTTTGAGCCTCTCGCGGATGACTGAGCTCCTCACCCTATCTCTGAGGGTGAGTCCAGCAATCCTACGGAGAAAGCTCATTTCAGCCGCTTGTATCCACGATCTTGTTCTTTCGGTCATTACCCAAAGCTCGTGACCATAGGTAAGAGTAGGAACGTAGATTGACTGGTAAATTGACAGCTTTGCCTTAGAACTCAGCTCCCTCTTCACCACAACAGCCCGGTACAACGTCCGCATCACTGCAGATGCTGCTCCAATCCGTCTGTCAATCTCTCGCTCCATTTTCCCCTCACTCGTGAACAAGACCCCAAGATACTTAAACTCCTCCACTTGGGGCAGGAGCCTGTCCCCAACCCAGAGAGGACAATCCACCTTTTTCCAGCTGAGGACCATGGACTCAGACTTGGAGGTGCTGATTCTCATCCCAGCCACTTCACACTCAGCAGCAAACCGTCCCAGCAAGAGCTGGAGGTCATTGCTGGATGAAGCCAACAGGACAACATCATCTGCAAACAACAGAAATGAGATCCTGTGGTCACCAAGCATGACACCCTCCATTCCCTGGCTGTGCCTAGAAATCCTGTCCATAAAAATTATGAACAGGATCGGTGACAAAGGGCAGCCCTGGTGGAGTCCAACTCTCACTGGGAATGACTCCGACCGAGTGTTGGCAATACGAACCAAACTCTCACAACGGTCGTACAGAGACTGAATAGCTCGTAACAACAAGCCCAATACCCCATACTCCCGAAGCACCCCCACAAAAAACCACGAGGGACGCGGTCAAATGCCTTCTCCAAGTCCACAAAACACATGTAAACTGGTTGGGCAAACTCCCACCAACCCTCAAGGATTCTCGAGAGGGTAAAGAGCTGGTCTGATGTGCCACGGCCAGGATGAAAACCACATTGCTCCTCCTGAATCCGAGGTTCGACCAACGGCCGGACTCTCCTCTCCAGTACCTTGGCATAGACCTTCCCAGGGAGGCTGCGTGTACTATTAAATTCAGTACACTTTATTACAGACGTCCCGAGAGGCAAAAACAGCAATCAATTTAAAGTTTTACCAAACAAGTTTAAACATTATAAAAAAAAGTCTCTGATTAAAGCTGTTAAAAAAAATCCAACATTTTAACCATCTTAAGTAAAAAAGTTCTGAGAGATGAAAAACTTTGTCAGGAAGCAGCAGTTGGTGTATTCACACTGAATGTATTTACAAGGGGAAAAAAATGAAATTATAAACAACACTGTTGACCTTCTTCCTCTTTTGTGCCAAACATAAATCTCTAAAATTAGCCAGCATCACTCAACATCATTAACTTTCCAAAGTGCAACAGATTTACACAGTAAAAATATACAGGGTGCCCTTTATTTAAACATTGAATATACTTGTTGAAATCATGTACTCTCCTCCCACTGCAGACATTAACAGCTAATCAGTACTGCTATACAAAACTTTACTGATGTGAGGATCAAAGTCAGTCCAGTTTTTACAGGAGCTCTGCGGTTAGGAGATCATTTTATGTACGAGACTCCAAAGACAAAACTTATTGTGATAAGAAACCACATTCAGATTGAAACCAAAGTGAATCATCATCCAACATCAACATTCAAATCACAGAGCTGAAGCTGACGCCACTTCCAAAGACTCTCCTTCCTACACACTACACAGCAAAACGGAGGAGTTAAGAGTCCAGAACCCAAAAAAAGACTAGCGAACGCTACCGTTACACACAGCGGCTTACACAAAACAGATTTTACGCACAGGACGCACGCTTTCAATCGTCAAACTTCTCTGCTTCAACTGGCTCGCTGTAATCACAGCACTCCTTTGGCTTTCTGTTCGCGGCTGTGTCTGTAGTGGAAAAACGGAAATGCAGCTTTTTTTTTTTCAGTGCGCACTAGGATGCAGAGACGTGACCGCCCGCGGTATCCCGGAGTGCAAGAGGTTAATAAAACAAAACACAGAGGATCTCATAAACTGAACTTAAAGCGAGGACGTAGGCTGGAGCCCATGTCCTGGTGACAAGGAATACAAACAAAAAATTAAGGTGATGACATGGGGCCCAGTCCACGCCCTGACAAGTTTATGTTGTGATGTGAAGCTCTCCTCTTGGTTGGCTAATGTAGCGACCATGCGCTGTGCACTACTTTTCAAAATGCTTTATGGGATATTTTGAGTGTACTACACAGTGAATGAAATTTTCAGTTAAAATTTCAAACAGCACTTCAAAATGGCTGATTCACTATATAGTACACTATATGGGGAATAAGTGAACATTTCGAACACAGCATAGGTTAATTTACCAATTTCACTAACCTATAATCTGGTGTTCAGTTTTATCCTATCACTGTGCTAATCAGGGCTTGACATTAACACCCACCAACCTGCCAATGGCGGAAAGATTTTGGCATTGGCCAGTAAGACAACAACTCTTGCTAGCCACTTTGGCAAGTTGTAGTTTTCTTAGACGGCATCTAAAATAATAAACCTATCGCAATGTGAGACTACGAAACTACAACTCCCATAAGCACTATCTGCACAGTGTGTGCTCATTGGTCCACTGTCACCGTGGATGGAGTCCGACTACGGCCCGGTAAAGGAGAAGCCGTGGACAGTCTCCTCCACAGGTCGGTCTCCTGTCCTGCCCCAGTTCACATCGCAACCCAGTGGGAAGAAATACTGTAATTGGTGGCCATTTCTCAAACCGAGCTCAGAGCGTAGCCAGACTCTGTTGCTGTTTCTCCAGACTGGCTGCAAAGTGAACTCACCATGGACAAAGAGAAAGCAGCCAGCAGAGCACACCTGTCCCTGCTCTCAGCAATCAGCTCATCAGGACAACTGCTTCTGATTCTCCATTGCCGCAGCGGTGAGTAGCCCCCAACATCAGCACCTACCTCTGTGGTTAAATATGATTATTTTTAGGGCAAGAAGTTAATCCTCCCCCTCCTCTCCACAGCATGTGGGACACCAAGTGGTGTATGGGGTGGCGCCTATCTCCATTTCTCTGACCCTAGGCCATACAGCTACTGTAAGTAGTGAAAACTACAGTGGGGGGTCAGTCCTCTGGTGGCACTATGCGTTAACTTTCCTTTTTCTATTCTATTATGCTGAGCACCAAGCTAGAAGGCTGAAAGTACCATTTTTATGTGGTCTTTGGTATGACCTGGCCGAGATTTGAACCCACAACCTCCTGGTTGGGGACGGATGTTCTACCAACTAGGCCACCACTCTGGTTTTAGGGCAAGAAGCTCCTGCTTAATGTTCGCAGTTGTGCAAATTTAAGTTTTCTTACGACAGAGAAAAAAGTGACTGCACTGTGATATGTTTCTGTAAAGACAAATGAAGATTCTTCTGAGGTGAACTTCATTTTCTCTATAATTTCTATTGTATTTCATCTTATTAATTTACTTGCTGTTGTGATATGCAGCTTTTTCATGGAAGCAAATCCTCTAAATATGTATTTTTAATGGGCTGGTCCAGGGGTGTCAATAAATGACCCACCAAGGGATCCAAATTTTTCTCTGTGAATTTACAGCTTTATTTCTAGTAAATTCCTGACTTTTTCTACTGATTAGAATTGTTCATGTAAATTTGAGACATTTTTCTCCATGAGACTTTTTTCTCATTAGCTTTTTTTTCTTCTTTTTTCTTATGAAAAGAAGAGGCCCTTGATTTCAATAGCCAAGGGGTAGGCAAAGGGGAGGGGGTAGGGGTCCAAATGAGAATTGGGATGGACCGCACATCTAACCTGTACTTCACTCTCACATTGTAAATATTTTTCTCGACTGTTTTGCAGTATTTACTGCTGTTAATAAATAATTAGACAGTGTTTCTCTTGCTATTTTTATGTATGTCATTTACATTTAAAACAGTTGTAAATTTAATTTAATTAAATTTTAGCATGTCATAGTCAAATTTGATCATATTAAATATTCAGTTCAATTCAACTCTATTTACACTACCCTTCAAAAGTTTGGGGTCACTTAAAAATTTCCTTATTTTTGAAAGAAAAGCACTGCTTTTTTCAATGAAGATAACTTTAAACTAATCAGAAATACACTCTAATATCTAATATACATTACTAATGTGGTAAATGACTATTCTAGCTGCAAATGTCTGGTTTTTGGTGCAATATCTACATAGGTGTATAGAGGCCCATTTCCAGCAACTATCACTCCAGTGTTCTAATGGTACAATGTGTTTGCTCATTGCGTCAGAAGGCTAATGGATGATTAGAAAACCCTTGTGCAATCATGTTAGCACAGCTGAAAACAGTTTAGCTGGTTAGAGAAGCTATAAAACTGACCTTCCTTTGAGCAGGTTGAATATCTGGAAAAAATTATTATTTCAAATACAAATCATTATTTCTAACCTTGTCAATGTCTTGGCTATATCTTCTATTCATTTTACAACTCATGGTGGAAAATAAGTGTGACTTTTCATGGAAAACACAAAATAATTGTCTGGGTGACCCCAAACTTTTGAACGGTAGTGTATATAACGCCATTTCACAACAACAGTCATCTCATAGCACTTTCAACTGTAGGGGAAACCCCCACAATTGCAGAAAGACCCCAGCAATGAGGCAGTCCCTCCAGGATTTCGCAAAGTGCGATCGCGTCAATTCACGCGAAATCAACCAATCAGCGCAACTATTGTGCGACCTTGCAACTTTATCCAATTACCGCAACTTTCCCGCAATTTTGGCCAATCCTCGTCAACTTCCGCCAGTTTCACCAATCAAATTTCAGCTGAGTTGCGCTGAAATGCTCAGTCTAACCAATTAAATGCATCGCTACATCGCGTTCATTTCCATGTTTACAGTAAGTATTAAGGAACGCTTCAGCAAAAACCAGTATGTGATTAAAAAAAAAAAAAAACACTGGAAGCTTTCCTTTCTTCGTCTCCCCCAGCCTGCCAGTGGACGTTTCCGTCCTGACCGCGTGCACGAAGTGCTGGGTTTGTGTTGAAAAACGTCCGCCTGCCCCAAAAGCACCCCGTTGTGGGAGCGCACGTGACAAGTGACTCCATAAAATCACAAACAAACAAGCAAGTCTAACACTGCAGCCAGTGTTTGATCATTTCATACATCTTTACAGGTAAAATCATTACTACACCTTGTTAATGACACGGACATACGCCCCCGCCCTCCCCGCTCCCCCCGTAAATGAAAGATGTGTGTCTGAGGAGGAGGGTGTGTGTGTGTGTGTGTGTGTGTCAAGACACGCAGCAGATAGACAAACAGGTAGGAGTGAGGGATAGAAATTTTGTCTGCATTTTTTCCCGAAAAACACAGACTCCAGTAGACAATACAGACTAACAGAATAAATTACTTTTTTTTTTTTTCCTTTCCGCTCATTACGGAGTGGTTGGGGACCGTAGGGAGTTTTCAAATGAAGGCACTGCAAATAATTTCCACATCTCTACTCTTTAACCCCTTGCACTCTGGTCAATTTCCTTAAAAACGCCAAAAAATAACGTACCCAAAGTAAATCAAAAGCTGTTCTTCAACCCTTTGCAGCATCTTCATGGGGTTGGTCTCATTTAAAAGAAAACACTTTGAATTTTTTGGCAAAACAGTCATAATCTCTCTAAGTGCTCCTGCCACTGAGTAACAGTCATCTAAACATACTGAACTTGAAGAAAATAAAGTTCGCCTGGGTGTTTTTTTGGATACAAATGTTTGCAAATAACACACAGCTGTCAGATCCGGGCGGGAAAATGTGACAGAAATGTAGAACCAAGTGTTATCCAGCTGAGGTCAAAATTTTGTAACAATACCACAAAAAATGAATATATTACACAGCTTTTTGGTCAGGTTGTTCCCAGGCGTTTTTGAACTGTACCAAATTGTGCCAAATGGCACAGTTTGGAAAAACGTCTGTAACTTTTGAATGATTAAATATAGAAGCTTCATCTTGGGCTCAAATGAAAGGTGACACTCTGGGCTGTGTGTGTGTGTGTGGGGGGGGGGTGTTTATTCATTCATGAATGAATGAATGAACAAACAAGCCCCCACACACAAAGAAGCATGCCACGTAAAAAAATTTGTGGCTTTTTTTTTACAAGAAAAAATAACCTACAGTGCACTAAAAATTATATTAAAATATCTGTAATGTAGAAGATAACAACTCCCACCCCCCCGCTACAGAGGACGGATATCGCCCATCGCTACATGACGGAAAGCGGGGACGGTGCGCCGCGGTCTACTACGCACAGTTGTACTAAAATATCTGTAATGATGTAATGCGTTCACGGTCCGGATGCGGCGCACGAACCGTGTACCGCGGCGCATGGACTGACACGGTTCGTGCGCCACGGTCTACTACGCACAGTTGTAATTTACCGATCGGTCAAAAGTCAATTTGATTACAATTTTCAGGGATAAAGAATAATTTAGCTTATAACACTTACCTGTCCACAACAGCAGTGTCGTTGGCAAACTTCTCTTCCTCATTGTCAGACGAACATGACGCTGGTCTGCTTGTTACGGACTCGTGGTTCTGGTCACGCGACCCGGTCAAACCATAATTCCATTATTGCGGTTTTGCAGTTCCATGATTGCGGTTTTGGCGAATGATTTTTCAAAACAAATAAGAACAGTAGTAAGAAAAAAAGACTGGCGAACGCGTGTGTGTCACCCAGCCTTACACAAAACAGATTTTAGGCAAGGGAGGCACGCTTTCGAACTTCTGTGCTTTAATTGGCTGGCTGTATTTGCAGCAGTTGGTAGGCGGGTCCTTCTTGCTAGGTTTTCAGTCATTGGTTCTTCAAGGTTTCAGAAACCCAATTCAAGGCTCTTATTAGTCGAATGAGGGGTCAATCACATCTAAACCAATCAAAGCACTCCTTTGGCTTTCTGTTCGCGGCTGTGTCTGTAGTGGAAGAACGGAAATGCAGGGTTTTTTTTTCTCAGTGCACCCTAGGACGCACAGTGTGCATTCTAGGGCACCCTCGTGCACTCTAGGATGCAGAGACGTGTCCGCCCGCGGTACACCAGAGTGCAAGAGGCTAACATGCATTCAAGGCAATTTAAGTTTCTGTAGTAAGCTGGAAAACCATCAGCTTTAAAATTTGTAATTCTTCAAGTTTTAGTGCAAAAAAACCTCTCCAAACATCACAACTTTTATAGCAACTTTTAAAAAAGCTCCTGTGAATTCAGACTTTTTGAGCTGCAACAATCATAAAAACATCCCGCGAAATCCTGGAGGGACTGAATCAGTTGATCCCCTGTGAGCAAGCACTTGGCGACGGTGGAGAGGAAAATCTCCCTTTTAGTAGGAAGAAACCTCCATCAGAACCAGGCTCAGGTAGGGGCAGTCATCTGCTGCGACTGGCTGGGGGGTGAGGGGATAGAGAAGAAGAAGAAAAGAGCAGACATGTAGCAAGCAAACAGCATGACAGGGACTCAATCTATGGGAGAGAACAAACAGATACTAATAACCAGCAAAAATATTTCATTGAGAGTGAAGAAAGGAATGACGCTCGGTGCATTGTTGGAGGTCCTCCGGCTGTCTAAACCTATTAGTGGCATAACTAAGGGAGGGTTCAGGGGAACCTGATCCCACCCTAACTATAGGCTATATCAAAAAGGAAGGTTTTAACCCTATTCTTAAAAACAGACATCAAGTCTGACTCCCAAATCCGGGAGATCCGGCGTGCTGGCCGGATCATAGCCGATCCCTCACACCCTGGTCACGTACTGTTTGCCCCCCTCCCCTCTGGTAGAAGACTTCGGTCCATCCAGACTAAATCCTCCCGTCACATGAACAGCTTCTTCCCCTCTGCCATCAGACTGCTGAACACTAAGTGACTTATTGACTCTCGTGCACTATGTACAGCAGCTCAACCAGACTCATGTCAATCATCACTGTTTTCTTCCTGCATTACCGACTGCACTATATAGTTCTCCACAGTATCTGCTGCTCGCTAATATATTTTAACTGCTGACCAGTATCACTTACTCTTATTCTACACTTTATTGCATGTATAGTTTATTTCTTTTATCTTATCATGTTTAATGTTGCAGCATTGCACCGAGACAAATTCCTAGTTTGTGTACTACATGAACAATGGCAATAAACCTGATTCTGATTCTGATTCTGATTCTGAAATCCATTGGCAGCTGGTTCCAAAGGAGAGGAGCTTGATAACTGAAGGCTCTACCTCCCATTGTACTTTTGGAGATTCTAGGTATTACAAGTAATCCTGCATTTTGGGAGTGTAGTGCTCTGTTAGCATGATAGGGTAGTATCAGAGCTTTTAAATAAAAAGGGCCCTGATTATTTAGAGCTTTGTAAGTGAGAAAAAGGATTTTAAACTTAATTCTAAATTGTATGGGAAGCCAGTAAAGGGAGGGCAGAACCAGAGAGATGTGATCTCTCTTTCTAGTACCTGTTAAAGCTCTTGCTGCAGCATTTTGGATCAGCTGAAGACTTTTTAAAGATGTTTTAGGACAGCCTGACAATAAAGAGTTACAATAATCTAGTCTAGAGCTAACAAAAGCGTGGATTAGTTTCTCAGCATCACTCTGAGACAAGATGCTCCTAATCTTGGCAATATTACGCAAATGATAGAAGGCAGTCTTAGAAACAAGTTTAATATGAGAATTAAAGAACAGATCTTGATCAAAAATAACTCCAATGTTCCTCATAGAACTATTAAGAGAAAGAGTAACCTCATCCAAACTAAGAGTTTGATTTGGAAAGGTATTTCTAAGGTTTTTTGGACCAGCTAGAATGACTTCAGTCTTATCTGAATTAAGTAGCAAGAAATTACAAGTCTTCCAGGTTTTGATTTCCTAAAGACAAGCCTCTAATTTGGCTAATTGATTACTGTCATCTGGCTTCCTTGACAAGTATAATTGTGTGTCATCTACATAACAATGAAAATGTATACAGTGCTTTCTAATAATGTTGCCTAGCGGAAGCATATATAAACTAAAAAGAATAGGGCCTAGCACAGATTCCTGTGGAACTCCATGACTGAGCTTTGAGTTGGAAGAAATCTCATTATTGACATGAACAAACTGGAACCTATCAGATAAATAAGATTTAAACCACTGCAGCAAAGTTCCATTAAGTCCAACAAGGTGTTCTAGTCTATCAAGTAAAACATTATGATTGATAGCATCAAAAGTTGCACTAAGGTCCAAAAGGACAAGAACAGAAATAAATCCATTATCAGATGCAATAAGGTCATTAGTGACCTTCACTAAAGCTTATTATTTTATTTTATGTTTTATTTTATCAAACTCTAAAAGGTCATTTGGAGTAAACTCATCCAAACAGAAATCAGTTGAAGTAGTTGTAGTAGCTACTGTATTTAAGCTAACGGTGGGAAGAATCAGACTGATTTTATTTCTGATAGATGAAATTTTATTGTTGAAGAAGTTCATAAAGTCCTGACTAGTAAGCTCTAAGGGAATGCTAGGTTTGACAGACTCCTGACTCTTTGTCAGCCTGTCATGGCGCCCGCAGGGCCTTCACCCGTTTCAGCTGTGCACACACCTGTTGTTGATGATCGGCAGCCTTTAAGAGCCAACCCTGCCTGCGACTCAGCACGGAGCCGTCTGCTACACTCAGGAAGGCACTTCGCCCATCCTCAGTCTCACTCTCCGTCCGAGGAAGAGCAACATGGCAATGCACGTAAGCGCTCCTCATCCTTACCTTTTCAAGCTTCTCTCCCCTGTGTACAGGTGGACCCCCCAGGCGGCGGATCCTCTCTCCCCGGCGGCAGCTCAGCATCTCCCCGGCGTCAGAGTAACCTCCCCGCTTCACGACACCGAGCAGGACGCTCACTCCCTGGCAGCCGTCAGCAAGGCAAGCTGAAGCTCTGCATCTCCACTTGCAAAGTAAGCAGCAGTCCCTTATTACACTCTCCGCACTGGTTCAGTGCTAACACCTTTGCTTTGTGTTTCTAGGGTTGCCAGGCGAAGTAAAGACCTGCTCAGCTCCAGCACGAGTCCTGCACTACACCTCACACAACACATACACGCACTCACACACATCACACTGAACAATAAAAGGATAACTTTATCTCCTCGAGTTTGTCTTCTGTCCCCTGGGTCCAGAAAACATGTCACAGCCTGGCTACAGTGCTGAAAAGAAACCTGGGATTATTCTTGTTCTCTTCTTTTAATGCGGAGTAATAACTTGTTCTAGCTTTCCTACGAGATTTTTTTTATAAATTAGAAGTTGATTTCTCCAAGCTAAATAGATTTCATCTAATTTAGAGGAGCGCCTTTTTCTTTGTAATTCACAAGTCTTCTGTTTTAAGCTACGAGTTTCTGTGTTGAACCAAGGAGTCAGAAATCTCTGATTAGACTTTTTCTTTTTTAAAGGGGCCACCATGTCAAGAGTCTGATGCAGGAAAGCTGTAACACTATCTACCATGCTATCAATTACAGAAGGAGCAAGCTCTCCATTGCTTATCTCCGTTGTGTTGACACATGGCATTGAGGAAACAATCTGCTTAAATTTGCTAACAGCATCATCTGAGAGACATCTACTGTAGTAATATTTTTCTTCAGGAACCAAATAGTCAGAAATAGTAAGGTCAAAAGTAAACAGACAATGGTCTGACAGTACAGGGTTATGAGGAGACTAACAGATTTTCTATTTCTATGCCATATGTTAGAACAAGGTTCAACGTGTGATGAAGATAATGGGTAGAATATCCTGCTTTCTGAGAAAACCCCATCAAGTCTAATATTGAATTAAATGACATATTAAAGGTCTGATGACACGTTTTTTTACTTCATCTAACTTTTCAACACATAATACAATATGATGAAATAGGTTGGTCTGTGCAGTTCTAAGTCAAACAGGCTTTTTTTCACCCGAATATCCGACGTTTTCATGAGCACCACGTCACCAAAAGTGTCAGTGGCTGGAAAATCCCCCAGCCATGTTGTAATGTCAACGACAGAACACAGAGCTTGGCTGCCCATTGTACACACAGGATGGAAGGGGTAAAAAACATTGACGATGGTTCAGCACATGTAGTCTAGAATTGGTTTGTGTTGTCCAGTCTTCAGACGGTTATAGTTCCGAAGAATGGGATGACAATGAAGAATCTGGGGGCATCAGACCGTATAGGTTTGAGCCATGCCAAGTGGGCATCGTGCCTAGTGAGTCAGACTCAGAGAGTGACAGTGGAGAGGCACACATGGCCAGCGACAGCAGCGACAAACACACGGCAGGGGAACACCGAGTGTTATGCTTTTGTCACAGATATTGCAACAAATTATTTGTTCATAAATATAATTTATTTAAACCCGATTTTTCAATAAAATCATAGTAGTGTATTCTCTGTTTCTCAGTCATCGGGTTTATTATGTATTATCTTTTGAGTTCTTGTTGTTTTTTTTGTTTTGTACATGTGTTTTATGTGCATTTTGACCCACTTTCAGGTGGGCACTGTCCAAGATTTGCCAGTCCGACCACGCACCCTCTCTCTTTGACAGTCAGCTGTTCATGTTTTGTGTGCATCATCTGCCGTGTTGTCAGCCAGCCAATATTGCCAACACTATCATGACGTGTTAGCCACGCCACACAGCCGTGGTTCTGTTGCGCCCCTTGAAGCGATGTCAGCCCTGGGGCACAACTGTGGTTAACACGTCTCCTCTCCATGTTCACTGGGCGATGTCAGCCCCGAAAGCCAACTGTAAGTGTTTCTGCTTATTTTTGTAAGTCTTCACCTTTTTGGGAACTGTTGTCATCATTCTTATGTTCAATACATGTGCTGTGGTGAATCTGCGTGTAAATCCATTCATCATGACCCTCCGTGTGCTCTTACGCAGGGCACGGACAGGGAGGAAGAAATAATGAGAATTTAGGTGCAAGGGTCACCACAGCACATTTAATACAGAAAGACAGACAATTCCCTAAAAGGTGAAGACGTACAAAAAACACAAACACACTTACTGATGGCGTTTGGGGGCCGGCATCACCCAGCGAACGAAGGAGAGAAGACGTGTTAGCCACAGGTGTGCCCCAGAGCCGACATCGCTTCAAGGACGCACGAGAGCCAAGGCAAACATGGAGTGACTAACACGTCATGAGAGTGCTGAAAATACTGGTAGACTAAGAGCATGGATGACAATACTATGGACCAGCAGTGCGTGACTGGCAAACGGCCGCTAAGTACACACACTGCTGGTGATGGTGTGATGAGAAGCACCTGGGCGAGGACCGGGAAAGATGATCAGCGGGAGTGGCAATCAGCTGGTGATAATGAGAGAGGGGACGTGGCTGGACCGGCGTGCATCAGCATGCGATCACAGAAAGTAGGTCAAAGCTGCGCGTAAATCCATTAATCCTTCCCCTCCTCGTGTGCTCCTCCTGCGTAAAAGCATACGAGGAGCGCACGAGGAGACATGACAGTTGGAGCTGAAGCGTGTGATGTGGTCTTTCATTGCCTGCTGTTTATTTAAGCCTGCGACACAACGCGAAGGCATAGCCGTAAAATTAAAGCAAGAAACCAGAGAAACTGTGAGCTACAAAGCTGCTGTCATTCTAGTCAACAACACTGGCATCCGTTCAGTCGGTTACGTCATGGTGGTGCCGCCCTTCATTCGGTGCGCAGCACCACAGTCCAGTCAGCGGCTGCGGTTTTTTGATGATAACTAGTTTATGCAGGCGCGATTGTAAATATTATATTGATCATCAACAATGACTTTTGGGTTTACACAACATGCTAAAAAATGTCAAAATTGTGTCATCAGACCTTTAAGGCAATCACTATCTACATCTACATGTACTGTATATTAAAGTCCCCTACTTGAGTATAATTATTCTATCCAATTTCAGCACTAAGTCCACTAAGAACTCAGCAAATTTGGATAAAAACTCTGAGTAGGCCGAGGGAGGATGCTCAATATTGAGGACCAGGCCCTGAAAGGAATTATAACATTTTTTGCTCAACATTAACCCATAGTTTGGAATGGTAAATTGTTGTTGTTTTCTTCTTGTAGATTTGATTGGTGGTTGGCAACCAGCTTACAGGTGCTTTACCGCCACGTACTTCACTCTATATCATCATTGCTAAGTGTCCAACTGCTACTCCTCCTCCACAACCAGAACTTCTGAGATTTTGACAGTTTAACTAACCAGAGGGAGTTGATTTGTTTAAACCAACATAATCCTCTTGCCCCAACCAAGTCTCTGTAAGGGATATTAAATCAATCTGATGATTAATTAACAGATCATGGACTAGCAGAGACTTGGGAGTTAGAGACGTAATATTTAACAAACCGCATTTAATTTTTAGATTATGAGGACTAACAGAGGCCATGTCATTAGATTTAGAGGCCACATGTTATAATTTGCTTTTTACCAACTTTTTGTTTAATCACTTTGGGATGCTTATACATTATATTTTTATTTACTTTAGAGGGAGGAGACAATGATTCTCTGATGGGGAAGACAGGGGCTAAGTTGAGGGGTGGCGGATGAAGAGGAGCTGCAGAGAGGTGTGTAAGACTGCGACTCGGCTTCTTGGTCCCAACTCTTAGTTGTCAAGGTTTTGGAACTTTGGATAAAAACGATGCCAGATTGTTAGATAAATGAGATGCACCATCCAAAATGGGATGGATGCTGTCTCACCTAATAATACCAGGTTTTCCCCAAAATGAGTTCCAGTTGTCCATGTAGCCCACATTGTTTGCAGGACATCACACAGACAGCCAGCAGCTGATGGAGGACACGTGGCTAAACATGCCATCACTGGTCAGGTTGGGGAGGGGCCCAGAGAATACTACAGAGGCAGACATTGTTTTTGCAAAGTTACACACTGATTCCACACTAAGTTTTGTAACTTCCAACTGTCGGAGTTGGATGTTGTCAATGCCAGCGTGGATAACAATTGTGGAGTGTTTACAGTTACTTTTAGATTGAGATTGAGATTGAGATTCAACTTTATTGTCATTACACATGTATGAATACAAGGTAACGAAACGTGACTTGGCATTTGGGCACGCTCTGCAGAGCGCATCCAAGGCCGGGGCAGCCGCTAGGCGCCAGTCATTAGCCAGCATTTTCAAATTTGATTCAATGTCGCCTGCTCTGGCCCTGGGAATGCATTTGACTATGGCCGCTGGAGTCTCTAGGTTCACGTTTCTGACTATAGAGTCACCAGTGACCAGAGTTTTTTCCTCAGCGGGTGTGTTGCTGAGCGGGGAATAGCAATTAGAAACATGAACACGTTGGTGGTGAACCAGGGGCTTGCGACTATGCTTCCTTCTCACCGTCACCCTCCCGTTCTCTCCTGGCTGCTCAGAAGAGGTGGGTGCCGGGCAACAGCTAGCAGGCCCTATGGTACGGCGCTCCACTACAACTAAGGGGAGTTCGTCATTAATAACTGGCACTGACAGTGTTTCAATGCAGCGGAACCGGGATTCCAAATCACACAACCTCACCTCGAGTGCCTCAAAAAGACAACATTCATTACATTTACCATTATCATTAAAGGCAGAGGTGTAGCTAAACATCTGACAAAGAGAGCACACCAGAGGAGAAGGGGAAAGAGAGCTAGTAGCCATAGCTAGTGGCTAAACCGAAACTAACACAAACACCGACGAAAGGTGAACAGAAGACTAAAAAGGGTGATTAGGTGACATTGAGTGCACACACAGGTGCAAGAGGCTTGTTAAACAGCAGTGAGAGGTGACAGTAGATGGGGAAAAAGTAAATAAAATGCAATTAAAGGCAATAATCGTCAGGACAGTGAGGAGAGCTAAGCACAGAGCAAACAACACCAGCAGCCAGCAACACAGGAAGTGGCGATACCTGACCACCATACATACACCAAACATAATTTTCCATCCAAAAAATTGTGGCTAGTGAAAAGGCTGAGTGGCTAGTAACTTTGGAAAATCACTAGCCACAGTGGCCAGTAAATGTCAAGTAAAAAAGTTAATGTCAAGCCCTGGTAGAGAGGGAGGGAGGTACTAAGGATCACCTTATTTTTGAAAGGTGCTAAGCCCCCGACACACCCCGTGACATGCCCTCTGACCTGCCCCTGACCTGACCTATGTAAATCTCAGTGGATTATCTCTAATTAGTGTAGATATTGAATGTCAATTTTAAGTGCTTTGAAAAAATAATCTTTGATCTTTGCAATTAGTGGGGGGTATAGAATGTTTATTATAAGTGCTTTTTAAAAATGATCTTTTGACCTGTGAGATTAGTGGGGTTATAGAATGTAAATTATAAGTGCTTTTAAAAATGATCTGTTGCCCATATGGGGTTAGCGTGAGAAAGGGGTTAGCATGAGAATGGAATGTCAGTTATGGGGGAACAGCGTTCAAAGATGACATGTTTTTAGTGCGTTCATTTTACAAAACACACTTCAGTCAGTGACCGAAATAAGCACCACCATTCTCTTAGTTAAAACAGATGAGCTCCACACAGATGTTGAATGGCCAAACCAAAGATATCGTGTTATTCTGAGACCCCTCAAACTTAACACACACACACACACACAAACACACACAATCACATACATACACAACCTTGTTATTTGTCATAATCTGACCTCAGTGTAATCTGTCAAAATGACAAAACAGCTTTCAGATTTCTATGGGTTGGCTTTTTCCAAACATGACATTAATGATTTCCACCAAAAAAGTCAAAAATGTATCTAGGAGAGAAAAATGAGATAAAGGCTGTGTTTTTTAAGAGGATTGACTGTTTTGAAAATTTTTGGATAATTAGGTGACCAGTAGACTCCTTTCAGACAATAAAAACCTACAAATACACCATTTTTCAGTCAATGACCCCTTTAAGTTGCTCTTGAGGGTCATTTACAGCGGTCGGAGAAAATACTGTATGAATCCCCGTTCCTACAGTGATTCGTACAGCGTGTGTAAGGCAGTAGTGAGGCACTTATAAGGCAGAAGTATGTCATTCGTGCAACATTTTTGTGGACAAAATGTGCCGAAAGCCATAAGATCTTCCTATGAACGACCTGAGAGTGCTGTGAGTTGCACAAAAATTTTCGTGAGATGGCAGTAAGTATGCAATAGGAAGATCCCAAGGCACCCTTGCAAAGGACCTAAGAACTCTAGGGCCATCGTACAACAGAAAAGCACCTCATTTTTCAAGAATTCCTCAAGTTGCTCTTGCAAATTGAACAGCAGCTGTAAGAAACTATGCCCCCCTCCATGAATGTCTGCGAACTCCAGAATTCATAGGAATTGGGAGATTCTTACAAACCCATCGTTTGTAAGAATCTTTGTGACCATAGCTTAAACAATGCAAAAAGAGGTATAAGCAATATAGTTCTTAGTTTTTCTCTTCTCTAAGAAAAACTGCAATCAAGGATTCACTAGGAGTTAGTCTTTTCTCAGTAATAAAAAAGGGTATAAATGATAGCACTCACAGAATTTTTCTCTTCTCAAACAGGAGCAAAAAGAGGGAATAAACAGAGCCTGTAGGTTTCCTAGTGATTTGCCTGAGTTTTTTAATGCATTTCCTTTCTCAGAAATGAAAAAAAAGGAAGATTGAAGGATCGGCCAGAGATATTTTAGCTTTTGCTGAATATGGTTGTAAAACACTGAGTGGACTTTGGGTTTAACATGAAGTTTTGATTTTGGGTTTGGATCCAAACTCTAACTTGGTGGAATATTCAAAGCACCCATGGGTTAAAAACCATAGATGTGACGTCACAAAACTTTCTTGCAATTCTAAATTTATGTTCATCTTTGATCATAGCAATATAAATATCTTGAGAGAAAAAAAGGAGAGAGAGAGAGACTAGTCAAACCCACTTGAAGCTGGATCTCAAGGTGGACAAACTGAACCCAAATGAACTCGGATCTAAACAAGGTGTAAAGAAATTAATGGTTTACAATAATTTTCTGCCAAAAGGCAAAGTATGGTGCAAATGTGCACTTTAGATCTTACCAATAGATACGTTATGATACGATATACTTTTATTGTCCCTGTAGGGAAATTCGTATTGGACTTAATAGTAGTGGTGCTGCATACATTGTAATAAATAGAGTTGACAAGCTTAGGAAAAAGCAACCAATAACAACGATCATACATAAGTCCATTAAATTAAACACAATTAATAAGCAAAGCCATCAGCAAAACACAATAATCAGTCTTTTAAGTTATAGCATGTAACCACAGAAATTGGACATATAAATAGGCTCTGGATCACATCAGAAAGTATTGCACACATCTGATTTAGATAGAAACTTGACTTTTGTTAAGGATACTAATGGAAAAGGGCACAAAGGAATTTTTAAAATGACTCAGTCTAGACTTGGGACTCTGCATCTTCTGCCTGATGGCAAAAGCTCATACTTTCTCACCCTTTATCAGCAGACTGGTGTCCATCTTTAAATTCAGTGGGAAGAAACATAGAATGATCAGTCTTCATGGACACGCAGCTGGGTAAAGCAGAAGCTGGTCTTTGCTGGGGGACACTGAAAGAAATGTCAACATCACACATATTTATTAAAGGGACAATCCACTCAAAACATCAAAATGCAGTTATCATTATATTAAATTTATGGATAACATGTTATAATTCAGTTTATTTTGTAATTCAAAAAGAAGATATTTATTCAGTGTTTTTATAGTTAACTAATAAAATTGCAATTTTTTTTATGAGTTAAAGGCTTCTGTGGATAACATGTAAAATACAGGTGCATGTCAAAAAATTTAGAATACTGTGAAAAATTCCATTTCTTTTTTATAATTTATTTCCCAAAGTGTGTGTTACAACTTTAGGGGGATCACACTCCTCAGCCTCCCTGGGAAGGTCTATGCCAGGGTACTGGAGAGGAGAGTCCGACCATTGATCGAACCTCGGATCCAGGAGTAGCAATTTGGTTTTCGTCCTGGCCATGGCACATTGGACCAGCTCTTCACCCTCTTGAGAATCCTCGAGGGTTCATAGGAGTTTGCCCAACCAGTCCACATGTGTTTTGTGGACAAGGATAAAGCATTCAACCGTGTCCCTCGTGGTCTCTTGTGAGAGGTGCTGCGGGAGTATGGGGTATCGGGCTCGTTGTTAAGAGCTATCCAGTCCCTATATGACCATTGCAAGAGTTTGGTTCATATTGCCAGCACCCTTTCAAACTCGTTTCCAGTGAGAGTTGGACTCTCCCAGGGCTACCCTTTGTAACCGATCCTGTTCATAAGTTTTATGGACAGGATTTCTAGGCACAGCCAAGGACCGGAGGATGTCATGTTCAGTGACCACAGGATCTCATCTCTGTTGTTTGCAGAAGATGTCGTCCTGTTGGCTTCATCGATCAATGACCTACAGGTCTTGCTGGGACGGTTTGCCGCTGAGTGTGAAGCGGCTGGGATGAGAATCAGTACCTCCAAATCCGAGTTCCATGGTCCTCAGATGAAAAAGGGTGGACTTTCCTCTCCAGCTTGGGGACAAGCTCCTGCCTCAAGTGGAGGAGTTTAAGTATCTCATGGTCTTATTCACGAGTGAGGGGAGAATGGAGCAAGAGATTGACAGATGGATTGGAGCAGCATTTGCAGTGATGTGGATGTTGTACCAGTCTGTTGTGGTGAAGAGGGAGCTAAGCTCTAAGGCAAAGCTGTTGATTTACTGTTCAGTCTACATTCCTATCCTCACCTATGGTCAAGAGCTTTGGGTAATGACCGAAAGAATGAGATCACAGATACAAGCAGCTGAAATGAGCTTTCTCTGTAGGACTGCTGAACTCACCCTTAGAGATGAGGTGAGGAGCTCAGTCATCCAGGAGAGGCTCAGAGTAGAACTGCTGCTCTTCCACATCGAAAGGAGCCAGTTGAGGTGGTTTGGGCATCTGATCAGGATGCCTCCTGGACACCTCACACTTGAGGTGTTTCAGACACGTCCCACTTGGAGGAGACCCTGGGGCAGACCCAGGACTCGCTGGAAAGACTACATCTCCCAGCTGGCCTGGGAACATCTTGGTATCCTCTCTGAAGAGCTGGAGCAGGTGGCCAGGGAGAGGGAAGTCTGGGATTCTCTGCTTGAGCTACTGCCTCCACGACCCGGACCTCCGGAAAAGTGGTTGAAGATGGATAGATTTCCAAAAGTAAAATTTCATTAATTTATATTGCTAACAAGTAAAAGGAAATACTTCCAAGTCTATTTTGTTTTGATTTTGGTGATTATAATTCATAGTTTAGGAATATTTAGTATTTCATATTATTAGATTATTACTTAAAATCAATCCAAATAGCTTCTCTCCTCACCTTTAACAGGCAGAGGAGCATGATCTAAGGCAAACTGCTATTATGATGCCATTTATCTGTTAGTACAGATTGATGTGTGCTGGGGAGAATGAAAGCACCAAGGTGCTGATGCCTTGGTGCCAGAGCCTTGGCGGAGGTATGCGTTCTGGGATCATTACCAAAATGTTATGGGTTCCTCTCTAGCCCAAGGACCACCTCTAGTAAAAATTTCATCCAGATCAATTCAATAGTTTTGGAGTACACTCATGCGCAGTGAAAATAATCTGCAGTACACATACCCATACTGTTGGCGGCAGCCAAGAGCCACCAAAGTGATTTGGACAGCTGTTATCCAAACACAAAAGAAGATCACAGTGGTAGATGTTTTAAATGGCGGAAGCGATGGAGGTATGTGAATACAATGACAAGACAAACAGGAGCTTTTGCTGGTTAGAGGCAGAGGAAGAAAGCAGACGGGCAACAAGACATTTGTTCACCCAGTATTGGCGAATTCCTCAGTACTTCCCTCTGGCGGGAGTTTCCGGGTGCATGTGCAGTTCACTGCAACCATTTGTGGGTGAAGAATGTTGGGACTTGGAGTTTTACCTCATACTTCCTCTTCAAAACTAAACCGTAAAACCAGTTTGAAAACAATCAATGTGATGAATAAATGATGTAGTTGCTGAATATGTGTTTTTTTTCAGTAACCGCTATTTTATAACAGTTCAGCGCCACGTGCCGTAAAAAACATGCTGTGTTGTGCTGTAAAAAAGTTACACTGCCACCTTTAGTGGCCCGGCATAGTTATTACAATACCTTTTTTCCTGGCTCAATTGACAATAAAAGTGAGTTAAATTTGTGTTTATTTTGAAAACAAAGCCTTATCTCAGAATTTTGGCATATTAAAAGTCAAGAAAATATAGTGATACAATGATACAAGCCTTTAGTTGCACTTAATTTTAACCGGGCAAGCTAAAACAGACAGGCGGACAGACAGATGGACAGATACAACCACAGACACATTGAGTGATTACTGTATGCCTCTCCGTTTCACCGAGGCATAATGACATGCTCATTCACAAAGTGAAATATGTTTACGTAATGTCCACACCCTGGCCTAATTTACTAATATCCCAAATGGCAGATACTAACTTGCACAAAGCAGCATGAAACATTGTGTTTCCTCAGTGAATGCTCTGTAGGGGATTTACTGAAAAACAAGTGACCCACAATCTCTGTTCATCAGTTTACTTAAGGAGAGATTAAAGTAAACTAACACTTAATTTGTGTAACCGAATATTTTCTAACCCACTTATAAGGTCCTGGAGAAAATAATCAGACGAATCTGCCATGTTGAATTCCCTTTATTACTGCCGGCAGGAAAGAGTGCAGAACCAGCAAGCACGAGGTTTTTGCACCGCTCTGTTCAAACAAAGGAGGCATCTGGTTTTAAAGGCTCCCCCAGAGCCCCTGCCACATTACCTTATATGGATACATAGAAACTGCGAGGAAGTACTAGAACATTCTGGCACTAGCCTTCAACTGAGCATAGTCACACTCAGGGCATGTATTAGCGGCAATTGTACAGAAGAAGAAAGACATTTAAACATAACTGCACATCACCTAAATTGCACAACAGATTAGTGTACAAGCAATAAATTTCCACCAGGATGAACATGTGAAAAATAAATTTCTACCACATTTCCCTTCTCTTGATCATATATGATCACACATAATGTACAAGACAGCCAAAGCAAACATCAGTGAAAGTACACCCTAATTAGGTTTAAACTATCACATCATGGACAGTGACATAGAATAATGGCATGTGCGAAGAGTCACAAGAGGCTGCTTCTGGATACGCACTCAATAAAGGCCAAGCAAAGGTGCGATATAATGTGGCAGGTATGGGGAGGGCTATCTATTTTATACGCTAATTAGTCTTTATTGACATAGTCACCACAGTCGTTATCATATATGTCAATAGAGTAATTGTTGGAATCATGCACTTCGCGTCTTGTTTGGAGCAAATCGGTTGATGGGGCAGAGTGGTGAACCGATGAGTATGATCAGTCCAAGCAGGAAAACGACAGGGCCACCCACATATGTCATGTCTGCCGTGGTCCAAGCTTGACGAAACCCCCGATGTCCTTGGCGGCAATCCTCTTCAGCATCCTGGTGCTTCAACAAGTCTATGTTGTCCATCATATCAGTATCAGTGTAAATGGGATGTATGCTGTTTGTTTCTTCTGAGCAGCGTTCGGCGTACACTCAGGTTGTTTGTGACGGCTGTCAGGTGCAACAGTGTGTGGTCTTGTATCTTCACACGGCTCAGCTTCTTCTCGTCCTAGTCTACAACGTGGGTGGTGATTGTGGCTAATCACCCGCATCTGCTTCTATTCCTCTTCTGGTCTGGATTCTTCTGGCTTGACTCCTGGGACCTTTCTGCAATGCGTTGTGTGAATCCATGTTGCCCTCTCAGCAATTTTCACAGCCATAAACGTTGTCAAAAGAACAAAAGAAGGAGCCAAACTCCTTGGCAGAAAAAGCTGAACTCCATTCGGGGAACTCCGTTCGGGGTGATCAGCCTACGTCGACGGGCGAAGATTGGCAATCAACTATCCCACTGCCTGACACCAAGAAATGTAACCGTATATTTTCTAACCCACTTATAAGGTCCTGGAGAAAATAATCAGACGAATCTGCCATGTTGAATTCCCTTTATTACTGCTGGCAGGAAAGAGCGCAGAACCAGCAAGCACGAGGTTTCTGCACCACTCTGTTCAAACAAAGGAGGCATCTGGTTTTAAAGGCTCCCCCAGAGCCCCTCCCACATTACTTTATATGGATACATAGAAACTGCGAAGAAGAACTAGAACATTCTGGCAGTAGCCTTCAACTGAGCCTTCAACTGAGCATAATACATAGTCATGTATTAGCAGCAATTGTACAGAAGAAAAAAGACATTTAAACATAACTGCACATCACCTAAACTGCACAACAGATTAGTGTATAAGCAGTAAATTTCCGCCAGGATGAACATGTGAAAAATAAATTTCTACCACATTTGTATGCTTGTCCTCTAAGTTTGAGAACAAAAGCTGTTTAGTCTTTTATTGTGACAATGTAAATAGCAGGTCAGGTAATGGATTATGATGGATTTTTTACAACTCAGAATCAACACAACAGACTGAGAAATTGTAGCACCTGTGTAGCAAAAAGGGGTATGTGAACACACATGCCTTGTATACAACCGTAAACAAAATTGTTGGTACCCCTCTGTTAATGAAAGAAAAACCCACAATGGTCACAGAAATAACTTGAATCTGACAAAAGTGGTAATAAATAAAAATTCTATGAAAATTAACCAATGAAAATCAGACAATGCTTTTGAATTGTGGTTCAGCAGAATTACTTTAAAATACAAACTCATGAAACAGGCCTGGACAAAAATGATGGTACCCCTAGAAAAGATTGAAAATAATGTGACCATAGGGACATGTTCAACCAAGATGTGTCCTCTAATTAACATCACAGGTGTCTACAAACTTGTAATCAGTCAGTCGGCCTATTTAAAGGGTGACAAGTAGTCACTGTGCTGTTTGGTGACATGGTGTTTATCACACTAAACATGGACCAGAGGAAGCAAAGGAGAGAGTTGTCTCAGGAGAGAAAGAAAATTATAGACAAGCATGCTAAAGGTAAAGGCTATAAGACCATCTCCAAGCAGCTTGATGTTCCTGCGACTACAGTTGCACATAATATTCAGAAATTTAAGATCCATGGGACTGTAGCCACCCTCCCTGGACGTGGCCGCAGGAGGAGATGGGTAATACGAATGGTAACAAAAGAGTCCAGAACAACCTCTAAACACATTCATGGTGAACTTCAAGATCAAGGTACATCAGTGTCAGATCGCATCATCTGTCGTTGTCTGAGCCAAAGTGGACTTCATGGGAGATGACCAAGGAGGACACCACTGTTGAAAACAAATCATAAAAAAGCCAGACTGGAATTTGCCAAACTGCATGTTGACAAGCCACAAAGCTTCTGGGAGAGTGTCCTATGGACAGACGAGACAAAACTGTAACTTTTTGGCAAGGCACATCAGCTCTATGTTCACAGACGCAAAAATGAAGCATACCAAGAAACGAACACTGTCCCTACTGTGAAACATGGAGGAGGTTCTGTTATGTTGTGGGGCTGCTTTGCTGCATCTGGCACAGGGTGTCTTGAATCTGTGCAGGGTACAATGAAATCTCAAGACTATCAAGGTATTCTAGAGAGAAATGTGCTGCCCAGTGTCAGACAGCTTGGTGTCAGTCGCAGGTCATGGGTCTTGCAACAGGATAATGACCCAAAACACACAGCTAAAAACACCCAAGAATGGCTAAGAGTGAAACATTGGACTATTCTAAAGTGGCCTTCTATGAGCCCTGATCTAAATCCTATTGAATATCTGTGGAAGGAGCTGAAACATGCCGTCTGGAGAAGGCACCCTTCAAACCTGAGACAATTGGAGCAGTTTGCTCATGAGGAGTGGGCCAAAATACCTGCTGAGAGGTGCAGAAGTCTCACTGACAGTTACAGAATCGTTTGATTGCAGTGATTGCCTCAAAAGGTTGTGCAACAAAATATTAAGTTAAGGGTACCATCATTTTTGTCCAGGCCTGTTTCATGAGTTTGTTTTTTAAGATAATTCTGTTGAACCACAATTCAAAAGCATTGTCTGATTTTCATTGGTTAATTTTCACAGAATTTTTATTTATTACCACTTCTGTCAGATTCAAGTTATTTCTGTGACCATTGTGGTTTTTTCTTTCATTAACAGAGAGGTACCGACAATTTTGTCCACGTGTGTACATGCTGCTAAAACAGCAACTGATAATGTACCATTGACTTTAGACATTTTTTTTTTGTCTAAAGCACAATGCCAAAAAATGCAAGATAATAGGAACGTACCTACTTTGCACCCAGCCAAACCCCTTTAATACGAGTCCATTCTTTTGAGAGCAAAGTGTGTGCACAGTCAATCAGTATTTGGCATTTGATAATGGTGCAAAGCATGAAATGGACTATGAGCTGGAAGAAACTTCTTAAACCACTGGTGCAAGAGGCAAAGTGTGGTCCAAATGCACGCTTTAGATCACAACAATAGATCCCAAAGTGATCTCTGATGTAAATGCTGTTCTTGTTTCTCTGGACATAATGTTTTCAAAGACAAGACACAATCAGTAGTTTACAGTCTCACTGTCAGTGCTGCTGCCTCAGCAGCAGAATAATCATGAGATTCAAGGAGTCCTAAGAAGTGGATTCAGGTGTGTCTGGAGTTGAGTTTCCCTTTCACCCAATCATCTGTTCCTCCTCCTCCTATAAAAGCTGCTCTCTCTCATCAGTCTGTCCCAGATTGTCAGTGTGATTAGTTGCTTCCCAGCACTTATTAACTTAAATCTAGGAAACAGCTTTATTCTGCCCTGGTTCCTTGTTACCCCAGCCTTGACTTCATTCAGCCCTGGTTTGCCCTCATTTCTCCTGAACTCACCCCAGACAGTACAGCCCCAGCATGCACACCCGTCCCTGTCGGCAATCACTGCACGTGGGTCTCTAAGCCAGAATACCCACATACTCATCCATTCTCAACAGACTGGTGACTGTCTTTGAAATGAACAGGATGACTCATAGACCAGTCACTCTTCATGACTGAGTACAGGAGAGGCTGGTCTCTACAGGGGAACACTAAAACAAAAAATACCACACATTTATTAAAGAGATACTTCTTTCTAGTTTTATTTTACATGTCACCATTTTTTTCTCAGTAAATATATTTTTAAAGGTGCTACTGTCATGAAATTTTCACCAGATGTTTATAGCAATCCAAGAAATCCATACAAAGAAACCAAAGCAAATAAGTGCAGAAATTAAGTTATGTGGAATAAAATGGGATGACACAGGGAAAAGTATGGAACATGACTACTGAAAGTTATTTAATACTTCACACAAAAGCCTTTGCTGGTAATAACAGCTTCAAGGCACCTCCTGTATCAATAAACTAGTCACATGCATTGCTCAGGTGTGATTTTGGCCCATTCTTCCACACAGTCTTCATATCTGGGCCTCTTCTATGAACTCTGATCTTTAGTTCTTTTCAATTGGATTCAAATCAGGTGATTGGCTGAGCAATTGACAGATTTTTATCAAGAATGTACATTTTTTCCCATGAAGTTTGTCAGTACCGTATGCTGAAAAACAGCCCTACACCATGATGTTCCCACCTCCAAACTTCACTGTTGGCATGGTGTTTTCGGGGTAATGTGCAGTGCCATTTCTCCTCCAAATATGGTGTGTATGTTTTATGGCATCCAAAGAGTTCAGCTTTGGTCTCATCTGACCACACTATATTCTCCCAGTAATAACAATGATACATCAGATTTATAAAGCGGTTTTCATAGACACTCAAAGATGCTTTACAATGGATACATTAATCATTTACTCCACAAACATGGATAGTGCTAAGCTACTACTGTAGCCACAGCTGCCCTGGGGCAGACTGACGGAAACGTGGCTGCCAATCTGCGCCAATGGCCTCTCCGACCACTACCGAACATTTATGCTCAGTGTTATGGACACGAGAGGCAAGGTAGGTAAAATGTCTTGCCCAGGGACACAACGGCAGGATGGCTGGGGAGAGCGGGATTCGAACCGCCAACCCTCTGGTTATTGGACGACCTGCTCTACCTCCTGAGCCACCACCACCCACAATTCCACCCTCCATTCCATTTTTGCTGAGCATCAAGCTAGACGGCAGGAAGTTCCATATTTATATGGTCTTTGGTATGACCCAGCCAGGACTTGAACCTTGACCTCCTGGTTGTGGGGCGGATGCTCTGCCTCTAGGCCACCACTTCAGTATCTAACGGCCTTGTCCAAATTAGTTAGGTTAATTGGAGACTCTAAAGTGGCCCTAGGTGTGAATGGTGAAGAGACTGGCACTGTACCGTGGCTGCCTCATCCATCCAGGTGGATGCCCTGAATTTCCCTCTGGGATTAATTAATTATACAAAATACAAAAAAAAAATGTTGTGCAGCAAACTTTAAATGAGCTTCAACATGTTTTTTCTTCAGCAGTGGAGTCTTGTGTGGTGAGCGTGCATACAGGCCATGGTGGTTAAGTGCATTACTTATTGTGTTCTCTGAAACAGCTGTACCTGCTAACTCCAGGGGGTATTCCAGAAAGCAGGGTTAACATAGCCTGAAATAAATGCTGAACTCAAGGTTAAGTGAACCTGTCTGAACTTGAAGTTTCTGGTTCCAGAGCTCAGGTTGTGACTCTGTTTGACCAACTCAGAGTTGACTGACCTCGAGACGTGTGCGTTCACGGCAAGCCTACTAATGTCACACACGGCTCTAGGGAGCCGCGCAATAAGAGCCAAGGGCGAGCCAGTGAGTCGTGATGTTTTATTGAAGGTAAGGGTGAGGGATGAGGGAAGCACAGATACTCAACACAATAACACTCATGAGCAGTACAGCGACAGAGAACACCGTTGGCACCGGGCGTAGGGGTACACAACAAGAGGGCTCACAGCAGGTAACACTCACGGGTTAAGCAGCCAGAAGAATAGAGAGCTGGCACTGGGCAAAGGACTCCAATACACAGATCACTCTTACAAGGTGGTACTCCCAAGTGATACAGTAAGGCAAGTAGCGGGTTAGCACCGGACATGGGGGTACCAAGGCACAAACTCCTTACGGGAAACACTTACGAGTTGTGCTGAAGATGAGGCAGGGGCTGGCACCAGACGAAGGGGCTCCAGCCTAGCAGTGCTTATGTCGCAGCCCCGAGTCATCGAGGCTGCTCCTATTTATTCACATTGGCAGCGCCCCAGCTGATGAGGACTAATTGGCCCCAGCCGTCCGTAATGCTGCCAGCTGGGAGCCTGCTGAGACGCTGCTCAATGGGAAGCAGGGATGAGGGAAAACATGGGCTGAGTGCTGAGATGGCATCTCAACCCATGGTGACAGAGCCTCCCCCTCAAGGTCGGGCTCCTGAACGACCAGAAACACCCCAGCCCCCCCCCCCACACACACACACACACACCTAGGGTGGGAGGAAGGGAGGCAGGGCCGGAGGGGACGAAGTAAAGGGAAACACCAACAGGCCAATGTAGGGTAACAGGGCAAAAAAAAACCAACCCAAACACAGTACTCTACATTGCACCAAAAAAAAATGACAAAAAACGGATAAAGCAATTACGGAGTGTGGACAACAGAACAAACACTACTCCATAATGCAAACAAAACTAAGAACAGGACAAGAGTGACAAAGAAAAAAAAAACGCTGAGTACGGGTAAAGGAAAACCCACAGCACTACGGATATAGAAATACCCACAGTCACCTAAAGAAAAAGGAAATGCTGAGTACGGGCAAAGGAAAACCCACAGCACTACGGATATAGAAATACACACAGTCACCTAAAGAAAAAGGAAATGCTGAGTGCGGGCAAAGGAAAACCCACAGCACTACGGATATAGAAATACCCACAGTCACCTAAAGAAAAAGGAAATGCTGAGTACGGGCAAAGGAAAACCCACAGCACTACGGATATAGAAATACCCACAGTCACCTAAAGAAAAAGGAAAAGCTGAGTACGGGCAAAGGAAAACCCACAGCACTACGGATATAGAAATACCCACAGTCACCTAAAGAAATGAAAGTGACTGGAACGAACGGACAACTGCAGAGTATGGTCTGATAGGAAACAAAACATAACTCTACAATGCAAGGACGAGGCTAAAAACATGGTACAAAAAGTAAAATGCTGAGTACGAGGAATGGAAAACACACAGCACTATGAAAACACAGCCACCAACAGGACAAAATATTACACCCGAGTGACCTTAATAATGATAAAAGAAAAAGTGACACCCGAGGAATATGGCAGGCAGAGTCCAAAAATGGCCGAGATGGCTCCGGAGATCTCCCCGCCCATTGTCGAGTTGGCGAACCAGGGAAAGGGAAATGTTCGGACGGCGAACTCCGGACCCAGATCCCAGGAATCCAGTCCACCGGCAGCCGAACCAGGCCACCCAAAGGCAAACACAGACCAGCAGGGGGAACCAGATCACCGAACCAAAAGTTTTGTGGGGCGGGTCGTCGACCCGCAACACTCAACCACCAGGACCGTTGAGACGAAGGGTCAGAGCGGGTCCCGGTGGAAGAGGCTCAGGGGAGAGCCGATGACGAGGGCGATGAGCGTCAGGCCGCAGGGAAACGGCCACCTCCTCACCGGACCTGGACAACACTGGGGCAGCACCCACGTCGGACCCCGATCGGGCCTTAGGCGAACCCACGTTGGACCCCGATTGGGTCTCGGGCAAACCCACGTTGGACACTGCACCAGAACCGACCTCCAACGTCGAACCTGGACCCTCCAGCACCACGAGGAACAGCGACTCCTCGCCGGTGACCCTGAAAGAAGGCTCAGAAGAGAAAACAGAACCGGGATCAGGATCACCGGCAGCGCCAGAACCCGGCGAGACGAGCTCAGACGCAGCGGGCGGCTGCACCCGGCTCGTCTCCCCTAGAGACAGGCTGAAGTGCTCAAAGATAAAAAGGGAGAAAAGAAAGGAGAGCACTCGCCTGATCTCAGGTTCTGACGCCATCCAGGACTGCAAAGATCCAGGATCCGTCGTCAGGAGGTCGTTGTCAGGCTCCCATCCAGCCGCGTCGGGCCCCGCAGCCAGCACGATGGTCAGTGCAGCTTGAGATTCCTCCAGCTCCGGTAACCCCGCCGACGATCCACTCGGCGTGAAGCCAGAAGAATCTCGTCCCGCTGGACCAAACCGCTCCTCCGTGGAGACCCGGGGACGCTCAGTCGTCGGCGCAGACTCCACGCAGCAGTCAGTCCCCCTCCTCCGTCCGCAACGTAGCTGCGGAACCACAGGCCCTCTCCTTATCCCACACACAGAGGATGCGGGATTAGGAACACAGGTTACAGCAGGTGGGGGGAGTTCAGGGAGCTGCGAACCCTGAACTCCTCCTCCAGGAATGTGACAGAGCAAATCATTAAGCAGATGTGAAAAAACTATGACTTGCCTGCCTCCTGGAGGTTGAGTATCGCCTGCTGTGGTGGATACTGCTTCTTCCTCTCCCCGCCCGGCGATAACGGGTGACCCCCCGGGAAATCGTCTGAGGATCGCTCGCGTTGTCTCCAGCAGAGAGCTCGCCAGGCCGGAATTCCAGGCACACACAGCAGTCAGGAAGCGCGTCGAGGAGGAGGGGGAAACAGCCGGGGTGAGCCAGCCCGGATGTCCAGGGATGACAGCGGGGAAATGAGGCTCAGGGAACGAGGCTGTGAAAGCTCCACACTGACGAGGCGAGGAGGTGACAGCTGCGTGGGAGGAACGGTCCTGACGGCGGCCCAGAACTGGATCCGGACGAGGTTCGTGCAGAGGTGACTCGGCGATGTGATGACGGCTATTCCCAGGGGACGAAGCGAGGGGGGAACCCAGGAATCGCCGCTCCAGATCGGAGATCGAGGCGAGGAAGGCGTCGAGCACGGGAAAGCTTCGTAGCCCTGGAGTCCTCTCCATCAATCTCACTGCCGCCGCCACATGCCTGAAGATGGTGACAGGGAACACAGTGGAGCTCGCGACAGCCACTCGACCCCAGACATAACTGCTGTCAGCTGCGGCTCCTTGAAGGGAATCCCGAGTGACGTGGCGCAGGTCGGGGGAAGCCCTCTGGTTGGCGCGAACTCCCGGACTGGAATGGCGGCAGGAACGGGATCCCGAAGCAGGGGGAAACGTCGCCCACTTCGGCTTCCTGCCGGGATTTCCATCCAACCCGCTGAGCTTCTCTCGCTGTGTACCTGTGGCGCCTATCCTGGCACTGTCCTCGAGATGGTACACAGAATGAGGGTAACAGTCCAGGAGTTCCTCAGCACGGCCCGGATGCCAGCGTCTCACGTTGGAGGCGTCGTGCAGGGTGAAGAGCGGCCCGTCGACAGCCTCCGAGATGGACCTCAGCTCGTCGCCCTGGTGCCGGAAGTGACTCCTGGGAAACGGCATACTAACAGCGCAGACACCCGGACAGAAAGGTACAAATCCACGGCGACTCACGGCCGCCGGTAACTCGTCTGGCTGCGACATACTGTCACACACGGCTCTAGGGAGCCGCGCAATAAGAGCCAAGGGCGAGCCAGTGAGTCGTGATGTTTTATTGAAGGTAAGGGTGAGGGATGAGGGAAGCACAGATACTCAACACAATAACACTCATGAGCAGTACAGCGACAGAGAACACCGTTGGCACCGGGCGTAGGGGTACACAACAAGAGGGCTCACAGCAGGTAACACTCACGGGTTAAGCAGCCAGAAGAATAGAGAGCTGGCACTGGGCAAAGGACTCCAATACACAGATCACTCTTACAAGGTGGTACTCCCAAGTGATACAGTAAGGCAAGTAGCGAGTTAGCACCGGACATGGGGGTACCAAGGCACAAACTCCTTACGGGAAACACTTACGAGTTGTGCTGAAGATGAGGCAGGGGCTGGCACCAGACGAAGGGGCTCCAGCCTAGCAGTGCTTATGTCGCAGCCCCGAGTCATCGAGGCTGCTCCTATTTATTCACATTGGCAGCGCCCCAGCTGATGAGGACTAATTGGCCCCAGCCGTCCGTAATGCTGCCAGCTGGGAGCCTGCTGAGACGCTGCTCAATGGGAAGCAGGGATGAGGGAAAACATGGGCTGAGTGCTGAGACGGCATCTCAACCCATGGTGACAACTAAGGCAGCATGTGTTGAACACAGAGACCACAAGCAGTGGAGGAAGAGAGAGATAATTATTCCTCTGAGAAAGAGTTACAAGCACTCCTGGAGGCATATGAGGAGTGGGGAAAAAATCACAATCAAGAAGAAAAAACAGCAACATCAGCCAAAGATACAGGAAGCTGACCTGCAAAGAACTGCTGACTGCATGAAGAGAGTGTTTTGGATTCTTCACCAGAGGACAATCTATATATAAGTTTATACAAGTATTTCTGGAAGATTTGCAGTGATCAAGCCTCTTAGTAACATAACTAGAGTGCCGTACTCTGATGTGAGAGGTTGAGTTTTAGCTCCAGCTTGGACGTCTTTTGGGTCAAATTTATTTTCCATTAAAAAAAAGTAAGTGTTCAGAATAATGTGGTGTTATAAATCAAGTGCATTGCAAGGCAGTAGGCTATTATACAACCTTTATCATTACATTCAGATAGAATGGCTTTTGCTACAAAGATTTTTTTTCATGTAAATTTATACCTTTTTTCATAAATTTGCAGCTTTTCGTGTAAATTTGAGAGCCTTTTTTCTTGTAATTTTGCTATTTATAATAGTAACTAGAAAAGCACTCGGAGAGCGCAGACCTCCGCCAAGCGCCACAGTTCCCCCCAATAGAGTGTTTGTGTGTACGTTTTCAGATTCCCTGAGCATGAAAAGATATGAGTAGCAATTTGATTCACAATGATTATTTGTTTATTTGACATGGACAGTGCAATAAACAGACAATTAATGAATGACAATCAATGTGATAGTGATAGGATTAGTGGTTCAGTAGTGTAAAACGGGGCTATAAGGGACGGCAGGTTAATAAGGGACACTTTTGTGGGAAATGTTTTAAATGTAATTCTGCTTTTTTTATTTTGAGCAGGACGCTGAGTTGTGTTGTTATTGTCAAATATCCATGAATCCTTCATCAAATCTAGGCGGAAGCAAAATTAAAAAAGCAGAATTACATTTAGAAAAGTGTCCCATATTACCCCGCCGTCCCTTATAGCCCCGTTTTACGGTAGTAAAAGCATTGCCTCCTTGGCGGAGGTAATAAACTGAAGTGTTGGTGTGTCCATCTCCTCCACTGACGGATGCAGATTGGTTAGACAGGTTGCCGTGGGTTTTATATTATATTGGGGTTGCGCTCCGCGGCAAAACAGAATTTAGAATCTTCCCCGGCAGAGAGGTCGTTTTTACGCAGCGCCTATAGCTGGGCGGGGAATTTGTGGCAAATAATGGGGCGGCGGACAGGTGTCCGTGTCAGGTTTTGCAGCGTGGCGCAAAAGCAGGCACGCTGGCGGGCCCAGGGCAGCAGTGTTTTCCGCGTGCTTTTGTGCCTAAAATGTTGAAGAACGCGGAGTTTGTGTTGGTCAGACACGACGACCAGCGCAATGTGCGCAGCGCCTATGGCTGGCACAGGCACGCTGGGGGTCCGAGGCCAGCAGTGTTTTCCGCATGCTTTTGTGGCTAAAACGTTGACGAAGGCGGAGTTTGTGTTGGTCAGACACGATGCCCAGCGGCCTCCATTGCGCCTGCGCACATGTTGAAAATGGCCCTATGTCACAGTGTTGAAAAATGCTTTAAAAAAATTCCTGTATCCAGACGGTGAACCGGATCACCCCCAAAATTTAATCAGTTCTTCCTTGTACCATTTCCAACAACGCCTGAAAATTTCATGCAAATCCGTCCAAGACTTTTTGAGTTATCTTGCTAACCAACAGACAGACAGACAGACAAACAGACAGACAAACACACAAACCCTGGCAAAAACATTACCTCCTCCTGGCCTTTTCGGCCTGGCGGAGGTAAATATGCAGTTTTTCCATGTAATTTGAAACAATTTTCCCAAAGATATTTTTTGCAGATTTCTTTGTAAATGTAAATTTTTTGTTCATAAATTTGCAATTTTTGTCACATGAATTTGATGTTTTTTCTTTATATAGTTGTGAAAAAATTTGGCCACCCCTTTAAATATTCAGTTCTTTATTAAAAAAAGTTCACATGTCTATATCTAACCTTGTTTTTGTTTATATTTGCAATTTTTTAACATTTATTTTAGCCTTTGTAAGTGGGAATGAATGTGGGGGTGTCCTAAAAAAGATGGGGGGGGACTAATTTATTCCTCACTGTTTGTTTAGAATTAAATTTTACAGAAAATTTGAAAAAAAAAGTCTTTAATTCATTTTTAATTCTTTAGTTGTATTACATGAATCTCCCAGTATTTGTAACACTGATATTCAACATCCATATGTCCAAATATATATAAAAAAAACACACACAGGCGTATACAGGGTGTCCTAATTTTTTCACATGACCATTTTTCTAAATTTATTCATGTAATTTTGTGACCTTTTTTGGAAATGTAGTAAATCAGAATTAGCGTAGTTAAAACTGAGCAGTTTGGGTGAAGGAACAAATATGTAAATACCAAATTAAAAAATGAATCCTACTGTCATGAACAGATATCCAGATAAGAGAACATCTGGGTTCTGCCCTGGTAAAATGCAAGAAAGTCCGATGACTCCATCCTTCATTGTATATTTTGTGAAGCTCTGTTAAGGCTTTTTAACTTTCCCCACATACCTAGATAATCAGATTATACAGTTTGGATTTTTTTTCCCATATTGCAATTACAATAAGGCATCACTATGCAAGCCTTTGCTGTTGTGTTAATTTATACAAACCTTTTTAGGGTTTTTTTTTTTATTCAGCCAATTTCCCTCACAAGCCCATCTATTTTCACTGAATGAATATAGGCTTTTTATTTTAACTTTTACAGTGTTATCACCGTCACAGTCTAACATGGTGTCCTCGTCTTGTAATCTAAATATAGTTTTTTTTTCCCTCTTTTTGACAAATTATCCATCATTACACAAAATGCCATAAGACTGTTAATGCAATTAAAAGGCTGAAGAGGAGACTGTCACATGGGATGAGACGCCGGGTCGGCGCTCAGACCATGTCCCTTATCCCTGCCTCTCATTGGGCTGCGTCTCAGCTGGCTCCCAGCTGTCAGTGTTACGGGACGGCTGGGGCCAATTAATCCTCATCAGCTGGGGCGCTGCCAATGAGGATAAAAAGGAGCAGCCTCGATCACTCGGGGCTGTGACATAAGCACTGCTAGGCTGGAGCCCCTTCGTCTGGTGCCAGCCCTTGCCTCATCTTCAGCATAACTCGTAAGTGTTTCCTGTAAGGAGTTTTGTGCCTTGGTACCCCCATGTCCGGTGCTAGCCCGCTACTTGCATCACTTGGGAGCACCACCTTGTATGAGTGCCCTGTGTATTGGAGTCCTTTGCCCAGTGCCAGCTCTCTACTCGTCTGGCTGCTTAACCCGTGAGTTTTACCCGCTGTGAGCTTTCTTGTTGTGTACCCCTACGCCCGGTGCCAACGGTTTACTCTGTCGCCGTACTGCTCAGGAGTGTTATTGTGTATGAGCATCTGTGCTTTCCTCATCCCTCACCCTTACCTCCAATAAAACATCACAACTCACCGGCTCGCCCTTGGCTCTCATTGTGTGGCTCCCCAGAGCCACACGTAACAGTATGTCGCAGCCAGAAGGAGTTGCTGGCGGCCGTGAGTTGTTTGGACTTGTATCTTCCTGTCCGGGTGTCAGCGCTGTTAGCATGCCGTCTCCCAGGAGTCACTTCTGACGCCAGGGCGACGAGCTGAAGTCCATCCCGGGGGCTGTCGACAGGACGCTCTCCATTCTGCACGACGCCTCCAACTCAAGACGCTGGCATCCGGGCCGTGCTGAGGATCTCCTGGACAGTCGCCCTCGCTCTGTATTCCATTTCGAGGTCAGTGCCAGGATTGACGCCATAGTTACACAGCGAGAGAAGCTCCGCGGGTTGGATGGAAATCCTGGCAGAAAGCCGAAGTGGATGACGTTGCCCCCCGCTTCGGGATCCCGTTCCTGCCTCCATTCCAGCCCGGGAGTTTGCGCCACCCAGAGGGCTTCCCCCGTTCTGCACCACGTCACTCGGGATTCCCCCAAAGGAGCCGCAGCTGACAGCAGTTACGTCCGGGACCGAGTGGCTGTCGCGAGCTCCGCTGTGCATCTACTCACCATCTCCAGGCATGTGGCGGCGGCAGTGAGATTGGTGGAGAGGACTCCAGGGCTACGAAGCTTCCCCGTGTTCAACGCCTTCCTCCCCTCGATCTCTGATCAGGAGCGGCGATTCCTGGGTTCCCCCCTCGCTTCGTCTCCTGGGAATAGCCGTCATCACAACGCCCAGGCGCCTCGGCACGAACCCCATCCGGATCCAGTTCCGGGTTGCTGCCAGGACCTTTTCCCCCACGCAGCTGTCTCCCCTTTGTCTTGTCAGCGTGGAGATTTCACAGCCCCGTTTCCCGAGCCTCTTTCCCCTGCTGTCATTCCAGGGCATTCGGGCTGGCTCTTCCCGGCTGTTATCCCCTCCTCCTCGACACGCTTCCTGACTGCTGTGTGTGCCTGGAATCCTGACCTGGCGAGCCCTCTTCTGGAGACGACATGAGTGATCCCCAGACGACTTCCCAGGGGGTCTTCCGTCATCGCCCGGTGGGGAGAGGAAGAAACGATGTCCACGACAGCAGGCACCATCAAACCTCCAGGAGGCAGGCAAGTCCTAGTTTATTTACATCAGTTTTGTGATTTGCTCTGCTATACTCCTGGAGGTGGAGTTCGGGGTCCGCAGCGCCCTGAACTCCCACCACCTGCTGTAACCTGTATCTTTAATCCTGCACCCTCTGTGTCTCTCTCCGCCGAGCGGTCCCCGGCTTCGGGTCTATGTCGTGGGACGAGGAGAGGGCCTCCGGCTCCGCAGCTATGTTGTGGACGGAGGAGAACTGACTGCTACGTGGAGTCTGCGCCGACGACCAAGCGTCCCCGGGTCTCCACGGAGGTGCGGTTCGGTCCAGCGGGACGAGGTTCTCCTGCCTTCACGCCGCGTGGACCGTCGGCGTGGTTACCAATGCTGGAGGAACCTCAAGCTGCGCTGACCATCGTGCCGGCTGCGGGGCCCGACGCAGCTGATTGGGAGCCTGACAACGACCTCCTGATGACGGATCCTGGATCTTCGCAGTCCTGGACGGCGTCAGAACCCAAGATCAGGCGAGTGCTCTCTTTTCTTTTTTCTCTTCATATCTTTGAGCACTTTAGCCTGTCTCTAGGGGGGATGAGCCGGGTGCAGCCGTCCGCTGCGTCCGAGCTCGTCTCGCCGGGTTCTGGCGCTGCCGGTGACCCTGATCCCGGTTCTGTTTTCTCTCCTGAGCCTGTTTCTAGGGTCGCCGGTGAGGAATTGCCGTCTTCCGTGGTGCTGGAGGGTCCAGGCTCAACATTGGAGGTCGGTTCTGGTCGGTGCTGACCCAGTTGGGGTCCGTCATGGGTGCTGCTCCAGCGGTGTCCGACGTAGATTTGCCCGAGACCCAATCGGGGTCCGACGTGGGTGCTGCCCCAGCGGCGTTCAACAAGGGTTCGCCTAAGACCCAATCAGGGTCCGACGCGGGTGCCACACCAGTGTTGTCCAGGTCCGGTGAGGAGGTGGCTGTTTCCCTGCAGCCTGACGCTCGTCTATCTCGTCATCGGCTCCCCCCTAAGCCTCTTCCTCCGGGGTCCGCTCTGACCCTTCGCCCGTCTCAACGGTCCTGGTGGTTGAGTGTTGCGGGTCGACGGCTCGACCTGCAAGACTTCTGGTTCGGCAATCTGGTCCAACCCCCTGACGAACTTTGTTGCTTCTGGGCGGCCTGGCATGGCTACCAGTGGACTGGGTTCTTGGGATCTGGGTCTGGAGTTGGCCGTCTGAACTTTTCCTCTTCCCCGGCTCACCAACTGGACAATGGGCGGGGCGGCCACCAGAACTATTTGACTGTTTTGGACTCTGCCTGCCGTCTCCTCGGGTGTCTCTTATCCTTTTGTTATTAAGGTCACTCGGGCGTAGCTTCTTTGTCCTTAGGGGAACATGTGTTTTTAGTGCTGTGTATTGTTTTCTTATTTACCGTACTCAGCATTTTCTTTTCATTATTATCCTGTTCCCACCTGTCACCTTTATCCCTCTAGGTGACCCTTTTGTATATAGCGCTGTGTATTGTGTTTTCTAGTTATCCGTGCTCAGCGTTTTCATTACCCTTATCTTACCCTTAGCCTGGTCGGTGCATCATCAAGTAATGTGTTTGGCCTCCTTTTCAACCAAACTTTGTGATCACCCTATCCTTCTTGTTGCCTTTGTGTGGGGGCTTTCCCTAGTCCCGACCTTAACATTGACTGTGTGTTGTTTGGAGTAACGTGTTTTGCTTCCCGCTTAATTGTACTCCGTTATTGCCCGTTTGTTTCTGTCGCCTTCACTCCCCTAGGTGACTCTGTGTGTATATACTGTATATGTGGCACTGTGTATTGTGTTTTTTCTTTTTTCTTTATTATCCGTACTCAGCGTTTTCATCACTCTTGTCCTGTTCTTAGTTTGGTCTTTGCATTATGGAGTAGTGTGTTTGTTCTTTTTTTTTTTTTCAGCACAGTGGTGCAGTGGTTAGCACTGTTGCCTTACAGCTAGAAGGTTCCTGGTTCAAATCCCCAGGTTGGCAGGGGTTGGAACCTTTCTGTATGGAGTTTGCATGTTCTCCCTGTGCTGTGTGGGTTTACTCCGGGGGCTCCGGTTTCCTCCCACAATCCAAAGACATGCATGTTAGGTTAATTGGTTGTTCTAAATTGTCCCTAGATATCTGTTTCCTATAGGCCCTTAGAATAGAGGGTTAGTACTAGTGAAAGCGCTTTGAGTGGTCTTTGTGACTTGAAAAGCGCTATATAAGTGCAGGTTAGTTAGTTAGTTAGATACTCCGTAATTGCTTTATTTGTCCCTGTCACCTTTTTGGTGGGTTTGTCTCTTTTTCTTTGCCCCGTTCTACACGTCATTTGTGTGTTTTGAGCAGCGGGTTTTATCTGTTTCCATCCTTAGTATTTTTCCCCATCTGTGCCCTGGTTTTTGTTTTGTGCGATATAGAGTATTATTTTTGGGGTTTTTTTCTCACTGCCCTGTTACTCTATATTGGTCCATCGGTTTATTTGTCTTTCCCTCTGCTTCTCTCCCTCCGGTCCTGCCTCCCCTCCGCCCACCCTAGTTGGGTGGGGGGGGGAGCTGGGGTGTTCCTGGTCGTTCGGAGCCCGACCGTGAGGGGGAGGCTCTGTCACATGGGATGAGACGCCGGGTCGGCGCTCAGACCATGTCCCTTATCCCTGCCTCTCATTGGACAGCGTCTCAGCTGGCTCCCAGCTGTCAGTGTTACGGGACGGCTGGGGCCAATTAATCCTCATCAGCTGGGGCGCTGCCAATGAGGATAAGAAGGAGCAGCCTCGATCACTCGGGGCTGCAACATAAGCACTGCTAGGCTGGAGCCCCTTCGTCTGGTGCCAGCCCTTGCCTCATCTTCAGCATAACTCGTGTTTCCTGTAAGGAGTTTTGTGCCTTGGTACCCCCATGTCAGGTGCTAGCCCGCTACTTGCCTTACTGTATCACTTGGGAGTACCACCTTGTATGAGTGCCCTGTGTATTGGAGTCCTTTGCCCAGTGCCAGCTCTCTACTTGTCTGGCTGCTTAACCCGTGAGTTTTACCCGCTGTGAGCTTTCTTGTTGTGTACCCCCATGCCCGGTGCCAACGGTTTACTCTGTCGCCGTACTGCTCAGGAGTGTTATTGTGTATGAGCATCTGTGCTTTCCTCATCCCTCACCCTTACCTCCAATAAAACATCACAACTCACCGGCTCGCCCTTGGCTCTCATTGTGTGGCTCCCCAGAGCCACACGTAACAGAGACTGCATCAGCTTTGACAGAAGTGGACATAGAGGGTGCAGAGGGTCCACTAAAGTATATGGACAATATATGCCAAGCATCAATATGCCACTGTGTTGTTTGAAGACGGAGGATTTGCAGCAGAACTTATTTCTGTTCCATAAGAGACTGAACAGGGCAGTGTAGTGGATCCTCCTCCAAAATCAATGCAGCAATCTGACAATGTAAGAAACTGATTTTATTAATCTTAATATGAGACAAATTACTGCTAAACAGAAATTAATATTTGACCTATAAGATCACTAAATGTTAAGAATTTCACTGCAGTTACCAGCAAAGGATCTGTACAAAATCTATCTCAATAGAAAAAAAAAATCAGAAAATAGATTTGGAGATGAAATATCTGCATGTGAAGATAGAGGGAAAATTATGTCTGTTCAGGAAATAAAGACGATGCGTTAAAGACAAATTAGTAATGGTTTGTTTTATTGAAAGTTTTTTCACTGATGAGTTCTCCGATTCTCTGCCATCACACTTCTATTTGTGGTTCCTCTTAAGTTTAAATATTCTCAAGATACCCCCAGCATAACCTGAACATAACCTAGTCAGGAGCAGGTTATGTTCACAGCCTTTGTTACCATAGTTACAAATGTACTCTGACTTTTTGGAAGTGAAAACTCAGTTACCACAAACTCTGAGTTAACTTTCCCAGGTAAGCCACTAAACCCGATTTCTGAAACAGGGCCCTGGTCTTTCTGAAGCTCTAGACAAGTTGTACTTGGCTCTTGAAGAGCTCGTTTGATAATTTTTTTCATTCCCCTGTCAAATCTTGCAAGGAGCACCTGGTTGTGGCCAGTTGATGGTGAAATGATCTTTCCATTTTTGGATTATGACCCTAATGTTGCTCACTGGAACACTGAGAAGTTTAGAAATTCTGTCACCAATGCCAACAGTGTCTTTTAAGAGAGCTCTTTGCCTTTACCCATCATGAGATGTTTCTTGTGTGACACCCTGGCAATGAGACATCTTTTAATAGGGCACCAGTTTGGACTGAACCAGCTGATATTAATGTGCACTGACAATGGGCAGGATTGCTTTCCATGCTTTTTTGTTTCTCCCTTTCTTGTGTTAAATACTTTTTCCCTGTGTCATTTCACATTATTACACATACTTTATGGGCATCTATGGTTTGATTTCTTTATATGTGTGGATGGCATGGGCTATTGCTGACAATTGGTGAAAATTTCATTGAAACAGCCCCATTAGAAATATATTTACTGAGAAAATGGTGACAAGTCCAATACTTATTTTACCTGCTGAAAGTTCAATCATCAGTTTCATCAGTATATATTGGCAGTAAACCACAATGGCCATTTGTCCTGAACATTGTCTGACGCCTTTACAATAAAACCGACCACATCTGACTGTTCAGGTTTACTCAGTATGATGAGATGGACTACTGTGCATTTATTTTCACTGAAACGTGGCTTAATGACAATATTCTTTCTATATACAGTTAGGCCCAAAAATATTTGGACAGTGACACAAGTTTTGTTATTTTAGCTGATTACGAAAACATATTCAGGATACAATTATATAATCAATATGGGCTTAAAGTGCAGACTCTCAGCTGTAATTTGAGAGTATTCACATCCAAATTGGAGCAAGGGTTTAGGAATTACAGCTCTTTAATACGTAGCCGCCTCTTTTTCAAGGGACCAAAAGTAATTGGACAATTGACTCAGAAGGCTGCAAAAAAAAATAACAAGGTTGCATGGGCTCTTCCCTCGTTAACCCGTCATCAATTAAGCAGTTAACCTGTTGCACTCCTGTGTACCGTGGACGGGCACGTCTCTGCGTCCTAGAGCGCATGAGGGCGCTCTCGTGCACTCTAGGACGCACGAGGGCGCTGCGTCCTAAGAGTGCACTGGGAAAAAAAGCTGCATTTCCGTTGTTCCACTACAGACACAGCCGCGAATAGATCGGATATGATTGACCTCTCATTCGACTAATAAGAGCCTTGAATTGGGTTTCTGAAACCTTGAAGAACCAATGACTGAAAACCTAGCAAGAAGGACCCGCCTACCAATGCTGTGAATGCACACGAGCCAATTGAAGCACAGAAGTTCACGAGCTGTTTTGTGTAAGGCTGGGTGAAGAGACTGACTGCTGCAGCAGCAGATGAAAAAAGGACCCGCAGGAAGAACCGTCACAGACCCAGCAGCACGGAGACCACCCACAAGTGCAACCTGTGTGACAGGGACTGCCATTCGCGCATCGGCCTGTTCAGTCACAGGCGGTGCTTCTTTTTTTTTTTTTAATTCCAGCAGAATAGACGTTTAGGATTCTCTTCCATGGTCATCATAGACCGACGGAGGCCGACGACGAAGGTCGTAAATCATTCGCTAAAACCGCAATCATGGAAGCGCAAAACCGCAATAATGGAATTATGTTTTGACTGGGTTGCGAGAGCAGAACCACGAGTCCGTAACAAGGGACCAGCGTCGCGTTTGTCTGACAATGAGGAAGAGAAGTTCGCCAGGACACTGCTGCTGTGAAGAGGTAAGTGTTATAAGCTAAATTATTCTTTATCCCTGAAAATTGTAATCAAAAATTACTTTTGACCGATCGGTAAATTACAACTGTGCGGCGCACGAAGTCCAAAGTCTGTGCGCCGCGGTACACGGTTCGTGCACCATGTCCGGACCGTGAACGCCCCCCCCCCCCGCTACTCTTCTGTAGCGAGGGGGGGGGGGGCCGCAGTGACTACGCCGCGGTCGCCACATGACTATTCTGTCATGTAGCGATGGCCAATGTCCGTCCTCTGTAGCGAGGGGGGGGGACAAACCCCCCCCCCACACACACACACACAGCCCTGAGTGTCACCTTTCATTAGAGCCCAAGATGAAGCTTCTATATTGAATCATTCAAAAGTTACAGACGTTTTTCCAAACTGTGCCATTTGGCACAATTTGGCACAGTTCAAAAACGCCTGGGAACTACCTGAGGAAAAAGCTGTGTAATATATTCATTTTTTGTGGTATTGTTACAAAACTTGGACCTCAGCTGGATAACACTTGGTTCTACATTTCTGTTGCATTTTCCAGCCCGGATCTGAAGCTGTGTGTTATTTGTAAGCATTTGTATCCAAAAAAAACACCCAGGCCAAATTTATTTTCTTCAAGTTCAGTATGTTTAGATGACTGTAACTCAGTGGCAGGAGCACTTAGAGAGATTATGACTATTTTGCCAAAAAATTCAAAGTGTTTTCTTTTAAATGAGACCAACCCCATGAAGATGCTGCAAAGGGTTGAAGAACAGCTTTCGATTTACTTTGGGCACGTTATTTTTTGGTGTTTTTAGGGAAATTGACCGGAGTGCAAGGGGTTAAAAGGTCTGGAGTTGATTCCAGGTGTGGTGTTTGCATTTGGAAGCTGTTGCTGTGAACACACAACATGCGGTCAAAGGAGCTCTCAATGGAGGTGAAACAGACCATCCTGAGGCTGAAAAAAAAGAAGAAATCCATCAGAGAGATAGCAGAAATGTTAAGAGTGGCCAAATCAACAGTTTGGTACATTCTGAGAAAAAAAGAGTGCACTGGTGAGCTGGGAACTCAAAAAGGCCTGGACATCCACAGAAGACAACAGTGGTGGATGATCACAGAATCCTTTCCATGGTGAAGAACAACCCCTTCACAACATCCACTCAAATGAAGAACACTCGCCAGGAAGTAGGTGTATCAGTATCTAAGTCTACCATAAAGAGAAGACTTCATGAGAGTAAATACAAAGGATTCACCACAAGGTGCAAACCATGAATTAGCCTCAAAAATAGAAAGGCCAGAATTGACAAGGAAGTGACGATGTCTACTACTACAACCCCGATGTCACTTCCTTGTGGTAACGTATCGTCACTTCCTGTTTTGCTGTCTGCCTGTGTGGTTTGCTCTCCAGCCACTAGCTATGGCTACTAGCTCTCTTTCCTCTCCTCCTCTGGTGTGCTCTCTCTGTCAGATGTTTAGCTACACCTCTGCCTCTTTTAGTGATAACGGTAAATGTAATAAATGTTGTCTTTTTGAGGCGCTTGAGGCGAGGTTGTCTGATTTGGAATCCCGGCTCCGCTGCATTGAAACACCGTCTGCGCCAGTTACTCTCGACGGACGCCCCTTAGCTGCAGCGGAGCTAGCTAGCTTAGGCCCCACTGTCAGTGGTCCCCTGGCTCTCCTCAGCAGCGAGGAGACTGGGTGGGTGACGGTGAGAAGGAAGCCTAGTCGCAAAGCCCCGGTACACCACCAACCTGTTCACGTTTCTAATCGTTTTTCCCCGCTCAGCGACACACCCGCTGAGGAAAAAACTCTGATCATTGGCGACTCTGTAGTCAGAAACGTGAACCTAGAGACTCCAGCGGCCATAGTCCAATGCATTCCTGGGGCCAGAGCAGGCGACATTGAGTCAAATTTGAAAATGCTGGCTAAAAGTAACTGTAAATATTCCACAATTGTTATTCACGCCGGCATTAATGACATCCGTCTCCGGCAGTCGGAAGTCACGAAACTTAATATAGAATCGGTGTGTGACTTTGCCAAAACGATGTCTGCCACTGTAGTATTCTCTGGGCCCCTCCCCAATCTGACCAGTGATGACATGTTTAGCCGCTCGTCATCCTTCAACCGCTGGCTATCTGTGTGGTGTCCTAAAAATGACGTGGGCTACATTGACAATTGGAGCTCTTTTTGGGGAAAACCTGGTCTTATGAGACGAGACAGCATTCATCCAACTTTGGATGGTGCTTCTCATTTATCTAACAATCTGGCATCTTTTTTATCCAAATTTCCAAAACCCTGACTACTCAGAGTTGGGACCAGGAAGCAGAGTCGCAGTCTTACACGCCTCTCTGCAGCTCCTCTTCATCCGCCACCCCTCAACTTAGCCCCTGTCTTCCCCATCAGAGAATCGTTGTCTGCTCCCTCCAAAGTAAATAAAAATATAATGTATAAGCATCCCAAAGTGATAAAGCAAAATATTGGTAAAACTCAAATTAAACATAAAGCCTCTAAATTGAATGAATTGGCCTCTGTTCCTCCTCATAATTTAAAAATTAAATGTGGTTTATTAAATATTAGGTCTCTAACTCCCAAGTCTCTGTTAGTCCATGATCTGTTAATTGATCATCAGACTGATTTAATTTCCCTTACAGAGACTTGGTTAGGGCTAGAGGATTATGTTGATTTAAATGAATCAACTCCCTCTGGTTATTTAAACTGTCAAAATCCCAGAAGTTCTGGTCGTGGAGGAGGAGTAGCAACAATTTACCATTCCAAATTACTAGTTAATGTAAAGCAAAAAAACATGTTATAATTCCTTTGAGGGCCTGGTCCTCAGTATTGGGCACTTTAGCAATTTTAGGTTAAACCCAATTTTATTTGCCATAGTTTATCGTCCCCCATCAACCTACTCAGAATTTTTACCCGAATTTGCTGATTTCTTAGCTGATTTAGTGTTGAAATCTGATAGAATAATTATAGTAGGGGACTTTAATATACATGTGGATGTAGATAGTGACTGCCTTAATGTGGCATTTAATTCAATATTAGACTCGATTGGGTTTTCTCAGAAAGTAGGAAATTCTACTCATTACCTCCACCATACATTGGACCTTGTTCTGACATATGGCATAGAAATAGAAAATCTTGTAGTGTCTCCTCATAACCCTGTACTGTCAGACCATTGTCTGTTAACCTTTGATTTTACTATTTCTGACTATTTGGCTCCTAAAGAAAAATATTATTACAGTAGATGCCTCTCAGATGATGCTGTTACCAAATTTATGCAGATTGTTTCCTCTATGCCATGTGTCAACACAACGGAAATAAGCTATAGACAGCTTGCTCCTTCTGTAATTGATAACATGGTGGATAGTGTTTCAGCTTCTCTGCATCAGACTCTAGACTTGGTGGCCCCCTTAAAAAAGAAAAAGTCTAATCAGAGATTTCTAACTCCTTGGTTCAACACAGAAACTCGTAGCTTAAAACAGAAGACTCGTCAATTAGAAAGAAAATGGCGCTCCACTAATTTAGATGAAATCTATTTAGCTTGGAGAAATCATCTTTTAATTTATAAAAAAAATCTCTTAGAAAAGCTAGAACGAGTTATTACTCTGCATTAATAGAAGAGAACAAGAATAATCCCAGGTTTCTTTTCAGTACTGTAGCCAGGTTGACAAAGAGTCAGGACTCTGTCAATCCTAGCATTCCCTTAGAGCTTACTAGTCAGGACTTTATGAACTTTTTCAATAATAAAATTTCATCCATCAGAGATAAAATCAATCAGATTCTTCCCACAGTTAACTCAAATACTATAACTACTACAACTCCTTCTATTGATGTCTGTCTTGATGAGTTTACTCCAATCGACCTTTGTGAGTTAGACAAAATAGTTTCCTCATCCAAACCTTCAACTTGTCTTTTAGACCCTATTCCTACCAGGTTATTTAAAGAAGTCTTCCCACTTATTGGTAGCTTTATTCTTCATATAATCAATTCTTCATTAACTTTAGGCCATGTACCGCAGGCTTTTAAAACGGCTGTAATTAAACCCTTACTCAAAAAGCCAACACTAGATCCAGGAGCTTTAGCTAACTATAGACCAATCTCTAATCTCCCTTTCATTTCAAAAATCTTAGAAAGAGTTGTCGCTACGCAATTATTTGACCACCTGTAGGGAAATGGTTTACTTGAGGAGTTTCAATCTGGGTTTAGAATCCATCATAGTACTGAAACAGCCTTAGCGAAGGTCTCTAACGACCTCCTCATTGCATCTGATAATGGACTAGTTTCTGTACTTGTCCTTTTAGACCTTAGTGCAGCTTTTGATACTATCGATCATAATATTCTACTTGGTAGATTACAACACTATGTTGGACTTAATGGAACTTCGTTGCAGTGGTTTAGATCTTATTTATCTGATAGGTTCCAGTTTGTTCATGTAAATAATGAGTTTTCTTTCAACTCAAAGCTTAGTCATGGAGTTCCACAGGGATCTGTGCTAGGCCCTACTCTTTTTAGTTTATATATGCTTCCGTTAGGCAACATTATTAGAAAGCACTGTATACATTTTCATTGTTATGCAGATGACACACAATTTTACCTGTCAATGAAGCCAGATGATAGTAATCAATTAGCCAAGTTAGAAGCCTGTCTTAAGGAAATCAAAGCTTGGATGACCTGTAATTTCCTGCTATTAAATTCAGATAAGACTGAAGTCATTGTTGTTGGTCCAAAAAACCTTAGAAATTCCTTTCCAAATCAAACTTTCAGTTTGGATGCGGTTACTCTTTCTCTTAATAGCTCTGTGAGGAACCTTGGAGTTATTTTTAATCAGGATTTGTCCTTCAATTCACATATTAAATTTGTTTCTAAGACTGCCTTCTATCATTTGCGTAATATTGCCAAGATTAGGAGCATCTTGTCTCAGAGTGATGCTGAGAAACTGATCCACGCTTTTGTTAGCTCGAGATTAGATTATTGTAATTCTTTATTATCAGGCTGTCTTAAAACATCTTTAAAAAGTCTTCAGCTGATCCAAAATGCTGCAGCAAGAGTTTTAACAGGTACTAGAAAGAGAGATCATATCTCTCCGGTTCTGGCCTCCCTTCACTGGCTTCCCATAGAGTTTAGAATTAAGTTTAAAATCCTTCTTCTTACTTACAAAGCTCTAAACAATCAGGCTCCTTTTTATTTAAAAGATCTGATACTACCGTATTATCCTAACAGAGCACTACGCTCCCAAAATGCAGGATTACTTGTAATACCTAGAATCTCCAAAAGTATAATGGGAGGCAGAGCCTTCAGTTATCAAGCTCCTCTCCTGTGGAATCAGCTGCCAATCTGGATTCAGGAGTCAGACTCGATCTCTGTTTTTAAGAATAGGGCTAAAACCTACCTTTTTGATATAGCCTACAATTAGGGAGGGATCATGTATTTCTGAACCCTCCCTTAGTTATGCTGCTAATAGGTTTAGTCAGCTGGGGGACCTCCAGTAATGCACTGGGCCTCACTCCTCTTCTCACTCTCAATGAAATATTTTTTTTTTGCTGGTCATTAGCATTTGTTTGTTCTCTCCCATAGATTGAGTCCCCATCGTGCTGTTTGCTCTCTACATGTCTGTTCTTTTCTTCTTCTCTATCCCCTCACCCCCCAGCCAGTCGCAGCAGATGACTGCCCCTCCCTGAGCCTGGTTCTGCTGGAGGTTTCTTCCTGTTAAAAGGGAGTTTTTCCTCTCCACCGTCACCAAGTGCTTGCTCACAGGGGATCGCCTGATTGCTGGGGTCTTTCTGCAACTGTGGGGGTTCCCCCTACAGTTGATAGTGCTATGAGATGACTGTTGTTGTGAAATGGTGCTATATAAATAAAGTTGAATTGAATTGAACTTTGCCAAAAAACACCTGAAGAAGCCAGCCCAGTTCTGGAACAGCATTCTTTGGACAGATGAGACTAAGATCAACCTGTACCAGAATGATGGGAAGAAGAAAGTTTGGAGAAGAATTGGAACAGCTCATGATCCAAAGCACTACATCTTCTGTAAAACATGGTGGAGGCAGTGTGATGGCATGGGCATGCATGGCTTCCAAGGGCACTGGGTCACTTGTGTTTATTGATGATGTGACAAAAGACAGAAGCAGACGGATGAATTCTGAAGTGTATAGGGATATACTTTCTGCTCAGATTCAGCCAAATGCAGCAAAGTTGATTGGACAGCGCTTCACCAATGATCCAAAACATACTGCAAAAGCAATCCAGGAGTTTTTTAAAGCAACGAAGTGGAATATTCTGCAATGGCCGAGTCAATCACCAGATCTCAACCCAATCGAGCATGCATTTCACTTGCTCAAGACAAAACTTAAGGCAAAAAGACCCACAAACAAGCAACAACTGAAGACAGCTGCAGTGAAGGCCTGGCAAAGCATCACAAAGGAGGAAACCCAGCGTTTGGTGATGTCCATGGGTTCCAGACTTCAGGCAGTCATTGCCTGCAAAGGATTCTCAACAAAATATTGAAAAGTAACATTTTACTTAGGGTTATGTTTATTTGTCCAATTACTTTTGAGCCCCTGAAATGAGGAGTGTTTGTATAATAATAGCTACAATTCCTGCATGTTTAATCATATTGTAACGTGCTGCTCGACATGGCGACGTCCCACCGGGAGATTCGAACTCACGCCTCCCGCTTCGGAGTCCCGCACCCTACCTGTGTCGCCAATAGGGTCAACCCACTTGGCAAGCCAGGTAGGGTGCTCATATTGAGTTTGCTACACTACTCCCCTCTGGTTTTCGACATCGTCCCGATGTCAGCGCCCCATTACTGCTTTGGACAGGAGATCCCACTTCTGACACCAATGTAACGTGCTGCTCGACATGGCGACGTCCCACCGGGAGATTCGAACTCACGCCTCCCGCTCCGGAGTCCCGCACCCTACCTGTGTCGCCAATAGGGTCAACCCACTTGGCACGCCAAGTAGGGTGCTCATATTGAGTTCGCTACAATATATTTTTGTTCAACCCCTTGAATTAAACCTTAAAGTCTGCACTTCAATTCCATTGTAGTTGTTTCATTTCAAATCCAATGTGGTGGCATGTAGAGCTCAAATCATGAAGATTGTGTCACTGTCCAAATATTTCTGGGCCTAACTGTATGCTACTGAACAGAGGAGTCTGTTTACACCACAGACTGTGTGGGGTTAACTGACATAAAGTGCATTTGATTTTTTTTGACAACTTAATGAAAGACAAGAAAATTTAATGTTTAGTGTATTCTCCCACTGTACTGAACTATGACATGAGTTCTGAGGTTACTACAGCTCCTGCATAGTATTTTATAAATGAGACCCCTAGACATTCAGAGATGGTCCTCTCACCTCTGAGCAGTTGGTCTGACTCTCAGGGTCTACAAAGAGAGTGCTTTGATACCGAGGGACTGCCTCCTCTTGTTCCTCACATTGATCTATAGCACAACACTGACCACACCTCAAGCACAAAAGCAAACAGCACTGATTGACAGACAGAAAATACAAACTGAGGACTGCATGCTTCAGATATAAACCATGTTTACTATTATTATTTTTAAAGAATTAACACAAACAAAATTTAGTAAGACTCAAGTTATTTTAATCATCACAATGGCAGCCATTTAATAAATGTAACCAAAGATGATTTCAGTAACAAAAGTTTGCTAATTCTGATCCTCCTAAATTGAAAGGGCTTTTCTTTTTTTTAACTGTGCAACTGCAAAAAGAAGTCCGAAATTGTGGAATTTCGGAATCTGGTAAAAGTAATCACCATGATGAAAAACCCAGTCTAACACAGGTGTTGAAGAAGCTGTGACATGTTGTAGTTCTCCTGTGTGTCCACTAGATGGAGCAAACTGATCATAACATCCAGAAGAGCATTTCATCTGAGAAAGACTAGACAGCTAATATATGAGAGGCTGTAGGCTCAACATAATCAACTGCAATCACTATAGATGAGCCGTTCTTGCTTAGCGTAAACATATTGTGACGTTTGCGGGATTCACACAAAGAAAGAGGAGCAAGATGGTTGTGATGAACAGGCTTTATTTACACACCACCGACCCCCAACCTCTGTTCTGAGCACAGACAGGAGGGGAGGTCATTCTCCCAGACCCCCGTTTCAATCATGGTTACACACACATGATACATCTTGCCCTAATCCTGCTAAACACTGCTGGGTCATTATAACGCAGTTATAATGACACAGCAGTATAACTCAGTAATAACACATTTAATACACACACAGTAACGTTTTCAACTGGCAAAGCATGCTGGGAAATCCCTGCCCCCCTTAAAATGGCCCTGACGTTACACTGCCCTCCCCTGGACTGGTTTCTGTTCCCAGAAAATTCAAAGTCCACTTTCAGAAATCCAACGCGAGTCAGCCTGGTGCCGGGGCGGCATGCACGGGCCATCCAGTGTCCATCTGAGTCTCGGTCGGAGTATCTGGTTGGGGTAGGGTTTCGGTTTGGCCACCAGCGGGCGGATGGACACATCTGACAGCCTCTGTAGGACCACGCACAGTCCCTTCCCTGGCAGCGGGAGTCCCAAGCCCGCTCCGGCCGACTCCCACCGCTGCCAGGTCTCCCAGGCGGCCGCTGGCCCGTGTCCATGCGTCCAGCCCTTGCCGCGCCTGGAAAATGACCGGATCTTTGTCCTGCTCGCTCCGCTGCTGCGCGTCTGCTGCGCCGAGGGCCTCCATGACGTCACCGAAAGGGGAAACATCTCCGGTGGCGGTAGGACACGCACAGTTCCTCCTCTGGCAGCGGGAGTCATGACTCCCACCGCTGCCAGGACCTCCCAGGCGGCCGCTGGCCCGCATCCAGGCGTCCAGCCCCTGCTGAGCCCGGGAAAAGACCAGATCTGTCCTGCTCGCTCCGCTGCTGCTGCGCTCCAAAGGCCTCTGTGACGTCACCGCCGGGGGAAGCATCTGCAGGAGGCGGCTTTTTCCCCGTCCATGCCACCTCGCTCTAATTTAACGTCGGCGAGGGGCCAGTTTGTCGTGCGCAGTGTGCGGGGCAGTACCGTGTGAAGTACCCTGGCTCTGCGCAGCGGAAGCCCCCCTTCCTCGCGTCACTGCCGCTGTCTCCTTCGTGCACGCGCTGCTGTGATCTGCCGTAGCTCCTCCTCCACTCGCTCTCAGCATGGTGGTTTCCTCCGATGACCAGTCGTTAAGCGGGGCAGCCAACTCGACCTGGGACAGGTGGTCATCCAACAGGTTCTCGCCGTTGTAGCGGGGAATCTTGGCCCGCTGCTGGATGAATGGGACGGTCACGTCCCGGTCGATCGTCGCTCCTAATCGCTCTGGAATCGCCAGCCCGTCCTGCCCTGAAAAGGGCAGGAAACGGGGCTGGTTTGCTCTGCTCAGTCCCGTCGGGTCCGCTGCTCCATCCATCACGGCAAGCCTCTCTGGGGGTGCCGGCGTCTCAGCTCTACGCTCCGTTCCCAGCCGAGCGATGAACCGCTCCGGCCGTTGGACCCCCGCCTGGATCCTCATCTTGCTCCATGCCCACTCCTGACACCAGTATGACGTTTGCGGGATTCACACAAAGAAAGAGGAGCAAGATGGTTGTGATGAACAGGCTTTATTTACACACCACCGACCCCCAACCTCGGTTCTGAGCACAGACAGGAGGGGAGGTCATTCTCCCAGACCCCCGTTTCAATCATGGTTACACATACATGATACATCTTGCCCTAATCCTGCTAAACACTGCTGTGTCATTATAACGCAGTTATAATGACACAGCAGTATAACTCAGTAATAACACATTTAATACACACACACAGTAACGTTTGCAACTGGCAAAGCATGCTGGGAAATCCCTGCCCCCCTTAAAATGGCCCCGACGTTACAATATCTTTATATATATAAATAAAGTGCATCACTTCCGCCTCCAAAGAGAGCAGACGCCTTTTTGCTTCTCTCTTGCTTCTGACTTTTTTCCTTCCCCCCCAACTAACTGGATCCCAGCTTGCTGTCGTCTGTCTGCGTTTTTGCTGCTGATTATCGAAAGAAATTATGGAATTGATAAGCTGGGCTTTGAACGCAATTGACACTATCTTTTCAACGAGGAAAAGTGCCCCGGGGGAGGTTGTTTGCCCAGCAGGAACGGCTCCAGCGGGCTATTTACGGGAGACAAGTAATTGGAAGCTCTTGTGCCTGACTGATCTTTTTATCGAAGATGTAGAAGATCTTTACGTCTTCGCTGTAATGGTAATTGGGATCGTTCTGATTGGATCTGGAATCGTCCTGGTGTACCGCAAATTGTTGAAGATGGATACAACCTATCAAAATGCTGGCCAGGCGAGGTATATCCATCAAATTGAAAAAATGGAAAGGACCCTCATAGCGACAAATGGAGAACTGTCTCGGAAGGTGGATTACATCATGGTTTCGCTTAAGGACATCCAAGATAGATTCAACACCCAGCAATGAAGGATTATGTACTGAATCTGCAAGAGAATATAAAGTTATTCTCTGTGTTCAGTACCATTCGGCTTCATCCGGCTCCCTCACAAAAATCCTCCTGATAATCTGCAGTCTTTGTTTCAAAACACTGAGCTCAAGGCCTTGGACAGGCAGCTGCTTGGCCAAGGACAAAAAACTGCCAGCAGTTAGACACAACATCTCCTGCCAAAGAGTCCTTGTTGTTCTTACTGATACAACACTCACACTCCAACATTACAATCATATTGATCCACAAAACTGATGATAAAGATGACTCACACACTGCTCTCTCTGTGTCTTGTGAACTTTTGGTCTGCTGAATGTGCATTGAGGGCTTTTTTTTCTTTGTAATCATAATATTGATCATATGTGACCACTATTCTGAGTCAATGATTTTTTTGCTCCTTCCTATTGTATTATTCTTATGCCACCTGTACCCTTCTGTTGGCAGGCGCGTTTCAGATGCCGCCGTGTCACCGGAAATGCAGGTTCATTTTCAGTGTCAAGTCAAATCCCTCGTATGTTATCAGTGATCTGTTATCAGCGATCTGTTATCAGTATCTGTTAATGTACTTGGCAATAAATCTTTTCTGAGTCTGAGTCTAAATCACAATGAAAGGATAATTAACCCTGATGTCTGTGCAAAAATTTAAAGTGTGTGAGAAATCCAAGCACCAACATCTCCATATAGCTCATTTATCTTTCTGACATCTAAATATTGACAAAAGGCTCCATTTTGTGGTCTATATTAATCATATATCCCATAACCTACATATGTATAAGCATGTGAGAATGTTTGGTGATTACATATGTAAAGCGACTTCACACCTCAGAACAGGACAAAAGGTCTCAACCGCCAGTGAAGATCAAAGAGCATCCGAGGCGCTGCGGTGGAAACCAGATAGGTCGCCCTGACCTCCCAGGGCCAGGTGGAGGGGTACGAAGACAAAAGAGGGGGATTAAGATAATGAGGGATGTCAGCTTTGATATGCATGTCTTTTGTTATGTGTGAGTATAAGTACGTAGAGCCGAATGTGTTCGCTCTCTTACTTCTTCTGCTGCTGCACTAGATGAGACTTGTTAGAGGAGCGAAGCTGATAATAAACTTTGGTTTATAAGTCACATCGCCTCATTATTCCAAGCTCTTCTACACTGGTGACCCTGACGCGAGGATGGACCAGAGGCGTTACCCCGCGATCGACTCATCTGTGGCGACCCAGGCAGAAGCCGGCACCCATGCAGACAGGGGAACAGATGGACGACGTTCCCCCATGGCAGAAGTGACAGAGAGGGCTCAACCGAGCACCAGCGCCGCTGCGAGAGCCGAAGGAAGGCACTCTCACCCTGCGGACACATCAGGGACGGCCCACACAAACGCCGTCACCGTCAAGCTGCCGGACTTCTGGCAGGAAGACCCGACCTCGTGGTTTCAGCAAGCTGAAGCCCAGTTTGCACTTGCGGGCATAACGGCTGACGATACAAAGTTTTATCACATCGTCGCCAAATTCGACGCCGCCACTTCGAGATGTGCGCGGAGCATAATCCAGCGGCCGCTGGCCCAGGACAAATATAGAGAACTGAAAGCGACCATCGTGGCGAATTTCGTCCCCTCTGCCGAGGAGAGAGCCGAGAGGATCCTGGCGGTCTACGGCCACAGAGGATGCAGACCCAAGGCCCTCATGGAGGACTTGCTGCAGCTCAAAGAAGAGGACAATGACGACTTCCTCTTCCAATTTATATTCCTCAGTACGCTGCCGCCACACATGAGAGGGACGCTTACCAACATGCGATGCAGCACCTAGCAAGACTTCCGCACGCTGGCTCGCGAAGCGCAGCGACTCGTCAACGCCTGCAGGGAACAGACACCCACAGCAGCATCCGCAGACCTCAACGCCGATGTCCGGAGCCACGGGGAGCCACAAACCACTGAGCAGAATCCGCCCGCCATGGCAGCGACACGGCCAAGACGTAACAGACGGAGCGACATCTGTTATTACCACCACCGCTTCGCTGAGAAGGCTTACAAATGCCTTCCCCCCTGCAAATTCACGATTTCAGGAAAACGCCAAAGCCGAGAACCGTTAACAACGGCAGTTCTCGGCGAAAAAAGCAAGCTTCTATATGTGACGGACGGACACACCGGCAAGCAGTTCCTCATTGACACGGGAGCTCAACTGAGTTTTATCATGCCCTCCCAAGCAGACCGGGCCATGGGCCCCCGGGGCAATGGAGCGGTGGCAGCCAACGGCTCCATCATCGACACTTATGGCAAAAGGAACCTGCCCCTCCGCATCCATGGCCGCAACTACAGATGGACATTTGTCGTAGCGGCGGTGAGTTTTAACTTGTTGGGCGCAGACTTTTTGTGTGCACATGGGTTATTAGTTGATCTAGCGAACAGACGCTTGGTTAATGCACTGTCCTTTGCTTCTATTCCCTGCTCAGCTCTAGTTTCTTCACCACCCGTGCAGGCCAGCGTCACTACAACAGGAGGTAAGTTTGATCAACTCCTCACCCAATTTCCAGCACTCACAATTCCCAAATTCTCAGCTACAGTGGCTAAGCACGGGGTCGAACACTTTATTCCCACAACGGGCCCACCTGTATTCGCCAAAGCTCGCCGCTTAGACGCGACCAAGCTCGCCATAGCTCGGGACGAGTTTACCACCCTTGAAAAACTAGGCATTATCAGGCGCTCAAAAAGCCCCTGGGCCTCACCACTTCACACGGTCCCGAAATCCGACGGTTCTTGGAGACCGTGCGGCGATTATCGCAGATTAAACAATGCGACAGCGCATGACCGCTACCCAATTCCTCACATCCAAGATTTTTCATTACATCTGGCGGGTGCGTGCATTTTTTCAAAAATAGACCTGGTCCGTTGCTATCACCAAGTCCCCGTTCGAGCGGAAGACATTCCTAAAACAGCTGTAATAACCCCCTTCGGTCTTTTTGAATTTTTGCGGATGCCTTTTGGCCTCAAAGGCGCTGCTCAAACCTTTCAGCGGATGATGGACGCGGTATTACGTGACCTCCCCTTCGTGTTCGTCTACCTCGACGATATGCTGGTAGCCAGCTCGTCTGAGGAAGAACACGAACAGCATCTCACTATGGTTTTTCAGAGACTAGAAGAGCACGGGTTAATAATCAGTCCAGCCAAATGCAAATTCGGCGTGTCACAAATTGATTTTTTGGGACACAGAGTTTCACCAAAGGGGGCAGTCCCACTGCCAGACAAAGTTCGCGCAGTAAAAAGTTTCCCACGGCCACAAACGGTCAAATCACTGCAGGAATTTTTGGGAATGGTTAATTTTTACAATCGTTTCCTCCCCCGCGCAGCTCAGCTCATGCAGCCCCTATATGACGCGCTCAGAAAACAAAAACCTTCCAACGCGGTCGAATGGACCTCGGAGCGCGAACGCGCTTTCGCGGAAGTAAAAAGTGCCCTAACTAACACCACATTGTTGGTTCACCCTGATCCCTCGGCCCGCATTGCGCTAACCACAGACGCTTCAGACCTGGCCATAGGGGCGGTTGTAGAACAACACGTCGGCGGAATCTGGCAACCTTTGGCATTTTTCAGCAAATCGCTAAACCAAACTGAGCGTAAATACAGCACTTTTGACAGGGAGCTGCTAGCGCTTCATTTATCCATCCGCCACTTCCAGTTCTGGTTGGAGGGGCGGCGGTTCACGGCTTTTGTAGACCACAAACCGCTCACCTTTGTGATGGCTAAAATTTCCGAACCGTGGTCAGGCAGGCAACAAAGACAACTAGCTGCAATTTCAGAGTTCACCACAGACATTCGACATGTGGCAGGCAAACTTAACGTGATAGCAGACTGCCTTTCTCGCGCTGTGACATCGCCAGAGCGCAAGGAGACAGATCACACTACCTCAGCCGCAGAACTCTTCGCCAACGCAAACACATATGCAGCCCCAATCCACGTAGGGATAGATTACGCAGCCATGGCGGAGGAGCAAAGTAGTGACGCGGACGTGCGCGCACTCCTGTCTGGACCAACAGGGTTAAGGCTGGAGGAAAGGGGTTTACGCGACGGTGTGCCCCCCCTAATATGCAACATCTCAACCGGCCGACCTCGCCCGGTAGTCCCAGCTGCATGGCGCCGCCGTATTTTCGACTCAATTCACTCCCTCGCGCACCCGGGTGTGCGCGCTTCGGTTAAAATGGTCGCCGAAAAGTTTGTGTGGCCCGGCCTGCGCAAAAACGTAAAGGAATGGGCAAAGACTTGCATTTCTTGTCAGCGCGCCAAAATACACAAACACACAAAAGCCCCTCTAGAGCCTTTTCGAATCCCAGCTAGAAGGTTCGACCACGTTCATGTCGACCTCGTGGGACCACTACCTTCCTCCCAAGGTTTCACACATCTGTTAACAATGATAGACCGTACTACGCGCTGGCCTGAGGCAGTCCCTCTGGCGTCAACCACAGTGGAGGAAGTCGCTCGCGTTTTTTTGACAAACTGGGTGGCACGTTTCGGCGTCCCATCGGACATCACGTCTGATAGGGGGCCTCAATTTGTCTCGGAGCTTTGGTCAGCCATGGCCAGCAGCTTAGGAGCGACAATTCACCGCACCACCGCTTATCACCCTCAGGTTAATGGGTTATGCGAGCGTTTTCACAGATCTTTAAAGGCCGCCCTCAGAGCCTCACTAACGGATACAAATTGGGTAAATAAACTCCCCTGGGTTTTATTAGGGTTGCATGCTGCGCCTAAAGAGGATCTAGACGCCTCCCCAGCAGAATTAGTTTTTGCACAGAAAAAAAAATATAATAAATGAAGGGTTGAATGTCTTGACTCGGAAAATGAAAGTAACGGCACTACGTAAAACGGCTTGGGAAAAAATATGCCACTGAAGAGGATGATAGTTGTGGGGGGGTTGAATTCAACCCGCTACACCACGTAGTATAACTTTAACTGCAGCCTGACTATATAACAGATGCACTGCAACAACAAAATTAGATACATCAGCTGTATCTATGCTGAAATGGTGAGTGGAAGTGTATTTCCCGTTGCTGCGCATGCGTAGTAACCCAGGCTATGACATTCTGATGCCCTATGGTAAAATGGCAGAACACCGGAACAAGATCAGTTTTTTTTTCCAAACTTTATTGAGAACAAGGTAAAGGTACAGAAGTGTGACATAATGGTGGTAAAACATGGCAGTTAACAAGTTGGTGTTTTTTTTAAAAAAAAATTGTGTAGTTCGGTCAACAGTCGTACAAGAGGTACAAAGGATAAAATAAAATAGTAAGGGTAGTAAATAATAATAAAATAAAGTAAATAAAAGCATAATGGCGTAGACGGGGGGGGGGGGGTCTTTTCAGTCCAGAGTGTCTAGAGCACTAGGGGTTGTCCATGAGTTTCCGATCATCGACCAAACAGTGGAGTTTCACAGCATTCTGCTTCTTCATGTGTTTCAGTGATGAGAAAAAAAGGCAGAGTTCTTTATGAAATACACTAAAATTTGGCTTGCATTTTAAAAATCTATTTCTGTATACATAAAATTTTCCCAAGATTACGAGGGTGTTAATAGACATATCATGCAATGAGTTCTTAATAATAAAGCCATACAAAATATTGTGACATTTGCGGGATTCACACAAAGAAAGAGGAGCAAGTTGGTTGTGATGAACAGGCTTTACTTAAACACCACCGACCCCCAACTTACTTCTGAGCACACAGAGGAGGGGAGGTCATTCTCCCAGACCCCCGTTTCAATCATGGTTACACACACATGATACATCTTGCCCTAATCCTACTAAACACTGCTGTGTCATTATAACACAGTTATAATGACACAGCAGTATAACTCAGTAATAACACATTTAATACACACACACAGTAACGTTTTCAACTGGCAAAGCATGCTGGGAAATCCCTGCCCCCCTTAACATGGCCCCGACGTTACACTGCCCTCCCCTGGACTGGTTTCTGTCCCCAGAAATTTCAAAGTCCACTTTCAGAAATCCAACGCGAGTCAGCTCGGTGCCGGGGAGGCACACACGGGCCATCCAGTGTCCATCTGAGTCTCGGTCGGAGTATCTGGTTGGGGTAGGGTTCCGGTTTGGCCACCAGCGGGCGGATGGACACATCTGACAGCCTCTGTAGGACCACGCACAGTCCCTTCCCTGGCAGCGGGAGTCCCAAGCCCGCTCCGGCCAACTCCCACCGCTGCCAGGTCTCCCAGGCGGCCACTGGCCCGCGTCCATGCGTCCAGCCCTTGCTGCGCCTGGAAAATGGCTGGATCTTCGTCCTGCTCGCTCCGCTGCTGCGGGTCTGCTGCGCCGAGGGCCTCCGTGACGTCACCGAAAGGGGAAGCATCTGCGGGTGGCGGTAGGACACGCACAGTTCCTCCTCTGGCAGCGGGAGTCATGACTCCCACCGCTGCCAGGACCTCCCAGGCGGCCGCTGGCCCGCGTCCAGACGTCCAGCCCCTGCCGAGCCCGGGAAAAGACCAGATCTGTCCTGCTCGCTCCGCTGCTGCTGCGCTCCAAAGGCCTCTGTGACGTCACCGCCGGGGGGAGCATCTGCAGGAGGCGGCTTTTTCTCCGTCCATGCCACCTCGCTCTAATTTAACGTCGGCGAGGGGCCGGTTTGTCGTGCGCTGTGTGCGGGGCAGTACCATGCGATGTACCCTGGCTCTGTGCAGCGGAAGCCCCCCTTCCTCGCATCGCCGCCGCTGTCTCCTTCGTGCACGCGCTGCTGTGATCTGCCGTAGCTCCTCCTCCCACTCGCTCTCAGCACGGTGGTTTCCTCCGATGACCAGTCGTTCAGCGCGGCAGCCAACTCGACCTGGGCCCGGTGGTCATCCAACAAGTTCTTGCCATTGTAGCGGGGAATCTTGGCCCGCTGCTGGATGGATGGGACGGTCATCTCCCGGTCGATTGCCGCTCCTAGTTGCTCTGGAATCGCCAGCCCGTCCTGCCCTGAAAAGGGCGGGAAACAGGGCTGGTTTGCTTTGCTCAGCCCGCTCTGCCTTGAAAAAGGCAGAGCATGTAGAAGAGCTTGGAATAACGAGGCGATGTGATTTATAAACCAAAGTTTATTATCAGCTTCGCTCCTCTAACAAGTCTCATCTCAGTGCAGAAGCAGAATAAGAGGTCGAACACATTCAGACCTACATACTTATACCTACACATAACAAAAGACATTGCACATCAAAGCTGACATCCCGCATTAGCTTAATCCCCCCTCCTTTGTCTTCCTACTCCTCCACCTGACCCTGGGTGGTCAGGGCAATCGATCTCCTCCATTGTCCTCTGTCTCTTCCACCTGGCCCTGGGAAGTTAGGGCGATCGATCTGGTCTCCACCGCAGCGCCTCGGATGCTCTTTGATCTTCGCTGGTGGTTGAGACCTCTTGTCCTGTTCTGAGGCGTGAGGTCGTTGTACATATGTAATCACCAAACATTCTAACATGCTTATACATATGTAGGTTATGGGATATATGATTAATATAAACCACAGAGCAGTCCCATCGAGTCCGCTGCTCCGTCCATTGCTGCGATCCACTCCAGGGGCCGACGTCTCAGCTCTACGCTCCGTTCCCAGCCGAGCGATGAACCGCTCTGGCCGTTGGACCTCCGCCTGGATCCTCATCTTGCTCCATCCCCACTCCTGACACCAGTGTGACGTTTGCGGGATTCACACAAAGAAAGAGGAGCAAGATGGTCGTGATGAACAGGCTTTATTTACACACCACCGACCACCAACTTACTTCTGAGCACAGAGAGGAGGGGAGGTCGTTCTCCCAGACCCCCATTTCAATCATGGTTACACACACATGATACATCTTGCCCTAATCCTGCTAAACACTGCTGTGTCATTATAACACAGTTATAATGACACAGCAGTATAACTCAGTAATAACACATTTAATACACACACACAGTAACGTTTTCAACTGGCAAAGCATGCTGGGAAATCCCTGCCCCCCTTAACATGGCCCCGACGTTACAATATTCTGACAGTTAAAAACAGGGGTTGGTACATGTTTAGATAACCAGTGATGAAAATCATCCCAAAACGCATTGGTGTACATACAGTAAAAGAAAATGTGATCTGTGCTTTCTATATGTTCATTACAAAAGGAACAGTTATTGTTCTCAAAGCCAAAACGTTTACTCAGAAACTCAGCAGAAGGATATATGTGGGTTTCATAGGCTTCATATGTATATTACTGTTGCTTCACGTCTCAGATGAACAAAAGGACTGAGTCTCCTAGAGATAACAGGAGGATGTGAAATGTGATCTTTGTTATGGAAAGAGATGACCTTGAGGGATTTCCTGACCACCAGTGACTTTAGGTGGAGGGGAGAAGACCTGGTAGAAGACGTATTGTGTCTTGGGATTAGAAGACAATGTGACTGTGTGCTTTGATGTCCTGGGGTATAAAAGGGACAGATGTTGGGGGATTCTTTCTCTTTTTCTGTTTGATGATGTTGGAGAATGGAATAAACCTGACTTGTGAGATAAACTCAGCCTCATCATTTCCACATTCTCCACACTGGTGACCCTAAGACGTATCATGAGTGGAAGAAATTCTCCCGAGCCAGACTCGTCAGGAGCCAGCCAAACAAATGCAGCCACAGTTCAGCTACCAGACTTCTGGCAGAACAACCCGCGCTCCTGGTTTAACGCAGTCGAGGCGCAGTTCAACCTCCGGAGGATTTCGGGAGACAACACGAAGTTCTACCATGTGGTTGCAAAGCTGGACAACCACACAGCCCAGCGGGTGGAGAGCCTGATCAACCAGCCGCCGGACAGAGACAAGTACAGCGCGTTGAAGGCTACACTTATCCCTTACTTCACCCCCTTGGTGGAGGAGCGAGCAGATGGGCTCCTGGCACTGACTGAATTTGAGAGCAACAGGCCTGCGGACCTGATGGAGAAGCTGTTGAGGTTGAAAGACTCTGACGATGATCACTTCATCTTCACCCACCTTTTCCTCAGGACCCTACTGTCAGCGGTGAGAGTGACCCTGGCCAGTTCACCACTGTTGGCCCGACGAGACTACCGCGAGCTAGGCCAGGAGGCGCAGCGACTCGTCAACACCAATAAACGGCGCGCGGCCACGGCCGCGGTAGCGGAGCTCGGCGCAACATCCGGAGATGGCAGTGGGCCAGAGACGGCGGCAGCAGACCCACCGACGACGGCGGCGGCAGGGGCCAGGAAACACGGAGCAGATGACGTCCTTTGTTTCTACCATCGCCGCTTCACAGAGAGGGCACGCAACTGTATACCACCGTGCCATTTCAAGCGCTCGGGAAACGCCAAGACCGGGGTTCGGTAGCAGCTGCGACCCTCAGAGAGGAGAACAAGCTGCTCTACTTGAGGGATGCGCTCTCTGGGAGGCATTTCCTCGTGGACACAGGCTCCCAGCTGAGTTTCATCACACCTTCCTACGTTGACCGGCTGGCGCCTTCCAGTGGTCCCGGGGTGTCAGCAGCGAACGGCTCGGCAATTAAGACCTTCGGTGAGAGGACTCTGCTTCTGTCCCTACACGGCCGTACATTTGAATGGACTTTTGTCATAGCTGCAGTCAATTTCAATATGTTAGGGGCCGATTTTTTGTGCTCACATGGTTTGTTGGTTGATCTTGCTAACAGACGCCTGGTTAATGCACTCTCTTTTTATTCTATTCCCTGTACAGCTCGAGTGGCCCCGCCAACAGCACAAGCCAACGTCACAGCTGCAGGTGGTAAGTTCCACACACTCCTCACTCAGTTCCCAGCACTCACGGTTCCAACATTTTCGGCGACCGTGGCTAAACACGGGGTGGAACATTTTATTACTACCACCGGACTGCCCGTTTTTGCAAAAGCTCGGCGCTTGGATTCAGCTAAACTGACCATAGCGCGCGAGGAGTTCGCCAACCTGGAAAGCTTGGGCATCATCAGGCGTTTGAAAAGCCCATGGGCTTCACCGCTTCACATGGTCCCTAAAGCTGATGGCTCGTGGCGTCCTTGCGGTGATTTCCGCAGGTTGGACAATGCTACAGCACACGACCGCTACCCGATCCCGCACATCCAAGATTTTTCAGTTCATTTGGCGGGGGCGCGCGTTTTTTCTAAGATAGACTTGGTACGCGGTTACCACCAGGTCCCAGTGCGCGCTGAGGACATACCCAAAACAGCAGTAATAACTCCGTCCGGGCTATTCGAGTTTTTGCACATGCCGTTTGGGCTTAAAGGCGCGGCGCAGACGTTCCAACGCATGATGGACGCGGTGTTGCGCGATCTCCCTTTCGTGTTCGTCTACCTGGATGGCATATTGGTAGCCAGCGCGTCCGAAGACGAACACGAAAACCACCTCACCGCAGTTTTCCAGAGGTTGGCAGAGAACGGGTTAATAATCAACCCAGCGAAGTGTCAGTTCGGGGTGATGCAGACTGATTTTTTGGGCCATCGCGTCTCTCCAGAAGGAGCGGTTCCTCTGCCTGACAAAATGCACGCAGTGACAAATTTTCCCCAGCCACAAACGGTCAAAGCATTACAGGAGTTTTTGGGAATGGTGAATTTTTATAACCGTTTCCTCCCCACACAGTGCAGCTCATGCAACCATTGTATGCTGCGCTAAAAAAACAAAAACCCACAAATAAAATCGAATGGTCTCCGGAGCGAGAGCACGCATTCTGTGAAGTCAAAACAGCCCTGGCAAATGCTGCGTTGTTAGCACATTCGGTCCCAACGGCTCGCATAGCGCTCACTACTGACGCGTCAGATGTGGCCATAGGGGTGGTCGTAGAGCAGTATGTAGCCGGAGCTTGGCAACCGCTCGCCTTTTTCAGCAGGACCTTGCGCGATAGTGAGCGAAAATACAGCGCATTCGACAGGGAGTTGTTAGCTCTCCACTTGGCCATTCGCCACTTCCAGTTCTGGCTGGAGGGACGCCGTTTCACCACGTTCGTTGACCACAAGCCGCTGACTTTCGCGATGGCCAAGATTTCAGAACCGTGGTCGGGCCGGCAGCAGAGACAGCTGGCCGCGATCTCAGAGTTTACTACCGATATCCAGCATGTGGCGGGTAAACTTAATGTAGTGGCAGACTGCCTCTCGCGCGCCGTGGCGGCGCCAGTCGGCGTAGGGATAGATTATGCAGCCATGGCCGCGGATCAGGCTAGCGACGCGGACGTGCGCGCGCTCCAGTCTGGACCAACAGGGTTAAGGCTGGAGAACAGGGTGCTGCAAGACGGTATGCCCCCCCTAATCTGCGATGTCTCCACTGGGCAACCGCGTCCTGTGGTACCGGCCGCGTGGCGCCGCCGCGTTTTTGACTCGATTCATTCTCTGGCACACCCGGGAGTGCGCACGTCGGTCAAAATGATGGGGGAGAAATTTGTATGGCCGAGCCTGCGCAAACAAGTTAAAGAGTGGGCAGCAGCCTGCATGGCTTTTCAATGAGCCAAGGTACACAGACACACGAGAGCTCCCTTGGAGCCATTTCACATCCCGGCTAAGAGGTTTGATCATGTTCACGTGGACCTCGTAGGCCCCCTCCCACCCTCGCAGGGGTACACACATCTTTTGACAATGGTTGACCGCACCACGCGCTGGCCGGAAGTGGTCCCACTGTCATCAACCACAGCCAAGGAGGTGGCGTGCGCGTTTTTAGCACCATGGGTAGCGCGTTTTGGAGTCCCGTCGGACATTACGTCCGACAGAGGTCCTCAATTTGTTTCCGAACTTTGGTCAGCGATGGCCCGCAGCCTGGGGGCAACGATCCACCGCACGACCGCGTTCAACCCGCAGGCTAACGGGTTATGCAAACGTTTTCACAGGTCATTGAAGGCGGCCCTCAGAGCGTCGCTTACGGATGCAGATTGGGTGGACAGGCTACCATGGGTTTTATTGGGGTTGCGTTCTGCACCTAAAGAGGATTTAGAAGCCTCCCCGGCTGAGCTAGTTTTCGCACAGCCACTCCGGCTGCCCGGGGAATTTCTCCCAGATAATCCTGCGCCAGAGTGCTCCCCAGCTCAGCGGTTGCAGAGTGACACGGGATCGAGCACGCTTCCTGGCCCCGTTCATCACAGTTTTCCACGCGTTTTTGTGCCTAAGGCTTTAAAAAATGCAGAGTTTGTTTTTGTCAGACATGATGCCCATCGCCCAACCTTGTGACCACCTTATGATGGACCATTTAGAGTGCTGGAAACAGGGGATAAGCACTTTTTGCTAGATTTGGGGGGCAGAAAGGAAATGATTGGCATAAACAGGCTCAAACCCGCTTTTGTGATGGCTGACGAAGCTGTGCAGTTGGCTAGGGCTCCTCGGCGCGGCAGACCCCCTAGGGAGCTTTCCCCAGAGCTTCCACAGGGATTGACTAACAGTTCTCATCCCCAGACAGCAGCCCCCCAGCAGGATGGCGCCGCGGGAGTGGTAAAGCCCGCTTACAGCAGATACGGGAGAAGATTGAAGCCCAAGCAGCATGTGGACTGATGTTTGTGATTTTATCATGACATGCAGACTGTGTTATATTGTTCCATCTTAGACGTTTGGGGGGGGGGGGTCATGTGGGACACATATGTGGGTTTCATAGGCTTCATATGTATATTACTGTTGCTTCACGTCTCAGATGAACAAAAGGACTGAGTCTCCTAGAGATAACAGGAGGATGTGAAATGTGATCTTTGTTATGGAAAGAGATGACCTTGAGGGATTTCCTGACCACCAGTGACTTTAGGTGGAGGGGAGAAGACCTGGTAGAAGACGTATTGTGTCTTGGGATTAGAAGACAATGTGACTGTGTGCTTTGATGTCCTGGGGTATAAAAGGGACAGATGTTGGGGGATTCTTTCTCTTTTTCTGTTTGATGATGTTGGAGAATGGAATAAACCTGACTTGTGAGATAAACTCAGCCTCATCATTTCCACATTCTCCACACAGAGTTCTTTATGAAATACATTAAAATTTGGCTTGCATTTTAAAAAATCTATTTCTGTGTACATAAAATTTTCCCCAGATTACGAGGGTGTTAATAGACATATCATGCAATGAGTTCTTAATAATAAAGCCATACAAAATATTCTGACAGTTAAAAACAGGGGTTGGTACATGTTTAGATAACGAGTGATGAAAATCATCCCAAAACGCACTGGTGTACATACAGTAAAAGAAAATGTGATCTGTACTTTCTATATGTTCATCACAAAAGGAACAGTTATTGTTCTCAAAGCCAAAACGTTTACTCAGAAACTCAGCAGAAGGATAAATTCAATTTAAAACTTTGTAATGGATCTCTTTTGCTTTTGGTGAAATAGGAAATTTAAAGAATTTAGATCTTAGAATTTGAGCTTCTTTTTTGGAGAAAAAAATTAAGAATAGCAGCTCTAGATACTGTTACTGGGAAGATTTCTTTATTAAATATTTTTCTAATCGCTAAAATTGTTTAATTTTGAGTCACCTAGGTGGAAACCATTTACCAAAAGCAAAGGGAGATTTGGGCAAGAGCCAAATCTATTTAAAGTTGAGGCCATTAGTATAATTGTCTGAGGCATTGCCTTAATTACTTGGTTATATTCTCGTTTATCATTTATGTTATATTTAGCACAGAAATTTTCAAAAGTTAAAATATTCCCTGTGCCGTCTAATAACTGTAGTACAGACCAAATGCCCTTATTTTGCCAGTTTTGTAGGAATATTCATTTGTGTTTATATAGTACATATCTACAATTCCACAGAGGGCTCATATGAGGGCTAAAATTATGTTTATAAATCAATCTCCAATATAGTAAGACCTGTTGATGAAATGAGGAGAGTTTATAGGGGAGCTTTTTTGGGTCATAGTCACATCTGAGCAGGAATTCAATGCCCCCAAATTTAGCAAAAATTCCATTGGGAATATGAAACCAGAAATGTTTGGGTTGTTTAATAAATTGTCTCAGCCAGTTAATTTTGATGGTGCCATTAATGCATTCAAAGTCTATAGCTTTAACACCACCTTCCTCATATTCTTGAATCATGGTACCTTTTTTAATATAATGTGTTTTCCCTTTCCAGATATAATTGAAAATGGTTTGATTGATGGCTTTAACTGCATCTTTGGGCATTGGCAATGAATGGGCTGGATAAATAAATCGGGAGATGCATTCCATTTTTGTCAGAAACGTTCTTCCTGTGATGGAAATATCTCTTTGAGACCAGGAGTTGAGATAAGTTTTTGATTTCTCCAAGCAATTCCAAATATTGAGCTTGACTAATTGATCAGCATCTTTAGTGATATGCATGCCCAAATATTTCACTGTTTGTTTGACGGGAATGGTATGAATGGCTGATAGACTGCAATCATGAATAGGTAATAATTCATTTACCTAGATTCAGTTTAAGCCCAGAGGCTTTAGAGAAAACATCTATATAATTGAGAATTTTAGGGACTTGATCAGAGTTGTGCATGAATATGGCTGTGTCGTCAGCCAGTTGGCTGATTGTTAGTTGTTTTCCAAATACTGTTAATTTATCAAAGTCAGAGTTTTTTATAAAAATTGAGAGCATTTCAGCTGCTGCAATGAACAACAGAGGCGAAACCGGGCAGCTTTGTTTTATTCCTTTGCCTATTGAAAATCTAGGGGAGGTACCATGTGGTAATAGAACTGAGCTGTTGGTATCCGTGTAAATTAGTTTTATAAAGTTTAAAAAGTGCTCCCCAAAACCAAAAAGCTCTAAAGTCCTAAACATAAATTTGTGTTCAATCATATCAAAAGCTTTAAAAAAATCCAAAAATAAAATAAACCCCTCGTCAATTAGGTCCCTATAGTCAAGTAAGTCCAATACCAGGCGTATATTGTTGTGTATTGAGCGCCCTTTAATAAAACCTGATTGTGTCTCTGAGATAAGATCAGTGATGCCAGTTTTGAGTCTGTTGGCATAAATATGTGTTAAAATTTTGTAATCATTATTAAGTAAAGTAATTGGTCTGAGATTATCAATCAATTTTGGGTCCTTGCCAGGTTTGGGAATTAGTGTGATGACTCCTTGTTTCATAGTATTTGGTAAAACTGATGTAGCACGGATTTCCTTTAACATATTAAAAAATAAATCTTTCAGGTTAATCCAGAACTGCCTGTAAAAATTGGTTGTTAAGCCGTCTGAGCCAGGTGATTTGTCTAGAGCTAAGGATTTTAGAGCGTTTTCTACTCCCTCCATTTGGATCTCTGCGTCACATGATTTTCTAAAATATTCATCAATTTTCGGTATCTGTCCTGAAATGGACTCAAAGAAACCCTCTGCATTAATGTGTGAGTAAGAGGAGGAGTATAATTCACTGTAAAATTTAAATATTTCTTTAGAGATCCTCACAGAATCAGTACATTCCTTACCATCAATTATAAGAGACTTAATGGCATTTCGTTCTTTTCTTTTCTCAAGCGTACAGAAGTATGTTGAGCTTCTCTCTCCCTCCTCTATCCATTTCGCTCTCGACCTAATATATGCTCCTTTGGCTTTATTAATATAGATGTTATCTAGGGAAGAGTGCAATAAAATCAGTTTTTGTTTGTCCTCTTCACATAAGGAATGTTTGTTGCATATTAAATGGATCTCATTTACAATATCCATTTCTTTTTGTTTATTGGCTCGGCTTATGACTTTGCTGTATGAAATAGAAATCTGACAGATTTTATACTTAAGAATTTTCCATTTCTCCCTGTAAGTTGACAATAATGTATCTTTGGATATACTGTCGATTGTCCTTTTAACATCCTGACAGAATGGGTCATGTTTTAGAAGATTTGAGTTAAATTTCCAATAGCCTTTATTTCTTCTGACTGCGCTGGTGGGCGTTATAGCTAACTTGATCATACAATGATCTGTGAGCGGAGCTGTAGAAATTGAGGTGCTTATATCTATATCAGGTTGGAATTCAGAAATAAGCCAGTAGTCTAATCGTGATTTAATGGTGCCATTGTGAGACACATTAATTAAATTAATTAAATCACCCTTATTGTCATTCAACCGTACAACCAATCATGTACAGCAGAACGAGATTGTGCTTTACCTATCTACAGTGTAAATCACACACACACCAAGTGCAGAATCAGAGGGCCGCTGCCATGCAAGGCGCCGCCACAGAGTTCCCTCCTCCATTCCATTTATTGCTGAGCACCAAGCTGGATGGCAGGAAGTTCCACTTTTATATGGTCTTCGGCATGACCCGGCCGGGATTTGAACCCCTGCCTCCCGGGTGTGGGGCGGATGCTCTACCAACTGAGCCACCACTCCGGTGGTGTGGCACATGTGTATCACTTTAAGCTTCACATCTCAGAGAGAACAAAGAACTGGGTCTCCTTGGAGATAACAGGAGGATGTGAAAATTTAGTCTTTGGTATGCAAGAGACGGCCTTGGGGGATTTCCTGGTCTGCCAGAGACTATGAGGAGGATGTTATAGGATTTAAGAGAAGCTGCATTGTTACTTGTGATTAAAGGCAATGTGACTGTGAGCTTTGAAGGTCCTGGAAATATAAAGGACAAATGTCTGTGTTTTTCCTCTTTCTGCTTTGCTGATGTTGGAAGATGTGAATAAACCTGACTCGTGAGATAAACTCTGCCTCGTCATTTTCACATTTCCACACTGGTGACCCTAAGACTGTCATAACCCGAGTGTCGGTTCTGTCCACACTCGGGTCTCATATAATATTTCCCTGGCTTTGGCAGCAGAGGATTCCTTCCAGCTCCTCGGGCTCTTATTGTGAAGGCGCCCGGGGGAGCTCCCTGCTGTCAAAGTCAGCTGCTGCGCCGCTGTCATTAGGAGCAGCTGCGCCGCATTGGGGTCATTAGCCGCCAGAGATAAAAGCTGGTGCTGAATGTCCTCCAATGCGGCAGTCTCTGTTAAGTTCAGCTACGTTCTGGTTATCGCTGTTAAGCTCTGTTGATTCCTGCTAACGGTCCTGTTTGTAAGGTACGTTCAGTGTGACTAACCTTCATTGTTATTCTTCTGGCGCATTGGGCGCTCCCCGGCTCAGACGTGCCCATTCCTTGTGTGTATTCCTATGCCTGCCTAACCTGCACTGTAAATAAACATCACTGCAAACTCACTGGTGACTGAGGCGTCTTGTGATGGTCCGTGAGGGCCATTGTGATAGTAGACTGCCGCCAAACGCCCGGACAGGAAGCGTTGTATCGAGACGCCATTCACCGTGCAGTTTGCAGTATTGGACTGTTTGTTTCTACCTGTCTGAGTGTTTGCAGCTGGGAGTATGACGTCATCCAGGAGCCACAGCGGGCGCCTGGGCAGGCAGCTAGCGGAAGCTCTGGAAGATATTGACAACACCATCTTTTCCGCTACGCTGTGGGACGCTCCCAGCGACATGTTAAGACATTTGGACTACGCTGAGGAATTTCTGCTTAATCTCCCCCTCGAGTTTGACGGTCACCCGGAGGTGATGGCGAGGTGGGAGGAACTCGCCGCCCAACGCGAGTCGCTTCGTGGGCTGGAGGAGAGGAGCAGGAAGCAAGGGAGAAAGCATCCACGCTTCCTGCGTCGTTGTTCCGTCCCCGTCCCGGAGAAGAACCAGGAGTACGCTCCGTCTCGGGTCCGACGACGACGTCGGCGTAACAACGCGGGCTCTCCTCAGCAGAATCCTCAGCTGAAACCCCGTCTGGATCCAGTTCCGGGTCGCCGCAAGGGCTCAACCCACCTCACAGCTGTCACTCCTGTGCCTCGTCAGAGGGGAATCCCCGCAGCCTCGTCTTTTTCTGGGCCTTCGCCTGCTGTCCCGTCAGCGCTCCATGCCCAACTGACCCCGGCTGTCGCCCCCTCCTCCTCCTCCTCGTCGCCTATCCTGGCTGCTGTGTGTCTCGGGAACTCCGTTTCGGCGAGTCCCATCCCGGAACCATCTCGAGTGGCCTCACCTCGCCTTCCCAGAGGGCCCTCTGTCGCCATCCAGTGGGGAAAGGCAGGAACGACGTCCCCCACAGCGGGAACCATCTTACCCTCAGGAGAAAGGCAAGTGCATGATAATTTCTCTCATTTCGATATTGTTTTGACTTGTCTGACTCCTGGGGGTGGAGTTCGGGGTATGCAGCCCCCCGAGCTCCCTCCACCTGCTGTGGATGAAAGAATTAACCCTGCTTCCTCTGTGTCTCCCTCCGCTGAGCAGTCCTCGACGCCAGGCCAACGTCGCTGGATGAGGAGGGGGCCTGTGGTTCTGGAGAGCCTGGTTCCGGTTCCGCAGCCATGCCGTGGGTGGAGGAGGAGAGCGAACTGCAGCATGGAGCCTTCGCCGATGAGAAAGCATCCCTGGGGTTCCACGGAGGAGCGGTCCGGTCCAGCGGGTCAAGGTTCTCCTGCCACCACGCCGTGCGGGCCATCGGCATGGACATCAGTGCCGGAGGACTCTCTAGCTGCGCACACCATCACGCCAGCTGCGGAGCCCGACGCGGCTGAGTGGGAGCCTGAGGATGACCTCCTGACATCTGAGCCCGGATCTTCGCAGTCCTGGACGGCGTCAGAACCCGAGCTCAGGCAAGTGCTCTACTTTGTCTTTCTTTTTCACCTCTTAGAGCATTTTTGCCTGTCTCAAGGGGAGATGAGTCGGGTGCAGCCGCCCGCTGCGTCCGAGCTTATCTCGCCGGGTTCTGGCGCTGCCGGTGATCCTGATCCCGGGTTTTCTCTCTCTTTCGAGCCTTCTCCCAGGGTCGCCGGCGAGGGGCTGCTTTCGCCTGCTGTGCCAGAGGTTCCGGTTTCGGGGTTGGAGGTCGAGTCTGGTGCCACGCCGACCCAGTCGGGGTCCGTCGCGGGTTTGGTTCCGGAGGCCCAATCGGGGTCCACCGTGGGTTCGGTTCTGGAGGTCCAATCGGGGTCCACCGTGGGTTTGGTTCCGGGGGCCTAATCGGGGTCCACCGTGGGTTCGGTTCCGGGGGCCCAATCGGGGTCCACCGTGGGTTTGGTTCCGGAGGCCCAATCGGGGTCCGACGTGGGCGCTGCACCAGCAGGTCCTGGATTCAGTGAGGGAGCTGCAGATCCCCGGCCACCGGATGCTGGGCAGGCTCATTCCCCTCGTCACCCTCATCACCACCGTCATCCTCCTCGTCTCCCTGAGGAGCGCTACCCATCTCCACCTGGGGCCATTGGGGTCCCGAACGCTCCGCCCGGTTCCCCCTCGTCTCTCCCCTTTTCAGCGGGACCGCCGGCTGCTTCTTCCCAACGGTTCTGGTGGGCTGGCGTTGCGGGACGGCCGCCTGAAGGACTGTCTCACCGGTTTGGTTCTCTGGGCCAGCCCCCCGACATTTTTGACTCCCTGTGTGGCGACCTGCTCCGGCCGCCTGAAACTCTCTGCTTCCGAGCATGGGACTGGGGTAGGCCGCCCGAACTGTCCTCTTTTCCCCTCCCTGTTCTGTGGCCTCTTGATGCCGGACGACCCCCCAAACTTTTTGCCCCCATCCCTCCGGGTCAGGACTGCACCCTCCCCGGGTTTCCGATTTCGTCTGTGGGACTGTTGGGGTGTGCGGGGGGGGGGGGGGGGGGGGATTGATTTGTGTTTTTGTGGCTCACTACTTTGGTTCTGGGTTTGGTGGTTCTTTTCCCTCCACCTTATGTTAATTTGTTTTTGCCAATAGGTTTACTGCCTATTTTGACTCTGTTCTTGTCACCCACATTCAAGGGAGTATGGTTTTTTTTCCTGTCTCGACTGCCTTGTTGGTCTTGTTTTTTGCCTCTCTCCCTCCTGCCAGCGCCCCATCCACCCACCCTAGGGGTGGGGGTGGGGGGCTTGGGTGTTACTCGGGCTGCTCAGAGCTCGGCCTCGAGGGGGAGGTACTGTCATAACCCGAGTGTCGGTTCTGTCCACACTCAGGTCTCATATCATATTTCCCTGGCTTTGGCAGCAGAGGATTCCTTCCAGCTCCTCGGGCTCTTATTGTGAAGGCGCCCGGGGGAGCTCCCTGCTGTCAAAGTCAGCTGCTGCGCCGCTGTCATTAGGAGCAGCTGCGCCGCATTGGGGTCATTAGCCGCCAGAGATAAAAGCTGGTGCTGAATGTCCTCCAATGCGGCAGTCTCTGTTATGTTCAGCTACGTTCTGGTTATCGCTGTTAATCTCTGTTGATTCCTGCTAACGGTCCTGTTTGTAAGGTACGTTCAGTGTGACTAACCTTCATTGTTATTCGTCTGGCGCATCGGGCGCTCCCCGGCTCAGACGTGCCCATTCCTTGTGTGTATTCCTATGCCTGCCTAACCTGCACTGTAAATAAACATCACTGCAAACTCACTGGTGACTGAGGCGTCTTGTGATGATCCGTGAGGGCCATCGTGACAAAGACGTATCATGGATGAAAGAAATTCCCCCCGGCCAGCCGAGTCAGGAGCTCCCAGCCAAGCGTATGCTGCTACCGTCCAGCTACCGGACTTTTGGCAAGACAACCCATGCCCCTCGTTCCACTTGGTCGAAGCACTGTTTGCCCTTCGGGGGATAACGGTAGATGACACGAAGTTCTACCATGTGATTGCAAAGCTCGACAACCGCACTGCTCAGCATGTGCAGAGCCTTTTGGAGCGGCCACCGGCCAACGACAAATACGGCGGGTTTAAGGCTGCGCTTATCCAGCGCTTCACTCTCTCAGTCGAGGAGAGAGCAGAGAGGCTCCTGGCTCTGAACGACTTGGGAGATGGCACGCCCATTGACCTGATGGAGAACATGCTGAGGTTGAGGGGCTCAGACAACGACGACTTCATCTTCACCCACATTTTCCTCAGGACCCTACCGTCGGCCACGAGAGCGACCCTGGCCAGTTCGCCGTTGTTGGCCCAGCGGGACTTCCGTTCGCTGGCCCAGGAGATGCACCAGATTCTCAACGCCAGCAAACAGCGCGCGGCCACCGCAGCAGTGATGGAGTTCGGTGCGACAGCCGGAGATGGCGGGGGGCCAGAGATGGCGGTAGCAGAACCACCGACGATGGCGGCGGCGGGGGCCAAGGATCGCGGAGGAGACACCCTCTGTTTCTACCATCGCCGCTTTGCAGAGAAGGCACGCAAATGTATACCACCGTGCCAGTTCAAGCGCTCGGGAAACGCCAAGACCGGGGGTCGGTAGCAGCTGCGGCCCTCGGGGAGGAGAACAAGCTGCTCTACTTGAAGGATGCGCGCTCGGGGAGGCATTTCCTCGTGGACACAGGCTCCCAGTTGAGTTTCATCACACCTTCCTCCGCTGACCGGCTGGCGGTTTCCAGAGGTCCCGGGGTGTCAGCAGCAAACGGCTCGGAGATTAAGACCTTTGGTGAGAGGACTCTGCTTCTGTCCCTACACGGCCGCACATTTGAGTGGACTTTTGTCATAGCTGCAGTGAATTTCAATATGTTGGGGGCTGATTTTCTGTGCTCACATGGTTTGTTGGTTGATCTTGCTAACAGGCGCCTGGTTAATGCACTTTCTTTTTATTCTATTCCCTGTACAGCCCGAGTGGCCCCGCCAACAGCACAAGCCAGTGTCACAGCTGCAAGCGGTAAGTTCCACACACTGCTCACTCAGTTCCCAGCACTCATGGTCCCCACATTTTCAACGGCCGTCGCCAAACACGGGGTGGAACATTTTATTACTACCACCGGACCGCCCGTTTTTGCAAAAGCTCGGCGCTTGGATTCAGCTAAACTGACCATAGTGCGCGAGGAGTTCGCCAACCTGGAAAGCTTGGGCATCATCAGGCGTTTGAACAGCCCATGGGCTTCCCCGCTCCACATGGTCCCGAAAGCTGACGGCTCGTGGCGACCTTGCGGAGATTTCCGCAGGTTGAACAACGCCACAGCGCACGACCGCTACCCAATCCCGCATATCCAAGACTTTTCCATTCATTTGGCGGGGGCGCGCGTTTTTTCTAAGATAGACTTGGTCCGCGGTTACCACCAAGTCCCAGTGCGCGCTGAGGACATACCCAAAACAGCGGTAATAACTCCGTTTGGCCTATTCGAGTTTTTGCGCATGCCATTTGGGCTTAAAGGCGCTGCGCAAACGTTCCAACGCATGATGGACGCGGTGTTGCGTGATCTCCCCTTCGTATTCATCTACCTGGACGACATCTTAGTAGCCAGAGCGTCCGAAGACGAACATGAAAACCACCTCACGGCAGTTTTCCGGAGGTTGGGAGAGCACGGTTTAATAATCAACCCAGCGAAGTGTCAGTTCGGGGTGACGCAGATTGATTTTTGGGGGCATCGCGTCTCTCCAGAAGGAGCGGTTCCACTGCCTGACAAAGTGGCGCAGTAGCAAATTTTCCCCAGCCAACGGTCAAGGCGTAACAGGAGTTTTTGTGAATGGAGAATTTTTATAACCGTTTCCTCCCCCGCGCAGCGCAGCTCATGCAACCATTGTATGCCGCACTCAAAAAACAAAAACCCACAAATAAGATCGAATGGTCTCCGGAGCGAGAGCGAGCATTCTCGGAGGTCAAAACAGCCCTGGCAAACGCTTCGTTGTTAGCACATCCAGACCCAACGGCCTGCATAGCGCTCACTAGTGACGCATCAGATGTGGCCATAGGGGCGGTCGTGGAGCAGCATGTAGCCGGGGCTTGGCAGCCGCTCACCTTTTTCAGCAGGACTTTGCGCGATAGCGAACGAAAATACAGCGCATTCGACAGGGAGTTGTTAGCTCTCCACTTGGCCATTTGCCACTTCCAGTTCCGGCTGGAGGGACGCCGTTTCACCACGTTCGTTGACCACAAGCCACTGACATTCACGATGGCCAAGGTTTCAGAACCGTGGTCAGGCCGGCTGCAGAGACAGCTGGCCGCTATCTCAGAGTTTACTACCGATATTCAGCATGTGGCGGGTAAACTGAATGTAGTGGCAGACTGTCTATCGCGCGCCGTGGCTGCCCCAGTCCACGTAGGGATAGATTATGCAGCCATGGCCGCGGATCAGGTTAGCGACGCGGACGTGCGCGCGCTCCAGTCTGGACCAACAGGGTTAAGGCTGGAGAACAGGGTGCTGCAAGACGGTATGCCCCCCCTAATCTGCGATGTCTCCACTGGGCGACCGCATCCTGTGGTACCGGCCGTGTGGCGCCGCCGCGTTTTTGACTTGATTCATTCTCTGGCGCACCCGGGAGTGCGCGCGTCGGTCAAAATGGTAGGAGAGAAATTTGTATGGCCGAGCCTGCGCAAACAAGTTAAGGAGTGGGCAGCAGCCTGCATGGCTTGTCAACGAGCCAAGGTACACAGACACACGAGAGCTCCCTTGAAGCCGTTTCACATCCCGGCTAAGAGGTTTGATCATGTTCACGTGGACCTCGTAGGCCCCCTCCCGCAGTCACAGGGGTGCACACACCTTCTGACAATGGTGGACCGCACCACACGCTGGCCGGAAGTGGTCCCACTGGCGTCAACCACAGCCGAGGAGGTGGCGCGCGCATTTTTAACAGCATGGGTAGCGCGCTTTGGAGTCCCGTCGGACATTACGTCCGACAGAGGTCCTCAATTTGTTTCCGAACTTTGGTCAGCAATGGCCCGCAGCCTGGGGGTAACGATCCACCGCCCAACCGCGTACAATCCGCAGGTTAATGGGTTATGCAAACGTTTTCATAGGTCATTGAAAGCGGCTCTCAGAGCGTCGCTAACGGATGCAAATTGGGTAGACAGGCTAGCGTGGGTTTTATTGCGGTTGCGTTCTGCACCTTAAGAGGACTTAGAAGCCTCCCCGGCTGAGCTAGTTTTTGCGCAGCCACTTTGGCTTCCTGGGGAGTTTCTCCCAGATAATCCTGTGCCAGATAGCTCCCCGTCTCAGCGGTTGCAGCATGGCACGGAATCGGGTACGCTGCCTGGCCCCACAGTTTTCCGCACGTTTTTGTGCCTAAAGCTTTGAAAAACACGAAGTTTGTTTTTGTCAGACACGATGCCCATCGCCCACCGCTGCGACCACCTTATGATGGACCATTTAGAGTGCTGGAAACAGGGGACAAAATTTTTTGCTAGATTTGGAGGGCAGGAAGGAAAAGATTGGCATAAACAGGCTCAAACCCGCCTTTGTGGTGGCGGACGAGGATGTGCTGTTGGCCAGGGCTCCTCGGCGCGGCAGACCCCCTCGGGGACATTCCCCAGAACACCCACAGGGAGTGACAAACAGTTCTCACCCGCAGACAGCAGCTCCCCAGCAGGAGGGCGCCGCAGAAGTGGCGAAGCCCGCTTACAGCAGATATGGGAGGAGACTGAGGCCCAAGCAGCACGTGGGTTAATGTGTAATGATTTTATCATGACATGCAGACTGTTATTCTGTTGTTCCATCTTAGATGTTTGGGGGGGGGGTCATGTGGGACACATGTGTATCACTTTAAGCTTCACATCTCAGAGAGAACAAAGAACTGGGTCTCCTTAGAGATAACAGGAGGATGTGAAAATTTAGTCTTTGGTATGCAAGAGACGGCCTTGGGGGATTTCCTGGTCTGCCAGAGACTATGAGGAGGATGCTATAGGATTTAAGAGAAGATGCATTGTTACTTGTGATTAAAGGCAATGTGACTGTGAGCTTTGAAGGTCCTGGATATATAAAGGATGAATGTCTGTGTTTTTCCTCTTTCTGCTTTGCTGATGTTGGAAGATGTGAATAAACCTGACTCGTGAGATAAACTCTGCCTCGTCATTTTCACATTTCCACACCATCAGGTTTAAACCAAGTAAAGGTTTGGGTATCTGGATTTAGCGCACACCATATGTCACTAAGCTGAAACGTGTTACAAAAATCTAGTAAAGTGGTATTATGCTGATGATTAGGAAATCTTGAGGGTTGCCTATCAAGCCATTCATCCATAACCATATTGTAGTCGCCGCCCAACACAAAAACAGGATTGATATATATTTGAGATAATTCCTTCAATATATTAGTCACATCTGTAATTAATTGTTTGTTCTGGTTGCGGTTAATAAACCCATAAATGTTAACAAGAATCAAGAATTGGTTGTGTGTTTCAAAAATGCAAATAATCCATTATCCTGTGTCATCTCTTTTGGTTGCAACTACTTTCCCAGGAAAGTTTTTTAGGAGTATGGCGACCCCTGCTGACCTATTTGTGCCATGATTATAGTATATTTTTTTCTCCCCATTGGTTTGTCCATATTTTTGCATCTGTATCGTTGCTGTGAGTCTCCTGAATAAGGTAACAATGTGCTTTTTCATTTTTAAGGAATAGAAATGTAGCCTTTCTTTTTATAGAGTCTCGTAAACCCCTAGCATTAAGTGATGTAAAAGAAAAGGTTGTATTAAAAGACAGAGGATGAAAAAGAATAAGAAAATAATAATAATAATAATAATAATAATAATAATAATAATAATAATAATTGTGGTATATATCACTCAGATATTCCATACCTACATTGGTTAGAGCATGTGGAAATGTTTGGGACAACATATACAAAGGAACTTCACACCTCTGAAAGAACAAAGGAATCTCACCGCCGTGTGAAGACCCATGACGTCACAGGACGCCATGGCAACAGACTCGACACCCTTCACCCCTGAGAGAGGAGAAGGTCTTCCCATCACCCCCCAAGGCGAAGGGAGGAGTTAACAGGACTAATGGGGGGATTTAGATAATGGGGAGATGTTACCTTTTTCAATGAGTGGACTCTGACATCAGCTGTTTCAATGAGTGGTGCCATGTATGCTTGTATTTAACCAGCGAGCAAAGCAGAGATCTCTCTCTTGCCTTCTGCTAAGCTCTGCACCTGTTGAGATTTGATAGAGGAGCTATTCATTAAAAACCCTGTTTTTAATTCAAAGCCGCCTCGTTATTTCAGCTCCACTACACTGGTGACCCTTACGCGAGAATATGGACCGGAGGCGCTCTTCAAGCTGTTCATCCATGGTGGCTCTGGCACACGCCAGCGACGACGCAGACGAGGGAACAAGCAGACAGCTGTTCCCCGCGGCAGAGGGCACTGAGAGAGCTCAACCGAGCTCCAACACCGCCGCGAGAGCCGTAGAAACGTACTCTCACCCGGCGAACACGACAATGATGGTGTGCACGAACGCCGTCGCTGTCAAGCTGCCAGACTTCTGGAGAGAAGACCCTGCATCTTGGTTCCAGCAAGCCGAAGCCCAGTTTATACTGGCGGGTATCACAGCAGATGATACCAAATTTTATCACATCATCTCCAAGCTCGACTCCGCAACTTCGAAGTGTGTGCGGAGCTTGGTCCAGCAACCACCAACCCGGGACAAATATGAGACACTCAAGGCAACCATCGCGGCGAATTATGTCCCGTCAGCGGAGGAAAGAGCCGAGAGAATCCTGGCGGTCTACGGCCACAGAGGGGGCAATCCAAGGACCCTCATGGAGGATTTGCTACAACTCAAGGAGGAGGATAATGATAATTTCCTTCTCCAATTCATTTTCCTCAGCACGCTACCACCGCATTTGAGAGGGACACTCGCCAGGATGAAGTGCAATAACCATCAGGATTTCCGCACACTGGCCAACGAGGCTTACCGGCTCGTCAACGCCTGCAGAGAACGGACACCCACAGCGGCATCCGCAGATCTGAGAACTGACACCCCGAGCCTTGGAGAGACTCAACCCACGGTGACAGCGGCGCGGCCCAAGCGCAACGAGCAGAACGACGTCTGCTATTATCACCACCGCTTCGCAGAGAAAGCCTGCAAATGCGTTCCCCCCTGCAAGTTTACGAGGTCGGGGAAACGCCAAAGCCGAGGGCCATTAACAGCAGCAGTTCTCAGCGAGAAGAATAAGCTGTTATACGTGACGGATGGATACACAGGCAAGCAGTTCCTCATCGACACGGGAGCTCAGCTGAGTTTCGTCATGCCCTCCCACGCAGAGCGAACCATGGGCACCCGGGGCAACGGAGCAGTGGCAGCCAACGGCTCTGACATCGACACGTTCGGGGAAAAGAGCCTGCACCTCCTCATCCACGGCCGCAGCTACAGATGGACATTTGTTGTAGCAGCGGTGAGCTTTAACTTGTTAGGCGCAGATTTTCTGTGTGCACATGGGTTATTAGTGGATCTTGCAAATAGGCGCCTGGTTAATGCACTCTCTTTTGCTTCTATTCCATGCTCAGCTCAAGTTTCTCCACCACCTGTGCAGGCCAACGTCACTACGGCAGGAGGTAAGTTTGAGCAACTCCTCACCCAATTTCCAGCACTCACAACCCCCAAATTCCCAGCCACTGTAGCCAAACACGGGGTTAAACACTTCATTCCAACAAACGGACCTCCCGTTTTTGCCAAAGCTCGCCGCTTAGACGCGGCCAAGCTCAACATAGCAAGGGACGAATTTGCAGCTCTTGAAAAATTAGGCATTTGCCGACGTTCAAAGAGCCCTTGGGCCTCACCACTTCATATGGTCCCGAAATCCGACAGTTCTTGGAGACCGTGCGGAGATTACCGCAGGCTAAACAACGCTACAGCGCATGACCGCTACCCCATTCCTCACATTCAGGATTTTTCATTGCATTTAGCAGGTGCGCGCATTTTTTCAAAAATAGACTTAGTCCGCGGTTATCACCAGGTCCCAGTCCGAGCTGAAGATATTCCTAAAACAGCGGTTATAACCCCTTTCGGCCTTTTTGAATTTCTAAGAATGCCATTCGGCCTCAAAGGCGCGGCTCAAACTTTTCAACGGATGATGGACTCAGTCCTACGCGACCTACCCTTTGTTTTTGTCTACCTCGATGACATGCTTGTAGCCAGTTCATCCGAGGAAGAACATGAACAGCACCTCACTACCGTTTTTCAGAGGCTGGAAGAGCACGGACTTATAATCAATCCAGCCAAATGCAAATTCGGCGTATCACAAATTGATTTTTTGGGACATAGGGTCTCCCCGGCAGGGGCAATTCCGCTTCCAGACAAAGTTCGTGCGATAGAAAGTTTTCCACGGCCTCAAACGGTTAAGTCGCTACAGAAATTTTTGGGGATGGTTAATTTTTACAACCGTTTCCTCCCCCACGCAGCTCAGCTCATGCAACCCCTATATGACGCGCTCAGAAAAAAGAAAGCTTCCAACGCGGTCGAATGGACCCCGGAGCGCGAACGCGCTTTCGCGGAAGTAAAAAGCGCCCTAACTAACGCCACAATGTTAGTCCACCCAGATTCCTCAGCCCGCATTGCTCTAACCACAGATGCTTCAGACCTGGCTATAGGGGCAGTTGTAGAACAACTTGTCAGTGGGGTCCGGCAACCTTTAGCATTCTTTAGCAAATCGCTAAACCCTACTGAGCGCAAATACAGCACTTTTGACAGAGACCTGCTGGCGCTTCATTTGTCCATCCGCCACTTCCAGTTTTGGTTAGAAGGGCGGAGTTTCACGGCTTTTGTGGACCATAAGCCGCTCACTTTTGCTATGGCTAAAATTTCAGAACCATGGTCAGGCAGACAGCAAAGACAGCTAGCTGCGATTTCAGAGTTCACCACAGACATTCGACACGTAGCAGGCAAACTTAACATAGTAGCTGACTGTCTCTCCCGTGCTGTGGCACCGCCAGAGCACGAGGAGACAGATTACACTGCTTCAGCAGCTGAGCTTTTCTCTAACGCAAACACATATGCAGCACCTATCCATGAAGGGATAGATTATGCAGCCATGGCGGAAGAGCAAGGTAGTGATGCGGACGTGCGCGCGCTCCTGTCTGGACCAACAGGGTTAAGGCTGGAGGAAAAAGGGTTGCGCGACTGCGTGCCCCCCCTAATATGCGATGTTTCAACCGGCCGACCTCGCCCGTTAGTACCAGCTGCTTGGCGCCGCCGCATTTTCGACGCAATTCACTCCCTCGCGCACCCAGGTGTGCGCGCCTCGGTCAAAATGGTTGCCGAAAAGTTTGTGTGGCCAGGCCTACGCAAAAACGTAAAAGAATGGGCAAAAACTTGCATTCCTTGTCAGCGCGCCAAAGTACACAAACACACTAAAGCCCCTCTGGAGCCTTTTCCAATCCCTGCTAGAAGGTTCGACCACATTCATGTCGACCTCGTGGGGCCGCTGCCTTCCTCCCAAGGTTTCACACACCTGCTAACAATGATAGACCGCACCACGCGCTGGCCAGAGGCAGTCCCGCTAGCGGTAACCACAGCGGAGGAAGTCGCTCGCGTTTTTCTAACAAATTGGGTGGCACGTTTCGGCGTCCCATCAGACATCACGTCAGATAGGGGGCCTCAATTTGTCTCTGAGCTCTGGTCAGCCATGTCCAACAGTTTAGGGGCAACAATTCACCGTACCACCGCTTATCACCCTCAGGCTAATGGGTTATGCGAGCGTTTTCACAGGTCCTTAAAGGCCGCCCTCAGGGCCTCATTAACGAACACAAATTGGGTAAATAAACTTCCCTGGGTTTTATTGGGGTTGCGTGCGGCACCTAAAGAGGATTTAGACGCTTCCCCTGCAGAATTAGTCTTCGCTCAGCCTATCAGGCTACCAGGTGAATTTTTACCAGAAAACCCGGAACCAGGGCACCTCCCGGTCCCAAGGTTTTTAGGCAGTAACAGTCCGGACTTTCTCCACGGTCCAGCTCATCACTCCTTTCCACGAGTTTTTGGTCCTCAAACTTTAAAAAACGCTGAGTTTGTTTTTGTTAAGCATGAAGCTCTAAAACCAACGTTACGCCCAGTATACGATGGCCCGTATAGAGTGCTGGAAAATGGTGACAAACACTTTGTGGTTGATTATGGGGATAGAAATGAAACGGTCAGCATTGGCAGACTCAAACCTGCCTTCTTGTTGAGAGACGGACCTGCACAGCTGGCCCGAGCACCTCGGCGAGGTAGACCCCCCAAGGAGAAAGTCTCAGCCCCCAGGCAGGGAACAGATAATCTCTCTCCTTCCCACACTGCAGATTCCTCACAACAAGGTCCCAGCAGGACGCCTAAACCAACCTACAGCAGCTTTGGGAGAAGATTGAAACCCAGACTACTCAGGGACTGATTACACCACTATGCAAATTTTCGCTAATTGTGCCGCAACAGTTTAGGACTGATTTATGATTATACTATGCCGTTATGTTTTCACTGAACTCTCTTAGGAGCATGGCTGCTTGAAAGTTTCTTCTGTGGCAACAGCTGTAACACGTAGTATGTCTTAGTAATTACCCTAGACTGTGAATCTTTCTGTGTTCCTTCATAGTTGTTTGGGGGGCCTGTGGTATATATCACTCAGATATTCCATACCTACATTGGTTAGAGCATGTGGAAATGTTTGGGACAACATATACAAAGGAACTTCACACCTCTGAAAGAACAAAGGAATCTCACCGCCGTGTGAAGACCCATGACGTCACAGGACGCCATGGCAACAGACTCGACACCCTTCACCCCTGAGAGAGGAGAAGGTCTTCCCATCACCCCCCAAGGCGAAGGGAGGAGTTAACAGGACTAATGGGGGGATTTAGATAATGGGGAGATGTTACCTTTTTCAATGAGTGGACTCTGACATCAGCTGTTTCAATGAGTGGTGCCATGTATGCTTGTATTTAACCAGCGAGCAAAGCAGAGATCTCTCTCTTGCCTTCTGCTAAGCTCTGCACCTGTTGAGATTTGATAGAGGAGCTATTCATTAAAAACCCTGTTTTTAATTCAAAGCCGCCTCGTTATTTCAGCTCCACTACAATAATAATAATAATAATAATAATAATAAAATAAAATAAAGATAACAAGTAGATAAAAGGTTTAGGTTATTACTTTGGACCAAGTACACTAAAGAAAGCCCCCTGATTAAATTGTTAAATATATGTTTAAACTCATAACTTTTTTTACTTCCCTTTTTCCTTTATTTTTCCTTTCCCCTTTTCCCTTCCTTTTTTCCCCTTTTCCCCTCTTTCTTTTCCTCTTCTTCCTTTTTTTCCTTTTCCTTCTTTCCCCAAACTGTACGCTTGTTGACAGAATCCAAGAATCTAATCTATAAAACTATCAAAAATATGTAATGCAAATTATCAAAATGGCATTGGAAAAGGGGACTATGAAATGACCCCATATAAAGTAAACATTGAAGTAGCTTAGCAACATGTACAGAACATTAAAGAGTCAAAAAGCTTGTTCAGCTATAGTTGTGAACCAGACCCTTAGATGCTGACTCTTCTACCGTTGATGTATCCCACATGGCCTTTGTACCAGATGTTTTTCCCAGCTGCATGGGCTTGCTCCATCTGTGGCCATGCTGCTGCGCGAGCATCCCTGTCGGCTTTACAGAAATCTCGCTTGAATCAGATCCCAGATTCTCTGCAGAATCTGGAGTTTTTGGTCAGCCTCCAAATTTCTTCACAGTGGTATCTCATAACAAACTGGAGAATAACCTGGCGGTTTCTTCCATTTTCACGTTTTCCCAGGCAGTGGACACGATCAACAATAGTGCCCATGGTTGTTGCCCACTGGGGTGCGATTTCTGACAGAATGTGGATTACCTCCTCACTGATCTTTTCGTTATCCTTTTCTTTGATCCCGTGTATTTTGAGGTTCCAGCGCCTCTTGTACCTCTCCAGCTCAGTAATCCTTTCCTTTAGCTCTTCGTTTTCTTGCATAAGCTTGGGGATGTCTCTCTCAAAGCTCTGTAGTTTGGTCTGGCAATTTTTAATGTCAGCAGTATTGATTTCAACAAGACGGGTGATGCTGGCTACCATTGTGGCAGTCTCCCTTAACTGCGCTCCAACATCATCAACTTTGGTGGTTAGCTTTGTGATAGCATCTACCAGGTTGTCATAAGATTGCTCTTGAGCGGTTTTCATCTTGGAAAGTGGCGGAGCAGAGGACTTTGTTGGAGTGACAGGAGAACTTTTTCTCTTACCAGCACTGCTACTAACAGAGGTTTCCATCGGGGTGTAGTCGTGATCAGTAGTAGTTGTTGTTAGCTTAACATTCGTTTTCCGGCCGGACATGTTAGTCGAATTTGATTAGTTTCTCATGACAGAAACTTGCGTTCAAATTCGCCAATCAAACTTACTTGCTTTAAAGCTGGCAGCTCTGAAAATGTTTTCAGTCTGAATATGAGTTATTGTCCAAGTTTTCAGGGCTGGAGAGTGCGGGTTTAGAAGAGCGAACTGGTCAGGATCGCCATCTTTTCGGAACTCTCGACCGGGCGGTGGAGGTGGTCCAGATGGTTGGACTTCCGTCTTGCAAAGCTGAGGAAGTAGAACGCTGTGGGTGAAAACACTCAAACACTTCTTCTTCTAAATACTTCTAAAGTGCTCGGCTTTAATATAACCATCTAAACATTTCTCTGCATTCATGTTTGTGTTCGCTCGCTAAAGGCTGCTGAGCTCTACCTAAACGTGGACCTCATCAGAGCCCACACTACCTCGGACTGCCCTGAGGAAGAGATGGCGTCTGACAAGGCCCCAAGCCCAGACATTGGTACGGTGTTGGAAGCCTCTCTCCATCGTGAACTACACGTTCATTCAAGACAGAAATTGGAGATATAATTGATGAAAGAACTGACCAACTTTCGGTCACTATCAGGGGAGAGCTAACAGCCCTTAAATGTGAAAGTACCTCCGCTATAGCAGCCGTGAATGCCTCCGTTACTAAACAAGCTAGCAAGCTAGCGAACTTGGAGCACAACACGTCCAGTACCGCTGATCCAGTTACCAAGCTGGAGTGGGATGCTTAAGCAAATTGATAGACCAGCTGTCTGACAAATGCACCGATCTTGAAGGGCGCAGCAGGAGGCAAAACCTGCGAATACTGTATGTTAAGGAGGGAATGAATGAATGAATGAATATGTATCACTCCACCCTGTTTGAAAACAGCATCACAACCTGGAAAAGGTGTTGTGCTCTGGTATGGAATAACGTTTGTGCCAGCAAGAACTGGATTTGAATCTTAATTATTTGAGTTTGAATAACTGAATCTGAACCTGAATTGATCAGTTTGAATAATTGCTTTTAAAATTTGAATCTGAATTGCCTAATTTGAAATTGAATATTGGTTTGAATGTGTATTGCAATAAAATTGAAACTGTATTTCATTTACTTGAAAAATTCGGCTCCCTAATTCATTATCAGAGTTCAGTTTCACTTCTTGTCATACAAATTCAGTTTTTTATTTCAGGTTTTTGTGCCACACATCCGAGACCTAGTCTCAGTCAAAACTAGTCGAAGGCAGATAGAAAGAACTCTGCTTTACGCCTGCAACTCTCGCTTTACGTGCTGTTTACCTGTTAGACACCCGCACAGACTTGAGTGGTTAATTCAAAGTGATGCCCAGCAGCCACACGCCAGGTTTGTAATAATAATAATAATAATGACATGTATGAGAAGAGGCGTCAGCCAGGGCAACAGATTAGCAGAGGTTAACAGCAGAGCCTCCATTCAGGTGTCCGGAGGTGGAGCAGCCCAGGAGGAGGTGATCCTGCTGTCAGGACACTGCTCTTTCAAAAACCAGATGCTTTCTGTGAGATATGGTTTGTCTACATAAAGTTCAGTGGAGTCAGAAAGTGGACAAACGTCAGTAACTTGTGCTTATCTTGACTATTTAGCATCATAAAAGACATAATTATGAAATGATAATAAGAATGAAGCATTCTGCCTTCTCTGAGTTACTAGAGGATGGAGACTATAGTTACAGTGGCTGTCTGTCCTTTAAAATTAGGTTTTAAATGAATAAAGCTCTTAGTAGGTTGGCAAGTAAATTAATAGTGTCGTTAGATTGATAACTAGCCACAGTCAGCTGGTAAGATGCCAACATCAAAAATTAGCACTTAAAATGACTAGATATAATCTATAGATTATTCATCAAAACTGCCACACTTTAGATTTGTAACAGCCTAATATTACATTTCATGTATTGATAAAAACCACCGTCATAAAACGTATTGTCATATTTGCCACGTGACAACAGATGATCAATAACTGTCCAGTTTTGTCTGCTTCATTATTAACTACACAGAGCTCATCCACAATATTAGTGCAATATTGTTTGCATGGTAATTTATAATCTGTAACATATTACATGATGTACAGAAACATGATTGTATTAACATAAGCATATTCAGAGCATACTTGGAGCTTCATCAGAATAAATTATTCTATATTTTCATGTCAGGTGAGCAAATCTCAATAAATATAAGCAAAAATCTGTGACATGTATACTGCATTTAATTTTTCAAACAAATGTGTAGTACATGTAAAGAGTAGACTGCTGTGGTAAAGTTGCAGCCATACATACATTAAACTTAATTATTTTTAAAGATAACATCAATCAACTTGTGAGATTTTTTTTAAAATGTTGCACTGATTTATAATGGAACTCAACCCTTTACATCAACTTCATAGGCTACGAGAAGGCCCTTTAATGGTGTGGCCCATGGGACGCTGTGGAAGTTGTTGAGGCATTATGGAGTTTCCGAGAAGATAATCTTCCTCATCCAGTGCATCTACCAGGACATGAGTTGCAGAATCGCACACACTGGCCAGCTGTCAGAGAGCTTGGAGGTGAAGACCGGAGTTCTCCAGGGGTGCTTGCTGTCATATTCCTCTTCCTCTTGGTCATCAGTTGCATCATGAAGACCACGACAACAGGCAAGAAAAAAGAGATACAGTGGACACTCTGGACGCAGCTGGATGACCAACTTTGCTGACGACCTGGCGCTCCTTCCACATACAGTGCATCCGGAAAGTATTCACAGCGCATCACTTTTTCCACTTTTTTTATGTTACAGCCTGATTCCAAAATGGATTAAATTAATTTTTTCCTCAAAATTCTACACAAAATACCTTACAATTACAACATGAAAAAAGCTTGAGATTTTTTCAAGTTTATTAAAAATAAAAAAGATAAGAAATCACATGAACATAAGTATTCACAGCCTTTGCCATGAAGCTCAAAATTGAGCTCAGGTGCATCCTGTTTCCACTGATCGTCCTTGAGATGTTTCGACAGCTTAACTGGAGTCCACCTGTGATAAATTCAGTTGATTGGACATGACTTGGAAAGGCACACACCTGTCTATATAAGGTCCCACAGTTGGCAGTGCATGTCAAAGCACAAACCAAGCATGAAGTCAGAGGAATTGTCTGTAGACCTCCAAGACAGGATTGTCTGGAGGCACAAATCTGGGGAAGGGTACAGAAAAATTTCTGTGACTTTGAAGGTCCCAATGAGCACAGTGTCCTCTATCATCCATAAATGGAAGAAGTTTGGAACCACCGGGACTGTTCCTAGAGCTGGCCGGCTGTCTAAACTGAGCGATCAGGGAGAAGGACCTTAGTCGGGGGGTTGATGACGAACCCGATGGTCACTCTGTCAGAGCTCCAGTGTTCCTCTGTGGAGAGAGGAGAACCTTCCAGAAGGACAACCATCTCTGCAGCAATTCACCAGTCAGGCCTGTATGGTAGAGTGGCCAGATGGAAGCCACTCCTTTGTAAAAGGCACATGGCAGCCTGCCTGGAGTTTGCCAAAAGGCACCTGAAGGACACTCAGACCATGAGAAACAAAATTCTTTGGTCTGATGAGACAAAGATTGAACTCTTTGGCGTGAATGCCAGACGTCATGTTTGGAGGAAGCCAGGCACCGCTCATCACCATGACAATACCATCCCTACAGTGAAGCATGGTGGTGGCAGCATCATGCTGTGTGGATGTTTTTCAGCGGCAGGAACTTTGAGACTAGTAAGGATAGAGGGAAAGATGAATGCAGCAATCTACAGAGACATCCTAGATGAAAATCTGCTCCAGAGCACTCTTGATTTCAGACCAGGGCAACGGTTCATCTTTCAGCAGGACAACGACCTTAAGCACACAGCCAAGATATCAAAGGAGTGGCTTCAGGACAACTCTGTGAATGTCCTTGAGTGGCCCAGCCAGAGCCCAGACTTGAATCCAATTGAAAATCTCTGGAGAGATCTGTGCACCGACACTTCCCATCCAACCTGATGCAGCTTGAGAGGTGCTGCATGGATGAATGGGCCAAACTGCCCAAAGATAGGTGTGCCAAGCTTGTGACATCATATTCCAAAAGACTTGAAGCTGTAATTGCTGCCAATGGGGCATCAACAAAGTATTGAGCAAAGGCTGTGAATACTTATTGTATATACATGTGATTTCTAAGATTTTTATTTTTAGTAAATTTTCAAAAAAACCAAACTTTTTTCACATTGTCATTATGGGGTATTTGTAGACTTTTGGGGGGACAAAATGAAGTTCATCCCTTTTGGAATAAGGCTGTAACAACAAAATGTGGAAAAAATGAAGCACTGTGAATACTTTCCGGATGCACTGTAACCACAGCCAGATGCAGGACAACACTACTCACCTGGAGACTGACATAATGCACGGCTCAGGAGACACACACGCAGGCTCAGGATAGATTTAACAGCTTTATTAGCAACAAGGAAGTGTATGGCTGCGTGTCTGTGAAATAAGAATGTATTGGTGGTGGCGTCTGCGTCAGGCACGGGGGCAGGAGGCCGTACAGCCGGACAACCCTGTGGGAGAGAGCAGAGGGAGAAGGGTAACGGGCACCACACCAATACAGGGAATGATGATGATAGCTGGCTTACTTGGTTATGACAGGTGGCTGGCGTCGACAAGGGCGAGGCCCGGAAGACAGCGACCTGCAGTACCTGTGGCAGCAGCGTAGAGCCAACGGCGAGGTGAGGAAGTCCGCCGCCGGGAATGTCCACCTGTGCACAGGGGAAGGCTAGAGGAGAGAGGTAAGGGGAGCTTACCCAAGTTATCTTCACTAGTCGGTTTGAGATCCGTAGTAGCAAAGGGGCCGAAGTTGAGAGACGGCTTCAGGCCGAAGCCCAGGGCAGAGTGGATTAAATACCTCGCCGCTGACGAGGAGCAGGTGTGCGCACGGCTGGCGCTGCTGATGAGCGGCGAGTCATGACAGTACTCCCCCCTCTAGCAGCGCCTCCTGGCGATGGTTTTTCTGGGTGCGCTCGATGAAACTCAGAGATGAGTGACCGGTCCAACACCAGCGAGGAAGGCACCCATTGTCTCCACTCGGGTCCATAGCCCTCCCAATCCACCAGGTACTGCAATCCGCGACCCCGGCATCGGGCGTCCAAGATCTCAGCGACGGTCCAGGCCGGATGGCCACCAATCATCCGGGGAGCGGGATGCGCCGCAGGTGTAGGGCAGAGGGGGTCAGAGACCACCGGTTTAATTTTGGAGACGTGGAAGGTGGGATGGATGCGGAGGGAGGAGGGAATAGCCACATGCACAGCCACCGGGTTGATGATCCTGGTTATGGGATAAGGGCCGATGAACCGTTGGGCCAGCTTTCTCCTCTCACCCTTTAGGTTAACGTCCTGTGTGGATACCCAAACTTGCTGTCCCACCTGGTAGGCAGGTGCAGGTCTCCTATGTCGGTCCGCCGTGGACTTATTGTGCTCCGCCGTGCGTAAGAGCGCATTGCGCGCCGTGGACCAAAGGGATCGACACCGCCTAAGGTGTGCCTGGACAGAGGGAACAGCCAACTCGCCCTCCTGCGCGGGGAATAGAGGTGGATCATAGCCCAAGGATGCTTTAAAGGGCGACATCCTGATGGCAGAGGAGCGAGAGGTGTTGTGGGCATACTCCACCCAGGCGAGGTGAGAACTCCAGGATGTAGGTTTGGAAGAAGTGACGCAGCGGAGCGTAGCCTCCAGCTCCTGGTTAGTTTGTTCACGCTGCCCGTTAGACTGGGGGTGATGGCCGGAGGAGAGGCTTACCTTGGCTCCCAGGGCGTTGCAAAAAGTCCTCCAGACGTCCGAAGAGAACCGGGGGCCACGGTCGGAGACCACGTCGACCGGGATTCCATGCAGTCTGACCACGTGTTGGATGAGGAGGTCCGCCGTCTCCAAGGCTGAGGGAAGTCCACGTAGGGGCACAAAGTGGGCGGCCTTGGAAAAACGGTCAACAATGGTCAGAACTGTGTCAAAGTTGTTGGAGACAGGGAGCCCGGTGACGAAGTCTAGGGCGATGTGCGACCAGGGCCTGCCAGGGACGGGCAGGGGCTGGAGCAGACCCGCTGGAGGAGTGTTACCTGACTTACTGGTAGCACAGACGGGGCAGGCCCGGGCGTAACGGGCGGCATCCTTCCGCAGGCCTGGCCACCAAAAGGATCGCTGGAGGAGGTCAATCATCCGTGAAGCTCCAGGATGGCAGGTGAGCTTAGAGGTGTGGAGCCAGTGTATAACGTCCCCCCGGACGGCAGATGGCACGAAGAGCCTCCCCTCCGGTCCGCCGCCAAGGTCCGGTTCCGACTCCTGCGCCCTCCGGATCTTGTCTTCTATGTCCCACGAAACAGCCCCCACGACGCACGACCTGGGCAGGATGGTGTGAACCGCGTCTTCTGTGGCCTCCGGGGCAAATTGCCTGGAGAGGGCGTCGGGCAGGCCGTTCTTGGAGCCAGGCCTATATGTGATGCTGAATTTAAACCTTGCAAAGAACAGGGACCAGCGCGCCTGGCGGGCGTTCAGACGCTTGGCAGATCTTAGATACTCCAGGTTCTTGTGGTCAGTTAGGACCACAAAAGGCAAGGCTGCCCCCTCCAGCCAGTGACGCCATTCTTGAAGGGCGAGCTTGATGGCAAGAAGCTCTCTGTCCCCCATGTCATAATTGCGCTCCGCCGGGGACAGACGCCGAGAGAAGAAGGCGCAGGGTCGCTTGACTCCGTTGGCTGGGGACCGCTGGGACAACACCGCTCCCACCCCCGTGTCCGAAGCGTCCACCTCCACAATACAATGCAGCGCGGGGTCGACCTGGCTGAGGACCCGGGAGGAGGAAAACTCCGGCCTGGAAGGCCGTAGCAGCCTCTTCAGTCCACCGGAACGGGGTCTTAGGAGAGGTGAGGCGGGTCAGGGGCCCGACGATGGCTCCAAAATTCGGGACAAAGCGGCGGTAGAAATTGGTGAACCCGATGAATTGCTGAACCTGTTTCCGAGAGGTAGGTGTGGGCCAATCCACCACTGCTTTGATCTTCGCTGGGTCCGGAAGCACCTGGTCATGGGAGATGACGAACCCCAGGAAGGAAGTTGTTTTAGCGTAGAATTCACATTTTTCCACCTTGACATACAGACTGTTCTCCAGCAGCGTCTGCAGGACCCGCCTCACGTGGACCCGGTGTTCAGAAATCCCGGAGAACGTCATTGATGAGGCGCTGAAAGACGGCTGGAGCGTTGGTCAACCCAAACGGCATCACGAGGTATTCAAAATGACCGTTTGGGGTGCGGAAGGCTGTCTTCCACTCATCTCCCTCCCGGATCCGGACGAGGTGGTATGCGCTGTGGAGATCCAGCTTAGTAAACCAGGTCGCCCCCTGGAGGGAGTGGAAGGTGGTATCCATAAGGGGCAGGGTATACCAGTCCTTCTCCGTGATGTCGTTGAGTGCTCGATAATCGATGCAAGGACGAAGGGAACCGTCCTTCTTTCCCACGAAGAAGAACCCTGCGCCTACTGGAGAGGAAGATGGTCGGATGATCCCGGCACTGAGCGACTCCTTCAAATAGCTGTTCATAGCCTCCTTCTCTGGCGCTGACAGACTATAAAGGCGTCCTGAAGGTAAGGGCGCCCCCTGGCGGATGTTAATGGCGCAGTCGTAGGGCCGGTGAGGAGGCAGAGACATCGCCTTGGACTTACTGAAAACAACACCCAGGTCGTGGAACTCTGAGGGCACAAGGGTGAGATCCGGGGGCGCGGTGTCCTGAGCTGTGGGAGGCAAGGACGGGGCGCAGGCAGCGGATTGGAGGCAGGTGACCATGCAGAAAGTGCTCCACGATGACACCTTCCCAGTCTTCCAGTCCAAGGCGGGGTTGTGGAGGCGGAGCCAGGGATATCCGAGGATGACAGGAGTTACTGAGGTGGGCAGGACGTAGAAGGAGATATCCTCCCAATGGTTTCCAGAGATGATCACTGGGACGGGGGATGTTCGGTGAGTTACTTTTCCCAGGGAAACTCGGGAGAGATTAACCAGGGTGAGAGGAGTGTCGAGGGGGTGACAATGGATGCCCAGTCGGGTTGCCAGGCTTTGTGAAATAAAGCTACCCTCCGCGCCTGAATCCACCAGTGCATGTGTGAGGTGCCCAGTGAGGTTGTGACAGAAGCGGATGGGCAGCGTCAAATGTGTGAGGGGATTTAACCGATTAGCGTCCGCGAGGCCCCCTACAGTGACTCGCGGACCACCTCGTTTGGCTTCTCCGGACAATGCTCCACCGTGTGCTGGCTACCTCCGCAATACATGCAGAGGCCCAGGTCACGACGGCGCTGTTTCTCCGCCAGGGGGAGCTTTGTCCGGCCCGTCACCATTGGTTCCGACTCCTCGGAGACCTCCGGCGGCGGCAACGCCAGGTGGCGAGCTTGGGGCAGGCGTGCAGAGGCACCCCGCGAGCGAGAAGACTGCTTCCGCTCGGAGGCGCGCTCGCGCAGCCTGTTGTCCAAACTGATGGTGAGAGAAATCAGCTCCGCCAGCGTCTCCGGGGTATCCCGGCCGGCCAGCTCATCCCTCAGACCAGAATTTAGGCTGCGGAGGAAGATGCCACAGAGCGCACGCTCTTCCAGGCCAACTTCCTCCGCGGTAACCCGGAAGTCGATCGCGTAGTTGGCCGCCGATCGGCTCCCCTGTTGGAGTCTGAGAAGGCGGTCGACCTGGACACTGTCCAAACGCGAATGATCGAACACTTCCAGAAACTGTCGCACGAACTGGCCATAGGTGAGGGTGGCGTAGCTGGGCTTCACCATAATGGCGTAAGCCCAGGTAAGCGCACGACCCTCAAGGAGATTACCTATATAGCCAATTCTGCTATGGTCTGAGGGAAAATCTCCGGGAACGCGGATAAACACGGACTCACGCTGCATAATAAAACCCCGAGCTCCACCCAGCTTACCGCTAAAGCGAGCAGGAGTGGGGATTGGTGTGAGCCGTGTTGGCGCACCCGGAGCGGGCTAGACGGCCACCGGAGCCGCAGGAGCCGCGCCACCCGGACGAGCCGAGGGGAACGGCTGCTGGGGGTCCAAGCGGTCTAATCGGTTAGTAATGACAATTAATTGATTCAATATCACCTGTTGCTGATGGGCTATTAAATCCACCCGAGCCTCGAGGGTGGAAAGACGGCGTGCGAGCCCGCTGTCTGCCGAGCCACTCTGCTGAAGCCGTACTGACATAATGCACGGCTCAGGAGACACACACGCAGGCTCAGGATAGATTTAACAGCTTTATTAGCAACAAGGAAGTGTATGGCTGCGTGTCTGTGAAATAAGAATGTATTGGTGGTGGCGTCTGCGTCAGGCACGGGGGCAGGAGGCCGTACAGCTGGACAACCCTGTGGGAGAGAGCAGAGGGAGAAGGGTAACGGGCACCACACCAATACAGGGAATGATGATGATGGCTGGCTTACTTGGTTATGACAGGTGGCTGTCGTCGACAAGGGCGAAGCCCGGAAGACAGCGACCTGCAGTACCTGTGGCAGCAGCATAGAGCCAACGGCGAGATGAGGAAGTCCGCCACCGGGAATGTCCACCTGTGCACAGGGGAAGGCTAGAGGAGAGAGGTAAGGGGAGCTTACCCAAGTTATCTTCACTAGTCGGTTTGAGATCCGTAGTAGCAAAGGGGCCGAAGTTGAGAGACGGCTTCAGGCCGAAGCCCAGGGCAGAGTGGATTAAATACCTCGCCGCTGACGAGGAGCAGGTGTGCGCACGGCTGGCGCCGCTGATGAGCGGCAAGTCATGACAGAGACTACATCAGCCGGGACAGGGCTCCAGATCAATAAGAAGATGGAGCTGAGGAAGATTAACACCACTGCCAACACACCAGTCATAGTTGGAGGACAGCCCATCAGAGAGGTGGAGCCCTTTGTCTACCTGGGAAGTGTGGTGGATTGACTGGGGGCCACAGACCGAGACGTCACAGCCAGGATCGGCAAGGCAAGAGCAGCTTTTGTTATACCGAAGAATATCTGGGCATCAAAAGAGATCTGCACGAGAACAAAACTTTGCATCTTCATCTCTAACATCAAGTCTGTTCTGCTTTATGGATGTGAGTCCTGGAGGACAACAAAGACGATGCAGCAGAAAATCCAGACTTCCTTTAACACATCGAGGTGCATCTTAACATCAGGTGGCCAGAGAAGATCAGGAATGAAGACCTGTTGGAGCGAGCAGGACAGAAAGCAGTGGCAGAACAGATTCTGCGGAGGAAGTGGGACTGGATTGGACACACCCTCAGGAAACCAGCATCCAGCATCACACACCAAGTCCTGACCTCGAACCCGCAGGGGAAGAAAAAGAGAGGCCGGCCTCGAAACAGCTGGAGACGAGACACTGAGGCGGAGCTGAAACAGTAGGGAACCAACTGGAGGGGAGTAGAGAGAGCAGCCCAGAACCGAGTGCAATGGCGAGGGGTCATCGATGGCCTATGCTCCATGGTGAGCAATTGGCTTAACTAACTACTAACTACTGATTTTCAGATACAGGAGCAGAGGCAGTGTCAGTAGATTAGGAAAATTCAACAGTTTGTAAAACAGGATTGTGTACTAATTTATTGTATTTAGTTTAGTAAATACCATATTTGCAGGATGTCATATTTATTTATGTCTCTTTTTTTAAACAGGAAAGGTCCAGAGATGAGCTTGATCTCCTGTATGAACATTCAAGCACATCCTGGTCTTCAGAAGATTGGTGATGAAGTAATGAGGAGAGAACAGTATCTGCTCCTGGAGGAAATTCAGCGTTATTATTAATCATTTGAGCATTATGGCCTATAAGCAGCCTGGGAATTGGAAATATTAGATGGCTAATAAATTCTTATGGGGGTTCTTTTTTTCTCATTCTCATAGCATCATTCATTTTTACACATTTTAACACTTTTAGCAAATTTTACTATGTTTTTTTTTATTTCAAATACTTGTAATTTTGTGAGCTATTCATTTAATCTTATCCGATCCAATAAGTCTTTGAATTTATTTTTTAAACCTTTATACATTTCCCATTGAATCAATGAGATTTGTTCTGAAAAGTGCTGCTTCAATACAGCTTCACAGCTCTATACATTGATAGTATCACAGAAACCGGCTCAGACTTTGTTTCTGGTAAACTGGTCTGAGGGACTGTATGTTGCTTTAAATGAGACACCCCACAATATTTTTTTAATTTGTTTTGGCATCTTATTTGTTCTGCAGATTATAATGGGAGTTCTTATCTGTAAGTACAAACATGTTGTTGCACCTTTTGCCAACATGGTGTCATTTTCGCTCTGATTGTGAGCTAAGGAATATTGAATTTGCCAGTGGATTGTGGGAGTTGTAGTTAAAAGTAGCGATATACCCCAGTCGTGGCTTAGGAGGTAGAGTGGGTCGTCCAATAACCAGAGGGTTGGCAGTTTGAATCCCGCTCTCCCCAGCTATCCTGCTGTTGTGTCCTTGGGCAAGACACTTTACCCACCTTGCCTCCAGTGTCCATGACACTGGTATGAATGTGTATAAATGTTTGGTAGTGGTTGGAGAGGCCATTGGCGTGGATTGGCAGCCATGTTTCCATCAGTCTGCCCCAGGGCAGCTATGGCTACAGAAGGAGCTTACCATTGTTTATCACTGTCTGTGGAGTGAATGAATAATGTATCCATTGTAAACCATCTTTGAGTGTCCATAAAAAGCACTATATAAAGCTGATGCATTATTAGGGCCTGAGCCACTGACAACATCAGTCGGCGAAAGCCCTATTGTATCTGCTTCGTTTATTTATTTTTTGTTATTTTTCCGCCTAAATGATCGCATTTTTCACCCTCTGAACGTTAACCAAAACGCGATTTCTTTTTAGCAAACCCCTCAGACCCGGCAAAAAATTCGATAAACTGGAAGACATATGTGCCCCCTCACCCCTCATTTTTGTGGGTGGGGCCAAACGTACAAGGTCTATGGAAACTGGAGACCATAAACTTTGCTGTAGAGACATAAAATTTGGGTGAGGTGTGCATCACCTCAAGATATGAAAAAAACATCATTGTGGCCCATAACGCAATTTTTTTTTAGCAAACCCCTCAGACCTGGCAAAAAATTCGATAAACTGGAAAACGTATGTGCCCCCCCACCCCTCGTTTTTGTGGGTGAGGCCAAACGTACAAGGTCTATGGAGACTGGAGACCATAAACTTTGCTGTAGAGACATAAAATTTGGGTGAGATGTGCATCACCTCAAGATTGGAAAAAAACTTCATTGTGGCCCATACTCACCGCCAACAGTAAGGCCGCCATCTTGCCTCAAAGTCGCCCCACCTCCAATTCGGAAAAAAGTCACACCTCGCATTTGAACGCACTTGTCCTAGGGGCCTGCTCCGATTGAGCTCATTTTTACATGGCGGCATCTATAGGCATTGGCCATTAAAAATTGTATAAATTAAGTCAAAATCTCAAAAGGCGTGGCCAGGGCAACATGGCAAAGTGTTATGTATTTTGGTTTACTACGGCACCCGTCGTAGTGCTTTGCTAAAAGCTTTGTGGGTAACCTGTGATGTCAGAGAGTGTGTTGTCGTTGGCTGTGTGCTATGAGTTGCTGCTACGCTAATAAACCGTGAACATTACGTCGATGGTCCGAGTTATTATTGTTATATTAAGAAAGCGCTTTGAGTGGTCTTTGTGACTAGAAAAGCGCTATATAAGTGCAGGTTAGTAACGTAAAGGGTGAAAGATATAACAAAAAGTGGCGACGAGGACGTCTGGACTGACGCTGCAGTCCGCGACGGAGGAGAGTTTTTTTTGTCGTGTTTTTTTCCCGCCGCTACTTCGTGCTGACAGGGTGATACACCGCGCCACTGTGCTGAGGTGGATGCTGCGGGCTGTTTGCTAAGCGGGGAGGAGCGGAGCAGTGGAAATCGTTAAGGACAAAAAAAAAAACAAAAAACTCCGTGAGTAACGCCGGAGGGAAGAAATGACGTTACAGAAAGGAGCCGCGAGGGAAAGAGCGACATTCAACCAGGAGTGTTAAAATGGCTGGAGTCATTGGCTCTATCGGGCCCTTTGATGAGAGCGCGGAACAATGGAGCTCCTATACTGAGCGCTTCGACTATTTCGTCGCGGCCAATGGAATAACGGATGAAAAGTTAGTGCCCACTTTTCTGAGTGTGATGGGTCCCAAGACATTTAACCTACTACGTAACCTCCTACAGCCAGTAAAGCCAGGCTCTAAAACCTACAAAGAACTGGTGGACACACTAACCCACCACTTCTCACCCAAGCCTCTAGTGATTGCAGAAAGATACAGGTTTCACAGACGTAACCAAGAAGAGGGTGAGTCTGTTAACATGTTTGTTGCAGCGCTACGCAAGTTAGCCGAACACTGTGAATTTAAAGATGTTTTAAATGACACATTAAGAGACAGGCTTGTGTGTGGACTACAGAATGAAGCAGCACAGAAGAAGTTACTCACAGAAAGTGATTTGATGCTTGAAAGAGCCATTAACATTAGTGTGATGATGGAGATGGCTTCCAAAGAAGCACACCAACTGCATGCTACAGGCAGAGTACATAATCTCAGCGGTGGTAAAACCAATGCAACAGGGCCATGTTTCCGCTGTGGCAAGGTGGGACACCTTCCTAATGACTGTTGGTACAAAGAGATGGACTGTAACAACTGTGGAAAAAAAGGCCACGTGGAGCGGGCATGTAGAAGCAAAAGGAGCAAAAACAAAGGCCCAAAGACAAGGAATAAAAGTGACATGGTAAAATACAAAAAGAAAAGAAATGTTCTCACAGTTAAACATGGCGAGGACAGAGTGAGCGACTCCTCAGAGGAAGAGGTGTCAACTGCAATAAATACTGTCCGGATTATGAATGTGAATGAAGGCTCAGAAGGCTTTTGGACTAAACCAAAAGTGGAGGGACATTTTATTAAAATGCAGATAGACACCGGATCAAAGGCATCACTTGTGTCGCATGGCATTTACAAGAAGTTTCTGAAACATCTTCCACTCCGACCTTCAGACACCGTCTTCAGGGTGTATACTGGACACCGAGTGCCCATGAAAGGGATGACAGAGGTAACTGTTCAGTACAATGGCCAAACTGCTGAGCTTCCAGTTTATGTTACCAAGAACAACTGTCCAGCTATAATGGGGCGTGTGTGGCTAAAGAAAATCCAACTTGACTGGCAAGAAGTAAGGAAGCTGTCACACAGTTCCACTCAGCTGCAGGCCATACTGGAAAAGCACAAAAAGGTTTTTCGTGATGAACTAGGCAGTATGAAAAAAATTATAGTGAAGCTGCATGTCAAACCTGACAGTAAACCAGTGTTTATGAAAGCCAGACCAGTGCCGTACGCCATCAGACCAAAGGTGGAGGCTGACTTGGATGCTCTGGTCAAGAATGGAGTTCTGGAGCCTGTGACAACCAGTGAGTGGGCCACGCCCATAGTTCCAGTACCCAAAAAGGACGGAGGAATCCGGACCTGTGGAGACTTTAAGGTAACAGTAAACCCTGTACTAACAGCAGAGCAGTATCCCCTTCCACTGATTGATGACTTATTTGCGGGGCTGAGTGGGGGACAAAAGTTCAGCAAAATAGATCTCAACCAGGCTTATTTACAAATGCATGTAGACGAGCAGTCACGTGAAATGCTGACTATCAACACCCATAAAGGACTCTTCAGATACTGCAGACTGCCTTTTGGCATCACATCTGCTCCAGCACTTTTTCAGCGAGCTATGGATCAAATCCTGAGTGGATTACCAGGAGTGCAGTGCTACCTGGATGATATCTTGTGTACAGGAGCAGATGATGAAGAGCATCTGCGCAACTTGGATGCAACTCTCACGAGACTGGAGGAATATGGATTGAGAATCCGCAAGGATAAATGCGAGTTTTTCCAGTCATCCGTGGAACACTTAGGTCATGTGATCGATGCTAAGGGACTGCACACTGCACCATCGAAAATCACAGCCATTGTGGATGCACCTCCACCCCAAAATGTCAGTCAGCTGAAGTCTTTCTTGGGACTGTTGAACTATTATGGACGTTTCATACCAAACTTGGCATCACTATTAAAACCGCTGCATAACCTGCTGCGCAAAGAGGAAGCATGGAAGTGGACAGCAAGCTGTCAGGAGGCTTTTCAGAAGGCAAAAGATGCGCTGATGGCATCAGAGGTTCTGACCCACTTCAACCCATCACTTCCGATCCAGCTTGCCTGCGACGCCTCTCCTTATGGCGTAGGGGCGGTGATTTCCCACGTAATGCTAGACGGTGAGGAAAAGCCAATCGCTTTTGCGTCAAGGACATTAAACAAGGCAGAAGCTAATTATGCTCAACTGGAAAGAGAGGCTCTGAGCATTGTGTTTGGTGTCAGAAAATTCCACCAGTACTTGTATGGCCGGAAGTTTACACTCTTTACTGACCACCGACCTCTCACAACCATCCTTGGACCATACACAGGAATACCATCTCTTGCAGCGTCCCGACTGCAGAGGTGGGCGTTGCTGTTGTCAGGACACTCCTATGACATCAGGTATCAAAAGTCAGACTGTCATGGTAATGCAGATGGGTTATCCAGATTACCACTTCCTGTCATGAAGCCAGAGTCAAGCACTGTGGACAGCACTGCGGCAGCACAGTTTACCCTTGGCCGGGGGATTGTGGGGATCGTGGGTTTGATCCCAGCCCCCGACCAACAGTGATCTGTGTGGAGTTTGCATGTTCTCCCCGTGTTGCGTGGGTTTACTCCGGGATTTCTCCGGTTTCCTCCCACATGCCAAAAACATGCATGTTAGGTTAATTGGCTGTTCTAAATTGTCCCTAGATATCTGTTTCCTATAGGCCCTTAGAATAGAGGGTTAGTATTAATGAAAGTGCTTTGAGTGGTCTTTGTGACTAGAAAAGCGCTATATAAGTGCAGGTTAGTTAGTTCTACTTCACAGAGGTAGAAAACGCACCTGTTTCAGCTGTGCAGGTGAAAAAGGGGACTAGAAATGACCCTGTGTTGTCTGCAGTCATGGACTTGATCATTAAAGGACAACCTGCGGGTGATGACGCAACCTTGAAGCCCTTCCTTGGGAAGTGGACAGAATTGTCTGTTCAGTCGGGTTGTTTGCTGTGGGGGAGGAGAGTGATTATTCCCCTATCATGTCGAACAAAAGTGTTACAGCAACTTCACGCAGGACATAGTGGAATCGTGAGAATGAAAGAAATAGCGAGAAGCTATTTTTGGTGGCCAAACATTGACAAGCAGATTGAAGAAATAGCCAAAAGCTGTTCATCTTGTCACAAGGTACGGAACAACCCACCATTGGCTCCTCTCCATCCCTGGGAGTTCCCACAGGAGCCATGGCATCGTGTGCACATTGACTTTGCAGGTCCGTTTGAGGACAGAATGTTTCTCGTTGCTGTGGATGCACACAGTAAATGGCCTGAAGTGGCTATTATGAGGTCAACCACCACAGAGAAGACCACAGAGGCATTAGGAGAAATGTTTAGTCGTTTTGGGTCTCCTACACAACTAGTTTCTGACAATGGACCTCAGTTGGTTTCACAAGAAATGGATGCTTTTCTACAAGCTAATGGAGTGCAGCACATTAAATCAGCTCCATATCATCCTGCGATGAACAGCCTTGCAGAAAGGTTTGTGCAGACAATGAAACATGCATTGAAAGCATCACAAGGTCAAGGAACACTGCATCAGAGGCTGCACAAGTTCCTGCTAAACTACCGCAACACTCCACATGCAATCACAAAGACAACCCCTGCTAGTCTGATGTTCAAGAGAGATCTGCGCACTACCTTTGACCTTTTGAAACCCTCAGGATTAAAGGACACTGTGCAAAAGCAACAAGAGAAACAAATTATGCACAGAGAACATCGGGCAAAGGACAGAGCGTTCACGTCAGGAGAATCTGTGCTGGCCAGGAACTACAGAGGTGAACCTAAGTGGGTTCCTGCAACTGTTATTGCACAAACTGGACCAGTCTCATATACAGTTCAAACCACTGACAGTGTTTGGAAAAGGCAGGTGGATCAACTCCTGCAGACACCGCCAGCGCCTGCAGAACCGTCTCTTGGATATCCTAACGATGCACTCACCAACTCACCACTTTGTCCACCTACACCAGTACAGAACTCAACCACTTCAGAGACCAGAGTTCCAGCTGGAGATGTGACATCTTCTTCTGCATCAGCACCAGAAGCAACCTCCACATTAGAAAGAACACAGACTCATGTTCCTGCAGAGCGCCGATACCCCACCAGGGAGCGACGACCTCCTGTCCGTCTGAGTTATTAGACTAGATAGCAACTGACCCACATTTATGGGGCAGAATAATCCCCAGGGGTACAGTTATGGGATGAGGTAGTCTACCCTCACTCCTAAGGTAGCATAATAATTAAAAAAAAAAGAGAGAGACAAAACAAAGACATTTGGTATCTCCTGTAGGACATCTATTGTAAGGGGGGAGGAGATGTTATGTATTTTGGTTTACTACGGCACCCGTCGTAGTGCTTTGCTAAAAGCATTGTGGGTAACCTGTGATGTCAGAGAGTGTGTTGTCGTTGGCTGTGTGCTATGAGTTGCTGCTACGCTAATAAACCGTGAACATTACGTCGATGGTCCGAGTTATTATTGTTATATTAAGTAACGTAAAGGGTGAAAGATATAACAAAAAGTTTGACTCCTTCCCTTACAACTTCAACCACCTGTAACTCGGGCAAAACCTGTCTGATGTGCACCAAACTTTCCATGATGGAAAATAGTCCTGCTCCAAACGCAATGACTTAAAAATACCTGAAAACCGATATAGCGCCAAATATAGTGCCAAATAGTGGTTCACAAAAGAATTGCTGAAAACTGTTTTATTTATTACTCACGCGCCACTGGCCAGAATAACGTGAAATTTTCTGAGATTCATCAGAACACAGGGATGATCATAACTGAACATCAACGTTAGCATGACATCAAACGTGTTACCATGGACACGCCCTCCTCACCATTCAATCCATGAGCTTATGGGGAGGGGTGGGAAGGTCTTGGAATTATAAAATTTGGAACATATATTGAGGTGTCTCTCATATATAGTCCAATATGGGTGGACAACACATAACTTACAGGGAAGTGTTGCCATGGCAACATGGCGAAGGTTGACTACTCACCATGAAATTTCGGAAAGTTGTATCTTGGACAAACTTTGTCTGATTTTCACCAAATTTTTGACAATGGATAATAGTCCTACCCTGAACACTCTTAGATAAGATAACAAAAGTTTTAGCGCCGCCTAGTGGTAACAACATTGGACCCTTGTAAATTGGACAAACTTTGTACGATTTGCACCAAATTTTATACGATCAATATTCTCCCTTCCCTGAACTTGTCTATATACAAATAATAAACAAAAGTCATAGCACCCCCTAATGATTAAAGGAAGAATTACTGACGACTGTTTTCTTTATTTTTCTCTCACCAGCTTAACAAAATTACATGAAGGAATTACTTGGGCTCATTGATAGTACTTGTACATAGTACAGAACTGTTTCCATGGCAACCGGAGTTCTTCAATGGCTTTCTTGCCATGCAAAACATGACAGTTACAGCTCAGACAATCCTCGTCTGATTTTGGCGAAACTTTGCACAAATTATACCGATCCCACTCTGAACATGTCTGCATATCAATATTAAAAAAACTGTAACACCTGCACCTACTGCTGACATTAGGTACTGCAAAAAATTGTTTCAAATTTTGCTCAAACACCAGTGCTCACAATGACATGAAATTTTCAGTGGTTTCTCAGAGTGCATTGGACTACCCTCAGTGGATGTCACTTTTGTCCTGCAATAAACACAGTTGCCAGGGAAACCCACTCCTTGCCTTTCAATAACGGACACTTGTACACTGGACAAACTTGGTACAGTTTGCACCAAATTTTCTATGATCGATATTAGTCCTGCACCAAATGTCTCTACATAAAAATAACAAACAAAAGTTTTAGCCCCCCTATTGTTAAAAGGAAGAACTGCTGAATACCTTTTTCTTTCTTTTTCTCTCACAAGCAGAAAAAAATAAAACATGAAGGAATGACTAGTGCTCATTGACAGTACATGTACATAGTACAGAACTGTTTCCATGGTGACCGGCGTGCTTCAATGGCTTTCTCACCATACAAAACATGACAGTTACAGCTCAGACAGTTCTCGCCTGATTTGGAAAAAAACGTTGCACTGATTTGGAAAAAAAAAACGTTTAGCACCTTGCGGGAGCCAAATTATCTAGTATCTCAGACAGGAGACAGTGGATAAGCATGGGAGAACAAAGAGATGGAGGTTCCTGGTGAGATAGCAGGGAGGAGTCAAGGATGAAGGATGTTGAATGCAGTGTGATGCAAATGTCATGTTGTGTGTGATGTAAATGCCATGAAACTTAAGAGGAGAGTTTCTGCTTAAATGTTCAGTCTGTTCTGTGCTTGAGAGATGTGAGTGTGTAATAAATCGTCTGAAATGAATCTGTCTCTGATTTCACACACTCCACACTGGTGACCCAAGACGTATTATGGAACACGAGGCAAGATCCCCGGAGCCGGCCCGGTCAGGAAGCTACAGCAAGGCGGCAGCCATCCCACAGACAGCCCGGACTGGAACATCCAGCCACGCGTGTGTGGTTTCAGTCAAGCTACTGGATTTCTGGCAGCACAACCCGCACTCTTGGTTCCACCTCACCGAGGCCCAGTTTGCCCTCCGGGGAGTAACGGCAGATAATACCAGATTCTACCATGTGGTCGTAGCGCTCGACACCCTCACAGCACAGCAGGTAGCGAGCCTGCTCGATCAGCCACCAGCCAGTAGCAAATACAAGGCACTCAAGGCTGCGCTCATCCAGCGCTACACGCTCTCAGACTGTAAGAGAGCAGAGAGGCTCCTGACGCGGACCGAGTTAGGAGATGGTTCGGCCGTAGACCTGATGGAGAAGATGCTGGCGTTAATGGGCACGGACAACGGGCACTTTCTGTTTGCCCACCTCTTCCTCCGGAACCTTCCTACAGTGGCGAGAGCGGTTCTGGCCAATTCGCCGTGGCTGGCCGCGCACGACTACCGTGCGCTAGCCCAGGAGGTAGACCGGATCATCATCACCACCAGGGCGATCACAGTCAACGTGGCAGCGGCGGAGCCCAGCGAGATGACCAGAGGAGGCGAGGAGCCACCGACGGTAGCAGCAGCGGGGGCCAAGGAGCAACAGAGAGACACGCTCTGTTTCTACCACCGCCGCTTCGGAGAGAACGCACGCAGATGTGCGCCACCGTGCCAATTCAAGTGCTCGGGAAATCGCCAAGGCCGGGGGTCGGTAGCAGCTGCAATCCTCGGTGAAGAGAACAAGCTGCTCTACTTGACGGATGCACGCTCGGGGAGGCGTTTCCTCGTGGACACCGGAGCCCAGAAGAGCTTTATCCGGCCGACCTACGCTGACCGGCTGGCAGGACCTAGCAGCCCCGGGATGTTGGCAGCAAACGGCTCGGATATTAAGACCTTTGGTGAGAGGACTCTGCTCTTATCTCTACACGGCCATACATATGAGTGGACTTTTGTCGTAGCAGCACTGAATTACCATATATTGGGGGCTGATTTTCTGTGTGCACATGGTTTACTGGTTGATGTTGCTAACAGGCGCCTGGTTAATGCACTGTCCTTTGACTCTCTCCCCTGTATAGCTTGAGTGACCCAGCCAACAGCACAAGCCAACGTCACAGCTACAGGTGGTAAGTTCCACACACTGCTCACTCAGTTCCCAGCACTCACGGTCCCGACGTTTTCCCCGGCCATCGCTAAACACGGGGTGGAGCACTTTATCACCACCACCAGGCCACCCGTTTTTGCAAGACCTCGGCGCTTGGACACAGCTAAACTGGCCATAGCGCGCGAGGAGTTCGCCAACCTGGAAAGGTTGGGCATCATCAGGTGCTCGAACAGCCCATGGGCATCCCCGCTACACATGGTCCCTAAGGCTGGGGGATCGTGGCGACCATGCGGGGATTTCCCCAGGTTGAACAACGCCACAGCGCACGACCGCTACCCAATTCCCCACATACAGGATTTTTCCGTTCACCTTGCCGGAGCATGCATTTTTTCCAAAATAGACCTGGTCCACGGTTACCACCAAGTCCCAGTGCGTGCTGAGGATATACCCAAAACAGCGGTAATAACTCCTTTCGGTCTATTCGAGTTCCTGCGCATGCCATTCGGGTTAAAAGGAGCGGCACAGATGTTCCAGCGCATGATGGATGCAGTGCTGCGCGATCTCCCGTTTGTGTTCGTCTACCTGGACGATATCCTGGTAGCCAGTGCGTCCAAAGATGAACACAAAACCCACCTCACAACGGTTTTCTGGAGGTTGGAGGAGCACGGGTTAATAATCAACCTGGTGAAATGCCAGTTCGGCATGACGGAGATTGATTTTTTGGGGGCACCGCGTCTCTCCGGAAGGAGCGATCCCACTGCCCGACAAAGTGCGCGCCGTGGGGGATTTTCCCCGGCCTCAGACGGTCAGGGCGCTGCAGGAATTTTTGGGAATGGTGAACTTTTATAACCATTTCCTTCCCTGCACGGTGCAGCTCATGCAACCATTGTACGCCGCGCTCAAGAAACAGAAACCCGCGGATAGGGTCGAATGGACCCCGGAGCGAGAGCGGGCGTTCTCGGAAGTTAAAGCAGCCCTGGCAAACGCAGCACTGCTGGCGCATCCAGACCTGACGGCCCGCATAGCGCTCACCACCGACGCTTCAGATGTGGCCATAGGGGCTGTCGTGGAGGAGTGCATCACCGGGGCTTGGCAGCCACTCGCCTTTTTCAGCAGAACTTTGCGCGACAGTGAACGTAAATACAGCACGTTCAACAGAGAGTTGATGGCTCTCCACCTGGCCATACGCCACTTCCAGTTCTGGCTGGAAGGGCGCAGCTTCACTGCGTTCGTGGACCACAAGCCGCTGACATTCGCAATGGCCAAGGTTTCAGAACCGTGGTCGGGACGACTTCCCTCGGCGTGGAAGACCCCCACGGAGAGCTCCCCAGGGAAACGATTCACCAGAGCAGCCACACGGACAAACCGAAGTGCCCCCCCACTAGCAACAGCCCACCCGCAGTCAGACACACTCCCAGCAGCCCCCCACCAGCACAGCAGCGCCGCGGAGGTGGTAAACCCCAGTTACAACAGATACGGGAGGAGACAGAAGCCCAAGCAGCATGTGGACTGATGTTCAATTGTTCTATCACAGCATGTGGACTGTTATTCTATTGTTCTATCTAAGATGCTGGGGGGGGGGGGGAGTTTAGCACCTTGGGGGAGCCAGATTATCTAGCATCTCAGACAGGAGACAGTGGATAAGCATGGGAGAACAAAGAGCAGGAGGTTCCTGGTGAGATAGCAGTAAGGAGTCAAGGATGAGGATGAGGGATGTTGAATGCAGTGTGATGCAAATGTCATGTTGTGTGTGATGTAAATGCCATGAAACTTAAGAGGAGACTTTCTACTTAAATGTTCAGTCTGTTCTGTGCTTGAGAGATGTGAGTGTGTAATAAATCATCTGAAATGAATCTGTCTCTGATTTCACACACTCCACAGTTGCACAAATCATAGTGATCACACTCTGAACATGTCTGTATATCAATATTCACAAAACTGTCACACCCACACCTACTGCTGACATGAGGTACTGCACAAAATTGTTTCAAATTTTGCACAAAGACCAGTAGTCACAATGACATGACCTTTTCAGTGGTTTCTCAGAGTGCATTGGACTACCCTCAGTGGAAGTCACTTTTGTCCTGCGATAAGCACAGTTGCCATGGAAACGCACTCCTTGCCTTTCAGTAACGGACACTTGTACATTGGGCAAACTTGGTACAATTTCCACCAAATTTTCTACGATCGATATTAGTCCTGCACCAAACGTGTCTACATAAAAATAACAAACAAAAGTTTTAGCGCCCCATTGTTAAAAGGAAGAATTGCTGAAAACTTTTTTCTTTCTTTTTCTCTCACCAGCAGAAAAAAATACATGAAGGAATGACTAGGGCTCATTGACAGTACATGTACATAGTACAGATCTGTTTCCATGGCGACCGGCGTGCTTCAATGGCTTTCTCGCCATACAAAACATGACAGTTACAGCTCAGACAATTCTCGCCTGGTTTGGAAAAAATTTTGCACAAATTATTCTGATCCCACTCTGAACATGTCTGTATATCAATATTCACAAAACTGTCACATCCACACCTACTGCCGACATGAGGTACTGCACAAAATTGTATCACATTTTGCACAAAAACCAGTAGTCAGAGTGAAATGACATTTTCAGTGGTTTCTCAGAGTGAATTGGACTACCCTCAGTGGAAGTCACTTTTGTCCTGCGATAACCACAGTTGCCATGAAAACCCACTCCTTGCCATTCGATATGTTTTACACTTTGGAGGGTTGGGAAAGTCCAAGAGTCACCAAATGTGGAACGTAAGTCAAGATGACTATCTTCTGTAGTTCTGTGGTGTCTGCAACATGTAAATAAAATGTTGTGGAGTGCGTGAAATCAGAGGCAGATTCATTTCAGATGATTTATTACACACTCACATCTCTCAAGCACAGAACAGACTGAACATTTAAGCAGACACTCTCCTCTTAAGTTTCATGGCATTTACATCACACACAACATGACATTTGCATCACACTGCATTCAACATCCTTCATCCTTGACTCCTTCCTGCTATCTCACCAGGAACCTCCATCTCTTTGTTCTCCCATGCTTATCCATTGTCTCCTGTCTGAGATGCTAGATAATCTGGCTCCCCCAAGGTGCTAAATTTCCCCTCCCAGCATCTTAGATAGAACAATAAAATAACAGTCCACATGCTGTGATAGAACAATTGAACATCAGTCCACATGCTGCTTGGGCTTCCGTCTCCTCCCGTATCTGCTGTAACAGGGGTTTACCGCCTCCGCGGCGCTGCTGTGCCAGTGGGGGGCTACTGGGAGTGTGTCTGACTGTGGGTGGGCTGTTGCTGGGGGGGGGGGGGGGCTCTTCGGTCTGTCCGTGTGGCTGCTCTGGTGAATCGTTTCCCTGGGGAGCTCTCCGTGGGGGTCTTCCACACCGAGGGGCCTTAGCCAACAGCACTTGCTAGTCCGCCACAACGAAAGCGGGTTTGAGTCTGTCTATGCCAATTTTTTCCCTCCTACCCCCCAAGTCTAGCAAAAAATGCTTATCCCCTGTTTCCAGCACTCTGAACAGTCCATCATAGGGTGGGCGCAATGGAGGGCGGTGGGCGTCGTGTCTGACAAAAACGAACTCTGCGTTCTTCAAAGTTTTAGGCACAAAAACACGCGGAAAACTGTGGTGGGCAGGTTCCGGCAGCGTGCCTGTGTTTGCGCTATGCTGCAAAAGCTGAGACGGGCAGCTGTCCGGCGCGAGATTATCTGGCAGAAATTCCCCGGGCAGCCGTAGTGGCTGCGCAAAAACTAGATCTGCTGGGGAAGCTTCCAGATCTTCTTTCGGTGCGGAGCGCAACTCCAATAAAACCCACGGCAGCCTGTCTACCCAATTTGCATCCGTCAATGAAGCCCTGAGTGCTGCTTTCAGTGATCTATGAAAACGCTTGCATAACCCATTGGCCTGTGGGTTGTACGCGGTTGTGCAGTGAATTGTAACACCCAGGCTGCGGGCCATCACGGACCAGAGTTCGGAAACAAATCGAGGGCCCCTGTCGGACATAATGTCCGACGGGACTCCAAAACGTGCCACCCATGCTGTTAAAAAAGCGCGCGCCACATCCACGGACGTGGTTGCCACCAGCGGGACCGCTTCTGGCCAGCGCATGGTGCGGTCCACCATTGTCAGGAGGTGCGTGCACCCCTGTGATGGCGGGAGGGGGCCCATGAGGTCCACGTGAACATGGTCAAACCTCTTAGCCGGTACCCGAAACGGCTCCAAGGGAGCCTTCGTGTGTCTGTGTACCTTGGCTCGTTGGCACGCCCCGCAGGCTGCAGCCCACTCTTTCACTTGTTTGCGTAGGCTCGACCACACAAACTTCTCTCCCACCATTTTGACCGACCCACGCACTCCTGGGTGCGCCAGAGTGTGAACCGACTCAAACACATGGCGGCGCCACGCGGCCGGGACCACCGGATGCGGGCGACCCGTGGAGACATCGCAGATTGGGGGGGGCCGCCATCTTGCAGCACCCTGCTCTCCAGCCTTAACCCTGTTGGTCCAGACTGGAGCGCGCGCACGTCTGCATCGCTAATCTGCTCCGTGGCCATGGCTGTGTAATCTATCCCCACGCAGACCGGGGCCACCACGGCGCGCGAGAGGCAGTCCGCCACTACATTCAGTTTACCAGACACATGCTGAATATCTGTAGTAAACTCTGAGATCACGGCCAGCTGTCTCTGCTGCCGGCCCGACCACGGTTCTGAAACCTTGGCCATCGCGAATGTCAGTGGCTTGTGGTCCACAAACGCGGTGAAGCTGCACCCTTCCAGCCAGAACTGGAAGTGGCGTATGGCCAGGTGGAGAGCCATCAACTCTCTGTCAAACGGGCTGTATTCACGTTCGCTGTCGTGCAAAGTTCTGCTGAAAAAGGCGAGTGGCTGCCAAGCCCTGGCGGCACGCTGCTCCACGACAGCCCCTATGGCCACGTCTGAAGCGTTGGTGGTGAGCGCTATGCGGGCCGTCAGGTCTGGATGCGCCAGCAGTGCGGCATTTGCCAGGGCTGCTTTAACTTCCTAGAACGCCCGCTCTCGCTCCGGGGTCCATTCGACCCTATCTGCGGATTTCTGTTTCTTGAGCGCGACGTACAATGGTTGCATGAGCTGTGCCGTGCGGGGAAGGAAACGGTTATAAAAGTTCACCATTCCCAAAAATTCCTGCAGCGCCCTGACCGTCTGAGGCCGGGGAAAATCCCCCATGGCGCACACTTTGTCGGGCAGCGGGATTGCTCCTTCCGGAGAGACGCGGTGCCCCAAAAAATCAATCTCCGTCACGCCAAACTGGCATTTCACCGGGTTGATTATTAACCCGTGCTCCTCCAACCTCTGGAAAACCGTCGTGAGGTGGGTTTTGTGTTCGTCTTCGGACGCGCTGGCTACCAGGATATCGTCCAGGTAGACGAACACAAACGGGAGATCGCGCAGCACTGCATCCATCATGCGCTGGAACATCTGTGCCGCTCCTTTTAACCCGAATGGCATGCGCAGGAACTTGAATAGACCGAACGGAATTAATACCGCTGTTTTGGGTATGTCCTCAGCGCGCACTGGGACTTGGTAGTAACTGCGGACCAGGTCTATTTTGGAAAAAATGCGTGTTCCGGCAAGGTGAACGGAAAAATCCTGTATGTGGGGAATTGGGTAGCGGTCGTGCGCTGTGGCGTTGTTCAACCTGCGGAAATCCCCGCATGGTCGCCACAATCCCCCAGCCTTAGGGACCATGTGTAGCGGGGATGCCCATGGGCTGTTCGAGCGCCTGATGATGCCCAACCTTTACAGGTTGGCGAACTCCTCACGCGCTATGGCCAGTTTAGCTGCGTCCAAGCGCTGAGGTCTTGCAAAAACGGGTGGCCTGGTGGTGGTGATAAAGTGCTCCACCCCGTGTTTAGCGATGGCCGGGGAAAACGTCGGGACCGTGAGTGCTGGGAACTGAGTGAGCAGTGTGTGGAACTTACCGCCTGCAGCTGTGATGTTGGCTTGTGCTGTTGGCTGGGTCACTCGAGCTATACAGGGGAGAGAGTCAAAGGACAGTGCATTAACCAGGCGCCTGTTAGCAGCATCAACCAGTAAACCATGTGCACACAGAAAATCAGCCCCCAGGATATGGTAATTCAGTGCTGCTACGACAAAAGTCCACTCATATGTACGGCCGTGTAGAGATAAGAGCAGAGTCCTCTCACCAAAGGTCTTAATATCCGAGCCGTTTGCTGCCAACATCTCAGGGCCGCTAGGTCCTGCCAGCCGGTCAGCGTAGGTCGGCCGGATGAAGCTCTTCTGGGCTCCGGTGTCCACGAGGAAACGCCTCCCCGAGCGTACATCCGTCAAGTAGAGCAGCTTGTTCTCTTCACCGAGGATCGCAGCTGCTACCGACCCCCGGCCTTGGCGATTTCCCGAGCGCTTGAATTGGCACGGTGGCGCACATCTGCGTGCGTTCTCTCCGAAGCAGCGGTGGTAGAAACAGAGCGTGTCTCTCTGGCGCTCCTTGGCCCCCGCTGCTGCTACCGTCGGTGGCTCCTTGCCTCCTCTGGTCATCTCGCTGGGCTCCGCCGCTGCCACGTTGACTGTGATTGCCCTGGTGGTGATGATGATCCGGTCTGCCTCCTGGGCTAGCGCACGGTAGTCACGCGCGGCCAGCCACGGCGAATTGGCCAGAACCGCTCTCGCCACTGTAGGAAGGTTCCGGAGGAAGAGGTGGGCAAACAGAAAGCGCCCGTTGTCCGTGCCCATTAACGCCAGCATCTTCTCCATCAGGTCTACGGCCGAACCATCTCCTAACTCGGTCCGCGTCAGGAGCCTCTCCACTCTTTCACAGTCCAAGAGTGTGTAACGCTGGATGAGCGCAGCCTTGAGCGCCTCATATTTGCTGCTGGCTGGTTGCTGATTGAGCAGGCTCGCTACCTGCTGAGCTGTGCGGGCGTCGAGCGCTGCGACCACATGGTAGAATCTGGTATCATCTGCCGTTACTCCCCGGAGGGCGAACTGGGCCTCGGTGAGGTGGAACCAAGAGCGCGGGTTGTGCTGCCAGAAATCCGGTAGCTTGACTGAAACCGCACACGCGTGGCTGGAGGTTCCAGTCCGGGCTGTCTGTGGGATGGCTGCCGCCTCGCTGTAGCTTCCTGACCGGGCCGGCTCCGGGGATCTTGCCTCGTGTTCCATAATACGTCTTGGGTCACCAGTGTGGAGTGTGTGAAATCAGAGGCAGATTCATTTCAGATGATTTATTACACACTCACATCTCTCGAGCACAGAACAGACTGAACATTTAAGCAGACACTCTCCTCTTAAGTTTCATGGCATTTACATCACACACAACATGACATTTGCATCACACTGCATTCAACATCCTTCATCCTTGACTCCTTCCTGCTATCTCACCAGGAACCTCCTGCTCTTTGTTCTCCCATGCTTATCCACTGTCTCCTGTCTGAGATACTAGATAATCTGGCTCCCCCAAGGTGCTAAAATGTAAGTGTTACCATGGCCACTTGTCCGAGTTTACCTGATCACAATATGTTGGACAGTTGTAATTTGGACAAACTGTGTCGGACTGTCACTGGAATTGCTATGACGGATATTAATCCCACGCCGCACATTTGGCCCCACCCACAAAAATGAGTGGTGGGGGTGCACATATCTTTTCCACTTGATCAAATTTTTTGCCGGAATTGCTATGATGGAGATTAGTCCCACTCCGCGCACTCCTACATAAAAATATTTGACAAAAGGGATAGTGCCACTTACTGCTCACAGGAAGATCTGCATCAAATGGTTTACTTTATTATTCATGCAGCCCTTGCAGTGATGACGGCACAGTTTCCGAGCCAGCAAGGGACGATGGGCGCCGGGTTCAGCGGGTGCGCGGGGGGGCGAAGGCCCGTTTACACCTTCTTGCAGGTTTAATTATTATTATTATTATTATTATTATTATTATTACCTTTGAAAAATGTCTGTATGGAAGAAAATGGAGAGTGTAATATCTGTAAAAGTCCTTTATTAAAAGGAGCAACAAACTTTGAACGGTGAGAATTATTCAACTGTACAACACTGGATTTGATTCAAATATTTAAAATAATCTAATCCATTTACAGTATCTGCATAGAAGTTACAAGTTAATGTTGAAATTATTACTTTTCATTAGGAGAAAGACAGTAGGCTCTTTAACTTCTTAAGAAATGTGATGGTGTTCAGGGTGCTAAAACTTAACTCCCATTGGCACTTATGTAAATCATGTGACTAAAACCATGTCCTTGTTTACAGAGGTGGGTAGAATAGCTAAAAAAATGTACTTGAGTAAAAGTAGCATGACCTTATATGTTTCGCTTGCGTACATTCAAGTGTAGTCCCCTAAAAAACTTCAATACGAAAATATTAGTGTGTAACACCTTCACTCTTGCTTAACTTTTTTCATCTACATTTCCAACAGTTTAAATCAGTTTGCAACGCTTTTATTTTGCAGCTTTGCAATTTGACAAGTGTTTTCTTTTTCTAAAACTAAAATATAAACTACCTACATGTGCCCTCTATTATAGTAAAATCATATGTAGAAACTAAGTATTCACTGAGCCAGAATATACAAGCAATTAGAAAATAATTTGATATATGATGAGAAAAACTTTGCTCCAATTTATTTAAAAGCAATTAAACTAAGATGCTGAAAGAGTGCTGTCACGTGTACTTGAGTTAAAGCATCAGGATTTTTTCGGATTATAAGGCGCAATATCATTGAACGGTCTATTTGATGGTCTATTTTCATACATAAGGCGCACCGGATTATAAGGCACATTAAATTGTTTGAATGGAATAAATCATTTTAACATGTGCACATCGACATTTTGACGTTCCAAAAATAGTAGAAGAAGAAGCAACTTCCGGTGTTAGCAAGCCCCGCTTCGTGTCGAAATTGACCTGTATCATGTTATTCAGACCGTACTTTTGCTTCTGCTGGTCTCCATAATGAAGTTACAAGTACATACTTCTGCATATGACAAACAGAGGAAGACAGCAGGATGATACAGACCAGTTTTGTTTTACTCCCGCTATGTTTTCCGCTAGCTGCTGCTAAAGCGGAAATACATCACGTCAACGTGTGGCTGGTGTACAGACATGCGCAGTAAACATATTTTCTGCCCTACATTCGAAATAAGTGTTTTCATGTGCACCATTCGGATTAACAATCGGCATAACCCACCCCTCTCAATCAGAATGAAATTTTGATCCGAATGAGTGTGATCGGGTCAGAATATTCAGACTGCCATGTTTACATGAAGCATTTTTATTCCAATCAGGCTTTTAATCCGGTTACTTGTGTCCATGTAAACATAGCTGAGTTTAACAGTTGGGCGATTTCGGCATCAAGCATGCCCGGATCCCTCTCGTCATTATCCGAGTCAGTCTCGTTGCTGTTATTTAGCTGTTCAGTGATGATTCCGGCCTTCGTGAAAGCTCGGACGACACTTGAGACTGATACCTTAGCCCAGGCATCCACGATCCACTGGCAGATAGTGGCGTAACTCGCTCGCAATTTAACTTTGAACGACCTGTTGACACGAATATCTAGCGGTTGGAGTTCTTTGGTTAATCCACCCGGAATGATGGCAAGCTCCGAATTAGTTTGCTTCACTTGGGTTTTGACAGTATCGGTGAGATGGGCGCGCATGGAGCCACAGATCAATCGGGACGGAGATTTGTGGAAAAAGCCATCCGGCCATTATGTTGAAGCACATATTACTCCGCTAGGCTCCTGAATACGGTCGCCGTAATGCTCCGACAATCCATCAAGCGGTGCGGCTTCGTAGCTTACCAAGGTCTTACTAAAACATTTTGACAGATTTTTGAGCGCCGTGTACCACATAAAATCGGTTCGAGGTCAATAAGCACAACCAGAATTAATACATAAGGTGCACCGGATTATAAGGCGCACTGTCGATTTTTGAGAAAATTAAAGGATTTTAAGTGCGCCTTATAGTCCGAAAAATACATACGTATATCAAGTAATTTTGAGGGATCAGTGGTTTACTACATTTTCTTTAAATAACTTCTTGAGTTGGATCTGCTGAATACTGATAGTATGGTTAGACATGATCCCAAAATAAGTTTACATTAATATTAAGAAAAATGTAATCACACATTTTAAGGGTTGGTCCAGCAGTTGGTCGAACCTCAGATTCGGGAGGAGCAATGTGGTTTTTGTCCTGGCTGTGGCACATCAGACCAACTCTTTACCCTCTCGAGAATCCTCGAGGGTTTGTGGGTGTTTACCCAACCAGTTTATATGCATTTTGTGGACTTGGAGAAGGCATTCAACCACGTCCCTTGTGGTTTTTTGTGGGGGGTGATTCGGGAGTATGGGGTATCAGGCTTGTTGTTACGAGCTATTCGGTCTCTGTACGACCGTTGTGAGAGTTTGGTTCGTATTGCCAACACTCGGTCAGACTCACTCCCAGTGAGAGTTGGACTCCACCAGGGCTGCCCTTTGTCACCGATCCTGTTCATAATTTTTATAGACAGGATTTCTAGGCGCAGCCAGGAAAGGGAGGGTGTCATGCTTGGTGACCACAGGATCTCATCTCTGTTGTTTGCAGATGATGTTGTCCTGTTAGCTTCATCCAGCAATGATCTACAGGTCTTACTGAGACAGTTTGCTAATGAGTGTGAATCGGCTGGGACCAAAATCAGCACCTCCAAGTCCGAGTTCATGGTCCTCAGCCAGATAAAGGTGGATTGTCCTCTCTGGGTTGGGGACTAGCTCCTGCCCCAAGTGGAGGAGTCTAATTATCTCAGGGTCTTATTCACAAGTGAGGGGAGAATGAAGAGAGAGATTGGCAGACAGAACGGAGCAGCGTCTGCAGTGATGCAGACATTGTACCAGTCTGTTGTGGTGAAGAGGGAGCTGAGCTCTAAGGCAAAGCTGTCGATTTAGCGGTCAATCTACGTTCCTACCCTCACCTATGGTCCTGAGCTTTGGGTAATGACCGAAAGAATGAGATTGTGGATACAAGAGGCTGAAATGAGCTTTCTCCATAGGATTGCTGAACTCACACTTAGAGATAGGGTGAGGAGCTCAGTAATCCGGGAGAGGCTCAGAGTGGAACTGCTGCTCCTCCACATCGAAAGGAGCCAGTTGAGGTGGTTTGGTCTGATAAGGATGCCTCCTGGACGCCTCCCACTTGATGTGTTCCATGCACGTCCCACTGGGAAGAGACACCAGGGTAGACCCGGGACACGCTGGAGAGACTATATCTCCCAGCTGACCTGGGAATGTCTTGGTATCCTCTCTGAAGAGCTGGAGCAGGTGGCTGGAGAGAGGAAAGTCTGGGCTTCTCTGCTTGAGCTGCTGCCTCCACGACCCGGTCCCCTGGAAAAGTGGTAGAAGATGGATGGATGGATGGATGGATGGTTTCAGTGTACTCAGAACAAAGTCATTCACTATTCTTTTGAATGCACCTGCTAGAAGTCATATTGGACCTCAGAAATTGTAGCTGGTTCATATGTTGCCTGTGGAATCATGTGTCAACCAACTAAAACTCAGTCTGGTCTACAGTATTGTCAATGACACTGCTCGAAATTACCGTTCATAACTTTTTGTGTTGACACGTGACCCCATCAAATCAACACAAGATCCAGTACCATGTCTCTCCGTGTACCTCAAGTCAAGTGCCATGGTAAATCTTTTTTGTTATTCTAATATATTACAGTGGAACCAATTGCCTAGCCATATCCAAAGTGCCAAGAGCAAGTCTTAATTCAAAATTTTAGTCAAAAAATATTTATTTCAAAGTTTTAATGACTGAGAGTCCAATCTTTTTGTGTATTATTAATGTATGTTTTTAAATCTAATTTTGTTAATATATTGAATACTGTACCCTTGTTAAACATGTATTTTGTTTGCCTCTTTATTGAACCACAATGGAAATAAATTCATGCACTTTTTTGTGTTATCCATCTGTTTTAATGATTTAGTATATTTATACAAGGTCATTTTAATGAAGAATAAACTAAAACTGAACTAGGAGAATATTCAGTAATTTTTCCCAGAAAAAACACAAACTTCGATAGAAAATACAAAGCAACAGAATAAAAAAAAAATTATTTTTTCCTCTGCGCTTGGTACCAAGTGGTTGGGGACTGCTGCGGGTTTCAAATGAAGGTGCTGCCATAAGTTCCAAGTCTATACTCTTTAACATACATTCAATGCAATTTAGCTGTTGTAATGGATATTGTGTTAAAAGTCTGTATTTGCTGCTGAAAAAGAGATTTTCTGTATAGCAGAAGTTTCTGCTTAATTTACAAATCACTGTTTAATGGGAACTTTTTGACAATCCTGTGCTTTTCTTGCGGTGTTTTGAATATCATTGCTGTAAACTATGGAAAAAAGCATCTGCTTTAAAATTTGTAATTCTTCCCACAACTTTTAGTGCAAAAAAACCTCTCAAAACATTGCAACTTTTATTGCAACTTTTTTACAAAATGGTCCCGTAAATTCAGGCTTTTTGGCAACAATCACAAAATCATCCCACAAAATTCTGTAGGGACAGCATGCTGAATTACAGTAGCTGTCAATTTTCATGTGACCTTGTGGCCTATCTTAATAACTCAAAAAGATAAACACATATGTCAAGCCTTTGTCAATAAATTTGATGATTTTGGATATTTTTATATATTTAGGCAGGGTACATGCCAGACAGATCACCAGTCCATCACTAGGCCAACATAGAGAGACAGACAACCATTCACTCTCAAATTCATACCTAAGGATAATTTAGAATTCCCAAATGATGCCAGTTAAGCTTACATGCATGTCTTTGGCCTGTGGGAGGAAACCGGAGTACCCAAAGAAAACCCAGGCACGCATGGGGAGAACACACAAACTCCACACAGAAGGACCACCGCGGGCCAGGGGGTGGGATTGAACCCACAACCTTCTTGCTGCGCTGCCACAATGCTAACCATTGCTCCACCAAGCTGCCCCAATATTGGTTACAGTTTGTAAAATATACAGTGGTACCTCTACTTACGAACGTCTCTACATACGGAATTTTCAGGTTACAAGACGCCTCAACGGGAAAATATTGCCTCTAGTTACGAACGAAATTTCAGGATACGAAAGGCAAAAAAGTACGCGCTCCTCGCAGCTTCCGTAGTTTACCGAACGTAAACATACCTGTAGCTGCTCTGCCATTGGCTATCGCCTAGCATCTTCCTGGTATCCCATTGGCCACGAAGTTTTTTTTTTTTTCCAAAACTTTATGCGTTTGGTTGATCTCGCCAAAGAATATGGCCGTAATACATCAACGATCAGCACGGTATTAAAACAAAACGAAGCACTTACAAGCCGACAAAAGCAAACGTCCTTGGATCAGAACATGAACCAAAGAAGGCAAAAGGTGACGACGTCGACGACGATAGCAGTTAAAGGGTAAATGAACATAATTTTTATTATTCTTTCTCTTTTATTATTCTCTATTATTCTTTCTCTCATTTTAAACTCTCATTTTATGTTTATTGTGCAGTAATCTAATTGTAACATGTATTTGTTACATGTTTTGATGTGTTTTTACGATTTATAAAAAATTTATGCCCGAATTTTGGGGGCTTGGAACGGATTACGGCATTTACATGTAAAACGCGCCTCTACTTACGAATTTTTCACGTTACGAGAATTCTTCCGGAACGAATTAAATTCGTAAGTAGAGATACCACTGTATTATAAATCATGACATTCTAAATTACTGAGATGCACTAGTACATAGTACACACTACAGAACAGAATTTGTTAAACCATAAAAAAGCCATTGTCTGTAGTAAAAAAAAAAAAAAAAATGCAAATGGCACAATAAAACATTTAGGAATATGATGCACATATTTTATTCAGCATATCGAAAACAATAATTAGCTTTTTATTTTTTCAATAGATTCTCAAGAAATTCGCTACTTTATCAGTTAATCACTGATTGACTGATCGGGTGAATCAGCTAATGATTAGTGAATTAATAGATAATTTGCATTCCTACTTCGAACAGTTGGTAAAACATTTTCCACGTTTCACAAGAATACTCACTAGAATGAGCTCTCATATGCTGAGTCAAACCAGAGCAATTAGTAAAGCATTTTCCACAAGATTCACACAATAATGGTTTTTCATGTTTTATTTATTTGCATCACATTTCATTACAAGTGCAATGGGCCCCAGCCAGGGGTCTATAGTTACACTTTAAATCAAAAAGCTTTGTATCTGAGGGCTCTCTTCAAGATGAAGACTGTTTCTCTGATTGCTGAGATCTGTATTTCACAGATGCTAGGGCAGCCGGGGATCGCCTGTAGATATTTTTTCAGGTTCCTCTTCACCATCCCAGTTGCTCCCACCACCACAGGTATAATATCTGCTTCCTGCAGTTTCCAGGTGCTCCTTAGGTCATTTTTGAAATCTTGATATTTTGTTATTTTTTCTCTTTCTGCTCTATTGAGGCCCTAGTCATTTGGTATGGTTACATCTATTAATTGGGCAGTTTCATCTGTGTGAACTCACACAGTTCACACAGTTTCGTCTGTGTGAGTTCTCATGTGACGAGTTAAACTACAACGCTGAGAGAAACATTTCCCACAAGAGTCACAAAAATATGGCTTCTCACCTGTGTGAGTTCTCATGTGACTAGTCAAACTAGAACGCTGAGAGAAACATTTCCCACACGATTCACAAAAATATGGCCTCTCACCTGTGTGAGTTCTCATGTGACTAGTCAAACTAGAACGATCAGTGAAACATTTCCCACAAGATTCACAAAAATATGGCTTCTCACCTGTATGAGTTCTCATGTGACTAGTCAAACTAGAACGATCAGTGAAACATTTCCCACAAGATTCACAAATATATGGCTTCTCACCAGTGTGAATTCTCATGTGACGAGTCAAACTATCATTCACATTGAAACGCTTCCCACATGTTTCACAAGAAAAAGGCTTTTCACCTGTGTGGGTTTTCATGTGGGTATTTAATCTATCTTTAGCTGCAAAACATTTCCCACATGTTTTACAAGAATAAGGCTTCTCACCTGTGTGGGTTTTTATGTGGGAAGTTAGTTTACCATTAGCTGCAAAACATTTACCACATGTCTGACAAGAATAAGGCTTCTCACCTGTGTGAGTTCTCATATGTATAGTCAGAGAAGTATTTCCAAAGTAAGATTTCCCACATGTTTTACAAGAATAAGGCTTCTCACCTGAGTGGGTTTTCACATGGGTAGTTACTCTATCTTTAGTTGTAAAACATTTCCCACATGTATTACAAGAATAAGGCTTCTCACCTGTGTGGATTTTTGTGTGTGAAGTTAGTCTACCATTAATTGCAAAACATTTCCCACATGTGTTACAAGAATAAGGTTCCTCACCAGTGTGGATTTTCAGGTGGTTAGTTAGTATAGTATTGGTTGAGAAACATTTCCCACATGTTTTACAAGAATAGGGTTTCTCACCACTGTGAGTTCTCAAATGTATAGTCAGCGAAGTATTTCCAAAGAAAGATTTCCCACATGTTTTACAACAATACTGCTTGTCACTTGTGTGAGTTTTCATGTGTCTGGTTAACCTATAGCTGAAAATGAAACTTTGCCCACATCTTTCACAAGAGTATGGTTTCTCACCAGTGTGATTTTTTAAATATTTATTTACAGCAAATCCTTTTCCACATATTTTACAAGAATGAGGCATCTCTCCTGTGTGGCTTATCATGTGGCACATTAATTGTTGCTGATATGTAAAGCTTTTCCCACATGTTTCACAAGTGTAAGCCTTCTCCCCTGTATGAATTTTCATATGTGTCACTAATACACTCCTAGATGTGAAACTCTTCCCACATGTTTCACAACAGTATGTATTGTCTCCTGTGTGAATTTTCATATGATCATTTAAAATCCTAATCCCACAGACACTTTTTCCACATACTGTACAAGAATACTGCTTGTTGCCTGTATGAATTTTCATGTGCCTGTTAAGATCAGTACTTTGATGGAAACGCTTCCCACATATTTCACAGGAATACAGTTTCTCTTCACTGCACAGCTGCTGGGATGTTATAACCTCTACTGCCTCCTCGTTCTTCTCACAGTCATGTAGTTGTGGATCTTCTGGGGGGACAAAGACAAAAAAGTGCTGCTAGTAGAATCAGCTCTATACAATACAAAATCACATTAGTCAATTCCAGGCACTTAAAACTAATGGCATATAAGGATGCCTCGTTTCTTAGTATGAAACAAGACATTAAGTAGCGTACCAAAAATTGGTGGTTCACACTTGGGGTGTAAGGCATTTTACTTTTCAATATAAGTAGTTTGCATTAATTATATTTCTCTTTTCTGGTGCATAAATCCAGCTTTTCGACTCTCCAGTTAACCTGACTTGCATGTTTTTGGAGTGTGGGAGGAAACCGGAGCATCCAGAGTAATCCCACACAACCATGGGGAGAACATGAAAACTCCACATAAATAGGCCTTGCTGGCTGGTGAATATGAACCTACAATCTTCTTGCTGTGAGGCAATAGTGCTAACAACTACACCACCATGGTGAGAGGAAGATTTTATTTTTTTAAATGAAAATTGTGCACGGGTTTGCTCAACACTGCAGTAAATGGTAATCACTTATATAGCACTTTTATTCTCATCTCTTGATGACCAAAGCGCTTTACAGATCCTGCTATCCACCCATTCACACACACATTCACGGCGGCATGCTGCCTAACATGGCGCTTCCAGACCCACCAGGAGCAATTGGGGGTGAAGTGTCTTGCCCAGGGACACAACAGCAGAATATCTGGGGAGAGCGGGATTTGAACCGCCAACCATGTGGTTATTGGATGACCTGCTCTACCTCCTGAGCCACTGCCATCCCCAACCCAGTAGTTGCTTAGGAGTAATGAGTTTCGTGAAATCATAAAAACCCAGATCTCCTGAACTTTGACAATGACCTTGACCTTAACCTGGATACAGCCAAACCTTAGGACCATTGTGTGTGACACGTTTGTTAAGAATTAGGGCAATTGCCTCAGATCAGTAACAATATGTTTGGGAGCAGCTCTGGGATCCACATGGTGAGGACATTGACAGCCTTACACAAACCATCACAGATTACATCAACTTCTGTGTGGAGAACACAGCACCCTCTAAGACAGGGGTGGGCAATCATGTGCCATGGAGGGCCACTCCACTGCAGGTTTTCTGTTCCACCCAGTCTCTTCAACAGGTGTTTTCACTGATGAGCAATCCTTCAAGCTGATCAGAGCATACACCTGCTGAAGAGACTGGATGGCACAGAAAACCTGCAGTGGAATGGCCCTCGCTGCCCACCCCTGCTCTAAGACCATACGGTGTTTCTCAAACAACAAGCCCTGGATCAACCCTGAGTTAAGGACACTGCTGAAGGAGAAGAAAGGGATCTTCAGGTCTTGGAAACAAGGTGGAGCTTAAGTACATACAGAGGGAGCTACCAACAAACCTCTCCTCCACTTGCCCCCCACCTCACCTTCATCTAGTCCCGCTGTCCACTGCCCTCCCTCCACTCCCCCCTTACATCCCCAGCTCTCAGTGAACACCCCCAGCTGTTTCTCCTTTCACAGACCCAGCACCGCCCCCCCCCCCCCAGCACACAGCCCTCCTGCCCCTGAGTCTTCCACCAAGACTCAGGTGAGAGCTGAGCTGAAGAAGATCAAGGCGAGGAAGGCTGCAGGTCCGGATGGCATTAGCTCAAGGCTCCCCAAGTCCTGTGCAGACCAGCAGTGCGGGATCATGGAGCACATCTTCAGTCTGAGCCTGAAGTTAGGGAGGGTATCACAGCTGTGGAAAACATCTTGCATGGTACCCATACCGAAGACTCCGCATCCCAAGGACCTGAACAGCTACAAACCAGTGGACCTCTTATCACATCTGATGAAGACCCTGGAGAGGCTGCAACTCATCCACCTCGGCCCCCTGGTGGGACCAGCAATGGACCCACTTCAGTTTGCCTACCAGCATGGCATCGGGGTGGAGGATGCAATCATCTTCCTCCTACATCGTTCCCTGTCCCATCTAGAGAAGCCTGGGAGCACTGTGAGGATCAGTGCTTTCAACACCATCCAACCAGTGATTCTGAGGGACAAGCTGCTGTGTGCAAGGTTGGACCAGCACCTGTCATCGTGGATCCTGGACTACCTCACTGACTGACCACAGTTTGTGAGAACCCAGGACTGTGTGTCTGACACCATCATCTGCAGTACGGGGGCCCTGTAGGGAACGGTTCTGGCTCCCTTCCTGTTCACCCTCTACACTGATGACTTTTCACACAACACACCACAATGCCATCTACAGAAGTTCTCTGATGACTCTGCGATCGTTGGCCTCATTTCTGATGGTGATGACACGGAGTACAGAGGACAGATCCAGGACTTCGTGGACTGGTGCCTGTAGCACTGCCTCCCTATCAATGCGAGGAAAACCAAGGAACTGGTGATGGACTGCCGCAGGGGAGGACAACACCGGTAAACATCCAGGGAACAGACATTGAGATGGTGATATCTTACAAGTACCTGGGTGTTCACCTGAACAATAAACTGGAGTGATCACACAACACCAATACGCTCTACAAGAAGGGGCAGCGTAGGCTGTTCCTCCTGAGGAGACTCAGGTCTTTTGGAGTGCGGGGGGCACTCCTTAAGACCTTCTATGATTCTGTGATGGCATCAGGCATCATGTAGGAAGTGGTCTGCTGGGGCAGCGGCATCATAGCAGCTGTCAGGAAGAGACTGAACAGGCTGATCAAAAAAGCCAGCTCTGTTCTGGGGCGCCAGCTCAGCCCAGTGGAGGAGATAGGAGAGACGGGGATGGTAGCTAAACTATCATCTCTGCTGGAGTCCCAGTCCCACCCCATGAGAGACACACTGAATGCATTGAGGAGCTCATTTAGTGGTAGGCTGCATCACCTTAAGTGCTTGAGGGAGAGGTTCTGCAGGTCCTTCCTACCTATGACTGTCAGACTTTACAATCTAACTGGTGCTCCTCATAGAGGCCACATTAAACATCACAACTTTGCACAACAGAGATCATCTCCTCCAGTACACAACTTATACAATTACAATTATTATTGAGGGTGGCAACAACACTACTCATTCAAATGTGAGATATACTGTCTGGGTCTATATTTATATAATGCTGGTAATGTAACTAACTGGAATGCTGTTAATACCATCTAATTGCAATGCTCTTGCACCGTGTATATAACTGCGTACATACAGTGGATATATAAAGTCTACACACCCCTGTTCAAATGCCAGGTTTTTGTGATGTAAAAAAGAGACCAAGATAAATCATTTCAAAACTTTTTCCACCATTAATGTGACCTATAACCTGTACAACCCAATTGAAAAACAAACTGAAATCTTTGAAGGGGAAAAAAAAAAACTTACAATAACCCAGTTGCATAAATATGCACACCCTTAAACTAATACTTTGTTGCAGCACCTTTGGCTTTTATTACAGCACTCAGTCTTTTTGAGTAGGAGTCTATCAGCGTAGCGCAACTTGATGTAGCAATATTTGCCCACTCTTCTTTGGCAAAACACTCCAAATCTGTCAGATTGTGAGGGCATCTCCTGTGCACAGCCCTCTTCAGATCACCCCACAGATGTTCAATCGGATTCAGGTCTGGACTCTGGCTGGGCCATTTAAAAACCTTAATCTTCTTCTGATTAAGCCATTCTTTTGTTGACTTGGATGTGTGCTTTGGGTCACTGTCGTGCTGAAAGATGAAGTTCCTCTTCATCGTCAGCTTTCTAGCAGAAGCCTGAAGGTTTTGTGCCAACACTGACTGGTATTTGGAACTGTTTATAATTCCCTCCACCTTGACTAAGGCCCCAGTTCCAGCTGAAGAAAAACAGCCCCAAAGCATGATGCTGCCACCACCATGCTTCACTGTAGGTATGGTGTTATTTTGGTGATGAGCAGTGTTGTGTTTGCACCAAATATACCTTTTGGAATTATGGCCAAAAGGTTCAATCTTGGTTTCATCGGACCATAACACATCTTCCCACATGTGTCTGGGAGATTTCAAATGGCTTGGATGATTTTCTTCCTAAGATAAGGCTTCCGTCTTGCCAGCCTACCCCATAGCCCAGCCATATGAAGAACACGGGAGATTGTTGTCACATGTACTAAACAGCCAGTACTTGCCAGAAATTCCTGCAGCTCCTTCAATGTTGCTGTCGGCCTCTTGGCAGCCTCCCTGACCAGTTTTCTTCACATCTTTTCATCAATTTTGGAGGGACATCCAGTTCTTGGTAATGTCACTGTTGTGCCATATTTTCTCCACTTGATGATGACTGTCTTCACTGTGTTCGTTGGTATATTTAATGCCCTGGAAATTCTTTTGTATCCTTCTCCTGACTGACACCTTTGAACAATGAGATCCCTCTGATGCTTTGGGAGCTGTCTGCAGACCATGGCTTGTGCTGTAAGATGTGACTACAAAAATGTCAGGAAAAGCCTGAACTTTATATGAACTTTAACAGCTGAACTTTATTTGGGGTTAATCAGAGGCACTTTAAATGGTGGCAGGTGTGTGCTAACTCCCATTTAACATGAATTTGAATGTGATTGATTAATTCTGCACACAGCCACATCCCCCAGTTATAAGAGGGGGTGCATATTTATGCAGTTAGGTTACTCTAAGTTTTTTGTATTTTTTTCCCTTAAAAGATTTCAGTTTGTTTTTCAATTGTTGTACAGGTTATAGGTCACATCAATTGTGGAAAAAGTTTTGAAATGATTTATCTTGGTATCGTTTATTTACATCACAAAAACCTGAGATTTGAACAGGAGTGTGTAGACTTTTTATATCCACTGTATGTATATTTATTTACTGCTTTGGCTAACCAATTCTTATCTCATTATCTTACTTCCTCTGCCAAGGGAGAACGGAGGTAATATTTTCAGTAGCATTGGTTGGTTTGTCTGTAACCAACAAACAGTAACTCAAAAAGTTATGAACGGATTTTGAGATAAATTTTCAGGAAAGGTGTGTTATGGCATGGGAAACAGATAATTAGATTTTAGTGGTGATTCAAATCACAATGTGGATGCAGGAACTTTTTGAATACTATTTTACATATTAACCTACGCTTTTCATGTACTGCCCTTTTAACAGGTGTTCACTCAGTTATATGCATGGTCATGCCACAGGGCCACAGGCCTCGGCAACCCGGAAGCTAAATACTGCAGAAAAAGTATTAGGGGGCATGTCCACCAAATTCATTTTTCCTGCTGTTGGTGACTATTTTCTATTCATTCTCTATGTAGTCCAGCATTTACAGCGCTGAGCGCCCACGACGCTGGAACGTTTTGAGCGGTGGCCACTTCTTGTCGCGATGTTCAGGACTGAAAAAAGTTCAACTTGCCAGACTACTGTACAGCTGCGCTCATCAATGTCAGACCTTTCTGAGCAGCCAATCAGAATTAAGGAAGGGTGGGACATAGGACGCCAGTACAGGAAGATGAGAATGGGAGGTGATGGTGGAGGAGGTTGAGGCTGAACTTTGCTGCGTCAAACAATGTGAATTTGTAGTTGATAACTGCAAAAAATGGTATGACACCGCACTATTGTGTGATATTGCTTCATAATTGTGAACCTTGTCAGTAAACTGTAATGGAGAAAAGAGAAAGAAAAAAAAAAAAGAAAACCGACCTGAAAGATTCAACAAACCATGATGTTGATTTAAGGTGGAATTGCCCAGCCTCAGTGTATGGTCAATTATGACAGTCTTGCTATTATTATTATTATTATTATTATTATTATTATTATTATGTCATACAGTCATGTGAAAAAATTAGGACACCCCATTACCTTACCGTGACCTCAGCGGAGCTCGGTGGCAGCGGCGGTGTGTGACGAGACTCGGTTGGAGGAGCGGGACGGGAGACCAGTTACGGCGACTATGAGCAACGAGACCAGCAACGGAAGGGGCTAGTTGGCTAGCTGAGGCCCAGCTGGATTCGAGGACGATCGGATCAGATTCTGGCGATATAAGCAGAATTTATTTTACTATCCACAGATTTTCTTTTTCCTTCTTTCCAAGAAAGACTGAAGATGGCGGCCACCGGATTAAAAAGTGGGCTGATGGGCACCACTAATAAGCCTTCTCTACTTCCTCTTCGTTTTGTCTTTGTGTGTCTGGACCTGCAACAAGAAGGATTTTCCGACAAACTCAACCAAAGGTGAAGTTAAAAAGTTTTATCTGTATGGATTTGGGCTTGGACATCTCACCCTACACTCTATGTGGTCTTTAAAAGGCCTGAGCAAAAACTTCCAAATTAAGGCAAACATGGCTGTTAAGCAAAAATCACAATATGGCAGAGGATATACAGTTAAAGTTCTGTTAGTTCTGCTACTTCTGGCAGGAGATATTCACCTTAACCCTGGACCTGCCACTATTAAACAGCAGACCACTGGGTTAGCACAAAACCGAGCTGTACAAAAGCAAAAACAACATTTATTTTTCCAAACTGTTAATCATGCACGAGTTCTTTGGGACACCAAGGCTAAACCAAAGGGGATCCTCGGCGGTCATTTAAACATACGGAGCATAATCCCCAAAAGAGATGAGATTTCGGTGTTGCTGTTGGACTCAAATCTGGACTACCTTTGTCTCTCAGAAAGCTGGCTACACAGGAACATAGACACTAATATGATCGATATTGTGGGCTACCAGTGTTTTAGAAAAGACAGGCAGGTAGGGAGGGGAGGAGGTGTTTTAATTTACATCAAAGACAAATATAAATGTCAACTGGTTGATTTGAATACTTCACTTGAATGTTTAGCTGTTAATGTATGTCTCTCTCCGGTAATGAATTTCAACATTGCAGTAGTGTACAACCCACCATCACACAACTCTTCCTTTTATAATGAATTAAGTGATCTGGTTAAACAACTTGAGAAGAACAGAGAAACAATAATTCATGGTGACTTTAATATCAACTGGTCTGATAAAAAAGACAAACAAAAACTGAAAAGCCTCATGACTAAATTTAATTACCAGCAAATCATCAAAGGACCCACCAGGATAACCAAACAATCCAGAACACTTATTGACATGGTATTTACTAATAAACCAGAACGAATAACCAGAACCTATAATCTTGTAACTGGTCTCTCAGATCATAACATGGTTCTTGCTGTCAGGAAACTTACTAAAAAGCGACTACAGTATTTTGGGGGAGTCGATATTGACAAATCAAATTTTATTATCCCCAAATCAAAAAATGAGGAGTTTGAACATTACTTAGAGAATCAAAATTGGGAGCAGCTCATGTCAACATGTGAAGTAGATGATTGTTGTAATTTTATAACTGCAACAATCACAAAGTCTATAGAAAAATTTTCAAAGCAAATTAAAAGTAGACAACAGAAGATTAGCCTACCATGGTTAAATAATGAAATAAGAAAACTTATGAAGAGGCGAGACTATGCACTGAAAACATCACTAACCTCCAAACTACAAAATGATCACCTTGTGTACAAAAGTTTAAGAAATAAAGTGGTACATGAGCTGCGAAAATCAAAAATATCTTATTACAATAAACTGATAGATCATGCAAAGGGTAACAACAGTTCCCTATGGAGGCATTTAAATAACTTAACTAATAAAAAAAACGATCAGAAGGGGGTAAAGGAACTTAGAATCAATGGCAAGACCGTCAGTGACAAGGCTACTTTGGCAAATGAATTTAATTCACACTTTGTGGGCTCTGTGGAAGACTTAACAAAAATTTTTGTGCTGCCAAATGTGCTCAACAACACAAATTCCATACTTCCAACAGATACTTTTCACATCGATGAGGTAAATGAGAAGTTAATTGCTGGTATTGTTAAAACACTGTCAAACTCAAAAACTAATGATATCTACAATATGAGCACCTCCTTTCTCAAAATGCACAGCAAAATATTAATCAAACCACTGACTCATCTCATTAATCTCTCCATTAGGTCTAGTACATTTCCATCTGGCTGGAAAAAAGCTGTCGTCATACCAGTTCATAAATCAGGCAGTAAAGACGATATATGCAATTACCGCCCAATCTCTATCTTACCAGTCCTATCTAAGGTTCTTGAAAAAGTTGTAGCTACACAGCTGATAGACTACTTACAAGACAATCAACTTCTTCATCCACATCAATTTGGTTTTAGACCAGGATACTCAACAGAAACAGCAAATTGTTGCCTTATTGAAAACGTCAAACAGTCCTTGGACAGGGGTAATGTGGTAGGAACTGTTTTTCTAGATCTCAAAAAGGCTTTCGATACTGTAAACCACAGTTTGCTTTTATCCAAAATGGTATCTTTTAACTTCTCCCCAAATACATTAGAATGGTTTGCATCTTATCTCCAGAATAGAGAACAGTGTGTAAAAGTTCACCAGGATAAATCCTCATTTTTAAACAACCGCATGGGTATCCCACAAGGGTCCATTCTTGGTCCTTTACTTTTCAGCATTTTTATTAATGACTTGCCGTTACACTGCTCAGCTGCAACATGCCAACTTTATGCAGATGATGCAGTTATTTACACAGCTGCCAAGACTCCAGCACAGGCTGCAGATGTACTGTCTACAAGTATGGTTGATGTCCAAGAGTGGCTCCTCAAGAACCATCTATTGCTGAACCTTCAGAAAACAGTCTCAATGTGCTTTTCAATCAAAAAATGTAACCTGCAACATTTTAAAGTTAATATACATGATCATGACATCAGTTTAGTTACAGAATTCAAATACCTTGGCATTGTACTAGATCCTCAACTCAAATTTAATCTTCATATAAAGAAAATTTCAAAAACAGTAAAAAAAAATCTGAACTGCTTTAAATTAATTAGATATTACATACCTTACGAAGCAGCTGCACTGTATATGCATTCTATGGTTTTTTCTCATATATCATACTGTTTGACAGTCTGGGCTCAAGCAGCCCCTTCCACAATAAGACATATAGGTTCATTATATAATCAAACCCTAAAAATCTTGGACAAAAAGCCCATTAGGTGGCATCACTGTAATGTTTTAAAAAAATACAACCTATTGAGTTTTGAGAGCTTCATTGACCTCTGTCTTCTGAAATTAACGTTCAAATGTTTTCATAAATCAGCACCCGAGCCACTTGCTGGTTTTGTCCAAAGACAGGACAGCAGCAGAGCCACCAGGAGTTCTGTTAACAATAACTGTAAAATATTCCACCGCAGAACCACATTTGGACAAACAGCTTTCTCTATAAAGGGCAGTCACATCTGGAACACAATGCCAAATGAAATTAAAATAATAACGGACTTTAAAACATTCACTAAAAATGTTAAAAACTGGCTGAAAAATAAACAAGAATGTACTCATGTATGAATTAATTGTCTGCAAAGTGAGAGTGAATGAAGGGAAGGAATAAATGTGTTTGTTTATAGTGAGTGACGAAGGGAGGAAGGCCTGAAATAGGCAAATGTGAGTTATGTTATATGTGTTAAATGTGAGTCAGGCTGTTATATTTGTGTATTTATAATATTTATAATATTTATGTTAAATGTGAGTCAGGCTGTTATATTTGTGTATTTATAATATTTATAATATTTATAATTGTGTATTTATAATTTTTCTGCATTGATGTATGTGGTTATTGTGTATATTTTTTATCTTGATTCTTTTTTCTAAAGCCCATCCAGGGACAAGAGTTGCAAATTAGCTAATAGCTATACACTCTATGTGCAACACATCAGATTGATTGTCTTTGATTAATTGTCTATGTTTATTGCACTGTCCCTGTCAAATAAACTAATCTACTACTACTACTACTTAAATATTCAGTTCTTTATTAAGAAAGATTCACATATCTATGTATGACCTTGTTTTTGTTTTTATTTGCATTTTTTAACATTTATTTTGGCCATTTTAAGTGAGAACAAATGTGGGGGTGTCCTAAAAAAGATGGGGGTTGTCCTAATTTATTCCTATTTGTTTAGAATTACATTTTACAGAAAATTTGGAAAAAGTCTTTAATTCATTTTTAATTGTTTAGTTGTATTACATGAATCTCCCAGTATTTTTAACATTGATATTAAATATCCATATGTCCAAATATGTTAAAAAAACCACAGGGTTATACAGGGTGTCGTAATTTTTTCTCATGACTGTATAATGTAGTCATACTGTATTGTTTCTGCTTTCATTTCTCTGTCTGCTAATAATAATAATGATTGCATTTATATAGCGCCTTTCATTCAAATTTTCAGGAAAGGTCTGTAATGGCACACTGAACACATGATTAGATTTTGGTGACGATCTCAAAATGCATACCTCCGCCAAGGCTCTCATCTTCTCACAGAGTGTTAGAAACAATACTCCAAAACTACTGGATGGATTTGGATAAAATTGTCACCAGAGGTGGCCCTTGGCCCAAAGATGAACTCATTAGATGTTGGAAGCGATCCGTGAGTGCATGCCTCTGCCAAGGCCCTATCTCGCAATGTACAGGTGGATGGCGATATGGATGGACAAAGGGACGGAGGGGAGGACAAAGGGAGGGAGGGCTGGAGCCTTGGCGGAGGTATGCACTCTCTGAATGCCCTCTAGTTTACTATTATTGTGAGTGCTGCTATCCCTTTGCTACTGCAATCCTGTAATTTCCCCATTGTGGGACTAATAAAGGCTTATCTTATCTTTACCTTTCATAAAATCACATAAGCACTGAAATTTAGCATTACATATTTTATTTGGAATTAACCAACAATTTATTTGATTCTTTTGGTGTCAATCTGTAACACTTGAATCTTTTGACTTGCCAAGACATAAGATTTTATCATATTATTTGAAAAAACAGCTATATAATGATCTACAGTAAAATTGTCAGCCATATTCTGACATACAACAATATTTAAACAATAATTAACTTCATGAAATCTTAGCTAATATAAAATTTCCCAAATTAACATTTTTTCTGTAGAATGAAACAATGAGAAGAGTGGAGCCTGTCATGGGCTGTCTCCAGCAGACAGTAAATTACTCCTTAAAGCAGGTATGGTGAAAAGAAAATGAGAATTTATTCCACAATAGAAGATGATGAAGACAGGCTGAGCTGTCAAACACATACATAAACTGGGTATTAACCAAAAGATGAAGAAGAAACGGGTGCCAGAGGTGAAACCCATCTCACGACTAATGACAAACAATGTTCCAGCACCAGGCAACAGAAGAGGATGGCTAATGAAGGAAACAGGTGATTACTCAGTACTAAACAGGTGAGGCTCATCAGGGCCAACAGATAACAAGGGATCAGCTACAGGTGAGGGAGACAGGATGGATGGGATTGTGCAAATAATAGACACCGGGGAGCTAGAGAATGATACTAATACACACACAGGAACAAAACTACAGAACATGATTAGAGCTATGATAATGAAAAATAAACACACTGATCCACCAAGGCTAAGACAGTGAAACACAGGGAAAACATACAAAAGTAACAGCTGGTGCTGGACATCCATCCATCCATCCATCCATCTTCTTCCACTTAATCCTTTTCAGGTCATGGGGGGGGGGGGGGGGGGGGGGTGGAGCCTTTCCCAGCATCTTTAGGCGAGAGGCAGGGTACACTCTAGACAGATCGCCAGTCCATCGCAGGGCCAACACAGAGAGACAACCATTCACTTTCACAGTCGTACCTAAGGACAATTTAGAATCCCCAGTTTTGATGCCAATTGGGTGTTCATCTGAACAATAAACTAGACTGGTCACACAATACTGACGCACTCTACAAGAAGGGACAGCGCAGGCTGTTCCTGCTGAGGAGACTCAGGTCTTTTGGTGTACAAGGGGCGCTGCTGAAGTCATTCTATGACACGGTGGTGGCATCAGCCATCACTTTTGGAGTGGTCTGCTGGGGCAGTGGCATTACTGCAGCCGATAGGAAGAGACTGAACAAACTGATTAAGAAAGCTAGCTCTGTCCTGGGGCAGCGCCTTGATCCGATGGAGGAGATAGGAGAGAGAAGGACGGTGGCTAAACTGTCATCTCTGCTGGAGTCCGAGTTCCACCCTATGCAGGACATACTGGATGCACTGAGGAGCTCATTTAGCAGCAGACTACATCATCCCAGGTGCACAACCGAGAGGTTTCGTAGGTCCTTCCTACCAACGGCTGTCAGACTGTACAACCTAAGCAGGGCTGCTCGCAGAGATAGCAAAAAGACGTAACAAACTAATAGTTTTTTGAATGCAAAAGATGCAATAGACTTACACAATGGTCCCCTCCGGCATACAACTAGGAACATACCGGTCGCTATGGAGGGTGAGAATATGTATGGGCACATAATCATACCATGTAGGATAACTAAGTAGACGGTTATGCTGTTTCATCCCATCTAGCAACAATGCTCTGCACTGTGTGTGTTTATATATTTACATATTTATTCCATCTAGCTACAATGCTCCGCACTGTGTTTTTATATATCTACATATTATTCCATCTAGCTACATTGCTCCGCACTGTGTGTGTTTATATACTTGCATATTTATTCCACCTAGCTGCAATGCTTCGTACTGTGGGTGTTTATATATTTACATATTTATTCCATCTAGCTACAATGCTCTGCACTGTGTGTTCACACTGGCTTTTCCCTGCACTGTGTGTTCATATACTCATATATTTATTCCATCCAGCTACAATGCTCTGCACTGTGTGTCTGTGTGTGTGTGTGTATATATTTATTTTATAGTAATATGTACATATGTATATTAGCCGCTCTTGCTTGCTTGTTTTTTTCTTGCCTTCTGATTGTTGCTCTGAGTGTTGCTATCCCTGTGCTGTTGCAATCCTGGAATTTCCCTGTTGTGGGACTAATAAAGGCTTATCTTATCTTATCTTATCTCAATTAACCTAACTTGCATGTTTTTGGCATGTGGGAGGAAACTGGAGAAATCCCGGAGTAAACCCACACAGACACGGGGAGAACATGCAAACTCCACACAGATCACTGTTGGTCGGGGGCTGGGATCAAATCCAGGATCCCCCGGCCAAGGGTGAGTTGCTGTGCTGCTGCAGTAATATAAATGATAACATAAAGACAATAATGGTGTAAATGGTTAAAAAAAAAAAAAAAAAAAAAAAAAAAAGTGTGGACAAGATGTCCAGATCATAACAGTGCCCACCCCCCCAGGCGGATTCCAGATGCCTCAAAAGGAAAAACAAGAAACACCAAGTCAGGCAGGTGGAGGGGGAAAAGGACTGGAGGGAAAGAGTCACTATGATTAAAAAAAAAACAAAACCCAAGGCCACCAACAGGAGGGATATGGCACATCTGGTGGCCTACCAAAGTCCATGGACCACCAGATATAGAAACATGGTGCGTCAGGTGGCCTACCTGAATCCAAAGGCCACCAGACCGGGAAGAAAGGTGGGTCAGGAGGCCTACCAAAGTCCATAACCACCTGATGGATGAACACAATGCTTCAGGTGGCCTACCAAAGTTCATGGGCCACCAGTCGTGAGAAAACACAGGAGCCTTTTGCTCCAAAAACAACACAGGAGCTTCCTGATTTAAAAACAACAAAGGAGCCCGCTGCGCCGACAACAACACAGGAGCCCTTTGCTCTGAAAATAACACAGGAGTCCTTTGCTCTGAAGATAACAACACAGGAGTCTTTAGCTCTGAAGACAACAATACAGGAACTCTTAACTCCGGGGACCCCAACATAGGAACGTTTAGCTCTGAAAGCACCAATATAGACTATTCTAGCTCTAGGGGTACCAATATAGGATCTTTCTGTTCAGGGGTTGATAGCAGAGGAGTTTTTAGTTCAGAAGATAGCACCTGAGGGGCCTCTGACGCAGGGGCTAACAGCAGCTGAGAAGCGGCAACCCCAGGCGGCGAAGGTGGAGCAGACCCCCCGACCTCTTGGACAAAGGGTGAAGCGGATCGCTCTGATGACGATGGTGATGGAGCAGCCTGCTCCAATGGCCCAGGTGGAGCAGACTGCTCCGATGGCCCAGGTGAAGCGGACTGCTCCAGTGATGAAGGTTGGCGAACGGCGAGCCCAAACAATGACAATGAAGGCTGGTAGACGGCAAGCCCAGATGAAGACGATGAAAGCTGGCAAATGACGAGCCCAGATGAAGACAATGAAGGCTGACAAATGGTGCGCTCGGGAGCCAGGAATTCCATCTCTGATGCAGCCACCTCAGATGGGCAGGGAAAAAAAAAAAAAACATGTTGGTGTCACGTCCACACAATAATTCTCTACAGCAGAGAGAGACCGGTGGAGAGGACCCAGAGGCAGATGGGAATTGCACTTGGGTCCCCCCACAAGGAGCAAGGCAAGTCTTGTTAAAAATAAGAGAAAAAAACACTTGCCTTAACTCCTGGTCCACCGCTGCTGGGATGACTGTCTCTGGCGAAGCTGCAGGTGACATGATGACCTCAGGAGACACTGTAGGAGCACTGGATGAGGCAGTCTGAAGCTCAACTGCAGGTGAGGCAATCTGAAGCTGAGCAGCAGGAGACATGACAGCAATAGAGGAGCTCAGGACCAGAGAAGCTGATGGAGCAGCACATGAGGAGACAACTGATGGATCACCAGATGACAAACTTGGGAGAGAGGAGAGGGGAGAAGCAGTTGATGGTAGGTGAATGGGGGTGACAGCATTAACAAAAAGTGAGGGCTCAGCAGCAGAGGGTAGCGGCTCTGGGCTCAAAAATGAGGGAAACGTCTCTCACCAGTCAGGAGAATGTCCTTCACAGGATTCAGGCGGAGAGGAACAGACCAGACAGTCTGGTATGGCGGCGCAGGCTGAGATTCGCCTCCAAACACTCAGCCGCACCAGCTGAAAAATTAAGAGCTGCCTCCAGAGATGAAAATGCCTGGGCATTGGAGACAAACTCCTCCATGGCTTGGACCATTCAACTCTCATTTTCCTCCAGAACAAAGGCAACCATGCCCACAGTCTTTTGGCTGGAACATTCTGTCATGGGCTGCCTCCAGCAGACAGTAAATGACTCCTTAAGGCGAGCACGGTGTAAAGCAAACGAGGATTTATTCCACAACACAAAGATGATGAACACAGCCTGAGCTGTCCTGGGGGTACTGTCAAACAGTACTCCCAGGTTTCTGATGCTCGACCGTACCATGGAGCCCAGAGATCCGAGGTGCTGCTTGATGAGAGGAATTTTCACATTAGGTGCAATGATCAGTGTCTCAGTTTTATCAGAGTTCAGCTGGAGGAAGTTATTGTTAACCATTTTTTAAATAGATTCGATAGCTTGTTTAACTCAAATTCATGAAATGAGCAATAGAGCTGAATATCATCTGCATAAAAGTGATAGGACACATTCTTAAAAAGGCTTATAAGCCTTCCAAGAGGGGTCATATACAATAAAAACAGGATAGGTCCTAGGACTGAACCCCGATGTACACCATATGACAACTCACTTGGCTCAGACATAAAATAGTTTACTGCAACATTAAAAGTTCTGCCAGTAAAATAAGAGGCAAACCAATCTAAAACTGAGTGGAAAAAGGAGCTTATGCACTTCCTCGTAAATCATCTGAAGCTGTAGCAGGTGCCTTTCAGCTCAAGGACATCAAACTTATTAAGAAAAGAGTCTGGAGCACATTCTGACATGGTTCTAGTGACCCACAAAGCAGACACGACTCAAGACAGATACAATTAACTATTTATTGAGTATAATGGACGTGAGTGGGTGTGTGTATGCGTGGTTGTGTGTAGTGTAAGCAGGCGAGTCAGCTGGGGCGAGCAGAGCACAATACGACCTGGCAACCCTGGGAAGAGACAGAGGAGCGTTAGATGTAATTAAGGCTCGAACAGCACTTGATAGTACAGTGCTTGCTGTCAGAGGTGGTGGAGAGTTGCCATACCTGTTAGCCCACCCGGTAGGCGGGAACCAGGACCCTGCGCCGGTTGGCCACCGAAGTGTTGTGCTCAGCCGTCCACTGAAGTGCTGCCCTAGTCGCCTTCCAGATCCGCCAGCAATGCCTCACGTGGGCGCGAACAGAGGAAATGGCGATATCTCCTTCCTCCTCAGGGAACAGCGGGGGATTATAACCCAACGAGACTTCAAAGGGGGACATGCCGATAGCAGTGGACACAGCAGTGTTATGCGCATATTCAATCCAGGGGAGGTGTGTGCTCCACGATGATGGATTCGAGGTCGCGACGCACCGTAGCACCGCTTCCACCTCCTGGTTAGCTCGCTCACACTGCCCATTGGATTGTGGGTGGTATCCTGATGACAGACTTGCCGTGGCCCCCAGCCCAGCGCAGAAAGACCTCCAGACCCTGGAGACGAACTGGGGCCCTCGATCGGAGACGATGTCCCGAGGGATGCTATGCAGCCTAACCACATGCTGGACAAGAAAGTCCGCCGTCTCCTTAGCCGTGGGTAGCCCCCGCAGAGGGATGAAATGGGCAGCCTTGGAGAATCTGTCAACCAGTGTAAGGATAGTTGTGAACTGATTGGATGTGGGGAGACCGGTGACAAAGTCCAATGCCACGTGGGACCATGGTCTGCCCAGGATGGGGAGGGGGTGAAGCAGCCCAGCAGGTGGAGACCCCGCCCGGGTCGGCCTCGTCAGCCTGTGCACTCAGGACCCTGTCCTTAATACCCAAAGAGAGGGCGCCCACGACACACAACGAGGGGAGAATAGAATGTTCGGCCATCTCCGCCGTCTCCGGGGCAAACTGACGGGACAGGGCGTCCGGTTTAGTATTCTTCGACCCGGGGCTGTAGGTAATGGTGAAGTTGAAACGCCCAAAGAAGAGAGACCAGCGGGCCTGTCGAGCGTTCAGACGCTTGGCCATCCGGAGGTATTCCAGATTTTTGTGGTCGGTCCAGACGATAAACGGCTGAGAAGCGCCCTCCAGCCAGTGACGCCACTCCTCCAAAGCGAGCTTGACCGCCAGTAGTTCCCTGTCGCCAATGTCGTAGTTGTGCTCCGCTGGGGATAAGTGATGGGAGAAGTACACGCAGGGGCGTATTTTGCCATCCGCCAGGGAGCGCTGGGACAAGACAGCCCCGACCCCCGAGTCCGATGCATCCACTTCCACCAGGCATTGGAGAGCGGGGTCCACCTGCGTTAGTATAGGAGAGGAAGAAAACTTGTCCTTCAGGAGGGAAAAGGCCGCATCTGCCTCCTCCGTCTACCGAAACGGCACCTTGGTAGAGGTTAGGTTGGTTAGTGGTAGAGCAATGCGACTGTAGTTCTGCACAAAGCGGCGGTAAAAATTAGCAAACCCCAGGAACTGTAAAAGCTGCTTCCTCGACAAGGGAGTGGGCCACTCCACCACCGCCTTTACCTTAGCTGGGTCGGGGATGATCTCATTGTGGGTGATGATAAAGCCAAGGAAAGAAGTCCGAGGAACATGGAACTCACACTTCTCCGCCTTCACGAAGAGTTTGTTTTCCAGCAGCCGCTGCAGTACCCACCTCACATGCACGCGATGTTCATCCATGGACTGAGAAAAGATGAGAATATCATCCAGGTAAACAAACACAAACGTGCCCAAAAAGTCTCTCAGAACATCATTAATCAACCGCTGGAAGACAGCCGGGGCATTGGTCAGCCCGAACTGCATGACCAAGTATTCAAAATGCCCACTAGGGGTTTGGAAGGCCATCTTCCACTCATCCCCCTCCCGTATCCGCACCAGATGATAGGCGTTGCACAGGTCCAACTTTGTGAAGCAACAGGCCCCCTGGAGGGAATCAAACGCAGAGTTGATGAGAGGGAGAGTGTATTTGTCCTTGACGGTTATATTATTGAGTTCACGAAAGTCAACGCATGGCCTAAGAGAACCATCCTTTTACCTGGCAAAAAATCCCACCGCCCCCACCGCCGATGAAGATGGTCGTATTATGCCTGAACTCAGGGACTCCTTGATGTACGTGTCCATAGCCACGCGCTCTGGGGCAGACAGGTTGTACAGTCTGCTAGATCGCAGCGGAGCACCGGCCCGGAGGTTAATCGCACAATCATACGGGCGGTGAGGGGGAAGGGAAAGGGCCTGAGATTTGTTAAAAACGGCCCATAATTGGGATACTCGGATGGCACTTTAGACAGGTCGGGAGGAGGAGAGGCAGGTGCACCCAGAGGCACGGCAGGTGAGCATGCAGCAGACTGCAAACAGGCACTCAAGCAGAACGAGCTCCAGGAAACAACACACCCCGAACGCCAGTCAATAGAGGGGTTGTGCAGGCAAAGCCAGGGATAGCCAAGGATAACCGGAGTGGAGGACACTGGTAAAACATACAGCCTTAACGCTTCCCGATGGTTGCCTGACATAATAACTGATACTGGGGCGGTCCAATGAGTGACTGTGGCCAAAGGAGCCTTGGACAAAGCAATAAGTCTTAATGGGGTCTCTAATGGCTGCATGGGAAGCCCCAACTGGGTTGCCAGACTCCCTGAAATAAAGCTCTGCTCGGCCCCTGAATCAATGAGTGCACGTGTGTTTATTTCCCTATGACCATAATTGAAATGAATGGGAATCATGAAACAGGAGAGGGTATTATTGCGGGGTGAGTCCGTGAGTTCCCCTACTGCGACGCACAGACTCCCCCTTTTGGCCGCTTGGGACAGGACTCGACCTCATGCTCCTCACTCCCACAATAAATGCACAACCCCAACTCCCGGCGGCGCTGTCTCTCCACTGATGATAGTTTGAAGCCGCCAACTACCATAGGTTCCTGATCTTCCGGAGAATCAGCAGATGGGAGGGCCAGCGGGGGCGTGGGGGGCTGTAGGGAGCGGCGAGCCAGACCGACTGAGCGACCAGAAGTTCTCCATTCGGCCGCCCGCTTCCTTAGTCTGTTATTGATACTGATAGCCAGGGATATTAGCTCATGCAGCGTAGAGGGCTTCTCCAAACGGGCCAGCTCATCCCGTAGGCTAGGGCTCAGGCTTCTGACAAAAATACTACATAGAGAGGCAACCTCTCACCCAACCTCCGTGGCTACGACCCGGAAGTCCACGACGTTATCGGCGACGGCTTTAGACCCCTGCCGAAGATTAACAACCGAGAGGGAAGCACGACTTCGTGGTCCGAGTGACCGAACACCTCCTGAAATCCGTTCACAAACTGAGTGTACGTTAGCGAAGCATAATTAGCCCTAGCCATCACCGCATTTGCCCAAGCCAAAGCCCGTCCCTCCAACAAATTAATCACATTACCCATGCGACTCTGGTCAGTGGGAAAATCTCCCGGCACCCGTTGGAACACAATGTCACATTGCATTAGAAACCCCCGGGCTTCCCCCAATTTGCCACTAAAACGGGTGGGAGTCAGGACGGGAGTAAGCCGACAAGCGGGGCCCAGAGTAGGCTGACTAGTGATGGGGCTAGCGGTGGAACTAGTGGGAGCAGAGAAGCTAACAGAGACTGAAGGGAAACCCTGTGGGCTAACCAAACAATCTAGCCTGTCCTTTACTCGGGCTAACTGTGTTAGCATCACCTGCTGTTGATAGGCTAACTGATCTACTCGAGTCTCCAAGTTGTTCATTCTGCACACTAGCGCGCTGTCTGCTGGGTCACTCTGGCGGAGTTGTACTGACAAGGTTCTAGTGACCCACAAAGCAGACACGACTCAAGACAGATACAATTAACTGTTTATTGAGTATAATGGACGTGAGTGGGTGCGTGTATGCGTGGTTGTGTGTGTGTAGTGTAAGCAGGCGAGTCAGCTGGGGCGAGCAGAGCACCATACGACCTGGCAACCCTGGGAAGAGACAGAGGAGCGTTAAGATGTAATTAAGGCTCAAACAGCACTTGATAGTACAGCGCTTACCATCAGAAGTGGTGGAGAGTTGCCCAGGTTAGCACTGAAGCTGCAGCCAGAAGGATAGTGCCCGCAGGACAGCCGCAGAGCTGAATGCCGGTGTGGGAGGCAGGTGAATCCGCCGCCAGGGAGAAAAGGGTCTGGCGCCACAGATGCACAGGGGAAGCAAACAGGGTAAGGAAGAATGATGGTGGCTTACTTGGAAGTAGGTAGGTCCAGGAGGCACAGGCCCGGACTGGGTATGCAGATGGCTTGGAAGGCGACGTGGAAGAACTCAATGAGGCTAGGACGCTCGAAGGTTGGTGTAGCAGGTTTCTGGGAAGAGAAACAGACGACTCCGCACCGAGCACTGGACCTGACTGTTTAAATAGGCAGAGGATGATGACAGGCAGGTGCGCACACAGGTGTAACAAATTGGCGGCCATGACACATTGTCCAATTTACAGCCTTTATTGGTGCACAGATTGATGTTTCAACACTGTGTCTTCTTCAGAGTCACATAAAGCTGAACAAAATGGCTGCCATTAAACAGACACTAGACCATGTGTGAGAAACTCATTGGATAGTTAAAACCATAAAAGTTCAACTCCACTGGCTGATGAAGTGGGGTGGGTGTTGCCACACAGTTGATCTTGATCCACCCCAACCAGTGATAGCCACACACCTAGCAGCAAAAATAACATGACATAGCATGACATCTATGACATTTTTAAATACTTTTTTAATAGTATAAAAACAGATTTACAAAAAACATGTCATAAGAAACAAGACAAATGAAGTTCCTCATTGAGCCCAAAGGGCTCCACTGTGTTCAGAGTATGAATCCAGCGTGCTTCCCAGCAGGGTAAAGCCTTGATGATGTTTCCACCTCTAGGGGGAAGCATAATTCTCTCAATTCCCCAGAATTTAAGTAAAGCTGGGAAACCATGGTTGGCCAGAACATAATCGAGCAATGGCATAGTCCATATTTTCAGTGCAAATTGCAGTCTTGTGTTCTGACAGTCTTACTTTTAGAGCTCTTTTTGTTTGTCCCACATAGACCAGGCCACACGGACACTTTGACAAGTAAATGACATGTGCTGTTGCAATTAATAAGATTTGATGCAATACTTCTTGCCAGTCCGGGGGTGTGAAAAGTACTTGGTGTCTGATGAATTAGAGCACTGAACCCAATGACCATCTATAAATTCACGAAGTCTCTGTCTGTGTGTCTGTCTGTTCCCCGCATATCTCTTAAACCATTCCTCAGACTGACCTAAGATTTTATACAAGATTTTATACATGGTTTCCTGAGGTTACGAGGGTGTGCATCCCCGAGTATGGAGTCACTCAGTCAAAATATGTAATTTTTATCAATAAAAGTTTAGCCACTGCTCTGTCACCACTCTGTGTCTCTTCATGCCCTGGCTTCAAGAAGTGTGGGGGTTTCGGATTGACTCTGTGCTGATTGGATAATACGCGGCATCACGGCCACGCTGATTGGATAACACACAGCATCACAACCTATCAGTCACCACAGTGTTCCTCAGACAAAACAAGGAAATGAAAAATGACAAATTTGACTAGAAAAAGAAAATACTGAAGATTTAATGCTTAAAAAATTACATCATAAAGCTGATGTGATTGTGTAGGTCTAAAGGATAATTCGCCATTTGTGGAGAATGAGGTGCATGAGCAGACTGGGAGGAGCATCAGCAGACCAGGCCTGACAAATCAACACAGAACATGCCGGGAGAAGCAGCAACCTGACACGACCTGGCTCAAAGGCATGCTAACTGATGGCGATAAAAAAAGTTATTTTCAATAAAGTGAAAAAAAAAGATAATGCATGGAGTGTGCTTTTGCCCTGAGGCTAATTTATCATGGAAAACAGCTGAGTTCTGTGGTTCCAGTGATCAGCTGATTGAATCCACCTCCTCTGTGTCCTGACATTTTGGCATATCTATCAGAACAGCTGATATACATACAGGACATGCAGGAGAATCGAAATGGCATTTCTCTCTCCCTTCAGTGGTGTGCACAATATAAAAAAAGAAAAGGAATAAGATTGGAAAAACAACAACAGCAGTCCATGTACAGTAATGCTACCTGTAGTGCAAATAGAGACAAAAGATAGACTTAAGGTTTAATGCTTGAAAAATTATACCATAAAGTTGCTGTGATTGTGTAGGTCTAATGGATAATTTGGCATGAAGAACACAAGGTGCGCGGGGGGCTGGTGAGGAAACAGCAGCTGAACCGGTGGATCACAGTCCTTCGCAGGCACACGGGTAAAGCAGCAGCCAATGGGTCTCAAATATTTGTAAATGTGTCCTGTTATAGTACTGCATGAGTTTATTCACGATACACAGAAGAAATTCAATATTACACTTAACTCCATCACTGAACAGTGATACAAACTAAACTAAAATAATTAAAATGATGAACAACTCCCATTCCTCAAAGTGCAAGATACAATGGTGAAAAAATTAGGACACCCCATTAAATATTCAGTTTTTTATTAAGAAATGGTCACATATCTATGTCTAACCTTATTTTTGTTTTTATTTGCATTTTTTAACATTTATTTTAAGCCATTTTTGTCATGTCTGCTGCATAAATCATGCAGCAAACCAGTGAGTAAACATGAGCCCAACTGCAAGTGCAGTGTGTGGTTTATTGAACAGGACTATAGTCATACAAGTGTCCATGAAAAACAGTCATAGGGTTAGGTAACAGATGTGCAGGAGGCATAACTCCGTAGGCGAGAGGAAGGGTTACGTCATGCCCCAGGGAAAAATCAGCCGCAGAGGGAAGGAAAACGTAACCCCAAAAGAGAAAGACTTACACTGAGTGTTGGTGCGCAGCTGGGCTCGGGAAACAACATCGTGAAAAGTCCAAGGGGAAAAGGCCAAAAGGGAGCAGGGCCTGCACATCAATTGTAGACAACTAACCCAATTAGACTGGAGAAGATTCTTGTGGACAAAACTGACTTGTTGCCGTCGCACTGAGCAATCACACTGCCACGCATAAATACCCTCATAGACTAATGAGTGGCAAATGGAGGCAGGTGCGGTAGCAACTGATGAATGAAGGTGAAAGTGTGTGCAAGCATGTGTGTGTGTGTGTGTGTGTGTGTGTGTATCCCGGAACAGATGAGAGAATAACTAATAACTGGTGAGTGTCTGGTAGAGAGAGGGGTGCGGCTGTAGACTGGCGAGAGCCAAAGCTCAGAGCTCAACCTGCCAGCTGGAACCAATTAACAAAATCAGAAGCCACAGCCACCAGTCATGGGCGGAGCTGAAACACCAGTTCCACACATGACAATTTTAAGTGGGAATGAATGTGGTAGTGCCCTAAAAAAGATGAGGGGTGTCCTAATTTATTCCTCACTATTTGTTTAGAATTATATTTTACAGAAAATTTGAAAAGTCTTTAATTCATTTTTAATTGTTTAGTTGTATTACATGAATCTCCCAGTATTTTTAACATTGATATTAAATATCCATATGTCCAAATATGTTAAAATAACACACAGGCTTATACAGGGTGTCCTAATTTTTTCACATGACTGTACACTATCATCTTGAATATAAGTGATAAAAGATCAGACAAATAAGTGATCCGACAAACAAACAAACAAGGGATCTGAAACAGTAGCTAATATTGGATGTCCCATTCATTTTCAATATTTAGGTATTCTATAATTAATATTCACGCAATCAAATAAATCGTAGTGTCATTTACTCCCTTTTATATTTGTCAAAGTCTAGCATGTGATTGCGTACATATAGGCTACACCTCTTTGTATTCCACTTTCAAACACAGCCTACATTTGGGTCTGGAAAGCCTGACTGGGATACCTGTTTCAGACAGGAATACTGCGTTCTACGAGCAATGCACTAGTAATGATAAAAGCCTGTTAGAGGAGCCTGTAAACATGGGGACAGACTTAAGTTGTTTCCCAGTATCTGAATACACCAGTCTATCTCTCAGATTACGACAACGTTTAAAAGAAATAAGAGGAGGAGAGGAAATATGATTCAATGATGGATCACTTTTATTTGCATTTGTCCGTCCATACCAGAAATTCACAGCTTTAAAGCTCATTGACAAGATGTAGTAATGATTTTATCTCTGAAGATGTATAAAATGACCAAACACTGGCTGTAGTGTAGATTTGCTCATTTTATTTGTGTTTTTATGGTGTTTGTCCCCACGCACGCTCCAGCGACAGGATGCTTTTGGAGCAGGCGGACGTTTTTCAAAACAAACACAGCGCTTCGTACATGCGGTCAGGATGGATACATGGCGAGACGTCCACCGGCAAGCTGGGAGAGACGGAGGATGAGACGGTGTTGGAAACCTCGCGGGTGAGTGTTTTTTTTAAGTCACACACTGTTTTTCCTGATGTGTTCCGTTAATACTTACTGTAAACACAGAAGTGAATGCAGTGCAGCAGTGTATTTGGTTGGTTAGACAAAGCGTTTGAGCGCCAGTCAGACAAAATTGATTGGTGAAATTGGCGGAAGTTGACGAGGATTGGCCAAAATTGTGGGAAAGTTGCGGTGATCGGACAAAGTTGCAAGGTCACACAATAGTTGATTGGCTGATTTTGCGTAAACTGATGCGATTGCAACATCACAAAATCCTGGAGAGACTGATTTAATGGCAACCATTGCGTTCAGCTTTATGTGACTCTGAAGAAGACAGACAGTGTTGAAACGGCAGTCTGTGCACCAATAAAGGCTGTAAATTGCACAGTGTGCTTCAGACTCTTTTTTTTTTTTTTTTTAAATGAGTTTGATGTCCTTGAGCTGACAGGCACCTACTACAGCTTCAGATGATTGGGGAGAAAGCACCGAAGCTCCTTTTTCCACTGGATTCCTTCGTGACTGTAAGGACAAGTCTTTAATTCTGCTGCTCTCCTGTTCTACTTTATGCAAGATACAATGCCTTCCTTTCAGTCAATCAGTGCCAGTACGGATGTAAAGTCAAAGCGGTAAACAGTAAACTTGTTGAACATGATTTAGCAGAACTACAGCAGGTTCCCCACCATGTTAAAAATAATCTAAAGACATGTGAAATGAAGGCTCTTCACAACCTTGAATCTAGAAAAGATATTATAATCTGGCCAGCTGATAAAGGTGGCTCTGCTGTGGTTATGGGATGTGAGCATTATAACTCCAGTGTAGTGTTAATCCTTTTGGTTCCAATTTATAAAATAATTCTTTGCTGAAGAAGATTGTTTCAACTCAAAAGTCTGGTCATGAACTGTTTTTCTCACCCAAGCACCAGGGCTGTAACACAAGCCACTGGCCATAAAGTGGAAGTTAATCCCTTCTCCAGAACTTAGTCATTCTCCCTTTTATCTCTATTTGGCAAACAAATGCCCCAAATGACAGATTTATGGTTGATATAGTCCAGGCGGGGAAGTCAAGATTCTTCAGTAAACAACCAGACAGTTTCACAGTGCCATCTTGTGGACGACTCAGGAATATTTAATTTTTTTTTCCTTCTCCCTGCAGTGGAATTTCTGAGTTATGGACAAATGAATTACTTCATATTCTTTCTCTCAAGACAGCATCCACTACTGAAGACATGGCTGAACCCTGTGTTGGACAACTGTGGTTTGAAATGCTTTTATTGATATGATTTGATATGTGTTGCTTTATTTTCATTAAGAAATTATTTTTTTTTGCATGCTTACTATCACATATTAATCACAGTTACAATGTAGATACATTGTTTATTCCCTTATTATTGAGTAGAATATCTTAGTCACTAAAGTTTAAAGAACTGATGCTTTAGTATACAGCATATATGGGTTTTATGAGGATCTCACTTTGTATATTGAATCTCTCCCCCTCCTCTTTCTGCTGGGAAACCCACACAGCCCTAAACTTTGAAATGACCAATGGGCCTCCAGGCTCCACTGCATCTCCTTTTTAGGCCGTTTATGGCTTCTGCTGAACAAACAAAACTCCATTTAATTGGTTCAGCTTAGGTTTCATGAAAGTCGGTGAAGTTCTGCCACACCCGAAATTTTTTTTTTCCTTTGTTCAGTTTTTTGGAGTTGGTCAAGCTGTAAGGAGCAGAATTTCTGCTCTCCCTCTTTCTTTTTCTATTTTCAAGTAGGCCCAGAGTCTTCTGGGCTCTGTGAAAATTATTTTTCTTTTCTATAAAGTTCACCTGTTCCTTATTTTAATCCTTTTCTTTAAATTACCGAGTAAAAAGATTCTGTTTGAGTTTTTCTAAGCTTAAACCAACTCATTCAAGCCACAATACATCGGAAGAAATGGATCTGTGGCATGTGTTTGTCTCAAGTTGACTCTCTGATGGGACATTGTGCAATAAACAAATTCCTTTTCAGTGCATAAGAGAAGACCTCACCCAGCTTGCTGAAGAACAGCCCGATTGCAATCTCAGGAGCACGGCCTTGAGGTAAAATCTCTCTATCAGCCTCTCCATCAGCAGACTCCACAGACATCCAGCTGAATCAAGGTTGGCACGTGGGGGCCCTGCTACCACCAGGGATGTGATCTGACTCTGTGGCTGACGGTTTGTTGTTCAATTTAAACTTAATTCTTCAGAATATTCCTGGTATAGGCCCTTTAAACCTATAGATTTGCAAAATCCCTTCAGAATGTCAAATGCATTTTCTCTTTTCATTAATCTACTTTCCTTTTCAGAGTAACACCAATTTTCCTTTTATAAATAGTTTAATCATCATTTTCTTAATAAAATTGCATCCACTTTTCTTAACCAATGCTATTTTTATGGTTTTCCAATTTCCAGCATACTGCCAAGTTAAACTATGGTTTCTTTGGTTCCACAAATGTTTGATTCACATGTGATTCTCAGTAATTCAATAACTGCCTATGATGCCCACGATACATGTTAAATTCTTTGTTTTAAAATCATCTGTTTTAAAATCATCTGGAGCCCCATGCTTGTTGGGGCTCCAGTCCAGATGATGGACATGGGTCACATTATTGATACTTTACAAAGGTATCAATAATGTGACTGAAACCCCAATTTATCGTAAACCACTGAGCAGAAATACTCTTCTACAAGCCAGAAGCCATCCCAAACATCTCATTCAAAATATTCCATTGGGGCAATTTTTAAGACTGAGAAGAAATTGTAGTACTGATAATGAGTTCTATTTACAAGCTACTGAGATGCAACAGTGCTTTCAAGAATGAGGTTATTCTCTAGAATATATTTCTGCAGCCTATCAGAGGGCCTGGCATACAGATAGACAGTCGCTACTATTGAAAAAAACTGAATCCTACAACCTCTTCCAGAGTTACTTTTTCCACTGAATTCTCACCTGTAGCAGGAAAAGTTAAAAATATTATTCTTAAACACTGGAATGTTCCTAAAAGTGATCCATTATTGAATCATATTTCCTCTACTCCTCCTCTTATTTCTTTTAAATGTCATAATCTGACAGACTGGTGCATTCTGATATTGGGAAACGACTTAAAACCCTTTTTGTGTCTTGGTTTCATGAACAGATAGCGCTGTCCATGGATGATCTTCCCGACATCGACACATCGGTTCCAGATACACACGTGGACAAAATTGTTTGTACCCCTCTGTTAATGAAAGAAAAACCCACAATGGTCACAGAAATAACTTGAATCTGACAAAAGTGCTAATAAATAAAAATTCTATGAAAATTAACCAATGAAAATCAGCCATTGCTTTTGAATTGTGGTTCAACAGAATTAATTTAAAAAACAAACTCATGAAACAGGCCTGGACAAAAATGATGGTACCCCTAGAAAAGATTGAAAATAATGTGACCATAGGGACATGTTCAACCAAGATGTGCCCTCTAATTAACATCACAGGTGTCTACAAACTTGTAATCAGTCAGTCGGCCTATTTAAAGGGTGACAAGTACTCACTGTGCTGTTTGGTGACATGGTGTGTACCACACTAAACATGGACCAGAGGAAGCAAAGGAGAGAGTTCAATTCAATTCAATTCAATTCAACTTTATTTATATAGCGCCATTTCACAACAACAGTCATCTCATAGCACTATCAACTGTAGGGGGAACCCCCACAGTTGCAGAAAGACCCCAGCAATCAGGTGATCCCCTGTGAGCAAGCACTTGGCGACGATGGAGAGGAAAAACTCCCTTTTAACAGGAAGAAACCTCCAGCAGAACCAGGCTCAGGGAGGGGCAGTCATCTGCTGCGACTGGCTGGGGGGTGAGGGGATAGAGAAGAAGAAAAAAACAGACATGTAGAGAGCAAACAGCACGATAGGGACTCAATCTATGGGAGAGAACAAACAAATGTTAATGACCAACAAAAAAAATATTTCATTGAGAGTGAGGAAAGGAGTGAGGCCCAGTGCATTACTGGAGGTCCCCCGGCTGACTAAACCTATTAGCAGCATAACTAAGGGAGGGTTCAGAAACACATGATCCCTCCCTAATTGTAGGCTATATCAAAAAGGTAGGTTTTAGCCCTATTCTTAAAAACAGAGATCGAGTCTGACTCCCGAATCCAGATTGGCAGCTGGTTCCACAGGAGAGGAGCTTGATAACTGAAGGCGCTGCCTCCCATTGTACTTTTGGAGATTCTAGGTATTACAAGTAATCCTGCATTTTGGGCTGCACGGTGGCGCAGTGGTTTAGCACTGTGGCAGCACAGTTTACCCTCGGCCGGGGGATCGCGGGGAATCAGAATCAGAATCAGGTTTATTGCCATTGTTCATGTAGTACACAAACTAGGAATTTGTCTCGGTACAATGCTGCAACATTAAACATGATAAGATAAGAGAAATAAACTATACATGTAATAAAGTGTAGGATAAGATTAAGTGATACTGGTCAACAGTTAAAATATACAGTATATTAGCCAGCAGCAGATACTGTGGAGAACTATATAGTGCAGTCGGTAATGCAGAAAGAAAACAGTGATGATTGACATGAGTCTGGTTGAGCTGCTGTACATGGTGCACGAGAGTCAATAAGTCACTTAGTGTTCAGCAGTCTAATGGCAGAGGGGAAGAAGCTGTTCATGTGACGGGAGGTTTTAGTCTGGATGGACCGAAGTCTTCTACCAGAGGGGAGGGGGGCAAACAGTACGTGACCAGGGTGTGAGGGATCGGCTATGATCCGGCCAGCACGCCTCCGGGTCCTGGAGATGTACAGATCCTGGAGAGATGGGAGCTTGCAGCCGATCACCTTCTCAGCAGTGCGCACGACGCGCTGCAGCCTTAGTCTGTCCCTGGCAGTGGCTCCTGCGTACCACACGGTTATGGAGGTGGTGAGGATGGACTCGATGATGGCTGTGTAGAACTGCACTAACATCTTGGTGGGTAGCTTGAGCTTCCTCAGCTGCCGCAGGAAGAACATCCTCTGCTGGGCTTTTTTGATGAGTGAGCTGATGGTCAGCTCCCATTTGAGGTCCCTGGTGATGGTAGTGCCTAGGAAGCGGAAGGAATCAGCAGTGGTGATGGGAGAGCCTGAGAGGGTGAGGGGGGGCAGAGGAGTAGTGACTTTCCTGAAGTCTACAATCATCTCCACTGTCTTCAGAGCGTTCAGCTGCAGGTTGTTATTGCTGCACCAGGACGCCAGCTGGGCCACCTCTCTCCTGTAGGCGGACTCGTCGCCGTTGGAGATGAGCCCGATGAGGGTGGTGTCGTCCGCAAACTTGATCAACTTGACAGACTGGTGGCTGGAGGTGCAGGAGTTGGTGTAAAGGGAGAAGAGTAGGGGGGAAAGTACACAGCCCTGGGGTGATCCGGTGCTGATGCTAGTATAGTCTGAGACAGTCTTTCCCAGCCGCACATGCTGCCTCCGGTCCGTCAGGAAGTTGATGATCCACCTGCAGAGGGAGTCAGGCACGTTGAGCAGGGACAGCTTGTCCCGGAGCAGAGCGGGGCGGATGGTGTTGAATGCGGAGCTGAAGTCCACAAACAGGATCCTGGCGTAGGTTCCCGGGGAGTCCAGGTGCTGCAGGATGGAGTGGAGGGCCAGGTTGACTGCGTCGTCTACAGACCTGTTGGCTCAGTAGGCAAACTGCAGCGGGTCCAGGAGAGGGGTGGTGATGGACTTGAGGTGGGACAGGACCAGGCGCTCAAAGGACTTTATGACTACAGAGGTGAGCGCTACAGGTCTGTAGTCATTAAGTCCAGTGATCCGTGGCTTCTTGGGGACAGGGATGATGGTGGAGGATTTGAGGCAGGACGGCACGTGGCATAACTTAAGGGAGGTGTTAAAAATGTCTGTGAATACAGGAGCCAGCTGTTTCGCACAGAGTCTCAGGGTGGAGGGAGACACGCCGTCTGGGCCGGGGGCCTTGGGGGCCTTGCGCGGGTTCAGTCTGGAGAACTGTTTGAGCACATCATGGGATCATGAGATCGTGGGTTCGATCCCAGCCCCAGACCAACAGTGAGCTGTGTGGAGTTTGCATGTTCTCCCCGTGTTGCGTGGGTTTACTCCGGGATTTCTCCGGTTTCCTCCCGCATACCAAAAACATGTAGGTTTAGGGCGCTCGCGCATGCAGTGACCAGCAGCCGGTGGCTTGTCACCAGACTGCAAACCAAATCTACCTACAGGTACAAATAAGTAACAAAAAAAAAAAAAAAAAATTTGGGAGCGTAGTGCTCCGTTAGGATAATACGGTAGTATCAGATCTTTTAAATAAAAAGGAGCCTGATTGTTTAGAGCTTTGTAAGTAAGAAGAAGGATTTTAAACTTAATTCTAAACTCTATGGGAAGCCAATGAAGGGAGGCCAGAACCGGAGAGATATGATCTCTCTTTCTAGTACCTGTTAAAACTCTTGCTGCAGCATTTTGGATCAGCTGAAGACTTTTTAAAGATGTTTTAGGACAGCCTGATAATAAAGAATTACAATAATCTAATCTCGAGCTAACAAAAGCGTGGATCAGTTTCTCAGCATCACTCTGAGACAAGATGCTCCTAATCTTGGCAATATTACGCAAATGATAGAAGGTAGTCTTAGAAACAAATTTAATATGTGAATTGAAGGACAGATCCTGATCAAAAATAATTCCAAGGTTCCTCACAGAGCTATTAAGAGAAAGAGTAACCGCATCCAAACTGAAAGTTTGATTTGGAAAGGAATTTCTAAGGTTTTTTGGACCAACAAGAATGATTTCAGTCTTATCTGAATTTAATAGCAGGAAATTACAAGTCATCCAAGCTTTGATTTCCTTAAGACAGGCTTCTAACTTGGCTAATTGATTACTATCATCTGGCTTCATTGACAGGTAAAATTGTGTGTCATCTGCATAACAATGAAAATGTATACAGTGCTTTCTAATAATGTTGCCTAACGGAAGCATATATGAACTAAAAAGAGTAGGGCCTAGCACAGATCCCTGTGGAACTCCATGACTAAGCTTTGAGTTGAAAGAAAACTCCTTATTTACATGAACAAACTGGAACCTATCAGATAAATAAGATCTAAACCACTGCAACGAAGTTCCATTAAGTCCAACATAGTGTTCTAATCTATCAAGTAGAATATTATGATCGATAGTATCAAAAGCTGCACTAAGGTCTGAAAGGACAAGTACAGAAACCAGTCCATTATCAGATGCGATGAGGAGGTCGTTAGTGACCTTCGCTAAGGCTGTTTCAATACTATGATGGATTCTAAACCCAGATTGAAACTCTTCAAGTAAACCATTTCCCTGCAGGTGGTCAAACAATTGCGTAGCAACAAATCGTTCTAAGATTTTTGAAATGAAAGGGAGATTAGAGATCGGTCTACAGTTAGCTAAAGCTCCTGAATCTAGCGTTGGCTTTTTGAGTAAGGGTTTAATTACAGCCGTTTTAAAAGCCTGCAGTACATGGCCTAAAGTTAATGAAGAATTGATTATATGAAGAATAAAGCTACCAATAAGTGGGAAGACTTCTTTAAATAACCTGGTAAGAATAGGATCTAAAAGACAAGTTGAAGGTTTGAATGAGGAAACTATTTTGTCTAACTCACAAAGGTCAATTGGAGTAAACTCAGCAAGACAGACATCAATAGAAGGAGTTGTAGTAGTTACAGTATTTAAGTTAACTGTGGGAAGAATCTGATTGATTTTATCTCTGATGGATGAAATTTTAAGCAAAGATCAGGATGGCCCTAATGAAGAAACTGTCAGGAACAGACTGGGGTGCAGACCAGGGTGTCCTGAAGAAGCTCTATGTGGGAAGGATTCGGCCTGTTCTGGAGTATGGCATGGCAGCAACCTCAACAGCTGCCAAAAGCAACACTGAGAAGCTGGACAGACTCCAAAACCAAGCCATGCGAATGATGACAGGAGCCATGCGCAGTACCCCTATCAAAGCGCTGGAGACAACAACAGGCCTTGCACCACTGGAAGACAGAAGAAACGTCAAGGTACTGACCCAGGCCACCAAATTCAAAAGACTGGAAAACCATCCCATGAAGGACAGACTGAACAAGCCAACAAAAGGGAGACTTAAGAGATCGCGCTTCATCCACCAGAGCAGGACACTTGAAAGGAGAGACCCAGAACTGATGGACCACATACCCACACCAATACCACCCATAGCATCTGTTCCCTCCTGGAACCGACAGAACTTGCCAGCCATACGCACAGACATATCGGGCATTGGGAAGAAAGGAATACAGTCAGACCAAGAAAGGAAGTCGCTGGCCCTGGAGTTCATTCAGTCTGCCTACCCTAAAGAGCAGTGGACTCACGTCTACACAGACGGCTCTGCCATGGAAGCAACCAGGAATGGCGGAGGCGGTGTGTACATCAGGTACGCTGACGAGGAGACCCACATTCCCATTGCGACTGGAAAGTACGCCACCAATTTCAGGGCTGAGGCAGAGGCCCTGAGAACAGCAGCGGCCCACGTCAGGGAACATCAAGACAAGGCACACAAGCGGGTCGTCATCTTCACTGATGCCCTCTCTGTCTTGGATGCACTTCAGGACCCCCGACACAAAGAACTGAATGAACTCGCCCTCACTCTGTCTCAACTAGCAACACAGGTGAACGTATCACTCCAATGGATTCCTGCCCACTGTGGAATCTATGGAAATGAGACGGCTGACAGACTTGCTAAGGAGGGTGGGCAGCAAGACCAGGAAGACAGGCAGGTCTCTTACAGTGAGGAGAAAACCATTATTAAGGCCCTGTCTCACAAGAAGTGGCAGCAGCAACACCCAAACTTCTGCAAGGATGACAACTACTATAGTATGAGCAGGGCTGACCAAGTCGTTCTGTTCAGACTCCGAACTGGACATAACAGAATGCATGCTCACATGCACCAGAAACTTAAAGTTGGACAATCGGACAGATGCCCATGTGGTACTGCCCAAATGACCAGCGAACACCTCCTCCAAGACTGCCCAGACCACGCTGCACTCAGACGAGCTACGTGGCCTGACCCCACATCGCTGAACCAAAAGCTGCACTGGGACCTCGGGGACCTCCGCAGGACGGCAGCATTCGTCAGGGCAGCTGCTGTGACCATCTAGCGATCGACGAAGAAGAAGAAGATATTATTGAAAAAGTTCATAAAGTCCTGACTAGTAAGCTCTAAGGGAATGCTAGGATTGACAGAGTCCTGACTCTTTGTCAACCTGGCTACAGTACTGAAAAGAAACCTGGGATTATTCTTGTTCTCTTCTATTAATGCAGAGTAATAACTCGTTCTAGCTTTTCTAAGAGATTTTTTATAGATTAAAAGATGATTTCTCCAAGCTAAATAGATTTCATCTAAATTAGTGGAGCGCCATTTTCTTTCTAATTGACGTCTTCTGTTTTAAGCTACGAGTTTCTGTTTTGAACCAAGGAGTTAGAAATCTCTGATTAGACTTTTTCTTTTTTAAGGGGGCCACCAAGTCTAGAGTCTGATGCAGAGAAGCTGTAACACTATCCACCATGTTATCAATTACAGAAGGAGCAAGCTGTCTATAGCTTATTTCCGTTGTGTTGACACATGGCATAGAGGAAACAATCTGCATAAATTTGGTAACAGCATCATCTGAGAGGCATCTACTGTAATAATATTTTTCTTTAGGAGCCAAATAGTCAGAAATAGTAAAATCAAAGGTTAACAGACAATGGTCTGACAGTACAGGGTTATGAGGAGACACTACAAGATTTTCTATTTCTATGCCATATGTCAGAACAAGGTCCAATGTATGGTGGAGGTAATGAGTTGTCTTAGGAGATTATAAAGAAAATTATAGACAAGCATGTTAAAGTTAAAGGCTATAAGACCATCTCCAAGCAGCTTGATGTGTCAGAAATTTAAGATCCACGGGGCTGTAGCCAACCTCCTTGGACGTGGCCGCAGGAGGAAACTTGATGAAAAATGGAAGAGCCGGATAATACGAATGGTAACAAAAGAGCCCAGAACAATCTCTAAACACATTCATGGTGAACTCCAAGGTCAAGGTACATCAGTGTCAGATCGCACCATCCGTCGTTGTTTGAGCCAAAGTGGACTTCATGAGAGACGACCAAGGAGGACACCACTGTTGAAAACAAATCATAAAAAAGCCAGACTGGAATTTACCAAACTGCATGTTGACAAGCCACAAAGCTTCTGGGAGAATGTCCTATGGACAGACGAGACAAAACTGGAACTTTCTAGTAAGACACATCAGCTCTATGTTCACAGACGCAAAAATGAAACATACCAAGAAAAGAACACTGTCCCTACTGTGAAACATGGAGGAGGTTCTGTTATGTTCTGGGGCTGCTTTGCTGCATCTGGCACAGGGTGTCTTGAATCTGTACAGGGTACAATGAAATCTCAAGACTATCAAGGTATTCTAGAGAGAAATGTGCTGCCCAGTGTCAGACAGCTTGGTCTCAGTCACAGGTCATGGGTCTTGCAACAGGATAATGACCCAAAACACACAGCTAAAAACACCCAAGAATGGTTAAGAGCCAAACATTGGACTATTCTAAAGTGGCCTTCTATGAGCCCTGATCTAAATCCTATTGAACATCTGTGGAAGGAGCTGAAACATGCCGTCTGGAGAAGGCACCCTTCAAACCTGAGACAACTGGAGCAGTTTGCTGATGAGGAGTGGGCCAAAATACCTGCTGAGAGGTGCAGAAGTCTCACTGACAGTTACAGAAATCGTTTGATTGCAGTGATTGCCTCAAAAGGTTGTGCAACAAAATATTAAGTTAAGGGTACCATCATTTTTGCCCAGGCCTGTTTCATGAGTTTGTTTGTTGTTGTTTTTTAATAATTCTGTTGAACCACAATTCAAAAGCATTGTCTGATTTTCATTAGTTAATTTTCATAGAATTTTTATTTATTAGCACTTTTGTCAGATTCAAGTTATTTCTGTGACCATTGTGGGTTTTTCTTTCATTAACAGAGGGGTACCAACAATTTTGTCCATGTGTGTAGCTCAGAAATTAAAGTGGGAATGAAACGACTCAAGAATGGGAAATGCAGGGGGACAGATAAAATACATGCTGAATATCTTAAGTACACGACTTCTGAACATCTGTTGGCCTACGTTGTTCTCCTAGTGGGTTTGATATGGACATGTTTTCAAGTACCAATTCGATGGTTCACGGCAAGCACCACATGCAAACACACAAACGTGGCCTGAGATCATGTGCTGAAAATTACAGAGGACCGAGTATTATTTCAACTCTGTCAAAAATCCTATCAGAGATCATTGTTGACAGACTCCGTGATCCCTATGAATGCATTCTACTGCCATCTCAGTTTGGTTTCTGTGCCAGTCGGTCAACTAATGATGCCATCTTCATAATACACCACATGCTTGAGAAGTCCGGCAAATCTGGGACTCCACTATTCATCGCTTTCGTTGATTTACAGGCTGCGTACAATTGGATACCTTGTGAACCCCTGATGAAATATCTTGAAATTAGACTGAAGTGTCCTCAAAATAGTAGCAGTCTTAAGAGCGTTATATACTGACATGAAGGTATATATAAAAGGTTCTACCTGACTGTTTGATACTCTAGTCGGATGCAGGCAAGGCACCCTCAAGTCTCCAACTCTTTTCAATATTTACATGGACTCTGTGGTCAGGGTTGCTCATCATGGAGTGGAGGGGCTATATCCAAAGACAGGTTTCAAAATCAAGTACTGTATTCCAAACAAGGTGTCACCAAGGATGTTGGATGTCTCCAACATCAGAGAAACGCTCGAGCAAGAGGGAAGAATAGAATAACGGAGCTTTTATATGTGGATGATCAAGCCATTTTCGCGGAGTCGATTGAGGAACTACAAACCATCCTCCGGATCTACGACAACATCACTCGATTCATACTAAAAATGTCATACACCAAAACAAAAATGATGGCTTTTAACATCGACGAAGACGTCAAAAACAAAGACAGCCTCATCTGCATAAATGGCAATCAAATAAAGCAAGTGAGAAGCTTTTGATATCTGGGTTACACCATCACAAACTCCAGCGAGGAAAAGCAGACCCTTGGCTTGAGAATCAGATCCGCATTTGAAAAATGGAACGAACTTAAACACATGTTTACGGATCAGCGTATACACCTGTCTACCAGAATGAAGTTCCTCACTGCATGTGTGAGGCCTCACCTCCTGTACAGTGTACAGACTTGGCAAATAACTGTGAAAGAAGTTGAAAAGATCGAGGTTGTATGGAACGGATTCCTGAGGAAGATGGTGAAAGGAGGATATAGAAGACAGAGAGATGATAGGACTGAACAAAGCGTGGATGATGGCTGATGACAACAATGAATGGAGATTTAAACTATCAAATGCAGACATGCACTGAATTACTGGGCCACATCAATTAAGTCCTTTTGCCACAAACAACAACTAAATTACCTAGCATATATCTGTAGGTTGAATAATGGAAATATCAGGAAACAGATATTGTTCAATGAACATTCCCCAAGTTGGGTGGGATGGGAGGGACTGTATTAGGATGGATGCCCAACAGCTAAGGAAAGTAATGGTGGACAGGGTAAACTTTCAGTGCCTGATGGATGCAACAGATGCACCCTCAGGGGTACATACCTCAGAAAAGAGAAACATGATGATGATGATGATGTGGTTGCAGCACTCACGACTGGGACAAAACACCTCATTTTATTTAATTATGGGTGTTCAGAGCAGTTTACTGGAGCATTGCTGTCATCCTATATACACATGTGGACTGTAGATTACAGTCAATACACGTGTGAAATGTGTCTGTGGTGAGCGGGTCAACCGACTTGCACAGCCGTGATTAGACCAAAACATGGAAAGACTGAAACCTGCAGGTAGAAATGCTTCTATTTTTCTATAGAAGTGTATATAATATTTCTTTCATAGAGGAAAAGAGTCAGCGCACACGGTTAAATTCAAAGCCTTTATTGGTGTTAAAGTGACACTCTGCCCAAAATCAATTTTTTTTTCTGTTGTTAACATGTCTGTAACATGTTATATCAAGAGCGAAATCACTCAAATGTCTCATATCTCTGTCTTTTTACTGTAAAGTTTCACATAAGCCCCCCTCAAAAAAGACAAGTTTTGACAGAGCGTTTTTAGCTACACAAGCATTCCTGCTTAGCCTGATTAGTTATAATATTAACCAATCAGGCTAAGCACTGGGCATGGCTACAGACCTGAGTTCATTGCCTCAGGGGAAGCGAGAGGAGTCGAGGAGCAGCAGGAGCTTTTCCTATTTGGGAAAGATTACAGATTATACATGTTCAGTTTTTGGCAGTATGAGCAAGAAATTCTCTTCTTTTAAATTACATGTCTTATCCGCAGACATGAAAAAATATGACAGCAATGATTAATATTATATGGAAAAACCTCAGTGTCCCTGCTAAAATACCGAAGAGAGGACACGGGTTTGCAGCCTGCATTGTACCCTGCATGCCTGGGGAGACAGCTGTGGAAGCCCCCCACCAGCCCTCCAGCCTCCACACAGGGCAGGGCAGCGACACTCCACTCCACCGAGAGTGATCTTTCCACAGGTTCACATACTTGCTCAAGTTGGGTCACCTTCTCGGAGCCCAATCTCCTCTTCTTTCCACTACTGATGGGCAGGAGTATGGGTGGAGCTAGTTAGAATATTCATAGATCTGTGCATACTTAAGTAGGTGGAAGATGTAAAAGCTCTTTCCAAGCAATTCTAAGGCAACAAAAAAATTTTGTGTATAAAAGGCCCCAAAATACTATTTTGGCCAAAACACATTGGTTTTTGAGATGGTTTTAGAGTCACTGGAGTGCGTCTTTAAGACTAATACACCGCTTCTGTGTCTGACTCTGAGTAAGACACTAAGGGGCAGATTTACTAACGTGCTGCGCCATCGCAAAACCCTGTTTTGGTGTTAAAAAGCTACTGTTGAGATTTACTAAAGGGTGCAGGGCAAAACTGGCGGTGGCAAGGCATGGACTATGTTAATTTTGCACCTGGCCTCATTACATATGTATTTGTGGGAGATGTCATGTCAACTTGCAAATTTGAGGGAGGGGAGTATTTAAATGACTGGAGCAAGGTGATTTATTAAGGTTTGCGGTTGTCAATCTCCTGCTAAATGCGCCAGGATTAAACATCCAAAAAAAGCTTGTCTTAATTCATCTGCGCCTGATGACAGCGATCGCTGGTGTCTACCGAGGATGCGTGGCCAAAGACAGAAGCTTCTCCCTGCGCGTGACTTGATTTGGCATGACAGAACAGATTAATATGAACAGAAACAATTTCACAGAGATCGGTGTTGTGCTGAACTGGACGTCAGCTGGCAGAGGATTTTTTAAAATTTAATTTGTTTATATATAGCCTAATAATAATAATAATAATAATTTATTTCATTTTTACATCTTGGGGTAAAATCTCTACTAAGAACAAGAATAAAAGCAAACATTAAGCACATACAGTGACACTCCAGGACATCTTCACTTCCGCTCTTCAAGGAGAGTAGACGCTTCTCTCTTTTCTCTCTGCTCTAGCTCCCCACCTCCCCAACTAACTGGATCCCAGCTTGCTGTCGTCTGTCTGCGTCTAACTGCTGATTATCGAAAGAAATTATGGAATTAATAAGCTGGGCTTTGAATGCAATTGACACTATTTTTTCAACAAGGAAAAGTGCTCCGGGGGAAGCTGTTTGCCCCGCAGGGACGGCTCCAGCGGGCTATTTACGGGTGACAAGTAATTGGAGGATCTTGTGCCTGAGTAATCTCTCTATCGAAGATATTGAAGATTTGTATGTTTTCGTAATAATGGTGACTGGGATCGTTCTGATTGGAACTGGGATTGTCCTGGTGTACCGCAAATTGCTGAAGATGGATACAACCTATCAAAATGCTGGCCAGGCGAGGTGCATCCATCAAATTGAAAAAATGGAGAAGACCCTGATAGCGACAAATGGAGAACTGTCTCGGAAGGTGGATTACATCATGATTACGCTTAGGTCTATCCACGACGGACTCAACGCCCCGCAATGAAGGATTAAGTACTGAATCTGCAGAAGAAAATAAAGTTCTTTCTCTGTGATCAGTTCTATTTGGCTCAATTTCCCTTACAAAAATCCTCCTGATAATCCCCAGTCTTTGTTTTTCAAAACACTGAGCACACGGCCTCCGGACAGCAGCTGCTTGGACAATTGCCAAGGACAATTGCCAGTAGCCAGACAAAACATCTCCTGCCAAAGTGTCCTTGTGCTCTTATTGATACAACACTGCTTCAACACTACATCCACACTGATCCAGAAACTGACAACAAGATAACACTCACTGCTCTCCTTGTGTCCTGTGAACTTTGGTCTGCTGAATGTGCATTGAGGGCTTTTTTTGTCTTTGTAATCATAATATCGATTACTTATGGTCAATATTCTGAAATCAATGATTTTTTTGCTCCTTCCCATTGTATGATTTCTTATCTGTACCATTCTGTTGGCAGGCGCGTTTCAGATGCAGCCGTGTCACTGGAAATGCAGGTTCATTTTCTGTGTCAAGTCAAATCCCTCGTATGTTATCAGTATCTGTTAATGTACTTGGCAATAAATCTTTTTCTGATTCTGATTTCTGATCCCTGGTGACAATTGCTCTCAAATATTTTACCTGGTAAAACAAAGGTCAAATAAATAAAATGAAAAAGCTTTCCTAAACAATGAATTCGTATCCATAAAATAGTAGCGCCCTTCCTACCTGGAGTGGACAAAAGGAGCACGTCCCCTGACATTGCAACATCGTAGTAACTCAATGACAGCAGTCTCTGCTGTGGCTGTCCGAGGAATAAGTGGAATTGTGTGTGTTTAATTTTATTATTTTCCAGCTTTCAGAAAAGATAAAATGCACATACAGTATTTATGAAAAGTCATGGACTGGGAGACCTGTAGATTTTGTTAAAACAAAGTTATTCTCTTAATAAAACCCAAAGTCTCCATCAGACCATCTTGATGGTTCTTGTGTTAATAATCTATTTATTCATGAGTAGTCCTTCATTTATACATATTAAACAAAGGAGTCTGCCATGTGAAATGAAAATCAAAACTTTCCTATATGGCGAACAAATAAACTATTTTACTGGGGTTTGCACTTAAACAAAAGCTTACAAAAAAGCTTTAAAAAACTATTATGCTCCTCTCCACTGGCTGTGCCTGTGTTGAGGACGCGCTCCCTCATCAGCTGTGCCTGTGCACACTTTTGTGTGCTCTTTGGTGAATGGGTGGTCATTGTTGAAATGAAGTGACTGCATCTCTGTTCATAATTTTGCATGTTGTTAGTAGATCACTGGCAAAAACTGGCCACTCCCAGAGGCGCTCTAATTTGTAAATCTGCCCCAAAGTGTTTGAAATATTATTATTATTATTATTATCATTATTATTATTATTATTATTATGCACTTGATAAATTAGAGCAGTGGTGGCCTAATGGTTAGGGATGTGGACTGGTGAGCAGAGGGTTGCTGGTTCAATACCTGGCTTGGCAGGATCAGATCTGGTGGGACAGATAACGTAGCAGTGTTTGCCTGACCCTCATTAAGCCCACTGAGGTGCCCTTGAGCAAGGCTCTTAATCCCAGCTGCTCTGGTGGAGCTGCTCAGTGGCCACAGGTCAAACAGTGGTTGTATTGGGCAGCTGTGAATGTGAACAGGGCATCCTTGAAAAAGAGAAGTTGCCTCTCAATGGAGCTTCCCTGCATAAATAAAGGTTAAATTAAAAAAATAAATAAAAGAATGTATTGGCATCTTCCACTCCCTGACACATGTGAATTGGAACAATTAAGAAGGATATAGCAAACAAGCTCTGGCATCAATCATGCATATTTTTTATGTAAAATGTTACTTAATATGCAATGTCCCAAAAAATTTAATAAAATAAATTTCAAAATCAGTCATAAGTCTACAACCTAAGAAGAATGAAGAGGATGTATGAATATTAGTCTTTTATCACCAATAAAGGCTGTGATTCTGACAGTGTGATTGTGATTTTGATGTCCTTAAGCTGACAAGCGCCTGCAACAGCTACAGATTCTTTGGGATGAAATGAAGAAACTCCTTTTTCTAATATGTTAGGAAAAATAAAAGATGCATTGTAATCAGAGCCTCCTAAATCGTAATTGGCTCGAATCATGAGGTGCCTAAAGATTCCCACCCCTAGTCAGTCCTTCCAGGATTTTGCGATGTTGCCATCGCACTAATTCGCATGAACTCAGCAATCTGTCTCATCTTTTGTGTGACCTTGCAACTTTGTCCAATCACCACAAGTTTCCCGCAATTTTTGCCAATCCTCGTCACCTTCTGCCAATGTCACCATCAAATTTGTCCTTGAGTAGCACTGAAAGGCTCAGTCTAACCAATGAAATCCATTGCTACACCACGCTCACTTCTGTGTTTACAGTGAGTAATAACAGAACACATCAGCAAAAAACAGAGTGTGTGATTTAAAAAAAAAAAAACACTCACCCACGAGTTTTCCCACACTATCCCTTCCTCTGTCTCCCCCAGCATGCCAGTGGACATCTCTCCACATCTCTGTCCTGACCGCGTGTACGAAGCGCCGGGTTTGTGTTGAATAAAGTCTGCCTGCTTGAAAAGCACCCCATCATGGGAGCACGCGTGAGGACCGACACCATAAAACTACAAACAAATGAGCAAATCTAACACTACAGCCAGTGTTGTAACATTTTATACATCTTTAGAGGTAAAATCATTACTACATCTTGTCAATGAGCTTTTAAGCTGTGAATCTCTGGTCTGGACACCAGTGTTGGGAGTAACGAGTTACTGTAATGCCACTACTTTTGCACTAACCTGCTGTGTAATTAAATTACTGTTTAACATTTCAGTAATGCATTAATTACTGAAATTTGATTGATGCGTTTTATTAATATGGATATTTTTAGCGCAAATAAAAGAATATGCAAACAGACCCTATCATAGCTGAGACGTAGCCGTCAGTCGACGTGACCTGTTGTAGAGAGCCGAGTCTTCACTACTGAGCGGAGGAAGAGATGAAGCTACTTTGTTTTTGTGGAAATAGACAGATTAGTTTTCCTTTGTCCGGGTTAAGGATAAAAACATATTGATGGGTTGCAAGCTAAAGTGCCAGATGAGACCTACTGCAATCTTGAGAAGTGCTTGAAAACGGCAACAAAGCTCCAACAAAGCTTGTGCTAAGTAACGGCTAGCTATGCTAATAACACCGTGTTAGTGGATCTACGCTTTCTGAACAGCCACGGCTGGGTGTAAAGTGGAAATACTCTTGTCTCAACAGCCATGGCTGGATTTCAAGCTCAGGTATGCAGCTGGACAGTTTATGACCCAGCAAGAATTAAACCGACTGATTGCCAGATACATTGTTACAGACTGAAGACGTGATAATAGTCAATTTCCATCAGACAGCTGAGACTGTGATCCACTGATGTTAAAATGCATTTACTTGCTACCTGGACAAACACTATTCAAAAATGGACTTTGATCTCCAAAAGGATTTTGAGGGACTGGATCATGTCTCTGTCACCGCAGACATTTGGACTGTGAATAATGGACATTTTCTTTGGATCACTGCACATAGGATTAAATCCATGTCATAAAGGTAAGATAAACATGGACAGCTTTATGCAGTGTTGCCAACTATCACTCCAAAAATGAGGAAATTACTGGCAATATCATGTTGATTTTCTTCAGACTTTTCCTACAGTAAGAGCTCTCAAGGCAGGATAAAGCAGTCTGAACATGTTCTAAAAGCTCTGTCTGAAACAGTCTGCTTTCAGCCTGACATTAATAAGCCTGTAATGTAATCCATTAACCCCTTGCACTCCGGTCAATTTTCCTAAAAACGCCAAAAAATAATGTGCCCAAAGTAAATCGAAAGCTGTTATTCAACCCTTTGCAGCATCTTCATGGGGTTGGTCTCATTTAAAAGAAAACACTTTGAATTTTTTGGCAAAAAAAACATGATCTCTCTAAGTGCTCCGGCCACTGAGTTACAGTCATCTAAACATACTGAACTTGAAGAAAATAAATTTGGCCTGGGTGTTTTTTTGGATACAAATGCTTGCAAATAACACACAGCTTCAGATCCGGGCTGGAAAATGCAACAGAAATGTAGAACCAAGTGTTATCCAGCTGAGGTCCAAATTTTGTAACAACACCACAAAAAATGAATATATTACACAGCTTTGTTCTCAGGTAGTTCCCAGGCGTTTTTGAACTGTGCCAAATTGTGCCAAATGGCACAGTTTGGAAAAACGTCTGTAACTTTTGAATGATTCAACATAGAAGCTTCATTTTGGGCTCAAATGAAAGGTCACATTCAGGGCTGTGTCTGTGTGTGTGTGGGGGGGGGGTTGTCCCCCCACCCCCCCGCTACAGAGGACGGAGTTCGGCCCTCGCTACATAACGGATTACACTCAGATGTGGCATGTTTCCACAGCAACGCTGTCACCGTGGCTTCCCCCCCCCCCGCTACTGTGTGTGTGTGTGTGGGGGGGGGGGGGTTGTCCCCCCCCCCTCGCTACAGAGGACGGCCATCGCTACATGACGGAATAGACTCATATGGCTAGGTGGCGACCGCTGCGCAGCCACCGCGGCTTCCCCCCGCAGACCAGGGAGCGTTCGGACCGTGAACACCCACCCCCCTGCTTCTCTTCTGCAGCGGGGGGGGAGGGGGGGCGTTCACGGTCTGAACACGGCAAATGAACCGTTTATCGCGGCGCACGCACTTCGTACTTCGTGCGCCGTACAGTTGTAATTTACCGATCGGTCAAAAGTCATTTTTTGATTACAATTTTCAGGGATAAATAAACGTTTAAACGTTATAACACCTTACCTCTTCACAGCCACATTGTCCTGGCGAACTTCTCTTCCTCATTGTCAGACGAACGCGATGCTGGTCCGCTCGTGGATCCCGGTCAAAACATAATTCCATTATTGCGGTTTGGGCGAATGATTTACGACCTTTGTCGTCGGCCTCCGTCGGTCTATGATGACGGAAGAGAATCCTAAACGTCTATTCTGCTGGAATGAGTGCAGATCGCACTTGTGGGTGTTCTCCATGCTGCTGGATCTGTAGCAGGTTCTTCCAGCGTCCTTTTTTTCATCTGTTGCAACAGTAAATCTCTCTTCACCCAGCCCGAACTTCTCTGCTTCAATTGGCTCCTGCATTCACAGTAGGCGGGTCCTCCTTCCTAGGTTTTCATTCATTGGTTCTTCAAGGTTTCAGAAACCCAATTCAAGGCTCTTATTAGTTGAATGAGAGGTCAATCAGATGAACTAATCTGTTCGCGGCTGTGTCTGCAGCTTTTATTTTCAGTGCGCACTTAGAGGCCACACCACCTACATCACCACCATCAGGACCATGCGTCCGAGAGCGCACGTGCGCCCTAGGACGCAGAGACTTGCCCGCCCACGGTACAACGGAGCGCAAGAGGTTAATTAAACTGTCATGCTATGTGTTAAAGATAATTTAAGTATACATTTAAAAGTAACATGAAAGTTACTTTTCCAAGTAACTAGTTACTTTAATCATGCAGTAATTGGTAAAGTAACTCAATTACTTTTGAAAAGAAGTAACTAGTAACTGCAATTAGTTATAATTTTTTAGTAACTTGCCCAACACTGCTGGACATGGACCAACATACACCCCAGCAAACCCCCAAGGAAAGCCTCTCCTCCTGGTACGACTCCTGGTAAAGGAAAGATGAGTATCTGATGAGACAGGTGTGTGTCAAGATGCGCAGCAGATAGACAGGTAGGAGTCAGGCACGGAAAGAGAGAGAATATTCAGTAATGTTAAAAAATTTAAAAACACAAACTTGAATAGACAACACAGAGGAACAGAATAAATTTTCTTTTCTCTGCACTCGATACCGAGTAGTTGGGGACCGCTGCAGTTAGGGAGTTTTCAAATGAAGATGCAGCCATAGTTTCCAAATCTATACTCTTAAACATGCATTTAATGCAATTTAACTGTTGTAATGGATAATTATTTTATTTATCCTTTTATTCATGTTCTCAGCAAAAGTAGCCAACAGTGTTGATCATTTTTATGACAAATTTATGAGTAGCTACTTCATTCTCACTTAACTGTGTTAAAGTCTGTATTTACTGTTGCAGTTTTTCTGTATAACAGAAGCTTCTGCTTAATTTACAAATCACTATTTAATAGGAAATTTTTGACAATCCTGTGCTTTTCTGCTGGTGTTGTACATCATATTGTTGCAGTAAACTGCGGAAAAAAAAAAAATCTGCTTTAAAATTTGTATTTCTTCCCACAACTTTTAGTGCCAAAAAAAACTCTCAAAACATCACAACTTTTATTGCAACTTTCTAAAAAAGCTCCCGTAAATTCAGCTTTTTGGGCCGCAACAATCATAAAAACATCCCATGAAATCCTGGAGGGACTGCCTAGTATATTTTCTAACTTTTTTACCTGTTTTATTCTCCCAAAGAGTCGTTGACATCAGAGAGTCGTTATCACCTCTGTTTGGCAGATGTCTCTTCTTTGGTCTGGGCTCTTCTTTAGCTGATCTAGAGTCTGTGTTCCAGCTTCCTTCCTCATTTTTGATCTCAGAATCAGCAGAGTTGTGAAAATTTTGCTCAGTGTTTGGTTTGACTTCACTATGGTCATTTTCTTCATTTTTAGGAGTCACCATGAAGTTATCAGCCTCCACCTTCACTACTAACAGCTCTCCCTCGTGACTGGCACACACTTCCTCCTGTTCCTGTTTAATCTGTGGAGGATCCGTTTTTTCTTGGTCCATAATAGAGTTTCTCCCCAGGTTACAGAGCTGATGGTCTGGCAGAACATCCTCCTTGCTGAAGGCAGGTTGTTGTGAGAAATCTGGAGGGACAAAGAGAACCAAGAAAGAAGCAGCATGATCACAGAAGAACACACACCTGACCAAGTACAGTCCAAATCATTAGAAAAGGATCGTCCGGGATCCAGGACACTCCTCTGCATGCAAGGGGAAAGTAAAGATAACCTGCCTCCAGGAAAGCTAGAAGTTAGCCATCGTCATAGTGAAAAGAGAATATTCTGACACGTTATCTAAAAACAAAGTTCGGGCCTGGATTCTGGTTCCTCAAGTTTCACAACAACATGTTTTACATTTAAGGACTGGTTTTTAAAGATTTGCATACTGAACTTTTTTTTTTACCTGTTTTATTCTCCCGATGGCTCTTTGTCAGAGAGTCGTTATCACTTCTGTTTGGCAGACGTCTCGCCTTTGATCTGGGCTCTTCTTCTTTAGCTGATCCAGAGTCTGTGTGCCAGCTTCCTTCCTCATATTTGATCTCAGAATCAGCACAGTTGTGAGAAAGTTGTTCAATGTTTGATTTGACTTCACTGTGGTTGTTTTCTTCATTTTTAGGAGTCACCATGCAGGCATCAGCCTCCAGCTTCACTACTAACAGCTCTCCCTCATGACTGGCACACACTTCCTCCTTTTCCTCTTTAATCTGTGCAAAATCTGGTTCCTCCTGTCCCTGTTTAAGCTGTTGAGGATCTGGATCTTCATCTTTCACTTTAATCTGTGGAGGATCTGTTTTTTCTTGGTACATAATAGAGTTTCTCTCCAGGTTACGGAGCTGATGCTCAGGCAGAAAATCTTCCCTGCTGAAGAAAGGTTGTTGTGAGAAATCTGGAGGGACAAAGAGAACAAACAAAGGAGTAGCACGATTACAGAAAAACACATCTGAGCAAACACAGTCCAAATCTGTGTATCAAATATTCTGCTGATTGACTTTTTATACATGCAAAACATCACACAGATTTTCAAACTGATCATATAAAATCATGATTATCCTAAAAAAAGTCCATAATATAGAAAAGTATCCACATCAGCTGTATCCAAAGGCATGAAAGTGTTGCACTCTTAGTGGATAATCATTTTCACAATTTACAGGTTACAGCAGGTTGCTGAGCAATCTATACAGTAATTTCAAATATTGAGGATTTAATGATGTGTGTCAACACAAACAAAAGGTGACAGCAGCACTGGCGATGCACATGCTGTTACGATCCTGTAGAAATTTTGGCAGTAGCCAATGATAGCCCTGGTCACCCTGCAGAAATTGTGGCAGCTGCCTATAAACTGTGATTGTTGGCCTTTATTATACTGTATACTGTATTGAGTGGTTGCTTCTTTTGTGTGCTGGTGCATCTCAGTATATGATTTTTTTTTTCTTTTTTCCCTTGTTTTTTTCTTAATATGATTTAGAGGGATGGTTTTTGGATTTATTAGTATTGTGAGCAGTTATGGGCCTTCTGGATTAGTCACTGATGATTCTGATTTTATATTTTTTGTGATTGATTCGTAGGTCATGGTGTTCAGATTTCTGAGATGCACTAGTAGCTATACAGTACTCACAAAAAGTTAGGGATATTATGCTTTTGGGTGAAATTTATGGAAAATGTAAAAGTTCACGTTACAGTGACATAATATGAAAGTAGAGCATTTAAGTAGAAGCATGCAGTGGTGATTTCCTCGTCTCAAACAATTTATTGAAACAAAAGCCAACAACAATGGTGGGTATACCACAACAAAAAATGTCAATGTCTCAATAACTTGTCATGTGCTCTTCAGCATCAATTACAGCTTGACAATGACGTTTCATGCTGTTCACAAGTTGACTTATTGTCTTCTGAGGCATGGGATTCCACTCTTCCCGAAGGGCGGCCCTCAGGTCATTGAGGTTGTGGGGTGTAGGATTATGAGCCTCTACACGGTAACTCAGCTGATCCCATAGGTTTTCTATGGGATTCAGGTCTAGAGAAAGTGCAGGCCACTCCATTTGAGGTAACCCAGCCTCCAGAAGCCATTCCCTAATGATGTGATCTCGATGAGGTGGAGCATTGTCATCCATGAAGATGAAATTAGGCCTGTGTTGTTCATGCAGGGACACAATGACTGGATTAATGATGATATTCAGGTAGTATCAGCTTCTCACTGTACCATTCACAAGGTGCAGAGCAGTTCTGTATTGACTAGACACACCTGTCCAGACTGTAACACCACCACCAAAGGCTCATCTGGTGACAACATTGGCTGATACATAGCGTTCTCCTTGACATCTCCAACATTGTTGGCGGCCATTGTTTCTGCTCAGCGTGAATAGACTTTCATCAGAGAACAGCACTGAGGTCCACTGGTCCCTAGTCCAGCATAAATGCTCTCTGGCCCATACAAGACGATGACGCCTGTGCCTGGTGGTGTGGTCAGGTACCCTTGTAGGTCATCTAACATGCAGACCACGCTGATGTAAATGGTTTAGAATAGTCTGACATGACACTTGGGTGCCTCTCATCTCCCTTAAATGTGCCTGAGTTGAGTAGCATTCATCATCTGGTTCCGCAGGGCACTGTTCACAATGAAGCGGTCATCAGCGTGGGATGTTATAGCTGTAGTTTACTAGATTATTTGTCAGGGACCATGTACAGAAAAACATTAAACACAGGGTAAAGATGCTCTGTACCAGATTAAAGTGTTCTCACTAATTTTCATCTGTAGTCCCTGAGGCAGGCAAGAAGATTTTAAAAGAAAAATACAGCACATATAAAAAGCAATTCATGTCCAATTCCAAAATGTGACCAAAAGACGTACATTTCTGTGCCTTTCTGTGACTCTTCCAGTCTCTCTGTATCTCTGGTGCAACCTGCTATTGACACTCTGTGGCAAGTGGCCACTTCCCTCTGAGAACATCCTGTTTGAAGCCTCACAATGGTGAGGTACTGTTGATCAATTGTTGGGTGTCGTCTTGGTCTCATGATGTCAAAATGTGAACAGCATGATGAAGAGGACTGTTTAAATACCAACTCTAATTGAACCAGAAAATGTGTTGGTTGATTCTTGGATCAAACACTTGTCAATTTTGCCATTCAGCACCTTGTTAGAGAACAGCAAGTTATGCAAAAAGTACTGAAACACTGAACAGATGGACATGTGCATTCAAAAGGTTAGAGAAGGTCAAATTAAGTTCACCTGTAAAGGTTATAGTGCATTTTAGGGGCATCCTGAAATTTCACCTTATTTCATCAAATTTCACCTAACTTTTTGTGAGTAGTGTATATACTGGTGTTTTGTTTTGTTTTTTGTGTGCGTGTGCTACGTATGATGAAATCTTGTCCGATTTAGAAACACTCAAAGAAGTGTAAATTATAATGGATGGACAAGCTTTTTTCCTTTCTCTTCTTTTTTTGGATACGCTTTTGAAAGAACTCCTCTTTTTGTATCGTGTGCATGTTCAATCAATCAGTTTTATTTAGATAGCACTTTTCATACAAAAAATTGTAACACAAAGTGCTTCACACATTGAAATAAAACACAATTAAGCCCCCCCACACACACACACAGAAACTTTTGACTGTGTAAGACTTATGGCATGTTTGACTGGGATGAATGTATTGTCTGTTTTTTTTTTCTTTCTTATTTTAATGTTTAGTATTGGGTTTGTGCTCGTTTTTGTTATGCATTTACGTTAATTAACAAAAAAAAACTGTGACAGCTTCCCATTAGGGGTGGGTTCAAAAGATCGATTCTCCGATTAAAATCAATTTTCATTTGACTGAGCCAATAACGATCCACAAATTCTGTGGATCGATCTTTTAATATAATGCTTTTACATCTATAAAATACAAAACACAAGCCGGCTGAACTCTCACAAGTTCCCTGTGCTACACGCTCACATCTTTACTTCTGTGTTTCCATGATAAGCATGTAACACACTGCTGACGTGTATGATAACGTCTCTTAATGTATCAGTAAAAGTCACCGCTAAAGACTGCGCGCTACAGTTGCTGAATATTTTTCATTGAAAGGGAATAAACTGTTTTGCACTGTGTGCAGCATTGTGTTGGAACGTAAACAAAAGTCGATGACTGATAAACACTTTTCAAATGGAAAATACACACGGAGAATGGCTGAAACAGTTGGAGCTGCTCACAGAGTAAGTAAAATATCATTTGTTTTTGTTTTAACATTTGTGTCGTAAATTAATAATTCAACCAGCATGATGGCATTTTCTTCTACAAACTATGGATACAGTAGATAACTTGTTAAGAGCTGTAAATAAATGCAGAATAAAGGTATATTTTATGAGATTAGAATATAATGAAAATGTTGGATGTGTTTTTCGTCAGGACTTCAGGGCTTCATGACAGCGGCAGCTGCCTTCATGTAATGTTTGCATTGAATGACATATTTAATTTTGGACTTCTAGCACTTTAAATGAAGATTTAAAGATAATAATAATAATCACAATGAAATGAAAACAGCAGAATTAATAAAGGCTGCAGTACAACAAGCCATTTTTACTCAATAAAACTAAACTGAAATGAGCAAATTTTCCCAGGAAATGAAGTGAAACCCTTTTCAACATTGTGTCCCATGCGCTACTACAACAATGCCGGTTTATCGTAAATAATTAAATAAAAATAATTTAATTTGCTATTTGGGGCATTTTGTGTCCAGTTCATTGTTTATTCAACCAGTCAGTTTAACATAATTTTTCATTGATCAACAAACATTTCAATTATATCTGTATATTATCCCACAGTTTAGCTCAAATTAAAGTTGCTTTCAGAAAGAGAACAGTAACATAGCTTTGGACCAATCTTTGGATGGGGAAAGCATTGTGGACAAGATAGTGAAAAAGTCCAATGCACAACTCAAATTTCTATACCGGCAAGTCAACAATGTTTCTTTTGAAACAAAAAAAATTATTGGTCTCAGCCCTTATACAATGCCACTATGACTATGCTTCCACGGCATGGTACTCTGGACTGACTAAAAGATGAAAACAACGATAACAAGTCTCCCAGAGAAAAGTGATTTGTTTCGTTTTGAATGCACCGGCCAGAACACTATAGGTGCTGACAAATTCAAGCAGGTTAATATTGTAACATCGGGGCTGTGACGAAGGAGCGGGGATTCTCCCGGCATGCTTTGCGCCATGGAGGATTCAAAGACTGTTATTATCCGTGTGTTCTGAGTGTTATTGTTGTGCCATTATAACTGTGTTATAGGACCAGTTATGATGGCATTGTTTTCTCTGTGTGTGAGAGGTCATGTGTAGGTGTCACCATGAGTGACAGGAGGAGTTCTGTGTAATGAGTCAGTGAAGTATAAATGCCTGTTGCGTCACAAACCCTCTCATTATTTGTGTGAATCCTTGGAATGTCACACTGGTGTCAGGAGCGAGATTATTGAGAGATGGAAGCAAGGATCAAGGCGGAGATTCAGCAGCTCGAGCAGCTCACTGCCCAGATAGAGACAGAGATGAACAGCGGAGCAGACACGCCAGCCCCCAGAGATGCTCGCTGTGACCAAGGGGGAAGCGGACCAGAAGGAGAAGCCATACCCCGCTTTTTGCCTTTTTCAAGGCAGGGCGAGGAGCACCAACGGGGGAGCTATGAGCCAGCGATTCCACTTCGACTGCGGGCAGTGATCGACAGGGAGGCGACCGTCACACCGACCCGCCAACCGGCCAAACTTCCCCACTTTGGTTGCGAAAACCTGCTGGACGATTACCTGGTCCAGGTTGAACTGACTGCTGCGCTGAATGGTTGGACACCGGAAGAGACAGCTGTACAGGTCACACTGGCTCTGGACGGCGGAGTTCTCTGCACACTATCTGATCTCCGGCCTGAGGACCATCACAGCTGGCCATTGCTACAAGGAGCACTGCGGAGGCGGTTCAGGAGAGCGACCCATGCCGATCACGCCTGGGAACAGCTGGCCAGCCGCCGGCTGGACAACCGGGAGAGCCTGGGAACCTATGCAGCTGACGTGCGGCTGCTGACACAGCATGGTTACCCAGATCTCAAGCTAGAGGTGGTGGAGAAGCTCGCTCTACAGAACTTCGACCGTGGGCTCCGCCTGGGCTGGCTCCAGGAACAGATCTGGATTCATGCAGTGAGCAGCTAGGAAGAGAGCAGTGGCAGAAGCGGAGCAGGTGGGGCCGATGATGGATTATGCAGCTGGCATGCCATCACCAAGGCAGAGAGCTTTTCGGGCCACAGCTGAGAGTGAAAATGAGGAGGAATTGGAATTGTGCCAGACCACAGCTGCGTGGCCGGAGAGAGTACAATGACGGCAGCGTGAGGAGGGATGCTCCTGGTTCCCTGCTGCAGGGAACCAGGACACATCGCGCGTTACTGCCCTGCACCCACACTGTGACCACCAGCCTCCTCACCGGCTTTAACCCTAGAGCGAGGTGGCAAAGATGGGGACCTGCCGCCTCCCACAGACATTTTTTCCGATGGATGGCTGGGCTGACTTGGCCAATCACCAGGGCTGCACCTGCAGTGCAGCCTGGACAGCACACCAATCCGGACCCTGATTGACACTGGTTCCACCATCTCTCTGGTCCGACCCGGGGTGCTGCCCAGTACAGATGGACTTGGACCACAAGGGTGCGAATCCACCAAGCATTGGGTCATCACAGCCACCGGTGAGCGTATCAGATTGGGGGGGGGCGATGAGTCCTTGGGGTGGGAGTGGCCGGTCAGAACACAAACCACCCGTTCTGGCTGGCTGAGATCCAGGACCCATGCATCATTGGACTAGATCTGCTCGCAGCATAGGGCGCTAAGATCGACACCGCCAGCTCTTCTCTCCTTCTGGGGGCTCAGACCATCACACTCTGAGGCAACAGCTAGACGAGGAACCAGGGGGCCCACGCGATTGAAGGGCCAGTGCCATCAATGCAGGCCAAGGATCGTGACCCAGCAGTCTCACAGGCTCTCCAGACCGCTACGGCCCCTGGACAGTGCAGTGGTTCACAGCATTTCTTCAGATCATCGGGCAGCTCTCCCCAGCAATGACGTCACAGAGGCCCTCGGCGCGCAGCAGCTTCGGAGCGAGCAGGATGTAGACCCTGACGTCTCCCGGGTCCGGCAGTGGATGGCCACGGATCAGCAGCTCGCCCGGAAGTCTGTGGCTGCACTGGACCCAGAGACCAAGACCCTGCATTCCCAGTGGTCCAACCTCTGCTGCCGTGAGGGTGTTGTCTATCGGCGATGCCAGTCTCCAGCTGGGCAGCATCACATCTGGCAGCTGCTGGTCCCCCAATGGCTCCGCCCCAAGGTGCTCCAGTTGGTCGATGGGTCGGACCACTTCGTGGTGAAGAAGACTCTGCAGCGTCTTCGGGCCCGGTTCTACTGGCTGGAGTGTTGCCGGGACGTGAAGCTCCATGTCCACTGCTGTGACACCTGCACGGCTCAGAAAGGACCGACTCAGCAATCCTACGTCCCTTTGCAGCAGTATGAGATGGACGGCAAACCAGGGTTGGATTATTTTTTCCACTCGAGAGAATACCTGCACACGGTACACGAACAGGCTTGGGAGACCTTGGTAGCAGCGGTGAGTCAACAGAAGCGAGTGTATGACTCCCGCTGCCAGGGGAAGGACTTTGCTGGACTTCTTCTGCCCGGAGCTGAAAGAGCGACGGTCACCAAAGCTGGCGAGCCACCGGTTGGGACCGTGCGTGCTGGTCGTCAACAATGGTGGCAGCCCCGATGCCTGGACGGACTCGTATTGGACTTTTGAGTTGGACTTTTTAATTCTGGGGACAGAAACCAGTCTGGGGGGGGTGGGGGGGAGACAGTGTAACATCGGGGCTGTGATAAGTGGCGGGGATTCTCCTGGCATGCTTTGCGTCACGGAGGATTCAAAGACTGTTATTATCCGTGTGTTTTAAGTGTTACTGTTGTGCCATTATAACTGTGCTATAAAACCAGTTGTGATAGCGTTGTTTTCTCTGTGTGTGAGAGATCATGTGTCTGTGTCACCATGAGTGAGAGGAGCGTCTGTGTGAATGACTTCCCCCTCTGTTCTGTGAAGAAGGAAAAATGAGTTGGAGTGATGAGCAGTTAAGATACTAACTAACTAACTAACTAACCTGCACTTATATGTATAGCGCTTTTCTAGTCACAAAGACCACTCAAAGCGCTTTCACTAATACTAACCCTCTATTCTAAGGGCCTATAGGAAACAGATATCTAGGGACAATTTAGAACAGCCAATTAACCTAACATGCATGTCTTTGGATTGTGGGAGGAAACCGGAGCCCCTGGAGTAAACCCACGCAGCACAGGGAGAACATGCAAACTCCACACAGAAAGGATACTGTATGTAGAGTGATATATAAAGCTGGTGGTGGTAATGCACCTGTAACCTGGTTGCCAACCGCCAATCAAATCTAAAAGAAGAAGAAGTAATGAGTCAGTGAAGAATAAATGCCTGTTGTATCACAAACCCTCTGTTCAGAATTCCTTATAAGAACTCCTTATACAAAGATATACAGTAGAGTGATGATAATCAAGCCAGTGGCGGTAATGCACCTGTAAGATGGTTGTCAACCGCCAATCAAATCTAAAAGAAGAAAAAGAAGAAGAACCCTCTCTCATTATTTGTGTGAACCCATGAAACGTCACAATATGTTGCCCACAGACAAAAAGCAAAAATCATTCACCTAAAGCTGAACTTAATGTTTAAAATTCTACATGGTCAGGCTCCAAATTATCTTTCAGGCCAGATCAGCTCCATTCAAAACTCTAGTCAGACAACCACAAGCTCTGGATCTGCTTCACTTCAGATACCTCACACTGCTTCATTTGGTGCTTCGGGTGTTAAGGCTTGGAATAGCCTACCTAGTTAAATTAAATTAATCGATAATTTTTTAAGTTTTAAATCTGCTGTAAAAAGCATCTTTTTAATGAAATGATTATCCAGGATTCTGACATTTTTTATGTATCATTAGTTCATAGGGTGCTCGTTGCCCATTTCTTTCATGTTGACTCATTATTATCTAGAATTTTTTTTCTGTTTGTATTTTTGTCATGTGATTGAAAGAACCACATTGGAAATAAGTGTCTTCACTTTTATGTGTCATCCTGGATTTGTATGACATTTCATATGTATATTTACATTCTTTATGTTTGTGTACTATATTCAGGGTCATTCTTATCACTCTATATATAATTTAAGAAATCTCTTCTTCTTTTAGAGTTGATTGGCAGTTGGCAACCAGCTTACAGCTGCATTACCGCCACGTACTTCACTCTATACATCTTTCTCTACCACTCTTCATCCCAATATTCTTGCCACTTTTCCACTATATAATTTTTAATTATTGATTTGCCCATGTCTACATGATGTCTTTATCTCAAGAAATCTCTGTCACGACCGTAGGACTCTCTAAAAGATCATAGGATTTGCCTATGATATCTATATGATGTTTATATGATGTCATATAGACACCATGTGTCTGTCACGACCATAGAACTCGTTAAAAAAGCATAGTACTCGCTATGACATCATCAAAGATTAAAGGCAGGCATCACTCACGATCATAGGACTCGCTATGACATCATCAAAGATCAAATGCAGGTTTCGGAGGTGACGTCAAAGATCAAAGGCAGGTTTCACCAGGGTTACTGTTGCCATGGTAACATGTCAAAGATCAAAGACAGGCATCACCATGGTTACTGCTCAAATGCAGGAATGCAGAAATGCTTGCTTACACTTGCTTTCTACGGGCATGCACAGGTATGCACTAGTCCAAATAAATAAACTAAGTAAACTTAACTTCAGCTGCAACAAAATAAGCTACCTTTTCAAATGTGACTATTGCTTCATACTCATTTATTACACAACAGACTGGACGTTTCGGATAAAGAGATGTGTCTAACAATCACAGTAAACCGTTAAAGTCAAATTTAGTTTGTAGCTTACAACCATTTCAGGCCTGTTAGCACGGATGCTAACGCTAGCTTTCCGGTTAGCTGTTTAGAGCCAAATAAACGTATCGTAGAGTTCCAGCGATCATCTTACACAAGGCATAATGTTGTCTTATATCTTTCAGACCATTACAGCTCCACATACCCATTCTCTGGAGCTTTATTACGGGGTTCCAAGTTCTAACTCATTTCCATCACGTCTTGCTGACGAATACGCTTGTCTTCACATTCCACGATTGGTTTTCCAAACTCTCTAAGCTGGTCGATCTCTGATCAACACTCCTTATGCTGAATTGACTATCCTCTGGCGTCGCCATCTTCTTCTTCTTCTTCTGCTTCTTCTTCTTCTTCTTCAGTAGTTGGCATCCAGCTCAGTGATACATTACCGCCCCCTACCACTCCAGAGTGTGGTGCTCTCGTGTCATCTTCTTCTTCTTCTTCTTCTTCTTCTTCTTCTTCTTCTTCTTCTTCTTCTTCTTCTTCTTCTTCTGTTTTTTGGCGGGGGCACCCAACTTAAAGGCGCATTACCGCCATCCAGCGTTGGAGTGTGGACCAGACATTATACCCCAAGGGAGGAAAAAACAAAACCAAAAAAAACACAAACAAAACACTATATTCTATTAATTAGCCCCGTATCTTTAAGGTAGACCAACAACTTTCTTACCCCATCCCCCACCATCATGCTTAGGTTAGCATCACCCACCCCTAATCCTCTAATTCCCTCCACTAATCTGTCTCTCTCCTGGGTATACTTCTGGCAGTGGAAAATGACATGCTCCACACTTTCTTCCTCTCTCTCACAATAATCGCACATCCCTGTCGGGTGCTTACCTACCAGATGCAAAGTTTTATTTAGCCTAGTGTGTCCCATCCTTATCCTAGATAAAATATTCTCTTCCTTTGTATTTCTTGTCCCCATCCTGCCCTTAACTCCAACCGCACTCTGGATAGCATACAAATGTCGCCCTGTTTCCCCCGTATCCCACCTATGCTGCCACTCCTGCCTAATACACTCTTTAATCAGCGTTTTTGCCTCAGATTTACTCAGTGAAATATCCCACACCTCCCAGTGTCCCAGAGCCTGTTTAGCCAATTTATCTGCGACCTCATTTCCCTTAACGAGGGCTGGAACCCACATAAACCCACATAAACCCACATAAACATAAACCCACATAAACACCACAGCCACCCCTTTGTTTCCGAGTCTATATAAAGTCTCATATAACTCATAGATCAAGTCCTGTCTGCTATCAGATGACCCTGATTTTATTGACAGCAAGGCTGCACTGGAATCCGAACAAAGGACTAAACCCTTGACCATCAGCTCCTCAATCCTCTGCAATGCAGCCACCAAAGCCAACAATTCAACTGTATACACAGACAGATGGGAAGATGTTCTTCTATTATCAGATATTTTTAAAGCAGGGATATGGAAAGCAAATCCAGTGCAGCCCGTGTCAGGATCCTTTGATCCATCTGTGAATACTGGGGTAAGGGAATGATATATTGTACCCAACCGATCCTCTACTAAAATTGCAGCGTTTCCAAATTCTCTGCACCCTCGCATCTTTTCCAAAAAAAACAAATCAACTGATACTGGGTAGAAAAACCATGGAGGAGTGACTGGCAAAGGAACTGATGGGATATACGTTCTATCACATAACTTCATATCCCTCGCCACTCTCCCAGCGTGAAATGCAAAATTCTCCCCTTTCCCTCTTTCCCCCTCCCAACAAGGCAACAACACTCTGACTGTAGGATGTTTCCTTTGAGCGTGCCCCTGCAGATTGACCCAGTAACTCATCATCATCTGCTTATGCCTGATGCTTAATGGCATTTCCCCCATTTCCACCTGGAGGGCCGCAACAGGAGTTGTTTTAAAAGCCCCACAGCAGATCCTCAGTGCCTGGGCCTGGATGACATCCAACTTGCTCAACGTAGTTTTAGCAGCCGATCCATATACAATACACCCATAATCCAATATAGACCTAATTAAAGCAACATAAATGTTTCTCATAGCCGTTCTGCTAGCACCCCACTCAACCCCTGTCAAACACCTCATCACATTCAGTACTTTTTTGCACCTAGCTGATATCTTCTGAATATGCTCCCCCCAAGTTAGAGTAACATCAAACCAGATGCCCAGAAACCTGAAAACTTGTTCCAATTCCTGAGCGTACAGTGTTAACTGGGCATCCGCTACCCCTTTCCTTGTAAACACCACCACCTTTGTTTTCTCAACAGAGAATTTAAATCCCCAGGAATATGACCATCCCTCCACTGCACTTATCGCTTCTTGTATTTTCCCTCTTATATACTTAAAATTACTCCCTCTTTTCCATAATGCCCCATCATCAGCAAATAAAGAATGGCCAATGTCATTGTTCACAACAGAAAAAACATCATTTATCATAATAGAAAAAAGTACTGGGCTTATAACACTACCCTGGGGGGTGCCATTTTCCACCAAGTACCTATCTGACATGGCTCTGCCCACTCTAACTTGGATGTACCTATTAAACAAAAAATCCTTTATCCAGTTAAATGTTCTCCCAGATATTCCTATCATACTTAGCTTTATCATCAACCCCTCCTTCCACAACATGTCATACGCTTTTTCCACATCAAAGAATACCGCAATTACCGACTCTTTGTTTACCTGAGCCTTCCGTACCTCTGTCTCCAAACACACAACAGGATCCATAGTTCCCCTTCCTTTTCTAAATCCACTCTGATGTGGTGACAGAATTCCCCTACTTTCAAGATAAAAAGCAATCCTATCTGTGATCATTCTTTCCATTATTTTCCCCAAATGCGATGTTAAAGCTATAGGCCTGTAACTCGCTGGGTCTGAGGGATCCTTTCCAGGTTTCCTTACAGGAACAATCACAGCTTCTTTCCAAGCAGTTGGGAGCTTTCCCTTTTCCCACACTTTGTTGTAAATTTCCAATAGTTTCCTCCTTGCCAAAGTCCCTAAGTGTTTCACCATGACGTAACAGATACTGTCTTTCCCAGGGGATGTTAATCCTGATTTGTTTACCGCTCTTTCCATTTCATCTAGAGTGAAAGGAGAATCCAACGGGCTACTAAAATCACACCTTTCCTCCAAAACCCCAGGGTGTGCTAAACTCGTCTTACTTCTTCCTCTTTTACCCTCTTCAGTCAGATTACCTGAGCTATGAATTTGAGTCAGGCTCTTTGCTATCATTGTTGCCTTCTCCCCATCAGTTATTGCAATCTCTCCCCCACTTTTTAATATTGGGTACTGCCATTCCCTCCTGACTCCCCTCATAGCCTTGATCATGCTCCACACATCTCCCACGGCTGTTGATCTACCTACAGTACTGCAGTATCTCTGCCAGCTTTCTCTCTTGGCCCTCCGGATAGTTTTCCTGACTTTTGCCAGTGCTCTCTTATAATTAATCAGGTTTTGCCAATTGTGAGTTCTCCTTAGGACCTTAAGCATCTTATTCCTCTCTTTAATAGCTCTAGTGCACTCCTCTGTCCACCAAGGCACTGCTTTCTTTAATCTTTTCCCTTTACTTTTAGAAATTGACTGATTGGCTGCTTCCAGAAAAATAGTTTTAATACTTTCCTCCATGCTTTCGATGTCTTCGCTGACCTCTACTAGGGGAAGGTCTCTCTCACAAATAAACTTAAATAATTTCCAATTAGCAGTGCTAAAAACCCACCTCCCTTCCCTGTGACCACTTACCCTGTTCACTGAAATGAAAAGATTACAATATACTGGAAAATGATCACTTCCCACTGAAGACTCCTCCAAAACCTCCCACTCACACACACTTGCAATATTACTAGTCACCAATGTCAAATCAAGAACTGAACCACTCTCCGTATGTACATCAATCCTAGTTGCTCTACCATCATTCAAACACACTAGCTTCTTCTCTTCCAAGAATTCCTCAATAATCTCACCATTTATGTCTGTATAATTTGCCCCCCATAACACATTATGGGCATTAAAGTCCCCACAAACTACCACCCTGCTCCCATCTATCCCCTCCATCTGAGATAACTTGACTCAATGTCAGTCTCCTACAAGGATTGTACAAATTAGCAACTACTAATTCCCCCTCTTTTGTCCAAATTTCAACTACCACATATTCCAGCTCATCCCCTTTACCCACCTCTCTAAACTGAATTCCCTCCCTCACAAATGTTGCACACCCACCTCCCATTCCCTCCTTCCTATCATTCCGAATAGAAACATATCCCATTATTTTAAAATCCAGATTAGGCTTCAACCACATCTCCTGAACACAAATGACATCTGGTTTGTCTGAAAGTTCCTCAATATATCTTTTAAATTCCTGTCCATTTGCCACCAAACTTCTTGCATTCCATTGAATCACTATAACCATCCTCACAATTCCTTTCCAATCGCTGCTTGATCCTGACTTGTCTGGCTACTGAGCCCACTCCTCACCTCCTCCCAAGTTAAACCACTGAAACCAAGATGGTTAGCTGCTGCCTTCACTATTATTTGAATTCTTTCAGTTTTAGACTTTACTTCCATTGTGGCATTCACAACTCCTGCTATAAAGATAACCAGTCTCTTCAGATCAACCTGAATTTCCCCATTCCGTACCAGCTCTCTTTCCCCTGCAGGCAGCCTCCCCCCAGTCCTTTGCCCATTCCCTCCTCCCTGGTCCGTCCTTTTCACTGCTTCAGCATATGAAACTTTACTCTGTACTCTGACTCGCTGAATTTCCCTCTCTCTCATCATACTTTCACAGCCTCCATAGGCCACACTATGATTCCCGCCACAGTTGCAACACTTTGGCGCTTCTTGCTTACATTCTCCATACTGGTGATTGCCCCCACACCTTGCACACCTTTTCCTCCATCTACAAGTGTTAGCTATGTGTCCAAACCTTTGGCAATTATAGCACCGAATTGGATTAGGGACAAATTCTCTTACCCCATACCTCAAAAAGCCCAAACTTACACTTTTGGGGAGCACCTCTCCTTCAAACTCAACCACCACACCCTCAGTGTCTCTCCTCTGTCCTTCCCGGGTGGCCTGTAGCCTACGAGCTGCCTTTACTACCCCCCCCTTTTAAATTAGCTTTAATTTCTTCCACTGTCATTCCTATCGGCACCCCCCCAAATTACACCCTTGTTCCACTTTGACCCATTACCAATAATGCTTGTATTTTTCACTTTAAATCGCCCAACCTCCCTCATTTTTTCAGCTCTTTCCCTTTGCTCCTCACACCTGCACACAATCAGTAGATTTCCGTCTCTCAATGCCTTTGCCATGTATATATCTCCTACCTGGTTTTTCAGTATTGTTGTTAACTTAATTGGACTCATTGTGGATATCCCCTTTTCGTCCTCAAACCTTACAATAATTTTTAACTCGGCTCCTTCCTGCCCTCCTCCCTCCGCACCACCACCACTTCCACTACTTCTAGCCTTCTTTGCATTATTACCGGGAAAGTTATTCTCCCTTTTCTCTTTTCCTTTCCCATTTCCCTGCCCAGTATCCATACTATCCTCACTGTCCCACAAATCAGAATCTCCCCAGTCTGGCCCATTCACAACGCTGCTGCGCCGACCCGCCACACCTGTCTTTACTCTGCTCCTCCTCTCCATTTTTCCATGCCCGCAGACTCCAGTCCCGTCACCCAACCTCCTTGCCAAACCACCCGACAAACTTCTCTGGCTCTCTCTCGGAGATCTGACCATCCGTCCCTCTCGTGTCATAGGCACGTCTCCAACCAAAAAGAATGACGCTATGAAACAGATATTATCAAAAGAATTAAGAAAGATTATATTTCCTTTCCTTTCTAAATTTAGAGAAGTTAACTTCAAAAATTTGAATAAGCTTAACCTCACAAATGAATTTTTAAGACTAAAATTTTATTTGGAAGCAAACAACTGTGTATTCTGTGAGAGAGAAATTGAAAACTTAGATCACCTATTTTTCACATGTGACTCTACTACATTGTTTTGGATGGATGTGCAGGATTGATTACTCTCAAAAGATATTATACTGTCACCTCTGCTGCTAAAGATATGAAGTTTGGTGTCTTTATTGAAGACAGGAAAATAGAATTTATTAACATTATTTTGCTGGGGACATTTTTTTTATTCATAAATGCCATTATTTTAAAAGTAAACCCCAGCATGCACACTGGAAAATGAACTTAGTTTATTTTGTAAATCACTAAATCAGGTAACTGTACGCTGGACTCTTCCTTTGCCTGTTTGATAGACTTTCGACCTTTTCATTTTGAGTTGGAGGAGAGAATTATACCTGTTAAAAAAGGTATTAGGACACTCCGTAACCTTGCCACTCTGTCCCAAGTCAAGCCATACCCAAATTGCAACGTACCCTAGACACTCTGTACCCAATTCTGTACCTTGTGGGAACCCACTCAGTATGTTTCCACCCAGTATATTTCCACTCAGACTGAAGGGCATGGCAGGACGAGATGCAGATCAAAGGTGCTGGGTGACAAGGGGAATTGTCTTGGGGGGATTGGTATGTTAATACAGCACCCCAGGTTGCGGAGGAGTGTTTTGCTATAAAAGGAGAGGTGCCTGCGACCTGTTCCTTAATGCTTGTAATTCTTGTGAATGAGAGAGCGAGATTTATAAAGTTTGCTCTGCTCTGAAGCGCTCCGCCTAATTATTCCTCTCTCCACACTGGTGACCCTTGACGCACAATGGAACTCGAGGCAAACACCCTGGAGACGACCCGGACGGGAGGTGCCAGCAACACGTGTGCCGTTTCGGTCAAACTCCCAGACTTTTGGCTACACAACCCGAAGTCTTGGTTCCTCCACACTGAGGCCCAGTTCGCGCTCCGGGGAATAATGGCGGATGACACCAGACACTACTACATGGTTGCAGCACTGGACGCACACACAACTCAGCAGGTGGTGAGCCTGCTCCAACAGCCCCCAGCCCACGACAAATACAATGCTCTCAAAACTGCACTGACTCGGCGCTACATGCTCTCGGACTGTGAGAGAGCGGAGAGGCTCCTGACGCGCTCCAAGTTGGGAGATGGGTTAGCGGTCAAATTGATGCAGAAGATGTTGGCGTTGATGGGTACAGATGACAGGTATTTCCTCTTTGCTCACATTTTCCTTATGAACCTCCCGACAGCAGCCAGAGCGGTCCTTGCCAATTCGCCGCTGCTGGCCACGCGCAACTACCGGGAGCTAGCACAAGAGGCAGATCGGATTATCCTCACCACCAGAGCCCTCGCAGTGAACGCAGCGGCGTCGGAACCCAGCAAGGCAGCCAGCGGAGGCGAGGCAGCCAGCGGAGGTGAGGAGCCAGCGGAGGTGAGGAGCCAGCGATGGTGGCTGCAGCGGAGGCCAAGAAGCACCGGAGAGACATACTCTGCTTCTACCACTGCCGTTTCGGAGAGGATGCACACCAATGCGTGCCACCATGCCAATTCAAGAGCTCGGGAAATGCCAGGGCCAGCAGTCGATAGCAGCTGTGACTGCCGGTGAAGCAAGCAAGCTGCTCTATGTGACAGACTCACGCTCAGGGAAATGGTTCCTCATGGACTCCAGCTCCCAAAAGAGCCTCATCCTACAGACCGGCTTGCGGGAACTAGCGGTCCTGAGCTGACGGCCGCAAACGGCTCAGACATTAAGACTTTTGGTGAGAGGACACTGACTATATCCTTGCACGGCCGTACATACCAACGGACATTCGTCATAGCGGCATGCAGCTTCCCCATTTTGGGCGCTGATTTTCTGTGTGCACATGGACTACTAGTCGATCTGGCTAACAGACGCCTGATTAACACAATGTCTTTTGATTCTCTCCCCTGTACAGCTTGAGGAGCCGGGCCCACAACATTAGCCAACGTCACAGCTCCAGGGGGAAAGTTCCACACACTACTCACCCAGTTCCCAGCACTCACGGTCCCGACGTTTTCAGCAACCGTCACTAAACATGGGGTGGAGCACTTCATTACCACCACAGGGCCGCCCGTTTTCGCACGACCTCAGCGCCTGGACGAAGCTAAACTGGCCATAGTGGGTGAGGAGTTTGCCAACTTGGAAAAGTTGGGCATCATCAGACGCTCAAACAGCCCATCGGCATCCCCGCTACATATGGTTCCTAAGGCCGAGGGATCGTGGCGACCCTGTGGAGATTTCCACAGATTAAACAACGCCACAGCGCACGACCGCTACCCCATCCCTCATATTAAGGATTTTTCTGTTCACCTCACCGGGGCACACATTTTTTCCAAGATAGACCTGGTCCGCAGTTACCACCAGGTCCCGGTGTGTGCGGAGGACATATCTAAAATGGCAGTAATAACCCCGTTCGGTCTTTTTGAGTTTTTACACTTGCCTTTCGGGTTAAAAGGCGCGGCGCAGACATTCCAACGCATGATGGATGCGGTGTTGCGCGATCTGTCGTTTGTGTTTATCTACCTGGACGACGGCCTGGTGGCCAGCGCGTTCGAGGACGAACATGTAGCCCACCTCAGGACAGTTTTCTAGAGGTTGAAGGAGCACGGGTTAATAATCAACCCGGCGAAATGCCAGTTTGGGGTGGCGGGGATCGATTTTTTGGGCCACCGCATCTCACCGGAGGGCGCGATACCCTTACCGGACAAGATGGGCGCAGTGGTGGATTTTCCCCGGCCTCAGACGGTCAGGGCGCTGCAGGAGTTTTTGGGGATGATTAACTTCTACAATCGTTTTATCTCCCGCGTAGCCCAGCTCATGCAGCCGTTGTACGCCGCGCTTAAGAAACGGAAGCCAGCGGACAGAGTCGACTGGACTCCTGAGCGAGAGCAGGCGTTTTCTGAGGTTAAAACAGCTCTGGCGAACGCTGCACTACTGGCGCACCCGGACTCAGCGGCTCAGATAGCGCTCACTACTGACGCCTCGGACGTGGCCATAGGGGCCGTCGTGGAGCAGTGCGTCGCCAGTTCTTGGCAGCCACTCACCTTTTTTAGCAGGTCTTTGCGCAACAATGAGTGTAAATACAGCGCATTCGACAGGGAGTTACTGGCTCTCCAACTGGCCGTACTCCACTTCCAGTTCTGGCTGGAAGGGCGCACCTTCACTGCATTCATGGACCACAAGCCACTAACGTACGCGATGGCCAAGGTTTCGGAACCATGGTCGGCCGGGCAGCAGAGACAGCTGGCCGCAATCTCGGAGTTTACGACCGACATTCGGCATGTGGCCAGTAAACTCAACGTGGTGGCGGACTGCCTCTCACGTGCACTAGTGGCCCCATTCTACGTGGGGATAGATTACATGGCCATGGCCGCTGCGCAGATCGGCGATGCAGACGTTTGCACGCTCCAGTCTGGACCAACAGGGATAAGGCTAGAGAGCAGAGTGCTGCAAGACGGGGGGGGGCCCCTACTCTGTGACCTCTCCACGGCCCGCCCACGCTCGGTGGTACCACGCGCTTGGCGACGCCATGTTTTTCAGTTGGTTCACTTCCTGGTGCACCCAGGAGTGTGCGCGTCAGTCAATATGGAGGGAGCAAAGTTTGTCTGGCCGAACCTGCGCAAACACGTGAAAGAGTGGGCTGCAGCCTGCGTAGTGTGCCAACGAGCCAAGGTGCACAGGCACACAAAGGCCCCTTTGGAGCCGTTCCATATCCCGGCTAAGAGGTTCGACCGCGTTCACGTGGACCTCGTGGGCCCCCTCCCGCCATCGCAGGGGCGATGCCGGGAGGGGGCCCGGCAGGGGGAGGGGGAGATGCCAAATCCTCCGCACCGAAGGAGGATTTGGCAGCCTCCCCAGCAGAGCTGGTTTTTTTCCCAGCCACTGCGGCTCCCCGGGGAATTTTTGCCGGACAACCCCGCGCCAAACACTGATCCGTCCCCGCTCTCACGGCATAGCACAGAGGCAGGGACGGTACTTGGCCCGGTCCACCACTGTTTTCCCCACGCTTTTGCGCCAAAGATCATGAAGGATGTGTCGTTCGTATTTGCCAGGCACGATGCCCACCGGACCCCATTGTGCCCGCCCTACGATGGCCCATTCAGAGTGCTGGAACCCGGGGAGAAATATTTTGTGTTAGACTTGGGGGTACGCAAGGAAACAATCTGTATAGACAGGCTTAAGCCCGCCTTTGTTTTAGCAGACGGGCAGGTGGTGTTGGCCCGAGCTCCTCGGCGCGGACGACCCCCATGGAGAACTCCCCAGGTAAATGACTCATCAGATCAGTCACAATGGCATGCTGAAGATGCCCCCCCCCCAATGTCCCCCCGCAGACGGACACACCCCCAAGGACCCCCCATCGGCTATGGATGGAGGCTGAAGCCCACAGGACATGAGGGTTAAGGCTCAGTCTGAGTTTGTGTGGGGGGGGGAGGGGGGGGAAACCCACTTAGTATGTTTCCACTCAGACTGAAGGGCATGGCAGGACGAGATGCCGATCAAAGGTGCTAGGTGACAAGGGGAATTGTCTTGGGGGATTAGTATGTTAATGCAGCACCCCAGGTTGCGGAGGAGTGTTATGCTATAAAAGGAGAGGTGCCTGCGACCTGTTCCTTAATGCTTGTGATTCTTGTGAATGTGAGAGAGATTAATAAGTTTGTTCTGCTCTGAAACACTCTGTCTGATTATTCCTCTCTCCACAACCTACATAATTAAATACTTACCAAACCAAAATGTTGTTGTTGTGGTTTATTTTTGATATAAAAATGTGATTCAAAACAGGAAACAAGAATTAACAACAACAAATGATCTCCGGCCCAGGCCTGGATGTTCTCCAGAGGTCCGTCAAGTATCCATGTGCTGTGTGTCTTACCGGCACTGGCCATGGCTCCATCTTTTGCAGTGGTTGCGTGAGATGGGTGCACAAGAGATGCAGTGGACTCTCTGGTGGCCAGGCATATGACCAAGATTTCCAATGTAAGCGCTGTTGTGGGGAGGCCAGGCCAATCGATGGTTGACCTATGACACAGTTGGTTGCTGGTGACGACAAGCTGGAAGTGGTGGCATCTTTCTGCTACCTGGGTGCTCTCTGCTGGCGGTGTATCTGAACTTGCCACCATCATGAGAAGCCAGGCCATCTGGAACAAATTCAGGCAAGTGCTCCCAATTCTCGAGACCCGCTGGCTCCTGCCAACCTCTAGAGGCCGTATCTACAACTCCTGCATGAGGAGCGTGTTACTACATGCCAGCAAGACATGGACCATGACTGCCGTCTGTCTTAACTGTCTGTGGCAGAATGACAGGGCCATGGTCCGCTGGATGTGTGGCGTCTCCACTGAAGATGAAATCAGCTCCCAAGCACTTCTGGTTAGGCTGCAGCTGGACGACCTCAAGGATGTGCTCCATATATGCCATTTGCGTTGGCTATGCCATGTGGAGAGAAGTGTTTGCTGGATTAAGAAGGTCATGGAGGTCGATCCTGGCAGCACCAGAGGTCAAGGAAGAGGAAGACCGAAGAAGACATGGCTAGACGGTGTCCGTATGGACTGGATCAAGCTATAGCTGGCCCAGGTTGAACCAGTGGACAGGAACCACTGGAATGGGACCCTGAGAAGTGCAGTCAAGCAGGACCCAGCCCAATTGAGGGATTAATTATGTCCTGTCAAAAATAAATATGAATGATGATGATGAAATATAACAATAATAATTTCAGATCACACCATAGTGTGAGGTTGAAATTAAACTCTCAAAAATGTCCTGGCAATCAGTGGCGTAAGAGTAGCAGCTGAGTAGTAACATACTTGCATGCAGCTGATTTTAATTAGCTAATTGCTAGATAGGCTTGCTGTATCATAGCTGATCTTTTTGTTGCATGCAAGCAGATTGTATGACCCCGCCAAGAGGCATTACAGTGTGATGAATGTTCACTTTGGCAACATAGAATATGCAGCAGGTATCACCCAAGCATTTTATCGACAGCTGATCAAACAAACGTGTGTTGCTTAAGGCCCAGACATGCAATATTTTATATGGTGTGATCTGAAATTTTTATTGTTGTATTTGTTGTTGTCAATTCTTTTTTTCTGTTTTGAATCACATTTTGATATCAAAAATAAACCACAACAACATTTTGGTTTGGTAAGTATTTAATTATGCAGATATGGAAGTGGGTACGGAGTGTCTAGGGTACGTCGTGATTTGGTTACGGAGTGTCCAGTAACCGTTAAAAAAAGGTCCAGCAGAGGACAAAGTCTTCTGTCTCTGACCCACTTGTTTTCTGGTTTGGTTAAAGTGGAGCACATTAATTCTAAAATTAGGAGCAATAAATACAGTATATAAATCCCAGTTTTGACCACTCCACCACAGATTTCTGTATACATATGCAATCATAAATGTCACAACAAACATAACAAAAGTATTTATTTGACACTGTCTTCATATTGCCCACAGTTGACTCACAAATTGATATATCATCCATTAATAAATTTGTAACTTTTTTGGTTTGAGACTTTTTTCCTCATGTAAATTTGTGACTTTTTCCTGTTGAATTTGCCACTTTTTTCTGTTTGCAAAAGGTGAATTTGTGACTACATTGCCAATGTCACATTTACAAGTACCCCCGTAAAGCACTTTTACATGACTACAATTACTGGATACTCATTTTTTTAACAAGAGTCCAGGGATGCCAATACAAGAGTCTAGGTATGCCAATATCTGACTCCAATTAGCTTTTTTGAGGTCATTAACTCAAGGGTTCAAATACTTTTTGTACAGTAGTGTGAACAACTACCCCTTTTCCACTAGTACCCGTTTGGCCCTGTTCACTTTGATTCAGCACGCTTTGTAGGCTTTTTCCATTAGGAACTGAAACGGTTTTGGTCCCATTTTTTCGGGACTGCTCAAGACTGGTTCTAAGCGTTCTGTGTCGATCTGAAAATGTGACGTCAAAAGACTTCAGGCCACTGATTGGTACCTGTCATATCCGGCTCTAGGGAGCCGGGCAATCAGAGCCAGGGGCAAGCCAGTGAGTCGTGATATTTTATTCAGGGAAAAGGGGAAGGGATGAGGAGAGCACAGATACTCATGCAGACGTACACTCACAGGTTGCACAGCGCAGAGGTAAGCAGCTCGTACCGGACGTGGGGGTAACAAGACGTACATACTCACAGCGGGATACAAACAGGAATGCTGCAAGAGGAGTATAAGCTGACACCAGACGAAGGGGCTTCAGCTTAGCAATGTGTTTATGTCGCAGCCCCGAGTCATTGAGGCTGCTCCTATTTATCCTCATTGGCAGCGCCCCAGCTGATGAAGACTAATTGGCCCCAGCCGTCCATAATGCTGCCAGCTGGGGGCCAGCTGAGACGCTGCTCAATGGGAAGCAGGGATGAGGGAAAACATGGGCTGAGTGCCGAGACGGCATCTCAACCCATGGTGACAGAGCCCCTCCCTCAAGGTCGGGCTCCTGAACGACCAGGAACATCCCAGCCCCCCTCCCCCCACCACCTAGGGTGGGAGGCGGACCGGAGGGGAAGAAGCCAAGGGAAGGACAACACCAATGGGGCAATGTAGGGTAGCGGGAAAGAAAAACCCAAATACAATACTGACAAAACAGAATAATTAACCCAGGTACAGATGGGGAGAAGAACTGGGTCAGCACGCCGGTTACATACTACCCAGAGAGTACCAACCATGCGTGACCCAGAGCAAGGAAAAAAGAACCACCAAAAAGGTACAGGGCAAAAAATGCTGAGTACGGTTAAATAAAGGGGAACCTATACACAGCGCTAATTTAAGTACATACACACACAGTCACCAAGAAAAGTGAGGGTGACTGGAACAAATGACAATTATAGAGCATGGTGTTACGGAAAACAAGGCACATGACTCTATAATGAACCAACAGGACAAAAAAGAAATACTGAGTGCAGGCAAAGAAAAACCCACACACACGAATATATAAATACCCAGTCACCTAAAGAAATGAAAGTGACTGGAATAAATGGATAACTGCAGAGCATGGTGTTACGGAAAACAAAACATAACTCTACAATACAAAAAACGAGGCTAAAAACATGGCACAAAAAGTAAAATGCTGAGCATGAGCGATGGAAAACACAGCACTATAAAAACGAATCCACCAACAGGACAAAACATTACACCCGAGTGACCTTAATAACAAAAGAAAAAGTGACACCCGAGGTGAATGGCAGGCAGAGTCCAAAAATGGCCGAGATGGCTCCGGAGATCTCCCCGCCCATTGTCCAGCTGGCGAATCAGGGAAAGAGAAGTGTTCGGACGGCGAACTCTGGACCCAGATCCCAGGAATCCAGTCCACCGGCAGCCGAACCAGGCTGCCCAGAGGGAAACAGACCAGTGGGGGGAACCAGATCACCGAACCGAAAGTTCTGTGGGTCGGGTCGTCGACCCGCATCACTCAACCACCAGGACCGTTGAGACGGGCGAAGGACCAGAGCGGATCCCGGTGGAAGAGGCTCAGGGGAGAGCCGATGACGAGGGCGGCGGGCGTCAGGCCGCAGGAAAACGGCCACCTCCTCACCGGACCTGGACAATACTGGGGCAGCACCCACGTCGGACCCCGATCGGGCCTCAGGCGAACCCACGTTGGACCCCGACTGGGTCTCGGGCGAACCCACGTTGAATACTGCACCAGAACTGACCTCCAACGTTGAACCCGGACCCTCCAGCACCACGAGGAACAGCAACTCCTTGCCGGTGACCCTGGAAGAAGGCTCAGAAGAGAAAACAGAACCGGGATCAGGATCACCGGCAGCGCCAGAACCCGGCGAGACGAGTTCAGACGCAGCGGACGGCTGCACCCGGCTCGTCTCCCCTGGAGATAGGCTGAAGTGCTCGGGGATAAAAAGAGAGAAAAGAAAGGAGAGCACTCGCCTGATCTCGGGTTCTGACGCCGTCCAGGACTGCGAAGATCCAGGATCCGTCGTCAGGAGGTCGTTGTCAGGCTCCCATCTAGCCGCGTCGGGCCCCGCAGCCAGCACGATGGTCAGCGCAGCTTGAGATCCCTCCAGCTCAGGTAACCCCGCCGACGATCCACTCCGCGTGAAGCCAGAAGAATCTCGTCCCGCCGGACCGAACCGCTCCTCCGTGGAGACCCGGGGACGCTCAGTCGTCGGCGTAGACTCCACGCAGCAGTCAGTCCCCCTCCTCCGTCCGCAATGTAGCTGCGGAACCACAGGCCCTCTCCATATCCCACCACGTTGACCCGGAGCCGGGGACCGCTCGGCGGAGAGAGACACAGAGGATGCGGGATTAGGCATACAGGTTACAGCAGGTGGGGAGAGTTCAGGGAGCTGCGAACCCTGAACTTCTCCTCCAGGGATGTGACAGAGCAAATCATTAAGCAGGTGTGAAAAAACAATGACTTGCCTGCCCCCTGGAGGTTGAGTATCGCCTGCTGTAGTGGAATCTGCTTCTTCCTCTCCCCGCCCGGCGATAACGGAGGACCCCCCGGGAATTCGTCTGAGGGTCGCTCGCGTTGTCTCCAGCAGAGAGCTCACCAGGCCGGGATTCCAGGCACACACAGCGGTCAGGAAGCGCGTCGAGGAGGAGGGGAAAACAGCCGGGGTGAGCCAGCCCGAATGTCCAGGAATGACAGCGGGGGAACGAGGCTCAGGGGACGAGGCTGTAGAGTCTCCACACTGACGAGGCGAAGGGATGACAGCTGCGTGGGAGGAACGGTCCTGACGATGACCCAGAACTGGATCCGGACGAGGTTCGTGCAGAGGTGACTCGGCGATGTGATGACGACTACTCCCAGGGGACGAAGCGAGGGGGAAACCCAGGATTCGCCGCTCCAGATCGGAGATCGAGACGAGGAAGGCGTCGAGCACGGGAAAGCTTCGTAGCCCTGAAGTCCTCACCATCAATCTCACTGCCGCCGCCACATGCCTGAAGGTGGTGACAGGAAACACAGTAGAGCTCGCGACAGCCACTCGACCCCGGACATAACTGCTGTCAGCTGCGGCTCCTTGAAGGGAATCCCGAGTGACGTGGCGCAGGTCGGGGGAAGTCCTCTGGTTGGCGCGAACTCCCGGACTGGAATAACGGCAGGAACGGGACTCCGAAGCGGGGAAAGACGTCGCCCACTTCGACTCCCTGCCGGGATTTCCATCCACCCCGTGGAGCTTCTCTCGCTGTGTACCTGCAGCGTCTATCCTGGCACTGTCCTCCAGATGGTACAGAGAGTGAGGGTGACAGTCCAGGAGTTCCTCAGCACGGCCCGGATGCCAGCGTCTCGCGTTGGAGGCGTCGTGCAGGGTGAAGAGCGTCCCGTCGACAGCCTCCGAGATGGACCTCAGCTCGTCGCCCTGGCGCCGGAAGTGACTCCTGGGAAACGGCATGCTAGCAGCGCTGACACCCGGACAGAAAGGTACATTTCCACAGCGACTCACGGCCGCCGGCAACTCTTCTGGCTGCGACATACTGTCATATCCGGCTCTAGGGAGCCGGGCAATCAGAGCCAGGGACAAGCCAGTGAGTCGTGATATTTTATTCAGGGTAAAGGGGAAGGGATGAGGAGAGCACAGATACTCATGCAGACGTACACTCACAGGTTGCACAGCGCAGAGGTAAGCAGCTCGTACCGGACGTGGGGGTAACAAGACGTACATACTCACAGCGGGATACAAACACAGGAATGCTGCAAGAGGAGTAGAAGCTGACACCAGACGAAGGGGCTTCAGCTTAGCAATGTGTTTATGTCGCAGCCCCGAGTCATCGAGGCTGCTCCTATTTATCCTCATTGGCAGCGCCCCAGCTGATGAAGACTAATTGGCCCCAGCCGTCCATAATGCTGCCAGCTGGGGGCCAGCTGAGACGCTGCTCAATGGGAAGCAGGGATGAGGGAAAACATGGGCTGAGTGCCGAGACGGCATCTCAACCCATGGTGACAGTACCGACATAACGTCACGAGAGCAGCGTTTTAAGGCTGAATTACAGAATCTCGAGCCACCATTTGCAAAGATTAGTCCACGAGCCAGCAAGCAAGCATCAGTATAAACAACAATAACGATAGAATAGCTTCACAGAAATCATACCCCCAGAAATCAACACCATGGTCTAGCAGTTTTCTGTGCCTTTCGGCTGATGAGAGAATCCAGAGGGAACTAGACGGAGCCACCCAAAATGAATTTAAGGCCACAGACCGGCAAATAATGGGAGCACCCAACCTTAGCAGTTGAAAGCCGTGATATTAGGATATAGAGGATAGTAAGTGATGTGATATGATGTGATATTAGACAACTTTTACGTTATTTATCCCAGCGGTGGAAAGTTCACTTTGAACAAACAACAATATTGTCTCCTGTATGCAGACAATGAGCTAGCTAGTTAGCCATCAATGCTAACTCCGTGCTCTGCTTGTATTTTGCACTTGTGTTGACAACATCTGATGAAATAAGCTAGTTGTAATCCATGTTAAAAAGGTATTGTTTTTTTTTACATGTTGCACTTTTGTGCTGTGCATGTACTTAAGCTGTGTGTATTTTCATTCTAGAGTCCAACCAGCATCTGCTTTGACACTGGCAACGTTTAGCACTACACAGAATGTGTTATGACTGGTAAGTTGCATATCCCGTTATTTTGTTAGTAGTGGTGGACAAAGTACTCAAATCCTTTGCTTTTTTTTTTTTTGTAATTTGAATTTTATTGGGTTTTCAATTTAAAAAATAAAACAGAAACAAACAAAAAAAACAAACAAAAAAAAACAAAAAAAACAAGTATACCCAGTGAGAGGATAAAACATTCCATTTCCACCCTAATACTCTTAAGATGATTAGCTTAATCTACTACACCTATAAAGGTAAGATAGGATCCCCACTTATTATAGAAGCTATCCATCCTGTCCAAAAGTTTATATGAAAGGCGTTCTAGTGCAGCAAGCTTGCCCAACTCCCTGAGCCATTGAGCTACGGGTGGGGCAGAGGAAGATTTCCAGTAAAAAGTGATCAACTTTCGGCCCAGCATCAAAGCAGTCTGAATCCACTCGGCATCAGAGATTGGGTCCTGAATCATTGATGGATCCCCAAGGACAAAAAGTCTCTGAGTAAATGGCACTTCTTGCTTAACAATTGTCATAATATGTCTATGGATCTGCAACCAAAAGTCCTGTATTACCGGACAACTCCAAATCATATGGATTAATGTCCCCTCCCCCTGTAGACATCTCCAGCAGCTTGAAGAGTGAATGAGTTTCGCTCTCAACATTTTACGAGGTGTCCAGTAAAATCGATTCAAAATTTTAAATTGAACAAGTCTGGTTTTCAATTCCCTAGACACTTTCTTCCCATTCTTTAAAATATTTGCCCATTCAACATCAGTAAATTGTGAATTCAGATCTTTTTCCCATACGTGTTTAAGGAATGTAGAATCTTTATTTGAGCTCTTAAGGAGCATTAAATAGAAATTTGAGGCCTTAGATCTTTTGCCACAGGAACTCAAAGCCTGGATGAGCCAATCTACATCAGGAGGAGGGGTAGTTGTAGATCCAAAGACTTGACACAGCAGATGTCGAAGTTGTAAATATTTCCAAAACTGATTCTGTGGTAGTCCATACTGTGCCCGTAAAACATCAAATGATTTGAGAGCTCCCCCTTCATATAGATCTTTTAACATCAAGATGTCCTTTTTCACCCAGATTTTCCACATAAATGGGGATTTTCCAATATGGAGACTTGGGTTGAGCCAAATAGAAGCCATAGAATGAAGATGAGAGCTAAACTCTAGTATAGAAGCAACTCTCTTCCAAACGTATTGTGAAAAGGATATAATAGGATGCGACTGAAATTCAGAAGAAAGTTTGATTGTGATTAGATGTACTAGGGGAAGAGGGCTGCTCAAGTAACTCTCCAAATAAAACCAAGGGGGAGCTCTCTCAGGGGGGAGAGCCCAATGAATCAAATGTCTAAGACTAAAAGCGTAATGATATAAAACCAAATTTGGGACCCCCAAACTTCCTGAATCTATAGACTTCTGCAATCTTTTCAACTTTAATCTAGGGCGCTTACCATTCCATAAAAACTTATTACACAACCTATCAAATTGTCGAAAATAACCAACTGGGATCCTAAGAGGAAGAGATTGCAGAAGGTAATTAAATCGGGGTGCACAAATCATCTTAATAACATTGACCTTGCCCCAGAGAGACAAAAAAAGAGGTGACCACCTTTCTATGTCTATTTTAAATTTTCCAAGCAAGGGCTCAAAATTAATCTGAATCAGATCCGATAAAGTGTGAGGAAACAGGATGCCAAGATATTTAATTCCTAATTTTGGCCAAGAGAAGCCTATATTTTGACCAAATGTAAACAGTGTTTTAGAGCAATAAGATGTTAGAGGGAGAATTTCTGATTTTATCCAGTTAACTCTATAACCAGACAAACGTGAAAATTGGTTAATAATTTTAAGGAGAGCTGGAATTGATTTTTGAGGTTGTGTAATCAGTACCAATGCATCATCAGCATACAACATTATCTTATGGGTACTGCCATGGACCTGAATACCTGGAAAATTGCCGTCTTTGCGGATAGCAACAGCTAATGGTTCTAATGCCAAAGCGAAAAGCAGGGGACTTAAAGGGGAGCCCTGGCGCGTACCCCTATAAAGTCTAAAAGACTGTGATGTAACTCGATTTGATATCACTGAAGCTCTAGGTTCATTATATAGTAATTTAATCCAAGAAAGAAACTTTGAACCAAAACCAAAAGTCTCTAGAGTTGCAAAGAGATACTGCCACTCAACCCTGTCAAATGCTTTTTCAGCATCCAGGGAGAGGCTGCCACTGGAGAGAGGTGTGCAAGTGAGGGATCATTTTGAACTAACCATATGACATCAATAAATCGCCTAATATTGTCTGCCGCCCCCCTGGAACGAATAAAACCCACCTGATCAGGATTTATAAGAGATATCATTACTTTATCTAATCTTAATGCCAAAATTTTGGAGAGAATTTTACAGTCACAGTTTATAAGGCTAATTGGTCTATAATTCTTACATTCTAACGGATCTTTATTGCTTTTTAAAATAAGCGAGATGAAAGCCTCTGTTAAAGAAGGGGGCAAACGGCCTTGTTCAAAAGATTCCGCAAACATTTCTAAAAGTAAAGGAGAAAGCTCATCAACACAGGCCTTGTAAAATTCTGCAGTGAATCCGTCAGGGCCCGGTGCCTTTCCAGTCGGAAAGCTCTTAATCACTTTCACAATTTCCTCTTTAGTAATTGGGGCGTCAAGTAAGTCTATTTGTTCCTTCATTAGGGAGGGCAAAGATAGGGATGATAAAAATGCATAGATCTCTTGAGATCCAGCCTCCATTTCAGAAGAATAAAGCGAGGTGTAAAATTCTCTGAAAGCACCATTAATTTCATTTAAGTCTGACACCAGAGTACCATCCTGTGTCCTAATAGCAGATATAGTACACTGAGCTTCTTTCATTTTAATATATCTAGACAGCATTTTGCCAGCTTTATCCCCCTCCTCAAATTGTTTATGCCTAAGACGAAATAGGGAAAATTCAACTTTTTGTGTTAGAATTGAATTCAGCTCATACTTAAGCTTCAGAAGGGGTGACAAATTTACTAAATTTGTGTCTTGTTTGAATGAAGTCTCTAATATAGCTATTCTCCTCTCCAAATCCATCTGTTTAGCAATGTTAGTTTTCTTTTTAAAAGATGCATATTGAATAATATGTCCCCTAATAAATGCCTTAAAGGCCTCCCAAGCAACCCTGGCAGAGGGAGCAGAATCCCAGTTTGTCTCAAGATATAAGGAGATCTCTGCTTTCAAAGAGGACACAAAATCTGGATTAAAAAGAAAGCTTGAATTAAACCTCCATCTAGAATTTTTTTTCAACTGACAAGGCGGGATCATATTGTAACGTGCTGCTTGACATGGCGACGTCCCACCGGGAGATTCGAACTCACGCCTCCTGCTCCGGAGTCCCGCACTCTACCTGTGTCGCCAATAGGGTCAACCCACTTGGCAAGCCAAGTAGGGTGCTCATATTGAGTTTGCTACAATATGTAAAAAAACAGGGGCATGATCTGATAGTATTATGCTACCAATGAAGCTCGAATTTACAGAAGAAACAGAAAATTTTGACATTAAAAAATAATCAGTCCTGGAAAAGACATTATGAACAGTGGAATAAAAAGTGTAATCCCTTGTGGACGGATTAAAAAGCCGCCAAACATCTACCAAACCAATTGCATTGCACATGTCTTTCAATATAGAGCCAGATTTAGATGAACGCTGTGAGGGGGTGCTCCGATCTAAAATGTTGTCCATGACCTGATTAAAATCCCCGCCTACTAAAATGGGATAATTACCCATTTCGCTTAATTCGTGTTCCAATTGTGCAAAAAATGCACAATCAACTATATTTGGTGCATAAACATTAGCAAGTATCATCCTATGGCCCTGAATTTCTATAAGAATTATAAAGAGTCGTCCATCATCATCACTAATCTCTTTTAGACACTTGAACTGCAAATGTTTATGAATAAGGATTGCTACCCCCCTGCTCTGGCTATTACCACAAGACGCAAACCCATGGCCCACCCAGTCCCGACAGAGTTTTTTTAGATTCTGTTTTAGTGAGGTGGGTCTCTTGAAGCAACGCTACATCCACTTTTTTTGATTTAATAAACGCCAAAATTTTTTTCCTCTTAATTGGGTGATTAAGGCCTTTAACATTCCAAGTAATAAGGTTAAGAAAGCTCTGACAATTAGCCGACATCATAAACGGTACATATTACCATCCAAAATATCCAGCAATTCTCCACCAAAAACCCCCTCACTGGGCAAAAGACAAACACAATAAAAATTAAAAATACAAAAAAAAAAAATGAAAACCACTTAATCATAAAGTAACATAATCGGTGACCTGAAACCAATGTCACCCATCGGTGCACAAAAACCGCACCAACCAAAAAAAGGAAAATAAAAAACTCTAGGACCGTGACTGTGAACAGTGCAACAAACTTAGGGAGAGCCGCAACATCGCAGCAGCCTCATGCCTATAGACAATATAGCGTGGGCAAAAAAAAGGAACCTTACATTAATACTGCATCAAATCCTCCATCAAAAAAATATATAACAAATAAACATATAGCATATATTCATACCATTGTTCATCAATGTCTCACGGTAGTGAAAGAATCAGGTTCAATGCTTTTTTAGGGTCAGTGAACTCCTGTTTACCACTTGCCAACTTCACAACGAGAACTGCAGGGTACCTGAGAGAGAATGCAAACTTCTTCTGGTGCAGCAGGTGTTTACACTGCTTGAACGCCGCTCTCATCTCGGATACTCGTCTGGAATAATCCGGGAAAATCATGATGTGATGACCATTCCAATCCAGCTTTCCCATCCTGCGCACTGCCTCCACAATACGCTCCCTATCCTGGAAGCGCAGAAGTCGAATCAGGACAGCCCTGGGTGGCTGCCCGTCAGGTCTGCGTCCGGCGAGGCTCCAATGCGCACGGTCAATTTCCAGCCCTCCAGGGAACTCCATTTTCAGCAGATGTGGGATAGCTTTGTGCATGAAGGTAAGGGCATCTGATTTTTCACAATTTTCTGGAAAGCCGACAAAGCGTAGATTGTTTCGGCGTGATCTATTTTCCAAATCGTCCAGCTTCAAAAGTAAATCTTCTACCTGTGTCTGGGTTGCGGGGGGATTAGCATCCAGAGCTGTATTAGCATCCTCAAGAAAAGCGATGCGAGACTCCACATCTCCCAGCCGGGTAGCTAACTCCGTTAGCTTGGTGTCCTTTGCTTTTTAAGTTATAGATAAAGTGCCAAAACTAAGGTAGTGTGGGTGACCCCCACAGCCTACGGGACAAGCAGAGCGCTCAGCTGGAGCAATTAGCAGAACAGTGAGATGTATGGACTGATATCAATAGGCAGCCTCTCTTTGTCTAATTCCGGCACCAGTAGTCCTGCTATTGATATGTGTGACTCTAATGCAAATGTCCATGCCTTCCTGCTGTTTACTGTGATGCTAATATGCCATGCATGCATTGTCTAGCTGGGTATATAAGTCAACTGCATTTCGCTTGCTCTCCCTCTTATTCTCTCTTTTTGAGCACTCTGATGACTTGCTGCTACTAGAGACACAGGGCTCGCTCCAGCGCGCTGCCACAGCGCTGGGGTGAACTCTCGTGATGGAGGATGAATAAAACACCCTTTTAAACTTCAGTTCGCCGTGTCCTGCCTGCACTTATTCCGTGCCTCCACACTGGTGACCCCGAAGGAAAGAACACGCTGACGACGAACGAACGCAGCCCCCGACGGTGACTCCGACGACAAACGAACGCAGCTGCCTGACGCAAATGGACTGCCCTCCCTTCTGCCACACTGGAGACCTCGACGCAGAACCAACACCAGGTGAACTCCCTCGGAGATCATCCACGACCGGGAGAGCTGCAGAAAGCGTCATGGTGCGACCCTCGCCTGAGATCTGGACATCCACGCTGGGGTCGGCCGAGGGACAAAGAACGTCTACTCCCTCTCACCGCTCCTCCGCATCCACACGAGCGCGCACGCACCTCGTCCTCTCTCCACGACGGTGACCTCCAGGGCCGGACGGAGAACGCAGCACGTGGACCAGAACGCACCATGACCCGGCACGAGCGAACGACAGCAACAGCCGGAACAGGGAAGACCATCGGCGCCGACGACGCTGATCTCCATCAAGCTCCCTGAGCCTGACCCACCTCTCAACAGTGGACCGCCCACGCACCGAACCCCCGCACGCACACCGGGGGGTTACGAGGACAGCGCACCACGCACGGGACAATACCGGCTCCACAGGCTGCCATCGTCCTCCGCCGCTGCACACACCCGAGAAACACGGCCGACCGCCATCCTTGGAACCTTCAGGGCTGCTCACACACCTGAAGCAGACACGCAGCACACAGAACTTTGTATGGGTCTCAGCCACGGCGCACAATGGGAATCCAGCCGTCAGCTGTCCCCGAGGGCTTTAGGGCTGCGCCCGCACCTAAAGCCAAAACACCAAGTCCCCCACACAGCTTCAGCTCCTGTTTTTCTTCATGGCCGCTACGCATCCTCGCAGGACTGAACCGCGAGAGGAGTCAGAGACAAATTTTTCTTCTCACAGCCGCTGTGGATCTCCGCCACGTTCAACGGGAACGCACCTCACCATTGCGGATCCACATGCAATTTTTGCGCGGCCCGGACAACTTTGCCGTTCCGGGCCGGCACCTGCTACCCCCACCCCTCTTCCTCCCCCTCCTCCGGCACAGAGCCTTTCCCACAGCTCGCTTCCAAAGCCGGACGATCGATGCCTCAGCCCCCTGCTGAGCCCTCTGGGGGGGAGTGGTGTGGGTGACCCCCACAGCCTACGGGACAAGCAGAGCGCTCAGCTGGAGCAATTAGCAGAACAGTGAGATGTATGGACTGATATCAATAGGCAGCCTCTCTTTGTCTAATTCCGGCGCCAGTAGTCCTGCTATTGATATGTGCAACTCTAATGCAAATGTCCATGCCTTCCTGCTGTTTACTGTGATGCTAATATGCCATGCATGCATTGTCTAGCTGGGTATATAAGTCAACTGCATTTCGCTTGCTCTTTCTCTTACTTTCTCTTTTTGACCACTCTGATGACTTGCTGCTATTAGAGACACAGGGCTCGCTCCAGCGCGCTGCCACAGCGCTGGGGTGAACTCTCGTGATGGAGGATGAATAAAACACCCTTTTAAACTTCAGTTTGCCGTGTCCTGCCTGCACTTATTCTGTGCCTCCACAGTAGCACAATTTCCACTTAATATGAAAGGGACTGAACTGAAATTTATTTGATTGTGTGAATATTAATTACATAATAATTGAAAATGAATGGCACATCCAATATTAGTCACTGTAAAATAAACCGCTTCTTTATTTTTTTTGGCAGATCACTTAAGTGATCCTTTGTGAGTTATATTCATAATAGTGTATCTTGCACTTTGGGGAATGGCAGTTGTTCAGTCACCATTATAATTTAGCTTATATGTGTAGTTTATAGTCTATCACCGGAGTGGTGGCTGAGTTAACCGGATTGCATCTGCCCCACAACCGGGAGGCTGGGGTTCAAATTCCAGCTGGGTCATACCAAAGACCAGGTAAAAATGGTACTTTCCACCTTCTAGCTTGGTGCTCAGCATAATAAAACTGGGAAAGGAAAGTTAACACATAGAGCTACCAGAGGACTGAACCTCCCCCCCCCCCACTGTAGCTTTCACTACCTACAGTAGCTGTGTGGCCTAGGGTCTCGAAACAGAGATAGGTGCCGCCCTACGCCAAACGTCATTGGCATGGGAATAACTTAACTTAACTTATAGTCTATCATCAATAAACTCATGCAGTACTATAACAGGACACATTATGAATATTTGAGACCCATTGTAGTGCTTCCATTTATATTTTAGTGATACAAGTACAAAACACCACCCACATTTGAAGCCAGGGTGACACAGCGGTGACAGACTGGTGGCTAAACTTTTTTTGATAAAAATTACATATTTTGACTGAGCAACTCCATACTCGGGGATGCACACCCTCAGTTAAAGTACTAGATTCCATTCAACTGAAGGTATCAACTCATTCTGATTGCTGAGGCCACAGTAAAAACAAATGATTTTAAACATAACCCAGCCCTTGTAAAATCTTCTTTACTGAAGCGCAGCTACATGAAAATTCTGGTTAAATACAACAACAAAGTACTTTTTTGTCACACTCCACCACTGGTTTTTAGCAACAAGTGTATTTCCCAAATATGTTTTAAACTTGCTTTAATTATCCACCACCCATTTTTGTCTTTTGTCTTGGCAAGAGGAAAATGATCCACCCCAAACCGGACCTTGCATCACTATTTACAGAGATGCAGGCCGAAGATCTGCTGAACCACAACCAGTGTGAGCGGCACATCCAGTTGCTTCTCAGTGAGGCAGCATGACCAGAGTGTGTGACCCATTCTAAGTTTTTTTTTTTTACAGTTTGAATTTTGCACATTCTAAATAATCTGGAATTTATTGCTGATTGTCATAAACAATTCAGTGACTTATGTGTTTGCATCATGATTTTCTATTTTGTCTGTTAAGACACCAGTGGGAAAAGAGTCAACAGTACAAACCATTTATCTGTGACATTGAAAATAATGGCTCATTTTTAAGAGAAAGTAACCAAAACAATTATTTTTTTTACTGAAGACTGTATTGTTGGATGTGCCAGTCCAGAAGACACTGCACACTTTAGTGATAGTACCAGTATATGGAGGAATTCTGTGCCATATTAGCATCAGTATTTCCTAATAATGGGTTAGAGCAGGGGTGTCCAATTATGTGCCATGGAGGCCAAGACCCTGCAGGCTTTACCTCCAACCAGTGTCTTTAACAGCAGATTCCACTGAATTTCTTCCACTGACTGCTGATCAGTGAAAACACCCGCTGAAGAGACTGGGTAGAAGAGAAAACCTCCAGGGTCTTGGTCCTCCATGGAACATGAATGGACACCCCTGGGTTAGGGTGTATTGTTTCACGATCTGAGCACGGGGGGATTCCACCGTGCTCTGTCTCTTTGCCTTTTTTCCTTATTTGTATAATACTGTATTTTTGAGTTCTAATTCCTGTTATTTTATCTTTAGTTGGTTTTCACATATTGTGTATTGTTTCTTAGTATGACTTATTTTCCTGTTTATGTTCATCGTAGTTTTGTTATTTAAATGTTTGGGGTTACTTGTCTTTATTTATCATCATCACATTATATTTGTATTTTGCCAATTCATTTATTCTCTCTTGGTGTTGCAGCTGTCGGAGGCACTTCTGGGTTTTTCCCTGGTTGTGGGTGGTGCCTCTGTCAAGCTGACTCATAGCTGATTGTCATCGTCTTCTTCCCCAGCCTGCTCATGTGATTCACACCGGTTATCATTTGTGATTAATTGTTTCTGGCCCTTTTTAAGGGCAGTTATTTCTTTTCCGTGTGCTGGTGTCTCAAGACTCATTTACATCTGAACCCTGTTCCATTCTGATGGTTGTATCCTGTTTTTTCCTGGTTGCTCATAAGTTTTGCTTTTTGCACTTTTGGATCTTTGTGTTAGCACACTGTTTGGACTTGTTTTTTGTTAATAAATTTCACAAACTGCAGTCCAGCATGTGGGTCTCTCCTCTCTGCCCCGAGGGGCAATTCATGACATAATGGGATTTTAACATTTGAACACAAACTGCTTTATGGCTCATAATTCTGTTGACAGACTTACACCAAACCAAAAGTGATTTCTCAAACCACTGGATTGTTTTTAGACAGCTTTTCCAAACTTTTAGTGTTTAATTTATGTCACTTGGTGGCAACCTTCACACATAAAACAAAAGTGGGAACACATCTGCAAAAAGTGTAAAGGTTTATTGTCAAAATTCCGAGTGCAATACTAAATGAATACATGTGTACTACATTGTTGATGCAGAGAATACTGTATATATTTATACAGTATCTACATGTATATATCCAGTAAATCCCTGTATTTCTCCATGTAACCTTGTGACTGCATTATTTTAATTGCTTTTAATCCTAGATCAAGTTTGTTTTTGGCTTAAAATGCATCATAATTCAAGACTCAAAGGCTTTATTATCATGTGCACAGTTAAGAAATGCTACATTTCCTGAGCAATGAAATTCTTACTTTGCTCTCCGAACGAATGCCAAGGTAAAAGGTACACAAACAACAATTTTAATTGGTCATGACACACTAACACAGTAGCTCAATCCTAATACTAATGGATGATAATAACACACACACCAACACACAGTTAGGCAGTAGAGGAATGAAACTGAAAATTCACTGGATGACTAAAGAGATAGTGGTATATTGATATCAGAGATGATGTGAACCTGAGATGGCATGAACCTATGTACAGTGGGGCAAAAAAGTATTTAGTCAGCCACCAATTGTGCAAGTTCTCCCACTTAAAAGATGAGAGAGGTCTCCAATTTCCATCATAGGTATACCTCAACTATGAGAGACAAAATGAGAAAAAAAATCCAGAAAATCACATTGTCTGATTTTTAAATAATTTATTTGCAAATTATGGTGGAAAATAAGTATTTGGTCACCTACAAACAAGTAAGATTTCTGGTTCTCACAGACCTGTAACTTCTTCTTTAAGAGGCTCCTCTGTCCTCCACTCGTTACCTGTATTAATGGCACCTGTTTGAACTTGTTATCAGTATAAAAGACACCTGCCCACAACCTCAAACAGTCAGACTCCAAACTCCACTATGGCCAAGACCAAAGAGCTGTCAAAGGACACCAGAAACAAAATTGTAGACCTGCACCAGGCTGGGAAGACTGAATCTGCAATAGGTAAGCAGCTTGGTGTGAAAAAATCAACTGTGGGAGCAATTATTAGAAAATGAAAGACATACAAGACCACTGATAATCTCCCTCCATCTGGGGCTCCACGCAAGATCTCACCCCATGGGGTCAAAATGATCACAAGAACGGTGAGCAAAAATCTCAGAACCACACAGGGGGACCTAGTGAATGACCTGCAGAGAGCTGGGACCAAAGTAACAAAGGCTACCATCAGTAACACACTACGCCGCCAGGGACTCAAATCCTGCAGTGCCAGACATGTCCCCCTGCTTAAGCCAGTACATGTCCAGGCCCGTCTGAAGTTTGCTAGAGAGCATTTGGATGATCCAGAAGAGGATTGGGAGAATGTCATATGGTCAGATGAAACCAAAATAGAACTTTTTGGTAAAAACTCAACTTGTGTTTGGAGGAGAAAGAACACCATACCTACTGTGAAGGATGGGGGTGGAAACATCATGCTTTGGGGCTGTTTTTCTGCAAAGGGACCAGGACGACTGATCCGTGTAAAGGAAAGAATGAATGGGGCCATGTATCGTGAGATTTTGAGTGAAAATCTCCTTCCATCAGCAAGGGCATTGAAGATGAAACGTGGCTGGGTCTTTCAGCATGACAATGATCCCAAACACACAGCCCAGGCAACAAAGGAGTGGCTTCGTAAGAAGCATTTCAAGGTCCTGGAGTGGCCTAGCCAGTCTCCAGATCTCAACCCCATAGAAAATCTTTGGAGGGAGTTGAAAGTCTGTGTTGCCCAGCGAAAGCCCCAAAACATCACTGCTCTAGAGGAGATCTGCATGGAGGAATGGGCCAAAATACCAGCAACAGTGTGTGAAAACCTTGTGAAGACTTACAGAAAACATTTGACCTCTGTCATTACCAACAAAGGGTATATAACAAAGTATTTGTCATGCGGTGGCCTTCGCGGGCCACCTATAAGACGCACAGAGTCACCAGTGAGTTTTCAGTGAGTTTTATTACGGTGATACACAAGCTGCTGAGATAATGGCAAGAGTCTTCACCTAACAGGAGGCATAGGGCTGTACGGCACACTATAGGTCCAGAGCAGGAGACAGTCACACACAGACAGGCTTGGTAATAATTACACACAGGCTGCTAAGGCGGGACTGCAGGTCAATTCACGCCGGCAGGAATAAGGCTAACAAGCACACTTACTGGTACCGGGGAACGACGGCCAAACCCAAAGCAGACGAGGTGTGAAAGTAGTCCAGGCATCCGCAACGTGGCGGTGGGTGAACAGAAAAGTAAACAGGTTAGTGACCAGTTAAGCGACCAGACACTGCTGCGTCTTACTGACGCCAGCGCTGGGCTTAAATAGACGAAGCACAAATGACGATAATGACACTCAGCTGACCGACCGTTGACAGGCGGAAGCCCCACCGAGCACTTTCACAATAAGAGCCCGGAGAGGCCAGAATACCGCCCGCAGCTGTCAAGGCCGGCAGCGAGACATAGCTTAGCCCGAGCGCGATCAGAACCAACGCTCGGGTCATAACAGTACCCTCCCTCCACGGGCGGACTCCGAACGCCCCAAGGAACCACCCTGCCCCCCCCGCCCCCCCAAGGTGGGAGGTTGGGGGACAGGTGCGGAGGGAGAGGAACCAACCTATGAACAAGACAAGACCAGACCAAAAAACCATACAAGAAACACACGATAACTATGGAAACAAACAAGAAATAAATACAAACACATGACTCTGGAAAAAAAAAATACATGACTAGCTGGAAACACATAACTATATAAGAATACCTGACTGTAACTATGGAAACAAAAGAAACACGTACTAAACATGGTGACTATGAAAAAACAAAAACACACGAAACCAAAAGTACATGTAAACACCTGGAAACTATGAACAAGACCCCCATACTATAGCCCCTCAAAGAAAGAGTGGAGAACAAAACAACAAAGACAAAACTTGACCATAGCCCCTCAAAAAAGAAGAGGGGAGAAAAGAACAATAGCAAAACAAAACCAGACTAAGGATTGCAAAACACATGGGGCAAACCAGATTGCCCTGACCTAACTTGACTATGGCAAGACTGTGGCCTTCCAGAAAAAAAAACAAAAAACATGAGGCAATCTAAAAATTGCTCTGACTTGTCTATAACTAAACTATGGCCTTCAAAAAAAAAAAAAAAAGAACAAGAGGCAATCTAAAATTGCTTAGACTTGACTATGACTATGACTGTGGCTTACAAAAAAAAAGAACAAGAGGCAATCTAAAATTGCTTAGACTTGACTATGACTATGACTGTGGCTTACAGAAAAAAAGAACAAGAGGCAATCTAAAATTGCTTAGACTTGACTATGACTGTGACTACGTGAAACAACAAAAAATTGCTAGACGTACTAAACATGACTTGGCACCGTATGGGCCCACGGATAGTCCCACAGTACATGATCAGGTGGCCTGCCCCAGTCCCAGGCCCCCAGAAACAAGTCCTCTGGTGGCCGAACCAGGTCACCCCGTAAGAAGCACAGCTTATTGGGTGGCCAACCCAAGACGCCGAACGCACCAAGCAGTTCCTCGGGTGGCTGACCCGCATCCCACAACCACCAGGACCGTGGAGGGATTGCATGCAGCCGCTCACCTGAAAATGACAAAACAGGAGAGCGCCGATCTGCCAAACAAAACCCTCTAACGGCCCCCAGCTGGCGGCTCCTGAGAGGGGGACAACCAAAAACTTGGACCCCCTCGAATCCTGATTGGGTCGCAGCCGCACCTGCGCTGGACCCCCACTGGACCTCGTCGGACCCCGACTGGGTCACTGCTGCACCCACGTCAGACCCCGACTGGGTCACTGCTGCACCCACGTCGGACCCCGACTGGGTCACCTCGGCCCACGCGTCGGACCCCGACTGGGTCACCTCGGCCCACGCGTCAGACCCCGACCGGGTCACCTCGGCCCACGCGTCGGACCCCGACCGGGTCACCTCGGCCCAAGCGTCGGACCCCGACCGGGTCATCTCGGCCCACGCGTCGGACCCCGACTGGGTCATCTCAGCCCATACGTCGGACCCCGACTGGGTCAGGACTGCTCCGGCGACGACCTCCATCTCCGAACCTGGAACCCCCAGTCCCGTGACCTTGACTGGCTCCGGACCGGTAACGCTGTGGAGGTGCTCAGAAAACAGGAGAGGACCGGGATCAGTTCCACCGGCAGTGCCAGAGCCCAGCGAGACGAGCTCGGGTGCAGCGGACGGCTGCCCCTCACTCGCCTCCCCATGAGGCAGGCAAAAATGCTCTAATACACCATACAGGAAAATAAGAAAGAGCACTTGCCTGCACTCGGGCTCTGGAGCCGTCCAGGACTTCGCCGATCCAGGTTCAAGAAGTAGCTTGTCGTCGGGCTCCCACTCGGCTGCGTCGGGTTCCACAGCCGGCCTGATGGTCTCTGCAGCTGGATCCTCACGCGCTGGCGTCCACGCCAATAACCCATATGGCGTGGGGGCAGAGGACCCTGGACCTGCTGACTCGGGCTGCATCCCTGAGGAACCCTGGGGACGCTCTCTCGTCGGCTCTGGCTCCTCACTGCAGTCCGTTCTGCTCTGTCCAAAGCAAGGCTGCAGGGCCGGGATATTTCCCAGAGCTGCAGGCCTCCCCCTCGTTCGACGGCGTGGGGCTGACGCCGAGGACCGCTCCGCAGGAGGAGACACAGAGGCAGCAGGTTTAATACAAGCGGCTACAGCTGGGAAAAGTGACTCAGGGAGCTGCAAACCCCGAGCTTCACCCCCAGGAGTCAGACAAGACAGATCACTATTATCAATAGGAAAGTGAACTTGGACTTGCCTGTCTCCCGGGGGGAGGATGTTGTCAGCTGTAGCGGACGTTGCTCCTTCCCTCGCTCGCTGGATGGTAAAAAAGGATCCAAGGACGGAGCCCACCAGCACAGGACTCAGCTCACTCTCAGCAGCTGGCTGGTTGAGGGGGTCATCCCGGCGGCCCGGAACTGGATCCGGAGCAGGAGCTTGCCGAAGATGCGCCCGGCTGTGATGCCGACGCCTTCGCCGGCCCCCAGATGGTGCGAACTCCCGAAACGGATCGAAGGCAGGATCAGGATCCATAGGCGAAGAGCAGGAGTGCCTCTTCACCTGCTTCATGCCGCATTCCTCCTCCATCATCAGGAATATTTCGCGTTGTGCGGCAATGTCCTCCCTCCTCGCGTCGACTTCCGGGTGGTCGGCGTAGCGGGGAGAGAGATGACAGAGAACATCTTCGGCGGCGTCCAGGTACCAATGTATGCCGTGGTCATAGTCCAGCAGGGAAGCGGAGATGAGCAGCTCATCCACAACTTCCAAAACACCTGTCAGTACGTGGCTCTTCGGCGACGGCATTCCTCACATACACAGGACCCAGACAAGAAAAAACAACGTCCAAAACTCGAACCCACTGGTGAATAGCGTCTCGGGTTGGCGTCACCGTAAACGCTGTTTTGGCAGCAGTGTACTGTCATGCGGTGGCCCTCGCGAGCCACCTATAAGACGCACAGAGTCACCAGTGAGTTTTCAGTGAGTTTTATTACGGTGATACACAAGCTGCTGAGATAATGACAAGAGTCTTCACCTAACAGGAGGCATAGGGCTGTACAGCACACTATAGGTCCAGAGCAGGAGACAGTCACACACAGACAGGCTTGGTAATAATTACACACAGGCTGCTAAGGCGGGACTGCAGGTCAATTCACGCCGGCAGGAATAAGGCTAACAAGCACACTTACTGGTACCGGTGAACGACGGCCAAACCCAAAGTAGACGAGGTGTGAAAGTAGTCCAGGCATCCGCAACGTGGCGGTGGGTGAACAGAAAAGTAAACAGGTTAGTGACCAGTTAAGCGACCAGACACTGCTGCGTCTTACCGATGCCAGTGCTGGGCTTAAATAGACGAAGCACAAATGACGATAATGACACTCAGCTGACCGACCGTTGACAGGCGGAAGCCCCACCGAGCACTTTCACAATAAGAGCCCGGAGAGGCCAGAATACCGCCCGCAGCTGTCAAGGCCGGCAGCGAGACATAGCTTAGCCCGAGCGCGATCAGAACCGACGCTCGGGTCATAACAGTATTGAGATGAACTTTTGTTATTGACCAAATACTTATTGTCCACCATAATTTGCAAATAAATTCTTTAAAATTCAGACAATGTGATTTTCTGGATTTTTTTTTTCTCATTTTGTCTCTCATAGTTGAGGTATACCTATGATGAAAATTGGAGACCTCTCTCATCTTTTAAGTGGCAGAACCTGCACAATTGGTGGCTGACTAAATACTTTTTTACCCCACTGTACAGTGTGTAAATGAGCATTGTGCAACAAGCAGTGTATAATTACAAATTATTTCTGTAACAATAGTACCAGTAGACTGTGCATGATAAGTATCAGCAGAGATGATAAGGACATCAGACGGGTGAGACTATATCTACTGTACAGGTGAGCAATGCGCAAATTTAGCAGCCAGTGTGAGAGTTCCTATATGCAAAGCTGTGTTACGGAGTTTTGTGAGTTGTTTTCTGTTCAGGAGTCTGGTGGCAGTGGGAAAGAAGGAGTTTTTCAGTCTGGTTGTCCTGCTTTTCACACTTTTGTACCTCTGGCCTGAGGGTAGAAGTGTGAAAAGTCTGTGCTGGGGGTGGGTGGGGTCCCAGAGGATGGTGTCAGCGCTCTTTTGGACTCTGAGGTGGTAGATGCTCTGCAGAGAGGGGAGTGGAGTCCTGATGATCTTCTCCGCTGTCTTCACCACCCTCTGCAGGCATTTGTGCTCCAGGGCAGTGGTGCTGCCATACCATGCAGTGATGCAGTTGGTCAGAATGCTCTCAATGATGCAGCTGTAGAAATTGTTGAGGATCCTGGAAGACATGCCAAACTTCTTCAGCCTCCTCAGAAAGTACAGTCACTGTTGAGCTCTCTTAGTCAGCTCTGTAGTGTTGTGTGTCCACTTAAGGTCCTCGCTGATGTGGATGCCCAGGTATTTAAAGCTGCTCACCCACTCCACCTTAAGCTTCCGGATGAACAGTGGCCGATGGGGTCTCCTCCTCCCTTTCCCCATGTCCACTATCATCTCCTTTGTCTTGTCCGTGTTGAGGGTGAGGCTGTTGTCCTCACACCATAACACCAGGTTGGCCACCTCCCTCCTGTAGGATGCTTCGTCATCACAAGTGATGCGTCCTATCACTGCTGTGTCATCCGCAAACTTTAGGGTGATATTGTCCTTGTGGGAGGCAACACAGTCATGGGTGAAGACACTGTAGAGGATGGGGCTGAGAACACAACTCTGTGGTACACCTGTGTTTGTGATGATGCTGGCTGAGGTCCTGCTACCCATCCTGGCAGACTGGGGCCTGCCAGTTAGAAAGTCCAGTAGCCAGTCGCAGAGGGTGGGGTGCAGGCCAAGTGAAGACAGTTTGTCGGTGAGTTTGTGGGGGATGACCGTGTTGAAGGCAGAGCTGTAATCAACAAAGAGCATCCTAATGTAGGAGTCTTTATCTTCCAGGTGGGAGAAATAATTGATAAATATATCTTATTATACCTTGCTAATCACTGTTTACCTGTTGAAATATATATTTTACGGCTAATATAACCCCATAACTACAATATGTCACCTAACGATCAAGTTTGGTAGCTGATCACTTTTTGCCAGGACACCACCATAGACTCAGTGCTGCTGGAGCAGGTACATCCCATAATGTCTCAACAGTCTCTCTGTAATTTTCACACATCAGAGCAATTTGTTGTACAGGAAGCTAAACGCTTCTACAGACATTCTGAAGTTCTGTAACCACTACGCCTTCGTGAAGCTGGGGTGACATGCCATCACTGGGAGCCTGTGTTGAAAGCCCAGACCGACGGTTTGAAGCGGTAATTTTGCCACAAGAGAGCCATCTGAAACACACACAGCATACATGTTTTAGTACCTAATAGCAATAACTTGCCGACATTACAATGTAGTATGGCGGACTTAAAGCAAAGTAGCATTAGCAATCATTAGCTTACCTTCATATGTGATCTAGTTCATATCCTCATATCTTCAGCTTTATACTGTTCTATATAGCTTCCTAAATGCTCCAGTACTTTTCCAGAGTGTGTCATCTCGCCACCTATAGCCTTCTCTGGCTCTTCTTTTTTACCTTTTACTCTGTCAAAAAGCCAGAGACCAAGCAGTCGCCTCTTATTTCACCATCTTGTGTTTTGCTTGCGTTGCTTGTTTTACCTCATGGAAGGGTTGCACCGCCTTGCTGTAAAATAAATCCCACCCACCTCAAGCGGTACGCTGGTGTAATGGAAACAAAAGTGAACTGAGATTGAATAAATCCATACTGAACTGAGTTGGGCTATTTACAGTAAGTACTAGTGGAAAAGGGGCTGATGTTATCCGAAATGAACCTGTAAGTAAAAATCTAAAAAAAATTTAGTGCCTCACCTGGGTAGGTTTTGATATGACAAGTAAATGAAACCATGTCAATGATTTTTTTTCAGTATCTAAAACTATTCTTTAAAAAATGGGAACAAAGGCAACATAGAAAATGTTACAGTAAAGAAATGTTTAAGACATTTTGGGGCAGATTTACTAACGTGCTGCGCTATCGCAAAACCCTGTTTTGGCATTAAAAGACTGCTGTTGAGATTTACTAAAGTGCGCAGGGCGAAATTAGTGGTGGAAAGGCATGGACTATGTTAATTTTGCACCTTGCCTCGTTGCATATGTATTTGTGGGAGTTGTCATGTCAACGCACAAATTTGAGGGAGGGGAGTCTTTAAATGACTGGAGCAAGGTGATTTACTAAGGTTGGGAGTTGTCAATCTTCTGCTGAATGAGTCAGGATTTAATGGCCCCCCAAAAGCTTGTCTTAATTCATTTGCGCCTGATGACAGCAATCACCAGTGCCAGGAGACACCAGTGAGAACTGAGGGGGCGTGGCCAAAGTGAGAGAAGCTTCTCACTGAGCATGACTTGATTTGGTATGACAGAACAGATTAATATGAACAGAAACGATCTCACAGAGATCGGTGTTGTGCTGAACTGGACATCAGCCGGCAGAGGATTTTTAAAAATTTCATTTATTTATATATAGCCTAATAATAATAATAATAATAATAATTTATTACATTTATAACACACTTTACATCTCGGGGCAAAATCTCTACACAAATAGGATTAAGAACAAGAATAAATGCAAACATTAAGTACATACGATGACACACCAGGACATCTCTGGTGAGAACTGCTCTCAAATATTTTACCTGGTAAAGTAAAGGTCAAATAAATAAAATGAAAAAGCTTTCCTAAACAATGAATTTGTATCCATAAAATAGTACAGCCCTCCCTACCTGGAGTGGACAAATGGAGCACGTCCCCTGACATTGCAACATCGTAGTAACTCAGTGACAGCAGTCTCTGCTGTGGCTGTCCGAGGAATAAGTGAAATTGTATGTGTTTAATTTTATTTTGTTCCAGACTTCAGAAAAGATAAAATGCACATACAGTATTTATGAAAAGTCATGGACTGGGAGACCTGTAGATTCTGTTAAAACAAAGTTATTCATATAATAAAACCCCAGAGTCTCCATCAGACCATCTTTACGGTTCTTGTGTTAATAAAATAAACACGTTGGTCAGTAATCAGTTTATTCATGAGTACGCTTTAATTTATACATATTAAACAAAGGAGTCTGCCATTGTGAAATGCAAATCAAAACTTTAATACATGACGAACAAATATAAACCATTTTATTGGGGTTTGCACTTAAACAAATGCTTAAAAAAAACTATATTATGCCTCTCTGAAATGGCTGTGCCTTTGTTGATGACCCACTTCCTCATCAGGCGTGCCTGTGCGCAATTTTGTGGTGCTCTTGGTGGATTGGTGGTCATTGTTGAAATGAAGTGACTGTGTTTGTGTTCATAATTTTGCGTGCTGTTAGTAGATCACTGGCAAAAACTGGCCACTCCCTAAGGCGCTGTCTAATTTGCGCACTCGCTAATTTGCACTGCCTTAGTAAATCTGCCCCATAGTCATGAGAAACAAAATTAAGACACTCCCTCAACTAGCAGCGTTTTCTCCATTCAGTTCATACTTTTTCAGCTGGATGTTGTTTGAGGGTTTTTTGTTTGTTTTTTTTTTTGCATGCACAGCCTGTTTTAGTTTAGTTTCTTTCTGTGCATGTTTATCAATGCAAAAACAGAGACGTTTAAAGTCAGTCCACAGCATGACATTAGATCGAAGTTTTGACTGGGCCAACCCTGAACTCTTAATTTATTTCTTTGGAGTCTGTCATGGGCTGCCTTTGGCAGACAGTAAATTGACTCCTTTGGGTGAGCACGGTATAAGGCAAATGAGGATTTATTCCATAACAAAAGATGATGAGGACATGAAGGCAGGCTGAGCTGTCAAATAAACACATGCACTTGAGTTTAACTAAATGATAAACAAAGACAGGTGCCAGAGGTACAGCCCGTGCATGATCTGCACTACGACTAACACAATGTTTCAGCACCAGGCAACAGAAGCGGACGGCTAATAAAGGAAACGGGTGAGGCTAATCAGGACCAACAGATACAGGGGATCAGCTACAGGTGAGGGGGACAGGACAGGTGGGGCTGTGCAAATAATGGACACCGGGGAGCTAGAGAATGATACTAAACATACACACAGGAACAAAACTACAGAACATGATTAGGGACATGATAATGAAAAATAAACACAATGATCAACCAAGGCTAAGGTAGGGAACCACAGGGAAAACATACAGTGCATCCGGAAAGTATTCACAGCACTTCACTTTTTCCACATTTTGTTATGTTACAGCCTTATTCCAAAATGGAATAAATTCATTTTTTTCCTCAAAATTCTACACACAATACCCCATAATGACAACGTGAAAAAGTTTTGTTTTTTTCTGAGATTTTTGCAAATTTATTAAAAATAAAAGATGAGGAAATCACATGTATGTCAAGTATTCACAGCCTTTGCTCAATACTTTGTTGATGCACTTTTGGCAGCAATTACAGCCTCAAGTCTTTTTGAATATGATGCCACAAGCTTGACACTCCTATCATTGGGCAGTTTTGCCCATTCTTCTTTGCAGCACCTCTCAAGCTCCATCAGGTTGAATGGGAAGCGTCGGTACACAGACATTTTCAGATCTCTTTGACATAACGCACGGCTCAGGAGACGCACACACACAGGCTCAGAGAAGTTCAAATAGTTTATTAGCAACAGGAGTGAATGGATGTGTGTCTGCGGGATGTAAATGTGTTGGTGGCGGCGTCTGCTTCGGGCACAGAGGCAGGAGGCCGTACAGCCGGACAACCCTATGGGAAAAGCAAAGGAGAAGGGTGACGGGCACACACCAACACAGGAGATTTGCAAGCGAGAGAGGAGCTTACTTGGAGGGCACAGATGACTGGCACAGCAAAGGACGAGGTCCGGAAGACAGCCACCTGGAGTGCTCGGTGCAGCAGCGAGGAATGGGCGATGGAGAAGCGATGTCCGCCGCCGGGGAATCCACCTGTGCACAGGGGAGCAGACTCGAGAGAGAAAAAGAAGGTAAGAGCTTCTTACCCGGGAGAACAGCTGAAGGTGAGGGAACTCACAGCGATGCATGAGAAGTCTAACGGCTTCAGGCCGAAGCTCAGGGCGAGGCGGCTTATATCCCTCGCCGCTGATGATGAGCAGGTGTGTGTGCAGGTGGCGCCGCTGATGAGCGGCGCGGCGTGACAGTACTCCCCCCTCTAGCAGCGCCTCCTGGCGATGGCCTTTCTGGGTGCGCTCGGTGGAAATCAGCGATGAGCGATGGGTCCAACACAGACGACAGGGGTACCCACTGTCGATGATCAGGCCCATAGCCCTCCCAGTCCACCAGGTACTGCAACCCACGACCCCGGCGCCGGGAGTCCAGGATGGAGGAGACGGGCCAGGCCGGATGGCCACCAACCATCCGGGGCGCGGGTTGCGCAGCAGGAGGAGGGCAAAGGGGATCGGAGACTGCCAGCTTCACCTTGGACACGTGGAAGGTGGGGTGGATGTGGAGGGAGGGGGGAATAGCTACACGCACAGCCACCGGGTTGACAATCCTGGTGATGGGATAGGGACCCACGAAGCGCTGTGCCAGCTTCCTCCTCTCGCCTTTTAGGGTAACGTCCCGGGTCGACACGTAGACTCGCTGCCCAACCCTGTACGCCGGGGCAGGTCTTCTATGCCGGTCCGCCATGGCTCTGTTGCGCTCCGCCGTGCGTAAAAGCGCATTGCGCGCTGACGCCCAGATGGAGCGGAACTGCCTGAGATGCGCCCGTACTGAGGGGACAGTTACCTCACTCTCCTGCGCCGGGAACAGCGGGGGGTCGTAACCCAGGGACGCCTTGAAGGGGGACATCCCTGTGGCAGAAGAGCGAGCGGTATTATGGGCGTATTCAACCCAGGCAAGGTGGTTACTCCAGGACGTGGGCTTGGACGCCATTACACAGCGGAGCGCAGCCTCCAGCTCCTGGTTGGTCCGCTCACACTGCCCGTTGGATTGGGGGTGATGGCCGGAGGAGAGGCTCACCTTGGCTCCTAAAGCGTTGCAAAATGACCTCCAAACCTCAGAGGAAAATTGGGGCCCCCGATCCGAGACCACGTCCACCGGAATCCCATGCAGCCTGACCACGTGTTGGGTGAGGAGGTCCGCCGTCTCCAGGGCAGTGGGGAGACCTCGCAGGGGGACGAAGTGTGCCGCCTTGGAGAAGCGGTCCACGATGGTCAGGATGGTGTCGTAGGAGTTGGAGACTGGGAGTCCGGTGACGAAATCCAAGGCGATGTGCGACCAGGGCCTGCCAGGGACGGGCAGGGGCTGGAGCAGACCCACTGGAGGGGCATTTCCCGACTTATTGGTGGCACAAATTGGACAGGCCCGGGCGTAGCGGGCAGCATCCCTCTGCAGGCCCGGCCACCAAAAGGACCGCTGGAGGAGGTTTATCATCCGGGAGGAGCCAGGGTGACAGGTGAGCTTGGAGGTGTGTAGCCAGTGGATGACCTCTCCTCGAACCGCAGATGGCACGAACAGCCTCCCCTCCGGTCCGCCGCCAGGGTCAGGTTCCACTTCCTGCGCCTTCCGGATCTTGCTCTCAATGTCCCAGGAGATGGCTCCCACGACGCACGACCTGGGTAGGATGGTGTGGAGCGTGTCCACCGACTCCTCGGGGGCGAATTGCCTAGAGAGGGCGTCGGGCAGGCCGTTCTTGGAGCCAGGCCTGAAGGTGATGGAAAACTGGAACCTGGCGAAGAACAAGGACCAGCGCGCCTGGCGGGCGTTCAGGCGCTTGGCAGATCGAAGGTACTCCAAGTTCTTGTGGTCCGTCAGGACCACGAACAGCAGGTCCGCCCCCTCTAGCCAGTGACGCCACTCTTGCAGCGCGAGCTTGATGGCCAGGAGCTCTCTGTCCCCCACGTCGTAATTCCTCTCCGCCGGGGACAAGCGCCGGGAGAAGAAGGCGCAGGGCCGTTTGGCGCCGTCGTCAGGCGATCGCTGGGATAACACCGCCCCCACTCCTGTGTCTGAAGCGTCCACCTCCACGATGCACTGCAGCGCGGGGTCGACCTGGCAAAGGACCCGGGAGGAGGAGAACTCCGCCTTCAGCGCCTGAAAAGCAGCTGCGGCCTCTTCGGTCCACCGGAACGGGACCTTAGGGGACGTGAGGCGGGTCAGCGGTCCGACGATGGAACTAAAGTTTTGGACAAAGCGGCGGTAGAAGTTCGCGAACCCAACGAACTGTTGCACCTGTTTCCTCGATGCAGGTGTAGGCCATTCTACCACCGCCTTCACCTTCTCTGGGTCAGGACGCACCTGGTCATGAGAGATGATAAATCCCAGGAAGGATGTAGTCTTAGCATAAAATTCGCACTTTTCAGCCTTCACGTATAGCCGGTTCTCCAGCAGTCTTTGGAGGACCCGCCTCACATGGACCTGGTGCTCGTCCCTGGACTTGGAGAAGATGAGTATGTCGTCCAGGTAGACGAACACAAAGAGGCCGATGAAGTCCGGGAGGACGTCGTTGATGAGGCGCTGAAAGACGGCAGGAGCGTTGGTCAGCCCGAACGGCATTACCAGGTATTCAAAGTGGCCGTTCGGGGTACGGAAGGCTGTCTTCCACTCATCTCCCTCCCGGATCCGGACGAGGTGGTATGCGCTGCGTAGATCCAGCTTGGTAAACCAGGTCGCCCCCTGGAGGGAGTGGAAAGCGGTGTCCATGAGGGGCAGGGTGTAACGATCCTTCTCCGTGATGTCATTTAGAGCCCGATAGTCAATGCAAGAACGGAGGGATCCGTCCTTCTTTCCGACGAAGAAGAACCCTGCCCCCACGGGTGATGACGATGGGCGGATTATCCCAGCACTCAGCGACTCCTTTAGGTAGGCGTTCATCGTCTCCTTCTCCGGCGCCGACAGACTGTAGAGCCGACCAGAAGGTAAGGGTGCCCCCTGGCGGAGGTTGATGGCGCAGTCATAGGGCCGATAAGGAGGGAGAGACATGGCCTTGGTCTTGCTGAATACCATACCCAGGTCGTGAAATTCCAGGGGCACCAGAGACAGGTCCGGGGGTGCAGCGTCCGTAGGAGGGAGAGAAGCGGACGGAGAGCAGGCAGCGGACTGAAGACAGGTGCCCATACAGAACGTGCTCCATGCCGACACCCCGGCTGACTTCCAATCCAGGACAGGGTTGTGGAGGCGTAGCCAGGGATACCCCAGGATGACGGGCGACACAGAGTTGGGCAGGACGAGAAAGGTTATCTCCTCCCGGTGGTTACCAGAGATGATCACCGGGACCGGAATGGTTTGGTGCGTAACTCTCCCAAGGGAGGTACGAGAGAGGTTGATCAGGGAGATGGGGTTTCTGAGCGCCTGGCAGCGGATGCCCAATCGGGTTGCCAGGCTTTGTGAAACAAAGCTGCCTTCTGCGCCCGAATCCACCAGTGCGTGGGTGAGATGCCCAATGGGATTGTGGCAGAAACGGATGGGCAGCTTTAATTGAGTGAGGGGGTTTAACCGATTGACGTCCGCGAGGCCCCCTACAGTGACTCGCGGACCCCACCGTTTGGCTTCTGTGGACAAAGCTCTACCGTGTGTTGACTATCTCCGCAGTACATGCAGAGATTCAACGCACGGTGGCGCTGTCTCTCCGCTGGGGAGAGCTTTGTCCAGCCCGTCACCATCGGCTCCGACTCCTCGGGGTGCGATGGTGGTGGCGTCACCAGGGGGCGAGCTTGGAACTGGCGCGACGAGGCTCCGCGAGGGCGAGAAGAAGACGACTTCCGCCCCGAGGAGCGCTCGCGCAGCCTGTTGTCCAAGCTGATGGCAAGGGAAGATAGCTCCGCTAGCGTCTCAGGGAGGTCCCGCCCAGCCAGTTCATCCCTCAGATCATCATTGAGGCTGCGGAGGAAAAGACCGCAGAGGGAGCGTTCCTCCCAGCCTAATTCCTCCGCTGCTACCCGGAAGTCGACCGCATAGTCCGCAGCCAACCTGCTTCCCTGCTGGAGAGCGAGAAGCCGGTCGACCTGGACCGTCTCGGTATGCGAGTGGTCAAAGACCTCCAGGAAGCGCCTCACGAACTGGTCATAAGTGAGGGTGGCGTAACTGGGCCTCGCCATTACGGCGTAGGTCCAAGTCAACGCTCGCCCCTCCAGGAGATTCCCGATATAACCAATACGACTATGATCCAAGGGAAAGTCCCCGGGCACGCGATGGAACACGGACTCACACTGCATAATGAACCCCCGCGCTCCGCCGAGCTTTTCGCTAAAGCAGGCGGGGGTCGGAATGGGCGTGAGCCGAGTCGGTGCCGCCGGAGCCTGCTGGACGGCCACTGGAGCGGCAGGAGCCACGTCACCCTGATGAGCCGGGGGGAACGGCTGCTGGGGGTCCAGGCGGTCCAATCGGTTATTTATGATAATCAATTGGTTTAGGATCACCTGTTGCTGATAGGCTATCTGATCCACCCGAGCCTCGAGGGTGGTAAGCCGGTGTGCGAGCCCGCCGTCTGCCGAGCCGCTCTGCTGAAGCCGTACTGACATAACGCACGGCTCAGGAGACGCACACACACAGGCTCAGAGAAGTTCAAATAGTTTATTAGCAACAGGAGTGGATGGATGTGTGTCTGCGGGATGTAAATGTGTTGGTGGCGGCGTCTGCTTCGGGCACAGAGGCAGGAGGCCGTACAGCCGGACAACCCTATGGGAAAAGCAAAGGAGAAGGGTGACGGGCACACACCAACACAGGAGATTTGCAAGCGAGAGAGGAGCTTACTTGGAGGGCACAGATGACTGGCACAGCAAAGGACGAGGTCCGGAAGACAGCCACCTGGAGTGCTCGGTGCAGCAGCGAGGAATGGGTGATGGAGAGGCGATGTCCGCCGCCGGGGAATCCACCTGTGCACAGGGGAGCAGACTCGAGAGAGAAAAAGAAGGTAAGAGCTTCTTACCCGGGAGAACAGCTGAAGGTGAGGGAACTCACAGCGATGCATGAGAAGTCTAATGGCTTCAGGCCGAAGCTCAGGGCGAGGCGGCTTATATCCCTCGCCGCTGATGACGAGCAGGTGTGCGTGCAGGTGGCGCCGCTGATGAGCGGCGTGGCGTGACACTCTTCAGAGATGTTCAGTTGGATTCAAGTCTGGGCTCTGGTTGGGCCACTCAAGGACTTTCACAGAGTTGTCCTGAAACTACTCCTTTGATATATTGGCTTTGTACTTAGGGTCATTGTCCTGCTGAAAGATGAACCATCGCCCCAGTCTGGGGTCAAGAGCACTCTGGAGCAGCTTTTCATGCAGGATGTCTCTGTACATTGCTGCATTCATCTTTCCCTCTATCCTGACTAGTTTCTCAGTTCCTGCTGCTGAAAAACATCCCCACAGCATGATTCTGCCACCACCATGCTTCACTGTAGGGATGGTATTGGTCTGGTGATGAACGGTGCCTAGTTTCCTCCAAACATGACACCTGGCATTCACGCCAAAGAGTTTAATCTTTGTCTCATCAGACCAGAGAATTTTGTTTCTCATGGTCTGAGAGTCCTTCAGGTACATTTTGGCAAACTAAAGGCAGGCTGTCATGTGCCTTTTACTAAGGAGTAGCTTCCGTCTGGCCACGTTACCATACAGGCAGGGGCGGATCTAGGATTTTAGGAGATCTGGAGCTTAGCCCAGAGGACTGCCGCCGTGGCAGTGTTATTAAACATTCATATATTATATATATAATATTCATATATTAACAATTTTAATATTTTATCATTCTGTTGTGTTGAAAACATTCTGTACTTATTTGAAGAAATTGTTGGGAGAAACATGGGGTGAAAGACAATTTGGATATAGACTGGTTTATTTTTTTAATACATTTGAAAGCAAGTGATTATTTTAAGTTTGTAAACGAAGAGTTGAATGTTAAAAACAAACATTCTAAAAACAATTGTCATATTTACAAATGTGAAATACCCAGTTTTATAAAATGGCTCACTTGAAATAAAAAAAAAATAACTGAACTATTAACTGAATACTATATTTTCTATCCTTTGTAATTCTATTGTGGTTCAGGAAATTCATTATATTTATGACTGTATATGAATTTGATTGTTTTACAGAGTACACGTGTATGGTTTGCATTTTTTCCTCATGTTTAAACTTTTAAGAGAAAAATAAAACATTTCCAAAATAGTTCACAAATGTGTGCATAAAAAGATAGAATGAAAAAACTTTCAAATTTAGAAAAAAAAACAAATCTGAAAGAAAAAAGTAATGATTTTTTTTAAAAAACTAAAAAACAGCCACATTCCAATTTGAAAATAGTCTCAAATGTACAATAAAATCAGTTATGAGACAGAGAAATACAATATTATGAGGAAAAAGTGGCAAATTTATGCAAAAAAGTAAAATTTAGAATAAAGAAGGTAGTACATTTTAAAGGAAAAAAATGCACAATTCTGTCAGAAAAATGTTAATGTTGCTTGTTTGTATTATAATACAGTTAAATCTGTTTATTATAAGTTTAACTAGAAAAGCACTCGGAAAGCGCAGACCTCCGCCAAGTACCTCAGTTCCCCCTAATAGTGGGATTTTCCCCAAATATAATAGTGCTACTGTGGCACATATGTTGGGTTCATATTTTCCACAAATGTATTGCTGTATGTGTATTGGGTGCTTCACGTCTCGCGGGACAAAGAAGGTCTGGATCTGCAGAGATCTGCAGGAGATAACGAGGAGGTGTGAGATTTGGCCTTTGTCTCAGAGGAGATGCCCCAGAAGGATTTCCGGATCATTGAAGAATGAGAGACAATGGTAACAGATCAAAGAGTTGCATTGTGACTGGGATTAAGCACCATGTGACTTAGGTTTCGATGCTCCAGGGGTATAAGAGTGTGATTTTCCATTGATCAGCCTCTTTTCTTGTTGAGAGGTTGATAGAGTATGTGTTCTGACAATAAAGCTGAACCTGAGAAATAAACTCAGTCTCATCCTTGAGCACATCCTCTACACTACATTTATTTTATCTATATTTTCAGATTCCTTGACCATCAAAACATACCTTTAGCAATTGGATTCACATTGATATCTTTATTACCTCCACCAAGGAGGTAATGTTTTTACCGGGGTTTTTCTGTTTGTTTGTTTGTTTGTCTGTCTGTTACCAACATAACTCAAAAAGTTATCAACGGATTTTGATGAAATCTTCAGGAAAGGTGTGCAATGGCACGGGGAACAGATGATTACATTTTGGTGTTGATCTGAGAGTGCATACCTCCACCAAGGGCTTTGTTTGTATTTGTACAGCAGGATTACACAAAAACTACTGGATGGATTTGGATGAAATTTTCTCCAGAGGTGGTTCTTGGGCTAGAAAGGAACCCATTATATTTTGGTGGTGATCTGAGAATGCATACCTCAGCCAAGGCTCTTATCTTCTCACAGTGTGTTAGCAACAATACTCCAAAACTGATGGACAGACTTTGATGCAATTTTCACCACAAGTGGCTATAGGCCTACACACAAACCCATTACATTTTGGAGTTGATCCATGTCAAACGGAAGGAGACTTGGTGGAGGTATGCGCTCTATGAGTGCTTTTCTAGTTACCTCCGCCAAAGGGGGGGAGGTTATGTGATCATCGGCGTTGGTTTGTTTGTTTGTTTGTCTATTTGTTTGTCTGTTACCAAGATAACTCAAAAAGTTATGGATGGATTTTCATGAAATTTTCACACATTGTCAGAAATGGGGTATCCTACAGATGATTAGATTTTGGTGGTGATCCGGATCACCGTCCACAAGAAACCCGCCATTACGCAAAATGCCATTTTCGTCAATAACTACTGAACCACTAATCCTATCATTGTCAATCCAATTGCTAATCATATGTTTTCATGGTCAAGGAATCTGAAAACGTACACACAAACACTGTAGGGGAGGAACTGTGCCCGCCATTATGGAAAATGCCATTTTCCAGAATAACTACTGAACCACTAATCCTATCATTGTCAATCCAATTGCTAGTCATATGTTTACATGGTCAAGGAATCTGAAAATGTACACACAAACACTGTATGGGGGGAACTGTGGCCGCCATTATGGAAAATGCCATTTTCGTCAATAACTACTGAACCACTAATCCTATCATTGTCAATCCAATTGCTAGTCATATGTTTACATGGTCAAGGAATCTGAAAACGTACACACAAACACTGTATGGGGGGAACTGTGGCCGCCATTACGGAAAATGCCATTTTCGTCAATAACTACTGAACCACTAATCCTATCATTGTCAATCCAATTGCTAGTCATATGTTTTCATGGTCAAGGAATCTGAAAACGTACACACAAACACTGTATGGGAGGAACTGTGCCCGCCATTATGGAAAATGCCATTTTCGTCAATAACTACTGAACCACTAATCCTATCATTGTCAATCCAATTGCTAGTCATATGTTTACATGGTCAAGGAATCTGAAAACGTACACACAAACACTGTATGGGGGGAACTGTGGCCGCCATTACGGAAAATGCCATTTTCGTCAATAACTACTGAACCACTAATCCTATCATTCTCAATCCAATTGCTAGTCATGTGGAAGATGTGTTCAATGACGAGACATGAGTGTATTTCTCAAGTTCGGCTTTATTGCAGAACACAATCATCCAACATTCTCAAAAGCAAGAAGAGGCAGAATAATATTACAGCACACTCTTATACCTCTGGGGGATTGAGAACTCAAGTCACATGGTGCTTCTGCAAACATTCAATCACAATGCAAGTCTCTGAAGATTCACCATTGTCTCTTATTCTCCGGTGCTCCGGGAAACCCCCCAGGGCCTCCTCTGAGACAAGGGCCCGACTTCACACCTCCTCGCCATCTCCTGTCGGCCCCCGTCGGTCCAGACACTTGTTCTTCCAGACGTGAAGCCCCAATCCACATAAGCCATACATTTGTGGGAGATATAAGCCAGACATATGTGCCACACTCTTGTGGGAAATATGAACCAAACATATGTGCCACATGACCCCCCCCCCAAACGTCTGCATGGGACAAACATACTCATAAATGTAAAGGAGCATAAAAATGGAACATAAAAGACATCACCACATAACCAACAATCAATCCCCCAATCTCTTAGGTCTTAACTTCCTGCCGAATCTGCTGTAGGCCGGTTTCGCTGCGTCTGCAGCGTCTCCTCGCACCTGGGGATTAGATTTGTTAGCACATCTCTGTGGGAACTCTGGAGCATGCCTTCTCGGTGGCCTGCCCCGGCGGGGGGCTTTCGCCAACTGCACGCGTTCATCAGCCAGGACAAAAGCGGGCTTCAGAATCAGAATCAGAATCAGATTTATTGCCATTGTTCATGTAGTACACAAACTAGGAATTTGTCTCAGTGCCATGCTGCAACATTAAAAACATGATGAGATAAAGAGATAAACTAAAAAACTAAAGGACTAAAAACGTGCAATAAGTGTAGAAAAATAAGTAATAATAATAATAATAATAATAATAATAATAGTAATAATGAGTAGTACTAGTCAAGGCAGTTTTAAAAAAATTAGCAAGTAGCAGATAATATGGGGTACCACAGTGCAGTTGATAATGCAACAGAAAAAACAGTGATGAATGACATGAGTCTGGTTGAGCTGCTGTACATAGTGCACGAGAGTCAATAAGTCACTTAATGTTCAGCAGTCTGATGGCAGAGGGGAAAAAGCTGTTCATGTGCCGGGAGGTTTTAGTCCTAATGGACCGAAGTCTTCTACCTGAGGGGAGGGGGGCAAACAGTACGTGACCAGGGTGTGAAGGATCGGCTATGATCCGGCCAGCACGCCTCCGGGTCCTGGAGATGTACAGGTCCTGGAGAGATGGGAGCTTGCAGCCGATCACCTTCTCAGCAGTGCGCACGACGCGCTGCAGCCTTAGTCTGTCCCTGGCAGTGGCTCCTGCATACCACACAGTTATGGAGGAGGTGAGGATGGACTCGATGATGGCCGTGTAGAACTGCACTAGCATCTTGGTGGGTAGCTTGAGCTTCCTCAGCTGCCGCAGAAAGAACATCCTCTGCTGGGCCTTTTTGATGAGGGAGCTGATGGTTGGCTCCCATTTGAGGTCCCGGGTGATGGTGGTGCCCAAGAAGCGGAAGGAATCTGCAATGGTGATGGGAGAGCCTGTGATGGTGAGGGGGGGCAGGGGGGTTGTGACTTTCCTGAAGTCCACAATCATCTCCGCTGTCTTCAGAGCATTCAGCTGCAGGTTGTTATGGCTGCACCAGGACACCAGCTGGGCCACCTCTTTCCTGTAGACAGACTCGTCGCCGTTGGAGATGAGCCCGATGAGGGTGGTGTTGTCCGCAAACTTAATCAGCTTAACAGACTGGTGGGAGGAGGTGCAGGAGTTGGTATAAAGGGAGAAGAGTAGGGGGGAAAGTACACAGCCCTGGGGTGATCCAATGCTGATGCTAACAGAGTCCGAGACAGACTTCCCCAGCCGCACATGCTGCCTCCGGTCCGTCAGGAAGTCGGTGATCCACCTGCAGAGGGAGTCAGGCACGTTGAGCAGGGACAGCTTGTCCTGGAGCAGATCGGGGCGGATGGTGTTGAATGCGGAGCTGAAGTCCACAAACAGAATCCTGGCGTAGGTTCCCGGGGAGTCCAGGTGCTGCAGGATGGAGTGGAGGGCCAGGTTGACTGCGTCGTCCACAGACCTGTTAGCACGGTAAGCAAACTGCAACGGGTCTAGGAGGGGTGTGGTGATGGACTTGAGGTGAGACAGGACCAGGCGCTCAAAGGACTTCATGACTACAGAGGTGAGCGCTACAGGTCTGTAGTCGTTAAGTCCAGTAATCCGTGGCTTCTTGGGGACAGGGATGATGGTGGAGGATTTGAGGCAGGTCGGCACGTGACATTGCTTAAGGGAGGTGTTAACAATGTCTGTGAAGACAGGAGCCAGCTCTTTCGCACAGTGTCTCAGGGTGGAGGGAGACACACCGTCCGGCCCGGGGGCCTTGCGTGGGTTCAGTCTGGAGAACAGTCTGTGCACGTCCTGCTCACTGATGACAAGGGCAGGGGGGGAGGAGGAGGAGGAGGAGGGGGGACCGCTTTTGATGAATTAGGGGCTGAGGAGGCAGTGGAGCTGGGTGGAGTGGGTGAGTTGGACACAGCTGACGAGGTGTCAAAACGGGCGTAATGTTGGGACAGTTTTTGACAAAGGGCTTTGTCATCCTGACCTTTAGAAGCCTGAGGCCGATAGTTGGTGATTTGCCTCAGTCCTCTCCACACAGAAGCCGAGTCATTAGCAGTGAACTGCTGCTGGAGTCTCTCAGAATACACAGATTTAGCTCTCCTCAGCTCTCTGTTAAACCGATATTTGACCTCTCTGTAGCAGTCCCTGTCTCCACTTTTCAACGCTGCTTCCTTCTCCTTCCTGATCTGTCTGAGCTTGGCCGTGAACCAGGGCTTATCATTAGAGTATCTCACCCTGGTACGCGATGGAAGAATGTTCTCCTCACAGAAGTTGAAATATGAGTTCACAGTGTCTGTGTACTCATTAAGATCATGTGTGGCTCCTTTAAACATGCCCCAGTCAGTTATTTCCATGCATGTGTTCAGTTTCTCTCCAGCTTCACTGGTCAATTTCTTCGTGGTGGTCACAACAGGTTTAGTGAGTTTCAGTCTCTGTCTGTATGTGGGGATGAGGTGGACCATCACGTGATCAGATAGTCCCAGCGCAGCGCGGGGAACAGCGCGATATGCGTCTTTCACTGTGGTGTAACAGTGATCCAGCGTGTTATTTCCTCTGGTTGGACATTTAATAAACTGTTTGTAGCGGGGGAGCTCGTGACTCAGATTGCTCTGGTTAAAATCGCCCACCACAATAACCAGGGAGTCTGGAAAGTTCCGCTCCGTGAGTTGGATGTGATCTGCGAGCACGCGCTGAGCTTCGCGCGTGTCCGCGTCGGGAGGGACGTACACAGCGACGAGGATGAATGAGGCGAACTCCTGCGGGGAATAAAATGGCTTGCAGTTAATAAAAAGAAATTCCAGGGCGGGAGAACAGTGTTTGGAAATCACCGTTACATCAGAGCACCAGCTGTTGTTAATATAGAAGCACACTCCTCCTCCAATAGACTTACCGGAGAGCTCTGTGACGCGATCAGCACGAAACAGCTGAAATCCCTCGAGGCTGATCGCGCTATCTGGAATTGCTTGAGTCTGTTTATGCAAATTAGCTCCCTTCTGCCCCCCAAATCTAGCAAAAAATGCTTCTCATTTTTTTCCAGCACCCTGAACGGTCCATCATAAGGCGGTCTCAGCCCTGAGCGTTGTGCATCATGTCTAACAAAAACAAACTCTGCGTTTTTTAAAGCCTCTGGCACAAAAACGCGTGGAAAACTGTGATGCACTGGGCCAGGCAGCGTGTTTGATCCTGTGCCGCTCTGCAACAGCTGAGCGGGGGGGCAATTGGGCGCAGGATTTTCGGGGAGAAATTCCCTGGGCAAACGGAGAGGTTGTGTGAACACTAACTCCGCTGGGGAGGCTTGCAAATCCTCCTTAGGTGCAGAACGCAACCCCAATAAAACCCATGGCAGTTTGTCCACCCAATTTGTATCCGTGAGCGATGCTCTGAGGGCTGCTTTCAATGATCTATAAAAGCGTTCACATAAACCGTTGGCCTGCGGGTTATACGTGGTAGTGCGGTGTACCTTCACCCCTAAGCTGCGGGCCATAGACGACCAGAGTTCGGAAACAAATTGAGGGCCTCTGTCTGACGTTATATCCGACGGAACTCCAAAACACGCGACCCAAGCTGTTAAAAACGGGCGCACAACCTCTTCCGCCGTTGTTGACGCCAGAGGTACCGCTTCTGGCCAACGCGTAGTGCGGTCCACCATCGTCAAAAGGTGTGTGTGCCCTCGAGACGAGGGAAGCGGGCCCACCAGATCAACATGCACATGATCGAACCGCTTAGCCGGGATGTGAAAAGGCTCCAAAGGGGCCCTCGTGTGCTTGTGTATCTTAGCCCTCTGGCACGCTACACAAGCTGCTGCCCATTCCTTGACCTGTTTGCGCAACCCCGGCCAGACAAATTTCTCCCCCACCATCTTGACCAATGCGCGTACCCCCGGGTGCGCCAGCGAATGGACCGAGTCAAAAACGCGGCGGCGCCACGCGGCTGGAACCACGGGATGAGGCCGACCCGTGGAGACATCGCATATTAAGGGGGGCATACCTATTTGCTGCACCCTGTGCTCCAGCCTTAACCCTGTTGGTCCAGACTGGAGCGCGTGCACATCCGCGTCACCAACCTGCTCCACAGCCATGTCTGCATAATCCAAACCTACGTGGACCGGGGCTGCATGCGCTCCCGCGTCACTGCCCTGGCCCACAGCCACCGAGTCTGCCCCCACGTGGCCTGGCGTTGCCACAGCACGTGAGAGACAGTCCGCCACTACATTGTGTTTGCCTGCGACATACTGGATATCGGTGGTGAACTCCGATATTGCGGCTAGCTGTCTTTGTTGTCGGCCTGACCAAGGTTCTGAGATCTTGGCCATCGCAAAAGTTAACGGTTTGTGGTCCACGAAAGCGGTGAAACGCCGCCCTTCCAGCCAGAACTGGAAATGGTGGATGGCCAAGTGTAGGGCTAAAAGCTCCCTGTCAAACGCGCTGTATTTACGCTCGTTATCGCGCAGGGATTTGCTAAAGAACGCGAGAGGCTGCCAGGTCCCTGCCACACACTGTTCAATGACTGCCCCCACCGCTAGGTCCGAAGCGTCGGTGGTGAGCACCAAACGGGCTGTTGGAACCGGGTGCGCTAACAAAACGGCGCTTGCAAGGGCTGATTTGACCTGGGAGAAAGCGCGCTCCCGCTCCGGAGACCATTCGACCTTATTAGTGGGTTTTTGTTTTTTTAGTACCGCGTACAGTGGCTGCATAAGCCGCGCTGCGCTCGGAAGAAACCGGTTGTAAAAATTAACCATTCCTAGAAACTCCTGCAGCACTTTTATCGTTTGAGGTCGGGGAAAATCTGTTATCGCGCGCACTTTCTCAGGCAGGGGAACCGCTCCCTGTGGTGAGACGCGGTGCCCCAAAAAATCGATTTGCGCCACCCCGAACTGGCACTTCGCTGGGTTAATTATCAACCCGTGCTCTGCCAGTCTCCGAAAAACTGCTGTGAGGTGGGTTTCATGTTCGTCCTCGGACGTGCTGGCTACCAATATGTCGTCTAAATAGACGAACACGAAAGGCAGGTCGCGTAAAACAGCATCCATCATGCGTTGGAAAGTTTGCACGGCGCCCTTTAACCCAAACGGCATGCGCAAAAACTCAAAAAGCCCAAACGGAGTTATTACCGCGGTTTTGGGAATATCCTGCGCGCGCACGGGGACTTGGTGGTAGCCGCGCACCAAGTCTATTTTAGAAAAAATGCACGCCCCCGCCAAATGAACTGAGAAATCCTGGATGTTCGGAATCGGGTAGCGGTCGTGTGCTGAGACGTTGTTCAACCTGCGGAAATCGCCACAAGGTCGCCATGAGCCATCAGCCTTTGGGACCATGTGTAACGGGGAAGCCCAGGGGCTGTTCGAGCGTCTAATTATGCCCAGTTTTTCCAGGTTGGCAAATTCCTCGCGCGCTATTGCCAGTTTAGCTGAGTCCAAGCGCCGGGCTTTTGCAAAAACGGGCGGCCTAGTGGTGGTGATAAAATGTTCCACCCCGTGTTTGGCCACTGTCACCGAAAACTTTGGAACTGTGAGTGCTGGAAAGTGAGTGAGCAGAGCATGAAACTTACCACCGGCAGCTGTGACGTTGGCATGTGCAGTCGGCGGAGCCACCCGAGCTGTGCAGTGGTTAGAATGAAAAGAAAGTGCATTAACCAGACGTCTATTAGCAAGATCAACCAATAAACCATGTGAGCACAAAAAATCAGCCCCTAACATGTTGAAACTGACTGCTGCTACAATAAAGGTCCACTCGAATGAACGGCCCTGTAAGGACAGACGCATGGTCCTCTCACCGAATGTCTTAATCGCTGAGCCATTCGCTGCTGATACTGACACCCAGGGAGCTTTGGACGGCATCAGCCGTTCCGTGTAGGTAGGCGTGACGAAACTCAGCTGGGAGCCCGTGTCCACGAGGAATTGTTTCCCCGAGTGTGCATCTGTAAGGTAAAGCAGCTTATTTTCTTCTCTGAGGGATGCAGCTGCTACCGGCCCCCCGGTCTTGGCGTTTCCCTGACGCTTGAAACGGCACGGTGGGAGACATCTGTGCGCCCTCTCCACAAAACGGCGGTGGTAGAAACACAGGCAGTCTTCAGTTCCGCGTCGCCTGACGCCTGTCACCGCCGTCGTCGGTTCGTCTGGCGCCGCCACCTCTGGCTCCAAACCATCTCCGGGCACCGTCCTCTGCTCAGCTGCCGCGGCCGAAACCGCACTCCGCTTGTGGGCGTCGACGAGTCGCTGCGCCTCCTTGCCGAGCCCATGGTAGTCCCGCTTGGCCAAGCGGGGTGAGTCTGCCAGGGTCACTCTCACTGCTGGCGGCAGAGTCCGGAGGAAAAGGTGGGCGAAGATAAATTCGCCATCCTCGGAGTCTTTCAGTCTCAGCATCTTCACCATCAGGTCTGCCGGTCTGTCGTTCTCCGACTCCGTCAACTCTAGAAGCCCCTCTGCTCGCTGTTGCACCGAGGGGGTGAAATGGCTGATCAGCGCCTCCTTCAATGCGCTGTACTTGTCAGTGTCCGGTGGGTGGTTAACCAGATCTTCCACCCTCTGGACCGTGTGACTGTCCAGCTTCGCCACCACATGGTAGAACCTCGCTTCATCCTTTGAGATTCTCCGGAGGTTGAACTGCGCCTCGACCGCGCTAAACCAGGAGCGCGGGCTGTGCTGCCAGAAATCGGGCAGCTGGAGCGTGGAGGCAGCCATCAGACTGGCCTCTGATGAGCTCCGCTCGGGAGAATTCTCCCTGCTCATTCTTTGTCGTGGGTCACCAGTGTGGAAGATGTGTTCAATGACGAGACATGAGTGTATTTCTCAAGTTCGGCTTTATTGCAGAACACAATCATCCAACATTCTCAAAAGCAAGAAGAGGCAGAATAATATTACAGCACACTCTTATACCTCTGGGGGATTAAGAACTCAAGTCACATGGTGCTTCTGCAAACATTCAATCACAATGCAAGTCTCTGAAGATTCACCATTGTCTCTTATTCTCCGGTGCTCCGGGAAACCCCCCAGGGCCTCCTCTGAGACAAGGGCCCGACTTCACACCTCCTCGCCATCTCCTGTCGGCCCCCGTCGGTCCAGACACTTGTTCTTCCAGACGTGAAGCCCCAATCCACATAAGCCATACATTTGTGGGAGATATGAGCCAGACATATGTGCCACACTCTTGTGGGAAATATGAACCAAACATATGTGCCACAGTCATATGTTTTCATGGTCAAGGAATCTGAAAACGTACACACAAACACTGTATGGGAGGAACTGTGCCCGCCATTATGGAAAATGCCATTTTCCAGAATAACTACTGAACCACTAATCCTATCATTGTCAATCCAATTGCTAGTCATATGTTTTCATGCTCAAGGAATCTGAAAACGTACACACAAACACTGTATGGGAGGAACTGTGGCCGCCATTACGGAAAATGCCATTTTCGTCAATGACTACTGAACCACTGCTTGTCATATTGTAACGTGCTGCTCGACATGGCGACGTCCCACCGGGAGATTCAAACTCACGCCTCCCGCTCCGGAGTCCCGCACCCTACCTGTGTCGCCAATAGGGTCAACCCACTTGGCAAGCCAAGTAGGGTGCTCATATTGAGTTCGCTACACTACTCCCCTCTGGTTCTCGACATCGTCCCGATGTCAGCGCCCCATTACTGCTTTGGACAGGAGATCCCACTTCTGACACCAATGTAACGTGCTGCTCGACATGGCGACGTCCCACCGGGAGATTCGAACTCACGCCTCCCGCTCCGGAGTCCCGCACCCTACCTGTGTCGCCAATAGGGTCAACCCACTTGGCAAGCCAAGTAGGGTGCTCATATTGAGTTCGCTACACTACTCCCCTCTGGTTCTCGACATTGTCCCGATGTCAGCGCCCCATTACTGCTTTGGACAGGAGATCCCACTTCTGACACCAGTGTAACGTGCTGCTCGACATGGCGACGTCCCACCGGGAGATTCGAACTCACGCCTCCCGCTCCGGAGTCCCGCACCCTACCTGTGTCGCCAATAGGGTCAACCCACTTGGCAAGCCAAGTAGGGTGCTCATATTGAGTTCGCTACAATATGTTTTCATGATCAAGGAATCTGAAGACTGTATGGGGGGAACTGCGGCACTTGGCGGAGGTCTGCGCTCTCCGAGTGCTTTTCTAGTTAGTATATGTGTCTATAACTCCACAATAAATGGTCAGGATGCTTGTCAAAAAATACAGGATAAGATCCCAATAGGTTCTAGGAAATATCAAAGACTGATCTGGATCCTGCAAAAAATCCAGATACTGTGATCCAGAACAGGAAATAATAGGGGATCTTTGGAATTTTCATCACTGTAAGGTAACAAATCAAGATGTAAACATACAACAAACACCAAAATATAGCCAAAACACTGAGGAATCAGTAGTGTGCCAGTGGATTTGTTGAATCTTCAAAAGCTATGGAGCTATATCCAGAAGAAAACCGCCATTACCGAAAAAGTCATTTTGTCAATAACTACTGAACTAATAAAGATATCAATGTGAATCCAATTGCTAAAGGTATATTTTGATGGTCAAGGAATCTGAAAATATAGATAAAATAAATGTAGGACTATTATATTTGGGGAACTGAGGTACTTGGCGGAGGTCTGTGCTCTCCGAGTGCTTTTCTAGTTAGCTCAGTAGTTATTGACAAAAATCACTTTTTCGATAATGGCGGTTTTCTTCTGGATATAGCGCCATAGCTTTTGAAGATACAACAAATTCACTGGCACACTACTGATTCCTCAGTGTCTTGGCTATATTTTGGTGTTTGTTGTATGTTTATATCTTAATTTGTTACCTTACAGTGATGAAAATTCCAAAGATCCCCTATTATTTCCTGTTCTGGATCACAGTATCCGGATTTTTTGCAGGATCCGGAGCAGCCTTTGATATTTCCTAGAACCTATTGGGATCTTATCCTGTATTTTTTTGGCAAGCGTCCTGACCATTTATTGTGGCATTATATACACATATGCTAAAAATGGCCCTATCTTGCAATGATAAAGAACCCTTTAAAAAAAATTCCTGGCTCCAGATGGTGATCGGGATCACTCCCAAAATCTAATCATTTCTTCCTTGTCCCATTTCAGACTTGTCCTGAAAATTTTGTCAAAATCCGTTCATAAGTTTTTGAGTTACGTTGGTAACAGACAGACAGACAAACAAACAAACAAACCCCGGTAAAAACATAACCTCCTTGGCGGTAACAATATACCTACCAATGTATTTTGAATATTTACCTAAAATGGCTAAAAATGTTTTTATGCCTCAGATCGTCACAGCTGCCATTCACACACCATTATAGAAAGGCCATTGTTTGGTATTATTTGGAGCTCCATGAACCACGTGACCGGGCAGTGCCGAGTTCAAAACGTGTCGCAACTATCATACTATATGGCTATGGGTATAGCTATCGGTTTAGCATACTTTGTCAGAATCAGCTGTACTGCAGATATGCCACTAACATTACATAATTGCTTACCTTCCGTCAGCTGGGTACCGCGGCCCAGCATACCATGGTGCTATTGTTTACCTTCCGTCAGCTGTGTTGAGCAGGAAATATACAGTATATAACGTATAAATAGACACACTGAAAACGCGCCACATTTTTTGAATCAGCCAATCACAGTGCAGCACCGTCAGCTGTTTCTGTCAGCTGTATGATATAAGCGGAAGCGTATTTCCTGCTACTGCACATGCTGCGCATGTGTAGTAACCCAGGGTATGGTAAAATAGCAGAACACGGGCCACTACTGAAGGAGAGCGCCCCCCCCCCCACCCCTTCCTTCTTTCACAATGGCATGATCCGAGTCTGTCCTCTCATGTGATTGGCTGCATGGTGTGCAGTTCTTGGCTCTTTCCAACGGGATGCAGCTCTTCTTGTTTGGTGGACTTGGCAGACCAGACGTTTTCATTTTCAGAACTGGGGCTATTGGGAAAACATTCGGAGCTTAAGCCCATGAAGCCACCCCCTAAATTTGCATATGCATACAGTCCTGATTTGTGGATTGCTACAGAGATGGTTGTCCTTGTGGAAAGTTCTCTTCTCTCCACAGAGCAACGCTGAAGCTCTGACAGAGCGACCATTGGGTTCTTGGTCACCTCCCTGACTAAGGCCCTTCTCCCCCGATCGCTCGGTTTAGACAGCTGGCCAGCTCTAGGAAGAGTCCAAAGAAATCAATTGTGATGCGCTTTGTGAACAGAAGGGTAAAGAATGACATACTGAGGCAGGCCAGAAAGCTACGGGGAACACAAGTTTACCTAAATGAACACCTGACAAAAACAAATGCTGAAATAGCACGGAAAGCACGGATGCTGAAAAGACAAAATAAGATACAGGCAACCTGGACAAGAAATTGTAGAATTTGGATTAAACTAAATGGAACACCTGAGGAAGCAAAGAGTATAATGATCAGAGATGCTACTGACTTAGATAAATACAGATGAACACTGATTAAGAAAATTATGAGTCAATGATAATCCATATTCACACACACTGTAAGAATAGTTCTTTTGATACACCATGCCAAAGTACTTTAAAAAAATAAGCAAAACAAACAAAAACTTATGACTGACTTGAGTAGACATCAATTATCCCCAGTTGGAGGAAGTCATTTGACACAGAGTGAGGAAACTCAAACTCTGAAAATATGCCATTATGCTGATCATAAACCACAAGAGATGGAGAATGATATTGATCCTGATAACCACTTTAATATTCATAACCACTGTGAATATTACACTGAAAAGCAATTCAAAAGTCAAGTGCAACTAGATGGTAAACTATCAATAATACACTTCAACAGCAGAAGCCTTAACAAAAACTTTCCACAGATCCAGGACTATTTAAAACAGCTAGACAGAAAATTTACTGCTATTGCAGTCTCTGAAACCTGGCTTAATGAAGAGCAGGCTCCCCTGATGGCAAAAGAGGGATATCAGATGTTTCATATTAACAGATCTCAAAAAAAGGGTGGTGGTGTTGCACTGTATATTGATGACCTGTATAGGTGTAAGCTTGTAAATGGAATGTCCTTTGCACTACCAGGGATCTTGGAATGTGTCACTGTTGAGATTGACCAAGATAAAACAAAAAATCTAATTATAAGTTGTATATAAGTTGTATATAGTTGTATAAGTTGTTTTTGTTTTTTTTCCTTCTTGCCTTGAGAGAGAGCAGTCGCATTTTTCTTCCCTCCTCTCCTGCCTTCCTGATCTATTCCCAGCTTTTGCAATGTTGCGTTTTTGTCTGTGTTTAGTCGCTCTTCTTCTGCTGAATCTTAATCTAAACGGAAATTATGGATTTGGAAGCGGCTTAAATGTGCTATTGTCACTATTTTTCAACAAGAATTGGGCCAAGGGGGAGCCCAAGAATTGGAACCTACGAGGAGACTCATGGACATTGGAATTCATGCGTCTGTGGAAACATTATTGGTTATGATCTCAGGACTTCTATTTTTGGCTGTGGAGTTCCCTGATGCATCAGAAATTGAAGGAAGGTGAGAGAGCTGATCAAAGCGGACCTGGCAAGCTCCTTCATCAAATTCGACTAGTTGGGGAGGGCACGAGTAGCGGCAAACGGTGAACTGAATGACAGTGATTCAGTGGAGGAATAAATCTGGAGCCCTGTGCTCTCCATGGAAAAACAGTTTAAGCCTGCACATATAATGGAAGCACAGAATTACACGGGTGAGGACAAATTCTATTCTCTGAGTGCACTGTGCTGTTTTTGATTTGATTTGACCTTGTTTGCCCCGTGTTTACATTCCTCCTGATTGAGATAAGCGGAAGGACCGGCTCTTCTACCCAAACAATCGACAATCAGTTGTTGTCGTATCAGCAGATTGGACCCTCAAGGACAATGCCCATGTGCCTTCTGCAAGCAAGAGAGAGAGCAAGAGAGATAGACTCTGGACTCTGGACTTGTTTATAAGTCACATGATTATAACATCTATCCACTGCCAGGAGGCGCCCTCTGCTGCTCACTAACAACTGTTACATTTACACTACACAATGCATACAACATTACATGCATACAATACACTGCCTCTCAACTTGTGAGTGTGATCTCCTGCTAAATGTCTGCTAAATGTGCATTGAGGGTTTTTTTGCCTGCAAATCAAAATTTCGCTCACTTGCCGAGCGTCATTCTGATAAAACATGTTTTTTTCTCTTGCCTATTGTGTCATACCCATTCTCTTTTTCTTTTTTTTCCTTTCTTCTTTATGACTGGCGCCTAGCGGCTGCCCCGGCCTTGGATGCGCTCTGCAGAGCGTGCCCAAATGCCAAGTCACGTTTTGTTACCTTGTATTCATACATGTGTAATGACAATAAAGTTGAATCTCATCATCTCATCATCTCATCATATATAGAACGCCGGGAACTTGCATTGAGACATTCAGAGATAAATTAGTCGAGCTGTACAATAATATTACTAGTAAGAAAATGGTAGCAATTTGTGGAGATTTCAATATTGATTTACTAAATCCACATCAACAAAATGTAATTACAGAGTTCATGAACTCTATGTACAGCATGAGTCTATATCCCACAATAACACATCCCAGTAGAATCACAGTTCACACTGCTACACTTATTGACAACCTGTTTGTCAATGTTATTGATAAGAAAATAGAAAGTGGATTATTGATAAATGATATAAGTGACCACTTGCCAACCTTTGCACTTATCCATGGCCACACGGGGGCCAATACAGAAAAAAATTTTAAAATCGTTCAGATACAAATCACCAAACGCAATCAGTTCTTTTAAAGAGGACTTGCTGAAGCAAGACTGGACAGAAGTCTATGTATCAGATGTAAATGAAGCCTATGACATATTTATAAACATTGTAACCACTCTTTATGAAAAAAACTGTCCATTAGTAAAAAAAATGCTTAAACATAAATTTGCCGATAAGCCATGGCTAACCAAAGGACTACAAAAGGCGTGTAAAAAGAAAAATTTATTATATAAAGCTTTCCTAAAGAAAAGGACAAAAGAAGCAGAGCAGCGGTATAAAACATACAAAAATAAGTTAACATATATAATAAGATGTAGTAAAAGACACTATTACAGAAAAGAACTGGAGAAAAACAAAGACAATATTAAAAATACATGGACAATACTTAACAGTATCCTTGGAAATAAAAGCAGAAATACAAGCAACCCAACCAATATTCCAAAAAATAATAAAACGACTCAGAGTGTGAATGTAGCTTCACCTGCAGATGAATTTAATAACTTTTTTGTTAACATTGGTCCTAATTTGGCTCGAGAAATACCCACTACGGTGCCTACAGGTGATACAATATGCAATAACACTGCTATAAAAGACTCCATTTTCATAAAGAACACAGACGAAAGAGAGGTCATTGAAATTGTTAAATCGTTTAAAAGTAAAACATCTACGGACTGTGATGGTATTGACATGCTCTTAGTCAAAACAATTATTGAATGCTTAGTAAAACCACTGACGTATATCTGTAACCTGTCTCTCCAAACAGGTATATTTCCCAATGCAATGAAAATAGCTAAAGTAATTCCGATATACAAGACGGGTGACAGAGGGGAATTCTCAAACTATAGACCAATTTCACTATTGCCGCAATTTTCCAAGATACTTGAAAAAATATTCTATGAGAGAACTGACAACTTCATACTGAAGAATAATTTATTGTGTGAGCAGCAATACGGGTTCAGACACAAGAGGACAACTGCATTTGCTCCAATGGAATTTATAGAAAAAATATCAACAGCCATTGAAAATAAAGAGTATTCAGTTGGAGTATTCCTGGATCTTAAAAAAGCATTTGATACAGTAGATCATAATTTATTATTAAAGAAACTACAAAATTGTGGTATTAGAGGGGTAGCACTGTCCTGGTTAAGTAGTTACTTAAAGAATAGATATCAATATGTATGTGTTAGTAACAAAAACTCACAGTTACTGAAGGTTACTTGTGGAGTCCCACAGGGTTCAGTTTTGGGGCCATTATTATTCAATATGTATATAAATGATATATGTAAAGTTTCAGAAAAAATTGACTTAATATTGTTTGCCGATGACACTAATCTATTATGCAGTGGAAACAATTTGGAACAACTTCTGGATACACTCGGAAAGGAATTAGGAAAGCTTAAACTGTGGTTTGATTCAAACAAATTAAAGCTCAATTTAAGTAAGACAAAATTTATAGTCTTAAACAACCATCACAACAACTCAGTACCTAAACTCAGTGTAAATGGTGTAGAGATTGAAAGGGTATCTGAAACTAAATTTCTTGGAGTAATAATTGATAATAAACTGTGTTGGAAGTCACATATTAATTATATTAAAGGTAAAGTATCCAAATCAATTGCAATATTACACAGAGTGAAATATTTGCTGAATCAACCCACACTATATACCTTGTATCATTCATTAATACTCCCATACATGACATATTGTAATGAAGTATGGGGAAATACATATAAAACAAACATACATCCACTCTTTATGCTTCAAAAGAGAGCTATTAGAATAATAAACAAAGCAGCTTACAGGGAACCAACAAACCCACTTTTTCTTAAACTAAAAGCTCTCAAGTTGAAAGATCTGGTTGACTTTAAAACTGCAATAATAATGTTTAAAGTGAAGAATTTATCACTGCCCGCAAATATCCAAAAGTTGTTCCAAATAAGGGAGAAACAATATCATTTCAGAGGAACATGTATATTTCAAAAGCCTACAGTGAGAACTACCACCAAGCAACACTGTGTTTCAGTGCAAGGAGTCAGATTATGGAACGATTTTGGACCTGAATTAAAATCATGTACAACGCTTGGACAATTTAAACAAAAACTAAAGGAAGAAATACTCCAAACATATATACAAGATGACATGTAAAATCACATAAGGATTGTCATATCCAGTCTGTGTTGTGCTGTTACTTAGTTTTTTTTTTTTGTTTTTTTTTTTGTCACATTTTGTCTTAGCTTTTTTCTGAATTGTAATCGCTCTTGTTTTGTTTTTTCTTTTGAATTCTTGGATGGAATATGGGTGGGCAATATAAGCTGCGGCTTCAGCCATCACCCATTTCGGATAACTTTTGTTGAACTGTATAATCAGAGGAGTTATTGTCTAATTTCACCTTGTCGGATTTTATTTCCCCCTTTTGCTATATTATTCAGTTCCTTTTAACCTGTACTATCCGAAATAAAAGATTCATTCAAGTCCTGGTGGTTCCAAACTTCTCCCATTTACGGATGATGGAGGCCACTGTGCTCATTGGGACCTTCAATGTCATGGGGCTCAGCGTGGTTTGTTCATAACAGTATGCTCTGACCAGTAACAGACTCAGCTGTTATAGTTTGTGGATATCTTTGTGTGTGTGTGTGTGTGTGTGTGTTTCACTCACCTGTTTGTGGAGCTCATCCTGTCCCCAGCACGCCGACCTCCGGCAATCAAAGGGAGATCAGCAGCGGGATCTCCGAGTGTAGAGGAGCAGTGGGCCGCTGAGTTTGTCCAGAGCTTCGTGGATGAAGCTCTCACCTCCCACAGCCCAAAAAAGATCTCGGAGAGTGTGAACTCAGTGACCGTGATTGTCGAGGCGCACCCTGGGTTGTGGAGACATGCCCAGTTCGCGGACTTGTTGGCCACGCTCTCCATGCTGCAACAATCCTTCCCCGAGCTGAGGTGAGGGCCATCTCCAGCGAACGCGGAGCCTACACGGAAGCACGCTCCGTGGAAGATGCCCTGCTTTGCCTACAGTGCGCCCACACCTGCTCCTGCATCATCTGCTCCACAACATTACCATCCAGCTCCAGACCGTCGGAGGAACATCCCCGCCTCTCAGGCAGCAGTTTTTCCTTCACTAAGGTTGAAGACTCCTGCAGCAGTCCCCTCTTCTGGTTTTTCTTCTCCAGTTGTCACGCCAGCTTTTCCTCCGGTTGCTGCTGCCTCTTCCTCCTCCTTGGTGATTCCTCCTGCTGCTGAGGGGATGACCGTTTCTTCCCTGGCTCCACCCGTCACCGTGTCTGCAGGGGCGGCTCCTCCACGTTCCACTGAGAGGCCCACATCCACTGAAGTTATGGAGAGGACTGATTTCCACCCAGCTGCAGCAAAAGACATTGCACCCAGGGAATTCAGGCAAGTGTTTTTCAACTCTCATTCCATTAAACATGAATTATCTTGCCTGATTCCCGGTGGTGAGGCTCAGCCAATGCAGTCCTCTGAGTCCTCACCATCTGCTGCAGCTTTAGACTGTTCACCTGCTCTCTCCGTGTCTCCTCCTTTCCCCCTTGAGTGTCTGCCAGCTCCAGAACTGAGCCGCCAGGCTATGGAGGAGCCTGCGGCCCTGGAAGACCTGGTTCCAGCCTGGCATCGGCTTGGATGGAGGGAGAGCGCTGAGACAGAGCTGACGCCTGTGCTGACGAATGAGCGTCCCCAGGCTTCATCTATGCAGGATCCAGTACCAGCAGGAAGCCAGCCTCCTGTGTCCATGCTGGGCAAGCCACCTGCATGGGTCACATCGCTGGGGGATCCCCGGACTGCATTGACCACCATGCCTGCTGCAGGGGCCACCGCAGCAGAGCCGGAGCTGGACCTCCAGAGGGCCGGGCCTGAGAAACCATTGCCTGGATTGATGGGAGTCCTGAATGGCAGTGGAGCTTAAGATCAGGCAAGTGCTCTCCTCTTTCTTTGTTGTTTCAATTTTGGAGAGATCTTGCCTGGCTCTTGGTGGGGAAAGCAGGTGCAACCACCAGCTGCACCTGAGCTCACCTTGCTGGGCTCCACTGTCGCCAGTGACCCTGACCCTGTTTCTCTGCTTTTCTTGCCTGAGCTTTCCCCCAGGGTCACCGAGGATTGTCCAGCTTTGCTAGAGGTCTCTGTGAGTCCGGCCTCGCTGTCTGAGATCTCCGTGGGTCCAGCTTCCCCTGCCGAGGTCGTCGCGAGTTTGCCATCCCAGCCCAGGACCTCCAAGGGTGCTGCTTCCCTATTGTCTGAGGTCATTGTAGGTGCTCCGTCCCAGCCTGGGACCTCCCTAGGTGCTGCTCCCCCGCTGGATGAGGTCTTCACGGGTGCTCTGTCCTAGCCCGGAACCTCCGTAGGTGCAGCTCCTCCTCAGTCCGGGTCTCCATGGGTGTTGTGTCCCAGTCGGGGACTGTCATGGGTGCTGTGTCCCAGCCTGAAACCTACTTGGGTGCTGCGCTCCAGTGTGGGCCCGCCGTGGGCGTTACGCTCTAGCTCGGGGGACACCATGGGTGCAGCTCTGGCCCAGTCCAGGTCCACCGTGGGTGCAACTTTGACCCAGTCCGGGTCCACTGTGGGTGCAGCTTTGGCCCAGTCTGGGCCCACCATGGGTGCAGCTCCGCTCCAGTCCGGGACCACCGCGGGTGTAGCTCCGCTCCAGCCTGGAGCAACTGTGGGTGCAGCTTTGATCCAGTCCGGAGCCACCGCAGGTGCAGCTCTGCTCCAGCCCGGAGCCACCATGGGTGCTGCGATATCCCAGTCCAGGACCACTGAGGATGCTACTGGCCAGCCCGAGGGCGTCGTGGTTCTCCCTCCTCTGATGGACGCCATCATGGTTCCCCCTCCTGTGCCGAACGTTGTGGTGGTTCCCCCTCCTCTGCCAGATGCTGTTGTGGTTCCCCCTCCTCCGCCTGAGGCCGTCGTGGTTCCCTCTCCTCACCCTGACCTTGGCATGGGTCTCTCGACTCCTCCATCTGGCTCACCGCTGGTTCTTCCCATGGAGCAGCTGCCTCCTGGGCCACCCTATCTGTTCAGGTGGTTAAAGAACTTTGGCAGACCACCCAACAGACTGTGCCGCGGGGTTGGGTGGCCCACGTTCTTTGGTAGGACACCCGACTCTTTCCATCATGCCATCTGCCGGGCCTGGGACTTTGACCGCCCACCTGAACTGTCCAGCTCTTCGGTCCAGGGGGCTTAGGTGGTTGGGGTTTTGCCAGGTGTGGGTCCTGAGCGGGGTTTTGTTTTGTTCCCTCCTAGCCTGTTCCCCCCACCACCCACCCGGGGTGGTTTATTGTTGTGCTCCTTTTGGGGGGGGGGGGCGTTCTTTCCTTTTCTTTTGATGTTACACTGGGGTGTCTGGATTCCACCCCTTGGGAGGGGGGCTTTGTCACGAGGCTGAGCGCGGTTTGTCACCATGATCAGGCTTTTTATTCATTCCTGAGTATTTCCTGTATTTTTCCAGTGTGGTGTTTTATTTTTTTCCAGGTGTGTTTAGGATGTGTTCTTTGTTGTCAATTGTTTTATTATGTTTTCATGTCCTTATTATTATGATGATGATTCTGTCAGTATTTTTAGATTCCTGTTCTATTTTGCTCTCAGTGTTTATATTTTGTTTCCTCATGGCATGAGCTCCACACCCGTTCCGGGAACTCCTACCTTGCCATTATCTCATTTGTGTGCTCTGTGTTTAGTAATTAGGTAAACCTGCCCACTCATGTGATCCACACCCGAGGCCACTTGTTATGATTATTTTCCTGCCCTATTTAAGACGGGCTCTGTGAGTCTCCCATTGTCAGAGCGTCTTCTCATCCAAGCATCTCTGTTGGGACCCCATCCCTGTTCTGACGCGTTCCTTTATGTTTTTGTCTTCTTGCCGTTCTCCTCTATGTGAGTTTATGTTTGAGCATTTTTGGGGATTTTGTGTTTCCTTAATAAATTACCACAAACTGCAGTTCAGCTCTTGGGTTTTTCCTGTCTGGCCTGAAGGGGGGATTCATGACATTCAAATCAGCAGAAATTTTTCTGTTCCCTTCCCCAGATTTGTGCCTTGGGACAATCCTGTCTCGGAGGCCTACAGACAATTCCTTTGACTTTATGCTTGGTTTGTGCTCTGACATGCACTGTCAACTGTGGGACCTTATATACTGTAGACAGGCGTGTGCCTTTCCAAATCATGTCCAGTCAACTTAATTTACCACAGACGGACTTCAATTAAGCTGTATAAACACCTCATGGATGATCAGTGGAACTAGGATGCACCTGAGCTCAATATTGAGCTTCATGGCAAAGACTGTGAATACTTATGTACATGTGATTTCTTAGTTTTTTTTATTTTAATAAATTTGCAAAAATCTAAAAAAAAAAAAAAATTCATGTTGTCATTATGGGGTATTGTGTGTAGAATTTTGAGGAAAAAAAATGAATTTAATCCATTTTGGAATAAGTCTGTAACATAACAAAATGTGGAAAAAGTGAAGCGCTGTGAAAACTTTCCGGATGTACTGTACATGAGTGGCTAAAGAAAAAGGAATCATTCAAGGGTAAATGCTGGCGCTGGAAAACAGGGAACTTAAATAATATAAATTAAGCAAAAAGATAATAATGGTGCAAATACAGTTGTGTGAAAAAGTGTTTGCCCCCTTCCTGATTGCTCATTTTTTTGTATGTTTGTCACACTTAAGTGTTTCAGATCATCAAACAAATTTAAATATTAGACAAAGATAACACAAGTAAACACAAAATGCAGTTTTTAAATGAAGGTGTTTATTATTAAGAGGAAAAAAAACCCCAAACCTACATGACCCTGTATGAAAAAGTGATTGCCCCCTAAACCTAATAACTGGTTGGGCCACCCTTAACAGCAACAATTGCAATCATGCGTTTGCAATAACTAGAAATGAGTCTTTTACAGCACTGTGGAGGAATTTTGGTCCACTCGTCTTTGCAGAATTGTTGTAATTCAGCCACACTGGAGGGTTTTCGAGCATAAACCACCGTTTTAAGGTCATGCCACAGCATCTCAGTTGGATTCACGTCAGGACTTTGACTAGGCCACTCCAAAGTCTTCATTTTGTTTTTCTTAAGCCATTCAGAGGTGGACTTGCTGGTGTGTTTTGGATCATTGTCCTGTTGCAGAACCCAAATGCGCTTCAGCTTGAGGTCATGAACAGATGGCTGGACATTCTCCTTCAGGATTTTTTGGTAGAAAGCAGAATTCAGGGTTCCATTTACCACAGAAAGTTTTCCAGGTCCTGAAGCAGCAAAACAGCCCCCAACCATCACACTACCACCACCATATTTTACTGTTGGTATGATGTTCCTTTTCTGAAATGCTGTGTTACTTTTATGCCAGATGTAATGGGACACACACCTTCCAAAAAGTTCAACTTTGTCTCGTCAGTCCACATTTTCCCAAAAGTCTTGGGGATCATCAAGATGTTTTCTGGCCAAAACTGAGATGAGCCTTTATGTGCTTTTTTGCTCAGCAGTGGTTTTCATCTTGGAACTCTGTCATGCAGGCCATTTTTGTCCAGTCTCTTTCTTATAATGGAATCATGAACACTGACCTTAACTGAGGCAAGTGAGGTACAATTCTTTGGATGCTGTTGTGGGGTCTTTTGTGACCTCTTGGATGAGTCGTTGCTGTGCTCTTGGGGTAATTTTGGTCGGCCGGCCACTCCTTGGAAGGTCCACCACTGTTCCATGTTTTCTCCATTTGTGGATAATGGCTCTCACCGTGGTTCACTGGAATCCCAAAGCTTTAGAAATGGCTTTATAACCTTTTCCAGACTTACAGAGCTCATTTTGTTTCTCATTTGTTCCTGAATTTCTTTGGATCGCGGCATGATGCTTTTGAGGATCTTTTGGTCTACTTCACTTTGTCAGGCAGTCCTACTTAAGTGCTTTCTTGATTGAGAACAGGTGTGGCAGTAATCAGGCCTGGGTGTGGCTAGAGAAATTGAACTCAGCTTTCCAAAGATGTGATCATCCATCCATCCATCTTGTTCCGCTTAATCCTTGTATTAATCCATGATTAATCCGCTTAATCCATGAACTTGTATCCTCCAGGATACAAGTTCATGTCAACATTTTTTGTGGGGACAATTAAAATAAATTTCTTCAACAATTTTGTTTTCTTGTAAATCTGTAAATTTTTCGTTTTTCGTTTCGGTACACCCTGCCTCTGTACCCTGCCTCCGCGAGAGGCAGGGTACACCCTGGACTGACTGGACAGATTGCCAGTCCATCGCAGGGCCAACACAGAGAGGCACACAACCATTCACTCTCACAGTCAAACCTAAGGACAATTTAGAATCCCCAGTTTGATGCCAATTAACCTAACTTGCATGTTTTTGGCATGTGGGAGGAAACCGGAGAAATCCCGGAGTAAACCCACGCAGACACCGGGAAAACATGCAAACTCCACACAGATCACTGTTGGTCGGGGGCTGGGATCGAACCCAGAATCCCCCAGCCAAGGGTGAGTTGCTGTGCTGCTGCAGTGTTAACCACTGCGCCACCGCGCTGCCCCTAAGATGTGATATGCCACAGTTAATTTATGTTTTAACAGGAAGGGGGGGGGGGTCACTTTGGGCCATGGCTCACACAGGGCCATGTAGGTTTGGATTTTTTTTTTACCCTTAATAACAAACAACTTCATTTAAAACTGCATTTTGTGTTTACTTGTGTTATCTTTGTCTAGTATTTAAATTTGTTTGATGATCTGAAACATTTAAGTGTGACAAATATACCAAAAAAATGAGAAATCAGGAAGGGGGCAAACACTTTTTCATACATCTGTAGTTCACAAACAACAGAAAGCATGGACCTGGTTGGAAACCATGTTCATATATGATGTGCCCCCCCCCCCCCCCCATCCTTAAGGGCGGATTCCAAATGCCCCCAAAAGAACAACAAGGAACACCAAAACGGGCGGGTGGAGGGGGACAAGGACTGGAGGGAAAGATTCGATATGAAAACAAACCAAAAATATTTCGTCGGGTGGTCGGCCGGAGTCCCAAGACCACCAACAGGAGGAATATGGCACATTTGGTGGCCTACCAAAGTCCATGGACCACCAGACGGAGAAACATGATATGTCAGGAGGCCTACCAAAGTCCAAGGACCACCAAACAGATGAGCACAACGCATCTGGTGGCCTACTAGAGTCCAAGACCCACCAGACGGATCAACAAGATTGGTTGGGGGGTCGCCCAAAGTCCATAGGCCCCCAGATCAAGAACATGGTGAGTCTGGCGGCCTCCTCATGTCCATAAACCACCACAGAGAAAATTATGGTGCTGCAGGAGCTTTAAGTTCAGGATCCAGCAGTTGGGGAGCGCTGACCTCAAACAATGATGATGAAGCGACCTGCTCCGATGACGGTGGTGTGGACTGCTCTAACAGACAGGGTGGAGTGTACTGCTCCGATGATGAAGGCTGGCGAATGGCGAGCCCAGATGAAGACAATGAAAGCTGGTGAACGGCAAGCCCAGACGAGGACGATGAAGGCTGGCATACAGTGAGCCCTGATGAGGATGATGAAGGCTGACGAGTGACACGCTCAGGAGCCAGGAATTCCATTCCTGAAACAGCCACCTCAGATGGGGAAGAAAAAACACATGCTGCTGTTGAGTCCACACAACAAACGTCCACAGCAGAAACCGGTGGAGAGGACCCAGAGGCAGATGGGAACTGCACTTGGGTCCTCCCACCAGGAGCAAGGCAAGCCTTTTTAAAAACAGGTATTAAAAATAAGAGAAAAAGCACTTGCCTTAACTCCTGGTCCCCCGCTGCTGGGATGACAGTCTCTGGCGAAGCTGCAGGTGATGTGATGACCTCAGGAGACACTGTAGGAGCAGTGGATGAGGTGGTCCAAAGCTCAACTGTGGGTGAGGTGATCCGAGGCTGAGCAGCAGAAGACAAGACAGCAGTAGAGGAGCTCTGGAGCGGAGAAGCTGATGGAGCAGATGAGGAGCTCTGGAGCGAAGAAGTTGATGGAGCAGCAGATGAGGTGGAGGCAGCTGATGGATCACCAGATGACAAGCTCAGGAGAGAGGAGAGGGGAGAAGCAGATGACAGCAGGAAAATGGGGGTAGTAGCAAAAACAAGAAGTCAGAGTTTAGCAGCAGTGGGTAGTGGCTGCTGAAGCTCCTCACTGGGAACAAGGCAAGACTTCTCACTATTAAATTTTAAAAAAATGAGAAAAGAGTACTTGTTTCGATTGTTGCTCTGCTGCCGCTGAGGCTGCCCCTACTGTAGAAACTGCCATTGCAGAACCAGATGAATCACTCCAGGTGGCTGCAGTGACTGCCTGGCAAAGAGCTGCTGAGCGGCGGTGATGAGCTGGAACTGGAGTGTGGCGAGGGACTGAGATTATAGGAACCAGGGGACACTTAATCATCGGCACAGGCTCAATTGTGGAAGCCAGGGGATGTTTGAACGTTGGCACAAGCTTTTGTGGTGCCGGAACTGGCGAGCAGCGAGGGACGGAGGTTGTAGAAGCCAGGAGATGCTCAATCATCGGCACAGGCTTCCAGGAGGAAGAGGAGGGAACCTGGAGAAGTTCCACCATTGGCACAGGCTCACAAATGGGAAAAAAGTCTCTCACCAGTCCGGAAAATGTCCTTCGTAGGATTAAGATGAAGAGGAACAGACCAAACAGTCTGGTGTGGCTCCGCAGGCTGAGATTTGCCTCCAAACACTCAGCCGCGCCAGCCGGAAAATTGAGAGCTGTCTCCGGAGATGTAAAAGCCTGGGCGTCAGAGACAAACTCCTCCAAGGCTCGGACTGCCCAACTCTCATCCTCCTCCAAAATGAAGCTATTAGTGCCTACAGAGTCTACTTTTGGCTGGAACATACTGTCATGGGCTGCCTCCAGCTGACAGTAAATTGACTACTTTACGTGAGCATGGTGTAAGGTAAACGAGGATTTATTCCATAACAGAAGATGATAAGGACATTAAGACAGGCTGAGCTGCCAAATAAAACATAAACTTAAGTTTAACTAAATGATAAACAAAGATGGGCACCAGAGGTACAACCCTTACATGATCTGCACTACGACTAACACAATGTTCCAGCACCAGGCAACAGAAAAGGATGGCTAATAAAGGAAATGGATGATTACTAAACACAAAACAGGTGAGGCTAATCAGGACCAACAGATAACCGTGGATCAGCTACAGGGGAGGGAGACAGGACGGGTGGGGCTGTGTAAATAATGGACACCGGGGAGCGAGAGAATGATACGAAACATACTAAACAAAACTACAGAACATGATTAGGGACAAGATAATGAAAAATAAACACAATGATCAACCAAGGCTAAGGCAGGGGACCACAGGGAAAACATACAGTATGTGAGTGGCTAAAGAGAAAGGAAACATTCAAGGATAAATGGTGGTGCTGGAAAACAGGAAACTTAAATAATATAAATGATAACATAAAGATAATAGTGGTGCAAATAGTTCACAAATATAAAGTGTGGACATGGTTGGAAACCATGTCCAGATATGACAGAGTCGTTCTTTTGAGGATATGAAAGAAAATCAAATATTTATTTTTTTTATATTTTTTATAAAAGAACTATATATTAAATTGGGTATCCTTTTTTTTATTAGATTTAAGATATGACATACACATTCCAGCATATTAAAACATATCAAAGTTGTAATATAATTTTATACAGTTCATTCAAGATTTGAACATATGCATTTGGTTGACTATAACTTAAGTTCCATACATATCATCAGACTTGATTGGAAAGTAATGAAAATTACCACAATGTACAAAATGAAGCACTAAACATTTTATCATACAGTACAGCATATTATCTAAAGGTTATTTTAGAATCATACCAGTGCAGCTCAAAAAAATTGCTAAAAAGTTAATTCAATTTAAGAAGTTAAACTTTCATATTTTCTGTTTACATAAATAAAATGAGCCATTTCAAACTTTGTTTCAAATTTTGATTATATTATTTATTATATTGTATCTTAATTCTTTGAGTTAAATTACTGAATTCAAATTTTTCGAGATGCACTAGTGATATTACAAACAGGATATTTCTATTTTTTTTTTTAGAAAGGGGGCTGGGACATAGAGGTCTCCAACAGAAATAGACATTATAAAAGAATAAGCTTTATTGTCATTGTAAAGTTGTACAGTACAACAAAATTGTAGGAGCTCCACCTGGCTACTGCGCAATGACTGAAATAAAAATAGCCCAGGATTATGGAAATATACACAGGTACGGTAGGGGCTTCATGGATGAAACAATGTACATAAAAGTGCGGAGTGCAGAATACACAATTGAACACATGATTAAATAAAATAGCCCAGGATTATGGAAAAATACACACAGGTATGGTAGTGATTCCACGGATGGGTCAATATACATGAAAGTGTGAAGTACAAAGACAGGTGTGTTATTGTGATAATTAAAAAGGTCCTCAGTTCTGTGCATGTGAGCTTTTGGGGGAGGGAGTGGGGCCTCTGACTGTTTGCAGTCCTGATGGTCCAGGAGAAGAAAGTGTTTGTTAGTCTGGAGATGTGGGGCCTAAACCATCGTCCAGAGGGAAGCGGGTCAAACAGGTGGCAGGCAGGATGTAAGGGGTCTCCTGTAATGGCCTTGATCTTTCTGAGACAGGAGGATCTGGAGATATCCTCCAGGGAGGGCAGAGGGCAACCACTGATTTTTTGGGGGCATTGTTGATGATCTTCTGAACAGCCTTCCTGTTTTCAGCCCTGGAGCCGGTGTACCACACACTCAAACACTAGGTGAGCATCCTCTCCATTCAGGAAAGCTCCACTTTAAGGAAATATTATAATTCTCAGTCTTTGTGCTTAACTGAAATGTTTTGCTTGTGGTATTAAAATTTGTGTGTGTGATTTTTATTTCTTGTTTGTTCTGCTATGGATAAATGAGATTATGATGGATTAGCTGGTCATTTTTATGTGACGTTGTAGTCTATCTGGAAAAAACCTGTCCTACTGACCAGTGACAACCAGGTATTCTTGTTGGAAATCATGGCTGCAGAGTTTGACCCATGTGTAACATTTACATTACAGCTAAAAGTTCTACAAAATAACTCATAAAAAACAACTCTTTAAATAAAAATCTAAAAATGTTACAGTGCCTCACCTGGGTGGGTTTTGATATGTTGAGTATAATTGGCATGACTGGTAAAACATTTTCCACATGTTTCACAAGAAAACTGGATCTCACGAGTATGAGTTCTCATGTGATGAGTCAAACCAGAACGATGAGTGAAACATTTCCCACAAAATTCACAAACATATGGCTTCTCGCCTGTGTGAGTTCTTATGTGATTTGTCAAACCAGAACGATCAGTGAAACATTTCCCACAATACTCACAAAAGTATGGTTTCTCTCCTGTGTGAATTCGCATATGACGAGTCAAATTAGGATGTTCATTGAAACATTTCCCACACTTTTCACAAGAAAAAGGCTTCTTCCCTGTATGTAATCTCATATGCCTAGCTCGCATTCCACTAGCTGAGAAACTTTTCCCACATATTTTACAAGAAAAAGGCTTCTCACCTGTGTGGGTTCTTATGTGGGAAGTTAGTCTGCCATTAGTTGCAAAGCATTTCCCACACGTTTTACAAGGATAAGGTTTCTCACCAGTGTGGATTTTCATGTGAGTAGATAGGTTATCATTAGTTGCTAAACTTTTTCCACATGTATTGCAAGAATAAGGCTTTTCACCAGTGTGACTTCTCATATGTACAGTCAGGGAAGTTCTTCCAACAAAAGATTTCCCACATGTTCCACAAGAATATGGCTTTTCACCTGTGTGACTTTTCATGTGCTGATTCAAACCAGAATAACTAATAAAATGCTTCCCACATGTAGTACAAGAATACAGCTTCTCACGTGTATGAGTTTTCATGTGTTTAGTTAACCTATAGCTAAAAATGAAACTTTTCCCACATGTTTCACAAGAGTATGGCTTTTTCCCTGCATGGATTCTCATGTGGTCACTTAAGAATTTACTCTGACTGAAATGTTTTCCACACATTTCACAACAATATTGCTTGCTGCCTGTGTGAATTTTCATGTGAATAGATAGATAATCATTTCGAGTGAAACATTTCCCACATATTTCACAGGAATATGGCCTCTCACCTGTGTGGGTTATCATATGATTTCTCAAATTACGTTTCTCACAGTAACCTCTTCCACATTTAGGGCAACAATAAGGCTTCTCACTCATGTGAGTTTTCATGTGAATTTTCAAATATTTATTTAGAGTAAATCCTTTCCCACATGTTGTACAAGTGTACGGCTTCTCTCCTGTGTGGCTTTTCATGTGGTCAGTGAACCCCTGCTTATAGGTGAAAGTTTTTCTACATGTTGAGCAACAATATGGCTTCTCCCCTGTATGGCTTATCATGTGGCTACTTAATACCTGCTTATATCTGAAACTTTTCCCACATATTTCACAAGCATAAGCCTTCTCCCCTGTATGGATTTTCATGTGTGTCGCTATTGAATCCCTGCATTTGAAAAGCTTACCACATGTTTTACAAGAATATTGCTTGCTGTCTGTGTGAATTTTCCTGTGCTTGGTGAGATACTTACTTAGAGTGAAACGTTTCTCACATATTTCACAGGAATACAGCTTCTCCGCTGTGTGAGTTGTCATGTGCTTTGACAAATAAACACTTCGAGAGAAACCTTTACCACATATGGTACATGAATATACCTTTTCACACATATGAGTTTCCATGTGAGCTGTCAAACCCTTACTTTGACAAAAATGCTTCCCACATGTTATACAAGAATACACCTCTTTACTTGTGTGGATTCTCATATGAACAGATAACATTTTCCTGGTGAATGTTTTTCCACAAAGGTTGCAACTGAGGAAATCTGGATTTGCCACTGTATGGATTGCATGAGGTTTTTTAATTTCAGTATCATTCATAAAGAGTTTTTCACTACCAGTTAATTTTACAGACTTTTCCACTGTATCTTTTTCACACAGATTCTCTGATATCGAGTTGTCTACATTGTTGCTGTGACTTCCGTTTCTATGAACTTTCTCCTTTAGTTCCTGCTGATCCTGTTCAGATGATCCTGGGTTTAATTTCTTACTTTCTTCCTGGTCTTGTCCCTCAGTTACCAACAAACTGTGAGAGAAGAGCTGGTTCTTGTTTAGTTTGGTTTCACTGTAGTCATTTTTCTCACAATTTGGTCTAACTTTGAACATATCTGACTCCTGTTTAATTTCCGGTTGCCCTTCCTGATTACTGGTACATATTTCTGCCTCTTTAACCTGTGCAGCATCTTGTTCATGTTCCACATTGAAGTTCCTACTCTGGTTAAAAATTTTCAGAGCATCAAGAGCCCCCTCCTTACAGTCATGCAACTCTGGGCATTTGTCACAAGTTTCAGAAAAATAAGGTTTCTCTCCCGTGTCAGTTGTCAGAGAGTCGCTTTGAAAGAAAGATTTTCCACATGTTGTTAAAGAATAAGGCTCGTCTCCTGAATGGATTTTGGGGGGTGTAGCCAACGTCTCACTAGATCCGAAACATTTCTCACATGTTTCACAAGAATATGGCTTTTTGTCTGTGTGAATTTTCATATGCTTTGCAAGATAATGCTTTAGAGTGAAGCACTGCCCACACAGTTCACAGGAATACAGCTCATCACTTTTGTGAGTTTTCATGTGAGCTTTCCAGACATCACTTCGAGAGAAACATTTACTACATGTAGTACATGAGTATGGTTTCTCACCCGTGTGGATTCTCATGTGGATCTTTAGCTTTCCTTTATTCATTTTTTTCCCACAAATAGTACAGTCATTTAGCTTTGCTACTGCCGGACTTCTGCAATAATTCTCTAATCCAGACACCTTCATTAAAGTTTTTTCCCTATTGGCATGTTTTACTGACGTTTGACTTGTGTCAGTATTACACTTGCAACTGTTTTGGTGAAGATTCTCCTCTAGTTCCAGCTTGTCATTTTTAGTTGATCCTGGGCTTATTTTCTTACCTTTTCCCTGGTCCTGATGCTCAAATTCAGGGAAGATGTGACAGAGGAGCTTGCCACCGTTTAATTCTGCTTCACAGTGGTTATACTCATAATTAGGGGTAGCAAAGAAAGTATCAGTCTCTTCCTTCAGTTTAATCTGATCTTTCTCTTGACCGATGCATAGTTCATAATCTTCCTCTTTAACCTGTGGAGTATCTTGTTCCTTCTGGCTCAGACTGGAATTTGTCTCTTGACTGCAGAGCTGCTGGGCTCTGAGAATCTCCTCCTCTTCTGCTTCACAGATATGTAGCTGTGGGGTTTCTAGAGGGACAAATACACAAGAAAAACACTGCTAATAGAACCCAACTTTATTTATATAATACAAATATTTATATAATACAAAAATACAACATTAGTGATCTCCAGGCACTTAAAACTGATGGCAAATAGGGGTGCCTCATTTCTTGATATGAAAAAGCATTCAGTAGCATACCAAACTTGATCAAGTAGGTAATGCCAGCAAAACAACTAATCACAGTCGATATGCCGCCCACTCCCGATGAAGATAAAATTTAAATATTAGCGGTGGAAGAAAAATGAAATGAAAGAAAAAACATCTGGCAAACATGACATCCTGGTGAGTGAAGAAGAGGAGGAAAATATGTCAACTGCTCAGGAAGAGATAATATCAACAAAAGGGCTCAAGTGATCAAAAGTGTGGAAGTGGTTTGGTTAACCCCACTGACAGCAGGAGCATTAGTGTTAGGTGAAATATTCTTCAGTGACGGAGGACTCAAGGTTTTTCCCAGTTTCTTGTCTCAGGAGGGTAATGACTTGGTCTCGTCCTCGGTCTCCTGAAGCCAAGTCATAACCCTCCCAAGATGAGGCCAACGATGAGGATGGCCTCGAGTCCTCCATCAATGGTATTCTTATATCTCTGTGCGCCAAAAGGCCTTGTTCCAGTGATGGACTGAACTGTACTAGTGAAATCACAGGTAACTGTTGGTGTCATACATGCTTGGGGGACACTAGCCTTATCCTGAGACATGCTGAACCCATGTGGGGTTTTGTTTTATGGTGGGAGGGAATGTTGTAGGTCTGCAGTGATTACTTGAATAATTCGAGTAACTCAATTACAAAAATTCCTTGATTCAAAAATCTATCATTTGAAGCTTCGTTTAACATAGCACTTCCAGTCCATATGACCTCCGTCCGGCCACGCAATGTAAACAAGACACAGGTTTGTTTAATGGCACGATGTCAAAGCCACAGAGCAATGGCAAAAAGAAAAAGTCAGAGAAAACGACAAAAAGTATCACAAGTCTGGGATCATTTCAAGCTCAAATTGAAGGAAAACATTGTGCAGTGTGTACATAAAGCCGAGCAGCAAGCTAGCATACCATAACGTCGTTGTTACAGTGTCTCGGCAGACAGCATCCAACCACATGCACGGGTAGCACACCCAAGACAAGGTACATGATTGAAATTTTAAATTAAGATGAATAGAATGTAGTCAGCTACGCTAATTATGCTTATACGGCCAAAGAACAGCTATGTTGCAAATTGAAGCTAATGCTACAAAACGGAACTTTATGGTGTAATGTAATGTTTAAAGTTAGGTTCTATGCAATACAATAAGCATTGCAATAAATGTGTACCTTTGTTATTGAGTGTCTAGTACAATTACTACTGCTCCTTAGGGAAAAAATTTCCACACATGTTGGTCGATGCAAGTTTCTTCAATACAAAAAAATAAATAAAAAAGTATCCAATTACTTGAATAATGGTTTGATTACAGTGACAAATTACTCAATTACTAAAATAATCAACAGCTGTAGCTCTAGAATGTTGTGTTTTTTGCATGGGGTTGTCCTGTGTGGAGGTTTCCCTCCTTTAGTCGGTTGGTTTTTATTTGCCCATTTTGCTCCATTTTAGTTAAAACCCACAATGTACCCAGCCCCCTATTCCTTCCCCTTTTAACCTGGCTACAATTTCTATTGTTGTGTCCCCTCATCCTTTAGATTACATGGGAAACATGACAATTTGGAGGATCATCCAGGATTCAGCACCCTCCATTGAATTAGGGGAGGAAGTAAAGATCACCTGCTTCTAGGAACGTTGGCAGTTAGCTGACGTCATTGTGAAAAGAGCTTATTCTGACAAGTTATTAAAAAAAATAAACAACTTCTGGCCTGGATCAACAAGTTCCACATTTAAGGACAGCTTTTTAAAGACTCACAGTATATTCTCTAACTTTTTTTTTTTACCTGTTTTAGTCTCCCAATGACTCTTTAACATCAGAGAGTCATCATCACCTCTGTTTGGCAGACGTCTCTTCTTTGGTCTGGGTTCTTCTTCAGTTGATCCCAAGTCTGTGTGCCAGCTTCCTTCCTCATTTTTGATCTCAGAATCAGCAGAGTTGTGAAAAAGCCTCTCCCTGTTTGGTTTGACTTCACTGTGGTTGTTTTCTTCATTTTTAGGAGTCACCATGATGGTATCGGCCTCCAGCTTCACTACTAACAGCTCTCCTACATGACTGGCACATTCTTCTTCCTTTTCCTCTTTAACCCGTTGAGGATCTGGTTTCTCATCTTCAACTTTAATCTCTGGAGAATCTGTTTTTTCTTGGTCCATAACAGAGTTTCTCGCCAGGTTACAGAGCTCCGGCAGACCATCGTCCTTGCTGAAGGCAGGGTGTTGTGGGAAATCTGGAGGGACAAAGAGAACAAAGAAAAGAGCAGCATGATTACAGAATAACAAATAAATGAGTAAATACAGTCCAAATCATTAGAAAAGTTCCAGAAAGTAAGCATGTACACATGCAAGTTTGGTTAACTGGAGACCCTAAAGTGGCCCAAGGTGTGAATGGTGAAGGAACTGGTGCTGCACTGTGGCTGCCTCATCCAGCTAGATTCCCTTAAGCCTTAAGCCTGCTTCATGCTACACCTCTGCTGTCCGCGTACGTGTAACTGAAAACCTCGTGTGATGAAATTTAAGTCATTGTCTCCACTTCGCTAGTGTCCAGAGTGCTCGACTGTGGACGACCACGTGCAGCCCAAATTTTGTGACCGCGCCGCCCGGCCCACAACCTGAACGCGTTGAAAAGCGCATGCGCAAGACTGAACGTCCCATTCACGAGGTGCCGATATCAACACAGCATACATCAGTAGACGAAGAAGACAATGAGGAGGCGGAAAATGAGAATAAAAACATACATGAATCATGCATACAGTGGTGTGAAATAGTGTTGGCCCCTTCCTGATTTCTCATTTTTTTTGTATGTCACACTTAAATGTTTCAGATCATCAAATTTAAATATTAGACAAAGACAACACAAGTAAACACAAAATGCAGTTTTTAAATGAAGGTGTTAATTGTTAAGGGAAAAAAAAATCCAAACCTTCACGGCTCTGTGTGAAAAAGTGATTGCCCCCGAAACCTAATAACTGGTTGGGCCACCCTTAGCAGCAACAACTGCAATCAAGTATTTGTGATAACTGGCAATGAGTCTTCTACAGTGCTGTGAAGGAATTTTGGCTCACTCCTCTTTGCAGAATTGTTGTAATTCAGCCACACTGGAGAGTTTTCGAGCATGAACCGCCTTTTTAAGGTCATGCCACAGCATCTTAATCGCATTCAGGTAAGGACTTTGACTAGGCCACTCCAAAGTCTTCATTTTGTTTTTCTTAAGCCATTCAGAGGTGGACTTGCTGGTGTGTTTTGGATCATTGTCCTGCTGCAGAACCCAAATGCGCTTCAGCTTGAGGTCATGAACAGATGGCCGGACATTCTCCTTCAGGATTTTTTGGTAGACAGCAGAATTCATGGTTCCATTTACCACAGCAAGTCTTCCAGGTCCTGAAGAGGCAAAACAGCCCCAGATCATGACACTACCACCACCATATTTTACTGATGGTATGATGTTCCTTTTCTGAAATGCTGTTACTTTTACTCCGGATGCAATGGGACACACACCTTCCAAAAAGTTCAACTTTTGTCTCGTCAGTCCAAAGAGTATTTTCCTCAAAGTCTTGGGGATCATCAAGATGTTTTCTGGCAAAACTGAGACGAGCCTTTATGTTCTTTTTGCTCAGCAGTGGTTTTTGTCTTGGAACTCTGCCATGCAGGCCACTTTTGCCCAGTCTCTTTCTTATGGTGCAGTCAAGAGTGAGGCCTGCAGTTCTTTTGGATGTTGTTGTGGGGTCTTTTGTGACCTCTTGGATAAGTCGTCACTGCGCTCTTGGAGTAAGTTTGGTCGACCGGCCACTCCTGGGAAGTTTCACCACTGTTCCATGTTTTCACCATTTGTGGATAATGGCTCTCGTGGTTCGCTGGAGTCTCAAAGCTTTAGAAATGGCTTTATAACCTTTTCCAGACTGATAGATCTCAATTACTTTGTTTCTCATTCGTTCCTGAATTTCTTTGGATCACAGCATGATGTTGAGCTTTTAAGGATCTTTTGGTCTACTTCACTTTGTCAGGCAGGTCCTATTTAAGTGATTTCTTGATTGAGAACAAGTGTGGCAGTAATCAGGCCTGGGTGTGGCTGGAGAAATTGAACTCAGCTTTCCAAAGATGTGATAAACCACAATTAATTTATGTTTTAACATGGGGGGCAATCACTTTTTCCACACAGGGTCATGTAGGTTTGGATTTTTTTACTCTTAATAATAAACACCTTCATTTAAAAACTGCATTTTGTGTTGACTTGTGTTATCTTTGTCTAATATTTAAATCTGTTTGATGATCTGAAACATTTGTGTGCCAAACACACAAAAAAATGAGAAATCACAAAGGAGGCAAACACTTTTTCACACCACTGTACATACTTTCTTTCACAGCGGCAGCAGCATCTTCGTGGAAAAGGAGTGAAAACCGGGAAGTCAAACAGCAGAAATGGACTCTATATTTGAAGAGAAAATTTGTGAAGAAGTCTGCCGTTTCTTTTTTGGTGGAAATCCTGGCTGTCATGGATGGCCCTCACGAGTCATCAATAAGACGCCACATATCAGCCGGTGAGTTTACACAGTTTATTAAAGGAAAGCATAAATGATAAAGTAATGAGCCACAGGGGGCTAAAACACACTATAACTAACACAGGCTATGACAAGGAGGAAACAGATCACAATGGAATACACTTACAATAATAGATGAAGGGTTGTAAACGTCTGACCAGAAGAATGCTCGATGATGTCAGATGAGGGGTTGTCCGACAAGACTGCTGCGCTACTCAGCCCCCAGCTGATCCCTTAAATAGGGCTCAGGATGGGACAGATGATGGCGATCGCTAATGCGGCTCAGCTGTCAGAGAGCTCCGCTCTGACAGCCGGAAGCCCCTCTGAGCGCTGTCACAATAAGAACTCAGAGAGCCATCGGGGACACACACATCAGCTAGGCGGAAAATACTGCATGGCCCGAGCACGGACGAAATCAGCGCTCGAACCACGACACTGGCGCGTCAGCGCCTTGGCACTACCTATCGGGCAGGAGTGAAACTACAAATAATGGTTGTGTGCATGTGTCAACCGCTTGGCCTGGGTAGATGAAAAAAGTGAGTATGTACAGCGCCGCGTGCGTGCCGGGCTCATCCAAAGTGCACGCGAACCAAGGCGGACTAGAGGGGAAATGCAGCATGAAGCAGGCTTTATTCATGCTGCATTTTTTCAACTCCAGGCCCAGATGGTTTGCCAGTTGAGTTCTATAAAGAATTTTGGCTTGTGATGGCACCTACTTTCTTTAAAATGGTGAACCAAATTAAAGAAGATAATGTAATCCCTCCGAATATGAATTTGGCTAGTATTATCCTGCTCCTTAAACCTGGAAAGAACCTACGCTTCCCTCCACCTACCGTCCCATCTCACTTGTGAGACTTATGAATGAATGAATCACTTATGAATGTCGATCTTAAAATAATTTGCAAAGCTCTCGCCAAAAGACTGGAAAGGATAATTCCATTTATTATACACCCAGATCAAACAGGTTTCATCAAGGGTAGGCACTCGGCGGATAATGCACGCAGGCTATTTAATTTAATAGACTACTGCAAGATTAAAACTTAGAAACTACAATCTTGCCCCTGGATGCAGAGAAAGCCTTCGACCGTGTTAACTGGAAATTTCTTTTTATGGTGTTAAACAAGTTCGGGTTTGGTCAATGGCTTGGTTTAAGTCTCTAGACTCAAATATAAGTAAATTTTTATGGAAGGATAAACCATCACGGATTAGTTTAAAAACTCTTCAAAAAGCGAGTGTGGAGGCTTAGATCTACCAAATTTTTTTAATTACGTTTTAGCCAATAGACTGCAGTTTGTTTCAAAATGGACAAAATCAACCCCACTAGGAAACCCATGGTTAGATGCTGAACAGGCTCTCTGTGGGTCGCTAAATATCTCTGACTTACCTTTTATAAGTCCCTGTATTAAACGCCATGACTGTTTTAAAAGAAATCAGAATCAGAATCAGAATCAGAAAAAGATTTATTGCCAAGTACATTAACAGATCACTGATAACATACGAGAGAATTTGACTTGACACAGTAAATGAACCTGCATTTCCGTGTTGCGGCGCATCTGAAACGCGCCTATCAGCAGGAGGGTACAGGTAGCATAAGAATAATACAATAGGAAGGAGCAAAAAAATCATTGATTCAGAATACTGGTTGCATGATCAATCAATATTATGATTACAAGGGAAAAAAAAGCCCTCAATGCACATCAGCGGACCAAGATTTCACAGGACACAAAGAGAGCAGTGTGTGGATCTTTATTTATCAGTTCGTAGATCAATATGAGTGCACTGTTGAAGCAAGTGTTGTATCAGAAGAACAACAAGGACACTTTGGCAGGAGATGTTTTGTCTGGCTACTACAATCGTCCTTGCGATTATCTGAGCAGCTGCTGTCCAAGGCCTTGTGCTCAATGTTTTGAAAAAACAGACTGCAGACAGCCAGGAGGAATTTTTATAGGGAAATTGAGCCAAATAGAACTGATCCCAGAGAAGGAGCTTTATTTTCTTCTGTAGATTCAGTACTTAATCCTTCATTGCGGGGCGTTGAGTCCGTCGTGGATAGACCTAAGCGTGACCATGATGTAATCCACCTTCCGAGACAGTTCTCCATTTGTCGCTATCAGGGTCTTCTCCAATTTTTCAATTTGATGGATGCACCTCGCCTGGCCAGCATTTTGATAGGTTGTATCCATCTTCAGCAATTTGGGGTACACCAGGACAATCCCAGTTCCAATCAGAACGATCCCGATCACCATTATTACGAAGACATACAAATCTTCAATATCTTCGATAGAGAGATTAGTTAGGCACAAGATTCTCCAATTACTTGTGTCCCGTAAATAGCCCGCTGGAGCCGTCCCTGCGGGGCAGACAGCTTCCCCCGGAGCACTTTTCCTTGTTGAAAAAATAGTGTCAATTGTGTTCAAAGCCCAGCTTATTAATTCCATAATTTCTTTCGACGGTCAGCAGTTAGACGCAGACAGACAACAGCAAGCTGGGATCCAGTAGTTGGGGGGGAAGGGAAAAAAAGTCAGAGCAAGAGAGAAGGAAAAAGGCGTCTGCTCTCTTTGGAGGCGGAAGTGAGAAGGTATAATAATATCTATATAATAATATAGATATAATAATATAGAAATAATATCAGCTTCTCTCTGACGGCTTGGTGGAAATTTTTAAAGATAACTGGGTCTCACTTGTCCCCTGTAAACTCACGCCCATTTGGAATAATCCTGATATCTTGCAACAAAAGAGGACATTAAAATTTCCACTATGGCAAAAGAGGGGAATAAATAAATAAGAACACCTTATTCAAGGTGGAAATTTTATCCAATTTCAGGAACTAGTGTCACAGTACGACATCAGTGATAAAAAGTATTTTGAATACCAACAGCTTGAATCTGTTAAACTGTTGGTATTCAACAGCTTAATAATCTGGGAACGAATATTTAGAAATATTCGTTCCCCTAAACTGATATTGAAAATGCATGGACTATTATCAAAACTGGATGAGTCTGTATCTCTTCCAATATTAAAATGGGAGACAGATCTATCGATCAATAAGGAGGAATGTTTCTGGACACAAATATGTTTAAACACTTTTAAGATGACTAAAAACTCTGACTTACAACTTACACAGTATAAAGTTCTACATAGAATTCATTACACAGGACAAAGGATGTTCAAAATGGGCCTGAGTCACACAAATATCTGCCCCCACTGCACCAGCAACGTCCCGGATAGCTATATGCATGCTATGTGGTCCTGTGCACCGGTTCAAAAGTTCTGGCAGAAGACATGTGAAGACTTGTTGGCATGGCTTGGGTATAGTGTCCCATCCTCACCCACACTTTGCATATTAGGTGATTTAAGTGAAATAAATATAAATGCAAGGATGTCACAAATGGTTCTCCCCGCCTTATGCATTGCAAAGAAAACTATTCTCATGAATTGGAAATCAAGAAATAACTTATGCATGACTTATTATAATAACTTACTATTAGATTATATTAGCCTGGAGAGATTGTCAGCCTCCTCAAATAATCAATTGGCAGAATTCAATTCTCTCTGGTCCCCGCTTATTAATTCTATAACCTGAGGGGTGGCGGGCGGTGGCTGGCTGCGGCCCTGACTGCAAATGTCTGGGGGGCCTATTCCGGGGTGGCCGTGTGTCTGGCCTTGGGGGAGAGGGGCCCTCGCCTCCTGGGGGGGTCTGGGTCTGGCCCTGGGCCCCTGGTGCGAGGGGGGGTGTGTTCCCCTCCTGGGCCAGGGTCGGGTGTGCGCCGGTGGTGCGGGTTGGCCCCGGTGCATCCTTGCACGGTGGGGTCGTGCTCTCCCTGGGGCGCTGGCGGCACCCTGGGGCAGGTGCCTGCATCCTCGGTCACCCTTCCCGTCCACTGGGGTCTGCGGGTGTGAGTGTGTATGTGTGCGAGAGTGGGTGTGAGTGGGGGCTTGTATATGAGCGGGTGCGGAAGTGGGTGTGTGTGTTGTGAGTGGGCAGGTGGGGATGTGTGCGGGTGAAGGTGGGTATGTGTCATGGTGGGTGGGGTACGTGTGTGTATGGGTGCGGTTACCTGTGGGTGGATGTCTGGGGGTGGAGGATGTGTGTATGGGTAGGAGAACTTTGATGGGTGGCGGGGGTGGGGCAGTCCATCTAGTGGCATGGGGGTTGGCGTCTTGGGGCCTGCTTGTCCCGGCCGCCCTGCTGTTGTGTTGCAGGGTGGGGCGCTTTGTTGCATTGCCCCTGGTGTCATTGGCGACGGGTGTGTGTTGGTGCTCAGGGGTGGTTGGGGGGGGCCGTTGGCACGGGTTGGTGGCCGAGTTTCCATCGGGTTGCTCCGGGGTGGCTGTGGCTGCAGGGCGGCCTGTCACTGTCGGTGTGTGTCTGGAGTGGGTGGTCGGTGGGCTTGCATGGGCGCTCAGGGGTGTCGCTTGGCATGTGGGGCGCCGTGTGGGTCCGGCCCATTGTTCACTATTGTGACTACTGTGGTCCATGTTTGTGTGTGTAAGATGAGTGAGAATGGGTATGGCTGCCCCGTCATGTTTGTGATGCTGGGAGCACCAGGGCGTGATGCTGGTGGGTCCTGGGCTGCTCGCACTGGCGACCCTCACCCTGGGTTGGGATTTGGGGGCAGTGGGTGGCCTCATACACCAGTTTGCAAGCTGGCATCTGGGGTGGGGGGGGCTCGCTTTTAGACCACCTCCCTCCCAGTCTTATTTCCTGCCCTCCCCCTTCCCCTGGATTCTGGGTGGAATATGCATCTCCTTGGATACATTTAGGGCTTTGGGGTGGGAGTGTGCTGCACTGTGTCAGCGAAGGGGATAACTTTGCTGCACAGTGGGGCTGCCCTCACCTCAATTCTAATTGCATTTTAGACACTGAGGGCTTGGGGGCTGGGGGCCCCGCTGCCCATCGCAGTGGCTAGTGGTGCTCCAATCACTATCCCCCCAATTTTAATTGCACTTTGGTAGTCCACACATTTACACACAATTGCATCAGATAACCGACACACACCCACCATGTTTTGTGCAGGGGGGAGGGGGGTGGGGGAAGATGTTGCCCTCCTCCTGCTGGGTGCATGAGGGCCCGGTGGGGAGCCTGGGACCCATCATGTTGTCAAAATCCCTGGGTGCTACCAAATGTATAGATACAACCAAGGGAGTGAGAGGGGGACTGAATATGAGAGAAAGTGAGAGTGAGGGGGTGATGAATGGAGGTGGTGATGATGGGTCGGTTTTGTGCGGCGCTTTGCATGTTGGGTGGCATCTCAGGGCGCCTGAGGTGGTCTGCTGATCAGTCACTCGGGTGGGCGCCGGGGGTGGGGGTCTGCTTCTGTGGCCTGTGCTGGCGGTCTCCCCGGCCACTGCTAGGCACTGGTGCGCGTTCAGGCTCGCTGCATCTGCTTCGCGGCTGCCTTATGAAACTGGGGTGAATGAGAGGTGAGTTTGAATGGGTACAGGAGTGAGAGAGAATGGGTTGGTCCGGATGAGTGAGCGTGAGTTAGTGCATATGGGTGCGCATGGGAGCATGTGGGTGTGAAGGTGTGGGGAGGGGTGTGTCTGCGAGTCGGGAGGTGCTGGATTAAGGGGGAATTGTGCCTCTTGGCAGTGTGGGCTCCCCTGGGCGGGGAGACTTCTTTGAGTATATGGGTCCCCGGGGTGTGCGGCGGTGACGCTGGGGGGGGGGGGGGGCACTGTGGGGATGCCTGGGGGGGGGCTCGCAAGCCGGTCTCCAGCCCGGAGGGTGGGATCGCTAGCCTCCTGGCGCCTGGGGCCCAGGGGCGGGTGTTGGCCCTGCTGGGGGGGTGGGCTTGCGGTGCCGGCCACCGAGCGACCTGGCCTCCCTAGATCGTCCCTCCAGAAGCGGATGCCTGGCTTTCCTGGGGCTTGCTGACCTCGGACGTTTGTGCCCTGTGGGGGTTGGAGGCAGTGCCTTGCCTGCTTGGGGTTCCTGGGGGAGAGCTGCTGCGACTGGCCCCCCGCTTCGTATGTTTCCTGACAAACCACTCACATACACACACTTATTTTGTGCGCACTCTCATATATATGCAGCAGAAGTACAGGCACAAGTGTTTCTCTTTTAACAGGTGCGGAAACCAGACTTGTGCTGAGACATCTTTGGTGGAAGAAGTTTGTCTTTTGTTTTAGTTGTTCGTTTGTTTTTTTTGTCTGTTCCCCTCCCTCTTCTTTCCCCCTCCACACACTTCCTTTCCCTCTTCCCCATCCTGTCGGGTCTTCCATGGGTAAAATAATTAAAATAAAGTATTAAAAGTTATTACAGGAGGAGTTTACAACAATATGCAATACATAGTTAGGTATTGTATAAGCTCCTCTTGGCAAAGTAAATCTGTTTCAGCACAGTAAGGGTGACAGATCCCTGTTATGCTTGCCTAGCTGCCTGACAGAGCATTTTAGCTAGCTTTTTCTAGCTTTTTTTGTTGTTGAGATATAGTTTACAAGCCATTTTGATGCTGGCCTTTGACCTTGCGATCTCAAAACCACAGTCACACTTCAGGGTCACAGGCTGAAGTTTGGTGACCCTAACTTTACTCGTTGCTCAGTGGTGCAGCGGTTAGCACTGTGGCAGCACAGTAAGAAGGTCACGGGATCGATTCCACCCCTGAGCATCAGTGACCCTTGACCTTTGACCTTTTGACTGCAAACCCAAAGTGGTCAGGATCCCGAGATGAACCTGTGTAGTAAGTTTGGTGACCCTAGCTTTCTTTGTTGTTCAGATATAGTTTATAAGCCATTTTGATGTTGACCTTTGACCTTGTGATTCCAAAACCATAGTCACACTTCAGGGTCACAAAATGAATCTGTGTACCAAGTGTGGTGACCCTAACTTTGCTTGTTGTACAGTAATAAGGCAGAAGAAATGTTAACCTTGACCTTTGATGTGGTCAGATATAGTCAGAGGTCAGGATCCCAAGGTGAACCTGTGTACCAGGTTTGGCAGCCCTCGCTTTACTAGTTTTATAGTAAATGTAGCATTTACCATAGTGCAACTGCAATGTTAACCTTGAGCCTTTGACCCCTTGACCCCAAACCCATAGTTAGGTCAGGGTGTAAATCATCTAAGATGTGTATTAGATACAACTACTGTAACGATTTGAAAAGCCTACATCATTTCTTTCAGTAGTTACTGTGTTTAGAAGATTTACAGAAAAATCTGACCTGACTTTTGACCTCAAGGTCATCTGATGAGAGTGAAATTACAATGTGTGCATCATCAGAGTATATCAAACCATGGTACCAAGTTTCAAAACAATTGGAACAAAACTGCAGGAGGAGTTGATTTCACAAGACAATTACTGTCTATGAAGTGAGGTGAAACAGGAGGTCAAAGGTCAGGGGCTACAATTCCCGCAAAGATCATCCGATCAGAACCAAATTGCAATATACGCACCCTTAGTGTACATCAAACCATGGTACCAAGTTTCAAAACGATCAGACCAAATCTGTTGGAGGAGTTGATTTCTCAAAAGTGAGACAGATGGATGGACGGACCCATAACATAATCCCCCTTCAGTCTTCGACCCCTTTGGAGTTCGACCGGCGGGGGATAAAAAAATTACACATATATGCTTCTTGGTATTTCCATAGAATTTGGATGAATGGTGAAACATTTGAGAAGTAACTAGAAAAGCACTCGAGAGATCGCATACCTCCGCCAAGGCTCCTTCTGTCCATCATGGACCACCTCCAAAATGGAATGGGTTTGTGTGTAGGCCGCGAGCCAGTTCTGGTGAAAATAACATCAAAGTCTATCCAGTATTGTTTTGGAGGATTCTTGCTAACACACTGTGAGAAAGTAAGAGCCTTGGTGGAGGTATACATTCTCGGATCATCACCAAAATGCTATGGGTTCCTCTGTAGCTCAAGGACCACCTCTGGTGAAAATTTCATCCAAATTCATCCAGTAGTTTTTGTGTAATCCTGCTGCACAAATACAAACAAGTTCCTTGCTGGAGGTATGAACTCTCAGATCATCACCAAAATGTAATGGGTTCATCCTGGGCCCAAGGGCTACCTCTAGTGAAATTTTCATCAAAATCCATCCAGTAGTTAAAATTTGTCCACCGAAGCTCACAGGAAAAACAACCTCCCATCTCCCATACAGGAGACACCGTTTGTTTACACTCGTTTGCACTTGTTCATTCAATTCAACTTTATTTATATAGCACCATTTCACAACAAGTCATCTCATAGCACTTTCAACTGTAGGGGAAGCCCCCACAATTGCAGAGAGACCCCAGCAATCAGGCTGGGGTCTTGGCGATGGTGGGGAGAAAAAACTCCCTTAATCGAGACACTTCGTTTCAACTGTACAGAGCTTCGGTCCATATGTCAGCAGGTGAGTGTCAGTCTTATTTTTAAACTAGTTTAATTGCAGTGTTGATGTGTTTACTGTGCTCTGAGGCTAATTAGCAACTCAAATTGGAATGAATATTCCTACTGAGCCGACATGTTTCTCATCCCATTATGAAAAGGCAGCCCACAATATACTCCTTCGGTAATCTCTGCTGGCCGATGTGAATCTAAAAACTTGTACATCTGATTGCTATCACCATCTTTCATAAGATGGTGATGGCTACATGAGCCAGTCGCACACCATTTTGGCATTTTCTTTGTTTAAATTTAGCCAACATTGCCAGAGAAATGCATTGAAATCGTTTGTTGATACCTTGCTGTGTCGCTAGGGCACCCTGTCTTGCTCTTTCTTGCCGTCTTCAAATGAAAAATAATGTCAGTCATCACATATTATGCACGTACGCAACTTCTGGGTCGTGGACATGCATGAGCCTATGGTGTGACGACGCACATAACTCAGTGGACATGTCTTAAAGGGGCAATACATGAAAGTGCCATATTAATATATAAAACAATTTTCAAATAATTCCTAGATCACCACCAAAATCTAATCATCTGTTCCCCGTACCATTACACATCTTTCCTGAAAATTTCAACACAATCTGTTCAGAATTTTTTGAGTAATGTTGCTAACAGGCAGACGGACAAACCAACGCTTCCAAACCATCACCTCCTCCCTTAGCGGAGGTAAAAAATACTTAATCCAGTTGACCCGACTGAGCTTTCATACAGCATACTTACTCACCTGGATGACTGAGAATCTTCACCAAATTAAGAAACTGAATTGATTTTGCATTCATTTTAAGTCTTAATTATGTTTATTATAATTGAAAAAAAAAAAATCATTTTATTAGGGCCCGAGCCACTGACAACATGAGTGGGCGAGAGCCCGATTGTAATTGTTAGAATTTTTTTTTCCTTCTTCTCGATCGAAGATCTCATTTTTGGGGTAGTCAACGTACATGAAAACTCATCATTTTTTGCAGGGACCTCAAGACTGGCAAAAAATTGAATATTTTGGAGGAAATATGAATGACCCCACAAAAATGGCTCCACAGCGCCACATAACATGTGAAGTCAATGGGGAGTGGCACACGCTTACTTTTGCGTAGAAAGATGAAAATCAGATGAGATGTTTATCATGTCAAGACATACAAAAAAACTCAGTAGAAGTGATGGTCTACACCCAACAGGAAGTCGGCCATTTTAGCAGGAAGTGGCAATGACCAGATTTCTACCTGACACATTTGATCAAACTCAATCCTAGGGTTTTAGTCCGATTGAGCTCATTTGTGGTGACAATCATCTATACCCATGTGCCATTAAAAGTTACTGAAAACTTTTCTAAAAGCTTGATGGTTTGGCCGTAGGGGCGTGGCAAAGTTTGATGCCTCGCCATGATCATTCTATGACCATTCTGACAACAATAACTCTGGTATGCATTGTTGGATTTCAACCAAATTCAATATTATGGATATCAGTCCAATTCCAAACAGTTCTATAGAACAATATTCATAGAAATCTAGGAGGCAGAAAGTTTTACATCAGAAATTTTGCATCATGTTTTTTTTTTTTTTTTTTAATACCTCAGCAATGGAATGTCGGATTGGCACCAAGATAGGTACTACGATGTACTGTATATTGGTATGCCTCAGAACAATTACCACTATGAATATTCATGAGTAGCAATAGTGCCCTTTCTTGGCGACATGAAGGTTACACCAAAGGTTTTCTTCAATATCTCTGAAACAAATAGTCTGATTGGTACCATTTATGGTGACAATCATCTATATCCATGTGCCATCAAATAGCTGTTCAAAACTTCCCCAAATGCCCAACGGTTGGGTGGAAGGGGCGTGGCCAAGTTTGCAGTATCGCCATCACCCTTCCAATGGCTTTTACTCTTGCATACATTGACTGATTTCAACCAAATTTTGTGTGGTGAATAGGTAGCCAATACTGATCATTTCTATAATAAAGAATGACACATAGCAACAGCGCCCCCTACTGCCAATGGACAGGAAGTTGCTATAACTGACATGCCATACTCACGGGCTGCTTGCCAGAATGATCATAACTGCACATCACCTTCAGCATGGCATCACTGCTGTTACCATGAACACGCCCTCCTCGCCATTCACTCCGTGATCTTGGGATGGTTGGGAACAACCTGGAGTCATGAAATCTTGAACATAGGTTGAGGTGACTGTCATATGTAGTCCTATATGTAGTCATATGTAGTCCTGACTTTTTAGCCAAAGTCAAATTCCTTGTATGTGTTGTGCATACTTGGCCAATAAAGCTGATTCTGATTCTATATGGGTGGGCAACACATAACTGACAGGGAAGTGTCGCCATGGTAAAGGTTGACTCCTCGCCATGGAACATCGGAAAATTGTAAGTTGGACAAACTTTGTCTGATTTTCACCAAATTTTCTATGATGGATTTTAGTCCCGCCCCACACGCTCTTACATAAAAATGATTGACAAAAGTTATAGCGCTACCTACTGCTCACAGGAAGTACTGCGCCAAACGGTTTACTTTATTATTCATGCAGCACTTGCCGTGACGACAGGAAATTTTCTGACCCAGCTAGGTACGACGGGCGCCAGGGTCCGTGGTTGCGTGGGCCCACTTACAGCTTTAATTTTAATTTACTTTGCCCATTGTTCTATTTTACTGTCATTTTATAAGTATTTCTTTCAAGTATTTATGTTCATGAGTTTTATTCATATTGCCTTTCCAATAAAGTTGTTAATGAAACTGCAATCATGTCATTTTCATTTAAGGGGGAAAAAGTATCCGAATCAATATCCAAGAAAAAGTCCCATAAATTAATGGTATCATATCGAAAGAAAAAATGCTGGTATCACCCATCCCTCGTATATTCTGTCTTTTTTTACCTGTTTTATTCTCCCAATGACTCTCTGACATCAGAGAGTTGTGATCACCTCTGTTTTGCAGACGTCTCTTCTTTGGTCTGGCCTCTTCTTCTGTAGCTGATGCTGAGTCTTTGCTCCAGCTTCCTTCCTCATTTCTGATCTCAGAATCAGCAGAGTTGTGAAAAAGCTGCCTATTGTCTGGTGTGGCTTCACTGTGGTTGTCTTCTTCATTATCAGGAGTCACCATGTGGGTATCGGCCTCCAGCTTCACGACTTGCAGCTCTCCCTCATGACTGGCGCACACTTCCTCCTTTTCCTCTTTAATCTGTGCAGGATCTGGTTCCTCCTGTTCCTGTATTATCTGTTGAGGATGTCGAGCTTGTTGTGAGAGGTCTGAAGGGAAAAAGTAGGAGGATTAGGCCAAAACATTAGAAAGGTCCCAGAGAGTGAGCAAACACACTTCTGAAGTATTGTTTGAATCACTGACAACTTTCTTCTCAAGTGGTTTTATATACCACGGGGGACAATAAAAATTCACGTGAACAATGTAGAAAATCTAAGAGAAAAAAATGTAGGTTAATGAGAAAGTCACAAACTTGCAGAAAAAAAAAAATGTTCCAAGAAAAAGGGTTACACATTTATGAGAAAATAGTAAAAAAAAAAAAAAAAGTCAGATTTAAGCAAAAAAAATAAAGTTGCAAACTTACAAGTGGGGAAAGTCAAAAATAAACTACGATCTTCAATACTATTTTACTTATTTAACTGTAAAAACTACTGTACTTTTTCTAACTTCTTGCACTGTGTATATACTGTTTTCACCCTATTTTATCTTATTATTTACTATTGCTCTTAGTGCCACTGTCCCTTTGCTGCTGCAATACAGTAAATTTCCCCGTTGTGGGACTAATAAAGGATTATTTTATCTTAATACCAGTTCTGAGGCTCCAAATATTCAGGGACAATCCAGAATTAATATCCAGATAGTCTGGAAAATCTGTCTTCTCCCTCACTAAACTGCATCAGCAGTCAGTGTTTCTCCAGAAATGCAACTTTTCTTAGAAATTTTGAACTTTTTGAGAAACATCGTGGACTTTTGTCATCAGTTTAACACAATAAATTGTTTTTTCTTGATCAATAAACACTTTTATATTTTAATGCTAGTTGTATATAATCCCTACGGACCCCGTGCCTTTATTTGACCTAAATGCTATTCACGCTCGGCTCAAACAACAGTTGCTTACACAAACAAAAAAGTAGCATGTCGGCAGTTAGCTCAGCTTTAGCTGCAATCAAAGACGCCAACTTTCCAATTGTGACAACGGCCTCATACTCATTTTTACACAACAGACTGGATGCTTCAGGTAAAGTGGCGTGTCCAACAGTGAGAGTGAACTGTTAAAAGTCAAATTTAGTTTCGACTTTACAGCCACTTCAGCCTGTTAGCACGGATGCTAACGCTAGCCTTCCGGTTAGCTGTTTAGAGCCAAATAAATGCAACACAAGAGTCCCAGCGATCATCTCACACACGTCACCCTATTGCCTTACTTCACCCAGACCATTATAGCTCCACATACCAATTCTCTGTAGCTTTATCACGGGGTTCCAGCTCATTTCCGTCACTCTTTGTCTGCGATCGAGCTTTTCGTCACATTCCATGATCGGTTTTCCAAACTTCCTCCGTGTTTCTTCAGCAGGAGCAGCTGGTCGATCTCTGATGAAAACTCTGAGATGCTGAATTGTAGACAGTATAATCGTGTCGTGTCAGAAGGTTTCAGGCTAATACAAGGCTAACAGCGCTATGACTTCCGCCGGATTTCACACGTTAAAGTTCCGATAGAGAAGGGGGCAGAAAATTTTGGTTCCGCTAGCTGCTTAAAAAGCTATGAAAAAGAAGAGAATGCAAAATGAGAATGCGTGGAAGAGATTGCAAAAAAGAAGAATTTGATATCACGCGACTTATTATTTTATACATCTGCCATCTGCCCAAGATGTCACATTCAAAAAAGGTGCATTCCTTTTATTCATTTGTTATCCTCGATCATCTTCTTCTTCCAGCAGCTCCCTTTAGGGGTCTCCACAGCAGATCATCTGCCTCCATCTCACCCTATCCCTTCCATCTTCCTTTGTAACACCAGTCCTCTCCATGTCCTCCTTCACTACATTCACAAATCTTCTCTGTGGTCTTCCTCTTTTCCTCCTGCCTGGCAGCGCCATCTTCAACATCATTTGTCCAATCCACTATCCCTCCTCTGCACATGTCCAAACCATCTCAGCCTTGCCTCTCTTACTTTGTCTCCAAATGGCTCAACCCAAGCTCCCCCTGTGATATACTCATTTCTAATCCTGTCCCTCCTAGTCAATCCCAATGAGAATCTTAGTATTGTCACCCCAGCCACCTTCAGAGCTGCCTCATGTCTTTTTGTCAGTGCCACTGTCTCCAAACCATACATCATAGCAGATCTCACTACCGTCTTGTAAATCTTCCCTTTCACTCTTGCTGCTACCCTTCTGTCACAAATCACTTCTGACACTCGTCTCAACCCACTCCATCTTGCCTGTACTCTTCTTCACCTCTCTTGTACATTTTTCATTGCTTTGGATGGTTGACCCCAGGTATTTAAGCTCATCCTTCACTACCTCTACTCCTTGCATCTTTACTGTTACACCTGCCTCGCTTTCATTTACACACACATTCTGTCTTGCTTCTACTGACTTTCATTCCTTTTCTCTCCAGTGCATATGGCCACCTCTACAGGTTCTATTCCACCTGCTCCCTACTCTCACTACAGCTCACAATGTCACCTACAAATGTTGTGATCCACAGAGACTCCTGCCTGACCTCTTCCTCTGTCTGTTCAACAGTCTTTTGACCTCTTTATTTTGAGCTGGAGGAGGGAAAAGCGAGGTGCCTCTTACCTGTTAAAAAAAAAGGTCCAACAGAGGGTGAAGTCTGCACATTGGTGGAGAACATTGATTCCAAAATAAGGAACAAAAAACTAAATAAATAAACAAACCCCTGCTTTGACCCCTCCACCCGAGTTTTCTGCAAACATATAAAATCATAAATACTAAAACAAAAGTAACTAGAAAATCACTCAGCGAGTGCATACCTCCACCAAGGCTCCTTCCGTCTCTCATGGATCACCTCCAAAATGTAATGGGTTTGTGTGTAGGCCTAGAGCCACTTGTGGTGAAAACTGCATCAACATTTGTCCATTAGTTTTGGAGTATTGTTGCTAACACACTGTGAGAAGATAAGAGCCTTGGCTAAGGTTTGCATTCTCAGATTACCACCAAAATGTAATGGGTTTGTCTGTAGCCCAAGAACCACCTTTGGTGAAAATTTCATCCAAATCCATCCAGTAGTTTTTGTGTAATCCTGCTGCACAAATACAAACAAAGCCCTTGGTGGAGGTATGCATTCTCAGATCATCACCAATCTCTAATCATCTGTTCCCCATGCCATTATGCACCTTTCCTAAAAATTTCATCAAAATCCATTGATAACTTTTTGAGTTATGTTGGTAACAGACAAACCAGCCAATGCCACTGAAAACATTACCTCATCCCTTGGTGGAGATAAAAGAAAATTAATGCTGTTGGTGCATTAAAATATTTTTATCATCATTAACTGCATTTTTATGACTTGGTGAAGGAGGCATACAGTAATCAGTTAATGTGTGTGTGTGTGTGTGTGTGTGTGTGTGTGTGTGTGTGTGTGTGTATCTGTCTGTTACCAGCTTTTCAGCTCGCCCAGTCAGAATGAAGTGCAACTAAAGGCTTGTATCATTGTATTGCCATATTTTCTTGATTTTTAATTTGCCTTAATGTCAAGATAAGGCTTCGTTTTCAAAAGAAACACAAATTTAACTCACCTTTAATGTCAAAGGAGCCGATGGAAAAGGTATTGTAATAACTATCCCAGGCCACTAGAGGCAGCAGTGCCACCTTTTTACAGCACATTGAGCTGAACTGTTATAATATAGCGGTTACAGAAAAAAAAAAAACATATTCAGCAACTACACAGTTTATTCATGACATCGATTGTTTTCACACTGGTTTTGCTGTTTAGTTTTGCAGAGGAAGGACAAGGTAAAACTCATTAAAAACTACAAGTCCCAACATTCAGTGAAGTGCGCATGTGCCTGAAAACTCCTGCCAGAGGGAAGTACTGAGCAATTCACCAATACTGGGTGAACAAATTGTTATGTCTGGATTTGATTTTTTTTTTGACTTTGTATACTTTATTGATCCCCAGAGGGGAAATTGAGGGCATCCACCTGAAAGTCAAAGGACGAGACCAGGTGTGGAACTGAACACGTTTATTATCATGCTAGCACAACCACACCACACACAGCCGCCAGGCAGAGGAGATGGCCAAGAGACCCGCCCCTCCTGCCTGCTGCCCTTTTATAGGCACAGGTGGTGGCGAGAGCGGAAGTCAGAGCCACCACACCGTGCCTTATAAATAAAAGCACAGAATAACACTGTCGTCCTATCCCCACATGGCCAGGCGGATTATTCTGCCGCCAATACTAAATAAAACAGTCCATTTATAAACTAAAATACTGCAGTGTCTCCTAAACTAAAATGAAATACACAAAATAATCCCCAAAACTACATACACATAACAAATCATTCTGAACACATGCATAACAATTAACCTATAATCCACACGGCTGGAGAAAACAACCCCGTGGGCCCCCCTGGACCGTCCTTTCATCAGTCTGCCCCTGGAGGTGGCCTGCCTCCCGGGCCACAGCTGGTTGCCTCGGCCCCGGTGGGCCTCCTCTTCCTCACCATCGGATTTTCTGCTCGTCCAGACCCACTTCCCACAGTCTCCTCCTGAGCACGCCGCAGCTCGTTCAGGTGCCTCCACGAGCCATCCGACAGCTGGAGATAAGCATCCCTCCATCTGGCCATAACGCGCAGCCGTCCCTGGTGTTTCTCCACCTGCTGTTTGGCCCGTGATCTCGCCTCCTCACCAGCCCGAACACAGTCTGCGACTCCCAGAGGGGCTCTGCTTGGCTTGCAGGGTCTCTGCTTGGCACGTGGTCTCTCTGTGACTAACGGTCTGGCCCCGACCTCTTGTAAGTCCACTGCCATCACCGTTGTGGCCCCAAGTTCGCCAGCCCACTTTAGCCGAGCTCCAGGAACAACTGGGACCAGCTCCTTGGCATCGCTCATCGTTGCAGGTACCCTGCCATGCCGCCCAGTACCCTCATCCAGGGCGACTTGGGCTTTGGCACTGGGGTCCTCCTGCGGTGACCCTGAGCAAGACTGGCCCTGCTCACCTTCAGGCGTGCCGGGCAACTCTTCATCCTACACTGCATCTTCTTCCACTCTCGGAACCACAGTCCACAGCCCTACCACTCCTCCCCAGCGCCGCTCTTAATGGCAAAGCCTAGACCATAAAAAAGGTTGCAGGCCATGATACTGTCACCACGGGCCGTCACAGTGAACTCAAGATTAGACATCTCTGCCAATTTGTATCGGGCCGTCAGTCTCAGTGTTCCCACCGTGGCCAGCCCTCCTCCTCCATAGCTACAAAGCGGTGCTGGGTCACCTCCAATCCTGTAGTGCAGGAAAAGTTGTCTCACTGTAGTCCAGTTCAGCAGGGAGCCCTCCGCCCCCTGTGTCAATTAGCAACGGTACCTCCACACCATCCAACTCTACCGTGCAATATGTGTACCCATAGGTGCTTAGGGACACAGTGTGGACGACTGTCGGGGTGGGAGGGGTCAATTTCTTCTGCGGGCTCCCTTGCTCCAACATGTGGCACAGCCTTGCGTAATGGTTTAAGCGGCCACACCTGCCGCAACACTTCCCTCTTGCCAGACAGTCTCTGGCCTTGAAGTGGTGCTTCGTGGACCCGCAGCCCATATACATGAGCTTCCCCGGAGCAGACCTCAATTCCACAGAGTTGGCATCTCCCAAATCATCCTCAACGCTCCCTTCGCTGTCCGGATCCACTACTTGTGTGGTCAAGGGGGATCCTAACTGTCGTTGTGAAAAATGCTCACTCATCTCCTGCGTCAGCTTATCCACTGCTTCCAGCTGGACAGCTAACTCGATGGCCCTGGATAGCATTAGGTCATCTGGAAAAGTAAGCAGCTTTGACCTCATTGCAGCACAGTTGGTGTGATCCACCAACTGGTCGCAAACCATCTCGTCTTCCAACGGTCCGAACAGACAATTGCTAGCCAGTAGCCTCAAGTCCACCACAAACCATTGAATGGACTTACCCACCTGTTGGCGGTGCTGCAGAAACTTAATCCTCCAAACGATGGCATTGTCTGGGGCGCAAAAGTGGCGTGCCATTAACTCAACCATTTCGTCAGAGTTGTCAGAGTCACCAAGCGTGCTCAAAATTTGCTGTCCCTCCATTCCCAGGTTGTGTACTAACAACGCACGCGCCCTCAGTTTGTCCATCCCTCCCAGGTTCAGCACCACCATGTAAGTCTGGAAGGCGGCGTACCATCTCAGCCAGGGAACAGGTGGCTCACTTGGGAGCTCCAAAAATGGCCGAATAGGGGAACCACATGCTTCCATACCTTTTATCCTCATTGCCAATTGTTATATCTGGATTTGGAGTCAAAGGACGAGACCAGGTGTCGAACTGAACACACGTTTATTATCAAGCTAGCGCAACCACACCACACACGGCCGCCAGGCAGAGGAGACGGCCAGAAGACCCGCCCCTCCTGCCTGCTGTCCTTTTATAGGCATGGGTGGTGGTGAGACCGGAGGTCAGAGCCACCACACCATGCCTCACAAATAAAAGCACAGAATAACACATAGAATAAGAACAATATAAAGCCCCATTTCCACCAGTATCACCTTGGCTTTACTTTTTTTTACTTGTTTCGGTTTTTCGCCATTTCCACCCAAGTCCTCACGGTTTAACCGTTACGATTTTCGTGCCTGTTCAGAGGCAGGGTACAGCCGAGCGAAAAGCGAGGTGTGAATTGACATCAATCGACTGCTAAACGCTGATTGGTCAGGGCGTAACGTCACCAAACGCATCCGTTTTGTTTTCTGTTGAAGCTACACGACCGCCATTTGTAATTTCAGCGAGTAACTGCGGTGACTGAATTCACAATTGTGTTCTCATATAACGATGTCCACGCGCAAGTTTATTCCATGAACAAACGAGGAGGTGCGGACTTTTCTGTCCCTCGTAGCCGATGACTACATCCAGAGCGAGTTGGTGGGGCAACTCACAATGAAAAAATATACCAGGAAGTGTCCGGCCTGCTATAATGGCAGAGAATTTGGACTCGACACGGCCACGGAATTGGAAAACGGTGACGGTGAGTGTTGTTTTGTTATTGTCCGTCTTCTTGCCTTTCGGTCAAAAGCGCACTTTATTTAAGCAATAAAGAAAGTTGTTTGATTGTGGGCAATTGTGGTGATGGCTAGCCCGCTAATAGCTAGCTACCTCTGTACCTTGCTGCTACCTCGCATCAAGCTGCTGAATCGCGCTTTTATTTCAGTATTCACGTGAACAAAACGCTGACGTAAGCTTATTGTATTCTGGTTAAAAAGTTTTGTGTTTGCGGTACATGTTGCACTTTGTTTGTGAGCTTTATTGTGTGTTTTTTCCTTCTATACACAGTTTTCAAATCCCTTGGGGTCCGCCTCACTGGACTGCCCCGGCATCTCCCGGTCAAGTGCTGGTAAGGCTCAACAAACTGAAAATTACCACCCGGTTGTTTTTATATGTGATTGTTATTTTCTATAGACGCATAATAAGGAATTTAAAATGTCTTTCTACATTTATAAAAATACTAGATTCAGGGGTGTTCATAGCCACAGTGGCCCAGTGTTATAGGTGTGTTGGTGGTGGAAATACTGTTGTATTATCACAAAAAAAAGGAGCACATGTACCGACTTCAAATCAAAATGCTTGATTGAAATTCTTCAAGTCAGCTAACACTATTAACCCATTCTGATTTATGAGGCCACAGTACAAAGAAATTCTTTCAAAAATAACCCATTAAATCAAAATACTTTTTACAATTAATCCTTTTTGAAATGAAGGGGGGCCTAACCACAGCGCCACAGAAGTTGCACAGTCCACTCTACTGAGGGGCAACAACATGACAGTTGAGTTTAAGTACAGCAACGAAGCATCCTACCACAGGCTTTCAACAGTTTAATTCCATAATATTTTTTCTGACATGTTTTGATCCGGTGTTATCTAAATACAATGACTTCTGTCTTTCATATAGGCAAGCTGAAAAGGTCCAACAACATTGCAGACCTTGCATCACTGATGGCCCAGAATCATGCTGAGGAGATGCGGATCCATGAAAGGATGCTCGAACAGCATCAACGACAGCACGAACAGCGCAAAAGACACCTGCAGTTAGCCGCATTAAGAAGGGATGAGCTGACAGAGACGGCTTCCTTCCACGGATACTTCCTAAACCATTTTGGCAGTCTGGTCGAAGTACTGAAAGCTCCCCATTTGTTAACATGTTTTGGGAATATTTGTAATGTAATAAAATGTTAGTCTTTTGGATAAAAGTGTGGTTTGTATATTATAACACTGGATGATAAAGGCGAATAATTACATACACATTCCATTGCCTCATATGACCCTAATCCTGCTGTTCAGCCATAAAGGTGTCAAGATTTTTAATGGTAATGTAATTGTTATTGTTAAATTTAATAAATATTACCACTGCTGTATCCATTGCTCTACATTGGGTACAGTTTTTAAGTAAAATTGTAAGCAGTTGCACAGGTGTCATTTACATTCAGCAGTAGACACTGATAAAGGTAAAAGTCGAATTAGGTAAAAGGTAAGTACATGTGAATTGAATGTTATATCGGCATTCCAAATTCTGAGAATTCCAATAAATTATAAGCAGTCTAGTATAATATAAAGCGAAAATACCCATACATGTAGACCCAAATATAACATTTTCGATGTTGTAAACGTTGACATGAATATGATAAACCTATGCTATTGTGATTCAATAGATCCATAGTGATCTTTGGTTTGAAAAAGAAAATTATAATTTGGTGTTGGGCAGTGTGACAATGTCACAGTATTTAGTAGGATTAAAAAAAGTTTCATCATAAAATTTCTAGGTTCATTGGCAATTCCATCAAACCAAAAGTGAGTTGTCTAGCTGCAGCACTTTTTTTTTTTTGAGTCATTTCTACGTTGTTTTAGTGTGTAATTAGCCACCACTGAACAGATAACCCTTATAAATAACAATAGATGGGAAAAATGATACTCAAATGATACACAATGGGCCTAGATTTGGATTGGCTTTTTTATAATATCAATTATTTGGTAAGTTAAAGTTAACTGGAAGTATAACAAGTTTCCACATATAATTCCAAGGTCAATTGGCAATTCCATCAAATCAAAAGTGAGTTGTCTAGCTGCAGCATTTTCTTTGCAGTCATTTTCTACGTTGTTTTAGTGTGTAATTAGCCACCACTGAACAGATAACCCTTATAAATAACAATAGATTGTACAATGATATTCAAATGATACACAATACAAAAAATGGGCCTAGATTTGGATTGGCTTTTTTTATAATATTTTTAATTATTTTGTAAGTTAAAGTTAACTGGAAGTATAACAAGTTTCCACATATAATTCCAAGGTCAATTGGCAATTCCATCAAACCAAAAGTGCGTTGTCTAGCTGCTGCTTTTTTTGGGAAGTCAGTTTATCATCAGTGTATCATTATTACACAATACACAAAATGGGTCTAGATTTGGATTGGCTTTTTTATAATATTATAAATTATTTGGTAAGTTAAAGGGGTTTAGGATTAAGCTTCTGCATTATTTTAAATTACCCCGGTGTTTCAGCATTTAATTAACCGTCTGTTAACATTTAACCGTTTTGAACAACAGAGGCGACGTAGTTTAAAAGTGCACAACATTTTATTTAAAAAACACGTTTGACATATGTATGCACATGAACACTGAACAAATGAAATGATCTCTGCTTCATATGCAGCTGCTTCAGATTCCTCCTGGGCAACCGCTATTCTCCTCTCCTGCTCCAACGTGTGTTGTCTCAATCCACGTCGTCTTCTCCTGTAAAATTCTCTTGTCTCGTTAAAGATATTCATTGTGTTAAAAACCGTGGAAATCCTCCGCTCGTAATCCGCTATTTTTTTCTGTGTTGTTGAGGAGTCGGTCGCGTCCTTTACTACGTCAGCAGTGTAGCGCCACCTCGATCCCGCCCACCCCAGCAATACTCGGCTTTCCGCGGTTGTGATGGAGGCCCAGCCGCGGGAGAAACAAGTAGTAAAGAAAAGAAAAGAGTAGTGCAGAACTATATAGTGGAAATGTGGCTGAAATAACTATACAACGCAAATGTCTGTCTTTTTGCCATCTGTTTTCTTCCTCTGCCACCAAACAGCAAAAGCTCCTGTTCGTCTTTATTACCTCCGCCAGGCCGAAAAGGCCAGGAGGAGGTAATGTTTTTGCCAGGGTTTGTGTGTTTGTCTGTCTGTCTGTTTGTCTGTCTGTCTGTTGGTTAGCAAGATAACTCAAAAAGTCTTGGACGGATTTGCATGAAACTTTCAGGCGTTGTTGGAAATGGTACAAGGAAGAACTGATTAAATTTTGGGGGTGATCCGCTTCACCGTCTGGATACAGGAATTTTTTTTAAAGCATTTTTCCACACTGTGACATAGGGCCATTTTCAACATGTGCGCAGGCGCAATGGAGGCCGCTGGGCGTCGTGTCTGACCAACACAAACTCCGCCTTCTTCAACGTTTTAGCCACAAAAGCATGCGGAAAACACTGCTGGCCTCAGACCCCCAGCGTGCCTGTGCCAGCCATAGGCGCTGCGCACATTGCGCTGGTTGTCGTGTCTGACCAACACAAACTCCGCGTTCTTCAACGTTTTAGGCACAAAAGCACGCGGAAAACACTGCTGGCCTGGGCACGCCAGCGTGGCTGCTTTTGCGCCACGCTGCAAAACCTGACACGAACACCTGTCCGCCGCCCCATTATTTGCCACAAATTCCCCGCCCAGCTATAGGCGCTGCGTAAAAACGACCTCTCTGCCGGGGAAGACTCTAAATTCTGTTTTACTGCCGAGCGCAACCCCAATATAATATAAAAACCCACGGCAACCTGTCTAACCAATCTGTATCCGTCAGTGGAGGAGATGGACACACCAACACTTCAGTTTATTACCTCCGCCAAGGAGGCAATGCTTTTACTACCGTAAAACGGGGCTATAAGGGACGGCGGGGTAATATGGGACACTTTTCTAAATGTAATTCTGCTTTTTTAATTTTCCTTCCGCCTAGATTTGATGAAGGATTCATGGATATTTGACAATAACAACACAACTCAGCGTCCTGCTCAAAATAAAAAAAGCACAATTACATTTAAAACATTTCCCACAAAAGTGTCCCTATTAACCCGCCGTCCCTTATAGCCCCATTTTACACTACTGAACCACTAATCCTATCACTATCACATTGATTGTCATTCATTAATTGTCTGTTTATTGCACTGTCCATGTCAAATAAACAAAGAATCATTGTGAATCCAATTGCTAGTCATATCTTTTCATGCTCAGGGAATCTGAAAACGTACACACAAACACTCTATGGGGGGAACTGTGCCGCTTGGCGGAGGTCTGCGCTCTCCGAGTGCTTTTCTAGTTGTCATTGTATTCACGTACCTCCCTCGCTTCCGCCATTTAAAATGTCTGCCACTGTGCTCTTCTTCTGTTTGGATTGCAGCTGTTAAAATCAGTTTGGTGGCCCTTGGCTGCCGCCAACAGTGCAGGCATATGAACTGCAGATTATTTTCACTGCACATGCATGTACTCCAAAACCACTAGATGGATTTGGATGAAATTTTCACCAGAGGTGGTCCTTGGGCTAGAGAGGAACCCATAACACTTTGGCAATGATCCGACAAGGCATACCTCCGCCAAGGCTCTGGCACCGAGGCATCAGCACCTTGGTGCTTTCATGTTCATGGATAATTCCCATATTATTATCATTTCTATGTATAATAAATTTCTAATTCATTTAATGTAGGTCTGAGATTTTTTTTACTGTAAATTTGTGACTTTTTCTCTCAAATTTGCCCCTTTTTTTCTCTTTGCAAAACTATTAGATTTTTGTTGTGTAGATTTCTGACTACTTTTATAAATTTGTAACTTTTTTGCTGTAAGACTCTGCTATATGTGCAGCTTTTATCTGGTAAATTTGGGACCCTTTTTAGCCTCTTAGATAGTTAAAGTTGGCCAGTATCAGAGGTAGATAGGTACATTTACTCAAATAGGTTTTGACAAAATTGTACTTTTGTGAGTCATTTCATTGTTTCATCCCCCCCAAGACTATCTGCTGATATTAGATTTACCAGGAAAAAACTCTCAAATAAGCTAAATTAAAATCACAAATTTACAAGAAAAAAGAGCAAATTCATGAATAAAAAGTTGGAGGTTACTTAAAAAGATGTGCAAATTTATGAAATAATAAATAGATAGATAGATAGATAGATAGATAGATAGATAGATAGATAGATGTAGCATGACAGTAGACGACCAAAATGACAGAAACACACACAGCATAATAAACAAAGGAATTACCCATGGAAAGTAAAACTGATATATATATATATATATATATATATATATATATATATATATATATATATATATATATATATATATATATATACTGTATATATATATATATATATACAGTGGGGCAAAAAAGTATTTAGTCAGCCACCAATTGTGCAAGTTCTCCCACTTAAAAGATGAGAGAGGTCTCCAATTTTCATCATAGGTATACCTCAACTGTGAGAGACAAAATGAGAAAAAAAAAATCCAGAAAATCACATTGAAGGATTTTTAATTAATTAATTGGTAAATTCCTAGGTAAAATAAGTATTTGGTCACCTACAAACAAGCAAGATTTCTGGCTCTCACAGACCTGTAACTTCTTCTTTAAGAGGCTCCTCTGTTCTCCACTCGTTACCTGTATTAATGGCACCTGTTTGAACTCGTCATCAGTATAAAAGACACCTGTCCACAGCCTCAAACAGTCAGACTCCAAACTCCGCTATGGCCAAGACCAAAGAGCTGTCAAAGGACACCAGAAACAAAACTGTAGACCTGCACCAGGCTGGGAAGACTGAATCTGCAATAGGTAAGCAGCTTGGTGTGAAGAAATCGACTGTGGGAGCAATTATCAGAAAATGGAAGACATACAAGACCACTGATAATCTCCCTCAATCTGGGGCTCCACGCAAGATCTCACCCAGTGGGGTCAAAATGATCATGAGAATGGTGAGCAAAAATCCCAGAACCACATGGGGGGACCTAGTGAATGACCTGCAGAGAGCTGGGACCAAAATAACAAAGGCTACATCAGTAACACACTACGCCGCCAGGGACTCAAATCCTGCAGTGCCAGATGTGTCCCCCTGCTTAAGCCAGTACATGTCCAGGCCCGTCTGAAGTTTGCTAGAGAGCATTTGGATGATCCAGAAGAGGACTGGGAGAATGTCATATGGTCAGATGAAACCAAGATAGAACTTTTTGGTAAAAACTCAACGTCGTGTTTGGAGGAGAAAGAACACCATACCTACTGTGAAGCATGAGGGTGGAAACATCATGCTTTGGGGCTGTTTTCCTGCAAAGGGACCAGGACGACTGATCCGTGTAAAGGAAAGAATGAATGGGGCCATGTATCGTGAGATTTTGAGTGAAAACCTCCTTCCATCAGCAAGGGCATTGAAGATAAAAAGTGGCTGGGTCTTTCAGCATGACAATGATCCCAAACACACCGCACGGGCAATGAAGGAGTGGCTTCGTAAGAAGCATTTCAAGGTCCTGGAGTGGCCTAGCCAGTCTCCAGATCTCAACCCCATAGAAAATCTTTGGAGGGAGTTGAAAGTCCGTGTTGCCCAGCGACAGCCCCAAAACATCACTGCTCTAGAGGAGATCTGCATGGAGGAATGGGCCAAAATACCAGCAACAGTGTGTGAAAACCTTGTGAAGATTTACAGAAAACGTTTGACCTCTGTCATTGCCAGCGAAGGGAATATAACAAAGTATTGAGATGAACTTTTGTTATTGACCAAATACTTATTTTACCGAGGAATTTACCAGTTAATTCATTAAAAATCCTTCAATGTGATTTTCTGGATTTTTTTTTCTCATTTTGTGTCTCATAGTTGAGGTATACCTATGATGAAAACTGGAGACCTCTCTCATCTTTTAAGTGGGAGAACTTGCACAATTGGTGGCTGACTAAATACTTTTTTGCCCCACTGTATATACTGTATATATATATATATATATATATATATATATATATATATATATATATATAAGGTAACAACAGTTTTCATCACAGTGGTGTGAAAAGTGTTTCCCCACATCCTGATTTCTCATTTTTTTGTATGTTTGTCACACTTAAATGTTTCAGATCATCATTCATTCATCTTCTTCCGCTTAATCCTTTTCGGGTCGCGGGGGGGCTGGAGCCTATCCCAGCATCTTTGGGCACACCCTAGACAGATCGCCAGTCCATTGCAGGGCCAACACAAAGAGACAGACAACCATTCACTCTCACAGTCATACCTAAGGACAATTTAGAATCCCCAGTTTTGATGCCATTTAACCTAACTTGCATGTTTTTGGCATGTGGGAGGAAGCCGGAGAAATCCCAGAGTAAACCCACACAGACACGGGGAGAACATACAAACTCCACACAGATCACTGTTGGTCGGGGGCTGGGATCGAACCCAGGACCCCCCGGCCAAGGGTGAGTTGCTGTGCTGCCGCAGTGCTAACCACTCCGCCACCGCGCAGCCTAACAAATTTAAATATTAGACAACGATAACACAAGTAAACACAAAATGCAGTTTTTAAACAAAGGTGTTTATTATTAAGGGTAAATAAACAATCCAAACCTACATGGCCCTGTGTGAAAAAGTGATTGCCCCCATGTTAAAACATAAATTAACTGTGGTTTATCAAATCTTTGGAAAGCTGAGTTCAGTTTCTCTAGTCACACCCAGGCCTGATTACTACCACACCTGTTCTCAATCAAGAAATCACCTAAGTAGGATCTGCCTGAAAAAGTAGACCAAAAGATCCTCAAAAGCTAGACATCATACTGCGATCCAAAGAAATTCAGGAAGAAATGACAAACAAAGTAATTGAGCTCTATCAGTATGGAAAAGGTTATAAAGCCATTTCTAAAGCTTTGAGACTCCAGTAAACCACAGTGAGAGCCATTATCCACAAATGCTGAAAACATGGAACAGTGGTGAACCTTCCCAGGAGTGTCTGGCTGACCAAAATTACCCCAAGAGCACAGCAATGACTCATCCAAGAGGTGACAAAAAACACCACAACAACATCGAAGAACTGCAGGCCTCACTTGCCTCAGTTAAGGTCAGTGTTCATGACTCCACCATAAGAAAGTGACTGGGCAAAAGTGGCCTGCATGGCAGAGTTCCAAGATGAAAATCACTGCTGAGCAAAAAGAACATGAAGGCTCGTCTCAGTTTTGCCAGAAAACATCTTGATGATCCCCAAGACTTTGGGGAAAACACTCGGTGGACTGACGAGACAAAAGTTGAACTTTTTAGAAGGTGTGTGTCCCATTACATCTGGTGTAAAAGTAACACAGCATTTCAGAAAAGGAACATCATACCAACAGTAAAATCTGGTGGTGGTAGTGTGATGGTCTGGGCTGTTTTGCTGATTCAAGACCTGGAAAACTTGCTGTGGTAAATGGAACCATGAATTCTGCTGTCTACCAAAAAATCCTGAAGGAGAATGTCCAGCCATCTGTTCGTGACCTCAAGCTGAAGCACACTTGGGTTCTGCAGCAGGACAATGATCCAAAACACACCAGCAAGTCCACCTCTAAATGGCTTAAGAAAAATAAAATGAAGACTTTGGAGTGGCCTAGTCAAAGTCCTGACATGAATCCAATTGAGATGCTGTGGCATGACCTTAAAAAGGCGGTTCATGCTCAAAAACCCTCCAGTGTGGCTGAATTACAATTCTGCTTAGATGAGTGGGCCAAAATTCCTCCACAGTGCTGTAAAAGACTCATTGCCAGTTATTGCAAACGCTTGATTGCAGTTGTTGCTGCCAAGGGTGGCCCAATCAGTTATTAGGTTTAGGGGGCAATCACTTTTTTCACACAGGGCCATGTAGGTTTGTTTTTTTCCCTTAATAATAAACACCTTCATTAAAAATCTGGATTTTGTGTTTACTTGTGTTATCTTTGTCTAATATTTAAATTTGTTTGATGATTTGAAACATTTAAGTGTGACAAACATACAAAAAAATGAGAAATCAGGAAGGGGCCAAACACTTTTTCACGCCACTGTATATAACGTTCACATTTAGGAGGACAAATTTACAACAAAAAGAATACAAATTTTGAGGAAACAAAATGCAAATTTGTGACCAGAATCACAAATTTTGAAGAAAAATCTCACAAATTTACAACACTAAAGTGTTTCAGTAATTAATTTTAATGCTTTTATTTAATTAACACTACTTTTACTTGAATGTAATTTCTGGTTACTCTACCCACCTTCTGCCACTAGTTTGTGCTGGTTTGGAGGAAATTTCTCCTTCTGATTTCCTCATTGGAGGATAATATTTTACAATTGATTATACAAGTTTATGATCAAGATATAGACCAGGCTGTAGATGCTTTACTGAGCTCTTTAATCCAAAGGTCAGAAAACCTTGATCCTGTTTTAGAGGGAAGACGAATCTACTGTGAAATCCCTCGAAGTTCCTGCTTTCTCTGATAGCTTCATTCTGGTGATTTTCTCCAGTAGAAGGTAACAACAGTTTTCATCACATTATATAAAATAAAACTGTTGTCTTTTGTTACTTTCTTTCAGCCAATCTAGAATTAGCTTTTCGTTGCTGAGTGCTAGAAACAGATAAACTAAACTGCTTCACAAGCTGATACAGAGGGTGAAATCTAGAGAGATCTATTGCTGCTCATTCTGTTTTCATGATTTTAGTTTAAAAGAAATCAGTTAATCCTTGGGTAGATATGAGTAACTCCAGTATGAACTATATTAACCTAATATAGTGTTACTTATATGCAGAGGTGCACAGAGCAGCATCCATAAACTGTATCAAGAAAAAGTAGCATTACCTTATATACAGTATATGAGCAAGAAAGTATCATTGTAAAAAAGATACTTCAGTAGTGAGCATCTACTACTCTAAAACACGAGTTGTTTTTTTTGTATATTTGTGACATTTCTCTTTTAAATGCAAGTTATTTTTACATAAATCTGTGACTTTTCTCACCTAAATTTATAACCTTTTATGAGAAATGTACATTATAGCATTATAATTGATTTACAGTTTCTTTTTTGTCTCACAAAAAAGAAACAGCAAATTAATCACTGGAAAAGAAGACAAAATAAATGTACCTGAGTAAAGATGGTATATTTATGATTTTTAAAATGCAAAGTTGCAATTTTATTATCGCATATCCAAGTTTTCGGTATAGGCTTAGGTGCACCATTAGCATCATCGCAGAGAGGAACATTTAACTTTTATTAATATTGTTCAGTACAGGCAAATATGTTGTGCACTTCTTCTGGTTCCACTGATAGGTTAAGGCATGCAGACTGTCTGACAGTGTGAAAGATACTGGAAAACTGAGATGCTCAGGCTGATCATTGCTCGAGTTGTCCACAAAAAGAGCCTTGAGTGAGTTCTGTTCAGAGAACTTGTTATCTGCATAGGCAATCATAAGAAGTCTGTATCTCGATCAGAATGGTTCAGTCCAGCTTTCCTTTGAGAACCCTCTACAAACAGAAGATGGATTGATGATCAATGCCCAGCCAGCATGTGCATGTGGGCCCCAGGATAGGTTCAGTCTGGGCTGTTTTATGGGTCCTTTGTCTGCGGATTCCATGTTGGCCCCATCTGTGTTTGCCCACATGGTCTTTACCTGTGGTACAGGTGAGCAGGTAATGCTGCTTTAAACCCACCTGGGCCCCACATGGGTTTAATGTGAGGGAGCAGGCTTCAGTAACTCTGGTGTCACAGGCAAAAGTCACAAATTTATGAGAAAAAATATGAAAATTTATAAGAAAAAAGTCGCAGATTTATTCGAAAAAGGTCACAAATTTATGAGAAAAAAGTAAGTTTATGAGAAAAAAGTGAAAATTTATTACAAAAAAGTCACAAATTTAAAAAAAAGTTAAAATCTAGGAGAAAAAATTGCAAATTTACAAGAAAAAAATTGTAAAATTACTCAAAGTGTTCCAGACTTACAAGAAAAAATGTGCAAATTTACAAAAAAAAAAGTCACAAATATATGAGGAAAAAATTAGAAAAATTTGCAAATCTGAATCTGAATGAATCTTTTATTTCGGATAGATTAAAAGTACAGATTAAAAGAAACAGAATAATATAACAAAGGGGGAAGAAAATCCAACAAGGTCAAATTAGACAATAACTCCTCTGATTATACAGTTCAACATAAGTTATCTGAAATGGGTGATGGCTGAAGCCGCAGCTTATATTGCCCACCCATATTCCATCCAAGAATTCAAAAGAAAAACAAAACAAGAGCGATTACAATTCAGAACAAAGCTAAGACAAAATGTGACAAAAAAACTAAGCAACAACACAACGCAGGCTGGATATGACAATCCTTATGTGATTTTACATGTCATCTTGTATACATGTTTGGAGTATTTCTTCCTTTAGTTTTTGTTTAAATTGTCCAAGCGTTGTACATGATTTTAATTCAGGTCCAAAATCGTTCCATAATCTGACTCCTTGCACTGAAACACAGTGTTGCTTGGTGGTAGTTCTCACTGAAGGTTTTTTTTCCTGGAATTTCCCCATTGTGGGACTAATAAAGGCTTATCTTATCTTATCTTATCTTAGTTTTTAAAAAGTGGCAAATTTACAAGAAAATAGCAAATTTATGAGAAAATAAGTTGAAAATAGATTAATAAGAAAAGTCCATATGGGCAAATACCATGGGCCCAACATGGACACCATTGCATCTGACCCACAAGGGCCCACATGGGCTGGCTGGCTGGGTGATGGCAAAGAAGGAGAATTCAGAATTACCTGTGGTGGGAGCAGAACCATAAAGATGATAAGCATATTTTTACAGCTTTGTTTTGGTTGGAACTGAACCCTGTTCTCTGTATCAGCACTTGTTTTAACTGATTTATGATTTGTGGACTTTGACACCAATTTTATTAATCATACCTGTGATGTTTTCAAATTAATGACGGACCATCAGCTCTGCGTTTGCTCCGCCACTGAAGGAAGGTCTAAATCCACCTGGTGAGAATATTGATTTAAATAAACACAGATGAACTAAATATATTTGCATCTTTGGTTTAAACTTTTTGTGATGCACAAAGTTCTACAAGGAAAAAAAAATTCAAATTTCAAGAAAAATGAAAATATACAAATAAAGTTGAAAATTTACAAGAAAAAGGTTTGTCCAAATTTGGAGGTTAAAAATGTGCATAATGCAAATTCATAAAAGTCCCAAATTTATAATTTTTTTGGTTTACATTTTTGAATATTTTTGCTTTATTTCTTTTTAAATTTGTTTCTGGTTTAAATATTTTTCCACCTTGATCCCTCTATACACTAATCAACACCTGCAGATGAACAACATTATAGATGAGCTGAAAAGTGTTTGACAGTTTCCTTTGCCTCTATCTGGTCTTAGACTCCAGAATGACAATGTGTTAGAGAGCAATGCATACGTGCAAATCAGGAAGGGGGGGGGCGAGGGGGACATGCCCCCCTTTAACCTGGAAAAAAAGAGACACCCCCTCCCCCCAATATCATCATAAGCCTCTCTATATCAGGTTACAGAACTGAATAAAATGCATTTTGAGCAAAAATACTAAGGATACATGCAAAACAAATTATATGGGGGGAAATTTATTAATTTTCTTATAGATTTGTGCTTTTTCATAAATTTGCAGGTTTTTTCTAACTTTTTTCATATAAATTTCCAACTTTTTTCTCATTAATTTGCAACTTTTCACATTAATTTGCAGTATTTTCATGTAAATGTGCAACTTTTTTCATGTAAATTTGCAACTTTTTTCTCATTAATTTCCAACTTCTCCCTCATTAGTTTGCAACTTTTTTCTCTTTAATTGGCAGTTTTTTCATGATCGTTTGCCACTTTTTCTCATTAATTTGTAAGTTTTTCCTCATTAATTTGCAACTTTTCCTCATTAGTTTGCAACTTTATCTTCATTAATTTGCAGCTTTTTTCTCATTAATCTCCAACTTTTTTCATGTAAATTTGCTATTTTTTTCTTATTAATAAATTTGCAAATTTTTTCTGGTTAATTTTCAACTTTTTCATGCAACTTTCTCATTGGTAACTTTTTTCTTGTTAGTTTGCAACTTTGTCTCATTAGTCTGCAACTTTTTTCTTATTAATTCATAACCATTTTAGACATTTTTTTCTTGTAAATTTGTGACTTTTTTCTCATAAATTTCAGAATGTTCACATGGATGCCCATTAAATTTTTATTTTATGTAGTGGTTTATTTTTAATGTTTGTCTAGAGAATGACCTCATTTTATTTTATTCACGATATATATACAGATTTGTTTTTAAACATTGATTGGGTTTGAATTCTTCCCCATTCCAAAATATTGGATATTGCTGCCCAAAACCTAGGAATGAACCTGACTACAGTAATACTTGAAATGTCCCCTTCAGTATTCACTCTTGAGAACACGTTCTGTTTATTGTCTCCCACAGTGAAATGAAATATCCATGCATGGAGCAGTGTGGATGTGCTTTTATTTAAGGAGTTGTCTGTGCTATGGATCAGCGTAAGATCACAGGGAAGGGAGTCCCTCCCTCTAAAACCACTCTGCGGGGGAACCATGAGAGTCAGACCAAAGGCCAAAGGTGAGAGGACCATCTCTAACTGTTCAACCAAACCTTAACTATTCACTCTCACACATGATTCTGATATTTGATATGCTGCAAGTTATTAATTGTAGACCACAACTACAATACAAACCATTCAGAGAGGGTAACAAAGGAGTTACTGAAGCATGTTGAGCCTAAAGATAGAGCTTATCTCTTTACCTGCCAGAGTACAAGTCCTCCAATGAATGGTCCTTTGTTCTATTCATCCCAACACCATCTAGTGGACAATTTCACATATTGTGACATCACAGTTTTACCATTTGAAGAGCATCTAAATTTGTTAGGATCTATTTTCCACATGTGACTGCTCTAACCACCTGCCATGATACTTTGAAACAGCAAGTCCAAGACCTTAACTGACCTACTGACATGTGGCGGAACTTATTGTGTCACCAGGCCTCTGAGATACACAAGGGAAAACAAAATAAGACAAAAAACAGCAAATATTTGGTTTCAGTTTATCAAGGACACAACTGACAGTGAAATCCAAATACCAGCTCTCCTGCTAATGCCAGAGAAACACAATGGAGTGCAACTTAAAAGTTATATATGAACTGTTGAGCTATTTATTATGTTTCTTGTGTGATTTGGGTGTTTTGCAAACAGTTGAACATTTGTGAATTTTTAAACTAAACCACTGGCTTTGGGAGTTGAATAATTACAGTATGTGTGCAGCTCTGTGCTGCGTTATCTCAACAGAAGGGAAATGCAACTGTTACTGGTTTGTTTGTTTTTAAGAAAGGCTGATTTTGCGACCGAACTCTGAAGGTGTTCTCTATTCTTCCTGTCAGAATCACTCCAAAGAGATCAGATACTCCTCTGCCCAGCAGTGTGTCCATGAAGAGTGATAACTCCATACTTCGTCCTATAGATTTTAAAGACAAACACAAATATGACAGTCAAAACTAAGTAAAATGATACTTAAAGCTTTTGTCCTAAATGTAATTTGATAACGACTGTGGTTATTAGTAAAGACATGAAATTGTCCAGCAGATGAAGTTTAGAACCATGGACATCACCAAACGCTGGGTTTCCTCCTTTGTGCTGCTTTGCCAGGCCTTTACTGCAGCTGTCTTCAGTTGTTGCTTGTTTGTGGGTCTTTCTGTCTTACAGTGGATATAAAAAGTCTGCACACCCCTGTTCAAATGCCAGGTTTTTGTGATGTAAAAAATAAGACCAAGATAAATCATTTCAAAACTTTTTCCACCATTAATGTGACCTATAACCTGTACAAACCAATTGAAAAGCAAACTGACATCTTTTAAGGGGAAAAATAAAAACCTTACAATAACCATCCATCCATCCATCTTCTTCCACTTAATCCTTTTCGGGTCGCGGGGGGGCTGGAGCCTATCCCAGCATCTTTGGGCGAGAGGCAGGGTACACCCTGGACGGATCGCCAGTCCATTGCAGGGCCAACACAGAGAGACAGACAACCATTCACTCTCACAGTCATACCTAAGGACAATTTAGAATCCCCAGTTTGATGCCAGTTAACCTAACTTGCATGTTTTTGGCATGTGGGAGGAAACCGGAGAAATCCCAGAGTAAACCCACACAGACACGGGGAGAACATGCAAACTCCGCACAGATCACTGTTGGTCGGGGGCTGGGATCGAACCCAGGATCCCCGGCCAAGGGTGAGTTGCTGTGCTGCCGCAGTGCTAACCACTCCACCACTGCGCTGCATAAATATGCACACCCTTAAACTAATACTTTGTTGCAGCACCTTTTTCTTTTATTACAGTACTAAGTCTTTTTGGGTAGTAGTCTATCAGCATGGCTTATCTTGATGTGGCAATATTTGCCCACTCTTCTTTGCAAAAATGCTCCAAATCTGTCAGATTGTGAGGGCATCTCCTGTGCACAGCCCTCTTCAGATCACCCCACAGATGTTCGATCGGATTCAGGTCTGGACTGTGGCTGGGTCATTCCAAAACCTTAATCTTCTTCTGGTGAAGCCATTCTTTTGTTGATTTGGATGTGTGCTTTGGGTCATTGTTGTGCTGAAAGATGAAGCTCCTCTTCATCTTCAGCTTTCTAGCGGAAGCCTGAAAGTTTTGAGCCAACACTGACTGGTATTTGGAACTGTTCATAATTCCCTCCACCTTAACTAAGGCCCCAGTTCCAGATGAAGAAAAACAGCCCCAAAGCATGATGCTGCCACCACCATGCTTCACTGTAGGTATGGTGCTCTTTTGGTGATGAGCAGTGTTGTGTTTGCACCAAATATACCTTTTGGAACACATGTTCCCACATGCATTTGGGAGATTTCAAATGTGTTTTGGCAGAATGTAGCCAGGCTTGGATGTTTTTCTTTGTAGGATAAGGCTGCCATCTTGGCACCCTACCCCATAGCCCAGCCATATGAAGAAGACGGGAGATTGTTGTCACATGTATTAAACAGCCAGTACTTGCCAGAAATTCCTGCAGCTCCTTCAGTGTTACTGTCAGCCTCCCTGACCAGTTTTCTTCTCGTCTTTTCATCAATTTTGGAGGGATGTCCAGTTCTTGGTAATGTCACTGTTGTGCCATATTTTCTCCAGTTGATGATGACTGTCTTCACTGTGTTCCATGGTATATTTAATGCCTTGGAAATTCTTTTGTACCCTTCTCCTGACTGATACCTTCGAACAATGAGATCCCTCTGATGCTTTGGAAGCTCTCTGCGGACCATGGCTTGTGCTGCAAGATGTGACTACAAAAATGTCAGGAAAAGCCTACTTGAACAGCTGAACTTTATTTGGGGTTAATCCGAGGCACTTTAAATGGTGGCAGGTGTGTTCTGACTCCCATTTAAGATGAGTTTGAATGTGATTGGTTAATTCTGAACACAGCCACATCCCCAGTTATAACAGAGCGTACATCTTTATGCAGCCAGGTTATTGTAAGTTTTTTATTTTTCCCCTTAAAAGATTTCAGTTTGTTTTTCACATGTGTTGTACAGGTTATAGGTCACATTAATGGTAGAAAAAGTTTTGAAATTATTTATCTTTGTCTCATTTTTTTTTACATCATAAAAACCTGGCATTTGAACAGGGGTGTGTAGACTTTTTATATCCACTGTAAGTGTAGTCTTAAACAAGTCAAATGCTGCTGGATTAAGTTGAGATCTGGGGATTGACTCAGCCATTGTCTTCAAAAACTCCCGGATTGCTTTCACAGTATGTTCTGGGTCACTTCCCATCTGTACTGTGAAGTGCCATCCAGTCAGCTTTGCTGCATTTGGCTGAATCTGAGCAGACAGTATATCTCTATACACTTCAGAATTCATCCAGCTGCTTCTGTCTTCTGTCACATCATCAATAAACACCAGTGACCCAGTACCCATTGGAAGCCATGCATGCCCATGAATCACATTGCCTCCACCATGTGTTACAGAAGATGTGGTGTGCTTTGGATCATGAACAGTTCCGAGACTTCTCCATACCTTCTTTTTCCCATCATTCTGGTGCAGGTTGATCTTGGTTTCATATGTCCAAAGAATTCTGTTTCAGAGCTGGGCTGGCTTCAAATCGATGTTTTTTGGCAAAGTCAAGTCTGGCCTTTCTATTTTTGAAGCTGATTAATGGTGTGCACCTTGTGGTGAACCCTCTGTATTTTCTCTCATGAAGTCTTCTCTTTATGATAGACTTAGATACTGATACACATAGTTGCTGGAGGGTGCTCTTCACTTGGGTGGATGTTATGAAGGGGTATTTCTTCACCCTGGAAAGGATCCTGTGATCATCCTTCCCTGGATGTCCAGGCCTTTTTGAGTTCTGGAGCTCACCAGTGTGCTGCTTATTTGTCAGCATGTACCAAACTGCTGATGTGGCCACTCTAAACATTTCCGTTATCTCGCTGATGAATTTCTTTTTTTAAGCCTAAAGATGGCCTGTTTCATTTCTACTGAGAGCTCTTTGACCGCATGTTGTGGGTTTACAGCTCACTTACTTACTTAATCCTCGCCTGGCCACTTAAGTGACCGTTGTGGCCAGTCGTCTGAAGGCAAAGTGATCTTGGGCTAGGGTGATGAGGTCAGCCAGAGGTCTTATCATTGCAACCTGGGTTGTCCAGGATAGTCTGGGCCAACCTCGGGGGCGATGCCAGCTCTGGGGGGGGAAGGGTGGCAGACAAATGCTGGTGGAGAGGGCCTGCTTGGCCGGTGTCCCATCTTTCAAGCTGGCTATGTGGCCGAGGAGCCACAGCCTCCCTCTTCTGATGATGGTGGAGATGGGGATAGGACAGCCAGTACCTCCTGTAGACCTCATTGTTTGTGGTGTGGTGAAACCATCGGATGCTGAGGATGTTACGGAGACAGGTCGCTAGCAGGGGGGACGACGACTGCCGTTTCTTGCCGGCTTGGCACAGATCCCTGATAAACTGGTAGGCAGACCGGAGGTTCCCTGTTTGGAAGCTGTTGTTGGCGAGGGTACACAGCAATAGCTTTCAAATGTAAATGCAACACCTGGAATCAACTCCAGACCTTTTACCTGCTTGAATGATGGTGTATTAACAAAGGAAAAGCCCATGCATCTCATGAAACTCACTGGAGCTTTATCGGTCTACTGGAGAGAAGGACGAACGGAAGGAGCCGTGGGATGTGCTAAGCTAATGTGCTAAACTAATGGTATCGCTATAGCTAACGCCATAGCTAGTCGTAGCTAACACCGATACAAAGGAGCGACTCTGTCCCTGGTTCGTCTCACTGACCCGACATCGGCCCGGTAGATGATGGCTGAGCCTCCCGCACAGATTCTTAGAATCTTGTGATTGGGGCTCGGAGGAGGAACTAACCGAGGCAACAGCTGGACAGGAGCCGGATCGGAGCTCAACTACAGCGGCGGTAGGAGACAGGGATCAGTGGAGTAGCAGCCGGGGCCCCAGCTGGATAGGAGCCAGATTGGAGCTTAATTACAGCGGCGGGGCTCGGCGGAAGAACTACTGAGGAAGACGGTGGTAGGCGGCGGGGCTCAGCGGAGGAGCTACCGGGACCCCAGCTGGACAGGAGCCGGATCAGAGCTCAACTACAGCGGCGGTGGGCGGTGGGGCTCGGTGGGGCTCGGTGGAGGAGCTGCCGGCACCCCGGCTGGACAGGAGCTGGATCAAGAGCTCAATTACAGCGGCGGTAAGCAGCAGGACAAGCAGCGGAGGGGGCTAGCTGAGGCCCCAGCTGGATTTGAGGTCGGCTGGATTGGATACCGGCGACACCAGCAGAGATTGTTTTATTATCATCAGGTCAGTAAAAATGCCATCAAAGAAGGAAGAAATGGAAGAGATTAAAAAATCTCTGAACTTCATGTCAGAAGAACTGACCAAAGTGGCCAATCAACAGTTTAAACTATTAGGGCTAATAGAGAAAGTCCAAGAATTGAAATTAACAATTAAGGAAAGAGACAAAAAAATTGCAGACTTGGAGCGATGCATCGAGGATCTTGAACAATATTCTCGTATGGATGATTTAATTATTAGTGGACTAGACATTAAATACCAATCATATGCCAATGCTACAGCAGGAATGAGAGGTGAGGAGGCTCCCCTAAGTGAATCAGTCTCCCTGGAAAACCAGGTGCTTCAGTTCCTTGAAAGTAGAAATATAAAGATTGAAGTAAATGCAATTTCAGCCTGTCATACTTAACCCAGAAAGGATAATAAAACAAAGAAATCAATTGTGATGCGCTTTGTGAACAGAAGGGTAAAGAATGACATACTGAGGCAGGCCAGAAAGATACGGGGAACAGAAGTTTACCTAAATGAACATTTAACAAAGACTAATGCTGAAATAGCAGGGCAGGCACGGATGCTGAAAAGACAAAATAAGATACAGGCAACATGGACAAGAAACTGTAGAGTTTGGATCAAACTACAGTAAATGGAACACCTGAGGAAGCAAAGGCCATAACAATAAGAGATCTCACTGACTTAAATAAATATTGATGAACACTGATCAAGAAAATTAAGAGACTATATAATCCATATCCACACACGGCAAGAACAGTTCTTTTGTGACATACCATGTCAATGTACTTTTAAAAAAAACAAAACAAAAAACTTATGATTGACTTTAGTAGACATCAATCATCCCCAGTTGGAGGAAGTCATTTGACACAGAGTGAGGAAATTCAGACTCTGAAAATTTGCCATTATGCTGAACATAAACTACAAGAGATGGAGAATGATATTGATCCTGATAACCACTTCTTCAATAATATTCATAATCACTGTGAATATTATACTGAAAAGCAATTCAAAAGTCAAGTGCAATTAGATGGTAAACTATCAATAATACACTTCAACAGCAGAAGTCTTAAAAACTTTCCACAGATTCAGGACTATTTAAAACAGCTAGATAGAAAATTTACAGCTATCGCAGTCTCTGAAACTTGGCTTAATGAAGAGCAGGCTTCTCTGATGGCAATAGAGGGATATCAGATGTTTCATATTAACAGATCTCAAAAAAAAGGGGTGGTGGTGTTGCACTGTATATTGATGACCTGTATCGGTGTAAACTTGTAAATGGAATGTCCTTGGCACTACCAGGGATTCTGGAATGTGTTACTGTTGAGATTGACCAAGATAAAACAAAAAATCTAATTATAAATTGTATATATAGAATGCCGGGAACTTGTGTTGAGACATTCAGAGATAAATTAGTCGAGCTGTACAATAATATAACTAGTAAGAAAATGGTTGTAGTCTGTGGAGATTTCAATATTGATTTACTAAATCCATTTCAACAAAATGTAATTACAGAGTTCATGAATTCTATGTACAGTATGAATCTAAATCCCACAAAAACACATCCCAGTAGAATCACAGCTCACACTGCTACACTTATTAATAATATTAACAAACAGGTTATCAATAAAAAAATTGAAAGTGGATTATTGATAAATGACATAAGTGACTATTTGCCAGTCTTTGCACTTATCCATGGCCACACGGGGGCCAATACAGAAAAAAACTTTAAAATCTTTCAGATACAAATCACAAAATGCAATCAGTTCTTTTAAAGAAGACCTGTTGAAGCAAGACTGGACAAAAGTCTATGTATCAGATGTAAATGAAGCCTATAACACATTCATGAACAAAAAAACTGTCCATTAGTAAAGAAAAAGCTTAAACATAAATTTATCGACAAGCCATGGTTAACCAAAGGATTGCAAAAGGCGTGTAAAAACAAAAATTTATTTTATAAAGCTTTTCTAAAGAAAAGGACAAAAGAAGCAGAGCAGCGGTATAAAACATACAAAAGTAAGTTAATATATATAATGAGATGTAGTAAAAGAGACTATTACAGTAAAGAACTGGAGAAAAACAGAGATAATATTAAAAATACATTGACAATACTTAACAGTATTCTTGGAAATAAAAACAGAAATACAAGCTATCCAACCAATCTTTCAAAAAAAAAAAAACACACACAAAAAAAAAAAAACAACTCAGAGTGTGAATGCAGTCTCACCTGCAGATGAATTTAATAAATCTTTTAACATTGGTGCTAATTTGGCTCGAGAAATACGCATTACGGCATCTACAGGTGATACAATAAGCAAAAACACTGCTATAAAAGACTCCATTTTCATAAAGAACACAGACGAGAGAGAGGTCATTGAAATTGTTAAATCGTTTAAAAGTAAAACATCTACGGACTGTGATGGTATTGACATGCTTTTAGTCAAAACTATCATTGAATGCTTAGTGAAGCCACTGACGTATATCTGTAACCTGTCTCTCCAAACAGGTATATTTCCCAGTGCAATGAAAATAGCTAACGTAATTCCCATATACAAGACGGGTGACAGAGGGGAATTTTCAAACTATAGACCTATTTCACTATTGCCGCAATTTTCCAAGACACTTGAAAAAAATATTCTGAGAGAGAATTGACAACTTCATAAAGAAGAATAATTTATTGTGTGAGCAGCAATATGGGTTCAGACACAAGATGACAACTGCATTTGCTCTAATGGAATTTATAGAAAAAATATCAACTGCCGTTGAAAATAAAGAGTATTCAGTTGGGGTATTCCTGGATCTTAAAAAAAAAGCATTTGATACAGTGGATCATAAATTATTGTTAAAGAAACTACAAAATTATGGTATTGGAGGGTAGCACTGTCTTGGTTATGTAGTTACTTAAAGAACAGATATCAGTATGTATATGTTGGTAGCAAAAACTCACAGTTACTGAAAGTTTCTTGTGGAGTCCCACAGGGTTCAGTTTTGGGGCCACTGTTATTCAGTATGTATATAAATGATATGTATAAAGTTTAAAAAAAAATGGATTTAATATTGTTTACAGACGACACTAATTTATTATGCAGTGGAAGCAATTTGGAAAAACTTTTGGATACACTCGGAAAGGAATTCGGAAAGCTTAAACTGTGGTTTGATTCAAACAAATTAACGCTCAACTTAAGTAAGACAAAATTTATAATTTTTAACAACCATCACAACAATTCAGTATCTAAACTCAGTGTAAATGGTGTAGAGATTGAAAGGGTATCCTAAATTAAATTCCTTGGAGTAATAAACTGTGTTGGAAGTCACATATTAATTATATTAAAGGTAAAATAAAGGTATATTAAAGGTAAAATATCCAAATCAATCGCAATACTACACAGAGTGAAATTATTTGCTGAATCAACCCACACTATATGGGCGGCGTGGTGGCGGAGTGGTTAGCACTGTGGCAGCACAGCAACTCACCCTTGGCCGGGGAATCCTGGGTTCGATCCCAGCCCCTGACCAACAGTGATCTGTGTGGAGTTTGCATGTTCTCCCCGTGTCTGCGTGGGTTTACTCCGGGATTTCTCCGGTTTCCTCCCACATGCCAAAAACACGCAAGTTAGGTTAATTGGCATCAAACTGGGGATTCTAAGTTGTCCTTAGGTATGACTGTGAGAAAGAATGGTTGTCTGTCTCTCTGTGTTGGCCCTGCGATGGACTGGCGATCTGTCCAGGGTGTGCCCTGCCTCTCGCCCAAAGATGCTGGGATAGGCTCCAGCACCCCCCGCCCCCCCGCGACCCGAAAAGGATTAAGCGGAAGAAGCGGAAGAAGATGAATGAATGAATGAGCCCATACTATATACTTTGTATCATTCATTAATACTCCCATACATGACATATGACTCTTCTCACTTCCGCCTCCCAAAGAGAGCAGACGCCTTTCTCTTCTCTCTTGCTCTGTCTTATCTCCTTCTCCCCAAACTAACTGGATCCCAGCTTGCTGTCATCTGTCTGCGTCTTTTACTGCTGATTATCGAAAGAAATTATGGAATTAATAAGCTGAGCTTTGAACGCAATTGACACTATCTTTTCAACGAGGAAAAGTGCCCCGGGGGAGGTTGTTTGCCCCGCAGGAATGGCTGCTGCGGGCTATTTACGGGAGACAAGTAATTGGAAACTCTTGTGCCTGACTAATCTTTTTATCGAAGATGTAGAAGATTTGTACGTCTTCGCAGTAATGGTGATTGGGATCGTTCTGATTGGATCTGGGATTGTCCTGGTGTACCGCAAATTGTTGAGGATGGATACAACCTATCAAAATGCTGGCCAGGCGAGGTGCATCCATCAAATTGAAAAAATGGAGAGGACCCTGATAGCGACAAATGGAGAACTGTCTCGGAAGGTGGATTACATCATGATTACGCTTAGGACCATCCACGATGGACTCAACACCCAGCAATGAAGGATTAAGTACTGAATCTGTAAGAGAATATAAAGTTTCCTCTCTGTGATCAGTACTATTCGACTTAATCTGACTTCCTCACAAAAATCCTCCTGATCATCTGCAGTCTTTGTTTTCAAAACATTGAGCTCATGGCCTTCGGACAGGCAGCTGCATGGCCAAGGACAATGCCTGTAGCCAGACAAAACATCTCCTGCCAAAGAGTCCTTGTTGTTCTTAACTGATACAACACCTACTTTCAACATTACACTCATACTGATCCACAAACTGATGATAAAGATGATTCACTCACTGCTCTCTTTGTGTCCTGTGAACTTTTTTGGTCTGCTGATTGTGCATTGAGGGCTTTTTTTTTCTTTGTAATCATAATATTGATCATATATGACCACTATTCTGAAATCAATGATTTTTTTGCTCCTTCCTATTGTATTATTTCCTATGCTACCTGTACCCTCCTGTTGGCAGGCGCGTTTCAGATGCAGCTGTGTCACCGGAAATGCAGGTTCATTTTCTGTCAAGTCAAATCCCTGGTATGTTATCAGTGATCTGTTATCAGTGATCTGTTATCAGTATCTGTTAATGTACTTGGCAATAAATCTTTTCTGAGTTCTGAGTTCTGATATTGCACCGAAGTATGGGGAAATACATATAAAATAAACATATATCCAATCTTTATGCTTCAGAAGAGAGCTATTAGAATAATAAACAAAGCTGCTTACAGGGAACCAACAAACCCACTTTTTCTTAAATTAAAAGCTCTCAAGTTGAAAGATCTGGTTGACTTTAAAACTGCAGTAATAATGTTTAAAGTGAAGAATCTATCACTGCCCGCAAATATCCAAAAGTTGTTCCAAATAAGGGAGAAACAATATCATTTCAGAGGAACATGTATATTTCAAAAACCTTCAGTGAGAAATACCACCAAGCAACACTGTGTCTCAGTGCAAGGAGTCAGATTATGGAACGCTTTTGGACCTGAATTAAAATCATGTACAACGCTTGGACAATTTAAACAAAAACTAAAGGAAGAAATACTCCAAACACACAGTATATACAAGATGACACGTAAAATCACATCAGGATTATCATATCCAGTCTGTGTTGTGTTGTTGCTTAGTTGTTTTTTTGTTTTTTTTTGTCACATTTTGTCTTAGCTTTGTTCTGAATTGTAATCGCTCTTGTTTTTGTTTTTCTTTTGGATTCTTGGATGGAATATGGGTGGGCAATATAAGCTGTGGCTTCAGCCATCACCCATTTCGGATAACTTATGTTGAACTGTATAATCAGAGGAGTTATTGTCTAATTTGACCTTGTTGGATCTTCTTTCCCCCTTTGTTATATTATTCTGTTCCTTTCTTTTAATCTTTACTTTTAAGCTATCTGAAATAAACATTCATTCATTCATTCAAATAGGTTTTAAGTCAATTGTCCAATTACTTCTGAACCCCTGAAATGAGAAGATTTTGCATAAAAATGATTGCAGTTCCTGAACCGTAACTCCAGTTTTGATGTGAATACCCTCAAAATAAAGCTGAGATTCTGCACTTTAAGCCCATATTGATTAAATACTGTAACTTTATCTTCAATATGTTTTAATAAATGGCTAAAATAACAAAACTTGTGTCACTGTCCAAACACATGTGTACTGTATGGACCTACAGTAACTGTACATAAAGTTCTACCAGATTTCTCTAAGAAAGAAAATTAGGACAAGTGGTCATATAGGGTGTTTTCTGTTGGAGGACAGTCTCCTTTGACAAGAGAGGTTCATTTTGTAAATGGACTGTTTAGTTTTCCTCTATTCTTCCTGTCAGAATCACTCCAAAGAGACCAGATTCTCCTCCATCCAGCAGTGTGTCCATGAAGAGTGACGAATCCATGTTTCGTCCTGTAGGTTTTAAAGAAAAGCACCAACATGACAGTCAAAAGTAAGTAACATAATACTTAAATCTGTTGTCCTAAAGGTGATTTGACAATGACTTTGGTCATTAGTAAAGACATGAAACTGTCCAGGAAATTAAGGCTGAATCTGTTGTGGTAAACAGCATGTAAGAGTTGAAATGTAATGAGAATGCTTATTCTGTAATTTAGTTTTTCCATCTTGTATTGATGTACTTAACTGTTGCATAGGATCCAAAAAGAAATAGGGTATGACTGGAAAAGGACTGATGGCAAATTTGCTCCTCAAGTAGGCAAGAAAGTTGCTGTTGCTACTGGGTGATAGGAAACCACATGTATGATATTTCTCTAAATGAATTAGGAAAAGTTTCTGTTGGACAACAGTCTCTTTTGACAAGAGAGGCTCATTTTGTAAATGGACTGTTTAGTTTTCCTCTATTCTTCCTGTCAGAATCACTCCAAAGAGACCAGATTCTCCTCCGTCCAGCAGTGTGTCCATGAAGAGTGACGGCTCCATGTTTCGCCCTGTAGGTTTTAAAGACAAACACAAATATGACAGTCAAAAGTAAGTAACATAATACTTAAATCTGTTGTCCTAAAGGTGATTTGACAATGACTTTGGTCATTAGTAAAGACATGAAACTGTCCAGGAAATTAAGGCTAAATCTGTTGTGGTAAACAGCATGTAAGAGTTGAAATGTAATGAGAATGCTTATTCTGTAATTTAGTTTTTCCATCTTGTATTGATTTACTTAACTGTTGCATAGGATCCAAAAAGAAATGGGGTATGACTGGAAAAGGAGTGATGGCAAATTTGCTCCTCAAGTAGGCAAGAAAGTTGCTGTTGCTACTGGGTGATAGGAAACCACATGTATGATATTTCTCTAAATGAATTAGGAAAAGTTTCTGTTGGACAACAGTCTCTTTTGACAAGAAAGGCTCATTTTGTAAATGGACTGTTTAGTTTTCCTCTATTCTTCCTGTCAGAATCACTCCAAAGAGACCAGATTCTCCTCCGTCCAGCAGTGTGTCCATGAAGAGTGACGGCTCCATGTTTCGCCCTGTAGGTTTTAAAGACAAACACAAATATGACAGTCAAAAGTAAGTAACATAATACTTAAATCTGTTGTCCTAAAGGTGATTTGACAGTGACTTTGGTCATTAGTAAAGACATGAAACTGTCCAGGAAATTAAGGCTAAATCTGTTGTGGTAAACAGCATGTAAGAGTTGAAATGTAATGAGAATGCTTATTCTGTAATTTAGTTTTTCTATCTTGTACTGATTTACTTAACTGTTGCATAGGATCCAAAAAGAAATGGGGTATGACTGGAAAAGGAGTGATGGCAAATTTGCTCCTCAAGTAGGCAAGAAAGTTGCTGTTGCTACTGGGTGATAGGAAACCACATGTATGATATTTCTCTAAATGAATTAGGAAAAGTTTCTGTTGGACAACAGTCTCTTTTGACAAGAAAGGCTCATTTTGTAAATGGACTGTTTAGTTTTCCTCTATTCTTCCTGTCAGAATCACTCCAAAGAGACCAGATTCTCCTCCATCCAGCAGTGTGTCCATGAAGAGTGACGACTCCATGTTTCGCCCTGTAGGTTTTAAAGACAAACACCAATATGACAGTCAAAGGTGAGTATAAATCTTACACACATGGCCTAAACAGACATCAGTAAAGACTTAAAACTTGCCATTTAATTTACTGCAAAATCTGTTGTTGTAAACTAGTAAAAACTGTCATGAAATGCCCCTCAGGGCAAAGAGACGAGAGACCCAGATGCTGAATTGCTAGTTGTGAAATTTATTAACGAACAAAAGTCCAAAACGTGCACAAACACAAAAATCCAAATAGAGTACAAAGCGAACTTAGGAACAAAACGGAGAACACAGTATACACACGGACAGTAAATGCAGGATTCTGACACAAACAATACTTCAAGACTCCAGCAATAAGAGAGGGGAGAGACCGTCCTTAAATAGAGCCAGAAGCAATTGAACACAAATGATAGCAGGTGTGGATACCATGAGAGGACAGGAGGAAACAATAATTACAGACTCGGGGACAGGTGGGAGCAATGAGAGGGGAGAAGACGGGACTGACAGCTGACAGGGACACTGCCCACAATGGAGCAAAAACCCAGAAGTGCCACTGACAGCTGTCAGCCCGGAGAGAGAGTACAACAGTACGACAAAGAGAATAAAATGTCAACCAATAAGGGCTGAGAAATAAATACAAACTAATACTGTACCAAATGAAAGAGTAACAAAACTATGATGATATAAACAAAGGGATAAGAAAAATAAGAAACAATACGAGATACACAGAAACCAAAAAGCACAAAATACAACAAATATACAAATATAGAGAAAGACCTTGAGACTGAGCACAGCGGAAACCCTCAGTGCTCAGCTCATGACAAAAACATCTTAAAATTTCATACATTTTTAGACTTTTTGATTGTATTATTTGAATTACTGCTGTTATGAATGTGGCATTAATTACAGATAACTATTTAATGACCAAATATATATGTATTTTCAAGAAAATGTATTTTTTTCTTTTATCATTATGTGGGAACATAAATTGAATCCTCTGTGTAACAAGGTAGCAGTTGTTACTGTTTCTATATATTGTATTCTTACCAAGTCAGCATGCCCATGTGGGCCCAATGGTAAGTTAAATCTGGGCTGTCTTATGGGTCCCATGTGGGTTTGTCCATGTGGTTCCATGTTGGCCCTATCTGTTTGCCCACATAGACTTTACCTGTGCTGCAGGTAAGCAGGTAATCTGTTTACCCACTTTAAACGCACCTGGGTCCCACCTGGGTTTAAAATGGGTGAGCAGGTTTCAATAACATTTTTTGCCATCGGAAAAATTAAAGTCATAAATTTTAATTTTTTTTCTATAAATTTGTAAAAAAAGTGACAGTTATAAAAAAATAGTGGCAAATATATGAGAACAAAGTCATTAATTTAAGATAAGATAAGATAAGATAAGCCTTTATTAGTCCCACAACGGGGAAATTCCAGGATTGCAACAGCACAGGGATAACAACACTCAGAGCAACAATCAGAAGGCAAGAAAAAAAAAAGCAAGAGCAGCTAATATACATATGTACATATTACTATAAATATATACTGTATATATATACACACAGACACACAGTGCAGAGCATTGTAGCTGGATGGAATAAATATATGAGTATATAAACACACAGTGCGGAGCATTGTAGCTAGATGGAATAAATATGTAGATATATAAACACCCACAGTACGGAGCATTGCAGCTAGGTGGAATAAATACTTAAATAAATAAATGTTTTTACTAGAAAAACATTGCAAACTTATGAGAAAAAAGTGAAAATTTATGAGAGAAAAGTTGCAAATTTACAGGGAAAAAAAATTGTAAAATTACTTGAAAAGAGTTACAAACTTACAAGAAAAATTTAGCAGATTTACAAGAAAAAAGGTGACAAATTTATGAGGAAAAGTTGTAAGTTTACAGTAAAAAAAAGATGAACACTTTTGAGAAAGTTCCAAATTTACAAGAAAAATGTTGCAGATTTATGGGAAAAACTCACAAATTTACAATAGCAAATTTACAAGGAAAAAAATAATAAATTTATGAGGAAAAACTTCCAAAATTACAGTAAAAAAAGTGGCAAATTTATGAGAAAGTTCCAAAATTACAAGAAAATGTTTGCAAATTTACAAGAAAAAAGTTGCAAATTTATGAGAAATAGTTGCAACTTTACAGTGAAAGAGAAGTTGCAAATTTTTGAGAAAGTTTCAAATTTTCAAGAAAAAAAATATCAGATTAGGGGGAAAATCACACATTTACAAGAAAATATAAATTTTTGGGGAGAAAGAAAGTTGAAAACAGGTAAACAGGTAAAGTCTATGTGGGCAAACACAGATGGGACCAACATGGACAAACCCACATGGGACCCATAAGACAGCCCAGTTTTAACCTTTGGTGGGGCCCACATGGGCACGCTGGCTGGGTAGTAACTGTATATCTTTATAAAGTTTAGTTTTCAACTTATTTTATATTTCACTGTCAAACTACAAAACAGCTGTAATATAACACTGCTCTAAATTTTACTGCAGTGTATTTGGACATAAATCCAAGACAATGAATTTGTATAGATAAGGCTCTGTGGGCTTTTCAGAAGGACTACCTGCTATGTCCATAACTGAGTCAAGCAAGCACACGGTTGCTGCAGTTTAACGGAGCTTTATTATAAACAGAGTTGGGTACACATACAGGCTTATGGCACAGGCCCCGCTGACCAGGTGGCTCCACGATGAAAGAGGCAGAGCCTCTTCCGTCCACACCTTTATACCATGGGCGGCGTCACCACCGGAAACCGGCAGTTGCCACCCCGGCCGCCATCTTACTCATACAGCCTATTTACATACACAACATTTCTCCCCCCTTCAAAAAATGCCAAGCACACAGATAGGTCCCACCCCCCCCCCAAATTTGCTTCCCGACTCACGCACTAAAACAAAACAATTACAAAGACAAACAAACAGCCTATCCATGCACACAAGCAACTGGGGGGCCAGGTAGGCTGCCAGCACCCCCACACGGCTGGGTGGATTATTCTGCCGCCAAACACAGAACAAAGCCGTGTATTTAAGAAAATAAAATCAAAATAATCCCAGAACTATCCACACAAAATACATAATCACAAGACAAATAATAGCTACTGGCGCCCCCCCCCCCCCAACACACACCCCCACACTGGGCACAATCCAAAACATTGGGTATGTAAATACTCAATTACGCACAGTTTACATGGGCTAAACACGCCCCACCACCCCAAAACTGGGCACATAAAACATTATTTCAATAAAATTTCCTCTCAAAATTAGCGAAATTATCATAATTTGCACAAATGAGCCCCTCAGGTCAAAATCCTATAAAAACACCACAATAACAGTAGAGAACTTCCCCTACATAGTGCTCATACTCTCCACTTTTTCATTTGAATTTAACAGGGTACCAACCAGTAGCAAACAAACGTAAACCAGAAAATAAAACAACCGGACTGAGAAGAAAAGACACAGACAAAATAAAATAATTCTCTCAGTCCTCAGGCGGTTCTTTCTCCCGACGCTTCCGTCTCTTGACCTCTGGTCTCCCCCCGCGCCGTCTCATCCCCTCCACCTTATGCAGCTCATTCGGGTGCCTCCAGGTCTGGTCAGACAAGCGTAGAAATCTGTCGTTCCGAACGGCCTCCACTCGAAGCCACCTCCTCCCGTCGCGCCGCTCACGCGAGCCGTGTTCGCCTCTCATCCGGGCCTCAACCCTAGGCCGCACCAGATCGCCGACCTGCAGGGAAGCCTGTGGCCTCCTCCTCCGATGACGTTGAGTCTGACTGGTCTCCACCAACGGTTCGGTCGACTCCTGAGCCCAGTCCGTGTTTTCCGTGGTTGACCGTCTTCCTGAGCGATGAAACAAACCGCTCACTCGTCCTGCTCTTTCTGGATCCAGCATGGGCGCCTCGTCCTTACAGGCTGCCTGTGAGGTCCCGTCATGCCATTCTGCGCCCCCAGTTTGGGCATCAAACAGACCGGCACCGGGTCCAACCCACGACATCCTCGCGCAGCGCCAAACGTGCTCTCCTTATTGACACATGTCCAACCAGTCCGATTCCCTCATCTCCACGCCGTCCATCAGCGGAGTCGGCCCGCTCCACAGTCTGCAGCCCGACCACTCCTCACCCAACACGGCGATCGAAAAACCCAGGCTTTAAAATAGGTTACACCCCATGATGTTAACCCCAGTAGCGGTGACATGGATGTGGGCTTGGGGCACCACGACCGACCCATAACAGGCTTCTACCTCCATAAAGCCCATCACAGCCAGCCTATTCAGTCCATAGCCATAACAGTCTCTCTCAGGTTGTTTAATCTCTCGATGGGGAAACAAACTGTTCACGGTTGTCATGTTCAACACTGAGATAACAGCACCTGTGTCAACCAACAGTGGAACCACGACACCATCGAGCATGTCACAGCCGATCCTCCCCATAGTTGCTGGGGAGACTGTGTGCACGATGGTCAGAGACTTCTGCGCAGCACCTGGTTCTGTCCTACGGCTCCTGCGTACGAAGTTGTCGCACGTCCTGGTGAAGTGGTCCCGCAGACTGCACCTGCCACATCGCTTTCCTCTCGCTGGGCACACACTGGCTTTATTGCGGTGAACAGGGCACCCACACCCATAACAGCGAGGTGTACCAGGGACAGACCGTATCTTCACCACTGTGGCATATGAGTCACCTCCGGCGTCACTGTCATTAGGGTCCCAACTCGGTGCCTTTGAGCGAGCATCATCTTCGCTCCAAAGAGCCTCTTCAGGCAGGCCCCTCGCGATGATCTCCGCTGCCTCAAACCGCTGGGCGAGCTCAACAACCATGGTCAACGTCAACTCTCCTGGAAACTCCAATAACCTGGACCGGACCGCTTCACTGTGAACGTGTTCTGCCAGTTGGTCCCGAATCATCTCCTCCTCCAGGTGTCCAAATTCACACCCCCTCAGCAGCCTACAGAGCCCGGCCATGAACGTTGACACTGGCTCCCCTAACCGCTGGCAGCGCTGTCGAAAATGGATGCGCCGGACCGTGACACTCTCACCAGCACGAAAATGGCACGCCATTAATTCCACCACTCCGTTGAAACTGTCGGCCCCACCTAGACTGTCCAACACTCTTTGCCCCTCAGCACCCAATTTATGGATTAGCATCAGCCTCGCACGGAGCCTCTCACGTTCATCCAGGTCCAAGACCACGAGGTAATTGGTAAAAGACGAGAACCAATGAGGCCATGGCACGGGCGGTGTGCCTGGCACCTCCAAAAACAGCCGAAGTTCAGCACCAACATTATCCATTCCCGCTTTTACCTCATTGCCAAATACTATGTCCATAACTGAGTAACGGAGCTTTATTATAAACAGAGTTGGGTACACATACAGGCTTATGGCACACGCCCCGCTGACCAGGTGGCTCCACGACGAAAGAGGCAGAGCCTCTTCCGCCCACACCTTTATACCATGGGTGGCGTCACCACCGGAAACCGGCAGTTGCCATCCCGGTCTAGCCCATGACCAACCCAGCCGCCAACTTACTCATACAGCCTATTTACATACACAACACTACCAAACTGAATGAAGCAAATTAAAAAAGGCTTCAAATTTAAAGATACAGGTCAAAATAATCCTGATGGCAAACAGCCATAAGTGAAACAATGTATGAGTATTTCATTAGTTTTTAATGCTTTTTTTTTTGTAGGATCCATGAGGAAATACCTGATTCTCCTCCACCCACCAGTGTGTCGATGAAGAGCGACAACTCCATATTTCGTCCTACATTTTTCAAAGGAAAACACAAACCTGATAAGAAGTGAGTTTAAAACAATGATGGTCTCTTATTCTAAACCTGGGGGGGGCTTGTGTGTGTGTGTGTGTGTGTGTGTGTGTGACTTTCAGGTACTAGTCTGGTTTACTTTGTTTATTTTGGCTGAAAGAAAAACTGAAAAAATGAGAACCAGAATCCTTGATAGATTTCAAGACACATCCATCCATTCATCTTCTTCTGCTTCATGCAGCTCTTAATTCTCTCTCTCTTTTTCCAGGATCGATCAAATATTACCAAATTCCCCTCCACCCACCAGTGTTTCCATGAAGAGTGACCACTCCATATTTCGTCCTGTAGTTTTCAAAGACAAACACAAAGGAAAACAAAAATCAGACTCCCATGGGTAAGTTCAGAAAAACTCTCTTATTCTGTAATTTTGGCAATTATATTTAAATGCTTCAGGAATGTATTAACAAAAAAAATAAGAAAAAAGTTTAAATTATCCTAAAATAAAGAGTGTTGTGTTAGGTTTTAGTGAGTATATGAACAAAGCAGTTAATATTTTTAAATAAATCCATAACTCAGCTTAGGTGGGGTTGATATGACCCAAAAAAGACAGCATGACTGGGAAATAGTTGGTGGTGAATTTGTTCCTACAAATAGGCAAGAAAAATTTTACCCATTATCTCCACCACATATTGGACCTTGTTCTGACATATGGCATAGAAATAGAAAATTTGGTAGTGTCTCCTCATAATCCTGTACTGTTAGACCATTGTCTGTTAACCTTTGATTTCACTATTCCTGACTATTTGATTCCTAAAGAAAAATATTACTACAGCAGATGTCTTTCAGATGATGTTGTTACCAAATTTATGCAGATTGTCTTCTCTATGCCATGTGTCAACACAACGGAAATAAGTGATGGAGAACTTGCTCCTTCCTTAATTGATAGCATGGTGGATAGTGTTACAGCTTCTCTGCATCAGACTCTAGACTTGGTGGCTCCGACGCCCTCTGTACGTCTTCCTTCTATTTTTCATGCGCTGCCCAGTTCCGCCCTGGGAGCGTTCCCTGCCAACTAGCTTGGGCATGCATTGATAGTGTGCCAGACTGCATCTTCCAACTGAACATTTTCCCTGTATTTTGTGTATTTTTGAGTTCCCCCTTTCTGTTATTAACCCTTTAACTCCCCAGATTAAATGGACGGGTCATGTGCCCCCAGTGGCACAGCGTAGCAACTGCACATGTCAACTTATTGACGTCCCTCCACTATACTGAGAATTTGTACTAATCTCTATTGATCTGGCAGTTTAGAAGGTGGCAGACACACGCCGAAGGAATCATGGCTGACATGGAATATAGCAAAGAAGGTGAAATCCTCATTCTTCTTCCTTTTTCCGCTTTGAGCTCACGCACCAATGTGTATGCCTCCACGACTGGTCATCGCGGCAGCGATGATGACGGAAACTGCATGAAACAGGAAAAATAGCCGTGTAATACAAACGAAATTCAGAATCTCCCTCCACATCCGCTGCGAGGTCTCCTTCCTCGGTAAATCCGCAGGCAATAGAGGGGTGCCTGTTTTCCTCTCCGGCAGCTCCCATTTCTGTGGTGAGAGGGGCGGCTCCTCTACTGTCTACAGAGGGGCCAAGCACCACCTTTCCCGGACGGACGGGTGACGACACCCAAATGACAGCAGCAGCCAACACCTTAATCCGGGAAAACAGGCAAGTTAATTTTCATTTGATTCCTATTAATAATGAAATGGCTTGCCTGATTCCCGGTAGGGAAGCTCAGGGTAAGCAGTCCCCTGAGTTTTCCCCACCTGCTGCTGTTAGGAACTGTTCACCAGCCCTCTTTCCGCTTTCTTCTATTTCCTTTGTCTGCCCGCCGGTACCGGAGCCAAGCAGTCAGGACCAGGAGGAGCCAGAGGTCTGGGAGGATTGTCCTCCCGAAGCAATGGTGAACCAGATCCCAGCCGCCACGCCGGAGGAGTCAACAGCGTGGATCGTGGAAACTAGGAAAATCAAGACTGCAGAGACCATCATGCCTGCTGTGGAAGCCACCGCAGCAGAGTCTATGCTTAAGCTGAACCTCCAGGAGGCCGAACCTGGGAGTACATCACCCAGATTGTCGGAGTCCTGGACAACGGTGGAGCATGAGCAAAGGCAAGTGCTCTCTTGTTTTCCTCCTTTCCATTATTGAACATTTTTGTCTAGCTCTTGGTGAGGAGAGCCGGGTGCAGCCAACTGCTGTGTCTGAGCTCACCTCGCTGGGCTCCGCCGCTGCTGGTGACCCTGACCCTTCTTTCTCCCTGTCTGAGTCCTCTTCCAGGGTCGCCAGAGAAAGTCTAACATCGCCAGACGGGTCCGAGGATCCAGGTTTGCCACTAGAGGTCACTGTGGGTCCAGCCTCCCCTGCCGAGGAGGTCATTGTGGGTGCTCTGCTCCTGCCGAGGGTGCCCATAATTGATCGCCTTCTGGCTCGGGTGCTCGTACGGGTTGGCTGGCCCACAGTTAAAGCAGCGTTGGTCAGCAGTGACCCAGCCGGGTCCCCCTCCGGGTGCAGCAGGGGTCCAGCCGGACTCCACCATGGGTGCAACCATGGCTCGGTCGGGGTCCATCGTGGGTGCAACACAGGCCCAGTCGGGGCCCACCGCGGGAGCAATGAGGTCCTGGGAAGGAGCCACCACTGGTACAACGTTGTCCCAGGCCGGGACCACCGCTGATGCAGCCGTGGTCCAGCCCGGGTCCACCGCGGGTATTACCAAGTTTAATTCCCATGTTGGGACCACTGAGGATGCTACCAGACAGTTTGGGGACACCAGGGTCTTCCCTTCCCTTCTGGAGGCCCTGTGGGTGTTCCTCCTCCTTCTGCTGGTCACCACCGCGGTCCTGTTTTCTTCGCCACCTGTGACCGCAGGCGTTTCCCTTCCTCTGTCCAGCCATCCACCTTTCAGTCTCCCGGTGGGTAGGCCACCACCTCATTTGCCCTTCCAGTCCTGGTGGCTTAATCATGTGGGCAGGCCCCCCGAAAGACTGGGTTTCCCAGCTGGGTGGCCCGTGTGCCCTGGCAGGCCGCCTGACACTGTTCTACGGGCTGCCTGCTGGACCTTGGACTCTGGCCGGCCCCCTGAACTGTGGGACTCTTGGGGTGGGGTGAGTTTGTTTAGTTTTGGGGTTGGGATTTTTGTGCTCCTTTGTATTGTGGTGTTCTTCGTTTTGTTCCCTCCTGACCTGTTCCCCCCACCTCCCCTCCCCGGTTAGTCGTGTTGGCCTTCTGGGTGGGTGGGTGGGGGCAGGTTTTCTCCTGTGTTTTGTGCTCCTTTTTTTTTTGTACGTGGGTGTCTGGTCCCACCCCTTGAGGAGGGGGCTTTGTCATGTGTGGAGCTGGTGTTTCAGCTCTGCCCATGACTTGTGGCTGTAGCTTCTGATTTTTGTTAATTGGTTCCAGCTGGCAGGTTGAGCCCTGAGCTTTGGCTCTCGCCAGTCTACAACCACACCCCTCTTTCTACCAGACACTCACCAGCTATTAGTTATTTTCTCATTTGTTCTTACACACACACACACACACACACACACACACACACACACACACACACACACACACACACACACACACACACACAAACACTTACATGCTTGCACGCACACACACACATATACACACACACACACACACACTCATTCACAGACTTCCACCACACACCTGCGTCCACTTGTCACCCATTAGCCTGCTTGGTATTTATTGGGTGACAGTGGGGGCATTCAATGTCATGGCGTAAGTCTTCAATTCCCAGTTAGTCTGTGGTCACCAGCCTATGGTTTCCCTGGAGCTGTTGCCACCCTTTCCCTTGGACTTTGACGGTGTTGTTTCCCCAGAGCCTGCTGAGCTCCAACGCCCTCTGTAAGTCTTCCTTCTATTTTTCATGCGCTGCCCAGTTCCGCCCTGGGAGCGTTCCCTGCCAACTAGCTCAGGCATGCATTGATAGTGTGCCAGACTGCATCAGCCAACTGAACATTTTCCCTGTATTTTGTGTATTTTTGAGTTCCCACTTTCTGTTCACTTCACCTGCGTTTTGGGCTCGTGTTAATTCATATGTTCACTGCACAATTACATAGCGGACATGACAGTCGTGCCCTTAGTTGTGTTTTTCACCCCACATGCTGCATGCTTGTTTCTTTGAGTTCATTTGTGTTTTTTGGTTAATAATTTTACACTGGAATTCTGCCTGCTGTGTTAGTCCATCTTACCTGCCCGCCGGAGGGGAGTGTGACACTTCAAGTACAAAGTTCTAAAGTGTTAGGCACCACATTATCTTAAGTAATGTATAGTAGTCATATTATAACGAGATAACACTGCATTCCCAAAAATGCAGCGTTGGATATAAAGTTTTAAAGTTATCAGGCTCCTCATGTAGAATCAGCTGCTAGTATGGAGCCGGGAGTCAGACACCCTAATTAAGCAATATTACACGCGAGGGAGTGCAGTATCAATCAATTCTCTCGGCGCCACACCAGTCGGCTGCCTTTTGCAACAGCGGCTCGATTCCGAGTTTTTTTTTTCCCTTCCTCTCTCTTTTGATCACTTTTTTTTTTTTTTTTTTCACTCCACTTATATCACGGACACACAGATCGTCCCAAATGTCTCCTGAGCCGGTGGACGGAGCCACTGTTTATAGCAGGATTCGATACAACAGGGAAGAGCTGCTAGCATTTAACCGCCACCCGGTCCCACTGGAAAAACTCGACATACCGAGAGAACTGAGGCGAAAACGCCGCGGCTGCCGGGCTGGAGTAAGGCGGAGGACAAAAAATATAAGGTACAGACCCTCCCTTCCATCTGTTGTCATGGGAAATATACGGTCAATACTGGGAAAGTTAGATGAGCTAGCGGCTATCTCCCGTTATGATAGCACTTACCGGGAGTGCTCTCTCCTTTTGTTTACTGAGACGTGGCTAACTGAACTAGCAGCAGATGCTAACATTGAGCTGGAGGGTTTTCACATGATACGAGCTGACCGAACACCAGAGAGTGGCAAAACTAGGGGCGGTGGAGTGATGATGTATGTTAACAACAACTGGTGTAGACCGGGACATATCACTGTTAAACAACGACACTGCAGCAAAGACATTGAGTTGCTAGCTGTTAGCATGAGGCCTACATATCTCCCGAGAGAACACTCACACGTGATCTGCATTGTTGTTTATGCAAATCCGACGGCGAACGCTGGGACAGCGCGTGACGTCATCCATTCAGTAACCAGCAGGCTGCAGACAGAACACCCAGATGCTCTTCTCCTCATCTCAGGCGATTTCAACCACGTTTCACTGTCTCCCATTCTGCCCACTTTCACCCAGTATGTCACATGCCACACTAGAGACAATAAAACACTGGATTTGTTCTACGCAAACACTAAGGAGGCGTACACCTCATCACAACTCCCCCCACTTGGGAGATCGGATCACAACTTGGTTCATCTCCGACCGGTGTACAAACCCCTAGTGCACAGACAACCTCCGGCCATGCACACTGTGGAGTTATGGTCTGAGGAGACAATGGACACTCTAAAGGACTGTTTTGAAGCCACTGCCTGGAAGCAGCTCTGCGATCCACATGGTGAGGACATCGATGGCCTCATTCACACCTTCACGGGCTACCTCAGCTTCTGTGTGGACAAATCCGTTCCCACCAAGACCATACGGCGTCACTCAAACAACAAACCCTGGATCAACCCTGAGATAAAAACACTTCTGAGAGAGAAGAAGAGGATCTTCAGGTCGGGGAACAGGGAGATGCTGAAGTCCGTACAGAGGGAGCTGAGGAGAAAGATCAGAGAAGGCAAGGACAGCTTCAGGATGAAGATGGAGGACAAGCTGCAACAGAGCGACATCAGCGGGGTCTGGAGAAACCTCAAAACCATCTCGGGGCTCCAGAATACCTCCCCCCAGGCCACGGGGGGCAGGGAGTGGGCGAACAACCTGAATCTGTTTTTCAATAGATTTGACCAACCGCCCTCCCCCCTGTCTGCACAACAACCACTGCTGCCACTAAGAAATCAAGTCCTGCTGCCCACTCCCCACTCCACCGACACCCCCCCCACTCCCAACACAAAGCCCCCCATCCTGACCCTGACCAAGACCCAGGTGAGGACGGAGCTGAGGAAGATCAAGGCGAGGAAGGCGTCGGGACCGGACGGCATCAGCGCAAAGCTCCTCAAGTCCTGTGCAGACCAGCTGTGTGGGATTGTGACGTATATCTTCAACATGAGCCTGAAACTGGGGAGGGTACCACAGCTGTGGAAAACATCTTGTGTGGTACCTGTACCAAAAACTTCCCACCCCAAAGACCTGAACAGCTTCAGACCGGTGGCCTTGACGTCCCACTTGATGAAGACCCTGGAGAGACTGCTCCTTGCTCATCTCCGCCCCCTGGTGGAACCAGCGATGGATCCACTCCAGTTCGCCTACCAGCATGGCATTGGGGTGGAGGATGCGGTGATCTTCCTCCTTCACCGTTCTCTGTCCCACCTGGAGAAGCCCGGGAATATGGTGAGGATCATGTTCTTTGACTTCTCCAGTGCTTTCAACACCATCCAACCGATGATCCTGAAGGACAAGCTGCTGCGCGCAGGGGTGGACCAGCACCTGTCATCATGGATCCTGGACTACCTCACGAACCGGCCTCAGTTTGTGAGAACCCGGGACTGTGTTTCCGACACGATCATCAGTAGCACGGGGGCCCCCCAGGGAACGGTGCTGGCTCCCTTCCTGTTCACTCTTTATACTGCGGACTTCTCACACAACACAACACACTGCCATCTACAGAAGTTCTCTGATGACTCTGCGATCGTTGGTCTCATCTCCAGCGGAGATGAAGCTGAGTACAGAGGGCTTATCCAGGACTTTGTGGACTGGTGCCATCGGAACTGCCTCCAGATCAACGCGAGGAAAACTAAGGAGCTGGTGGTGGACTGCCGCAGGCATGGGCAGCCCCTCACAGCACCAGTAAATATACAGGGAACAGACATCGAGATGGTGACATCCTACAAGTACCTGGGTATTCATCTGAACAATAAACTAGACTGGTCACACAATACTGACGCACTCTACAAGAAGGGACAGCGCAGGCTGTTCCTGCTGAGGAGACTCAGGTCTTTTGGTGTACAAGGGGCGCTGCTGAAGTCATTCTATGACACGGTGGTGGCATCAGCCATCACTTTTGGAGTGGTCTGCTGGGGCAGTGGCATTACTGCAGCCGATAGGAAGAGACTGAACAAACTGATTAAGAAAGCTAGCTCTGTCCTGGGGCAACGCCTTGATCCGATGGAGGAGATAGGAGAGAGAAGGACGGTGGCTAAACTGTCATCTCTGCTGGAGTCCGAGTTCCACCCTATGCAGGACATACTGGATGCACTGAGGAGCTCATTTAGCAGCAGACTACATCATCCCAGGTGCACAACCGAGAGGTTTCGTAGGTCCTTCCTACCAACGGCTGTGAGACTGTACAACCTAAGCAGGGCTGCTCGCAGAGATAGCAAAAAGACGTAACAAACTAATAGTTTTTTTTTTGAATGCAAAAGATGCAATAGACTTACACAATGGTCCTCTCCGGCATACAACTAGGAACATACCGGCCGCTATGGAGGGTGAGAATATGTATGGGCACATAATCATACCATGTAGGATAACTAAATAGACGGTTATGCTGTTTCATCCCACCTAGCAACAATGCTCTGCACTGTGTGTGTTTATATATTTACATATTTATTCCATCTAGCTACAATGCTCTGCACTGGGTGTGTTTATATTTATATATCTATATATTTATTCCATCTAGCTACAATGCTCAGCACTGGGTGTGTTTATATTTATATATCTATATATTTATTCCATCTAGCTACAATGCTCCGCACTGTGTTTTTATATATCTACATATTATTCCATCTAGCTACATTGCTCCGCACTGTGTGTGTTTATATACTTGCATATTTATTCCACCTAGCTGCAATGCTCCGTACTGTGGGTGTTTATATATTTACATATTTATTCCATCTAGCTACAATGCTCTGCACTGTGTGTTCATATATTCATATATTTATTCCATCCAGCTACAATGCTCTGCACTGTGTGTCTGTGTGTGTGTGTGTGTGTGTGTATATATACAGTATATTTTATAGTAATATGTACATATGTATATTAGCTGCTCTTGCTTGCTTGTTTTTTTTTCTTGCCTTCTGATTGTTGCTCTGAGTGTTGCTATCCCTGTGCTGTTGCAATCCTGGAATTTCCCCGTTGTGGGACTAATAAAGGCTTATCTTATCTTATCTTATCTTAATATAGTAACTGTGGTGATTTGTTGTAGGTTCGACGGGAAGCGGAGGGCCAAAGACATCACTGCAGTTACTATATTCATGATACAGCACAACCTAGTGTAATATTGCTTTTATACAACAGTTCTGTAAGCACAGAACACAAATGACAGCAATACTGAACAAAAAATTATGATTTGTTTAACTAGTTATTTTGTGCAGCTGAGAAAAATTGTCCCTTCTAAATGTAGCCAGTAACTTTTTCTAAGCACCTCAATCAGCACCATACAGAAAGGAATACGCCTATTGTCATTTCACACACATGTAAACAAGTTAAATATTGTCAAGTGCAAAAGTCAGTGTTAATACATACTGGTCACCTGTTGAGTCCCTTTGTGGTCATTGTGACATCATGCTGGTGGCTAGTTAGCAAGCTAGTGATTTGGCTTTGGCACACTTCCCTCACTTTTTCTTGGCATTTTCAGATGAAATGAAGACTCCATTACCACAAAGGTATTGTGGTTTTCTAATGGTGTCAATAAATCTTTTTTCCAACAGTGCCTCACTGTGGAAATTAAGGTATCCAGCACAATATTATATTTCTCACATATAAGAAGCCATTGATATTAACTTTAATTAATGTAAAGATTAAGAAGAAGTTGGATGGGATAGAGTGAAGTACATGGATAGGACACACAAGCATAGAGTGATGATATAGAGTGAATGATGTGGCAGTAATGCACCTGTAAGCTGGTTGGCAACAGCCAATCAAATCTAAAAGAAGAAGAAGAATGTAAAGATTATCAAATCATGGCTGAAGTGGATAAATACATAGTCGGTGGAACGTCCGAGTGTGATTATCGGGGAATATAGTTACTCCTGGAATCCCTATTGTCCAATCAGATTGTTCGGTCAGAACTAACTGTTGTATAATTTGAGTTATCTACAGTAAGTCTGCGGTGCAAAGCAATAAAAGCATGGGGAAGTGTGTCAGCATCATTCTGAGAAAAGATGTTTCAAATCTTGGTGAAAAAAACAGCTATCTAGATTTGATTTATGTGCTAAATAATGTCCTGTTCTATGTTTGTCAAGATGCACTAAAAATACCTTCCCATTGGGATTTATCCTTGTTTACTGTATAGTACACATTTGCATGTTATAAACTTTTTAAAACTTTTTTATCACTAGTAAACTCCATGATTCTGTTATGACACTGTATGTATTTGTTAAAACATTTATGTATTCTCCCCAGAGTTCATCAGCAGAGTTCAAAGGTTTCTAAACATCAGCCAGTCCAGCAAAATAAAAGAGATTTAACATCAATACTGGAGGTACAGTATGTAAACGTTTCAAACACACAAAATACTGGTCAATGGCAACACAACAGGTGCTCTCTCTCTCTCTCTCTCTCTCTACTCTAGACTATACTTTCAGGGATCATTTCTATAGTTTCTAACTTGAGAGATGTGTTTCGGAAAGTTTCTCTCTCTCTCTCTCTCTCTCTCTCTCTCTCTCTCTCTCTCTTACAGGTGCATTACTCTCTCTCTCGCCAGCTTACAGGTGCATTACTGCCACGTACTTCTTTCTATATCATCACTCTATCTGGTCAAGAGCTGTAGTCAATCTTGGTCATGGAGGAGGAGTGATGTCTGAGGATGGAGTTGAGGTTCGATTGGACACAGCGGTGATGATGGAGGGACTACAGCTCCTGACCAGATGGAGTGATGATGTGGAATGAAGTGTGAGGAGATGAAGAAGAGTGATGTCTGAAGATAGAGTTGAGGTTCGATTGGACACAGCAATGATGATAGAAGGACTACAGCTCCTGACCAGATAGAGTGATGATATAGAGTGAAGTAAGTGGTGGTAATGCAACTGTAAGCTGGTTGCCAACCATCCATCTTCTTCCACTTTATCCTTTTCGCCCTGCAACCACCAATCAAATCTAAAAGAAGAAGAAGAAGCTATGGGGAAAATGTCACAAAGTTATGAGGAAAAACAGACACACAGACAGACAGACAGACATAGAGTGTGTGGCGGGCCGAGAGGACAAAGTCCAAGGACGGATAATTTTTTCACACATAAGGAATTTAAGAACTCCTTATACAAAGATATAGAGTAATGATAATCAAGTCAGTGGCAGTAATGCACCTGTAAGCTGGTTGCCAACCACCAATCAAATCTAAAAGAAGAAGAAGGAGCTGTAGTCCTATCATCATTGCTGTGTCCAATCGAACCTCAACTCTATCTTCAGACATCACTCTTCCTCATCTCCTTGTACTTCACTCTATCTGGTCAGGAGCTGTAGTCCTTTCACCATCACTGCCATGCCCAATCGAACCCCAACTCTATCCCCAGACATCACTCCTCTTCTTCTCCTCGTACTTCACTCTATATCATCACTTCACTCTACAGTATATCATCACTCTACACATCTTGGCTGTGGCAACTGCTACGGCCCCCGGAGTGGCATCTATGCTATATAATTCAAGAAATCTCTGTCTGTCTGTGTGTCACGACCATAGGACTCGCTTAAAGATCATAGGATCGCCTATGATGTTCCTATGATGTCTCTTTGACATCATATAGCCCATAGAACTGATGTTCTATGATCTCTACATGATGGTCTATATGACGTCTTATAGACACTGTCACGATCACAGGACTTGTTAAAAGATCATAGGATCGCCTATGACATTGCTATAATCTCTACATGATGTCTATATGATGTCATATAGACACTATAGTATAGTGTAATTCAAGAAAATCTGTGTGTGTGTGTGATCACAGGCAGGCATCACTCACGATCATATGACATCAAAGATCAAAGGCAGGCATCACTCATGATCATAGGACTCACTATGACATCAAAGATCATAGGACTCACTATGACATTGTCAAAGATCAAATGCAGGCATCACTTACGATTATAGGACTCACTATGACATCATCAAAGATCAAACATAGGCATCATTCACAATCATAGGACCCGCTATGACATCATCAAAGATCAAATGCAGGCATCACTCAAGGATTAAACGGAAGAAGATGAATTAATATATATATATATATATATATATATATATATATATATATATATATATATATATATATATACAGTATATATATACTGTATACTGTATATATATAACATACATACATCTCGCTGTGGTCAAGTTCACCAATCTCATACTGAACTAGAAAAATTTGCATTTCCTAGCAGAAATGCGGTGTGAATGCTGTTCGCTGAAAATGCATTCCTGAAATGCTTAAAAATGCAGAAATATGCTGGCATAACATAGCTTGAAAAGTATATATGTAGACGTAGCTTCATGTTGCCTGAATTTAGTGTAATTTTGCTAAATATAATCTTAAAAACTAAAACATGCAAGCTGAAAGGCTAAATTAGCATAATCATAAAAAACATTAGCATAAAAGTATAAAATAGCTTAAGGTTGTAGAAGTCAGCTTAAAAATGCTAAATGCAGCCTTAAGGCTGCATGTCCCCAAAATGCGTTTTTTGTCACTCGACCGCCCTGAGCATTTTTTTCAGCGTTTGGGCACTGGGCTCTGGGGGGGGGGGGGGGGGGGGGGTCTATGCCCTGTATCCCTGCAACAGCTCGTCACCCTCAGCTCAGCACTTCTGCTTTCCTGTGGTCAGACTTTCTACTGATGTTTTAATAGCAGTGTCTAAATAACAATGGACAGAAAATGTGTTTTAGCAGCTCTGGATGTGAAATATGATGACACGGAAAGCAGGAGTCTGAGTACAGACTAGTACCAGTGTCCTATGTCCCGCCCACGCAGCAGTTCTGATTGGCTGCTTAGGTCTGACATTGACGAGCTCAGCTGCAGTCTCTGAAAAGTTGAATTTTTACCTCCGCCAAGGAGGTTATGTTTTCATCGGCGTTGGTTTGTCTGTCTGTCTGTCTGTCTGTCTGTCTGTCTGTCTGTCTGTCTGTTTGTTAGCAAGATAACTCAAAAAGTTATGGACGGATTTTCATGAAATTTTCACAGAATCCAGATCACTGTCCACAAGAAAACCGCCATTACGCAAAATGCCATTTTCGTGAATAACTACTAAACCACTAATCCTATCATTGTCAATCCAATTGCTTGTCATATGTTTTCATGGTCAAGGAATCTGAAAACGTACACACAAACACTGTATGGGGGGAACTGTGGCGCTAAACCGCCATTACGGAAAATGCCATTTTCGTCAATAACTACTGAACCACTAATCCTATCATTTTTTTTTTTATTTTTTTTTTTTTGTTACTTATTTGTACCCGTAGGTAGACTTGGTTTGCAGTCTGGTGACAAGCCACCGGCTGCTGGTCGCTGCGTGCGCGAGCGCCCTAAACCTACATGTTTTTGGTGTGCGAGAGGAAACCGGAGAAATCCCGGAGTAAACCCGCGCAACACGGGGAGAACATGCAAACTCCACACAGCTCACTGTTGGTCGGGGGCTGGGATTGAACCCACGATCTCATGATCCCCGCGATCCCCCGGCCGAGGGTAAAACTGTGCTGCCACAGTGCTAAACCACTGCGCCACCGTGCAGCCCTATCATTGTGAATCCAATTGCTAGTCATATGTTTTCATGGTCAAGGAATCTGAAAACGTACACACAAACACTGTATGGGGGAACTGTGGCGCTTGGCGGAGGTCTGCGCTCTCCGAGTGCTTTTCTAGTTTTCAACTCTGATCGCTCTGAGCGTCACGACAAAAAACGGCCACCACCGAGTGTTTCAGTAAACGCTGGACTACATAGAGAATGAATGGAAAATAGACGCCCAGAGTGGAAAAAAAAGCGTTTTGTGGACATGCAGCCTAATTCATTGAAAAAAGATAGTTCAATGGCTAACTTAGCCTAGTTTTAAAAAACATTAGCATAAAAGTAGAAATAGCATAAAGCAGAAGAAGCAGAAGTAGCATAAATAGTGCAAATAGCTAAAATAGCTTTACATTATAGGACGTTAGCTTAAAGATGGTAAATGTAAGCATAAAACTGAAAAAATGTTAGCTTCCAAGCTAAACCAGCCTAATCTTGAAAAACATTAGCATTAAAGTAGAACTTGCTTAATGTTGCATAAGTTAGCTTAAAGATGCTAAATACAGCCTTAATTCGTTGGAAAAAAGCTAGCTGAAATGGTAAAATCCCAAAATGTTGCAGCAAAGGACTAGCTACTTCAATAAAAATGGACTTGTGGAGAAAGGAGGCAGGTGAGGCAATGAGCTGCACGACATAGAAACTTTATTCCATTCTCCAACATACAGTACAGTAAAAAGAGATCTCGGGTCTCTGTGCATTCCTCTTTTATATCGTTAATACCATGCATCGAGACCCAAAACTTCCGACCATAATACATTATGTTTAGAACAAAGCCTGCATGGCACATTAACATGACATAACGCCGGCTCCGCCCTCACACTCTTCTTCTTCCAGCGGCTCCGGCATTTATTCCTCTCCCTGGGGGGCGCATAGTCCTTACTGTCATCATATCTTTATGACGGCATCGAGAGTCTGGTCTATATGACATCATAAAGACATTTGTCTATGTGCTGTCATATAGACATCATATGTTTATGACAGCATTGCAAGTCCTATGATGCCTGAGTTCATAGGCCGTCCTATGATGTTCAGGCAGAGATCATAGGCTGTCCTATGATGTCCTATAAACATGACAGACACACACACACAGATTTCTTGCTTTAATAGAGTGATAGACTTGTTAACCCTTTGAGTGTGAGAATTTGTGTGCCCCTAGTGGCAGAGTGCAGCACTGCGCCTGCCTTCTCACTCTGACTTTGTCAAAAGTAAGTCAGAAATTTCTGGGTTTTTTTTAAATGTATTGATTTCTTGTTCATATACTTTGAAGATAAAATTATGAGGTACCTCTGTACAAAAAACGGTGTCAAAAGACTGAACCATTTTTTGTGTAAATACGTCCAAAGTCCAGTTTTGACTGAGTCATGGAATTTAAAGAGGTGCCGCAACATTATGCAAATTAGGTGCATAAATGTGTTCCTATCTGAAACTTTGGATCATATTTTGCATCTTTCTAGTTAACAGTAAGCCATGATCTCTAACCACTTTCAAGTTATAGCCTTGGAAAATCTGAACTATTTTATTGACAAAAAATATTTACCACTCTTGACCACTAGGGGGTATGTCGAAGTTTGGCAACATGCACACTCATAGGGTTAAGAGTGGGATTAGAATCCATTGTGCAAAATTTGGTCCAAATCTGACAAGGTTTGTCTGAGCTCTAACTGTCACGTTTTGTATGGCGAGCACGTCATCAACGCCTGCCGGTCATCATGGAAACACTTCTTTACTATGTACTGTTATGTATGTAAAATGTGAACCAATGACGAGACCAAATGGTGAACTAGACAGGACTTTATTATAGACTCACAGATTATACAGAGGCACTCCCGCTAGGCTGAGAGGTGGTCAAAGAGACTGCCCCTCTTCTGCACAATCCTCTTATTATTCTATATCCTCTTATGGCGGCGGAACCAGAAGGTGAAGCCACCACTTGTGTCACACCATAATATGTCCGAAGAACAACACTACAACCACCCCCTTCACAATGGTCCAAAACACACATACAATCAAGACCCTCCCCAACTTGGAGCCCAAATCACACACTCAAACTAAACATAAATATAGCAGAGCCTATAACAGTCACACAAAACAACTAAAGCTAGGGGGAAACAGGTGGACTACTGCTCCACCCCCACGCGGCTAGACAGATTATTCTGCTGTCTCTGCTAAAACACAGTCCTTTAAACATAAAATTGCCATGCTCCTAAAATAAATAATCCAAAACAATCCCCTTAACAGAACATACTGTATATACAAACAGGTTATTTCCCAGTAACAAACCAAACATAATACTTAATTCTCATTCATATCAACACCATGCAATAAACATATCACCCCAAACATCAGTCTGCCCCAGTAGAGGAACCCCCCCCCCCCCCCCCCCCCCCCCGGAAAACCATCAGACGGTTCCCCACCGGTGCATCTTCTTCTCCTCACGCCCAGAGATGACCCGCACCGCAGCCCAAACACCCCCTTCCCCTGCTTGGCGCGCCACAGCTCGTTGTAATGCCGCCATGAGCCATCAAATAGCTGAAGGTAGCCATCCTCCCGAACAGCCACCACCGACTGCCACCCCTGGTCTTCTCATCGTTTGCCTCAAACCCCTCTCGCCCGGGCTTTCTCTCTGGGTTGGACTACATCAGCGACCCTCAGAGGAGCCCGACTCGGCTTCCAGTGTCCCTGTGTGGCAAGTTGTTTTACTGTGTCAGCTGGTCCTGCCTCGCTCACTTTCATTCATCGCCGTTGTGACCCCCTGCTCTCCGGTCCCTTCCAGCCCAAATCCGGGAGCAGAATGGGCCCTCCACTTGGCGCCACCCACCGTCACGAGCGTCCCACCGCAGCGCCCAGTTCCCTCAACTAGGGTTACTTGGGCGCTGTCACCGGGACCCTCCCACAATGGCCCTGAATGGAATTGGTCTTGCACATTGTCCAGATTACCAGACAAAGGTTCGTCCCACACAGCTTCGTCTATTGTTTGCGGAACCGGCCAGTCCCACAGACCACAGCCCGACCGCTCTTCTCCAACCTGAGACTGTGAGAAGGAACTCCACATGGTTTGCCAGTTCAACACCGATCTCACCGCTCCCATGTCAACCAGCAATGGCACTGTCACTCTGTCCAGTTCCACCATACGGAAAGAACAGCCGTTGCCACTTGGGGATACCCTGCAAACAACCGTGGGAGGCGAAGTGGGGAGATCCTCCATGTATCTCAGATGCCCTTGCTCGAACTTGTAACATGCCCTGGCAAAATGATGCAAGAATCTGCACGTACCACAGCATTGTCCTCTTGCCGGACAATCTCTAGCCTCATAACGGTGCTTGGTGGACCCACAACCCAAACACCTAGGTGATCCCGGGGTGGACCTTATTGTCACAGCCGTAGCGCAATCCTCCTTCTCCTGCTCGCTATCATCGCTGTCCGGGTCCACAGCCTGCGCCGTTGATTGTGATTCAGAGTGGTGCAGCGTAGCTCTCTCACCAAGGTCACATGACAGTTTGTCCGCTGCTTCACACTGCTGAACTATCTTGACAGCCATGGCTAACGTCAATTCGCTGGAGTGTGTGAGGAGCCTCAACCATGCCGTTGAGCAAAGTGTGTACCCTGCCAACTGGTCGTGGACCATCTCTTCCTCCAATGCTCCAAACTGACAGTCCCCAGCCAACTGACGCAGGTCTGCAACAAATTGTTGCACTGACTCGCTGGTCCGTTAGAGGCGCTGCCAAAACTGAATCCTCTGGATGATGACATTCACAGCGGTGCAAAAATGTCGCACCATTAGCTCAACAACATCCTCGAAGCTATCGCTAGCACCCAAGGTAGCAAGAATACGCTGTCCTTCCATATCTAAATTATGAACCAGAATTTCCCGAGCCCGTATCTTCTTCAGTTCACCAAGGTTCAGAGCCACCAAGTAGTTTTGGAATGTGGTGAACCATCTTGCCCAAGGGACCAGAGGCTCTCCTGGAGACTCCAAAAATGGCCGAATTGTAGACACACCAGCATCTATACTTTTATCCTCATTGCCAAATGTTGTGTATGTAAAACGTGAACCAATGATGAGACCGAATGGTGAACTAGACAGGACTTTATTATAGACTCACAGGTTATACAGAGGCGCTCCCGCTAGGCTGAGAGGTGGTCAAAGACACCGTGACTGTGACTGTGTCACACCGTAATATGTCCTAAGAACAACTCTACATGTACATGTTCTGTTAATGAGTCCTAGCAGAAGGCCACTCTTTAAATCCTGCTACATCAATGATACTCATTTACACTGGTTTCTATGAGAATCTTAATTTACATTGATGTTAATAGGAAAACCATAGTCGCCATAATGGGAAAAAATTAGCATTTTTTAAAGAAAAATTCAAAACCCCAAGATAAAAAGTAACTTCATAGTTCTGTCAAGGGTCCAATCATTATCCATCATAAAAATTTTGGGGAAATCGGAAATTCCCTGTCTGAGCTACAGCTGTAACATGGAAAATGGCAAAGCATCAAAAATAGGCCATCACCATGGAAACCGTAAAATAGTGGATACATCTTCAAGACACATATCTGACTACAGAGGGCAGTCATCTTGACATATTTTCCAAATTTCGTGACTCCACGATTTTCGTAGCTCTCCAAACAAAATCACAGAGTTGATGATGAGGAGGACATTCCAATGGCAGCAGCAGTAATGGACTGGTAAACGTGAGTTACATTTAGGATCATCCCTACACTGTGATGAACCTCAGAAAATTTCATGTCATTATGGCAACTGGTTGTTGAATTATAAATAAAACAATTTATGCAGCTTCATGCAGCTGTCTCAGCACATGTGCTGGGTTACCATAGCAACACACACAGAGCAGTTGGGGAGAGAAAGTGTTGGATAAATCCAGATTCATACGGTCAGAGGATCACATTAATAATGCAGACAAAACCTTGAAGCCCACCCCTTGAATAACCATGAATAGAACAGAAACTGTAAGACTGAACGATATAATTTTGGCACCATGAGAATCCTGAGACTCTGAGCTACGCAGTGATGTAAATTTTATGCTCTGAAATGCAAAACTGTGCTCACACTCCCAAGTTAAAAACCGAGACAAGTTTTGGATCAATATTTTTCTGTCCCATTCACAAGTATGGCAGGATTCATCGTTTTTTTCTCCTCTTCGGGTCTTCTGGAGATAAAACTACAAAAGTTATGGTTTAGACCAGGGGTCCCCAAACTTTTTCCTTTGAGGGCCACATAACTTTTGCCTTCTCTGATGGGGGCCGGGGTCAGTTTGTAACAGAAAAAGTGTGACGATCGCAGGGGTGCCTAAACGTAAACATTTATTGTTTTCCAGAAAGCCACACATAACCAAATATTACATAACCCTTTCCGGGATCTTCACAGGAAAAAAGTCAGAAAATAAATATAATGAAAGAAATAACACTATTTATGAAATAAATAATAATCAAATAACACTCTCTGGGTTCTTCACAGAAAAAAAGTCCATGGAACATTAACTTTCTGTTGTGCCGTGCACAGTCTTAACAGGTAAAAGTTCAGCTTAGTTGTCAGAACAGAATCTCTTACTTAAATGATTCATATGCGCAGTCTCTCAAAGTTCTTGTGTTTCTTCCTTACAATCCTTTTGTCCTCTACTGGGACAGTCAGAGCACTCAGCTTGAGCAGGAAACAGAACAATCACGGGATTGATATGTATGGACTGAGATCAATATGTAAATGTGCCTTACATTCTCTTTTGTCCTATTGTCATACAGCCCCGGAGCAAACAGAAGAATTCCGGCGCCAGTAATCAAGCTATTGATATGTGTGACTGTTATGTAAATGTCAGGGATGAGAATGGGGTTTGGGGAAAAAAAGAGGAAACTAAGCCAGGGGTCTTAGTTAGGCCTGCGTCCCCCAAGCAGGATCCAAGGCGGAGCCTTGGTGGGGGTCTGGGGGGCAACGCCCCCCAGAAGCTAACGAAATCTGGTGTTTTAGAATGCTCAAATGTGGTCTGATATTTAAAGTTAGAAGTAAGTACAAATGCATTTAATAGTTTACCTTTTTAATCTGCTGCTGCATCACATGTGTAAATTTATGATATCTGAATGGTATGTTGATGTAATAATACTAAATTGTATTTTACTACTATTTAATATGTTTAGAATGGTAAATGGCGTTCACTTATATAGCGCTTTTTCTCATCTCTGGATGACCAAAGCGCTTTACAGATCCTGCTATCCACCCATTCACGCACACATTCACACACTGATGGCAGCAGAGCTGCCATACACACACAGGCGCTAGCCTGGCCACCAGGAGCAACTGGGGGTTCAGTGTCTTGCTCAAGGACACTTTGACATGCAGACTTCAGACAGAGTGGGAATCGAACCCATGACCCTCCGATCAGTAGTCGGTCACACTACACCTGCACCACAGCCGGGGCCCTCTAAACTGCTGCCCCTAAAACTGACACAGAATTACATTTACATAGTTCTAGAACAGACAAAATAATCTAACCAAGTAAAATAAATTATAAATATTAACAAAATTCCATCACCAAGTCCATCACCCATTTATTAAAATATACTGACATTCTGCAAGCATTTTGATTTATTAATGTGTGCATTTGTTAGTGTTACTAGGAATATAAAAAAGTTGCATATTAGTATATTTTAATATTTGAAAGATAATCTAAGAAAGTAAGTAAAACCTAAAAGATGTTTAATTAGTGTTTCAAATTATCAAGTGTTTCAAAACAGGCATGACGTCACAACTTACACATGCTATTTCATAACAAATTCATTACGCGAAAATTCTCAAGTACATTACTTATAACGAGAAAAAAATCTTACCTCGGAATGTGTCTAATGATCACTAATTGCTGTAATCGGGGCCGATTGTGATGAACTTTGACTGGCATCTGAATTTATCCGTGTCTATCGGTCGGTTTGAACGCAGCACGAGCGACTAATTCGATCTCCTTGTAGCCACAATTTTGAGATGTTTCTGTTTTTTTCAAGCCATTCCCAACGAAACTTGTTCCTTATCCCTTTGTCTTCTTGCTTTGTTGTCTTTCGTGAGTTTTAGGTTCACCATTTTCACGAAATCGGGAAAACTTGGTTGATTGACTTGTCCGCCATTTGCATTTCGCTCCGCGTGTGGGATATGACAAAGGAATAACAAAATCGTCGATTGGTTGCTTATAAGTATAAGCCAATCAGTGGCCTTGTTACATTACATTACTGATCTCGCTGGGTAGCGCGTTCTGCGCGGTGGATTTGAGCAGCCGATCGAAAATACGACTCGCCGCTCATAACAGACCCCCCCACCCCACCCCACCCCACCCCAAAAATTTCTCCTCGAATTTAGACGATTCACGAGAATGACCCTAGACATGATCAAATCCGAGGAATTCCTCGGATCCGCGGAGGATTCTCATCCCTGAAATGTGCCACGCATTCTCTCTTGACTGTGATGTAAAGGTGCCATGTATGTTTTCTTGTCGGTATAAATGTGCTCGCTCAAAGCTCACTGTATCGCTCTTAGAGAATGCACTCAGAGCTCACTCACAGTGCACAAACAGAGCGCTGAGTGAGTCTCGTGATGGAGGAATAAAACACCTTTAACCTTCAGCTTGTCGTGTCCGCCTGCACTTATTCCGTTCCTCCACACTTGGGGGGGGGGGGGTCAGATAGGGGCACAGACTGCAGAAGGGTGGAATAGAATGTCACGTTCTATGCGTGTATTAGTCTCGATCGCGTGGCCAGACTGAAAAAAAAAAAATCATAATGTGTCTGGTATTGTTCAGGGGGCCGGGCCAAATGTGGAGGCGGGCCGTATCCGGCCCACGGGCCGTAATTTGGGGACCACTGGTTTAGACGAAAAGTTTGTGAGTGTCAGGACATCTGTGGCTATGTTTTTGGAAAAAATGAAGTCAGTAGAGCGAAAATTGTGGCCACAATCACAATTTATCCAGAAATATTTTGTAAATGCTTCACACTTAAGCAATGACATCATGCACTCTAAGTTGCCAGCAGCTAGTCCCATTGATTTCAATGTTAAATGATGATTTTTGCAGAAAAACCTACCTGACTTTAGATGCAAATATTTCAAAAACCATAAAAGTTATCAAAAAGCTGAATGGAAGTTAAGTAGCTGACACTTGCAGAAACAAAATAAAGGAAGAATGGTTTCTGTAACTTCAAAATTGTAGAAGTTATTAAGCATAAAAACAGAAGCAGAAAAAGCAGAATTTTCAGAAGTTTCCCTTAGGAATGAATGGGATTTAAAAAGCTTTGAAATGGTAATTTTAACAAAAAGTATAAAAGTTCGGAATAAGAAAAATACAAGCACACTATTCCAGAAAAAGCTGAACGTTTTGATACCAAAATCAAGTATGTAGCACAAAAACTGCGGAACAAGTTAGAGTCTAAAGTTTTGAAAAGTTTATATACAAGAAAAGTGAGTGGATAACAATGTGTGAATGCTTCACAGCACTCACACACACACTCACACTCACACAGCACTCAGTGAATGCATCACTAGCAAATAATGCTGGTGATGACCTTCAACAATCTTCATTTGCAAAGCCAAGAATATACATACGCAAACATTTTTTCCCCCTCTAAAGACTCATTTTAACTCTTCCAGGTTTGCTTCAGAATGCCACTAAAGTCAAAGTAACCTGCAAATTGAATGTTATGTCATCATTGTTCAAAATTCAGAGAATTTCAAGACATAAAAAAGAATTTTGCATCATATAAAGCGAAAATACTCATACATGTAAACAAAAACGTATAAAACAACATGTGGCCACAATTCAAAAAGTTGACCTGATTGAGCAAAACCAATGTGATTTTTGAATTCAGCACATCGAAATTGTCCTAAATCAGCTGAAAAAACTTAGACAATAAATTTGGTGTTGACCAGTGTTATTGGCCAGCCTAGCTGCCGGTCATGTAGATGGGCAGGGAGCTAAAGGTGTTAGCTTAAGAGCTAACAGTGGTACAAGGAAGATTGAAATCTAAAGAAAATAATAATATCAGCACAGTCATTCTAATAGAAATCTGGAGTGTTGACCTAATGGTAGAACATCTGCCCCACAGCTGGAAAGTCGGTGGTTCGTGGACTTGTGCCAAAGACCAAATAAAAATGGTACTTTGTGCCTTTCAGCTTGATGCTCAGCATAACAGAATGGAGAAAGGAAAATTAACACAAAGAGCTACTACAAAACTATCCCCACTGTCACCCCAATGAGGCTTCCAGTTCTTTTGGTAGCTGTGGCCAAGACTCATCAAAATGGAGATACAGCCATGGACAAAATTGTTGGTACCCCTCTGTTAATGAAAGAAAAACCCACAAAGGTCACAGAAATAACTTGAATCTGACAAAAGTGGTAATAAATAGAAATTCTATGAAAATTAACCAATGAAAATCAGACAGTGCTTTTAAATTGTGGTTCAACAGAATTACTTTAAAAAATAAACTCATGAAACAGGCCTGGACAAAAATGATGGTACCCCTAGAAAAGATTGAAAATAATGTGACCATAGGGACATGTTCAACCAAGATGTGTCCTCTAATTAACATCACAGATGTCTACAAACTTGTAATCAGTCAGTCAGCCTATTTAAAGGGTCACAAGTAGTCACTGTGTTGTTTGTTGACATGGTCTGTACCACACTGAACATGGACCAGAGGAAGCAAAGGAGAGAGTTGTCTCAGGAGATTAGAAAGAAAATTATAGACAAGCATGTTAAAGGAAAAGGCTATAAGACCATCTCCAAGCAGCTTGATGTTCCTGTGACTACAGTTGCACATATTATTCAGAAATTTAAGATCCACGGGACTGTAGCCAACCTCCCCAGACATGGCTGCAGGAGGAGACAGATAATACAAATGGTAACAAAAGAGCCCAGAACTACCTCTAAACACATTCATGGTGAACTCCAAGGTCAAGGTACATCAGTGTCAGATCGCACCATCCGTCGTTGTTTGAGCCAAAGTGGACTTCATGGGAGATGACCAAGGAGGACACCACTGTTGAAAACAAATGATAAAAATGTTCCTGTGACTACAGTTGCACATATTATTCAGAAATTTAAGATCCACGGGACTGTAGCCAACCTCTCTGGATGTGGCCGCAGGAGGAGACGGATAATACGAATGGTAACAACAGAGCCCAGAACAACCTCTAAACACATTCATGGTGAACTCCAAGGTCAAGGTCACCAAAAAACATGTAGGTTTAGGGCGCTCACGCACGCAGCGACCAGCAGCCGGTGGCTTGTCACCAGACTGCAAACCAAGTCTACCTACGGGTACAAATAAGTAACAAAAAAAAAAAAAAAAGGTACATCAGTGTCAGATCGTACCATCCGTCGTTGTTTGAGCCAAAGTGGACTTCATGGGAGACGACCAAGGAGGACACCACTGTTGAAAACAAATCATAAAAAAGCCAGACTGGAATTTGCCAAACTGCATGTTGACAAGCCATAAAGCTTCTGGGAGAATGTCCTATGGACAGACAAGACAAAACTGGAACTTTTTGGCAAGGTACATCAGCTCTATGTTCACAGATGCAAAAATGAAGCATACCAAGAAAAGAACACTGTCCCTACTGTGAAACATGGAGGAGGTTCTGTTATATTCTGGGGCTGCTTTGCTGCATCTGGCACAGGGTGTCTTGAATCTGTGCAGGGTACAATGAAATCTCAAGACTATCAAGGTATTCTAGAGAGAAATGTGCTGCCCAGTGTCAGACAGCTTGGTGTCAGTCGCAGGTCATGGGTCTTGCAACAGGATAATGACCCAAAACACACAGCTAAAAACACCCAAGAATTGCTAAGAGCGAAACATTGGGCCATTCTAAAGTGGCCTTCTATGAGCCCTGATCTAAATCCTATTGAACATCTGTGGAAGGAGCTGAAACATGCCATCTGGAGAAGGCACCCTTCAAACCTGAGACAACTGGAGCAGTTTGCTCATGAGGAGTGGGCCAAAATACCTGCTGAGAGGTGCAGAAGTCTCATTGACAATTACAGAAATCATTTGATTGCAGTGATTGCCTCGAAAGGTTGTGCAACAAGATATTAAGTTAAGGGTACCATCATTTTTGTCCAGGCCTGTTTCATGAGTTTGTTTTTTAAAATAATTCTGTTGAAGCACAATTCAAAAGCATTGTGTGATTTTCATTGCTTAATTTTAATAGAATTTTTACTTATTATCACTTTTGTCAGATTCAAGTTATTTCTGTGACCATTGTGGGTTTTTCTTTCATTAACAGAGGGGTACCAACAATTTTGTCCACGTGTGCATATACCACCCCCATGTACCATACTGTCTTACATGCTGCGGAAAGGGAATTAACTAATGTATAATGGCCTTGCAACTAACAAAGCATTTTTTTAATCCTAGGGACTGAGGAAAGAATTCTGTAGTCTTGTTCAGAAGGGGCTGAAGAATATTGAAAGGCTTTTAATTCTAGATGAATCAGAGTCCTCAGAAGGTCTTATGGAGGAAGAATGGCAGGACGATTGGAAAAATGAAGAGCAAAAGTGGTGCATACGAGAGCATTTTCTGAAGCTGGCAACAATCTTTTTGATTAAAAGGAATGAGGACGAGCTGGCTGACCATCTTCAAAGACGTAAGATGATAAAATAAAACATGAAAATGGCTGGTTTATATAAAGGTTGTTATATAATATTTAATTGTGAGTTGACTAACTATATTATCTATCTTCATGTTTATTCAGGAGCAAGTGTTCCACAAAGAGAAATAGCAAAATGCAAAGAGAAACTCATGTCTAATCTAAAGAAGAAGTTCCAGCATGTCTACGAGGGCATCGCTAAAGCAGGAAGCCCAACCCTTCTGAACAAGATCTACACAGAGCTCTATATCACAGAGGGAGGGACTGCAGAGGTCAATGATGAACATGAGGTCAGACAGATTGAAACAGCATCCAGAAAACCATACAGACCAGAAACAACCATCAGACAAGAAGACATCTTTAAAGGAAGAGGTGGAACAGTCAGAACAATTCTGACAAAGGGAGTGGCTGGCATTGGGAAAACGATCTTGATGCAGAAGTTCACTCTGGACTGGGCTGAAGGCAAAGCTAACCAGGACATCCAGTTTGCATTTCCATTCACTTTCAGAGAGCTGAATGTGCTGAAGGAGAAAAAGTTCAGTTTGGTGGAACTTATTCATCACTTCTTCACTGAAACCAAAGAAGCAGGAATTCGCAGGTTTGAACAGCTACAAGTTGTGTTAATCTTTGATGGTCTGGATGAGTGCCGACTTCCTCTGGATTTCCACAACACTGAGAGCCTGACTGATGTCACAGAGTCCACCTCAGTGGATGTTCTGCTGACAAACCTCATCAGGGGGAAACTCCTTCCATCTGCTCACCTCTGGATAACCACAAGGCCTGCTGCAGCCAATCAGATCCCTCCTCAGTATGTCAACATTATTACAGAGGTCAGAGGGTTCACTGACCTGCAGAAGGAGAAGTACTTCAGGAAGAGATTCAAAAATGAAGAGCTGGCCAACAGAATCATCAACCACATCCAGGTATCCCGAAGCCTCCACATCATGTGCCACATCCCAGTCTTCTGTTGGATCACTGCTACAGTTCTAGAGGATGTTCTAAAAACCAGAGAGGGAGGAGGAATGCCCAAGACCCTGACTGAGATGTACATCCACTTCTTGGTGGTTCAGGCCAAGGTGAAGAAGGTCAAGTATGAAGGAGGAGTTGAGACAGATCAACACTGGAGTCCAGACAGCAAGAAGATGGTTGAGTCTCTGGGAAAACTGGCTTTTGAGCAGCTCCAGAAAGGAAACCTGATCTTCTATGAATCAGACCTGAAACAGTGTGGCATCGATACCAGAGCTGCCTCACTTTACTCCGGAGTGTTCACACAGATCTTTAAAGAGGAGAGAGGCCTCTACCAGGACACAGTGTTCTGCTTTGTCCATCTGAGCATTCAGGAGTTTCTGGCTGCTCTTCATGTCCATCTGACCTTCTTTACCTCTGGTGTCAACCTGCTTGAAGCTAATCAAGCAACCTCCAAGAAATCTGAAACAAGTGAATCAGCAGAGATCCACTTCTACCAGAGTGCTGTCAACAAGGCCTTGCAGAGTCCAAATGGAGACCTGGACTTGTTCCTTCGCTTCCTCATGGGTCTTTCAAGGCAGACCAATCAGGCTCTCCTACGAGGCCTCTTGACACCTCAAAGCAGTAGCTCACAGACCAATCAGAAAACAGTCAAGTATATCAAGAAAAAGATCAATGAGAATCTGTCTGCAGAGAGAAGCATCAATCTTTTTCACTGTCTGAATGAACTGAACGATCGTTCTTTAATGAAGGAGATCCAACAGGCCCTGAGAACAGGACGTCTCTCCACAGATGAACTGTCTTATTCTCAGTGGTCAGCTCTGGTCTTCTTCTTGCTGTCATCAGAAAAAGATCTGGATGTGTTTGACCTGAAGAAATATTCTGCTTCAGAGGTGGCTTTTCTGAGGCTGTTACCCGTGGTCAAAATCTGTAAAAAAGCTCTGTACGTGGATGAACCATGAGTTATACCTAGATGTACTGAAACATATTGCATGTTCATTGTGTAAAAGCAAAAATAAGCCTTTTGTAATTATACTACTAATGTTTTGGTAGACTGGACGGCTGCAACCTCTCTGAGAGAAGCTGTGAAGCGCTGTCAGAAGTTCTCAGCTCAAGCTCCTCTAGTTTGAAAGAGCTGGACCTGAGTAACAATGACCTGAAGGATGCAGGAGTGAAAACGCTATCATCTGGACTGCAAAGTCCTCACTGTAAACTGGAAATTCTCAGGTTGGAGGAGGTTTTATTTTAATTCTTTCCTTATTGCTTTGTTTTCCTACTAGTGCATACCCTTGCATGCCCCGATATATAATGTCTTCTTCTTCTTCTTTAGATTTGATTGGCAGTTGGCAACCAGCCTACAGGTGCATTACCGCCACTGACTTGATTAACATCACTCTATATCTTTCTATAAGGAGTTCTGAACAACTCCTTATGTGTGAAAAAATTATCCGTCCTTACTCGGCGACAGCATCTATTGGACTCATACTACATCACTCTATATAGACATCATGTAGACATCATAGGAACATCATAAGACATCATGCAGACATCATAGCAACATCATAGGTGATCCTATGATCTTTTTAGCAACCATATAGGAGCATCATAGGCGATCCTATGCTCTTTTAGCGAGTCCTATGGTCTATATGATGTCATATAGACATCATGTAGACAGATAGGAACATCATAGGACATCATGTAGACATCATAGGAACATCATAGGCGATCCTATGATCTTTAAGTGAGTCCTATGGTCATGACACAGACAGACACACAGATTTCTTGATATATAGAGTGAGGTTCCAAGGTTGTCATAGCCAGGAGCGGCACTGGGGTTAAGCTCCCAGTGCTCATAAAATGCTCCTTACGGAGTGCGTCTCGAAAAGCCTCTGACAACCAAGTCCAACTCCTAGCCTGCCCATGTGGTTTAGTCTCTAAGCCCGGCGGAACTGCTTTTACTAATAGGAGAAGGGGCGAGGGCGGACTCTCTGGCGCCTTAAAACCAGATGCTTCGGGTAGATGGTGGCTCATCAACCTGGGAAGGTAGCCCATCTAGGGGAAGGCAAACCCTGATTTCAAACCTCCGCTGCCTTGCGGCACACCCGGTCACGGGAAAGGCTTCGGGAGTCAACCCTGAGGGAAAATCCGGAGTCGGAGTCCCTAAGGCAGTTCTCTGTTGTGCTCAACATCGTTCTGGCAGCTCCTGCGACGGCGCTGGTGCCAAACTATAGCAGCCCTGCTGTTCCTTTGGATTCATCAGTGACGTGGAGAGGGGGGACATGCTGCATGGGTAACATCTTGTCCTCCATATCTTCCTGCCCAGGCTTGAATCCTACCAACGCCCAATGCTGGAAGGTAGAACACCGGTGCGCATCGGCCTGTTCAGCCACAGGCGATGCTGTTCCAGCAGAGTAGACGTTTAGGATTCTCTTCCATGGTCATCATAGACCGACGGAGGCTGACGACGATATAGAGTGATGCTGTGCGGATAAGGATGGATAATTTTTTCACACATGAGTTGTTCAGAACTTCTTATAAGAACTCCTTATAGAAAGATATAGAGTGATGATAATCAAGTCAGTGGCGGTAATGCACCTCTAATCTGGTTGCCAACCGCTAATCAAATATAAAAGAAGAAGAAGGATGTGAAGTACGTGGTGGTAATGCACCTGTAAGCTGGTTGCCAACTGCCAATCAAATCTAAAAGAAGAAGGAATATAACATGATTTCAAGGTTAAAAAATGTTTGCTTGTGTTACCATTCTACTCAATGTTCTTAAACAATGCATTCTGAAAATTTTTCTCTTTGTAGTCTGTCAGGGTGTATGGTCACAAAGAAAGGCTGTGATGCTCTTGCTTCAGCTCTGAGCTCTTACTCCTCAGTTTTGCAAGAATTAGACCTGAGCTACAACCATCCAGGAAAGGCAGGATTGAACCTGCTGTCAGATCAACAAAAAGATCCAAAATGCAGACTGAAAACTCTCAGGTATGGAGTTGAAAAAAACTAATTTGCATGTTTTGTTTACAGAGACTACAAATGGTAATTTGCATAACCACAGAAATGGTGGTAGTGGAAGTGGCCAAAAATCTGAAGTTTCTGGTGTTTACTGTATCTTAGCTGTTCCTATGAATACGTCACATTCTTCAAAGCAAATTGTGTACTTGAAATTTACAGAAGATGCTTGTCCAACTAAGTGCGAAGCACGAATTTTTCACGTAATGCGAGTACATGCAAAGTTAATGTGAAGATGTGAGTGAGCTGCTGAGGGGCGGAGCTGCCTTCACAATTTCTGCAGTTGCTTTCGACCTGCTGTGGAAATCCCAGAAAACTGTGTTCAGCTTTACAATGTTGTCCAGTGGGGCATAAAGCTTGGAGAATGTCACTGCCTCCTCTAGAAACTGCACCTGGATGATAGTTGCTTAAAGTGCTAGCCTGCTAGCTCTTGTTAGCATATCAGTAGCAGGCATATGTGGGTGGATAAACAACAGACAGTTCCGGAATTTCCGGTCCATCTGTGCAGTTGAGTGGCAGTCTCATTTTCAAACTAGTTTATGTTCCAGTGTTGATACGTTTACGATCATGACCAGCTTACTCGGACATGAATTTGCATCTAGATTAGAGTAGTAGAGCAGAGTAGAGTAAATTTTATTGTCCCCTAAGGGAAATTTGTCTCAGGCATAGTGCTATTTGCGTCTTTACATCTATCTATAAATGCAAGAAATACACCTGTGAACACTGTAATGCTGCCATTTCCATGGGAATTTCTTTGATCGTCACCTTTCACATCTGTTGCCAGTTGTTTCTCATACTTCATACTTTATTTATTTATGTAGCATCTTTCATGCAACAAATTGCAACTCAAAATGCTCTACAGGTAAAAACAATTCCAGATAAAACAAAACAAAAAAGAAGACATAGAGCTCTTTCCAAGCCCTCCCACCCCACCCCTACTCTCGTCCATCCACCCGACCCCTCAACTCACCCCAACCCACCCACAAGTAACAATAGGCATAGTTAAAATATGGCTGAGCACAGAGGACCAGAGTGAGGAAACTCTTGATACTTCTCCATCTGCTCAAGCCCTCCTCTTCCTGATGTTCGTGCTTAGAAAATCATTCTATGTTCTGTCCTCCAGGGCTGATCATTGTGGAGAGAACAGGTTATTGCCTGGTGTGAGAAAATGTAAGTGCAGGTTCATGAAAACTGAACATTTAAATGGATTGTTACCTTTGCACGTTATTAATCGTGTGTGGAAATTAAGATTTTAAAACAATATTGTTTGTACGATAATATGATGCTATAATAATAACTTTTGTCTTTCAGATGGAACAGAAATTGAGGTGGACACAAACACTGTAAATAAAAATCTAAAACTGTCCCACAACAACAGGACAGCGACACTGGTAGATGAAGATCAAGGCTACCTTTATCATCCAGAGAGGTTCGACCTTTGTACCCAGCTGCTGTGTAAATCTGGGATGACTGGTCAGTGTTACTGGGACGTCGAGTGCAAGGGAGATGTTAACGTAGCAGTGGCTTACAAAACAACTGGAAGGAAAGGGCTCGACTGTGCATTTGGAACAAATCATCTGTCCTGGAATCTCCACTGCTCCAAAGACCATTACCATGTCACTTACAGGAACAAACGCGTTGACTTGGCCCCACCGCCCTCTTCTTCCTCCTCTGTCTCCCACAGAGTAGGCGTGTATGTGGACCATCCTGCTGGCACTCTGTCCTTCTACAGAGTAGTGTCCGACAAACTGATCCCCCTGTACACCTTTGACACCACATTCACAGAACCACTGTATCCTGGGTTTAGACTCTTTACAACTGGTTCAGAGGTGACATTGTCTTAAGTTACACCATTATAGTGCACCCAGATGAAAACTAATGAAAACTGAGTACAATATCTATACTAGTTCATTCACTCATCAATAGGGTGTCAGTAGTAGCTGTAAATATTTTGATGCTTCTGTTTGTGAGTCCTTTGCCTGAGTGTATTTCATATCTACAGCATGAGACATCAAAGCATAACTGATGGCTATTAAAATTTTTTAACAGACTTAAGCAGAATTTTTCCATAGTACTTTTTTTTTTTTTTTTACAAACCTTTGTGTTCAAAAGCTTCAAAAAAAAAAAAAAAAATTCATTTGGTTTAGCCCAGCCAGCATGCCCACGTGACCCCACAATAGTTTTAAGCTGGGCTGTTTTATGGGTCCCATCTGTATTTGCCCACTACACTTTACCTGTAGTGTAGGTAAGCAGGTAATATGTTTAGCCGCTTTAAACCCAACTGGGCCCCAACTGGGTTTCATATGGCTGAGCAGGTTTCAGCAACATCTGTGCCATAGGCAAAATTACACAAAAAAGGATACATTTTCATTTTTTTTCCTCATAAATTTGTAAGAAAAAAGTGACAAATATAAAAAAAAAGTAAAAAAAAAAATTATGAGGAAAAAAGGCAGAAACTTACTAGAAAAAAGTGAAAATTTATGAGAAAAAAGTGAAAATTTAGGAGAAAAAAGTTGACAATTCACAAGAAAAAAATTGTAAAATTATTTGAAGAGTTACAAACTTACAAAAAATTTAGCAAATTTACATAAAAAGTCACAAATTTATGAGGAAAAAATTAGAAAAAGTTGAAAATTAACAAAAAAATAGTAGATATGAGAAAAAAAAATTGAAAATTTATAAGAAAAAAGTCCTACATTTGAGGAAAAGTTGCAAGCTTACAGTAAAAAAAATGTTGAAAAATTTGAGAAAGTTCCAAATTTACAAGAAAAATGTTGGAAATTTATGGGAAAAACTCACAAATTTACAAGAAAATTTAAATTTACAAGGAAAAAGTAAATTTATGAGGAAAACGTTGCATGATTACAGTAGAAATTGCAAATTTATGAGAAAGTTACAAATTTCTAAGAAAAAAAATTGCAAATTTGCAAGAAAAAAGTTTACAAGAAAAACTAACAAATTTATGCAAAAAGGCTGCAAATTTATGACAACGTTTCAAATTTTCCAGAAAAATTTATCAGATTAGGGGAAAAAGTCACAAATTTACAAGAAAATAGCAACTTTATGAGAAAATAAATTGAAAATTGATAAACAGGTAAAGTCTATGAGGGCAAACAGGGCCCACATGGAGTCCATGGACAAACCCACATGGGACCCACCAGACAAACTAGATTTAACCTTTGGTGGGGCCCACGTGGCCACGCTAGCTGGGAGACAGCTTCTTTTTTTAAATGTTATATATTTGTGCAACGTATTGTGAACACAGTGATGCAAATAAATATGTTGTAATGTCTGCTCATACTTTATATTAATAAACTACACTTGCAATACAAATGTATGCACTTTACTTTGGATCATAGTTTGGAAAATGGGAAGAATTAGTTTGACATTCCACGCAGTGGGCATTTGACTTTTTTTTTTTTTTAACAAAGGGGATGGGATGTACTCACACATTAAGCATAAGGTACAAATGTATAAATGCAAAAATAGGATTTAAAAATGCCAATTTCAAAATTTAAAATTTGCAAAATACGATTTAATTACACAAAATAATAATTTTAAGTGCATCTGGATAAGTGTTGCAAATTTGCAAGAAAAATGTTGAAAATTCACAGGGAGACAAAATGCAAATTTATAAGAAATTTTTTTTAAAAAAATTACAGAAAAAAATTGAAAATTCATGAGGATAAAATGCAACTCTATAACAAAAATGTTGCAATTTTTCAAGAAAAATGTTTAAAATTTACAGTATTTTTTTTTTTACAAATTTATGATGGAAAAAGTTGCTTATTGTTGAGAAAATGCAAGTCTATGAGAAAAAATGGGCAAATTTACAAGAAAAAAGCTGAAAATTTACAGGAAAAGAGTTAAAAATTTACAGGAAAAATGTTAAAATTCATATGAAAAAAATGCTAATCTAAGGCAAAAATGTTGAACATTTTCAAGAAAAATGTTTAAAATTTACAGAAAAAGTATAAATTTATGATGAAAAAGTTGCAAATTTTTTAGAAAAAATTGAAAATTTATGATAAAGTTGCAAATTTTTGAGAAAAATACAAATCTACAAGAACAAAATTTGCAAATTTCTGAGAAAAGAATTAAAAGTTATCAGAAAAAAAGGTTACAAATTTTTGAGAAAAAAAATGCAAATTTAAAAGAAAAAAGTTGAAAATTTACAGGGGAAAATTTTAAATTTATGAGAAAAAAGGTTACAGTTTGAGAAAAAGTTGCAACTTAATGAGAAAAAAGTTGCAAATTTACAAGAAGAAAGCTGAAAATTTACAGGGGAAAAAATTGCAAATTTCTGAGAAAAAAAGTTGCAAATTTACAGGAAAATTTTACAAATTTACAAGAAAGTAATTGAAAATTTCCAGGAAAAAAGTTGCAAATATACAGGAAAATTTTACAAATTTACAAAAAAATAACTGAAAATTTCCAGGAGAAAAGTAGCAAATTTAATATATGTACAGACGTGGACAAAATTGTTGGTACCCCTCTGTTAATGAAAGAAAAACCCACAATGGTCACAGAAATAACTTGAATCTGACAAAAGTGGTAATAAATAAAAATTCTATGAAAATTAACCAATGAAAATCAGACAATGCTTTTGAATTGTGGTTCAACAGAATTATTTTAAAAAACAAACTCATGAAACAGGCCTGGACAAAAATGATGGTACCCCTAGACAAGATTGAAAATAATGTGACCATAGGGACATGTTCAACCAAGATGTGTCCTCTAATTAACATCACAGATGTCTACAAACTTGTAATCAGTCAGTCAGCCTATTTAAAGGGTCACAAGTAGTCACTGTGTTGTTTGTTGACATGGTCTGTACCACACTGAACATGGACCAGAGGAAGCAAAGGAGAGAGTTGTCTCAGGAGATTAGAAAGAAAATTATAGACAAGCATGTTAAAGGAAAAGGCTATAAGACCATCTCCAAGCAGCTTGATGTTCCTGTGACTACAGTTGCACATATTATTCAGAAATTTAAGATCCACGGGACTGTAGCCAACCTCCCCAGACATGGCTGCAGGAGGAGACAGATAATACAAATGGTAACAAAAGAGCCCAGAACTACCTCTAAACACATTCATGGTGAACTCCAAGGTCAAGGTACATCAGTGTCAGATCGCACCATCCGTCGTTGTTTGAGCCAAAGTGGACTTCATGGGAGATGACCAAGGAGGACACCACTGTTGAAAACAAATGATAAAAAAGCCAGACTGGAATTTGCCAAACTGCATGTTGACAAGCCACAAAGCTTCTGGGAGAATGTCCTATGGACAGACGAGACAAAACTGGAACTTTTTGGCAAGGCACATCAGCACTATGTTCACAGACGCAAAAATGAAGCATACCAAGAAAAGAACACTGTCCCTACTGTGAAACATGGAGGAGGTTCTGTTATGTTCTAGGGCTGCTTTGCTGCATCTGGTACAGGGTGTCTTGAATCTGTGCAGGGTACAATGAAATCTCAAGACTATCAAGGTATTCTAGAGAGAAATGTGCTGCCCATTGTCAGACAGCTTGGTCTCAGTCGCAGGTCATGGGTCTTGCAACAGGATAATGACCCAAAACACAGCTAAAAACACCCAAGAAAGGCTAAGAGCGAAACACTGGACTATTCTAAAGTGGCCTTCTATGAGCTCTGATCTAAATCCTATTGAATATCTGTGGAAGGAACTGAAACATGCCATCTGAAGAAGGCACCCTTCAAACCTGAGACAACTGGAGCAGTTTGCTCATGAGGAGTGGGCCAAAATACCTGCTGAGAGGTGCAGAAGTCTCATTGACAGTTACAGAAATCGTTTGATTGCAGTGATTGCCTCAAAAGGTTGTGCAACAAAATATTAAGTTAAGGGTACCATCACTTTTGTCCAGGCCTGTTTCATGAGTTTGTTTTTTAAAATAATTCTGTTGAAGCACAATTCAAAAGCATTGTGTGATTTTCATTGGTTAATTTTCATAGTATTTTTATTTATTACCACTTTTGTCAGATTCAAGTTATTTCTGTGACTATTGTGGGTTTTCCTTTCATTAACAGAGGGGTACCAACAATTTTGTCCACGTCTGTATATATTTTTTACAATTTATGATAAAAAAGGCAGTGTTTCCTCTGGCTTAAAGACCTTGGTGTGGTAGCAACATATTTTCTGGGGAGGGAAGCAGAAAACACATGACACTATTGTAACAGGAATCAGTTAATTTTATACCATTTATTTCTTTTTTTAAAATTTTGCACACTAACTTTGAATGTGGAACTTACCATTTTAAGTATTGTACAACTAAGGCTTGAATGTTGGAATATTGGGGAAGTTGGGGTCCCACCCAGATGTCCTGTGTTTGGACTTTTTAGTGGTGGTATCCTTCTCTCCTTCGTCTGCTCTCACCTCTCCTGGACTCTCTGCCTGAACACTTTCTTCTCCTTGGCTCCTCTCTTCTGTCTCATCTTCTCTGTCTGCTTCAGGTTCTCTCTCTGTCTATGGTGGTATACAAACAGGTTAGAAAATATTAAGTGTCATGTAAATTAAAAGCAGACAACCAAAAATTTCTAGTTTGGGGTACAAAGAGCCCCCACTTAAAAACTTGAGTAATGACTTCAGTCTTGAAGCTTTGAGGTTATTCTCCAAAATTTACAATTTTCTTATAGTTTTCTACTTTTCTCTGTAAATTTATCAAAATTTGAAACCGTTTTCCTCAAATTTGTAATTTCTTCTTGTAAAATTGACTTTTCTTGTACATTTGAAACTTTATTATAAATTTGTGGATTATTTTATGGCTAATTTTTGTCTATTTTTTTTTAAATAAAATTGTTTTTTTTAATAAATCTGAAAGACTGTGGTAATTTTTTTTTTTACTTTTTCCTTGTAACAATTTACATTTTAGACCATAATTTTGCAGAACCAGAACAGAACAATAATTTAACTCTGATTTCAAAGAAAAAATACTAATAAAATTGTATTTAATGAAATAAATTAACTTAAATGACCAAAGATGCAGTTATTTCTGTTATAATGTTTCTATATATTTATAGTTGTTGTTTTTTTGTTTGTTTGGGTTTTTTTTTTTAGGAATCTCCTCACCACCCAGACAGCAGGAAAAACCTCCTTTATTTTGAAAGCCAAATGTTGGCACGTTTATGAAGGCTGCTGACAGACTAAAGTCACTGACTTCATGAATTTCGGTGATCTTAACTTGCCAGGTACATAATAATGAACATAAATTAGTTTATTAATATTAACTAAGGTAAAGGCGAAAACATCTCCTTTTTATTCTTGTCTGAAATAAGAAAAACAAAAAACTAACCACACATATTAGCTAAGTGACATTATTGCTTCCGTTACCAGCGAGTTAAAACCATGATAAATGCCTTCACTGCTTACACGCCTCTTCTGATTTATTTTTTTTTTCCCATGTTTAAAGTACTTTAATAAGCTCATGTTTCTCTCGGACAACGACGCTCGTAGCGAGACACTCTGCTTGATGACTGGAACACGTGGGCGGCTCGCTTCTGAACTCCACGCGGATGACGGTCAGGCGCGTTGTTCGTGTGCATGCTTGCCAACTGTGCTTGTTACTAGGGTGAAGTTGACCCCCCACCCAATGCAAAAGTCCACAAAAATATTATCAGTCATTAGTGCATCGTTAGTGCTGGTTTGAGCTTTTAAAATTTTCGTTTGTGCCATTATTTTTAAGATATTAACAATTACTGTATTTCAAAGGTCATCCATTGGTCACTCAGCCCCCCACTTGCTCCAAATTGACCCAAAATGGTCTCATTTGTTTGTCCTTTGTTAGTGCTGGTTTGTGCTGTTAAAATATTCATTTGTGTCATTATGGTTTTTTAGATATTAAAGATTATTTCAAAGGTCATTCACAGGTCACTCAGCCCCCCACTTGCTCCAAATTCACCCAAAATGGTCTAATTTTTTTACCCCTTCATTAGTGCTGGTTTGTGCTGTGAAAATTTTTGTTTGTGCCATTATGATTTTTGAACTATTAACCGCTTGAGTGTGACTGTCGCCAAACTGCGACATAACCCCTAGTGGTCAACAGTGGAAAAGATTTTTTTTTAAAAAAATAGTCAGATCAGATGTCAGAACTTTCCAAGGCTATAACTTTAAAGTGGTAAGAGATAATGGCTTACTGTCAATTAGAAAGACATAGAATATGATCCAAAGTTTCAGATAGGAGTGAATTTACACATCTAATTTGCATACAAACAAACAAAGACATTCATCACTTACCTCTGGGAAAGCGACGTCCTTTAGCGGGCATTCAAGTGGTTATTTTATCCTCTCCCGGTCATTTTAGCTTTCTGTTCTACATCCAGAAACTGTTTTTGATTATTCCACTGTAATTTCGCTTTTATTCCAGGGCAATTTATCTTATATTGACAACATACAACCGACGATCGTCCTCCAGTCACATGGCGCTCTGGGTACTGGCAGGTGAATTCAACAAGCCTCACGCTCCCTGTATTTATAAGAACATATAAACATCTACCTTCATAAGCTAAATAATCTCTTTTTAGAATCATAGCTGGCAAATTCGGGACCAAATCCTCCGAATTTCCTCGTCCATGGGCGATCGCGAATGTCCACAATGATGGTCCGCGTCCATCTTGTGCTGTATTCTCCAGTACAAAGAAGAAGGAGGATTTCTTCTTCTCTGGTGTATTACGTGTCATCCATGAGTCCTCCAACGCGTGCCTGCCGCCTTGTGAACTAGCATGATCAGTACAAATCCTCAGTAAAGGTAAACAGTGTTCAGGAAAGTAAAATCCGTTGACAGGCACAGCACCGTGCTCTGGGGCATGCGGAATCTCACACTCAAAGGGTTAAAGATCATTTCAAAGGTCATTCACAGATCACTCAGCCCCCTACTTGCTCCCAATTGACCCAAAATGGTCTCATTTGTTAGCCCTTCGTTAGTGCTGGTTTGTGCTGTTGAAAATTTGTTTGTACCATTATGTTTTTTTAGATATTAAAGACTATTTTAATAACAATAATAATAATAATAATAATAATAATAATAATAATAATGCATCAGATTTATATAGCGCTTTATCATAGACACTCAGAGACGCTTGTACAAATGGATACATTATTCATTCACTCCACAGACAAACTATGGTAGTGGCAAGCTACTGCTGTAGCCACAGCTGCCCTGGGGCAGGCTGACGGAAACGTGGCTGCCAAGCCATGCCAACGGCCTCTCCGACCACTACCGAACATTTATACACATTCATACATTTTAAAGGGTCATTCACAGGTTAGCCCCCCCCCCCCACTTGTTCCAAATTGACCCAAAATGGTCTAATTTTTTTTAGCCCTTCATTAGTGCTGGTTTGTGCTGTTAAAATTTTTGTTTGTGCCATTATAGTTTTTGAGATATTAAAGATTATTTCAAAGGTTGTTCAGAGGTCACTCAGTCCACCTCACTTGCTCCAAATCGACCCAAAATGGTCTCATTTGTTAGCCCTTCATTGATGCTGTTTTGTACTGTTAAAATTCTCATTTGAGCTGCTATGCCTTTAGATATTACAAGTCTAATTTTCACCATACTGTAGACATGTTTGCAACAGCTGTTTCAAGCACACGTAACTTGCCGAAATAAGTTATTTGTGTCAGTTAGGTGTATGTACCTTTAAACAGTAATGTGAGTGATTAGTAGTAACTGTTTTTAAGTCATTGCATTATTTTCCTTTTCACATAAAGTGGACATGTCCTCACCATGTGGATCACAAAGCTGCTCCCACACAGTGGATTCAAAACAGTCCTTTAGGGCGTCCGCCGCCTCCTCAGAACATATTTTCACTGTGCGGATAACAGGAGGTTGTCTGTGTACCAGGGGTTTGTACACAGGCAGGAGGTGAACCAAGTTGTGGTCGGACCTTCTGAAGGGGGGGGGGGGTGATGAGGTATAAGCCTCATTGGTGTTTGCATAAAATAAATCCACTGTTTTATTGTCTCTGGTGTGGCATGTGACATACTGGCTGAAAGGGGACAAAATGGAAGACAGGAAAATATGGTTAAAATCACCAGAGATGAGCTGGAGAGCATTTGGTTGCTGTGTCTGCAACCTGCTGGTGACTGAATGGATGACATCACACGCTGCCTCCGTGCTCGCAGAGGGAGGTACATAAATAACAATCATGATGACATGTGAGAACTCTCTGGGAAGATATGCCAGTTGCATACTAATGGGTAGCAATTCATTGTCCTTGCTGCAGTGTTGTTCATTAATCGTGATGTGCCCAGGATTACACCATCTGTTATTCACATACCTTATCAGCCCCCTGCCTCTGCTCTTCTTGCTATCTGGTGTCCAGTCAGACCGTATTAAGTGGAAACCCTCCAGTCCGATGTTAGCATCTGTTGCTATTTCTGTTAGCCATGTTTCAGTAAACAGCATGATGCTAATCTCTCTGAAGACGCTCTCATACCGGGACACAGCCACCAGTTTGTCCGTCTTGTTAAGCAGCAATCTTGTTAAGCAGCAATCAATTGGCTGCACGGTGGCGCAGTGGTTTAGCACTGTGGCAGCACAGTTTTACCCTCGGCCGGGGGATCGTGGGGATCATGAGATCGTGGGTTCGATCCCAGCCCCCGACCAACAGTGAGCTGTGTGGAGTTTGCATGTTCTCCCCGTGTTGCGCGGGTTTACTCCGGGATTTCTCCGGTTTCCTCCCGCTTACCAAAAACATGTAGGTTTAGGGCGCTCACGCACGCAGCGACCAGCAGCCGGTGGCTTGTCACCAGACTGCAAACCAAGTCTACCTACGGGTACAAATAAGTAACAAAAAAAAAAAAAAAAAAATCTCACATTTCCCATAACGGATGGTAGGACGGGTCTGTACCTTATTCTCCTTGTGTGCCACTTCACTGTAGCAGAACATCCCTGTCATTTTCGTCTGATTTCTCATGGGATTCCAGGTCTCTGCATTAGCACTGTGGAGCAGCCCAATGTGAATATTTGACGCCCTCTGTAAACAATAGCTCCTCCACTCACTGGGTCAGTAGTCACTGGTGATATGAGCAGAAAGGTGGCTAATATCAATGCCAGTGCGGTGATATATGTGTCCTTGGCATCCGTGATGGATACAGGGTAACAGGATCAGAAAGTTGTGGCAAAGAAAAAAAAAGCAGATAGTAAATAAAAAAAGAGAAAGAAACTCAGAATTGAGCCGCTGCTGCAAAGGGCTGCCGACTTGTGTGGCACCGGAAGTCATTTACGTTAAGTGACTACCGGTAGTTGGTTAAAAAAAAAGAGATGACAAAGGGTTACAGTTGTTAATTATGTGAAATAGAACCTCACTCTTTCCTAATCCTAACAATTACATTAACTTCCTCAAAATATGTATTTATACTGGATATTGTAAATTAATGTTGACCTGGAAGTAAAAGTTAACAGACTACAGCGACAAAAAAGCAAAGACAGCAATGCAAAACATGGGACACAAACATAGGAATGATATTTTTAAGATTTAAAACTTTTGAGTTTCGCATGTTGAACTTTCCAAAATTGTTGCTTTGGCAAATCCAGATTAATTTATTGCCAGTATGGTAATCTCAATGACAGCCCACAGCAGATCTCAAAACAAAACTAATTTGTACATAAAATGTAATGCAGTACTAGCAAAGTATCCATTTACCCACATCAAAGTACTGCTGCCATACAGCTAAGCCACACTGCAGCATGCACCAATCAATCTCCTCAGAGGAGAAATCCTCAATTAGCAAATACACAGTATAAAATGGATTTAACAAAAGGCAGAAAAGCGGGCATTTAAGACACATAACTAACTAACTACTAACTAACCTGTACTTATATAGCGCTTTTCTAATCACAAAGACCACTCAAAGCGCTTTCACTAATACTAACCCTCTATTCTAAGGGCCTATAGGAAACAGATATCTAGGGACAATTTAGAACAGCCAATTAACCTAACATGCATGTCTTTGGATTGTGGGAGGAAACCGGAGCCCCCGGAGTAAACCCACACAGCACAGGGAGAACATGCAAACTCCACACAGAAAGGTTCCAACCCCTGCCAACCTGGGGATTTGAACCAGGAACCTTCTAGCTGTAAGGCAACAGTGCTAACCACTGCACCACTGTGCTGCCCACACACATAAACAGACTCAGGCATACTTCTACGGCCAAATAACAAGTAAAATGCAATTTAAACATGAATATGAGCAGACAGCGTATGCGTGAATAACTATACCAATTGACTCTATTTGTCACGATAATGCAAAAGAAGCATAAACTTACTCTTTAGGTAGTTACGGACACAGGAAAAGTTAGGGAAAATATGCTGAAATCCAGGAAAACTCTGCCCAGGTAAAGGATGTGGCTGTTGAAACAGCTGCAGGCACACTGCTGCTGGGGTCACTCCGTGATGACCATCCACGCGCACTCCCCTGCACACTTCTGTGTTCAACTTATAGGGACACAGATAAGATAAGATAAGATAAGATAAGATAAGATAAGCCTTTATTAGTCCCACAACGGGGAAATTCCAGGATTGCAACAGCACAGGGATAGCAACACTCAGAGCAACAATCAGAAGGCAAGAAAAACACAAGAAAGCAAGAGCGGCTAATATACATATGTACATATTACTATAAAATAAATATATACACACACACACACACACACAGACACACAGTGCAGAGCATTGATAGATGCTCCTATCTCCAACTTTATGACAAACTTGCTGCAGCAATGACCATTTTAGACATCTACTATTAGACATGTAGACATTTATTTCCCTGTAAAGCAGGGGTCTCAAACTCACGGCCCGCGGGCCTCCCTATTTGTCGCCCCCTACTTGACATCAAAGTTTAGAGTTAGTGCGGCCCGCGTAATTTTCTTTTTTCACAACGTTTTTCACAAGCACCTTTGTGCCGAGTCGTTGCACAAGTCGTTGCCCTGGGCGTTATATATATATATATATTTTTTTTTTATCACTTATGGGAAACCATAGCTCAGGCTCATGACAGCTTCCAGTGGTGTTTGTTGACAAGTTGACAACACAAAGTCACTTAGTTGAAACGTAATTCTGGAGTGGCACCAAGTGGAAGGAAAATATATCCTATTGTGGCGGTTCGGTTAACCCCCACAACAGACTAAGGACAGACAACTCGCTACTCCTGGTTTTTTCCGCTACACTACTGAGACGTAATGTGCCATTCATGCCTTGTGATGTTAATGTTGCCTCTCATGCATTGTGTTCATGCGTCCTGTCCTTACTGTGACCTAGAGACTCAGATCAATATGTAGATGTGCCTGTTAACCTCTTAGTTCTGCACCTGGAGCAAGGTCTAGCAAATCTGCCTATTGTGATGTATGTCTCACAAATGCAAATATCTCATGCCTGTTCTGCAGTCCCTTTGATCAGACCAACTGCTGTGACACTGCCTTGATGTATTGTTTGAGTTGGGTATAAATACTGCACAGGTTCTGTAACACTTCCTCTCACTCACACACTTCAGCCTCTGCTGCAGGACACAGACTTTGTGTCCCTTCTCTGAGAGCCGTGGGCTCGCTCTCGGCACTAATGCACGGTGCCGGGAGCGGAGCTTGTGACGGCGGTATGATAATAAAACCCTACCTAAAACCTCCAACAACGCCGCCTTATTTCATGCCGCCGCACTATAATGCTTTTTTTTGTCACCCAGCCCCAGTCATGTCTTTCTCAAAACCTGCCATGAAGAGAAAAGTTGGCGACGAGCACAGACAATTTCAGGAAAAGTGGGAGACGGAATATTTTTTTGTTGAGCACAGGGGCACCCCAACGTGTCTTATACGCACAGAGAAAGCTGCGGTGCACAAGGAATACAACATCAGACGTCATTACTCAACTAGACATGATGAGGAGTATGCAAAATACCAGGGAGATGAGAGAGAGGACCGGGTCGCCAATCTTAAAACAAGTCTACTGAGGCAACAAGATTTTTTCAAGAAAGCAAGCAAAGAGTGATGCGGCAGTCGAGGCTAGCTACGTGCTGAGTGAGATGATTGCTAAGGCAGGAAAGCCATTCACAGACAGTGAGTTAATCAAAAAGTGCATGTTACAGGCTGCAAGTATAGCCTGTCCGGAAAAGAAGGGTCAGTTTAGCAACATCAGCCTTTCAGCCAACACAGTGGCAGAATGCATTTCTGACCTCTCAGGTAACATACGAACGACTGCGGGAGAAAGCCAAACATTTCAGAGCATACTCAGTCGCTCTTGATGAGAGCACAGACAACACTGATACTGTGCAGCTCACAATATATGTCCTTGATGTTGACGACAATTTTGAAGTGATGGAGGAGTTGCTCAAAGTGATTCCAATGCATGGCCAGACCAGCGCTCAGGAGATATTCCACCAGCTGTGTGATGCCATTGTGGATGCCGGCTTACCATGGAAGAGGTTTGTTGGAATAACAACCGACAGAGCGCCATCAATGACAGGGAGGAGAAATGGACTAGTGGCACTTGTTCAAAGAAAACTGGAAGAGGAGGGTGTGGAGGCCATTGCTCTGCACTGCATTATCCATCAACAGGTCCTTTGCAGCAAATGCTTGAAGTTTGACAATGTGAGGTCTGTCGTTGTGAAATGCATCAACCATGTCAGATCCATGGGCTTAAAGCACCGGCAGTTCCTCACCTTTTTGGAGGAAATAGAGTCAGCAAATGAGGATGTGCTCTACTTCACTGAGGTGCATTGGCTCAGCAGGGGAAACGTCTTGAAGAGGTTTTTTGAGTTGAGAGCAGAAGTGAAAGCCTTCATGGAGAAGGATGGGATGGTTGTTCCTGTGCTAAGTGATCCCAAATGGCTCATGGACTTAACTTTTCTTGTTGACATCACACAGGAGCTGAATGTACTGAACAAGAATTTACAAGGCCAGGGGCAGCTTGTCAGTGCTGCCAATGACAAGGTCAGAGCATTCTCCACAAAACTTGTATTATGGAAAGCCCAGCTCTCTCAGACAAACCGCTGCCATTTCCCAGCATGCAAGTTTAACAACACCGTATACCACTAATATGGGGTACCAGGGTCCACTAACACCTGCGCTCGCCAGATTTTTGTGTGTAACCCTTACTAACACCCACTCACCCTACTCACTTTAGGTGTAGTACCCTTTTGGTAGTGTTGTGTTATGGCAATGTATTTACCTTAACTTTACTACCTGAGGGAAAAGGGATAATTGGGCCAGGTCAGACCGACTCTGGGTTCGTAGGAACCTGGGAGGTGCAGCAACAGATGACACATACACAGCCGTATATGGAACTTGCAACTATGTATATTATTTACAAATATGTGCATAAAAATAAATACACAGCGCGATAAAAGAAAAAATAAAAACAAAATACTCCAAATTATATTTACAATATTCACAGTTCTTGTTTGTCCTTTCCAAGTGACTAGTGGAGTCACCTTTAGCAGTTCATAGGGTTCGGGCTTCGGCTCACCATCCAGATTAGGAGATCCACACTCTGGTCAAACCAGTCCAAAGGGGGAAAAAAAAAAAAAAAGAAAGAACCTGACCATGCCAGGTGGCTCGTGCTTCAATGGGGTTCCCACGCTCAACGGCGCCGACAGCCCCCGGATCCCAATCAATTTCAAGGGTTTTATCTAGGTAAAGGCTGCTATTAGCACGTTAGCGTCGCCATATCACCAAGGACCATCTCTCTCTCTGGTCTGTGTCTTTTGGCGTCTGGCGTGACTGAGCCAAAAATGCAAGTCATCCCAGACCCAGGGAGAGAGCGCTTAACCCATTGGGTGGCGTGACCCAGCAACAGCGCAGCCATTGGTTACAATAAATATCAACACACAATACTAGGAACTTTATCAGAATATTCTAGAATATGTTCCTACTATTTATGAATATATATTTATTTAAATATTCATATTCAAATGATGTATTCCCATTGTGAAATGGGTGTTCTTCTTTTTAAAAGCGGTATCAATATTTATAATTTAATTCACGTTAAACTATCTACTCCCATTGTGAAATGAATGTCCCCCCCTTCTTCTTAAAGCGGTATCTGTCGCGCACGGCTCTAGGGAGCCACGCAATAAGAGCCAAGGGCGAGCCAGTGAGTCGTGATGTTTTATTAAAGGCGAGGGATGAGGGATGAGGAGAGCACAGATACTCGTACAGAAGTACACTCACAGGTTGCACAGCGCAGGAGCAGGAAGCTCGTATCGGACATAGGGGTAACAAGGCATACATACTCACAGCGGGTTACAATCACAGGAATGCTGTAAAGGGAGTAGAGGCTGACACCAGACGAAGGGGCTTCAGCCTAGCAGTGCTTATGTCGCAGCCCCGAGTCATCGAGGCTGCTCCTATTTATTCTCATTGGCAGCGCCCCAGCTGATGAGGATTAATTGGCCCCAGCCGTCCGTAATGCTGCCAGCTGGGAGCCTGCTGAGACGCTGCTCAATGGGAAGCAGGGATGAAGGGACACATGGGCTGAGCGCTGAGACGGCATCTCATCCCATGGTGACAGAGCCTCCCCCTCAAGGTCGGGCTCCTGAATGACCAGGAACATCCCAGCCCCCCCCCCCCCCCCAAACACACACCTAGGGTGGGTGGAAGGGAGGCAGGACCGGAGGGGAAGAAGCAAAGGGAAAAAAAACCAGGGCACAGACAGAGAGAATACAAAACACGGGAACAGAACAATCCACCAAAAGAATGACAAAAACGGATAAAGCAATTACAGAGTATGACGGGAAACAAAACACATAACCCTATAATGCACAGACAAAGCTAAAAAAAACAAGGCACAAAAAGGAAAATGCTGAGTACGGATAATGGAAAACACACAGCACTATGAATATAAGTTCACAACAGGACAAAAATAATGAGAATGACATGCACTGGTAAATAAAAAGATAGCAGAATACCCGGCGCCAAATACCAAGAGGGACACCTAGGAGAATAACGGTGACAGGGTAAAAGGACAACAATAAGGTAAAAAGCTGAGTATGGTTAAGGGGAAAACACAATACACAGCACGAAATATGCGGGAGGTTCCCTAGAGGGAGAATGGGAACAGGCTCACAGGATAATGAGGCAAGATGCCGAGTATGGTTGAAAAGGAGAGAACACAATACACGGTGGCAAATATACGGGGGGTCACCTAGGGAAATACTGGTGACAGGTACATAAGATGACAATGGGATAAAATGCTGAGTACGGTTAATACGGGAAAAAAAAAACAAAAAAAAAACAATACACAGCACTATGAATATGTATCCACCAACAGGACAAAATATTACACCCGAGTGACCTTAATAACGATAAAAGAAAAGCGACACCCGAGGAATATGGCAGGCAGAGTCCAAAAATGGCCGAGATGGCTCCGGAGATCTCCCCGCCCATTGTCCAGTCGGCGAACCAGGGAAAGGGAAATGTTCGGACGGCGAACTCCGGACCCAGATCCCAGGAACCCAGTCCACCGGCAGCCGAACCAGGCCACCCAGAGGCAAACACAGATCATCGGGGGGACCCAGATCACCGAACCGAAAGTCTTGCGGGTCGGGTCGTCGACCCGCATCACTCGACCACCAGGACCGTTGAGACGGACGAAGGGTCAAAGCGGGTCCCGGTGGAAGAGGCTCAGGGGAGAGCCGATGATGAGGGCGACGAGCGTCAGGCCGCAGGGAAGCGACCACCTCCTCACTGGACCTGGACAACACTGAGGCAGCACCCACGTCGGACCCCGATCGGGCCTTAGGCGAACCCACGTTGGACACCGCTGGAGCAGCACCCACGTCGGACCCCGATTGGGTCTCGGGCGAACCCACGTTGGACCCCGATTGGGTCTCGGGTGAGCCCACGCTGGACACCGCACCAGAACCGACCTCCACCATTGAACCTGGACCCTCCAGCACCACGAGGAACAGCAACTCCTTGCCGGTGACCCTGGAAGAAGGCTCAGAAAGAAAAACAGAACCGGGATCAGGATCACCGGCAGTGCCAGAACCCAGCAAGACGAGCTCAGACGCAGCGGGTGGCTGCACCCGGCTCGTCTCCCCTAGAGACAGGCTAAAGTGCTCAAAGATATAAAGGGAGAAAAGAAAGGAGAGCACTCACCTGATCTCGGGTTCTGACGCCGTCCGGGACTGCGAAGATCCAGGATCCGTCGTCAGGAGGTCGTTGTCAGGCTCCCATCCAGCCGCGTCAGGCCCCGCAGCCAGCACGATGGACAGCGCAGCTTGAGGTTCCTCCAGCTCCGGTAACCCCGCCGACGAACCACTCGGCGTGAAGCCAGAAGAATCTCATCCTGCTGGACCGAACCGCTCCTCCGTGGAGACCCGGGGACGCTCAGTCGTCGGCGCAGACTCCACGCAGCAGTCAGTCCCCCTCCTCTGTCCGCAACGTAACTGCGGAACCACAGGCCCTCTCCTTATCCCACCACGTTGACCCGGAGCCGGGGATCGCTCGGCGGAGAGAGACACAGAGGATGCGGGATTAGGAACACAGGTTACAGCAGGTGGGGGGAGTGCAGGGAGCTGCGAACCCTGAACTCCTCCTCCAGGAATGTGACAGAGCAAATCATTAAGCAGATGTGAAAAAACTATGACTTGCCTGCCTCCTGGAGGTAGAATATCGCCTGCTGTGGTGGATACTGCTTCTTCCTCTCCCCGCCCGGCAATAACGGAGGACCCCCCGGGAAATCGTCTGAGGATCGCTCGCGTTGTCTCCAGCAGAGAGCTCACCAGGCCGGAATTCCAGGCACACACAGCAGTCAGGAAGCGCGTCGAGGAGGAGGGGGAAACAGCCGGGGTGAGCCAGCCCAAATGTCCAGGAATGACAGCGGGGGAACGAGGCTCAGGGAACGAGGCTGTGGAATCTCCACACTGACGAGACGAGGAGGTGACAGCTGCGTGGGGGGAACAGTCCTGGCGGCAGCCCAGAACTGGATCCGGACGAGGTTCGTGCAGAGGTGACTCGGCGATGTGATGACGGCTATTCCCAGGGGACGAAGCGAGGGGGGAACCCAGGAATCGCCGCTCCGGGTCGGAGATCGAGGCGAGGAAGGCGTCGAGCACGGGAAAGCTTCGTAGCCCTGGAGTCCTCTCCACCAATCTCACTGCCGCCGCCACATGCCTGAAGATGGTGACAGGAAACACAGTGGAGCTCGCGACAGCCACTCGGCCCCAGACATAACTGCTGTCAGCTGCGGCTCCTTGAAGGGAATCCCGAGTGACGTGGTGCAGGTCGGGGAAAGCCCTCTGGTTGGCGCGAACTCCCGGACTGGAGTGGCAGCAGGAACGGGATCCCAAAGCGGGGGGCAACGTCATCCGCTTCGGCTTCCTGCCGGGATTTCCATCCAACCCGCGGAGCTTCTCTCGCTGTGTACCTGTGGCGTCTAACCTGGCACTGTCCTCGAGATGGAATACAGAATGAGGGTAACAGTCCAGGAGTTCCTCAGCACGGCCCGGATGCCAGCGCCTCACGTTGGAGGCGTCATACAGGGTGAAGAGCGTCCTGTCGACAGCCCCCGAGATGGATCTCAGCTCGTCGCCCTGGCGCCGGAAGTGACTCCTGGGAAACGGCTTGCTAGCAGCGCTGACACCCGGACAGAAAGGTACAATTCCACGGCGACTCACGGCCGCCGGTAACTCGTCAGGCTGCGACATACTGTCACGCACGGCTCTAGGGAGCCACGCAATAAGAGCCAAGAGCAAGCCAGTGAGTCGTGATGTTTTATTAAAGGTGAGGGATGAGGGATGAGGAGAGCACAGATACTCATACAGAAGTACACTCACAGGTTGCACAGCGCAGGAGCAGGAAGCTCGTATCGGACATAGGGGTAACAAGGCGTACATACTCACAGCGGGTTACAATCACAGGAATGCTGTAAGGGGAGTAGAGGCTGACACCAGACGAAGGGGCTTCAGCCTAGCAGTGCTTATGTCGCAGCCCCGAGTCATCGAGGCTGCTCCTATTTATTCTCATTGGCAGCGCCCCAGCTGATGAGGATTAATTGGCCCCAGCCGTCCGTAATGCTGCCAGCTGGGAGCCTGCTGAGACGCTGCTCAATGGGAAGCAGGGATGAAGGGACACATGGGCTGAGCGCTGAGACGGCATCTCATCCCATGGTGACAGTATCGACATTCATAATTCCATCACATTTTTAACACTGGGTTACACTATCCCCCCTTAGAATCGTGCAAGTCCCTTTGCATGGGATTAGCTAAATAGTAATGATGGGAGAACTAGTGTTTATGGGAATATTCTTAAGATCTGACTCTATTAATTCTCTGGTAAAAGCCAGGTTTAAATAACCTTAGGATCTGTCTCTGTTAAGGCTCTGGTAAAAGCCAGGTTTAATCCTTGAAACAGGGACTGGGCAACAGTTAGGAGAGGGTTTCCCAACTGACTATACTGTAGTGTTTCTGGCTGGGAAGTTGTCCTCTCGGAGCGTCTCACAGTCTGTGGGACTTCTTTTTCAGGTTCTTTTTCTTCCACAAGTTCATCACAGGTACTTTTATCAGGTGAGCTGGCTTCACTTTCAGTTCCATTCTCATTGTTCGATGGTTCCACATTTATTTCAGTTTCCTCCAGGTTTCCATCATTCGGTAAGTTGTCACATCCAGGGGAACTGTCATTTCCAGGCAAGTTGTCACATCCAGGTGAAGTGACATTTTCTATTTGGTTGTCATTCTCGGGTAAGTGAGTTTCACCAGGAATGTCTCCTTTAAAGGATGCCTTTGGATGGGGAATTTCATAAACTCGAGTGAGCTTTATGGGCATTTGGATTGGTTCTTCTCTGTACCAATAGACGTCTTCATTTTCCGGTTCTGAATTCTCACATTCCTCACTTTGTTCAGGTGTTTGTCTTGTCTTAGGTTTGCGGACACGTTTTGACTGGACAGGTTCTTCCTCAACAGGGGCAAGAAAACCACAGGGAAGCAAGAGGTCGCGGTGAACGGTGCGAACAGGACCATCTTTTTTCTCAGGTTTTATAGTGTAAACAGGCAAGTCACCTGCTTGGCTCATCACAATGTGGATTTCAGCTTCCCACCTGTCTGCTAGTTTGTGCTTGCCTCTGAGGCGGACTGTACGTACCAAAACTCTGTCGACTGGTTCGAGTTTTGAGGGTTTCACTCGCATATCAAATCTCGTTTTGTTTCTTTCAGCCATCTTGTTAGCATTTTCTATTGCTAGTTTGTAGCTTTCTTGTAGAGTTGTCTTCAGTTTTTCAATGTACTGAGAATGTGACTTGAAACTTTTGTTGTGAAACGGGAGCCCAAATGCAAGGTCGATGGGCAATCTCGGCTGACGACCGAACATTAACTCATACGGGGCAAAACCAGTAGTGTCATTCTTCGTACAATTGTACGCATGTACAAGTGGTTTTACATAGTTGTGCCAATGAGTTTTGTTCTTTTCCTCCAGAGCACCCAGCATGCTCAATAACATTCTATTGAAACGTTCTACCGGGTTACCTCTGGGATGATAGGATGTCGTCCGAATTTTGCGAATGCCCATGATTTTGCAAAGTTCTTTTATGATATGGGACTCAAAATCGGGACCCTGATCACTATGTAATCGTTCAGGTATCCCCTAGTGGACGATAAAGTTGTCCCAAAGTGCCTTTGCAATGGTCTGAGCTTTCTGATTGCTGGTAGGGATGGCTATGGCGTATTTCGTGAAATGATCAGTTAACATGAGCACATCCTTTGTGTTGCTTTGATCGGGCTCAATGGACAGGAAATCCATACAGACGAGTTCAAGCGGTCGGGTGGACTTGATGTTGACAAGCAGAGCAGCTCGCTCTGGAGCGGTTTTACATCTTACGCAGCGATTACATGTCTTGATCTTCTTTTCAATATCCGCCGCCATGCAAGGCCAATAGAACCTTGTTCTGGCAAGATCCAAAGTACGCTCTGTGCCTAAATGGCCCATGTCACAGTGGAGGCTTTGAAAGACTGAATCGCAGAGCTGTTCAGGTAAGACGAGCTGGTAAGTAACATTTCCTCCGTCTTGACGAGTGCGGTAGAGGATGTTATCGCACATTTTAAGTCGACTGACCTCTCGGAGTAACAAGTTGATGTCAGGAAGTTCAGTTTGTACCGTTGGTAGAACTTTTAGCCCAGTTTTCAATTTGTGCAATCACTTCTCTTAAACAGGGGTCAGTTCTTTGTTCATTTTTGATCTGTTCAGGAGTCATGTGGGGTACAACTGGAAGACCACCACAGCCATCTTCATCGGCGTAGTCATCTGGAATGGCGGCTACAGAGATGGCTAACGAGTGAACCAAAGGGAAGGTGTTGTCTGGAGAGCTACAGACAAGGTGTTTTTCACATATAGCAGACACTACCTCGGAACTTAAACTGCTTTCAGGAAGAGACAAGTAAGTTTGAGTGAACTGCTGTATGCGGTCAAACTCCTTTTGGGACACTGCGTCATTGAGTAACTCGCCATGTGGCCGTCTAGAGAGGCCATCTGCATCTGAGTTAAGCTTGCCTGCTCTGTATTGGAGCTTGAAGTTAAACGTCGACAGAGCAGCTAGCCACCTATAACTCATGGCATCCATCTTAGCAGTAGTCAAAATGTACGTCAGGGGGTTAGTGTCTGTCACGACAGTAAAATGATTGCCATATAAATAGTCTGCGAACTTCTCCGTTACTGCCCACTTTAGAGCTAAAAATTCTAATTTATGGGCAGGGTAACGGGATTCACTTCTAGACAACCCCCGGCTTGCATAAGCTATGACCCTAGTCTGGCCCTCCTGCTCTTGATAGAGGGCGGCGCCAAGCCCTGTAGTGCTGGCGTCAGTATGGAGTGTATATGGCAACTGAGGACCAGCGAAACCCAGGACAGGCGCAGTACTGAGCTTTGCAATGATGATTTTGAATACAAGATCACAGGAAGAAGTCCGCCGCTCGCCAAACGGTGTCTTTGGGTCGTGGTACTGGGCAGGCTTAGCTTTGTGCTTTGTGCTTTTGTGCAAAGGAGGGTAGCCTGCTGTCAAGTCAGTGAGGGGCTTAACGATGCTGGAATAGTTCTTAATGAACCGCCTATAGTACCCTGAAAAGCCTAAGAACGAGTGGAGCTGTTTGAGATCACGGGGCACAGGCCAAGTACTTAGGGCTTTCACTTTTTTGGGGTCGGTCTCAACTCCTTTACTGGACACAATGTGACCGAGGTATCTGACAGAAGTTTGAAAAAATCTGCATTTCTCGGGGGAGAGTTTAAGCCCATACTCTTTTAGGCGATTAAGAACTTTCATTAAGCGAGCCTCATGTTCTTCGGGCGTCTTGGAGAATACAATGATGTCATCGAGGAACACAATCACCTCATGCAGATTCATGTCGCCCATGCATTTCTCCATGAGGCGCTGGAATGTGCTGGGGGCGTTTGTAATGCCTTGGGGCATTCTATTGAATTCCCAAAAGCCCATGGGACATACGAACGCCGTCTTTGGTTTGTCCAGCTCCTCTACCTCAATTTGGTAGTACCCCGACTTTAAATCGAGGACGGAGAACCACTGTGAACCGGTCTAGGTGGAAAACGTTTCCTCCAAGTTGGGGAGGGCGTAAGCATCTTTTACAGTCTGCATGTTAAGCTTCCTGTAATCAATACAAAGGCGGACATCGCCATTTTTCTTTCGCACCACTACAATAGGCGAAGAAAATGGGGAAGTAGACTCTCTTATCACGCCTGCTTGTTGGAGTTCTTTGAGATGCTTACGGACCGCTTCCAGGTCATTTGGATGTATGGGACGTGCTCTGTGTTTAAACGGTGTTTCATCTGATAATTTGATTGTGTGTTTCACTTGATCCGTTTTTCCAAAGTCAAAATCGTTTTGTGCAAATACTTCGGGCATTTGATTGAGTCTTTCTGTTAGGCGCTCTTTCCATTCAGCACTAATGGGGGAAGAGTCAAAGTTGAACTTCAGAGTGGACTTTGGTTCAGTTTTGGACTTTGTAACTTTCACGGAGTGTTCTTGCGATAGGACTCGTTGATATGCACAAATTTCTCCAATGACACACTTCTGAGGGATTGTCACGTCATGTTCTGATTCATTGGTGAGTAAAACTGGAACAAGGTAAGGTGCTCTTTCAGGTAAGTCTATGAGACATGGTTTTACCAGGATACCACCAGGTAAGGCTGACATTAACGGGTGTTCTAACAAGACAGATTTTTCACTGTTGCCGGCTGACACAGCTACAGCGCCATCTAGAACAACTGTTTGGCCTGCAGGAACTAACTGTGGCTCTGTATTGCGCATGGTCACTAAACCAAGGCTAGTGTCTTTGGACTGTCTGTGCAGTAGCTCAAGGACTTTTAACACTGCCTTATAACCAAGTGACATGGTTGGCTGCAGTTCAGAACATGCATCAGAGTACAGCTCGTAAAGTATATCTAATGTGTTTGTCCCTATTAACACTAAGGACTGATCAGATGCACGTACATCAGGGACCACTAAGGCAAGTGTTGGCACTTCGGCTTCAATACCGAAAAAGTCTTTTGGGAAAGTGACATGCATTTCAATGTAGCCCAAGTAAGGTACACTCTGACCGTTAGCTCCCTCCACTTCTAACAGCTCAAAAAGTGGCTTAATCTCGTGGTTGGATAAGTACTGTCTGTAATAGGACTCAGGGACAGTAGTCACCTGGGAGCCTGTATCTAACAAACAGCTCACAGTACAGCCATTCACTTTCACTTGGGCTGTACTTTTGGTACCAATTAGACCATTAGGAAAGTTAAAGAGGTCTGTTTTGTAGTGTGACTTCAGTTTAGCACGTGTCTTGAATGGAGCTTTTGGTTTGGGACAGGTCATCTCTGAACTAGCCTCTGTTTGTCCCGCAACAGGGGTAGACTTCAACTTTAAAGAAGATTGGGGGTTCCAACTGTCCCAAATCTGTCTTTTTACTCTTAGTTCTTTGCGTTTTGCAGCCACAAGCGCAGGGTTTGGCTCGGACTCACATGTGGCTACAATATGCCCATCTTCGCCACAGCGGAAGCAATACCATGGTTTGGGCCTAGTATTGGGACGGCTGGACGAAGGTAAGTTTTCAGATTTGGCATGGTCAGGTTTTTTATTTCCAGACTTCTTAGTTGGGTCTTTCTTCGGTGGTGCTTGTTTCCTTTGTTTCACAACAGCAGCTAATTGGCTTTTTAGATCAGTGACTTGCTTTTTCAGTTCTTTCAGACTTTCCGACCCCACTTCACTATTTGTACTTGTTTCGGTGACTGTTTGTTCGTAGGAGGCTGCTTTTAGTTTTGTGACGTCCAAGTGTTTCTTCATGCATGTGTTTTTAACTTCTTGTCTATTTTCAACAGTGCGAAGGTGAAGCAATAATTCTGCATACTCAGGTGGATGTTTATCTTTTAGTTCCAGCTGTAGCTCCTTTAGCAGATTATCATCCCAACAGCCTCTGTTAAACTGCTTGAGAAGCTGTTTGTTCACTTCCTGGGGCTTCAGACCGCCTCTACGCACTGTGAGATTGAGCGCCACCTGCAAACAATGCAGATATGCAGAGGGTTTTTCTCCATAATCTTGAAAAGTGTTCATGAATCGCACAAGCAGTTCCTCACTGTCTTCAACAGTCCCGAAAGCTGAATCCAAAAGCTTAACCCTGACCCTGACCAAGACCCAGGTGAGGACGGAGCTGAGGAAGATCAAGGCGAGGAAGGCGTCGGGACCGGACGGCATCAGCGCAAAGCTCCTCAAGTCCTGTGCAGACCAGCTGTGTGGGATTGTGACGTATATCTTCAACATGAGCCTGAAACTGGGGAGGGTACCACAGCTGTGGAAAACATCTTGTGTGGTACCTGTACCAAAAACTTCCCACCCCAAAGACCTGAACAGCTTCAGACCGGTGGCCTTGACGTCCCACTTGATGAAGACCCTGGAGAGACTGCTCCTTGCTCATCTCCGCCCCCTGGTGGAACCAGCGATGGATCCACTCCAGTTCGCCTACCAGCATGGCATTGGGGTGGAGGATGCGGTGATCTTCCTCCTTCACCGTTCTCTGTCCCACCTGGAGAAGCCCGGGAATATGGTGAGGATCATGTTCTTTGACTTCTCCAGTGCTTTCAACACCATCCAACCGATGATCCTGAAGGACAAGCTGCTGCGCGCAGGGGTGGACCAGCACCTGTCATCATGGATCCTGGACTACCTCACGAACCGGCCTCAGTTTGTGAGAACCCGGGACTGTGTTTCCGACACGATCATCAGTAGCACGGGGGCCCCCCAGGGAACGGTGCTGGCTCCCTTCTTGATCACTCTTTATACTGCGGACTTCTCACACAACACAACACATTGCCATCTACAGAAGTTCTCTGATGACTCTGCGATCGTTGGTCTCATCTCCAGCGGAGATGAAGCTGAGTACAGAGGGCTTATCCAGGACTTTGTGGACTGGTGCCATCGGAACTGCCTCCAGATCAACGCGAGGAAAACTAAGGAGCTGGTGGTGGACTGCCGCAGGCATGGGCAGCCCCTCACAGCACCAGTAAATATACAGGGAACAGACATCGAGATGGTGACATCCTACAAGTACCTGGGTATTCATCTGAACAATAAACTAGACTGGTCACACAATACTGACGCACTCTACAAGAAGGGACAGCGCAGGCTGTTCCTGCTGAGGAGACTCAGGTCTTTTGGTGTACAAGGGGCGCTGCTGAAGTCATTCTATGACACGGTGGTGGCATCAGCCATCACTTTTGGAGTGGTCTGCTGGGGCAGTGGCATTACTGCAGCCGATAGGAAGAGACTGAACAAACTGATTAAGAAAGCTAGCTCTGTCCTGGGGCAACGCCTTGATCCGATGGAGGAGATAGGAGAGAGAAGGACGGTGGCTAAACTGTCATCTCTGCTGGAGTCCGAGTTCCACCCTATGCAGGACATACTGGATGCACTGAGGAGCTCATTTAGCAGCAGACTACATCATCCCAGGTGCACAACCGAGAGGTTTCGTAGGTCCTTCCTACCAACGGCTGTCAGACTGTACAACCTAAGCAGGGCTGCTCGCAGAGATAGGAAAAAGACGTAACAAACTAATAGTTTTTTTTTTTTTTTTTTTTTTTTTTTTTTTTTGAATGCAAAAGATGCAATAGACTTACACAATGGTCCTCTCCGGCATACAACTAGGAACATACCGGTCGCTATGGAGGGTGAGAATATGTATGGGCACATAATCATACCATGTAGGATAACTAAATAGACGGTTATGCTGTTTCATCCCACCTAGCAACAATGCTCTGCACTGTGTGTGTTTATATATTTACATATTTATTCCATCTAGCTACAATGCTCTGCACTGGGTGTGTTTATATTTATATATCTATATATTTATTCCATCTAGCTACAATGCTCCGCACTGTGTTTTTATATATCTACATATTATTCCATCTAGCTACATTGCTCCGCACTGTGTGTGTTTATATACTTGCATATTTATTCCACCTAGCTGCAATGCTCCATACTGTGGGTGTTTATATATTTACATATTTATTCCATCTAGCTACAATGCTCTGCACTGTGTGTTCATATATTCATATATTTATTCCATCCAGCTACAATGCTCTGCACTGTGTGTCTGTGTGTGTGTGTGTGTATATATATATTTTATAGTAATATGTACATATGTATATTAGCTGCTCTTGCTTGCTTGTTTTTTCTTGCCTTCTGATTGTTGCTCTGAGTGTTGCTATCCCTGTGCTGTTGCAATCCTGGAATTTCCCCGTTGTGGGACTAATAAAGGCTTATCTTATCTTATCTTATCTTATCTTAAGATAGTCGGCAGAGGTGGCTTCAGACCCAAGAGGGCGAATAATATCAGACACAGGAGCAAGAAGACTTTCCAGGATCTTGCGAGATTTTTCCAAGTCAGACAAAGAAGTATCTTCCATCATCAGGTCGACATGTGAACGCCATGTTTCATAATCAGCTTCAGTATACGGTCTTGGTGTTTTGCCAGAGAAAGCTCTGATTCTCCAAGAGGAATGGGGGTTTGAGGGCTTCTCTGCATTTTTAATGACATGCTCGACCATGATTTTCTGAACATCGGGTGGGTTAAAATCAGCTGGACTCAACATTTGAGGTGTTAAGTTTGGTCTAAGAGGGCTTTGGAAGAGTGCTTGAGTGGTTTTAGAGGTGCGAGGCACTTCAGCTTGGAGTGGAGGAGAGACTCCACTTTGTGTGGGTTCTACAGTAAGGGAAGCAGGATCAACATCAGCAGCGACCGTTTCAGCTGTCTCAGCAGCTTCAATAGACTTCCCTATTTTGGACATAACCTCCTGCAATACCTCTTCAAAACCTTTTCCACTTAGCTTAGCTAAACCCCTCAGGTTGCTAAGATAAGCCTCAGTAACACTGTCCCATACAGTTTTAGTGTAGACATCAGTTAGAGCTTGAATGCAGTACTTAACCTCAGGATTGTCAGTGGATGGAAAGGAGCACGGCAACGTAGGTGCTAATGCTTCAATGCTTAATCCAGATTCGAACTCTACAGTATGACTTTTGTCAAAGTCAGATGAGTTATCATTAATGCTAAGCACCCTATGGATAGTGCCATGTTGCTCTAGAAACTCAAAAACATCTGTGTCTCTTTCTTTATCAACAACACCACTGACAATGACTGCGTTAGGAATTTTAACACCATACTTTTCCACAAAATCCATTTTGGCCGTATATCAACTGTTTAGTCAGGGGTCAAAACAGAATTCACATCTGTTGTGCAATGCTCCAGGCTCCTGGCTGTGCTCGCCAACTTTTTAACAACACCGTATACCACTAATATGGGGTACCAGGGTCCACTAACACCTGCGCTTGCCAGATTTTTGTGTGTAATCCTTACTAACACCCACTCACCCTACTTACTTTAGGTGTAGTACCCTTTTGGTAGTGTTGTGTTATGGCAATGTATTTACCTTAACTTTACTACCTGAGGGAAAAGGGATAATTGGGCCAGGTCAGACCGACTCTGGGTTTGTAGGAGCCTGGGAGGTGCAGCAACAGATGACACATACACAGCCGTATATGGAACTTGCAACTATGTATATTATTTACAAATATGTGCACAAATATAAATACACAGCGCGATAAAAGAAAAAATAAAAACAAAATACTCCAAATTATATTTACAATATTCACAGTTCTTGTTTGTCCTTTCCAGGTGACTAGTGGAGTCACCTTTAGCAGTTCATAGGGTTCGGGCTTCGGCTCGCCATCCAGATTAGGAGATCCACGCTCTGGTCAAACCAGTCCAAAGGGGGAAAAAAAAAAAGAAAGAAAGAACCTGACCATGCCAGGTGGCTCGTGCTTCAATGGAGTTCCCGCGCTCAACGGCGCCGACAGCCCCCGGATCCCAATCAATTTCAAGGGTTTTATCCAGGTAAAGGCTGCTATTAGCACATTAGCATCGCCATATCACCAAGGACCGTCTCTCTCTCTGGTCTGTGTCTTTTGGCGTCTGGCGTGACTGAGCCAAAAATGCAAGTCATCCCAGACCCAGGGAGAGAGCGCTTAACCCATTGGGTGGCGTGACCCAGCAACAGCGCAGCCATTGGTTACAATAAATATCAACACACAATACTAGGAACTTTATCAGAATATTCTAGAATATGTTCCTACTATTTATGAATATATATTTATTTAAATATTCATATTCAAATTATGTATTCCCATTGTGAAATGGGTGTTCTTCTTTTTAAAAGCGGTATCAATATTTATAATTTAATTCACGTTAAACTATCTACTCCCATTGTGAAATGAATGTCCCCCCCTTCTTCTTAAAGCGGTATCGACATTCATAATTCCATCACGTTTTTAACACTGGGTTACACTAGGCACTCATGGATGTGGGCACACCTTTCAGTGGTGAGAAGTATGCTGATGCCATTGTAAAGCTACAGGAGGAATTTGATCACAGGTTTGCAGACTTCAAGACACACACAGACAATTTTCAAATTTTTGCTGACCCCTTCTCCTTCGATGTGCAAGATGCCCTTCCTGTGCTTCAAATGGAGCTCACTGACCTTCAGTGCAATTCTGAACTCAAAGCCAGGTTCAGGGAGGTGAGTGGAAAAGCAGACAAGCTTGGACAATTTTTGAGAGAATTGCCCCCCACCTTCCCTGAGCTTTCCAGGATGTTTAAGCGGACCATGTGCCTTTTTGGGAGCACATAACTGTGTGAAAAGCTCTTCTCCACCATGAACTTTAATAAGTCAAAGTACAGGTCCAAACTTACTGATGAGCATCTTCAAGCCATACTGAGGGTCTCAATTCCTTCCGCCCTCAAGCCAAATGTGGCTCAGCTGTGTAAGAGGAAGTGCTGCCAGGTCTCTAGTAGCAAGGAGTAGATAAGAGAAGCCTATGTTCTGAAGAACCGTTCATGTTCTGAACTGTTATTATCAAAGATTGAGAAGATTGAATCTGTTGTACTTTTTTTTTTGGAATACTTGATGTGGCCCAGCCTCACCCAGACTCTGCCTCCAGCGGCCCCCAGGTAAGGTGAGTTTGAGACCCCTGCTGTAAAGGGAGTATAATGTTTTAACTGGAAGACACAGTTACATATGTACTTGAAACAGCTGATAGAAAAATGCCTACAGTATGGTGAAAATAAAACTTGTAATATCTAAAAAGACAGCAGCACAAGTGAAAAAATTAACAGCACAAACCAGCACTAACAAAGGGCTAAAAAATGAGACAATTTTTGGTCAATTTGGAGCCAGTCGGGGGGGGGGGGCGAGGGCTGACTGTTACATCCGTAAAACGTAGCACAATAATGAGACGAAGGATGAACTACACAGTACTTTATTATAAGACTCACAATGATACAGAAATGCTCCCGTTAGGCAGAGAGGTGGTCAAAGAGACCGCCACTCTGCCACACAGCCCTCTTATACTCCAGGTGACATCACCACCCGTGTCACACCATAAAGGGACCCAAGAACAACTCTACATTCCGCCGTAGAAAAGTCCAAAACACATGCACACCAATCAGACTCTCCCCAAATTTAGAGCCCGAAGCACACACTAATGGTGAACAAAGTAATTAGAACCTAACCATGCACACAAACAACTAAAACTAGAGGGGGACAGGTGGACTGCTGTCCTACCTCCACACGGCCAGACGGATTATTCTGCCATCTTTGTTATATTATAGTCCATAAAAGAAAGAAAAACTGCTGTGTTCCTACTGTAAACATAAAGCAATCCCACAAACATACAGGTTATACCCTTGAACTTGAATTAATAAACCACTTAATCACCATATATGTCAATATACACATCAACCCCACAACTTGGGCAGCCCACACCACAGCCCCATGTGCTAAACACGTCAGACAATCACTCAGCACCATGGACAGCTCACATAGTAATTTTGTGTATTAACCATACTGATATATTGCCTACGTACCCAGAACAATGCACACATTAATATTTAGCAATTCACACAGTAAAACAAACCCCCAAACATGCTAACACAAACATTACTTGGGTTTTTCCTTTTCACATGGGCAATTAATAGTAACACCATAAACACAATGCCCCCTTTAACTCATCAGTCACACACCGTGGAGAGCCCCACCCACCGAGCCCCCGGAGACCCGTCAGGCAGGTCCCAACCAGAGTGTCGCCTTTTCTTGGCACCCAGGGATGACCCACACTGGTACTGAAGCGCCTCACCTTCCTCAAACACGTCGCAGCTCATTGGGGTGTCTCTCCGTACCATTTGTCAGCTGCAGGTAACCGTCCTCCTGGACAGCCACCACCCATAGCCGCCCCTGGTCTTCCCGTCTTCTCCATTTCCTGTGGGCTCCTTTCAATCGGTCTTCTGCTCTGGGTCGGACCAAATCAGCGACCCACAGAGGAGCCCTGCTCCGTTTCCAGTGTTCTTGCGTGGCCCGTCGTTTAACTGTGCCAGCCGGTCCTGCCCTGCTCATTTTCATTTTAGACGCCGGCAAAGCCATTGTGACGCCCTGCTTCTCGGTGCCTCCCAGCTGAACTCCAGAAGCAGAATGAATCAGCCACTCGGCTCCATCCGCCATCATGGGAGTCCCACGGTGCCGCCCAGTTCCCTCAGTTAGGGTAACTTGGGCTCTGGTGAAGGAACTCTCCCGCGACGGCCCTGGATGGGGTTGGTCCTGTTCACTTTCTAGATTACTAAGCCAAGGTTTGACCCATATTGCATTATCCACCACTGCCGGAATTGGTTGGTCCCATAAACCACAGCCCGACCACTTCTCACCCATGCCGTTGTTGATGGAAAACCCCAGCCCATAAAAGAGATTGCAGCTCATCACATTTTCACCCTTGCCAGTCACCAAAAACTTCAGGCTAGTGACTACTGATGATTTATAACAGGCCATCAGTTCCACCAAACCCACGATGGGCAGCCTCTGTCCTCCATAGTCACATACAGGTTTGAAATGACCTCTCAACTGATGATATCGGAAGAATCTCCTCATGGTGGACCAACTCAACGCCAACCGCACTGCGCCCATGTCCACCAATAATGGTATCTCTACACCATCCAGTTCCACCATACAATTCTTACGGCCGTTGGTTTTCTGGGGAAACGGTATGGATAACCGTGGGAGTTGGAGCAGGGGTGTCCGCTTTGTGTCACCTTTCCCTTTGCTCAAACGTCTTACGGCCCCTGGCAAAGTGATGCAGATGTCCACACTTGCCACAGTGTTTATCTCTTGCCAGACACTCTCTAGCCTTGTACCGGTGCTTAGTGGACCCACAACCCGAACATTTGGGTGATCCCCAGGCGGACCTCATCTTTACAGCTGCAGCGCATTCCTCTTGCTCGCTGTCTTTGCTGTCCAGATCCACAGCCTGCGTTGTCGATTGTGAGTCATGGCGGAGTAGTGTAGCTCTCTCACCGAGGTCGTGTGATAACTTGTCCCCCGTTTCACACTGCTGGGCTATCTCCACAGCCATGGCTAAAGTTAATTTGCCGGAGTTCGTAAGCAATTTCGAACGAGCTGACGAACACAGTGTGTGCTCCGCCAGCTGGTCGCGGACCATTTCTTCTTCCAGCTCCTCAAACTGGCAGTCTCCAGCCAGCTGCTGTAGGTCTGCAACGTAGTGCTGCACTGACTCACCGGCCTGCTGGAGGCGCTGCCAAAATTCGACCCTCCTTACGATGATGTTTGTAGGCACGTAAAAATGTCATGCCATTCACTCCACCACGTCATCAAAGCTATCGCTAGCTCCCCAAATAGAAAGGATACATTGTCCTTCCATACCCAAATTATGGACCAAAATTGCCCTTGCTCGTACCTTCTTCAGTTTGCCAATGTTTAGTGCCACCAGATAGTTCTGAAAAGTGGCGAACCACCTCATCCAAGGCACCGAAGGCTCCCCCGGAGTCTCCAAAAACGTCCGAAAAGATGACACGCCCGCATCAATACTTTATCCTTGTCGCCAAATGTGTATGTCCGTAAAACGTGGCACAATAATGAGGCAAAGGGTGAACTACACAGTACTTTATTATAGGACTCACAATGATACAGAGACGCTCCCGTTAGGCAGAGAGGTGGTCAAAGAGATCGGCCCTCTGCCACACAGCTCTCTTATACTCCAGGTGATGTCACCACCAGTGTCACACCATAAAGGGTCCCAAGAACAACACTACACTGACCTGTGAATCACCTTTGAAATAATCTTTAATATCTAAAAAACACTTGTAGTTTTTGTATTTTTTGAATGTTTTGCCATAGTTCTGGTACTTGTTGCTGGTGTTCCTGGTTGTGCCAGAGACTGTATAAATGGCACGAGAAGTCATAAATCATGACTCTTTGCTTGCTAGCGGGCAAATCCCGGGAAAACCCCCATGAGTGCCTGGTATCATTGGAAAGCTTAGAGACTGTACTTTCTAAAAGTACATACAGTGGTGTGAAAAAGTGTTTGCCCCCTTCCTAATTTCTCATTTTTTTGTGTGTTTGTCACACTTAAATGTTTCTGATCATCAAACAGATTTAAATATTAGACAAAGATAAAACAAGTAAACACAAAATGCATTTTTTCAATGAAGGTGTTTATTATTAAGGGTAAAAAAAAATCCCAAAAAATCCAAACCTACATGATCCTGTGTGAAAAAATGATTGCCCCCCCATGTTAAAACATAAATTAACTGTGGTTTATCACATCTTTGGAAAGCTGAGTTCAATTTCTCTAGCCACACCCAAGCTTGATTACTGCCACACCTGTTCTCAATCAAGAAATCACTTAAATAGGACCTACCTGACAAAGTGAAGAAGACCAAAAGATCCTTAAAAGCTCAACATCATGCTGTGATCCAAAGAAATTCAGGAACGAATGAGAAACAAAGTAATTGAGATCTATTAGTCTGGAAAAGGTTATAAAGTCATTTCTAAAGCTTTGAGACTCCAGTGAAAGCATGGAACAGTGGTGAAACTTCCCAGGAGTGGCCGGTTGACCAAAATTGCTCCAAGAGTGCAGCGACAACTCATCCAAAAGATCACAGAATACCCCACAACAACATCCAAAGAACTGCAGACCTCACTCTAGACTCCACCATAAGAAAGCGACTGGGCAAAAATGGCCTGCATGGCAGAGCTCCAAGATGAAAACCACTGCTGAGCAAAAAGAACATAAAGGCTTGTCTCAGTTTTGCCAGAAAACATCTTGATGATCCCCAAGACTTTTGGGAAAATACTCTGTGGACTGACGAGACAAAAGTTAAACTTTTTGGAAGGTGTTTGTCCCATTACATCTGGCGTAAAAGTAACAGCATTTCAGAAAAGGAACATCATACCAACAGTAAAATATGGTGGTGGTAGCGTGATGATCTGGGGCTGCTTTGCTGCTTCAGGACCTGGAAGACTTGCTCTGGAAAATGGAACCATGAATTCTGCTGTCAAACAAAAAATCCTGAAGGAGAATGTCCAGCCATCTGTTTGTGACCTCAAGCTGAAGCACACTTGGGTTCTACAGCAGGACAATGATCCAAAACACATCAGTAAATCCACCTCTGAATGGCTTAAGAAAAACAAGATGAAGACTTTGGAGTGGCCTAGTCAAAGTCCTTACCTGAATGCAATTAAGATGCTGTGGCATGATCTTAAAAAGGCCTTTCATGCCCGAAAACCCTCCAATGTGGCTGAATTACAACAATTCTGCAAAGATGAGTAGGCCAAAATTCCTCCACAGCACTGTAAAAGACTCATTGCCAGTTACTGCAAATGCCTGGTTGCAGTTGTTGCAGCTAAGGGTGGCCCAACCAGTTATTAGGTTTCGGGGGCAATCACTTTTTCACACAGAGCCATGTAGGTTTGGATTTTTTCCCCCTTAATCATAAACACCTTCATTAATAATTGAATTTTGTGTTTACTTGTGTTATCTTTGTCTAATATTTAAATTTGTTTGATGATCTGAAACATTTAAGTGTGACAAACATACAAAAAAAAAGAGAAATCAGGAAGGGGGCAAACACTTTTTCACACCACTATATGTTTTTGCGGAAGACGTGGCTCCCGACCGATCAAACGCGAGTTTTCAACCTAGCTAAAATATAAACAAATCGTCTTTTTCCAGTCTGTTTGCACTTCCTACAAATTAAGCAATCATTTTGAAGGTCTTTCAATACAGAATATGGAAATAACGTTACATCAGTTTTGAAAATGTCCTCAAAGTGACGCATTTTGCCAACACGGGTGTCATAAACTCCTGCCTATTTGAGGCAAGAAGAATTAAAACCCACTCGCAGGAGTACATTGTGTGTATTTTGTTATGCAAAGTGATATAACACTCCAGTCAAACAATAAAAGGGGCAGCACAGGATAAGCAGGGAAAATCTCCAGGACACTCTACAGCTCACGAGTGAGAAAACACAGAGGGAGAATGTCTCAACTCGCAGGCAGGCTGAACTGCAGCGGGGAAACGAATGGGAGAGAGGGAAAGGAACCACCAGACGGGACTGCACGGCAGGGGTGAAGCAGAGGGTACTCACGGGGCTGAAGCAGTCCGAAACAGTCCAAAGAAGATCCACAGTGCAGGGAAACAGCAAACAGTAGGTTTAAACACACAGTTCAACCAACAATCACCCGACAATGTACAACAGCGAACACAGATCTTAAATACTACAAAACTAATCAGCTGAGTGCATACCGGTGTGAAGAGCGGACAGACAGCGTGGAAGAGAGTGAGTGGAAACAGGTGTGTGTGTAGACATCAGTGAGACTGGGTGTGGGGGGGGTTGTTAGTGTGTGAGTGAATACAGGAGTATGCAAGAGAATCTGAGCATGTAGATGGAAATGAATGAGTGTGTGTGTGTGTGTGTGTGTGTGTGTGTGTGTGTGTGTGCATGTGTGTGCGTGTGCGTGCGTGTGTGTGTGTGTGTGTATGCAAGGAGTGCATGAGAGTGAGAATGAAGGTGAAGATATAAGTGTGTGTGTGTGCGTTCACAAACAAGGAGGGGAAAATAACAAATAACAAAAGGCAGCCAGCTGGTACAGACTGGCAGGAGAGAGGGGCGTGGCTGAGCTGTCAAAAGCTGAGCAGAGCTCAGGACCTCCCAGGAGGAGCCTAGAGACAGCCAAGGGGAAAAAAACACCCTCCTGAGGGCACGAAAGCCACGGGGCCAAGGAACTGGGCTGGCAAATCCAGCCCAGTCCATGACAATGGGTCATTTGTTTATAGCGTTAGCATCTTAGCAGCAGTGCTAACAAATGGAGCTACTGTCTACCAGGCCACTTTTTAAGGTCATCTTCCCATCCCTAGATAGTTGTCCGAAGTGGTATGATTATATTACTGTTTTTGAGGTGCAAAAAGCCGTGTTCCCACATTTCTGTTGCCGAAGTCATTGTTTTTTAACAAGGAAAAGTGTTGAGTTTCAGTGACGACCATACATTCTAAACTAGTACTGGAAGTTGCTACCATAATTCACACAAGGCATCATGGAGCCTAGGAATAAGATAAGATAAGATAAGATAAGATAAGCCTTTATTAGTCCCACAATCGGGAAATTCCAGGATTGCAACAGCACAGGGACAGCAACAATCAGAGCAACAATCAGAAGGCAAGAAAAAAAACAAGAACAGCTAGTATACATATGTACATATTACTATAAATATATATATATAGACACACAGTGCGGAGCATTGTGGTTGGTGAATGTGCAGCAGAAAGTCTAAGTTCTCTCTCCCTCCGCGGGTGCGGCGGGCCAGCTGGATGTCTGTGGGCATGATGGTGGTGACCCTCTTGGCGTGGATGGCGCACAGGTTGGTGTCCACGAAGAGACCCACCAGGTAGGCCTCGCTGGCCTCCTGCAGAGCCATGATGGCGGAGCTCTGGAAGCGCAGGTCGGTCTTGAAGTCCTGAGCAATCTCCCTCATCAGGCGCTGGAAGGGCAGCTTACGGATGAGCAGCTCCGTGGATTTCTGGTAGCGAAGGATCTCTCTCAGAGCCACGGTACCGGGCCTGTAACGGTGAGGCTTCTTCACTCCGCCGGTGGCCGGAGCGCTTTTTTCGAGCATCCTTGGTGGCTAGCTGCTTCCTGGGGGGCTTTTTCCTCCAGTAGATTTACGGGCAGTCTGCTTAGTTCTTGCCATCGCTCTTTATTATTCTGTCTTATATTTCTTGCACGCCGCCTAAACTCCAGCCCGGCACCCGCGTCGTTTTCGCCACAGTTCCTCAGCATGTCGAGCTTCTCCGTTAGCACCGGGTGGCGGGTGGAGCTAGCTAGCCAGCTAGCTAGCTCTTCCCTGCTGTATCGTCCCCCGCTGCAAACAGTGGCTCCGTCCGCCGACTCGTGAGACCCTTGGGGTGATCTGTGTGTCCGTGATATATATATAGAGTGAAAGGTGTAGAAAGAAGAAGGAAGATAAGAATAGGGCAGTTGCAAACGGCAGCCAACTCATGTGGCGCCGCCGGTCCGGAGGAACCGGAACCAGAAAAAAAAGAAAAAAAGAAAAAAGAATAAGGTGGCTATATCCTCATAGAGTGGTGGAATTTTTTCGGGTGCGGCGGGCTGCCACCCAGAAATGTTACCAGAGGAAATTGAAAAGGTTACAAATTTTTGAGGGGAAAAAAAAATCACAAATATACAAGAAAAAAGCTGAAAATTTAGTGAAAAAAATTGCAAATTTATGAAAATAGTTGGAAATTTGTGAGAAAGAAGTCACAAATTTTTAATAAAATCCTGGAATTTCCCCATTGTGGGACTAATAAAGGCTTACTTTATCTTATCTTATCTTATCTGAGAGGAGGGAAGCACTGAATGTACTCTATCAAGCTATAAGTGAGACACAAACAGTGCATCCAGATGGATTTCTCATCACAGCAGGAGACTTCAACCACACAAATTTAAAGGCCCTCCTACCGAGTCTATATGAACATGTAAACTTTGCAACCCCCCCCACCCCGGGCCTCTCTGATCACATCACCGTCTACTCCCCCACAGTTAATAAAAATATAATGTATAAACATCCTAAAGTGATTAAACAAAAAGTTGGTAAAACTCAAATTAAACATCACGTCTCTAAATTTAATGACTCAGCCTCTCTTCTTCCTCCTCATAATTTAAAAATTAAATGCGGTTTGTTAAATATTAGGTCTCTAACTTCCAAGTCTCTACTAGTTCAAGATCTATTAATTGATCATCAGATTGATTTAATATCCCTTACAGAGACTTGGTTAGGGCAAGATGATTATGTTGGTTTTATGGCGGCACATGGGGAGAGCATAATTGTGTACCATCTTAGACAAGAACAAAGAGCAGGGGTTCCCTGGTGAGATAACAGGGAGGTGTGAAGGATGAATGAAGTGAATGCAATGTGACGTGAAGGTCACCTTTTGTGTGTTAGAAGCTTCTAGAGGAATGCCATGTTATTTAAGAGAAGAGTCTCTGCTGAGATGTCATTCTGTCTGTGCTTGTTGTGTGAGATGTGTAATAAATCGTCTGAGCCAAATCCGCCTCTTCATTTACACGCTCCACACTGGTGACCCAAGACAAATCATGGAACACGAAGAAAGATCCCTGGAGCCAACCTCAATGGGAACCCCCAGCCACGCATGTGCTGTTGCGATCAAGCTACTGGATTTTTGGCAGCACAACCCGCGCTCCTGGTTCCACCTCATTGAGGCGCAGTTCGCCCTCCGGGGGATATCGGCGGATGACGCCAAGTTCCACTATGTGGTCGCAACGCTCGACGCCCGCACAGCTCAGCACGTAGAGAGCCTGCTCGATCAGCCACCAACCGACGGCAAGTACGATGCGCTGAAGGCTGCGCTCATCCAGCACTACACACTCTCGGATGGTGAGAGAGCAGAGAGACTCCTGACGCGGATCGAGTGGGGAGATGGGTCGGCCATAGACCTGATGGAGAAGATGCTGAGGTTAAAGGGCACAGACGACGACCATTTTATTTTTACCCACCTCTTCCTCCAGAACCTTCTGACAGCGACGAGAGCGACCCTGGCCAATTCGCCGTTGCTGGCCAAGCGGGACTATCGTGCGCTAGCCCGGGAAGCAGACCGGATCATCGTCGCCACCAGGGCGTTCACGACCATTGCGGCAGCGACGGAGCTCGGCGCAACGACAGGAGGAGGCGAGGAGCCATCAACGGCAGCAGCAGAGCCACCAACGGCAGCAGCAGCGGGGGCCAAGGAACGCGGGGGAGACACGCTTTGTTTCTACCACCGCCGCTTTGCAGAGAGGGCACGCAAATGTATACCACCGTGCCAATTCAAGCGACTCAGGAAACGCCAAGACCGGGGGTCGGTAGCAGCCGCGACCCTCGGGGAGGAGAACAAGCTGCTCTACTTGATGGACGCACGCTCGGGGAGGCATTTCCTCGTGGACACCGGCGCCCGGAAGAGTTTCATCCGGCCGACCTACGCTGACCGGCTGGCAGGATCTAGCGGCCCCGAGATGGCGGCAGCAAACGGCTCGGAGATTAAGACCTTTGGTGAGAGGACTCTACTCTTGTCTCTACACGGCCATACATTTGAGTGGACTTTTGTCATAGCAGCATTGAATTTCCATATACTGGGGGCTGATTTTCTGTGTGCACATGGTTTGTTGGTAGATGTCGCTAACAGACGCCTAGTTAATGCACTGTCCTTTGACTCTCTCCCCTGTATAGCTCGAGTGACCCGGCCAACAGCACAAGCCAACATCACAGCTACATGCGGTAAGTTCCACACACTGCTCACTCAGTTCCCAGCACTCATGGTCCCGACGTTTTCGGCAGCCATCGCTAAACACGGGGTGGAGCATTTTATCACCACCACTGGGCCACCCGTTTTTGCAAGACCTCGGCGCTTGGACGCAGCTAAACTGGCCATAGCGCGTGAGGAGTTTGCCAACCTGGAGAGGTTGGGCATCATCAGGCGCTCAAACAGCCCATGGGCTTCCCCGCTACACATGGTCCCTAAAGCTGAGGGTTCGTGGCGACCTGGTGGGGATTTCCGCAGGTTGAACAATGCCACAGCGCATGACCGCTACCCAATTCCCCACATTCAGGATTTTCCGTTCACCTTGCAGGAGCGCACGTTTTTTCTAAAATAGACCTGGTCCGCGGTTACCACCAGGTCCCAGTGCGCGGTGAGGACATACCCAAAACAGCGGTAATAACTCAGTTCGGTTTATTCGAGTTTTTGCGCATGCCATTTGGGCTTAAAGGGGCTGCACAGACGTTCCATCGCATGATGGATGCAGTGCTGCGCGATCTCCCTTTCATGTTCGTCTACCTGGACGATATCTTAGTAGCCAGCGCGTCCGAAGACAAACACGAAACCCACCTCACGACGGTTTTCCGGAGGTTGGAAGAGCACGGGTTAATAATCAACCCAGCGAAATGTCAGTTCGGGGTGATGGGGATTGATTTTTTGGGGCACCGCGTCTCTCCCGAAGGAGCATTCCCGCTGCCTGACAAAGTGCGCGCAGTGGCAGATTTTCCCCGGCCGCAAACGGTCAGGGCGCTACAAGAATTTTTGGGAATGGTGAACTTTTATAACCGTTTCCTTCCCCGCGCAGCGCAGCTCATGCAACCATTGTACGCTGCGTTCAAAAAACAGAAACCCGCGGATAGGGTCGAATGGACCCCGGAGCGAGAGCGGGCGTTCTCGGAAGTCAAAGCAGCAATGGCAAACGCCGCATTGCTGGCACATCCAGACCCAACGGCCCGCATAGCGCTCACCACTGACGCTTCAGATGTGGCCATAGGGGCTGTCGTGTAGCAGCGTGTTGCCGGGGCTTGGCAGCCACTCGCCTTTTTCAGCAGGACTTTGCGCGACAGTGAACGTAAATACAGCGCGTTTGACAGAGAGTTGCTGGCTCTCCACCTGGCCATTCGCCACTTCCAGTTCTGGCTGGAAGGGCGCAGTTTCACCGCGTTCGTTGACCACAAGCCGCTAACATTCACGATGGCCAAGGTTTCAGAACCGTGGTCGGGCCGGCAGCAGAGACAGCTGGCCGCGAACTCAGAGTTTACTACCGATATTCAGCATGTGCCGGGCAAACTCAATGTAGTGGCAGACTGCCTCTCGCGCGCCGTGGTGGCCCCGGTCTGCGTGGGGATAGATTACGCAGCCATGGCCGCAGAGCAGGTTAGTGATGCGGACTTATGCGAGCTCCAGTCTGGACCAACAGGGTTAAGGCTGGAGAGCAGGGTGCTGCAGGATGGCATGCCCCCCCTAATCTGCAATGTCTCCACGGGTCGCCCATGTCCCGTGGTCCCGGCCGCATGGCGCCGCCGTGTGTATGAGTCGGTTCACTCTTTGGCGCACCCAGGAGTGCGCACGTCGGTCAAAATGGTAGGAGAGAAATTTGTGTGGCCAAGCCTTCGCAAACAAGTGAAAGAGTGGGCGGCAGCCTGCGTAGCGTGCCAACGAGCCAAAGTACACAGACACACGAAGGCTCCCTTGGAGCCGTTTCGCATTCCACCTAAGAGGTTCGACCATGTCCACGTGGACCTCGTGGGCCCCCTCCCGCCATCACAGGGGTACACGCACCTCCTGACAATGGTGGACCGCACCACGCGCTGGCCAGAAGCGGTTCCGCTGGCGGCAACCACGGCCGAGGAGGTGGCGCACGCGTTTTTAACAGCATGGGTGGCGCGTTTTGGAGTCCCGTTGGACATTACGTCCGACAGAGGCCCTCAATTTGTTTCCGAACTCTGGTCAACAATGGCCCGCAGTCTGGGTGTCACAATTCACCGCACAACCGCGTACAATCCACAGGCTAATGGGTTATGCGAACGTTTTCATAGATCATTGAAAGCAGCTCTCAGGGCTTCACTGACGGATGCAGATTGGGTAGACAAGCTACCTTGGGTTTTATTGGGGTTACGTTCTGCGCCTAAAGAGGATCTGGAAGCTTCCCCGGCAGAACTCGTTTTTGCGCAACCACTCCGGCTTCCCGGGGAGGTTCTGCCAGATAATCCCCCGCCGGGCAGCTCCCCGTCTCAGCTGTTGCAGCGTAGCATAGACACAAGCACGCTGCCGGGCCCTGCCCACCACAATTTTCCGCGCGTTTTTGTGCCTAAAACTTTGAAAAACGCGGAGTTCCTGTTTGTCAGACACAACGCCCACCGCCCTCCACTGCACCCACCCTATGATGGACCGTTCAGAGTGCTGGAAACAGGGCATAAGCATTTTTTGCTAGACTTGGGGGGTAGGAGGGAAAAGATTGGCATAGACAGACTCAAACCCGCTTTCGTGGTGGCGGACGAGCAGGTGCTGTTGGCGAGGGCCCCTCGGCGTGGAAGACCCCCACGGGGACCTCTCCAGAGAAAAGTTTCCCCAGAGCACCCACACGGATAGACAAAAAGTTTTCCCCCCAAACATCAACCCCCCAGCATGACAGCGCCTCGGAGGCGGTGAATCCAGGTTACAGCAGATACGGGAGAAGACTGAAGCCCAAGCAGCATGTGGACTGATGTTTAATGGTTCTATCACAGCATACGGACTGTTATTCTATTGTTCTATCCAAGATGCTCGGGGGGGGGGGGGGGTGGTATGGCGGCACATGGGGAGAGCATAATTGTGTACCATCTTAGACAAGAACAAAGAGCAGGGGTTCCCTGGTGAGATAACAGGGAGGTGTGAAGGATGAATGAAGTGAATGCAATGTGACGCGAAGGTCACCTTTTGTGTGTTAGAAGCTTCTAGAGGAATGCCACGTTATTTAAGAGAAGAGTCTCTGCTGAGATGTCATTCTGTCTGTGCTTGTTGTGTGAGATGTGTAATAAATCGTCTGAGGCAAATCCATCTCTTCATTTACACGCTCCACATTTTAAATGAATCAACTTCCTCTGGTTATCTGAACTATCCTAATCCTAATCCTAGAAGTTCTGGTTGTGGAGGTGGAGTAGCGGCAATTTACCATTCTAAATTACTAGTTAATGTAAAGCAAAAAAACCTGTTTCATTTCCTTTGAGGGCCTGGTCCTCTCTATGAGGCATGTTAGCAATCTTAGCTTAAACCCTATCTTCTTTGCCATAGTGTACCGTCCTACCTCTGCCTACTCAGAGTTTTTATCCGATTTTGCCGAATTTTTAGCTGATTTAGCGCTGAAATCAGATAGAATAATTATAGTAGGGTGTAGAAGAGCTTGGAATAACGAGGCGATGTGACTTATAAACCAAAGTTTATTATCAGCTTCGCTCCTCTAACAAGTCTCATCTCAGTGCAGAAGCAGAAGTAGAAAGAGGCAGAACATATTCAGCTCTACATACTTATACCTACACATAACAAAAGACATGCATATCAAAGCTGACATCCCACATTATCTTAATCCCCCTCCTTTGTCTCCGTATCCCTCCACCTGGCCTTGGGAGGTCAGGGCGATCGATCTGGTCTCCACCGCAGTGCCTCGGATGCTCTTTGATCCCCGCTGGCGGTTGAGACCTCTTGTCCTGTTCTGAGGTGTGAAGTCGCTTTACATATGTAATCACCAAACATTCTCACATGCTTATACATATGTAGGTTATGGGATATATGATTAATATAGACCACAGCCCCCCCCACCAAACGACTAAGAAAAGGACAATAGAAAATTTCACAGTTTAAGATAATTATTATGACATACTAACTGTTACACCTCTTGACAAGGAAGAAACTTTCCAGCAGCTATGCTCCTGTAGAGAATTCAGTGGTAATCATAACAGTGTAGTAATATCACAAGTCAGTCTTAAACTGTCACAGCACAATTAGTGAACAACTTTTGAGTAGTTTGCATCAGTCCTTGTGCCGTCTGGGTTTTAATCTTCTCCCGAATCTGCTGTGGGTCCGCTTGGGCGTCCTGGCGGGACCTTCCTGTAAGGAATCTGCAGCTTGGGGAGGAGAGTGATTATTTGTTCCCTGCAGGGGCGCTGAGTCTTTTCTCTTGGGGGTTCTACCCCGCCGAGGTGCTCTCGCCAACCGTGCAGGTTCGTCTCTCAACAAGAAGGCAGGTTTAAGTCTGTCAGTGCTGACTGTTTCTTTTCTGTCCCCTAAATCAAGCACAAAATGCTTATCACCAGGTTCCAGCACTCTGAAAGGTCCGTCGTATGGTGGACGGAGGGTTGGTTTTAAAGCTTCATGCCTAACAAAAACGAATTCAGCGTTTTTCAAAGCTTGGGGAACAAAAACCAGTGGAAAAGAGTGATGTGCCGGTCCGGGGAGAGTGTCCGGTCCATTGCTGCCTAAAAGCCTCGGGGCTGGAAGATGCCCTGGCTCTGGGTTCTCTGGTAAAAATTCACCTGGGAGCCTGAGAGGTTGTGCAAAAACTAATTCTGCTGGGGAGGCGTCTAGATCCTCTTTAGGCGCAGCACGCAACCCCAATAAAACCCAGGGAAGTTTATTTACCCAATTTGTGTCCGTTAGTGAGGCTCTGAGGGCGGCCTTTAAAGATCTGTGAAAACGCTCGCATAACCCATTAGCCTGAGGGTGATAAGCGGTGGTGTGGTGAATTGTCGCTCCTAAGCTGCTGGCCATGGCTGACCAAAGCTCCGAGACAAATTGAGGCCCTCTATCGGACGTGATGTCCAATGGGACGCCGAAACGTGCCACCCAGTTTGTTAAAAAAACGCGAGCGACTTCCTCCGCTGTGGTTGACGCCAGAGGGACCGCCTCAGGCCAGCGCGTAGTACGGTCTATCATTGTTAACAGGTGAGTGAAACCTTGGGAGGAAGGTAGTGGTCCCACGAGGTCGACATGAACATGGTCGAACCTTCTAGCTGGGATTCGAAAAGGCTCTAGAGGGGCTTTTGTGTGTTTGTGTATTTTGGCGCGCTGACAAGACATGCAAGTCTTTGCCCATTCTTTTACGTTTTTGCGCAGGCCGGGCCACACAAACTTTTCGGCGACCATTTTAACCGAAGCGCACATACCCGGGTGCGTGAGGGAGTGAACTGAGTCGAAAATATGGCGGCGCCATGCAGCTGGGACTACCGGGCGAGGTTGGCCGGTTGAGATGTCGCATATTAGGGGGGGTACACCGTCGCGTAAACCCCTTTCCTCCAGCCTTAACCCTGTTGGTCCAGACAGGAGTGTGCGCACGTCTGCGTCACTATTTTGCTCCTCCGCCATGGCTGCGTAATCTATCCCTACGTGGATTGGGGCCGCGTATGTGTCCGCGTTGGCGAAGAGTTCTGCGGCTGAGGTAGTATAATCTGTCTCCTCGCGCTCTGGCGATGTCACAGCACGAGAGAGGCAGTCTGCTACCACGTTAAGTTTGCCTGCCACATGTCGAATGTCTGTGGTGAACTCTGAAATCGCAGCTAGCTGTCTTTGTTGCCTGCCTGACCACGGTTCGGAAATTTTAGCCATCGCAAAGGTGAGCGGTTTGTGGTCTACAAAAGCCGTGAAACGCCACCCCTCCAACCAGAACTGGAAGTGGCGGATGGATAAATGAAGCGCTAGCAGCTCCCTGTCAAAAGTGCTGTATTTACTCTCAGTTTGGTTTAACGATTTGCTGAAAAATGCCAAAGGTTGCCAAGTTCCGCCAACGTGTTGTTCTACAACCGCCCCTATGGCCAGGTCTGAAGCGTCTGTGGTTAGCGCAATGCGGGCCGAGGGATCAGGGTGAACCAACAATGTTGCGTTAGTTAGGGCACTTTTTACTTCCGCGAAGGCGCTTTCGCGCTCCGGGGTCCATTCGACCGCGTTGGAAGGTTTTTGTTTTCTGAGTGCATCATATAGGGGCTGCATGAGCTGAGCTGCGGGGGGGAGGAAACGGTTGTAAAAATTAACCATTCCTAAAAATTCTTGCAGTGATTTGACCGTTTGTGGCCGTGGAAAATTTTTTACTGCGCGAACTTTGTCTGGCAGCGGAACTGCCCCCTTTGGTGAAACTCTGTGTCCCAAAAATTCAATTTGTGACACGCCAAATTTGCATTTGGCTGGATTGATTATTAACCCGTGCTCTTCTAGGCTCTGAAAAACCATAATGAGATGCTGTTCGTGTTCTTCCTCCGACGAGCTGGCTACCAGCATATCGTCGAGGTAGACGAACACGAAAGGGAGGTCGCGTAATACCACGTCCATCATCTGCTGAAAGGTTTGAGCAGTGCCTTTGAGGCCAAAAGGCATCCGCAAAAATTCAAAAAGACCGAAGGGGGTTATTACAGCTGTTTTAGGAATGTCTTCTGCTCGAACGGGACATGTTAAAGCTCACCGCCGCTACAATAAATGTCCACCTATAGTTGCGGCGGTGAATGCAAAGAGGCAGGCTCCTTTCACCGTAAGTGTCGATGATGGAGCCATTGGCTGCCATCGCCCCATTTCCCCGGGGACCCATGGCCCGATCTGCATGGGAAGGGGTGATAAAGCTCAGTTGAGCTCCGGTGTCGATCAGGAACTGTCTCCCGGTGTGTCCGTCAGTCACAAAAAGAAGTTTATTTTTTTCGCCGAGAACCGCAGCCGTTAACGGTTCTCGGTTTTGGCGTTTTCCCGAACTTTTGAACTTGCAGGGGGGAATGCATTTGTACGCCCCCTCGGCGAAACGGTGGTGGTAATAGCAGATGTCGTTCCGCCTGCTGCGTCTTGGTCGTGTTGCCGCCATGGTGGGCGGGCTCTGCTCGGTTGTCTGTGGTTCTCCCTTGCTCTGGGCATCTGCGGATGCTGCTGTGGCCACCTGTTCCCTGCAGGCGTTGGTGAGTCACTGCGCTTCTCGGGCCAGCGCGCGGAAGTCCTGCTGGGCGCTGCACCGCATGTTGATCAGCGTCCCTCTCATGTGTGGCGGCAGAGTGCTGAGGAAGATGTGTTGGAAGAGGAAGTTGTCGTTGTCCTCCTCCTTGAGCTGCAGCATGTCCTCCATGAGGGCCTTGGGTCTGCATCCTCTGTGGCCGTAGATCGCCAGGATCGTCTCTGCTCTCTCCTCGGCTGAGGGGACGAAGTTCTCGACGATGGTCGTCTTCAGCTCTCTGTATTTGTCATGGGCGGGCAGCTGTCGGATTATGCTCCGCGCGCATCTTGACGTGGCAGCGTCGAGTTTGGCGACGATGTGATAAAATTTCGTTTCATCCGCCATTATGCCCGCCAGTGCAAACTGAGCCTCAGCTTGCTGGAACCACGAGCTCGGGTCTTCTTGCCAAAATTCTGGCAGCTTGATGGTGACGGCGCTTGTGTGGGCCGTCCTTGATGTGTCCACCGGGTGAGAGCGCCTTTCTTCTGCTCTCACGGCGGGGCTGGGGATGGTGCTCGGTTGAGCCCTCTCTTCTGCTGTGGGGGAACGTCTTCCATCCGTTCCCCTGTCTGCATGGGCGCCGGCGCTTGCCTGGGTCGCCTCCGATGAGTCAGTCGCGGGAGAACGTCTCTGTTCCATCCTCACGTCTGGTCACCAGTGTAGAAGAGCTTGGAATAACGAAGCGATATGATTTATAAACCAAAGTTTATTATCAGCTTCGCTCCTCTAACAAGTCTCATCTCAGTGCAGAAGCAGAATCAGAGAGCGAACACATTCAGCTCTACATACTTATACCTACACATAACAAAAGACATGCATATCAAAGCTGACATCCCGCATTAGTTTAATCCCCCCTCCTTTGTCTTCGTACTCCTCCACCTGACCCTGGGTGGTCAGGGCGATCGATCTGGTCTCCACCGCAGCGCCTCGGATGCTCTTTGATCTTCGCTGGCGGTTGAGACCTCTTGTCCTGTTCTGAGGTGTGAAGTCGTTGTACATATGTAATCACCAAACATTCTCACATGCTTTTACATATGTAGGTTATGGGATATATGATTAATATAAACCACACCAGGTTTCTTTTCAACACTGTAGCCAGGCTGACAAAGAGTCAGGACTCTGTCAAACCTCGCATCCCCCTAGAGCTTACTAGTCAAGACTTTTTGAACTTTTTCAATCATAAAATTTTATCTATTAGAGATAAAACCAATCAGATTATTCCCACCGTAAATTTAAGTACAGCAACTACTACAACTCCTTCAATTGATATCTGTTTGGATAAGTTTACTCCAATTGACCTTTTAGAGTTAGATAAAATAATTTCCTCATCCAAGCCTTCAACTTTTCTTTTTCGTCTTTTAGACCCTATTCCTACCAGCTTATTTAAAAAAAGTCTTCCCATTTACTGGCAGCCGTATTCTTCAAATAATCAATTCTTCTTTAACCTTAGGTCATGTACCGCAGGCTTTTAAAACTGCTGTAATTAAACCCTTACTTAAAAAGCCACTCTCAATCCAAGAGTTTTAGCTATCTATAGACCAAGCTCTAATCTGCCTTTCATTTCAAAAATCTTAGAGTTGTTGCTACGCAATTATTTGACCACTTAGAGGGAAATGGTTTATTTGAAGACTTTCATTTGGGGTTCAGAATTCATCGTAGTACAGAAACAGCCTTAGTGAAGGTCACTAATGACCTTCTTATTGCTTCTGATAATGGACTCGTTTCTGTACTTGTCCTCTTAGATCTTAGTGCAGCCTTTGATACTATCGATCATGATATTCTACTTGATAGATTAGAACACTTTGTTGGACTAAATGGTACTTCACTGCAGTGGTTTAGATCTTATTTGTCCGACAGACTTCAGTTTGTTCATATCAATAATGAGTTTTCTTCCAACTCTAAGCTCAGTCATGGAGTTCCACAGGGATCTGTGTTAGGTCCTGCTCTTTTTAGTTTATATATGTTTCCGTTAGGCAACATCATTAGAAAGCACTGTATACATTTTCATTGTTACGCAGATGACACACAATTATACCTGTCAATGAAGCCCGATGATGGTAGTCAATTAGCCAAGTTAGATGCCTGTCTTAAGGAAATCAAAGCCTGGATGACTTGTAATTTTCTGCTGTTTAACACAGATAAGACTGTAGTCATTCTTGTTGGTCCCAAAAACCTTAGAAATACCTTTCCAAATCAAACTCTTAATTTGGATATGGCTACTCTTACTTTGAATAGTTCTGTGAGGAACCTTGGAGTTATTTTTGATCAAGATCTGTTTTTTAATTCACATATTAAATTTGTTTCTAAGACTGCCTTCTATCATTTGCGTAATATTGCCAAGATTAGAAGCATCTTGTCTCTGAGTGATGCCGAGAAATTGATCCCCGCTTTTGTTCACTCTAGATTAGATTATTGTAACTTGTTATTATCAGGTTGTCCTAAAATATCTTTGAAAAGTCTTCAGTTGATCCAAAATGCTGCAGCAAGAGTTTTAACAGGTACTAGAAAGAGAGATCATATCTCTCCAGTTCTGGACTCCCTTCATTGGCTTCCCATAGAGTTTAGAATTAAATTTAAAATCTTTCTTCTCACTTACAAAGCTCTCAATAATCAGCCCCCCTCTTATATAAAAGATCTGATATTATCCTATCATCCTAACAGAGCACTACCCTCCCAAAATGCTGGATTACTTGTAATACCTAGAATCTCCTAAAGTACAATGGGAGGCAGAGCCTTCTGCTATCAAGCTCCTTTCCTGTGGAACCAGTTACCAATCTGGATTCAATCGAGTCAGACTTGATCTCTGTTTTTCAAAATAGGGTAAAAACCTTCCTCTTCAATATAGCCTACAATTAGGGAGGGATCTTGTGTCTCTTAACCCTCCCTTTGTTTTTCTTTTATTAGATTTAGACTGCCGGGTGACCTCCAATAATGTACTCAGCTTCTCTCTGTTAATGTTTGCTCTCTTATGTCTGTTCTTTTCATCTTCTTTATCCCCTCACCCCCCAGCCAGTCACAGCAGATGACTGCCCCTCCCTGAGCCTGGTTCTGCTACAGGTTTCTTCCTGTTAAAAGGGAATTTTTCCTCTCCACCGTCGCCTAGTGCTTGCTCAGAGGGGATCGCCTGATTGCTGGGGTCTTTCTGCAATTGTGGGGTTTCCCCTACATTTGAAAGCGCTATGAGATGACTTTTGTTGTGATATGGTGCTATATAAATAAAGCTGAATTGAACTGAATTGAATTTAATTGAATTGAATCACCGTCCTACTAAGACCGGCATACAAACCCAGAGTGAGAGCCGTTAGACCTACAAAGAAGCAGGTATGTGTATGGCCAGAGGGGGCCTTGGATGCTCTGAAAGACTGCTTCAGCACCACAGACTGGGACATTTTCAAGCATGCAGCCACTCATAATGGACACGCAAACCTAGAGGAGTACACTGAGGTTGTTGTGGCATACATAGCCAAATGCATTGATTATGTTACTCACTGCAAGACCATCACTGTTTGTGGCAACCAGAAGCCATGGATGACAGCAGAGGTCCACAGACTCCTGAGGGCTTGAGACGCAGCCTTCAGGGCTGGCAACACTGCAGGTCCAACAACAGCTAGGGCCAACCTGTCCCGTGGCATCAAGGAGGCAAAACGACAGTACAGCAAAAAATATCGGGACACTTCAGCAACACCAGAGATGCACATTCTCTCTGGCATGGCATACAGATCCTCACCAACTACAAACCTCCACCTCAGACCTGTGCGAGTGACATCACACTGCTCAACAACCTAAACAACTTCTTTGGCCGATTTGAAGCACAAAACAGCAGGTCAGCATAGAAGACCACTCCTCCTCCGGACGAGCTGGCCTTAAGTCCGGATCCAGCCAGTGTGAAGAGGACCATCTGCAGGATCAACCCACGTAAGGCAGCTGGCCCAGACAACATACCGGGTCGCATCCTGAAGGATTGCGCAGAGCAGCTTAAGGATGTCCTGGCCGACATCTTCAACATCTCCCTGTCTCAAGCTGTTGTCCCCACATGCTTCAAGACTGCCACCATAATACTAGTCCCGAAGAAGCCCGTCCCATCCAGCTACAATGATTACCGGCCCATAGCACTGACCTCCACTATAATGAAGTGCTTTGAGCGGCTAGTCATGCAGCACATCAAGTCCACCCTGCCTCCCTCTCACAACCCATTCCAGTTTGCATACAGGTTGAACAGATCCACAGAAGATGCCATCGCTGCTGCTCTCCATCCAGCCCTCACCCACCTGGATTCAAAAAACATGTACATGCGCATGCTGTTCTTGGACTTCAGCTCAGCATTCAACACAATCATCCCCCAGCACCTAATACAAAAACTCAGACACTTAGGACTCTAAACCTCTCTCTGTAACTGGGTGCTGGACTTTCTCACAGGGAGGCCACAGAACGTGCGGGTTGGCAGCAACACCTCCCAGATCATCACACTGTGCACAGGGGCCCCACAAGGGTTGCGTGCTCAGCCTGCTGCTCTTCACCCTGCTGACCCATGACTGCATGCCAGCCTACAACACCAACCACATCGTCAAGTTTGCAGATGACATGACGGTAGTGGGCCTCATTACCAACAACGACGAGGCCAACTACAGAAATGAGGTTAGCCAACTGGTCCAGTGGTGTAAAGACAACAACCTCTTCCTGAATGTGGGAAAAACCAAGGAGATTGTGGTCGACTTCAGGAGGGGTCACACACAGCACCCCCCTCTGATCACCGACGATGCAGCTGCGGAGAGGGTGAACAGCACCAAGTTCCTGGGGTGCACATCTCTGAGGACCTCACCTGGACCAACAACACCACATTACTGGCCAAGAAGGCCCAAACTTGCCTCCATTTCCTCCACAGACTGAGGAGAGCACGAGTCCCACCCCCCATCATGCAGTCTTTCTACTGGGGCACCATTGAGAGCATCCTCACCGACTGCATCACGGTGGGGTATGGAAGCTGCACTACTGCCTGCCAGAAGGCACTACAGCGCATAGTGGATGCAGCCAGTGTAGAGGGTTGGAAATAGTTAATAGTTATGTAAGAGGTGAAAAAGACATTTGGATAAGAAAATTTAAAAAAAAAAACAGGCACCCCTACAATTTTATGTTATTCTTTAATTGTTTATTTTTCTACAATGCATTTGTAATCCACCTGGTTCCATTATAACTCATGTGAGTTGAGTGCAGTTCCTTACACCGACCAATAGATGGCGCATGTTGCACAGTGATAGAGAGTAGACTCACGCACCGGAGGACGAAGAATAAAACTTCTTGTGTGAAATAATGAAACGTGTTCTGCCGATTCTCTATCACAGGTTGGTAAATACTAATAATTCAAGAGTACAATATAAACTGTAAGAGTCCTAGGATGTCCGAGATTATATTGTGATAAGTGTGAGGCGAAAAGCGGGTTTGTAAGGGTATTTCTGTTAAAGTTGATGTGTTGTTGTATAAGCTAACCTGCTAATGTTAATGATCGAGTGTATGGGACGTGCCACAACAGTGAAATCCGCCCACATGTTGGGAACCATTTGCTTACTTTATTTAAAGACAGTTATGAAACAGTTTTCATACAGTACGACATTTACTGGTTTGATTTGTCACCAAGTGTGCACATTTCGGGTGTATTACCGAATACCAGGAATACTATTGTAAGTGTGTTAGGTACACAGTGGCCAGGTCAGTGAATTGTTAAGAATAACACCACATGCTGTACATTTATGACAGTGCTTAAAATGATTAACGTAAATGTAAGTTCATGGGTTATTGTTTAAAATATAAACATTTGAACAAGTTAAAAGCTATATACATGGGAAGGAGATAAAACCAATAATTCATTTCATGTTAGAGTAATTTGTTAAGAATGTTAAGTATACAGTTAATGTCAAATCGGAAATTGTGATAAATGGACATGATTGTGTTTTGTTTAATGGTGATGTGATCAGACAATAAGAGAGAAACTATGGACTTTGATAGTAAATACTAGTCAGTTGATGTTGGTCATGTGAATGACTTGGACGAAGAATAAAACTCCTTGTGTGAAATAACGAAACGTGTTCTGCCGATTCTCTATCACAGGTTGGAGAGTTAACTTCCACATGCACGTTTCCTCCTCCTGGGCCGCTACCCAGGGGAGCAACACCAGCAAGATCATCGGTGCCTCCCCCCCACCATCCGGACATCTACCCCACTCGCCACCAACATCACAGGCGACACCTCCCATCCCCTACACTCCTTCTTCAGCCCCCTGGCCTCTGGGAAAAGGTACCATAGCCTCTGGGCCCACTCCAGAAGACTGCTGAATGGCTTCGTTCATCAGGCCATCAGGACCCTGAACTCTGTTCACTCCCCCCATTTCCCAGACGGTAACACCTGCACAATAACTACCTCAGACGTTGGCACAGAAAGACTGGTACATCAGCAATTTTTGATCAAGATCTGTTTTTCAATTCACATATTAAATTTGTTTCTAAGACTGCCTTCTATCACTTGCGTAAAATTGCCAAGATTAGGAGCATCTTGTCTCTGAGTTATGCTGAGAAACTGGTCCACGCTTTTGTTAGCTCTAGATTAGATTATTGTAACTCTTTTTTATCAGGTTGTCCTAAAATATCTTTAAAAAGTCTTCAGTTGATCCAAAATGCTGCTGCAAGAGTTTTAACAGGTACTAGAAAGAGAGATCATATCTCTCCGGTTTTGTCCTCCCTTCACTGGCTTCCCATAGAGTTTAGAATTAAGTTTAAAATCCTTCTTCTCACTTACAAAGCTCTTAACAATCAGGCCCCTTTTTTATTTAAAAGATCTGATACTACCCTATCATCCTAACAGAGCACTACGCTCCCAAAATGCTGGATTACTTGTAATACCTAGAATCTCCAAAAGTACAATGGGAGGCAGAGCCTTCAGCTATCAAGCTCCTTTCCTGTGGAACCAGTTACCAATCTGGATTCGGGAGTCAGACTCAATCTCTGTTTTTAAGAATAGGGTAAAAACCTTCATTTTCGTTATAGCCTACGATTAGGGAGGGATCATGTGTCTCTAAACCCTCCCTTAGTTCTGCTGCTAATAGATTTAGACTGCCGGGGGACCTCTAATAATGTACTTGGCTTCACTCCTTTAATATTTGCTCTCTATATGTCTGTTCTTTTCATCTTCTCTATCCCCTCATCCCCCCAGCCAGTTGCAGCAGATGACTGCCCCTCCCTGAGCCTGGTTCTGCTAGAGGTTTCTTCCTGTTTAAAGAGAGTTTTTCCTCTCCACCATCGCCAAGCGCTTGCTCACAGGGGATTGCCTGATTGCTGGGGTCTTTATGCAATTGTGGGGGTTTACCCCTACATTTGAAAGTGCTATGAGATGGCTATTGTTGTGAAATGGTGCTATATAAATAAAATTGAATTGAATTGAATTGAATAATACCATTGTTGTGTTTTGCTTTCACTGCTACAGACGTGGACAAAATTGTTGGTACCCCTCTGTTAATGAAAGAAAAACTCACAATGGTCACAGAAATAACTTGAATCTGACATAAGTGATAATAAATAAAAATTCTATGAAAATTAACCAGTGAAAATCAGACAATGCTTTTGAATTGTGGCTCAACAGAATTACTTTACAAAACAAACTCATGAAACAGGCCTGGACAAAAATGATGGTGTGGAGTGTGTAAATGAAGAGGCAGCTTCATGTCAGACGATTTATTACACACTCACATCTCACAAGCACAGAACAGACTGACTGGTTACAGCAAGCACTCCTCTCTATATAACAAGTCACACTTCACAAGCTTCAAGGCACTTCCTCATACACAGCATGATATTTACACTACACTTCATTCAACCCCCTCTCACCCTCCTGGGCATTGTTCTCCCATGTGTATTCATTGTCTCTGTCTCAGGTGCGAAATAACCTGACTTCCCCAAGGTCCCATACTGCCCCCCCCCCCAGCATCTTAGATAGAACAATAGAACATCAGTCCACATGCTGTTTCGGCTTCAGCCTCCTCCCATATCTGCTGTAACTGGGGTTTGCTGCCTCCGTGGCGCTGCTGTGCCGGTGGGGGGCTGCTGGGAGTGTGTCCGACTGCGGGTGAGCCGTGGTGGTGGTGGTGGGGGGCTTCGCTCTGTCCGTGTGGCTGCTCTGATGAATCGTTCCCCTGGGGAGCTCTCCATGGGGGTCTTCCACTCCGAGGGGCCCTCGCCAACAGCACTTGCTCATCCGCCGCTACAAAGGCGGATTTGAGTCTGTCTATGCCAATTTTCTCCCGTCTACCCCCCAAGTCTAGCACAAAATGCTTATCCCCTGTATCCAACACTCTGAACGGTCCATCATAGGGTGGGCGCAATGGAGGGCGGTGGGCGTCGTGTCTGACAAACACGAACTCCGCGTTCTTCAAAGTTTTAGGCATGAAGGCACGCGGAAAACTGTGGTGGGCCGGGCCCGGCAGAATGCCTGTGTTTGCGCTACGCTGCAAAAGCTGAGACGGGGAGCTGCCTGGCGTGGGATTATCTGGTAGAAATTCCCCGGGCAGCCGTAGGGGCTGCGCAAAAACGAGCTCCCCCGGGGAAGCTTCCAAATCCTCTTTTGGCGCGGAGAGCAACCCCAATAAAACCCACGACAACCTGTCTACCCAATTTGCATCCATCAGTGAAGCCCTGAGTGCTGATTTCAGTGATCTATGAAAACGCTCGCTTAACCCATTGGCCTGTGGGTTGTACGCGGTTGTGCGATGGATTGCAACACCCAGGCTGTGGGCCATCGCGGACCAGAGGTCGGAAACAAATTGTGGGCCCCTGTCGGACGTAATGTCCGACGGGACTCCAAAACGCGCCACCCATGCTGTCAAAAAAGCGCGTGCTACGTCCGCGGACGTGGTTGCCGCTAGCAGAACTGCTTCTGGCCAGCGCGTGGTGCAGTCCACCACTGTCAGGAGGTGTGCGCACCCTTGTGATGGCGGGAGGGGGCCCACGAGGTCCACGTGCACATGGGCAAACCTTTTAGCCGGTACCGGAAACGGCTCCAAGGAGCCTTTGTGTGCCTGTGTATCTTGGCTTGTTGGCACGCCACGCAAGCTGCAGCCCACTCTTTTATTTGTTTGCGTAAGCTCGGCCAGACGAACTTCTCTCCCACCATTTTGACTGACGCACTCGTCGGTTCACACTGACGAGTGTGAACCAACTCAAACACGCGGTGGTGCCACGCGACCGGGACCACCGGACGCGGGCGTCCCGTGAAGACGCCGCAGATTGGGGGGGGGGCCGCCATCTTGCAGCACCCTGTTCTCCAGCCTTAATCCTGTTGGTCCAGACTGGAGCGCGCGCACGTCTGCATCGCTAATCTGCTCCGCGGCCATGGCTGTGTAATCTATCCCCACATAGACTGGGGCCACCACGGCACGCGAGAGGCAGTCTGCCACCACATTCAGTTTACCCAACACATGTTGAATATCGGTAGTAAACCTTGGCCATCGCGAACGTTAGTGGCTTGTGGTCTACGAACGTGGTGAAGCTGCGCCCTTCCAGCCAGAACTGGAAGTGGCGTATGGCCAGATGGAGAGCCAGCAACTCTCTGTCGAACACGCTGTATTTACGTTCGTTGTCGCACAAAGTTCTGCTGAAAAAGGCGAGCGGCTGCCAAGCCCCGGAGACGCGCTGCTCCACGACAGCCCCTATGGCCACATCTGAAGCGTCGGTGGTGAGCGCTATCCGGGTCGTCAGGTCCGGATGTGCCAGCAGTGCGGCGTTTGCCAGGGCTGCTTTAACCTCCGAGAACGCCCGCTCTCGCTCCGGGGTCCATTCGACTCCATCCGCAGGTTTCTGTCTCTTGAGTGCGGCGTACAATGGTTGCATGAGCCGCGCCACGCGGGGAAGGAAACGGTTATAAAAATTCACCATCCCCAAAAATTCCTGCAGCGCCCTGACCGTCTAAGGCTGGGGAAAATCCGCCACGGCGCGCACTTTGTTGGGCAACGGGATCGCTCCTTCCGGAGAGACACGGTGCCCCAAAAAAATCAATCTCCGTCATGCCGAACTGGCATTTCGCCAGGTTGATTATCAACCCGTGCTCCTCCAACCTCCGGAAAACCGTCCTGAGGTGGGTTTCGTGTTCGTCTTCGGACGCACTGGCTACCAGGATATCGTCCAGGTAGACGAACACGAACGGGAGGTCACGCAGCACTGCATCCATCATGCGCTGGAACGTCTGTGCTGCGCCTTTTAACCCGAATGGCATGCGCAGGAACTCGAATAAACCAAACGGAGTTATTACCGCAGTTTTGGGTATGTCCTCCGCGCGCACTGGGACTTGGTGGTAACCACGGACCAGGTCTATTTTAGAAAAAACGCGTGCTCCATAGAGGTGAACGGAAAAATCCTATATGTGGGGAATTGGGTAGCGGTCGTGTGCTGTGGCGTTGTTCAACCTGCGGAAATCACCGCACGGTCGCCACGATCCCTCAGCCTTAGGGACCATGTGTAGCGGGGATGCCCATGGGCTGTTTGATCGCCTGATGATGCCCAACCTTTCCAGGTTGGCGAACTCCTCGCGCACTATGGCCAGTTTAGCTGCGTCCAAGTGCCGAGGTCTTGCAAAAACGGGCGGCCCGGTGGTGGTGATAAAGTGTTCCACCCCGTGTTTAGCGATGGCCGCCGAAAACGTCGGGACCGTGAGTGCTGGGAACTGAGTGAGCAGTGCGTGGAACTTACCGCCTGGAGCTGTGACGTTGGCTTGTGCTGTTGGCCGGGTCCCTCGAGCTATACAGGGGAGAGATTCAAAGGACAGTGCATTAACCAGGCGTCTGTTAGCAACATCCACAAGTAAACCATGCGCACACAGAAAATCAGCGCCCAGGAGCGGGCAACACAGTGCTGCTATGATAAAATTCCACTCATACGAGCGGCCATGTAGAGATAAGGTCAGTGTTCTCTCACTGAACGTCTTAATCTCCGAGCCGTTTACTGCCACAAGTCCGGGGCCGCTAGGTCCTGCCAGCCGGTCAGCGTAGGACGGCAGGATGACGGTCTTCTGGGCTCCGGTGTCGACGAGGAAGCGTCTCCCCAAGCGCGAGTCCATCATGTAGAGCAGCTTGTTCTCTTCACCGGCGGTCGCAGCTGCTACCGACTGCCGGTCTTGGCGTTTCCCGAGCTCTTGAAGTGGCATGGTGGCGCGCATCTGTGCGCGTTCTCTCCGAAGCGGCGGTGGTAGAAGCAGAGCGTGTCTCTCTGGCGCTCCTTGGCCCCCATTGCCGCTACCATCGGTGGCTCCTCGCCTCCCCTGGTCGTCTCGTTGGGCTCCGCTGCCGCAGCGTAGACTGTGATTGCTCTGATGGTGAGGATGATCCTGTCTGCCTCCTGGGCTAGCGCACGGTAGTCACGCGCGGCCAGCAACGGCGAATTGGCCAGAACCGCTCTTGCTTCTGTTGAAAGGTTCCGGAGGAAAAAGGTGGGCAAACAGGAAGTGCCCATCTCCTAACTCGGTCCGCGCCAGGGGCCTCTCCGCTCTCTCACATTCCGAGAGCGTGTAGTGCCAGGTGAGCGCAGCCTTGAGTGCCTTATATTTGTTGCTGGCTGGTGGCTGATCGAGCAGGCTCGCTACCTGCTGGGCTGTGCGGGAGTCCAGCGCTGCTACCACATGGTAGAACTTGGTGTCGTCTGCTGTTATTCCCCGGAGGCGAACTGGGCCTCGGTGTGGTGGAACCAAAAGCGCGGGTTGTGCTGCCAGAAATCCGGTAGCTTGACTGAAACTGCACACGCGTTGCTGGGGGTTCCAGTCCTGGCTGTCTGTGGAATGGCTGCTGCGTCTCTGGGGCTTCCCGACCGGGCCGGCTCCTGGGTTTTTGCCTCGTGTTCCATAATACGTCTTGGGTCACCAGTGTGGAGTGAGTAAATGAAGAGGCAGCTTCATGTCAGACGATTTATTACACACTCACATCTCACAAGCGCAGAACAGACTGGTTACAGCAAGCACTCCTCTCTATATAACAAGTCACACTTCACAAGCTTCAAGGCACTTCCTCATACACAGCATGATATTTACACTACACTTCATTCAACCCCCTCTCACCCTCCTGGGCATTGTTCTCCCATGTGTATTCATTGTCTCTGTCTCAGGTGTGAAATAACCTGACTTCCCCAAGGTCCCATAATGGTACCCTTAACTTAATATTTTGTTGCACAACCTTTTGAGGCAATCACTGCAATCAAACAATTTCTGTAACGGTCAATGAGACTTCTGCACCTCTCAGCAGGTATTTTGGCCCACTCCTCATCGGCAAACTGCTCCAGTTGTCTCAGGTTTGAAGGGTGCCTTCTCCAGACGGCATGTTTCAGCTCCTTTCACAGATGTTCAATTGGATTTAGATCAGGGTTCATAGAAGGCCACTTTAGAATAATCCAATGTTTGGCTCTTAGCCATTCTTGGGTGTTTTTAGCTGTGTGTTTTGGGTCATTATCCTGTTGCAAGACCCATGACCTGCGACTGAGACCAAGCTGTCTGACACTGGGCAGCACATTTCTCTCTAGAATTCAATTCAATTCAATTTTCAATTCAGCTTTATTTATAATGTGCCACATCACAACAAAAGCCGTCTCTTGGCACCACAGTGCAGAAAAAAAAAAAAAAAAACAGTCACAGAAAGACCCAGCAATCAGACGATCCCCTATGAGCAAGCACTAAGCGACAGTGGAGAGGAAAAACTCCCATTTGGAAGGAAGAAACCTCTCGCAGAACCAGGCTCAGGGAGGGGCAGTCGTCTGCTGCGACTGGCTGGGGATGAGGGGATAGGGAGGATGGAAAGGACAGACATAAAGAACAAAGCAGTAAGATGCCAAGTATAATATTGGAGGTCAACCAGCAGTATGGATCAGATAACAATAGAACAAGAGTGGGGTTAAAAAACACAAAAACCCTCCTTAAACGAAAGCTATATTAAAAAGGGAGGATTTTACCCTGTTCTTAAAGACAGAGACCGAGTCTGACTCCCGGACCCAGAGTGGTAACTGGTTCCAGAGAGAAGAGGCTTGGTAGCAGAAGGCTCTGCCTCCCACCGTACTTTTGGAGATTCTGGGCACCACAAGTAAGCCAGCATTTTGGGAGCGTAATGCTCTGTTAGGATGGTAAGGTAATATCAGATCTTTTATACCTTGATAGTCTTGAGATTTCATTGTACCCTGCACAGATTCAAGACACCCTGTGCCAGATGCAGCAAAGCAGCCCCAGAACATAACAGAACCTCCTCCATGTTTCACAGTAGGGACAGTGTTCTTTTCTTGGTATGCTTCATTTTTGCATCTGTGAACATAGAGCTGATGTACCTTGCCTAAAAGTTCCAGTTTTGTCTCGTCTGTCCATAGGGCATTCTCCCAGAAGCTTTGTGGCTTGTCAGCATGCAGCTTGGCAAATTTCAGTCTGGCCTTTTTATCATTTGTTTTCAACAGTGGTGTCCTCCTTGGTCGTCTCCCATGAAGTCCACTTTGGCTCAAACAACGACGGATGGTGTGATCTGACACTGATGTACCTTGACCTTAGAGTTCACCATGAATGCGTTTAGAGGTTGTTCTGGGCTCTTTTGTTACCATTCGTATTATCCGTCTCCTCCTGCGGCCATGTCCAGGGAAGTTGGCTACAGTCCCGTGGATCATAAATTTCTGAATAATATGTGCAACTGTAGTCACAGGAACATCAAGCTGCTTGGAGATGGTCTTATAGCCTTTACCTTTAACATGCTTGTCAATAATTTTCTTTTTAATCTCCTGAGACAACTCTCTCCTTTGCTTCCTCTGGTCCATGTTTAGTGAGGTACACACCATGTCATCAAACAGCACAGTGACTACTTGTCACCCTTTAAATAGGCCAACTGATTGATTACAAGTTTGTAGACACCTGTGATGTTAATTAGAGGACACATCTTGGTTGAACATGTCCCTATGGTCACATTATTTTCAATCTTTTCTAGGGGTACCATCATTTTTGTCCAGGACTGTTTCATAAGTTTGTTTTTTAAAGTAATTCTGTTGAACCACAATTCAAAAGCATTGTCTGCTTTTCATTGGTTAATTTTCATAGAATTTTTATTTATTACCACTTTTGTCAGATTCAAGTTATTTCTGTGACCATTGTGGGTTTTTCTTTCATTAACAGAGGGGTACCAACAATTTTGTCCACGGCACGTCTCTGCATTTTAACCGCAACCTTTTGCACAAATGCCATATCTGCTGCTGTCTGTATATCCCTGTAATACTGATCATGTGCAATCATATCTGTCACTATCTGCACCTACACTACCACATTGAAATGCACTACGGTTATAAGATAAGAGATTTATTCCACTCTAGCTGTCCGATTATAGGATTGCTGGGTTTATTACCACTAATCGTTTACCTAATCATTTACCACTATGGAGGTCAGAGTCCTTCTGGCTGCCATTGGCACCACGGGTTGCATCTGTCATGGTCCGTGTGTTGACTCTGTCTGCACTCGGGTTGTGCGGTAGTTCCCCGTTCTCTCCTCCGGCGCACCTCTTTGGCCTCCGGGCTTTTATTATGACAGCATCTCGGCGGTGCTTCCAGCTGTCAGGAGCAGAGCTCCGCTGGACGGCTGGATTCCAATCAGCTGATGATCTTTCATCAGCTGATTAATCTGTCATGCCCTATTTAAGGGAGCAGCTCTGTTTGTTCGGGGCTGCGACCTCGTCTGCCTTCCAGTCTGGTTTCCCTAACCCCAAAGCCAGTTCTTCCAAGCATTCAGGTTCCCTCCTTGCTGTTTATATGTAAGTGTCGTGTCTTGTCTTTATTTGTGTTTTGCCCCATGAGGCTCATTATTTTGTCATTCTGTCCTTATTTAATAAATGTACAAACTCAACAGCTGCCTGCAGCATCTCATTAGCGGTCCGTGAGGGCCGCATCATAATAGCATCACTGTATATAGACTGTACATAGACTGCTGCTGTCGCTGTTTGTTCTTGTTTTTCTTTTTTTTTTTTGATCCAGCCTAATTTCCTTCTTTTTATAAAATGCACACCAATGTAGAGAGAGAGAAATGCCATTTCAATTCTCCTGTACGTCCTGCACGTATAGTAGTATTGACAATAAAATTTTTGAATCCTTGAATCCTTATCTTAAAAAAGCTGCAAATCTGTGGGAAAAAGGTTGCAGATTTGAGGAAAAAGTTGCACATCTCTGCTTAGAATTGGTCATTGAAAGTCATATGATTCGGTTATAGTAACACAATATAGAAAGGTTTATGATGTCAATCCTCTTTGTTTTCCAGGTTGGAAAAAAACAGAATATTCAGTTTACACCTATGAATGGGGATGGGGGATGGCAGGTTAAAAGAAGGGGGATGAGTTGGAGTCATTTTGCTAACAAAAATTACTGTACCTACAAGGTTTTACCAGGCTTCTATTGTCTAACTTAGGTGAGCCTGTGTGAATTGTCGCCTCTGTTTTCTGTTCTTATAGTTGACAGGAGTGGCACAGTTAACCTCTTCTGCCGCTGTAGCCCATCTGCTTCAAGGGTCAGCATGTTGTCCCTTCAGTGGTTATTTGAGTGTTAGCTCGAGCCAGCTGTCCACTTTCCTCTGACTTCTGGCATCAAAGGCATTTGGACCCAGTGAACTGCTGCTCACTGAATATTTTCTCTTTTTTACACCGTTCTTTGTAAACCCTAGAGATGGTTGTGGGTGAAAATCCCAGTAGAGCATCCAGCCCACACAGTATCTGCCAAGAAAAATTCTGGCCCTTAGACAAATGTAGTTGATGACCCCTGATTTAGAGCTTTGTAAGTGAGGAGAAAGAGTTCACATTCAATTTTAGAATTATGCAGCTTTTAATGATTGCTTTGGAAAATAGTTTTCTTTTAAATCTGTGACTTTTTGCACCTATGTTTTTTTTTTCTTCTAAATTTGGTGTTTTCTTTCTTGGATATTTTTTTCTTTCTCATCAATTTGTGTTCCAAAAACCTGAATCTTTTCTTATTAATTTGCAATGTTTCTCTCTTACTCAGTTCTTTTCATGTAAATCTGTATTTTATGATGTTCGTTTGAGACTTTTTTCATGTAAATTCACAAATTTTTGTTATAAAATTAAAACAGTGTGTTTGTATCACTTAGCTCAGGTTTGCAAGGAATTCACCTTCTGACTTCCTTACTGACTGATAACCTGTGACTGATTTTTATATAAGTTTATGATGGTCATAGTCTAGATTGTAAATGTTTTATGGAGCTCCTCATTCTAAAGGTCAGAACGCTTCAGTCATGCTTTAGAGGGGAGATGGATCCAGACTCTGAAAATCCTCTCTGTTCCTGCTGTCTCTGATCGCTTCCTTCAGATGATTTTCATCAGGAGAAGGTAACAATTTTAATCACATCGTGTAAAATTAAACTGAAAATTGTTGTCCTTAGATCAATGTTGAATTAGTTTTTCATTACTTAATTCGAGAAACAAACTGCTTATTAGAGGCTGATATTGAGGGTGAGATCAATCTGAGGTCTGATTTGTATTCTGTATTTAAGATTTTTATTTAAAAATCCAGTTTTCCTGAGATAGATGCGAATAACTCCAATATGAAAACTATTAGTCTGCTGAATCCTACTCTCTGAGTTACTTTATAACTTACTTTACTTACTACTTACTTTACTTTACTTACTTACTTTATATTTACTCTCTGAGTAAATGTGGATGTCACCAGACTGCAAAACAAATCTGCCTACAGGTACAAATAAAGTAACCTGAACCTGAACTTTTCATTTTGCTGATTTGAAAACTGCAGGGAAAATGTTTAATTTAGGCTGTTTATTTTTCTTTGCATGATTTGGTTTGTATTATTATATTATTTCACTGTTGGGGGGGGGGGAGACAATAAACAGAATATTTTCTCAAGAGTAAATATTTAGGGGACACTAAGTATTATTGAAGTCAGGCCCATTCCTGGGTTTTTGTGGGGCAATATGCAAGATTTTGTAGTGCAGGGGAAGAATTCAAACCCTAGAAAATGTGGGGGGAAAAAAACCCCATCTGTATATATATATCAAAAATAAAATAAAAAGGGAAAGGTGGATTGTCCTCTCCGGGTTGGGGACAGGCTCCTGCCCCAAGTGGAGGAGTTTAAGTATCTCGGGGTCTTATTCACAAGTGAGGGGAGAATGGAGCGAGAGATTGACAGACGGATCGGACCAGCATCTGCAGTGATGCGGACGTTGTACCGGTCTATTGTGGTGAAGAGAGAGCTGAGTTCTAAAGCAAAGCTGTCGATTTACTAGTCAATCTGCGTTCCTACCCTCATCTACTGTATGGTCACGAGCTTTGGGTAATGACCGAAAGAACAAGATCGTGGATACAAGTGGCTGAAATGAGCTTTTTTCGTAGGATCGCTGGACTCACCATCAGAGATAGGGTGAGGAGCTCAGTCATCCGGGAGAGGCTCAGAGTAGAACCGCTGCTCCTCCACGTTGAAAGTAGCCAGTTGAGGTGGTTTGGGCATCTGATCAGGATGCCTCCTGGACACATCCCTCTTGAGGAGTTTTGGGCACGTCCCTCTGGGAGGAGACCCCGGGGCAGACCCAGGACTTGGTGGAGAGACTATGTCTCCCAGCTGGTCTGGGAACACCTTGGTATCCTCTCTGAAGAGCTGGAGCAGGTGGCTGGGGAGAGGGAAGTCTGGGTTTCTCTGCTTGAACTGCTGTCTCCGCGACCCGGACCTCCGGAAAGCGGTAGAAGATGGATGGATGGATGGATGGATGGAAAATAAAAAGGTGTAATTCTTTAGACAAACCTAAAAAAAAAAATAACCATTACAAAGAATAAACATTTAACCAGCATCCACGTGAACGTCACAAAAAGGCACAAATTTACAAGAAAAATGTCAAAAAATTGCAAATTTACATGGAAAAGTTCAACATTTACATGAAAAAGCTGCAAATTAATGAGAAAAGATTACAAATTTACATGAAAAAGTTGCAAAGTTACATGAAAAAAGTTGCAAATTTACATGAAAAAGTTGCAAATTGACATGAAAAAAGTTGCAAATTAATGAAAAAAGTTGCAAATTTACATGAAAAAGTTCAGTTCAACATTTACATGAAAAAAGTTGAAAATTAATGAGAAAAAAGTTGAAAATTAATGAGAAAAAAGTTGAAAATTAATGTGGAAAAAATCACAAATTTCCATGAAAAAATTTGCAAATTTACATGAAGAAAATTGTAAATTAATAAGAAAAAGTTGAAAATAATGAGAAAAAGTTTCAAATTTACATGAAAAAGTTGCAAATTGATGAGAAAAATTGCAAATTTACATGAAAAAAATTACAAATTTACATGAAAAAATTCAACATTTACATGAAAAGAGTTTCAAATTTACATTAAAAAGTTCAACATTTACATGAAAAAAGTTGCAAATTAATGAGAAAAAAGTGGAAAATTAATGTGGAAAAAATAACACATTTCCATGAAAAAAAGTTGCAAATTTACATGAAGAAAATTGTAAATTAATAAGAAAAAGTTGACAGTTAATGAGAAAAAGTTTCAAATTTACCAGAAAAAGCTTCAAATTAATGATAAAAAAGTCACACATTTACACAAAAAAGTTGCAAATTGATGAGAAAAATTGCAAATTTACATGAAAAAAGTTACAAATTAACATGAAAAAGTTCAACATTTACATGAAAAAAGTTGCAAATTAATGAGAAAAAAGTGGAAAATTAATGCGGAAAAAACCACACATCTCCATGAAAAAAGTTGCAAATTTACATGAAGAAAATTGTAAATTAACAAGAAAAAGTTAAAAATTAATGAGAAAAAGTTTCAAATTTACAAGAAAAAGTTGCAAATTAATGAGAAAAAGTCACACATTTACATGAAAAAAAAGATGCAAATTGATGAGAAAAATTGCAAATTTACATGAAAAAATTACAAATTAGTGAGAAAAAGTTACAAATTTACATGAAAAAAGTTGCAAATTAAAGAGAAAAAAATGCAAATTTATATGAAAAAAACTGCAGATTAAGGAGAGAAAGTTGCAAATCTATAAGAAAAGTTGCAAATTTTGCAACCAAAATATTTGTTTTGCATGTATCCTTAGCATTTATGCTTAAAACACATTTTATTCAGTTCTGTAAGATGATAGAGAAAGGTTTATGATGATATTTGAATTATAAAAATGCCTTAAAGTAAAATTTTAAAGAACTCCTATCAAAAACTGCTTTAAGGAGAGTACTTCCACTGTTATTGATGCAAATTAATGAGAAAAATGCTATGCCAGCTTAAGTGAAAAATCTTCCATATTAAGAAAAACATAAAACATATCAAATCTAAGGGCAGCGCGGTGGTGGAGTGGTTAGCACTGCGGCAGCACAGCAACTCGCCCTCGGCCGGGGAATCCTGGGTTCGATCCCAGCCCCTGACCAACAATGATCTGTGTGGAGTTTGCATGTTCTCCCCGTGTCTGCGTGGGTTTACTCCAGGATTTCTCCGGTTTCCTCCCACATGCCAAAAAACATGCAAATTAGGTTAATTGGCATCAAACTGGGGATTCTAAATTGTCCTTAGGTATGACCGTGAGAGTGAATGGTTGTCTGTCTCTTTGTGTTGGACTGGCAATCTGTCCAGGGTGTACCCTGCCTCCCGCTCAAAGATGCTGGGATAAGCTCCAGCCCCCTGTGACCCAAAAAGGATTAAGCGGATGAAGATGGATGGATGGATGGATATCAAATCTATAAATTGAACAGCTATGAGGGGAAAAAGTTAGAAATTTATGGGAAAAGTCACAAAGTTCTGAGGAAAATTTGAACAAATTTATATGGAAAAACTTGCAAATTTAAAAACAAAACACACATTCACAAGAAAAAAGATCTTCTGTTATGCTGATGTCATTTGGCAGTGTGCCAAAAAACGGGAAGACTGTGGGAATGTTTTAGTTTCCAGAATGAATGACAGATGAAAATGAGTCCATGTTTTGTCAAAGTCCAAATTCCAAAGAGATTCACTTTACTGTGAAAAGTATCAATTTCTGAGAGAAGATATTATAATTTTATAATTTTTTTTAAAAGTTTGAATTCACTCGACTGTGAAGGCCTGTACATACTCCACAAGTACAGAGAAATTTGTTCTTTTTCTTGAAGTGGCAAGAACAAGATCTTCCATCCATCCATCCATCTTCTTCCACTTATTTAAAATCCCAAATTTAGAATCAGAATCAGAATCAGGTTTATTGCCATTGTTCATGTAGTACACAAACTAGGAATTTGTCTCGGTACAATGCTGCAACATTAAACATGATAAGATAAGAGAAATAAACTATACATGTAATAAAGTGTAGGATAAGATTAAGTGATACTGGTCAACAGTTAAAATATATATTAGCCAGCAGCAGATACTGTGGAGAACTATATAGTGCAGTCAGTAATGCAGGAAGAAAACAGTGATGATTGACATGAGTCTGGTTGAGCTGCTGTACATGGTGCACGAGAGTCACTTAGTGTTCAGCAGTCTAATGGCAGAGGGGAAGAAGCTGTTCATGTGACGGGAGGTTTTAGTCTGGATGGACCGAAGTCTTCTACCAGAGGGGAGGGGGGCAAACAGTACGTGACCAGGGTGTGAGGGATCGGCTATGATCCGGCCAGCACGCCTCCGGGTCCTGGAGATGTACAGATCCTGGAGAGATGGGAGCTTGCAGCCGATCACCTTCTCAGCAGTGCGCACGACGCGCTGCAGCCTTAGTCTGTCCCTGGCAGTGGCTCCTGCGTACCACACGGTTATGGAGGTGGTGAGGATGGACTCGATGATGGCTGTGTAGAACTGCACTAACATCTTGGTGGGTAGCTTGAGCTTCCTCAGCTGCCGCAGGAAGAACATCCTCTGCTGGGCTTTTTTGATGAGTGAGCTGATGGTCAGCTCCCATTTGAGGTCCCTGGTGATGGTGGTGCCTAGGAAGCGGAAGGAATCAGCAGTGGTGATGGGAGAGCCTGAAAGGGTGAGGGGGGGCAGAGGAGTAGTGACTTTCCTGAAGTCTACAATCATCTCCACTGTCTTCAGAGCGTTCAGCTGCAGGTTGTTATTGCTGCACCAGGACGCCAGCTGGGCCACCTCTCTCCTGTAGGCGGACTCGTCGCCGTTGGAGATGAGCCCGATGAGGGTGGTGTCGTCCGCAAACTTGATCAACTTGACAGACTGGTGGCTGGAGGTGCAGGAGTTGGTGTAAAGGGAGAAGAGTAGGGGGGAAAGTACACAGCCCTGGGGTGATCCGGTGCTGATGCTAGTATAGTCTGAGACAGTCTTTCCCAGCCGCACATGCTGCCTCCGGTCCGTCAGGAAGTCGATGATCCACCTGCAGAGGGAGTCAGGCACGTTGAGCAGGGACAGCTTGTCCCGGAGCAGAGCGGGGCGGATGGTGTTGAATGCGGAGCTGAAGTCCACAAACAGGATCCTGGCGTAGGTTCCCGGGGAGTCCAGGTGCTGCAGGATGGAGTGGAGGGCCAGGTTGACTGCATCGTCTACAGACCTGTTGGCTCGGTAGGCAAACTGCAGCGGGTCCAGGAGAGGGGTGGTGATGGACTTGAGGTGGGACAGGACCAGGCGCTCAAAGGACTTCATGACTACAGAGGTGAGCGCTACAGGTCTGTAGTCATTAAGTCCAGTGATCCGTGGCTTCTTGGGGACAGGGATGATGGTGGAGGATTTGAGGCAGGATGGCACGTGGCATAACTTAAGGGAGGTGTTAAAAATGTCTGTGAATACAGGAGCCAGCTGTTTCGCACAGAGTCTCAGGGTGGAGGGAGACACGCCGTCTGGGCCGGGGGCCTTGCGCGGGTTCAGTCTGGAGAACTGTTTGAGCACATCCTGCTCACTGATGATAAGGGGAGGGGGGGAGGAGGGGGGGGTGCCTAAAATGAAGTAGGGAATGTGGAGGCTGTGGAGCTGGAGGGAGGGGGGGAGTTGGACACAGATGACGAGGTGTCAAAACGGGCATAGTGTTGGGACAGTCTCTGACAAAGGGCTTTGTCATCCTGACCTTTAGGAGCCTGAGGCCGATAGTTGGTGATCTGCCTTAGTCCTCTCCACACGGAAGCCGAATCATTAGCAGTGAACTGCTGCTGGAGTCTCTCTGAGTATAGAGATTTAGCCCTCTTCAGCTCTCTGTTAAACCGGTATTTAACCTCCCTGTAGCAGTCCCTGTCTCCACTTTTCAGCGCTGCTTCCTTCTCCTTCCTGATCTGTCTGAGCTTAGCTGTGAACCAGGGTTTGTCATTAGAGTAACTCACCCTGGTGCGTGATGGAAGAATGTTCTCTTCACAAAAGTGGATATATGAGTTCACAGTGTCCGTGTACTCATCCAGATCATGCGTGGCTCCTTTAAGCATGCCCCAGTCAGATATTTCCATGCACGTTTCCAGCTTCTCCTCAGCATCACTGGTCCGTATCTTCGTAGTGCTCACAACAGGTTTAGTGAGCTTCAATCTCTGTCTGTATGTGGGAATGAGGTGAACCATCACGTGATCAGATAATCCCAGCGCAGCTCGAGGAACAGCGCGATATGCGTCTTTCACTGTGGTGTAACAGTGATCCAGTGTGTTTAATCCTCTGGTGGGGCATTTAATAAACTGTTTGTAGCGGGGGAGATCGTGGCTCAGATTGCACTGATTAAAGTCGCCAGCCACAATAATCAGCGAGTCTGGAAAACTCCGCTCTGTGTGTTGAATGTGATCCGCGAGCACGCGCTGAGCTTCGCGCGTGTCCGCGTCGGGAGGGGCGTACACAGCGATCATTATGAAAGAAGCAAACTCCCGCGGGGAATAGAAGGGCTTGCAATTGATAACAAGAAATTCCAAGGCAGGAGAACAGTGTTTGGAAATTACCGTTACATCAGAGCACCAGCTACAGTTGATGTAGAAGCAGACACCGCCTCCTGTGGTCTTGCCGGAAAGCTCTGTGTCACGATCAGCACGGAAGAGCTGAAAGCCGTCGAGGCGCAGCGCGCTGTCCGGTATATTTTCCCGGAGCCAGGTCTCAGTAAAGCAGAGGACAGCTGAGGAGGCGAGGTCCTTAAAACGCATCAGCAGTCTCAGTTCATCCACCTTGTTAGAGAGAGAGTTGGTATTGGACAGAAATATGCCAGGCAGCGCCGTTCGCGAGCCTCTCCTGCGAAGTCGTACGAGAGCGCCCGCTCGTCTTCCTCTCTTCCGCCGTCTCACTTTCCGAGCCAAACAATAAACCAGATCGGCGGCAGGGGCTAGAAAAACTGGGAGGAGGTCCGTGGGGGTCAAAGTCCTGATATTTAAAAGTTCTTCACGGGTATAAGTGCAAGCAGACACACAATTGACAAACAAAAACAAACAAAGAGCGCAGCGAAGCACCATGTCGACCGCTGTGGGCGCCATCAAATTTACCAGAAAAAGCTGCAAATACAGAGGACAAAAGATATACATTCACACAAAATGTTTATGGGAAAGAACTTGCATATTCATTAGAATAAAGCCTCAGATGTACAGGGACAATGTCACAAAATAACCAGAAAAAGTGCTAATTTGTGGGAAAAGAAGTTACTAATTTATGATAAATCACATGGATTTTCATCACAAAATTATATAAAGAATGTCTACTGTATGTAGCTTTACCTTTTTAAGTATTTAGGAATACCCCCTGCTTTTTTTTTTGGTTGAGCACCTGCCTCCTGAAATGTCTGTGCACGTCAGTGGTGTGTTAGCAGTGTGTGTTTTTGTGCTGATCGATTATGTGTTTGTGTCTGAGGTGTGGTCTCCGCTATGGATCAGAATAAGGGCCCAGAGGAGGGAGTCCCTCCTGCTAAAGCCCCTCTGTGTGGGGACCATGAGATCCAGACCAAAGCTCAGAGGTGAGAGGACCGTCTCCAACTGTCCAGGACTCAAACCTTCAAACTCGTAACGTGAGTCTGATGTTTGAGGTCAAGGTCAAAGGTCAAGGTCAAAATGCCATATGAACTATATCTCAAGATACAGTATTTTCATAGGTTCATCTTGGGGTTCTGACCTTGAACTATGAATCTGGGGTCAAAAGATCAACGATGAAGGTTTTTGATTTTCATTTTAAAACACTGCCAGCTCTGACCTTGAACTCAGGTCAAGGTCAGAGATCAACTTTTAATAAAAACCTTGTAAATGTGATAACTTGTCAGTGAAATAACACAAGCTTTTTATATTGATCACATAGTTGCAGCTATGAAAAATCTCGGATGATTTATGATTTCAGCTGACTTTGAACAAACGTTCTGCCAGCCAGTGCTCTAAACCCTCAGGGATCCCTTCTTTTTACTACCCTTGCAATATTGATCATGTGCAGTCCTAACTGTCACTGTCTGCACCTACGCTATCGCATTGAACTTGGTACTACGAGTATTACTGCTCTACTTTTCTGTACATAAGATTGCTGGGTCTCGTAGTTTATCATTTATTGTTTATATTTATTTGCACTATGAGAGGTCTGGGTCTATCTTTTGTTGCCATTTGCACCACAGGTAGCATTACTGTACATAAACTGCTGTTGTTGTTTTTCCAGCCTTATTCCTTTTCTTTTTTATATTGTGCACACCACTGAAGAGAAAAACACCATTTCAATTCTCCTGTATGTCCTGTACGTATAGTTGTACTGACAAATAAAATCTTTGAATCTTTGGGGACCCTTTGAGCCAAAAAATGTACACACACACACACACACACACACACACACACACACACACACACACAAAACTATGACAAAATCATCATATACTGTATCAATATTTTTTTCTGCATAAATCTCTTAAACCACTTCAGCTCTGCTCAGAACTACCAAATATTCAATCATTTTAAGGTTTTTAAACCTTTAAATGCCAGGTTGAATACATGATGCCACTTTTATGAAAAAAGTAGCACCCCCTTTCCATTTTAGCTAATCCAGTAACACCAAGTCAAACGACTGACAGCTCTCTTAGCCCTTCTACAGAGTTCCACAGCCACACAAATGCATTTTTAATAAGGGTGGGGGGAAAAACTGATGCATCAGTGTATTGCAGTAATTTGTGGTTGTGATACTGTGTTGTTTCAGAGACATTATCGTGATATTCTATTAAAAATAGCTTTTAGTTAAAGCTGATTGCTGAGTGATTTATTTCTAAGCCCCAATTTGTGTTTATTCCATCATTGGTCTTTCTATGACAGTAAAAAAACTAGTGGTCATCGTCCAGCAGAGAGCTGGAGACCGCCCACAGCCAGATCCGTCGACCAATCCAGTGAACCAGCCAGCTGGAGGAGAAGACGAGAAGGGGGGGAGAGAAGCAGATCTGTATGTTACCTGTTGCTGTGAAGACTTGAAGGAGAAATTAATGACCGTTGTTTCAGGCAACCCGATACTACATGACCAGTTCTTGCCGTCATATAGAAACAACATACAAGGGGACGAGGCGTGGAGAGCAGTGGAACATGGGCTCATCCAGCCGAAGCTCATGAACCAGGCGGTCAAATTCGACATGCATTGTGCGGGTCTGTAGGATTGGGTGAACCCAAAACCGGTGGCGATGATGACAAAGTCACCTTTTGTAGTGCAAATATACTAGCACTATTAAAAACAATCTGCTCATGGTTTAATGACTATTCCAGTATTTCCTCCCGCATTGCTCGACTTCGCTTAGTCGAGAACTACGCTACACGCCCCTTTTCCGTGCCTCAGAGGTTGCAATATGCGGATTCCTTTCTGAAAAATCTGTACCAGTGGACATGTAGCATAACAACTGAAAATAGGCACCTCCTCGTTTGGCCACGATGCGCAGCCGCCCTTGGGGATCCTCAAGCTACGTGTCCACTGGTTCCATCGTTTTTCCACTTCCCATTCACTGTGTATTGGAAACACAGTGGAAAGCATTTGGGTGCGGAGTGGTTAAAAACCGTACTGTGTTGTGCCGAGTCACCCATGGATACCCTACAGCTCATTTGCATAAAGATTTCCCTCGGTAAAGATTTTTTTCCATATGGTCATGAACCGGAGGGAGCACTCTCATCCTGAACTTTTTTAAACCAGCGATTTTTGATGTCAAATAACGACGGCTTCATTAACTGAACCTACTAGTTCTCGTACGAAATGATGTTAGAAACACTTTTCGCCGGTTTGTTTAAAAGATATGGAGACCAAGGACGCCATATTGTCCGGTAGCATCCAAGAGCTGAAGACCGCCCACACTCGGACCTGTTGACCAATTCAATGAACCAGCCAGCTGGAGGAGAAGACGAGGGGGGGTGGGGGAAGACAAGCAGATCTGTACATTACCTGTTGTTGTGAAGACTTGAAGGAGAAATTAATAACCACTGTTTCAGGCAACCCGATACTATATGACCAGTTCTTGCCGTCATATAGAAACAACATACAAATGAGCGAGGCGTGGAGAGCAGTGGAACATGGGCTCATCCAGCCGAAGCTCACAAACCAGGCGGTCAAATTCAACATGCATTGTACGGGTCTGCAGGATTGGGTGAACCCAAAACCGGTGGCGATGATGACAAAGTCACCTTTTGTAGTGCAAATATGCCAGCACTATTAAAAACAATCTGCTCATTGTTAATAATGACTATTCCAATATTTCCTCCCGCATTGTTCAACTCCGCCTAGCCGAGAACTACACAACACGCCCCTTTTCCATGCCTCAGAGGTTGCGGTATGCGGATTCCTTTCTGAAAAATCCAGACCAATGGACATGTAGCATCAGACTGACGCCCGGCCTGTACTTGTCGTGGTTTCCCCTCCTCACAAGCCTGAACCAGGTCCACGATTTTCAGAGGGGTTTTGCTTGGGTTGCAGTGTTTCTGCCTGGCACGTGGTCCCTCCATGCCTAACGGTTCTTATTGCAGCGCTGTTGATATGCTCCGCCAGCTGGTCGCAAACCATCTCCTCCTCCACCAGCCCAAACCAACATTCACTAGCCAGTAGTTTCAAGTTGGTTATAAGCCGCTGAATAGGCTCACCCCACCTGTTGGCAGTGCTGCCGAAACTTAATCCTCCGGACGATGACGCTGTCCAGGGCGCGAAAATGGCGCACCATCAACTTGACCACGTCCTCAAAATTGTCCAAATCACTAATTGTGCTCAATATCCTCTGGCCTTCAATTCCCAAATTGTACACCAACAGTGCGCGTGCCCTCAGCTTGTCCATCTTGCCCAGATTTAGCGGCACCATGTATGTCTGAAAGGCAGTGTACCATCTCGGCCAGGGGACAGGTGGCTCACCTGGGAGTTCCAGAAAAGGCTGAATTGGAGACCCACATGTTTTCATAATTTTTATCCTCGTTGCCAAATGTTATGTATGAAAATGGACTTACAATAATGAAGCCAGGTGCATGACTGAACTTCTCTTTATTAAACTCTACACACACCACACTACAACCACCAGGCAGGGGTGACGGCCAAGAGACCCACCCTTCCTGCCCAGTGTTGCCAGAGAGAGTGGGGTTGCACTTGTATACACCCATAATCTCATTTTGACAGGTGCCACACCCCCTGACCTGACCCTGACCCCACCCCTCATGACCCCGTGTAATTTTGTTGTCAATCAAAATGTTTTGAAAACATGACCTTTGATCCGAAACTTCTCGTCAAACTGACAGATTGTGATTTTAATCTGTTGTCCATATGTGGCTTAGGGTTAGGATGGGGTTAATGATGACAACTACTAACTAACGAACTAACCTGCACTTATATAGTGCTTTTCTAGTCACAAAGACCACTCAAAGCGCTTTTACTTGTACTAACCCTCTATTCTAAGGACCTATAGGAAACAGATATCTAGGGACAATTTAGAACAACCAATTAACCTAACATGCATGTCTTTGGATTGTGGGAGGAAACCGGAGCCCCCGGAGTAAACCCACGCAGCACAGGGAGAACATGCAAACTCCATACAGAAAGGTTCCAACCCCTGCCAGCCTGGGGATTCGAACCAGGAACCTTCTAGCTGTAAGGCAACAGTGCTAACCACTGCACCACCGTGCTGCCAAAGAAGTCTTGTCAGAAGTGACAGCTTTGTAGTCTTTCAATTTACAAAAAATATCAGTGTCTCTAAACACTTTAAAAGAACACCACTGTCTCAGCCAAAACAGATGGGCTCAAAGTTGACATGCTGTTACTAGAAGCATTTCAATTTGCAAAAACACACACACATTAGTCAGAGGCGTCTCACCATGTCAGGCTTTGAAGTCACCATTCTCTTGGCTAAAACAGATGTTTAATGGGGAGACCACATTTTGCAAAAACACGGATCTGCGCTCTGTGCACAAAAGCACACACACACATTGACCCAGTCACAAATCTGCAATATCATCTTCTACACATTCAGAAAAAGGGTTTTAGAGGCAGACTAACCTGAGCAAACAGGTCTATTTGGTCTTAATGACCCAAAATACCCTGAAAAAAAAATAAAAAAAACAACAACAGGTAAATGTCCTTGCACAGTTTAAACAGAACTCAGACTTAGACCTCATTGAAAATCTGGGGAAACAGGCACATTTGGTGGTGGTGCTGCTGCTGCTGTATAGGCCGAGGGAGATTGCTCACGGTGATTAATTCACATGACTCTTAGTATTGCAATAGTTTACTTGTTAGGCTGACTGACTTTTGATAGGATACAAATTCCACTTCTTAAACACATTTTGCATTTCTGAGTGACTGTAGGATGTTTGCTGAGCTTTCCTAAGCATGTGCCGCCGTGAAGACAAACACTGGCGATAATTTAGAGTTTATTTTGTGCTGATACTAGGAAATTTAACATTTCTCCTATAAAAGCATTTTATATTTTGTGATTACATTTTTAAAATGACCATACAACAGCCTTCTAAGGATTGTCTGTGTGAAACAATTCTGTAAAACATCCCACAATTTGCACCTGATATTTACCAACGGTTAAATTAGTTTTGTAACTTTAAGGCAGAGGGTTTTTTTCAACCACTCATGACAACTTTAAACCAGAATTTGGAGAGGGTTTTTTGCGGTCTTTGCATCTGCGTGTTCTTTTACCACACCATATGACTTGAGCTTTTGTACAGGGTGGGTAATTTTAAAAAAAAAAACAAAAAAACAAACAAAAAAAACATTTTAAATCAGTCTACAGTTTTTTCAACATTCAAACTCCCCTCCCTAGTGTTCTGTCCAGCTTATGTCAAAGCTTACAGTATGTCAAACCATCTGCTGCTTTACGTCAAAATTTGCCAGGGGAAAGATGTCATCATTTTTTTGCCACCATTGCAGAGCCTTGAAAAGAGGAACCTCTGGTTAAATTTGCTTTTAGATAAGACAAAACAGAACTTCATTTACAACGGCTGTTTTAATGTTTGTTGTCCTGCAGGGGAAAGTATTGTTTGTATCAGTGTTACATGTAAAAGAAAAATATCAAAAGAAAATAAAGGCCAATTTTTCACCAAATGCTACTACTGTGGCTATTATCATTGTGTACTTGAAATGATGCTGAAGACTAAAGGTACTGTATGGAAGATTTGGAAACTTTGGCTTTTAGTGACATCTTGTTTTTCACTCAGCGGGCTGTAACCCCATTCATTCTATTCATATAGTGCATTCCTTTTTGTTGAGGCAAATCTGATTTAGGACTGTGTTTCTAGTACTTCTGTTGCAACAATAAAGAGGTAAGATCAGAAATACAGCTCTGCTCTCTCCTGAGGCAGAGAGAGAGAGACACACACACTTTTATAGCCCTTTCACTGAGGTTACAAAAAAAGCACATAAGACACACTGTGCAGGCTTCAAGGCCATCCAGCTGCCTTCCCATGGGAAAATGAACAGGGGAGGAGAGGGAGTGAGAGCATGAATACCTAAGCTGATTACTGTGACGTATGAATTTTATATTGGGACACAAAGTACTATAAAATCATCACACAGCTTGTTAATATAGCACATCAAAACAGTTCATATAAGGATAAAAGTTACAGTCATATGTCGTAACACACACTTATAAAACATGTGATCTCAACAGATAAATGCATAATCAGTGAATTTCTGTCACACTTCCAACCATGAAGTTGGCATTTTCGGCTCCAGAAGTTTCATACTTTTTTCTCTGCCAGTAACTCAAATGTCACGAGATTTGCTTTCAAAGACTTCAAACTTAACGGCTGCGTTAACATAGTTATACTTTATTTTTCCAGAGAATATTAAAGCAGTCTTTAGACTTTACAGTCTGTGTTCTCAGCTTCAATTGGCTCCTTGTTTCTTCATGTGCTTTTATTTGTGTATCTTTAGCAAATGTAGTTGTCAATAAAATAAAATTAAATTAAATCACCCTTTATTGTCATTCAACTGTACAACCAATCATGTACAGTAGAACGAGATTGTGTTTTACCTATCTACTGTGCTAATCACACACACCCCAAGTGTAGAATCAGGAGAATAAGAATAAGGAGACCACATTCCAAAGCTTTTTTTAACAGGGTGTCCTCTTGTGTAACATAAGCTTCTTCCCTGTGGAAGGGGGGGGGGGGGTCTCTCTCTCTCACTCTCTCACTCACTCACACACACACACACACACACACACACCATCATCATCATCATCATAGCAGTCTGTCGGGGGCAACAATGACCGTTTCATTTAGGTCTGATCACACACACACACACACACACACACACACACACACACACACACACACACACACACACACACACACACACAAACACTGACCTGAGCAAACAGGCCTATTTGATCTTAACACGAAATGATACATCTGGCAGAAAAGTCAATACAACTCACTATTTTACCATTTCTACAATTTAAATGACCATACAACAGCCTTCTAAGGATTGGCTGTGTGATGACTTTAGTTAAACACCAATATTTGAAACAACCAGCATGTGTTTATATGTGTGTTTGATATGACTACCTAAAACCTCTATGGCAGGATGTAACGTTAATCCATAATATTTTTAACAGCACTAACAATCAAAGATTTACTCTCTTTTCAATACTTTATCATTTAAAAGTGTTGTTTATTTTGCGGTAGCAAATTTAACATTCCTCTTGCTGACACTCCCCACCAGACGTCGGAGCATGCATTTGGTTTTCTAAAGTACATCTTCTTTTTTTTTATTTAAGTTTTTGTAAAGGGTATACAGGTCGTTACAGCAATGCATTGTTTACATTTTCATCACATGTTCCCTTATTTTCTGATATCTGACAACATTGGAAGAATAATTCTTACAACACCCCTTTTTTTTTTAAAGTGAAAGAAAAAGTGAAATTAAAGAGAATAAAATAAAAAAAACCAAAAACAAACAAACAAACCAGCAAAAAACAAACAAAAAGAAAAAGTAAGTAAATAAAGGTAAAAGAGCATCTGAGTAGCGTTGGAACAAAGAGCGGAACCATTATTGAGATGGTATTTGTCAAAGATTAGATCTAATGGAAGACACATATGCGATCCAGGGTTGCCAAAAGTTCATGAACCCATCCATGTCCTGTCTCAGTGCGAATGTCAACTTTTCCATCGAGTAAATGTCTTGGATCACGTTAGTCCAATCTTCAGGTGTAGGACAGTCCTTCAACATCCATTTTTTAGTTAGAGCTTTTTTGCTTGCCAATATTAAAACATTGAATAAGTATTTTTCTCCTCGTCTTTCCAGTGAGTCCGGTAGTAAACCCAAATACAAAGTTACAAAAGAAAAGGGAACTGTTATTTTAAATATTTTCCCCAATATTGTCTGTACATTGGTCCAATATTGGTGGATAACTGGGCATGACCAAAACACATGAAAATGATTTGCAGTCTTTTCACCACACAAGCGCCAACAGTTCAATCCCTTATGGGTAAATTTGTTTTGTGCAGGTGTTCTGAAAAATCTTACCAAGTTTTTCCATCCAAATTCTCTCCACTGCAGGGATGAGGTACTTTTCCATTGCTGTTTATTTAGCTTTTCCCATATTTCCAGTTGTAAAGTGAAATTCCCCTCTTTTTCCCATCTCTCTTTTATATATGATGTGTTGTCTCCTTTTAAGTCTTGAAGACCTTGGTATATTTTAGAAATGTATCTGATCCCTGGGATCCCTTTATATGCCATTAAGAAGACCTTCAGAACACCTGACTGGGCCCTTTCCAAATCCTCCTTTTTAAGTATATTGTTTATGTGATGTCTAAGCTGGAAGAACCTGTACAGGTCTTGATTTATTAGACCTTGTTTTTTCAAATCTTCAAAACTTCTTAAAATTTGCCCTTTAAAAAAATCATAATATTTTATCAGCCCTTTCTCCTTCCACTTTTTAAATCTGGTGTCTGTTTTATTAGGAGTAAAGTCTTGATCATAGGCAATCCATTGCAGAAGTCGATAGGGCTCTTTAGTTTGATTCTCTCTGACTATCTTAAACCAAATTTTTAGCGGGGTCTCTATCCACGGGTTAGTGTTATTCAAAAGCTTAGGTAAGGCATTGTTCCCTATTATCGCCTGTAGGGGGATGTCACTGGTTATTTGGCATTCGATCTCCTTCCATTGTGCAGTGTAGACTGGGTTACATATCTCTACTAAAGTTTTAATTTGTGCGGCTTTAAAGTAGTCCCTGATATTTGGCAGCGCGAGCCCACCTTTGTCTTTATTTAGCTGTAAGGTTCTATATCTGATTCTAGGTCTCTTGCCCTGCCATATGAATCTTGAGATCCTTCTGTCCAGCTCCTGCCATGTTTTTTTGGGAGGTTCGACCGGTATTGTTTGGAAAAGGTATAGAAGACGTGGAAGTATATTCATTTTGACTGCTTCAATTCTTTGTGCAGTACCCAAGAATGGTATCATATTCCATCTTGTTAGGTCAGATTTTATTTTTGTCACCAGTGGATCATAGTTTAGTGATATAATTTTGTTGAGTTGTTTCGGGATATTGACCCCCAGATATTTCATAGATTCCGACTCCCAGTTAGTTTTGAGTTTGCTTAGTGAATAATGATTTGGGTCATAGTTGAATGTTAAAATTTGGGTTTTATGCATGTTTAATTTGTACCCCGATAAATCTCCATACTCTGAAAAAACTGAGGTTAGTTCTGGTAAAGAAGTGTCCGGCTGCCCTAGGTATATTAAAATGTCATCAGCAAAGAGTGCTATTTTATGTTCCTTCTGACCAAGTGTAATACCTTGAATTTTTTGATTTTGTCTTATCCATTGGCTCAGAGGTTCTATGAAGATTGCAAAGAGCAGTGGAGACAGGGGGCAGCCCTGACGACATCCTCTTTCCAGTTCAAAAGATGATGATAAATTACTGTTAATCCTTATTTTAGCTGTTGGTTTTTTATATAATGCCTGTATAGTTCTAATGAAGTTGTTATGAAAATTGAAACTGGATAAGATTCTATATAGAAAAGACCAGTCAACCGAATCGAATGCTTTTTCAGCATCTAATCCCAATATGACTGCATTTAAGTTATATTTTTTTATATGATGAATTATGTGTAAAGTGCGTCGAATGTTGTCTTGTGTCTGTCTTTGTCTTATAAAACCTGTTTGGTCTAAATGAATTAGGTCTGTCAGTATATTTTCTAACCTTTTGGCAAGGATGATGGTAAAAAGCTTATAGTCCTGATTTAATACACTGATTGGTCTGTAGTTGGAGCATTCTAGTTTATCCTTTTCAGGTTTAGGTATAACTGCAATGACCCCTTCTCTCCAGGAGGGGGGGATTTCCCCTATGTGGAGGACATAATTAAATGTTTTCAGGAGGAGAGGAGATAGTTGCCGTTTAAAGGTTTTGTACCACTCTGCTGTATAGCCATCTGCTCCTGGGGATTTGTTAGCTTTAAGTTTCATAATTGCTTTTTCCAATTCTTTAGGTTGTATTTCTGACAGTAGTGTTTTATTTTGTGACTCCGTAAGTTGGGGAAGGTTTAATGTGTTTAGGAATGCCTCGGATGCGTTTTTATGTTTTTTGTGGGAGTATAAGTTCTTATAGTAATTCTCGAAGCTTTTAAGAATATCCTGAATTCTGAATTTTATTTCCTTTGATACTGGGTCTCTGATTTTGTAGATTGCTCTTTCTGTTTGTTGTTTCCTCAATTTATAGGCTAGCAATTTTGCCGATTTACTGCCTGCTTCATAGTATTTTTGTTTCAAAAATGTAAGTTTCTTCTGGATTTCTATTGTGTAGATCTCATTTATTTGGTTTTTAATTTCCTTAATCTTGAGCGAGTCAGTAGAATGAGTGTTGCCTTTGTGTTCTTTTTCTAGGTTCTTAAGTTCTGACTCTAATGTGGATAGTTTTTCTTGTCTTAGTTTCTTTTGGGTTGCCAGTTTTGCAATAATCTTTCCTCTTATTACAGCTTTGCATGCATCCCACAGTATTAAAGGGGATACTTCTCCATTATCGTTTTCTTCCAAATATCTGAGAATATCTGATTCCAATTCATCTTTCAATGGTCCTTTCAGGACATTTGAATTTAACCTCCAAGAAAATGTATTATTTGTGTATTTTTGGATATTTAAGTCCATGTAGATCGGACTGTGGTCAGAGAGATCCATCAGTCCTATTTTACATGTTTCTACTCTTCCAATGTCTCTATTAAACATAAAAAAAATAGTCAATCCTTGAGTAAGATGAATGTGGAGTTGAGTAAAATGTATAGTCTTTTACACTGGGGTTGAGTTCCCTCCACACATCACAGATTCCCATTTCTTTTAGTAGCATCCGAGTCTTCCTGCTTTGGGTGTTATTTTGATGTGGAGAATTACCAGAAGCATCCCAGTATGGATTCAGTCTAAGATTGAAGTCCCCACCACATATCACTAAACCTTGAGCTTTAGTTATCATTAGGTCAAATACATTTTTATAAAATTTCCAGTTAGCCCCTGGGGGAGCATACACATTCAGCAGTGTGATATCTTCTCCCTCTAGCCGCCCAGTTACCAAACTGTATCTCCCTTCTTTATCTGTGTGTTCTGATTTTTTTTCAAATGTAATTTTGGTTGATATCAATGTCGCTACTCCCCTCCTCCTCCCTGACTTATATGAAGATGAAGAGACCATTTTAAACCCTTGTCTACTGAGTTTAGTGTGCTCCACGTCTGTTAGGTGGGTTTCTTGTAAAAATATTATTCCTGCTTTGTCTTTTTTCATTTTGCCTAGAATCTTGGATCGTTTAACTGGATTCAGGATTCCTTTTACATTATATGAAATTATTTTGGTTACACCCTGTTTCTCCATTGTGTTGTTTTGTTTAGTATAACTGTGTGGTGGCCCTCTTTTGTGCTACTCAGAAACTGAAAGAACATTAAGAACAAGAAAAACATTAAGAACATAGTGTATAAAACTTTAAAACAAAAAACTGTCAAAAGAACTTCCTGAGCTGGGGTCTTTTTAAAGACCCTGGAAGAGCCTTGATGGAGTGTAGGCTCTGAGGGAAATTCCTCAAACTCTGTTACGTGTTGAGGGCCCTCTCTTACCCCTGTAAGTTGTCCCATGCTTTTAACGTGAGTTTCAGAACCCAATCCGAACTTGTAATGATTTTTTTTTTTTCCATTTATGCCTATACCCTGTGAAATTGTGTGCACCCTCCCACCCCCATCACAGCAAACATTCACGCAAAAACAGTATTTGTTAGTGTGAGGAGAACATGTGGATTATTGTCACATTTCTATTTTAACAAGTTTTTTTTTTGTTTTTTTTTTTATTAAAAAGACTTATTTGTTTCAAATATTATGACTGTTCCATGAAATGTTTTACCAAATGCTGAATACGCATCTCCTTTAATGTTTGTTACCTTGTATGAGGGGGGTTGGATGTGCAGATTGACTCAAAAAAAAAAAAAAAATGGTCGCTATTCCAACCTGAAAACGGACAGTTTATCCGTGACGCTCTGGCGCTGGGTTTCCCGCTGCTGGCCCGTGGATTTTGAAGGTTTCTGTGTTGTCCATGTTTGCGTTTTGATCTTCTCACTCGGGTCTGCTGCGGGTTTAAATACCGTTACCGGGAGCCCTCTTCTCGCCATGTTAGCTGTTGCTTCTTCCGCCGAATTATAGAGACATGTTTCTTCGCCATAGAAGACCCTTAACTTCGCAGGAAATGGCGTCTGAAAGCGCAGTTTCTTCTCACGTAGTACCTTTTTGGCGTCATTGTATTCCCTGCGCTTTTTAAGGACCTCCGGGGCGTAATCGTGTTCCACGAAGACTTTTCTCTCCTGGTGCATAAATCCTTTTTTCTGCCAAGCCAGTCTTACAACCTCTTGTTTTATTTTGAAATTGGAAAATCTTACCAACACCGAACGTGGGGGCGCTTCCGCCGCTGGCTTAGCGGCTAATGAACGATGTGCCTTTTCTATCTTCAAGTCGGTGGTTTGTGGAATATCCAATTTCTCTCTTAGTAAAGATTCCACGCATTCTGCCATTGAGTTAAAACCGTTTTCGGCTCCTTCTATCAGACCATGAATTCTTATATTGTCTCTTCCTTCTTGGTTGGTTAGCTTAGCCTCTATAGATGCTTGTCTTTTGCGTAGGTCCAGCACAGAATCTTCGAGCACTTTTATTCGTTCCTCTGCTTCCAAGATTCGGTTCTCGGCCTGGTCCACTCTGCTGTTTGTCTTTTTCAATTCGTCTCTGCATTCCCGAAATTCGGCCGTAACCTTTCGGCGAAATCGTCGTAGCTCTTCAAATAGCGATTTCAGGCTAACCTTTTTGTTAGCTACAACCAGTTCCTTGTCTTCTGAACGGAGATCTTCCAGTTCAGATTCTCCGGCCGATACATGTCCTGGCCTGGAAAATTTCAGTTTCTTCTGTTTTCCTTTAGACATGATGATTTTGTCTTTTGATTTTCACTCCTCCAAAAATCCGTTAAGTTTGATTTTCAAGGTATTTTCTTGGATTGGGTCTGAGAGTTTCAGCGTTAAGCTGCAGTCGCCATGGCATCCAGACCGGAAGTCTAAAGTACATCTTCTGAAATCACATCTATCATTTTAACTTGATCACTCTGCCAATCAGTGTTTATTCCTCCCTGCTTTTTGGGAGTAAAGTTTAGCAGGCTATGTCTACCAGATTCAGCACACAGAGACACCTGTGTCATTACACCTAAGATTCGGGTCTTTGTCTGGTTCTTGAAGGCATTAAACACTTTGCACCAATTACAAAAAACATTTTATTTAGTTGTACAGAAGCATTTAAGGACAAACTAATTTGCATTAACTACCCTTAAACATTTAAAGGCAGTAGTAACTCCATCAGTTGTATACTGTACTTGTTTCTCTACAAAACACCATTTTAGAGACCTCTTTTTTTAAATCACACAGGTACATGTGTGAAGTACATTTACATGTTTGAAGAAAGAATTTTTAACTCCCTTATTTTTTTTGTAACAACAATTTAACAGCAATTTATAAAAATTGTCTTTTAAATTGACAAACATCATATGTGTAACTCGTGGCACAATTTGATCGGTATCAAAAGATAATTTTGCTCTTGCCATTCATTTAAATGGAGATTTTTTTTTTTCGATTTAAGGTTCCATATGCACTGATCTGTATATATAAAAAAAAAAACCTGGATAGCTCACAATAGCAAGTACAGAGCTGAGTGGAGTCATGCAGGCCACTGATCTCTAGAAAAAAAACTGGATGGATCATTGGTCACCAGAAGTGATCCCCCTGGCAAGCCACTTTTACCTCAGTAACTTCCCCAAAAAGCAAGCCCAAATAAGCAACTACACGTTAACCCCTTGCACTCCGGTCAATTTCCCTAAAAACGCCAAAAAATAACGTGCCCAAATTAAATCCAACGCTGTTCTTCAACCCTTTGCAGCATCTTCATGGGGTTGGTCTCATTTAAAAGAAAACACTTTGAATTTTTTGGCAAAACAGTCATAATCTCTCTAAGTGCTCCGGCCACTGAGTTACAGTCATCTAAACATAGTGAACTTGAAGAAAATAAATTTGGCCTGGGTGTTTTTTTGGATACAAATGCTTGCAAATAACACACAGCTTCAGATCCGGGCTGGAAAATGCAACAGAAATGTAGAACCAAGTGTTATCCAGCTGAGGTCCAAATTTTGTAACAATACCACAAAAAATGAATATATTACACAGCTTTTTCCTCAGGTAGTTCCCAGGCATTTTGGAACTGTGCCAAATTGTGCCAAATGGCACAGTTTGGAAAAACGTCTGTAACTTTTGAATGATTCAATTTAGAAGCTTCATTTTGGGCTCTAATGAAAGGTGACACTCAGGGCTGTGTCTGTCTGTGTGTGTGTGGGGGGGGGTTGTCCCCCCCCCTCGCTACAGAGGACGGACATCGGCCATTGCTACATGACGGAATAGACTCATGTGGCGATGTGGCGACCGTGGCGCAGTCACCGCGGCTTCCTCCCCCCTCGCTATAGAAGAATAGTGGGGAGGGGGTGGCGTTCATGGTCTGGACGCGGCGAACGACCCGTGTACCGCGGCGCACGAACTTCAGACTTCGTGCACCGCACAGTTGTAATTTACCAATTGGTCAAAAGTCATTTTGATTACAATTTTCAGGGATAAAGAATAATTTAGCTTATAACACCTTACCTCTTCACAGCAGTGTCCTGGCGAACTTCTCTTCCTCATTGTCAGACGAACGCGACGCTGGTCCGCTTGTGGTTCTGGTCTCGCGACCCGATCAAAACATAATTCCATTATTGCGGTTTTGCGCTTCCATGATTGCGGCTTTTTGCGAACGATTTTTCAAAACAAATAACAGTAGTAATTAAAAAAAGACTGGCGAACGCGTGTGTGTCACTCAGCCTTCGTCGTTGGCCTCCGTTGGTCTATGACCATGGAAGTAAATCATAACGTCTACTCTGCTGGAACAAAAACAAAATAAGCACCGCCTGTGGCCGAACATGCCGATGCGCGAATGGCAGTCGCTGTCACACAGGTTGCACTTGTGGGTGGTCTCCGTGCTGCTGGATCTGTGACGGTTCTTCCTGCGGGTCCTTTTTTTATCTGCTGCAGCAGTCTGTCTTCGCCCAGCCTTAAAAAAAAAACAGCTCGCGAACTTCTCTGCATCAATTGGCTCACTGCATTCACAGCCTTGGTAGGCGGGTCCTTCTTGCTAGGTTTTCAGTCATTGGTTCTTCAAGGTTTCAGAAACCCAATTCAAGGCTCTTATTAGTCGAATGAGAGGTCAATCAGATGATCTAATCTGTTCGCGGCTGTGTCTGCAGTGGAAGAACGGAAATGCAGCTTCCGCTGCTCCATCGTGCGTCCTAGAGCGCACGAGGGCGCACGAGAGCGCCATCGTGCGCTCTGGGACGCAGAGACTTGCCTGCCCGCGGTACAATGGAGTGCAAAAGGTTAAAAAAAGAAGCCCAAAAACCCACAACGCACGACTGACAAGATTTACAAGCCACTTTAGAGAAAAGCAAGCCCAAAGTCACTTATAATAAGCAGACTTGGCAACTATGCTCCTGCCTGCTGCTCTTTATTGACGCTGGTGGTGGCAGAAACCTAAGTGAGTGCCACCACACCATGCCTCACAAATAAAAGTACAAGAACTATATAAACTATACAACAACTACCTCTTAATCCATTCCATCTATCCAACTGATCAAGACTGTGGAAGCTGAGAGTTACAGCAGTATAATTAAAGAGGAAAATGAGACAGAACCAGAAACTTTTAACACACTCCAAGGATGAGAAAGTTCTCAATTCTTTCTTTCTTCCAGGATCCATCAGAAAATAACAGAATCTACAGCACCCAGCTATGTGTCTATGAAGAGTGACAACTCCATGATGAAGCCTTTAGGTTTCAATGCAAAACAGAAATTAGACCATCAGGGGTAAGTGTCAAAAATCTGTTGGTCAGTAATTATATTTACATGATTCAGAATGATATTGACTAAAAACAAAGATAAATCTAAAACTAGTCATCAAACAAATCCTTTTTCTAAATCCATCAATCAATTTATCTGAGGTCCAGTTCAGTTTAAGTTATTTTTAGACCAGTTTTAATTTGATGGGACGTTGAGCTTCACAAGCTGATAAATAAAATATTGATATAAATATAAGACCCCCACAAAAAGAGTTATGACTGAAAAATGTTAATGCCAAATTATTAGCTCCTATGTGCTACTCATCCATCCATCCATCTTCTACCGCTTTTCCGGAGGTTCGGGTCGCGGAGGCAGCAGTTGAAGCAGAGAAGCCCAGACTTCCCTCTCCCCAGCCACCTACTCCAGCTCTTCAGAGAGGATACCAAGGCGTTCCCAGACCAGCTGGGAGACATAGTCTCTCCACCGAGTCCTGGGTCTGCCCAGGGGTCTCCTCCCAGTGGGACGTGCCCGAAACACCTCAAGTGGGAGGCGTCCAGGAGGCATCCTAATCAGATGCCCATACCACCTCAACTGACTCATTTCAATGTGGAGGAGCAGCGGTTCTACTCTGAGCCTCTCCAGGATGACTGAGCTCCTCACCCTGTCTCTGAGGGTGAGTCCAGCAATCCTACAGAGAAAGTTCATTTCAGCCGCTTGTATCCGCGATCTCGTTCTTTCGGTCATTACCCAAAGCTCGTGACCATAGGTGAGAGTAGGAACGTAGATTGACTGGTAAATCGACAGCTTTGCCTTAGAACTCAGCTCCCTCTTCACCACAACAGACCGGTACAACGTCCGCATCACTGCAGATGCTGCTCCGATACGTCTGTCAATCTCTCGCTCCATTCTCCCCTCACTCGTGAACAAGACCCCAAGATACTTAAACTCCTCCACTTGGGGCAGGAGCCTGTTCCCAACCCGGAGAGGACAATTCACCTTTTTCCGGCTGAGGACCATGGACTCGGACTTGGAGGTGCTGATTCTCATCCCAGCTGCTTCACACTCAGCAGCAAACCGTCCCAGCAAGAACTGTAGGTCATTGCTGGATGAAGCCAACAGGACAACATCATCTGCAAACAACAGAGATGAGATCCTGTGGTCACCAAGCATGACACCCTCCATTCCTTGGCTGTGCCTAGAAATCCTGTCCATAAAAATAATGAACAGGATCGGTGACAAAGGGCAGCCCTGGTGGAGTCCAGCTCTCACTGGGAATGAGTCCGACCGAGTGTTGGCAATACGAACCAAACTCTCACAACGGTCATACAGAGACCGAATAGCTTGTAACAACAAGCCCGATACCCCATACTCCTGAAGCACCCCCCACAAAAAACCATGAGGGACGCGGTCGAATGCCTTCTCTAAGTCCACAAAACACATGTAAACTGGTTGGGCAAACTCCTACGAACCCTCGAGAATTCTCGAGAGGGTAAAGAGCTGGTCCGATGTGCCGTGGCCAGGACGAAAACTACATTGCTCCTCCTGAAACCAAAGTTCAACCAACGGCAAGACTCTCTTCTCCAGTACCTTGGCATAGACCTTCCCAGGGAGGCTGAGGAGTGTGATCCCTCTAAAGTTGGAGCACACCCTCCGGTCCCCTTTTTTGAAGAGAGGAACCACCACCCCGGTTTGCCATGCCAAAGGCACTGCCCCCGAACTCCACGCAATGTTGCAGAGGCGTGTCAACCATGACAGCCCTACAACATCCAGGGCCTTGGGGTACTCAGGGCGAATCTCGTCCACCCCCGGGGCCCGGCCACCAAGGAGATTTTTAACCACCTTGGTGACCTCAGCCCCTGTGATAGGCGAGTCAACCCCCTCGTCCACAAGCCCTGCTTCCTCTGTGGAAGGCATATCAGCGGGATTGAGGAGATCCTCAAAGGATTCCTTCCACCGCCCGACAATATCCCCAGTCGAAGTCAACAGTGCCCCATCCACACCATACAGTGTGGACAGGGAGCTGCTTCCTCCTCTTGAGCTGCCGGACAGTTTGCCAGAATCTCTTCGAGGCCAACCGAAAGTCTTGCTCCATGGCCTCACCAAACTCCTCCCATACCCGGGTTTTTGCTTCAGCAACCACCCGAGCTGCACTCCGCTTGGCCTGCCAGTACACCTCAGCTGCTTCGGGAGTCCCACAAGCCAACCAAGCCTGGTAGGACTCCTTCTTCAACTTAATGGCCCCCCTCACCACTGGTGTCCACCACTTGGTTCGGGGGTTGCCACCACGAGATGCACCGACTACCTAGCGGCCGCAGCTCTGGGCTGCCGCTTCAACAATAGAGGTGGAGCACATGGCCCATTCAGACTCCATGTCTCCAGACTCCCTTGGAATGTGGTTGAAGTTCTTCTGGAGGTGGGAGTTGAAGATCTCCCGGACAGGGGCCTCAGCCAGACGTTCCCAGCACACCCTCACTATACGTTTGGGTCTACCAGGTCTGGATGGCATCCTCCCCGGCCAAAGGATCCAACTCACCACCAGGTGGTGATCAGTTGACAGCTCTGCACCTCTCTTTACCCGAGTGTCCAAGACATACAGTTGGGTAAAAAAGTATTTAATCAGCCACCAATTGTGCACGTTCTCCCACTTAAAAGATGAGAGAGATCTCCAATTTTCATCATAGGTATACCTCAACTATGAGAGATAAAATGAGAAAAAAAAATCCAGAAAATCACATTGTCTGATTTTTAAAGAATTTATTTGCAAATTATGGTGAAAAATAAGTATTTGTCTGATTTTTAAAGAATTTATTTGCAAATTATGGTGAAAAATAAGTATTTGGTCAAAAACAAAAGTTCATCTCAATACTTTGTTATATACCCTTTGTTGGCAATGACAGAGGTCAAACGTTTTCTGTAAGTCTTCACAAGGTTTTCACACACTGTTGCTGGTATTTTGGCCCATTCCTCCATGCAGATCTCCTCTAGACTAGAGCAGTGATGTTTTGGGGCTGTCGCTGGGCAACATGGACTTTCAACTCCCTCCAAAGATTTTCTATGGGGTTGAGATCTGGAGACTGGCTAGGCCACTCCAGGACCTTGAAATGCTTCCTACAAAGCCACTCCTTTGTTGCCCGGGCGGTGTGTTTGGGATCATTGTTATGCTGAAAGACCCAGCCACATTTCATCTTCAATGCCCTTGCTAATGGAAGGAGGTTTTCACTCAAAATCTCACGATACATGGCCCCATTCATTCTTTCCTTTACACGGATCAGTCGTCCTGGTCCCTTTGCAGAAAAACAGCCCCAAAGCACGATGTTTCCACCCCCATACTTCACAGTAGGTATAGTGTTCTTTCTCCTCCAAACACGACAAGTTGAGTTTTTACAATAAAGTTCTATTTTGGTTTCATCTGACCATTTGACATTCTACCAGTCCTCTTCTGGATCATCCAAATGCTCTCTAGCAAACTTCAGACGGGCCTGGACATGTACTGGCTTAAGCACGGGGACACGTCTGGCACTGCAGGATTTGAGTCCCTGGTGGCGTAGTGTGTTACTGATGGTAGCCTTTGTTACTTTGGTCCCAGCTCTCTGCAGGTCATTCACTAGGTCCCCCCATGTGGTTCTGGGATTTTTGCTCACCGTTCTCGTGATCATTTTGACCCCACGGGGTGAGATCTTGCGTGTAGCCCCAGATCGAGGGAGATTATCAGTGGTCTTGTATGTCTTCCATTTTCTAATAATTGCTCCCACAGCTGATTTTTTCACACCAAGCTGCTTACCTATTGCAGATTCAGTCTTCCCAGCCTGGTCAGGTCTACAGTTTTGTTTCTGGTGTCCTTTGACAGCTCTTTGGTCTTGGCCATAGTGGAGTTTGGAGTCTGACTGTTTGAGGTTGTGGACAGGTGTCTTTTATACTGATAATGAGTTTAAACAGGTGCCATTAATACAGGTAGCGAGTGGAGGACAGAGAAGCCTCTTAAAAAAGAAGTTACAGGTCTGTGAGAGCCAGAAATCTTGATTGTTTATAGGTGACCAAATACTTATTTTCCACCATAATTTGCAAATAAATTCTTTAAAAATCAGACAATGTGATTTTCTGGATTTTTTTTCTCATTTTGTCTCTCATAGTTGAGGTATACCTATGATGAAAATTGGAGACCTCTCTCATCTTTTAAGTGGGAGAACTTGCACAATTGGTGGCTGACTAAATACTTTTTTCCCCACTGTACGGTTGCAGGTCTGATGACACGATAACAAAATCGATCATCAACCTCTGATCTAGGGTCTACTGGTGCCAGGTGCACATATGGACACCCTTATGCTTGAACATGGTGTCCATTATGGACAAACTGTGATTAGCACAGAAGTCCAATAATTGAACACCACTCGGGTTCAGATCGGGCAGGCCGTTCCTCTCAATCACCCCCCTCCAGGTTTCACTGTCGTTGCCCCTCATGGATCGTCACCTTATTGTGGTGGGGGGTTTGCGTGCCCCAGTGATCCCAGGAGCTATGTTGTCCAGGGCAATTTGCCTCTGATAGGGTCACCCAAGACAAACTGGTCCTGGGTGAAGGGCTAGACTAAGAACGATCCAACAGACTCTCATGATAAATTCTAGATCAAGGATTCAGAGTACCCCGCCCGGTATGGGGTTACCGGGGCCCCACCCTGGAGCCAGGCCTGGGGGAGGGGCTCGATGGCTAACATCTGGTGGCCGGGTTTCCACCCATGGGACCCGGCCGGGCTTAGCCCGAAGGAGTTACATGGGTCCGTCCTCCAGTGGGCTCACCACCTGCAGGAGGGATCATGGGGGTCCGGTGCTACGTGGATCAGGTGGCGGTCAAAGGCAAAGACCTTGGCGGACTGATCCCAAGCTTTCTAAACTGGCTTTTGGTACATGGAATGTCACCTCTCTGGTGGGGAAGGAGCCTGAGCTGGTGTACGAGGTTGAGAGATACCAGCTAGATATAGTTGGCCTCACCTCAACACACAGCTCCAGTTCTGGAACCAGACTCCTGGAGAGGGGCTGGAGCTTGGCCTTTTTTCATGATAGCGAGATCAAACATCATATGTGTAACTCGTGGCAAAATTTAATCGGGATCAAAAGATAATTTTGCTCTTGCCACTCATTTAAATTGAGATTTTTTTATTTTATTTTTTTTCGATTTAAGGTTCCATATGCACTGATCTGTATATAAAAAAACCTGGATAGCTCACGATAGCGAGTACAGAGCTGAGTGGAGTCATGCAGGCCACTGATCTCTATAAAAAAAACTGGATGGATCACTGGCCACCAGAAGTGATCCCCCTGGCAGGCCACTTTTACCTCAATAACTTTCCCAAAAAGCAAGTCCAAATAAGCAACTACACGTTAAAAAAGAAGCCCAAAACCCACAACCCACGACTGACAAGATTTACAAGCGACTTTAGAGAAAAGCAAGCCCAAAGTCACTTATAATAAGCGGACTTGGCAACTATGCTCCTGCCTGCTGCTCTTTATTGGCGCTGGTGGTGGCGGAAACGGAAGTGAGTGCCACCACACCATGCCTCACAAATAAAAGTATAAAAACTATATAAACTATACAACAACTACCTCTTAATCCATTCCATCCATCCAACTGATCAAGACTGTGGAAGCAGAGAGTTACAGCAGTATAATTAAAGAGGAAAATGAGACAGAACCAGAAACTTTTAACACATTCCAAGGATGAGAAAGTTCTCAATTCTTTCTTTCTTCCAGGATCCATCAGAAAATAACAGAATCTACAGCACCCAGCTATGTGTCTATGAAGAGTGACAACTCCATGATGAAGCCTTTAGGTTTCAATGCAAAACAGAAATTAGACCATCAGGGGTAAGTGTCAAAAATCTGTGGGTCAGTAATTAAATTTACATGATTCAGAATGATATTGACTAAAAACAAAGATAAATCTAAAACTAGTCATCAAACAAATCCTTTTTCTAAATCCATCAATCAATTTATCTGAGGTCCAGTTCAGTTAAAGTTTTTTTAGACCAGTTTTAATTTGATGGGACGTTGAGCTTCACAAGCTGATAAAGAAAATATTGATATAAATATAAGATCCCCACAAAAAGAGTTATGACTGAAAAATGTTAATGCCAAATTATAGTAGCTCCTATTTGCTACTAATCCATCCATCCATCCATCTTCTACCGCTTTTCCGGAGGTTCGGGTCGCGGAGGCAGCAGTTGAAGCAGAGAAGCCCAGACTTCCCTCTCCCCAGCCACTTACTCCAGCTCTTCAGAGAGGATACCAAAGCGTTCCCAGACCAGCTGGGAGGCATAGTCTCTTCACCGAGTCCTGGGTCTGCCCCGGGGTCTCCTCCCAGTGGGGCATGCCCGAAACACCTCAAGTGGGAGGCGTCCAGGAGGCATCCTAATCAGATGCCCATACCACCTCAACTGACTCATTTCAATGTGGAGGAGCAGCGGTTCTACTCTGAGCCTCTCCAGGATGACTGAGCTCCTCACCCTATCTCTGAGGGTGAGTCCAGCAATCCTACAGAGAAAGCTCATTTCAGCCGCTTGTATCCGCGATCTCGTTCTTGTGGTCATTACCCAAAGCTCATGACCATAGGTGAGAGGAGGAACGTAGATTGACTGGTAAATCGACAGCTTTGCCTTGGAACTCAGCTCCTTCTCCACCACAACAGACCGGTACAACATCCGCATCACTGCAGATGCTGCTCCAATACGTCTGTCAATCTCTCGCTCCATTCTCCTCTCACTCGTGAACAAGACCCCAAGATACTTAAACTCCTCCACTTGGGGCAGGAGCCTGTTCCCAACCCGGAGAGGACAATCCACCTTTTTCCGGCTGAGGACCATGGACTCGGACTTGGAGGTGCTGATTCTCATCCCAGCTGCTTCACACTCAGCGGCAAACCGTCCCAGCAAGAACTGTAGGTCATTGCTGGATGAAGCCAACAGGACAACATCATCTGCAAACAACAGAGATGAGATCCTGTGGTCACCAAGCATGACACCCTCCATTCCTTGGCTGTGCCTAGAAATCCTGTCCATAAAAATAATGAACAGGATCGGTGACAAAGGGCAGCCCTGGTGGAGTCCAGCTCTCACTGGGAATGAGTCCGACCGAGTGTTGGCAATACGAACCAAACTCTCACAACGGTCATACAGAGACCGAATAGCTCGTAACAACAAGCCCGATACCCCATACTCCCGAAACACCCCCCACAAAAAACCATGAGGGACATGGACGAATGCCTTCTCTAAGTCCACAAAACACATGTAAACTGGTTGGGCAAACTCCTACGAACCCTCGAGAATTCTCGAGAGGATAAAGAGCTGGTCAATGTGCCATGGCCAGGACGAAAACCACATTGCTCCTCCTGAATCCGAGGTTCAACCAACGGCCAGACTCTCTTCTCCAGTACCTTGACATAGACCTTCCCAGGGAGGCTGAGGAGTGTGATCCCTCTAAAGTTGGAGCACACCCTCCGGTCCCCTTTTTTGAAGAGAGGAACCACCACCCCAGTTTGCCATGCCAAAGGCACTGCCCCCGAACTCCACGCAATGTTGCAGAGGCGTGTCAACCATGACAGCCCTACAACATCCAGGGCCTTGAGGTACTCAGGGCGAATCTCGTCCACCCCCGGGGCCCGGCCACCAAGGAGATTTTTAACCACCTTGGTGACCTCAGCCCCTGTGATAGGCGAGTCAACCCCCTCGTCCACAAGCCCTGCTTCCTCTGTGGAAGGCATATCAGTGGGATTGAGGAGATCCTCAAAGTATTCCTTCCACCGCCCGACAATATCCCCAGTCGAAGTCAACAGTGCCCCATCCACACCATACAGTGTGGACAGGGAGCTGCTTCCTCCTCCTGAGCTGCCGGACAGTTTGCCAGAATCTCTTCGAGGCCAACCGAAAGTCTTGCTCCATGGCCTCACCAAACTCCTCCCATACCCGGGTTTTTGCTTCAGCAACCACCCGAGCTGCACTCCGCTTGGCCTGCCGGTACACCTCAGCTGCTTCGGGAGTCCCACAAGCCAACCAAGCCTGGTAGGACTCCTTTTTCAGCTTAATGGCCCCCCTCACCACTGGTGTCCACCACTTGGTTCGGGGGCTGCCACCACGAGAAGCACCGACTACCTTGCGGCCACAGCTCTGGGCTGCTGCTTCAACAATAGAGGTGGAGCACATGGCCCATTCCGACTCCATGTCTCCAGACTCCCTCGGAATGTGGTTGAAGTTCTTCCGGAGGTGGGAGTTGAAGATCTCCCGGACAGGGGCCTCAGCCAGACGTTCCCAGCACACCCTCACTATACGTTTGGGTCTACCAGGTCTGGATGGCATCCTCCCCTGTCATCGGATCCAACTCACCACCAGGTGGTGATCAGTTGACAGCTCTGCACCTCTCTTTATCCGAGTGTCCAAGACATACGGTCGCAGGTCTGATGACACGATAACAAAATCGATCATCGACCTGTGATCTAGGGTGTACTGGTGCCAGGTGCACATATGGACACCCTTATGCTTGAACATTGTGTCCGTTATGGACAAACTGTGATTAGCACAGAAGTCCAATAACTGAACACCACTCGGGTTCAGATCAGGCAGGCCGTTCCTCTCAATCACCCCCCTCCAGGTTTCACTGTCGTTGCCCCTCATGGATCGTCACCTTATCGTGGTGGGGGGTTTGCGTGCCCCAGTGATCCCAGGAGCTATGTTGTCCAGGGCAATTTGCCTCTGATAGGGTCACCCAAGACAAACTGGTCCTGGGTGAAGGGCTAGACTAAGAACGATCCAACAGACTCTCATGATAAATTCTAGATCAAGGATTCAGAGTATCCCGCCCGGTATGGGGTTACCGGGGCCCCACCCTGGAGCCAGGCCTGGGGGAGGGGCTCGATGGCTAGCATCTGGTGGCCGGGTTTCCACCCATGGGACCCGGTCGGGCTTAGCCCGAAGGAGTTACATGCGTCCTCCCTCCAGTGGGCTCACCACCTGCAGGAGGGATCATGGGGGGTCAGGTGTTACGTGGATCAGGTGGCGGTCAAAGGCGAAGACCTTGGTGGACTGATCCCAAGCTTTCTAAACTGGCTTTTGGTACATGGAATGTCACCTCTCTGGTGGGGAAGGAGCCTGAGCTGGTGTACGAGGTTGAGAGATACCGGCTAGATATAGTTGGCCTCACCTCAACACACAGCTCCAGTTCCGGAACCAGTCTCCTGGAGAGGGGCTGGAGCTTGGCCTTTTCTCATGATAGCGAGATCAAACATCATATGTGTAACTCGTGGTAAAATTTGATCGGGATCAAAAGATAATTTTGCTCTTGCCATTCATTTAAATGGAGATTATTTTTTTTATTTTTTTTTTGATTTAAGGTTCCATATGCACTGATCTGTATATTAAAAAAACCTGGATAGCTCACGATAGCGAGTACAGAGCTGAGTGGAGTCATGCAGGCCACTGATCTCTATAAAAAAAACTGGATGGATCACTGGCCACCAGAAGTGATCCCCCTGGCAGGCCACTTTTACCTCAATAACTTTCCCAAAAAGCAAGTCCAAATAAGCAACTACACGTTAAAAAAGAAGCCCAAAACCCACAACCCACGACTGACAAGATTTACAAGCGACTTTAGAGAAAAGCAAGCCCAAAGTCACTTATAATAAGCGGACTTGGCAACTATGCTCCTGCCTGCTGCTCTTTATTGGCGCTGGTGGTGGCAGAAACGGAAGTGAGTGCCACCACAACATGCCTCACAAATAAAAGTACAAGAACTATATAAACTATACAACAACTACCTCTTAATCCATTCCATCCATCCAACTGATCAAGACTATGGAAGCCGAGAGTTATAGCAGTATAATTAAAGAGGAAAATGAGACAGAACCAGAAACTTCAACACATTCCAAGGATGAGAAAGTTCTCAATTCTTTCTTTCTTCCAGGATCCATCAGAAAATAACAGAATCTACAGCACCCAGCTATGTGTCTATGAAGAGTGACAACTCCATGATGAAGCCTTTAGGTTTCAATGCAAAACAGAAATTAGACCATCAGGGGTAAGTGTCAAAAATCTGTGGGTCAGTAATTAAATTTACATGATTCAGAATGATATTGACTAAAAACAAAGATAAATCTAAAACTAGTCATCAAACAAATCCTTTTTCTAAATCCATCAATCAATTTATCTGAGGTCCAGTTCAGTTAAAGTTTTTTTAGACCAGTTTTAATTTGATGGGACGTTGAGCTTCACAAGCTGATAAAGAAAATATTGATATAAATATAAGATCCCCACAAAAAGAGTTATGACTGAAAAATGTTAATGCCAAATTATAGTAGCTCCTATTTGCTACTAATCCATCCATCCATCCATCTTCTACCACTTTTCCGGAGGTTCGGGTCGCGGAGGCAGCAGTTGAAGCAGAGAAGCCCAGACTTCCCTCTCCCCAGCCACTTACTCCAGCTCTTCAGAGAGGATACCAAAGCGTTCCCAGACCAGCTGGGAGGCATAGTCTCTTCACCGAGTCCTGGGTCTGCCCCGGGGTCTCCTCCCAGTGGGGCATGCCCGAAACACCTCAAGTGGGAGGCGTCCAGGAGGCATCCTAATCAGATGCCCATACCACCTCAACTGACTCATTTCAATGTGGAGGAGCAGCGGTTCTACTCTGAGCCTCTCCAGGATGACTGAGCTCCTCACCCTATCTCTGAGGGTGAGTCCAGCAATCCTACAGAGAAAGCTCATTTCAGCTGCTTGTATCCGCGATCTCGTTCTTGTGGTCATTACCCAAAGCTCATGACCATAGGTGAGAGGAGGAACGTAGATTGACTGGTAAATCGACAGCTTTGCCTTGGAACTCAGCTCCTTCTCCACCACAACAGACCGGTACAACATCCGCATCACTGCAGATGCTGCTCCAATACGTCTGTCAATCTCTCGCTCCATTCTCCTCTCACTCGTGAACAAGACCCCAAGATACTTAAACTCCTCCACTTGGGGCAGGAGCCTGTTCCCAACCCGGAGAGGACAATCCACCTTTTTCCGGCTGAGGACCATGGACTCGGACTTGGAGGTGCTGATTCTCATCCCAGCTTCTTCACACTCAGCGGCAAACCATCCCAGCAAGAACTGTAGGTCATTGCTGGATGAAGCCAACAGGACAACATCATCTGCAAACAACAGAGATGAGATCCTGTGGTCACCAAGCATGACACCCTCCATTCCTTGGCTGTGCCTAGAAATCCTGTCCATAAAAATAATGAACAGGATCGGTGACAAAGGGCAGCCCTGGTGGAGTCCAGCTCTCACTGGGAATGAGTCCGACCGAGTGTTGGCAATACGAACCAAACTCTCACAATGGTCATACAGAGACCGAATAGCTCGTAACAACAAGCCCGATACCCCATACTCCCGAAACACCCCCCACAAAAAACCATGAGGGACATGGACGAATGCCTTCTCTAAGTCCACAAAACACATGTAAACTGGTTGGGCAAACTCCTACGAACCCTCGAGAATTCTCGAGAGGATAAAGAGCTGGTCAATGTGCCATGGCCAGGACGAAAACCACATTGCTCCTCCTGAATCCGAGGTTCGACCAACGGCCAGACTCTCTTCTCCAGTACCTTGACATAGACCTTCCCAGGGAGGCTGAGGAGTGTGATCCCTCTAAAGTTGGAGCACACCCTCCGGTCCCCTTTTTTGAAGAGAGGAACCACCACCCCGGTTTGCCATGCCAAAGGCACTGCCCCCGAACTCCACGCAATGTTGCAGAGGCGTGTCAACCATGACAGCCCTACAACATCCAGGGCCTTGAGGTACTCAGGGCGAATCTCGTCCACCCCCGGGGCCCGGCCACCAAGGAGATTTTTAACCACCTTGGTGACCTCAGCCCCTGTGATAGGCGAGTCAACCCCCTCGTCCACAAGCCCTGCTTCCTCTGTGGAAGGCATATCAGTGGGATTGAGGAGATCCTCAAAGTATTCCTTCCACCGCCCGACAATATCCCCAGTCGAAGTCAACAGTGCCCCATCCACACCATACAGTGTGGACAGGGAGCTGCTTCCTCCTCCTGAGCTGCCGGACAGTTTGCCAGAATCTCTTCGAGGCCAACCAAAAGTCTTGCTCCATGGCCTCACCAAACTCCTCCCATACCTGGGTTTTTGCTTCAGCAACCACCCGAGCTGCACTCCGCTTGGCCTGCCGGTACACCTCAGCTGCTTCGGGAGTCCCACAAGCCAACCAAGCCTGGTAGGACTCCTTTTTCAGCTTAATGGCCCCCCTCACCACTGGTGTCCACCACTTGGTTCGGGGGCTGCCACCACGAGAAGCACCGACTACCTTGCGGCCGCAGCTCTGGGCTGCTGCTTCAACAATAGAGGTGGAGCACATGGCCCATTCCGACTCCATGTCTCCAGACTCCCTCGGAATGTGGTTGAAGTTCTTCCGGAGGTGGGAGTTGAAGATCTCCCGGACAGGGGCCTCAGCCAGACGTTCCCAGCACACCCTCACTATACGTTTGGGTCTACCAGGTCTGGATGGCATCCTCCCCTGTCATCGGATCCAACTCACCACCAGGTGGTGATCAGTTGACAGCTCTGCACCTCTCTTTATCCGAGTGTCCAAGACATACGGTCGCAGGTCTGATGACACGATAACAAAATCGATCATCGACCTGTGATCTAGGGTGTACTGGTGCCAGGTGCACATATGGACACCCTTATGCTTGAACATGGTGTCCGTTATGGACAAACTGTGATTAGCACAGAAGTCCAATAACTGAACACCACTCGGGTTCAGATCAGGCAGGCCGTTCCTCTCAATCACCCCCCTCCAGGTTTCACTGTCGTTGCCCCTCATGGATCGTCACCTTATCGTGGTGGGGGGTTTGCGTGCCCCAGTGATCCCAGGAGCTATGTTGTCCAGGGCAATTTGCCTCTGATAGGGTCACCCAAGACAAACTGGTCCTGGGTGAAGGGCCAGACTAAGAACGATCCAACAGACTCTCATGATAAATTCTAGATCAAGGATTCAGAGTATCCCGCCCGGTATGGGGTTACCGGGGCCCCACCCTGGAGCCAGGCCTGGGGGAGGGGCTCGATGGCTAGCATCTGGTGGCCGGGTTTCCACCCATGGGACCCGGTCGGGCTTAGCCCGAAGGAGTTACATGCGTCCTCCCTCCAGTGGGCTCACCACCTGCAGGAGGGATCATGGGGGGTCAGGTGTTACGTGGATCAGGTGGCGGTCAAAGGCGAAGACCTTGGTGGACTGATCCCAAGCTTTCTAAACTGGCTTTTGGTACATGGAATGTCACCTCTCTGGTGGGGAAGGAGCCTGAGCTGGTGTACGAGGTTGAGAGATACCGGCTAGATATAGTTGGCCTCACCTCAACACACAGCTCCAGTTCCGGAACCAGTCTCCTGGAGAGGGGCTGGAGCTTGGCCTTTTCTCATGATAGCGAGATCAAACATCATATGTGTAACTCGTGGTAAAATTTGATCGGGATCAAAAGATAATTTTGCTCTTGCCATTCATTTAAATGGAGATTATTTTTTTTATTTTTTTTTTGATTTAAGGTTCCATATGCACTGATCTGTATATAAAAAAAACCTGGATAGCTCACGATAGCGAGTACAGAGCTGAGTGGAGTCATGCAGGCCACTGATCTCTATAAAAAAAACTGGATGGATCACTGGCCACCAGAAGTGATCCCCCTGGCAGGCCACTTTTACCTCAATAACTTTCCCAAAAAGCAAGTCCAAATAAGCAACTACACGTTAAAAAAGAAGCCCAAAACCCACAACCCATGGGACGTTGAGCTTCACAAGCTGATAAAGAAAATATTGATATAAATATAAGACCCCCACAAAAAGAGTTATGACTGAAAAATGTTAATGCCAAATTATAGTAGCTCCTATTTGCTACAATACAAATTTCAAACTGGAGTCAGTAGAAACAAACTTAAAATATTTGTGTGAGAAACCAAATCCCATGGCTGAAAATATTGGCACAACTGCATTTCTGGCAGTCAATGCATCAATCTTGACTCACAGATTGATCTTGTGGTGTCAATGTAATCCAAAGGTAAGAGCGCACACAAAAGTTCAAGACTTTACATTATTTTTGCAATGTGTGAACATAGCAGCCTACGAGCCTACATTAGGTCATAAAGGAAAATGGACGGCATTGTAGAAGAGCTTGGAATAACGAGGCGATGTGATTTATAAACCAAAGTTTATTATCAGCTTCGCTCCTCTAACAAGTCTCATCTAGTGCAGAAGCAGAATAAGAGGTCGAACACATTCAGACCTTCATACTTATACCTACACACAACAAAAGACATTGCATATCAAAGCTGACATCCCGCATTAACTTAATCCCCCCTCCTTTGTCTTCCGACTCCTCCACCTGCCCCTGGGTGGTCAGGGCGATCGATCTCCTCCATTGTCCTCTGTCTCCTCCATCTGGCCCTGGGAAGTCAGGGAGATCGATCTGGTCTCCACCGCTGCGACTCGTATGCTCTTTGATCTTCGCTGGCGGTCGAGACCTCTTGTCCTGTTCTGAGGCGTGAGGTCATTGCACATATGTAATCACTAAACCTTCTAATATGCTTATACATATGTAGGTATGGGATATATGATTAATATAAACCACAGCCCCCCCCCAAACGACTAAGAAAAGGACAATCAAAGTAAGTCCACAGTTTAAGATAATTTCTATGACATACTATACTGTTAAACCTCTTGACAAGGAAGAAATTTTCCAGCAGTCATGCTCCTGTAGAGAATTCAGTGGTAACCATAACAGTGTAGTAATATCACAAATCAGCCTTAAAACTGTCACGGCACAATCTGATAAAATAGTTAACAACTTTTGGTTAATTTGCATCAGTCCCTGTGCCGTCTGGATTTTAATCTTCTCCCGAATCTGCTGTGGGTCCGCTTTGGCGTCCTGGCGGGACCTTCCTGTAAGGAATCTGCAGCTTGGGGAGGAGAGTGGTTATTTGTTCCCTGCAGGGGGGTTGAGCCTTTTTTCTTGGGGGGTCTACCCTGCCGAGGTGCCCTCGCCACCCGTGCAGGTTCGTCTCTCAACAAGAAAGCAGCTTTAAGTCTGTCAATGCTGACTGTTTCTTTTCTGTCCACTAAATCAAGCACAAAATGCTTATCACCAGGTTTCAGCACTCTGAATGGTCCGTCGTATGGTGGACGGAGGGTTGATTTTAAAGCTTCATGCCTAACAAAAACAAACTCGGCGTTTTTTAAAGCTTGGGGGACGGAAACCCGTGGGAAAGAGTGATGTGCCGGTCCGGGGAGAGTGTCTGGTCCGTTACCGTCTAACGGCCTCAGGGTTGGAAGATGCCCGGGCTCTGGGTTCTCTGGTAAAAACTCACCTGGGAGTCTGAGAGGTTGTGCAAAAACTAATTCTGCTGGGGAGACGTCTAGATCCTCTTTAGGTGCAGCACGCAACCCCCAATAAAACCCAGGGAAGTTTATTTACCCAATTTGTATCCGTTAGTGAGGCCCTGAGGGCGGCCTTTAAAGATCTGTGAAAACGCTCGCATAACCCATTAGCCTGAGGGTGATAAGCGGTGGTGCGGTGAATTGTCGCCCCTAAGCTGCTGGCCATAGCTGACCAAAGCTCTGAGACAAATTGAGGCCCCCTATCGGACGTGATGTCCGATGGGACGCCGAAACATGCCACCCAGTTTGTCAAAAAAACGTGAGCGACTTCCGCCGCTGTGGTTGACGCCAGAGGGACCGCCTCAGGCCAGCGCGTAGTACGGTCTATCATTGTTAACAGGTGTGTGAAACCTTGAGAAGAAGGTAGTGGTCCTACGAGGTCAACATGAACGTGGTCGAACCTTCTAGCTGGGATTCGAAAAGGCTCTAGAGGGGCTTTTGTGTGTTTGTGTATTTTGGTGCGCTGACAAGACATGCAAGTTTTTGCCCATTCCTTTACATTTTTGCGCAGGCCGGGCCACAAAAACTTTTCGGCGACCATTTTAACCGAGGCGCGCACACCTGGGTGCGCGAGGGAGTGAATTGAGTCAAAAATACGGCGGCGCCATGCAGCTGGGACTACCGGGCGAGGTCGGCCGGTTGAGATGTCGCATATTGGGGGGGGTACACCGTCACGTAAACCCCTTTCCTCCAGCCTTAACCCTGTTGGTCCAGACAGGAGCGCGCGCACGTCCGCGTCACCGCTTTGCTCCTCTGCCATGGCTGCGTAATCTATCCCTACGTGAATTGGGGCCGCGTATGTGTCCGCGTTGGCGAAGAGTTCTGCGGCTGAGGTAGTATAATCTGTCTCCTCGTGCTCTGGCGATGTCACAGCGTGAGAGAGGCAGTCTGCTTCCACGTTAAGTTTGCCTGCCACATGTCGAATGTCTGTGGTGAACTCTGAAATCGCAGCTAGCTGTCTTTGTTGCCTGCCTGACCATGGTTCTGAAATTTTAGCCATCGCAAAAGTGAGCGGTTTGTGGTCTACAAAAGCCGTGAAACGCCGCCCTTCTAACCAGAACTGGAAGTGGCGGATGGATAAATGAAGCGCTAGCAGCTCCCTGTCAAAAGTGCTGTATTTGCGCTCGGTTTGGTTTAACGATTTGCTAAAAAATGCTAAAGGTTGCCAGGTTCCGCCAACGTGTTGTTCCACAACTGCCCCTATGGCTAGGTCTGAAGCGTCTGTGGTTAGCGCTATGCGGGCCAAGGGATCAGGGTGAACCAACAATGTGGCGTTCGCTAGAGCACTTTTTACTTCCGCGAAGGCGCGTTCGCGCTCCGGGGTCCATTCGACCACGTTGGAAGGCTTTTGTTTTCTGAGCGCGGCATACAGGGGCTGCATGAGTTGAGCTGCACGGGGGAGGAAACGGTTGTAAAAATTAACCATTCCCAAAAATTCTTGTAGCGATTTGACTGTTTGTGGCTGTGGAAAATTTTTTACCGCGCGAACTTTGTCTGGCAATGGGACTGCCCCCTTCGGTGAAACTCTGTGTCCCAAAAAATCAATTTGTGACACGCCGAATTTGCATTTGGCTGGATTGATTATTAACCCGTGCTCTTCTAGTCTCTGAAAAACCGTAGTGAGGTGTTGTTCGTGTTCTTCCTCCGACGAGCTGGCTACCAGCATATCGTCGAGGTAGACGAACACAAAGGGGAGATCGCGTAATACCGCGTCCATCATCCGCTGAAAGGTTTGAGCAGCGCCTTTGAGGCCAAACGGCATCCGCAAAAATTCAAAAAGACCGAAGGGGGTTATTACAACCGTTTTAGGAATGTCTTCCGCTCGAACGGGGACTTGGTGATAGCCGCGGACCAGGTCTATTTTAGAAAAAATGCACGCACCCGCCAGATGTAGTGAAAAATCTTGGATGTGAGGAATTGGGTAGCGGTCATGCGCTGTCGCATTGTTTAATCTGCGGTAATCGCCGCATGGTCTCCAAGAACCGTCGGTTTTCGGGACCATGTGGAGTGGCGATGCCCAGGGGCTTTTCGAGCGTCTGATAATGCCTAATTTTTCCAGGGTGGTAAACTCGTCCGGTGCTATGGCGAGCTTGGTCGCATCTAAGCGCCGAGCTTTGGCAAACACGGGTGGGCCCGTTGTGGGGATGAAGTGTTCAACCCCGTGCTTAGCTACTGTTGCTGAAAATTTTGGAACTGTGAGTGCTGGAAATTGGGTGAGGAGTTGGTCAAACTTACCTCCTGCTGTTGTGACGTTGGCCTGCACGGGTGGTGGAGAGACTCAAGCTGAGCAGGGGATGGAAGAAAATGACAGTGCATTAACCAAGCGCCTATTTGCTAGATCGACTAACAACCCATGTGCACACAAAAAATCAGCGGCCAACAAGTTAAAACTCACCGCCGCTACAATAAATGTCCATCTATAGTTGCGGCCATGAATGCAAAGAGGCAGGCTCCTTTCACCGTAAGTGTCGATGATGGAGCCATTGGCTGCCATCGCCCCATTACCCCGGGGACCCATGGCCCGGTCTGCGTGGGAAGGGGTGATAAAACTCAGTTGAGCTCCGGTGTCAATCAGGAGCTGTCTGCCGGTGTGTCCGTCGGTCACATAGAGAAGCTTATTTTTTTCGCCGAGAACCGCAGCCGTTAACGGTTCTCGGCTTTGGCGTTTCCCGAACTTTTGAACTTGCAGGGGGGAACGCATTTGTACGCCTTCTCGGCGAAACGGTGGTGGTAATAACAGATGTCATTCCGCCTGCTGCGTCTTGGTCGTGTTGCCGCCATGGTGGGTGGGCTCTGCTCGGTTGTCTGTGGTTCTCCGTTGCACTGGGCATCCGTGCTGAGATCTGCGGATGCTGCTGTGGCCATCTGTTCGCTGCAGGCGTTGATGAGTCGCTGCGCTTCGCGGGCCAGCGCGCGGAAGTCTTGCTGGGTGCTGCACCGCATGTTGACAAGCGTCCCTCTCATGTGTGGCGGCAGAGTACTGAGGAAGATATGTGGGAAGAGGAAGTTGTCGTTGTCCTCTTCCTTGAGCTGCAGCATGTCCTCCATGAGGGCCTTGGGTCTGCATCCTCTGTGGCCGTAGATCGCCAGGATCTTCTCTGCTCTCCTCAGCTGAGGGGATGAAATTCTCGACGATGGTCGCCTTAAGTTCTCTATATTTGTCATGGGCAGGCGGCCGCTGGATTATGCTCCGCGCACATCTTGAAGTGGCAGCGTCGAGTTTGGCGACGATGTGATAAAATTTTGTGTCGTCTGCCGTTATGCCCGCCAGTGCAAACTGAGCCTCAGCTTGCTGGAACCACGAGCTCGGGTCTTCTTGCCAGAAGTCTGGCAGCTTGACGGTGACGGCGCTTGTGTGGGCCGTCCCTGATGTGTCCGCCGGGTGAGAGCGCCTTCCTTCGGCTCTCACGGCGGGGCTGGTGCTCGGTTGAGCCCTCTCTGTAGCTTCTGCCGTGGGGGAACGTCGTCCATCTGTTCCCCTGTCTGCATGGGCACCGGCGCTTGCCTGGGTCGCCTCCGATGAGTCAATCGCGGGAGAACGCCTCTGTTCCATCCTCGCGTCAGGGTCACCAGTGTAGAAAAGCTTGGAATAACGAGGCGATGTGATTTATAAACCAAAGTTTATTATCAGCTTCGCTCCTCTAACAAGTCTCATCTAGTGCAGAAGCAGAATAAGAGGTCGAACACATTCAGACCTTCATACTTATACCTACACACAACAAAAGACATTGCATATCAAAGCTGACATCCCGCATTAACTTAATCCCCCCTCCTTTGTCTTCCGACTCCTCCACCTGACCCTAGGAGGTCAGGGCGATCGATCTCCTCCATTGTCCTCTGTCTCCTCCACCTGGCCCTGGGAAGTCAGGGAGATCGATCTGGTCTCCACCGCTGCGACTCGTATGCTCTTTGATCTTCGCTGGCGGTCGAGACCTCTTGTCCTGTTCTGAGGCGTGAGGTCATTGCACATATGTAATCACTAAACCTTCTAATATGCTTATACATATGTAGGTATGGGATATATGATTAATATAAACCACAGGCATGACATTTATACCCTGAATCATCAACTGACATGCTGTAATTGTCACATGACATTTCACATTTCTAAGGTCACATACCCAAACATAGACAGGAAAAAAATAGGCATCACCCTTTATTATAATTACAGATTTTCTTGTATAAATCAGAGAAATAATGCCAGATCTGAAACACTCCAGACATAGCACACCCTTTGGACGAAAAACTAAAATCAGTCGGTTACTTTAACAATCACTGAGTTTCTTACGCCTCTCCACTGTAAGGACTGCTCTTGTTTTGGCAACTGTTCCAGATCTCTCAAATTTGAAGCGTTCCTTCCATCTTTTATAAATTTGTAACTTTTTTCTTGTGAATTTGTTTTCATTTTTAACTCCATTCTTTCCTTCTTTCAGGACCCATCAGAAAATAAGAGATTCTCCTCCACCCAGCTGTGTGTCCATGAAGAGTGATAAATCCATGATGGAGCCTTTAGGTTTCAAAGGAAAACAGAAATTAGACCATCAGGGGTAATTGGGGAAAAAAGATGGACTACTCTTCTTTTGCCAGCTGCTCCAGGTCTCTCAGACATGAAGGGTTCCTACTCCTGATTGCTATTCTGACGTGTCTGCACAGGATGAACATTGGGGATTTGGGGCTGCTCTCCCACTTAAGGCATTTGATGTCCTATGTGTCCATGGCATGAAATTTGAAGATTACAAAATCAGAGGTCATGGGTCTCACAGCTGGACAACGACCCAAATCTTACTTCAAACCAAGACAAAACCAGCAATGAATTCAGATCTAAATGCTACAGAAAACATGGGGAAAAACAAAACAAAAACAACTTTCAAATCTGAGAAATCTGGAATAAGAGGCAAAAGGGGAGTGGTAAAAAACTGTAGTACATAGAAATACATTGCTATGGAGACTGATAGTTAGATATTTATTAAAGAGCATGCAATCAAATCTTAAGGTGAAAGTACTTGTCCTGTATTATATTAGTGCAACAAGAACAGCAACAACAAAAACAGAATATCATGATTTAAAACTTACCAGTGGATCTCTGTGAATTACAATATTGTGAAAAAAAGTCCATTTTTTGCAGTATGCATTATCAACAGTGAAACATTTTTATTTCATTTTGATAGGCTCCAGCCCCCCCGCGACCCGAAAGGATCAAGCGGAAGAAGATGAAAGAATGATTATAGTTACAGTTTTTGGATTTAAATGATAAATCAGGATATTCTAATTCTCTGAAATACAGCAGTATTTCAAAAAGCTGTAAGCCATAATTATCAAAATTAAAGCAAAAATTGGCTTGAAATATTTCACTCCATGAATAATGTATATAGAATATATTTTGGTTTATCTTTTTGAATGAGTGGTATCACTTTAATTGCGAGTAAATGAGATTAATAGTCAATTTCATCAAGGTGCTTTAATCACTTCATGCATTTAACGCGATTAATGCACCTTGATATGATTAATTGCAATTAATCACATTTAATCGCAATTTAAGTGGCACCATTGTTGGTGTTTTAATCGCAATGAAAGCGACACCCCACTCGAAACATATCAGTGTCTCACAAGCTGTGACTGAAGTTTTAATTGCGATTACAGTGACACCACTAAAATGAAGAAGTATTTCATCATAATGTAATTTACTGAGATGCGCTAGCAGCAAAATGAGCTGATTTACCATTATTGACTGTGTAGCCCCAACTGGATGTCATTAACTTTTTTGCTTTGACTCCAATCGACTCCATAAGTCTGTCATAACAATATATTTTTTAAATGTTTGTATTCTCATCAGAGGTCACCAACAGAGCTCAAAGGTTTCCAAACATCGGTCGATCGTGCAATATAAACGAGACATAGCATCAAAACTACAGGTATGTAAATGCTACAAATACACAAACTAGTGGTTATACTAACATAATGAGTTAGATAAGTCTCACGTGTAAATCTGTAATTTTGCTTTTGCAGAAAATTTGATGTATATTTTTGTGAGACGTTGCAAATCTATGACCACATTTCATCAGAGAATGTTTGACCCGGGTCTTTTCCCCAGACCTTTCTTAGACAGTCAAAATATGAGGAGGACACAGCCAGTAACAGAGTAAATATTAGAGATTCTCCCTTTTGGGTTCCTGGGGATAATATCCATTACTCAGCTCTAAATGTACTGTCTACAAAGGCAAAATGCAGTAACTGCATTAATGGTGAAACTAAGTATGATGCCTTTAAATGCTTTTGACTTGCCAGCCAACAATTTTATAGGTAAATTGCCAGTAACACATTCTGCTTTAGGGCACGTAGACAGATGATAACACATACATCACAAACCAAATATGCAGCTACTATGTTCTGCTATTGTAGGGCAGAGTATAGTTTCCTTACTTACTGTACTATATTCTGAACTGGATTGGTGGCCTAGTTGGTAGAGCATCCACCCCACAACCGGAAGGTCATGGGTTCAAATCCTGGCTGGGTCATACCAAAGACTATATGAAAATGGTACTTTCTGCCTTCTAGCTTGGTGCTCAGCATAATAGGAAAGTTAATGCACAGAGCTATCAGAGAACTGACCCCCCCCACTGTAGCTTTCACTACTCACAGTAGCTGTGTGGCCTAGGGACAGAGATAGGTGCCGCCCCATACACCACCTGGTGTCCCACAGCCTGTGGAAGGGACTGACTTCTCTGTATTCCTGAAATGTTTTAAGTAGAGAATTAAAAAAAAAACCAACTGTATCAACTGAATGACATTTACTGTGTTTCAAATAAGTTAAAAAGCACCTTCAGAAACAAATTTGTGATATTCTAAATACCTTTTTCTTTCCAAGTCAAAAGTCCAATATTTGAAGCAGAGGTGGGGATATCAGAATTTGGCACAAAAGGAGACAGCAGTGTGATGTTTTCTAACATCCCCTTACCAGGAGAGTATTAAATAGCACAAAATGCTCTGATGTAGAAAGAATTTTCCACTTTTTAATGATAAAATGGTAAAATGGTAAATGGCATTCACTTATATAGCGCTTTTATTCTCATCTCTTGATGACCAAAGCGCTTTACAGATCCTGCAATCCACCCATTCACACACTGATGGTGGCATGCTGCCTAACATGGCGTTTCCAGACCCACCAGGAGCAATTGGGGTAAAGTGTCTTGCCCAGGGACACAACGGCAGGATATCTGGGGAGAGCGGGATTTGAACCGCCAACCATGTGGTTATTGGACAACCTGCTCTACCTCCTGAGCCACTACCGTCCCTAAAAGGAAGAGAGAATAGTTTTTTCTTTGATTTTTTTGCTTGCCAGCATGCCCACGATCGGTTTAAACTGGGCTATTTTATGGGTCCCATTTGGGTTTGTCCGCAGATTCCATATTGGCCCCAACTGTGTTTGCCCACATGTACTTTGTGTGTGGTACAGGTAAGCAGGTGATCTGTTACCTGCTTTCAACCCATCTGGGCCCTGATGTGTCTGGAAATGAGGGACAGTGGTGGTGGTCGCTGTGCTGAACAGTAGCTTTATTAAAGACACTGTTAACAGCATGTGTTACATACAGAACAATAGCTATGCTAACCGACAGGGAGTACAGGCTGGTGTTGGCATAGAGGCGGAGCACCAAAGAGGCCGTCTCCCACCGTCAGTCCCCTAATATAGGCACAGCCTGATGACATCATCCATGCCTGTGCCTTCACGTCCATGCTGCCTGTTGTTAATATGGGGAAATCTAACAGGCTCCACATGGGTTTAATATGGGCGAGTGGGTTTCAATAATATTTGTGTCTTAAGCAAAATTATGCAAAAAAGTCAAAAATTTATGAGAACAAAATGTGAAAATTTATAAGAAAAGAGTGACAAATTTGCAAAAACAAATAGTAGCAAATTTATGAAAAAAAGTCACAAATTTATGAGAAAAAAAGTTAAAATTTAGCAGAAAAAAGTTGGAAATTTAAAACTAAAAATTGTAAAATTGAAAAGTTTCAAACTTATGAGGAAAAACTAAGTTTACAGCAGAAAAATAAAATTTTTGAGAAAGTTCCAAATTTACAAGAACAATGTTGCAAATTTATGGGAAAAACTCACAAATTTACAAGAAAATAGCAAATTTACAAGGAAAAAAATGTAACAAATTTACGAGAAAAAGTTTCAAGATTACAGTAAAAAAGTGGCAAATTTATGAGAAAGTTCCAAAATTACAAGAAAAAGTTAGTAAATTTGCAAGAAGAAAGTCACAATTGTACAAGGAAAAGTAACAAATTTGAGAAATTTTCAAAAATTTATCAAATCAGGGTCGGGGGGAGTCACAGATTTACAAGAAAATAAGTTGAAAATCCATATGAGCAAACACCGATGGGACCAACATGGAACTCGTGGACAAGCCCACTTGGGACTCATAAGACAGCCCAGTTTAAATCTACTGTGGGACCCACAAGGACATGCTGGTTGGGTTGGGACAACAATAGAATTTCACTAATCTTGCCAGTAAATTTTAATGAATAACCAAAAATGTTTCTCGTTCAACAATTAACTATGCGTCCAATGGGAAGTTTGATAGCAAGGTAACTCTAAAAGTTCTCTATGAAGCGAGTTACAAACCTAAAGCACAATGGGACTGACATAACATTACACAGTTAATGAATCCAAATGGCAGAGAAAAAAAATGTCTAGAGTAGGAATTATGGGGAAGTTGGCTAAAATTATTACAAGAGCACTCTGAGGTGAGTGCAATATCCCCCATCTCTATTTTCTTTGAAGGTCCCAATATCTTACAGAGGTAGTTCTTATGGCTGTGTAGTGGTGCATGTACATGTTGGACATAAGATGTGATTTAGCTAGTGGTACGTGTATATGTGGGACACATGCATATTTGATTTAACCTCACGATGAAGGAGAGCCGGAGCCCCTGTGGAGGACAGAGAGAGAAGACATTGGTGTGGACAGAAGACTTCCTGACCTCTGAGGCTCGAACATAGGTGTGAACAGAAGGCTTCCTGACCTCTGAGGCTCAGAGGAGAGAGGGGGGGAGTTATGTAAATAAAAGGTTGATGTAGGTGAATAAAGGGAGATTCTTTGATGTGAGAGTGACCTCCCCTGCGAGGGAGATTCTTTGATGTGAGAATGTTTAAAGGTGAGGACTTTGGTGTGTGTCCTCCTCTTTGTTCTCTGCTCAAGAATGAGAGCAGACTGAGGGAATGATTGCTAGAAATAAACTTGAATTAAATGCAATTCAGTTTCGTTATTCAAGGCTCCCCACATTGGTGACTAACGACGTTGAGAATGACCGGAGAAGGTCTCAGGGTCCCGGACTCACAGAGTTCGGAGCGGGCGAACGCAGTGGCCGTCAAGCTGCCGGATTTCTGGCAGGATAACCCACGGTCGTGGTTCCTGCAAGCGGAGTCGCAGTTCGCCCTCGCAGGAGTAACGGTGGATGACACTAAATTCCACCATGTCATCGCTAAACTGGATAACAGCACAGCTCAGTGTGTGCAGAGTTTGGCGGAGCAGCCACCCGTGACCGGCAGGTACGACAAGCTGAAATCCACCCTCATTAAGTTTTTCACCCCCTCGGCCGAAGTGAGGGCGAGGAGGATCCTGTTTTTGCTAGACCAGGGAGGACACAGGCCGAGCGCCCTGATGGAGGAGATGATACAGCTGAGAGGGTTGGACAACGATGATTTCCTTTTCCAGTTCATCTTCCTCTCCACCCTCCCGACGCATGCGAGAAGCACGCTGGCCAGCAAGAAGTGTCACACCCTGGAGGAGTTCCGGGAGCTGGCCCAGGAAGCAGATGGGATTCTGGACGCCTGCGGCGGGCAAGCAACCGCAGCGGCGACCCACGACAGCGGGGAGCCAGAGGCGGCAGACCCAGGCTGGCCAACGACGGCGGCAGCACGGCCGCGACGAGGTGGAGCCATTGGTCCGGTGGCAGAGGCGCGGCCCCGACACAGCGGAGGAGAGGATCTCTGCTTTTACCATCGGAGATTCGCTGAGAGGGCACGCAGGTGTGTGCCGCCCTGCAACTTCAGGAGTTCGGGAAACGGCAAGACTGGGGGTCGCTAGCAGCTTCGACTCTCGGTGAAGGCAACAAGCTGCTCTACATCACAGATGCGCGCTCCGGACGAGAGTTCCTCATAGACACCGGAGCCCAAGTGAGCTTCATCACCCCAACATACGCGGACCGGGTGGCTGGACCCCACGGTAGCGGAGCTACGGCGGCAAATGGCTCGAGCATCAACACCTACGGGAAAAGGACCTTGCCTTTATGCTTACATGGCCGCACATATGAATGGACTTTTGTAATAGCGGCGATGAGTTTCAACATGTTGGGCGCGGATTTCTTGTGCTCACACAATTTGTTAGTTGATCTTGCTAATAGACGGCTGGTAAATGCACTCTCTTTTTACTCTCTCCCCTGTTCAGCTTGAGTGTCCCCGCCACCAGTACAGACCCACGTCGCTACAGCAGGTGGTAAGTTTCACACACTCCTCACCCAATTTCCAGCGCTCACTGTGCCCACTTTTTCAGCGACAGTCGCGAAGCACGGGGTGAAACACTTTATCCCCACATCTGGTCCTCCTGTGTTTGCAAAAGCTCGGCGCTTGGATGCAGTTAAGCTCGCCATTGCGCGCGAGGAGTTTGCCAGCCTGGAGAGGCTGGGCATCGTTCGTAGGTCAAAAAGCCCGTGGGCTTCGCCGCTGCACATGGTCCCGAAAGCCGATGGCTCCTGGAGACCGTGTGGTGATTACCGCAGGTTAAACAATGCTACGGCGCACGATCGTTATCCCATCCCGCACATTCAGGATTTTTCGGTGCACCTGGCGGAGGCGCGCATTTTTTCAAAGATTGATCTGGTTCGCGGCTATCACCAAGTCCCAGTCCAACCGGAGGACGTTCCTAAAACAGCGGTAATAACCCCATTCGGACTTTTCGAATCTTTACGCATGCCGTTTGGTCTCAAAGGGGCGGCGCAAACGTTTCAGCGGATGATGGATGCCGTGTTACGCGATCTCCCTTTCGTGTTTGTGTACCTCGACGACATTTTGGTCGCGAGTACTTCGGAGGACGAACACGAAACGCACCTCACAGCAGTTTTTAGGAGGCTGGGAGAGCACGGCTTAATAGTGAACCCAGCCAAGTGCCAGTTCGGCGTCGAGCGGATCGATTTTTTGGGTCACCGCGTCTCCCCAGAGGGAGCGGTTCCGTTACCAGATAAAGTACGTGCGGTAGCGGATTTTCCACGGCCACAAACGGTCAAATCACTGCAGGAATTCTTGGGGATGGTGAATTTTTATAACCGATTCCTGCCCCACGCAGCTCAAATCATGCAACCGTTATATGCCGCGCTCAAAAAGCAAAAACCAACCCAGACGGTCGAATGGTCCCCGGAGCGGGAGCGCGTGTTCACAGAGGTTAAAAAAGCCTTGGCTGACGCTGCGCTCCTGGCCCACCCAGACCCGGCAGCACCCGGCAGTGGTTAGCACTGCGGCAGCACAGTTTACCCTTGGACGGGGGATTGTGGGGATCGTGGGATCGTGGGTTCGATCCCAGCCCCCGACCAACAGTGATCTGTGTGGAGTTTGCATGTTCTCCCCGTGTTGCGTGGGTTTACTCCGGGATTTCTCCGGTTTCCTCCCACATGCCAAAAACATGCATGTTAGGTTAATTGGCTGTTCTAAATTGTCCCTAGATATCTGTTTCTTATAGGCCCTTAGAATAGAGGGTTAGTATTAATGAAAGCGCTTTGAGTGGTCTTTGTGACTAGAAAAGCGCTATATAAGTGCAGGTTAGTTAGTTAGTTAGTTAGTAGTATCGCGCTGACGACAGACGCTTCAGATTTAGCCATAGGGGCCGTTATTGAGCAACAGGTCGCCGGGGTTTGGCAGCCGTTGGCTTTCTTTAGCAAATCCTTAAGCGCGGCTGAGCGAAAATACAGCACGTTCGACAGAGAACTTTTGGCGCTGCATTTGGCTATTCGTCATTTCCAGTTCTGGCTGGAAGGACGGTGCTTCACCGCTTATGTGGACCACAAGCCGCTCACATACGCCATGGCCAAAATTTCAGATCCGTGGTCAGGCAGGCAGCAGAGGCAGCTGGCTGCGATCTCGGAATTTACCACTGACATTAGGCATGTTGCGGGCAAATTCAATGTAGTAGCAGATTGTCTCTCGCGCGCGTTCACGACTCCACCACGCACAGAGGCAGAACGGGCCACCGTGACCGTGCCGCAGGGGAGCGGCACGGTAGCGCGTGCAGCCCCGGTGCACGTGGGTATAGATTACGCAGCCATGGCAGCGGACCAGGAGGCGGACGAGGACGTGCGCGCGCTCCAGTCTGGACCAACAGGGTTAAGGCTGGAGAGCAAGTGTTTACAAACCGGTATGCCCCCCCTGATCTGCGACGTGTCGACGGGGCGCCCGCGTCCGGTGGTTCCGGCCACGTGGCGCCGCCGTGTTTTTGACTCTGTTCACTCACTGGCGCACCCGGGGGTGCGCGCGTCGGTGAAAATGGTAGCGGAAAAGTTTGTTTGGCCGTGCCTGCGCAAGCACGTGAAGGAATGGGCAAAAGCCTGCATGTCCTGTCAACGGGCCAAAATTCACAAGCACACAAGAGCCCCGTTGGAACCGTTTTGCATTCCAGCCAGAAGGTTCGACCATGTGCACGTCGATCTTGTGGGCCCCCTACCGGCATCACAGGGGTTCACGCATCTTTTGACAATGGTGGACCGGACCACACGTTGGCCGGAAGTGGTCCCGCTTGCGACGACCACGGCCGCGGAGGTGGCTCGCGTTTTTTTAACGGCTTGGGTGGCGCGCTTCGGGGTTCCGTCGGACATTACGTCCGATAGAGGACCTCAATTCATCTCTGAGCTGTGGTCAGCGATGGCCAACGGCTTGGGAGCCAAAATTCACCGCACTACGGCTTACCACCCTCAGGCTAATGGTTTATGCGAGCGTTTTCATAGGTCTTTGAAGGCAGCACTCAGAGCGTCACTCACGGATGCAGATTGGGTAAATAAACTACCATGGGTTTTATTGGGGTTGCGTTCTGCACCCAAAGAGGACTTAGACGCCTCCCCAGCGGAGCTGGTATTCGCACAAACTCTTAGGCTGCCAGGCGAGTTTTTACCAGAGCACCCGGAGCCTCCACCTCTCTCTGCTCTTGGACCGTTAGTTGGCACGGGAGCAGACACGCTTCCGGGTCCGGTTCATCACGCTTTTCCACGAGTTTTCGTCCCCAGGGCTTTGAAAAATGCCGATTTCGTTTTTGTCAGGCGCGAAGCCCTAAAAGCAACACTCAAACCACCTTACGAAGGGCCATTTCGAGTGCTGGAGGCGGGTGATAAGCAATTTGTGCTAGATTTTGGAGACAGAAAAGAGACAGTCAGTATTGACAGACTAAAACCTGCTTTTGTCATGAAGGACGGGTCTGTGCCGGTCGCTGTGGTGCCTCGACGAGGCAGGCCCCCACAGGGGGCAAATAATCACTCTCTCCCTCAGTCAACAGAGCCGGAGCAGGAAGGCGCCCCAGGCAAGGCGGGGCCAACTCACAGCAGATTCGGCAGACGGTTGAAGCCAAGGCGGCGCACAGACTGAATGTTGGTGTTGATTATACAGTAGTCAGTAAGATGTTATTGAATTTTAGGGAATAGTCCGTTCTTCATCGTTTGGGGGGGGGGGTTATATGGCTGTGTAGTGGTGCATGTACATGTTGGACATAAGATGTGATTTAGCTAGTGGTACGTGTATATGTGGGACACATGCATATTTGATTTAACCTCACGATGAAGGAGAGCCGGAGCCCCTGTGGAGGACAGAGAGAGAAGACATTGGTGTGGACAGAAGGCTTCCTGACCTCTGAGGCTCGAGAGGAGAAAGGGGGGGAGTTATGTAAATAAAAGGTTGATGTAGGTGAATAAAGGGAGATTCTTTGATGTGAGAGTGACCTCCCCTGCGAGGGAGATTCTTTGATGTGAGAATGTTTAAAGGTGAGGACTTTGGTGTGTGTCCTCCTCTTTGTTCTCTGCTCAAGAATGAGAGCAGACTGTGGGAATGATTGCTTGAAATAAACTTGAATTAAATGCAATTCAGTTTCGTTATTCAAGGCTCCCCACAGTTCTCAACTTTTCCATGTGCATCATCAGTGTATATCAAACCCTGATACCAAGTTTCAAAACATCTGGAACAAGACCATCAGTGATGGAGTAGCTCATTCCGGCCTTATGAATCACCCCAAGAGTGCGCAGATCTCCTGATCATTGACCTTGACCTTAAGCACAACCTAGATGCAGACCCATCTACGATGTGCTTAAGGTCACTGTCAGTGGTCTAGGAGGAGTAATGTTTTCATGAATTCACAAATGCTCAGATCTCCTGAGCTTTGACAATGACCTTGACCTCAACCTGGATACAGACCTACCTGAGGGTCATTGTGAGTGAGTTTGGTGAGAATCAAGGTAATTGCCTAGGAGGAGCAGCAATTTTTCATGAAATCACATACGAGGGGGGACTGAAAAGTTCATAGGCTGACCATGATGCAGTGGTCAAATTTGAGCAAATGTGGTTTATTAACATTGGTGTTGCAGCGCTTGGATCCCTGCGGTAGAAGCTCTCTTCTTGACACTCAAAGACATAACTCCTTCTTAGTCAGCCTATAAATTTTCAGCCCCCCCCTCGTAAGCAGTGTTGGGCAAGTTACTAAAAAATAGTAACTAGTTACAGTTACTAGTTACTTCTTTTCAAAAGTAACTGAGTTACTTTTGAGTCACTGCATGATTAAAGTAACTACTTACTTGGAAAAGTAACTTTCATGTTACTTTTAAATGCATACTTAAATCATCTTGCACACACAGCAAGATCAAGGGCCCCTTGTTCTCATCAGAAAAAAAGAAAAAGAAAACTGATGAGAAAAAAGTCTCATCTTACAGAGAAAAAATGTCTCAGATTTACACAAACTATTGTAATCAGTAGAAAGTCAGAAATTTACTTGAAATAAAGCTGTGAATTCACAGAGAAAATTTTGGACCCCCTGGTGAACTGTTTTTGGTGCACGAGCCATATGTTTGACACCCCTTGACTAGCCCATTAAAAATGCATATTTAGATTTACTTCCATGAAATAGTTGCATATCTCAACAGCATGTAAATGAATGAGATAAAATAAAATAGAAAGCACAGATAAATGAAAGGTCACCGCTTAGAAAAAGCTGTTCTTTACTGCAACAAATCAGTCACTTTTTCTCTGTGTGTAAGAAAACTTTAAATGCATTTAATGCGGACATTAAATGCGAGCTTCTTGCTCAAAAAATACTCATGTTTAACCACAGAGGTAGGAGCTGGAACCACAGAGGTAGGAGCTGGTAGGGGCTACTTACTGCTTGGACAACAGGTGACCAGGGCTCGATATGAGAAGTCGCCACCACCACGGCATTTCTTCCTACCGGGCTGTGGCATGAACTGGGGCAGGGCAGGAAACCGACCCGCGGAGGAGACTATGTGATGGCTGCGTCAGTTATGGTAGGGTCAGTTTATATTTATTTGCTTGCCTTTGGCATGACAACCTCCAGTGGATTGAGGCCGGTGGTGGCGCTGGGGATGGCCGTCCCGCCCATAGCCACCAAAACTGTGTATTCATCCCTAGCTGGCAGCTGATGAGGAGGGTGTCTGGCAACTGCAAGTTGTATGATTGTCTGTTTGTGCTAAAATATCTATCCATATTAATAATGCGAGTAACACGAGTAACATATCTGATAAAATTTCAGTAACTGTAACACATCACTGAATTTTTAAACAGTAATTTTGTTACCCACTATGTTACTGCAAAAGTAGTGGTGTCCCAACACTGCTTGTAAGTGACCAGATCTCCTGACCTTTGACCTTTACTTTGACCTTGAGCCCAATTTGAATGCAGATTCACCTGCAATATGTGCATCATCACCGGAGTGGTGGCTCAGTTGGTAGAGCATCCGCCCCACACCCGGGAGGCAGGGGTTCAAATCCCGGCCGGGTCATGCCAAAGACCATATAAAAGTGGAACTTCCTGCCGTCCAGCTTGGTGCTCAGCAATAATGGAATGGAGGAGGGAAATTTGTGGCGGCGCCTTGCATGGCAGCGGCCCTCTGATTCTGCACTTGGGGTGTGTGTGATTAACACAGTAGATAGGTAAAACACAATCTCGTTCTACTGTACATGATTGGTTGTACAGTTGAATGACAATAAGGGTGAAAAAAAAAAAAATCATCAATGTATATTTAACCCTGGTATCAAGTTTCAGAGCATTTGGAACAAATGAGATATAATGGCATCTTACTGACAATAGAGTGAGAATTGGATCGGAGTGGTCGCCTAAAGGTAGAGCATCCACCCCACAACCAGGAGGTCGGGGTTCAAGTCCCGACTGGGTCATGCCAAAGACCATAAAAGTGGAACTTCCTGCTGTCCAGCTTGGTGCTCAGCAATAATGGAATGGAGGAGGGAAATTTGTGGCGGCGCCTTGCATGGCAGCGGCCCTCTGATTCTGCACTTGAGGTGTGTGTGATTAACACAGTAGATAGGTAAAACACAATCTCGTTCTACTGTACATGATTGGTTGTACAGTTGAATGACAATAAGGGTGAAAAAAAAAAAAATCATCAATGTATATTTAACCCTGGTATCAAGTTTCAGAGCATTTGGAACAAATGAGATATAATGGCATCTTACTGACAATAGAGTGAGAATTGGATCGGAGTGGTCGCCTAAAGGTAGAGCATCCACCCCACAACCAGGAGGTCGGGGTTCAAGTCCCGACTGGGTCATGCCAAAGACCATAAAAGTGGAACTTCCTGCTGTCCAGCTTGGTGCTCAGCAAAAATGGAACCGAGGAGGGAAATGTGGGTGGCAGTGGATCAGGAGGTAGAGTGGGTCATCCAATAACCAGAGGGTTGGCGGTTCAAATCCTGCTCTCCCCAGCCATCCTGTCGTTGTGTTCCTGGGCAAGACACTTCACCCATCTTTCCTCCAGTGTCCATGACACTGGTTATAAATGTTCGGTAGTGGTCGGAGAGGCCGGTGGCACAGATTGGCAGCCACGTTTCCGTCAGTCTGCCCCAGGGCGGCTGTGACTACAGCAGTAGCTTACCGCTACCATTGTCTGTCTGTGGAGTGAAGGAATAATGGACTCACTGTAAAGCGCTTGGGGTATCTCTAAAGGCACTATATAAACGCAATCCATTATTATTATTATCATGATTTAACAGAGGAATTATGAAGTTAGGTAGCTTCTAACCTGAAACACAGCTTTGCTATCAAACCTTTTCCCCAAAGCTAAATGTTGTGGAGTTTTTGCATATGGCATGAGAGTAATTCAATCCATATCAGAGACATATTTTATAAAATCAATATCAACAGAGAAAAATACAACACAAATTAAAGCCAAGCTTTTTTTCTTCTTTAAATCTCAGGAGTTGAAGAAGGAACTTATCAATCTTGTGGAGAAGGAGTTAAAGAATATTGAAAGGCTTTTAAATCCAGACTATTTAGACCACCCAGAAAGTCTTAAGGAGGATGAGCCACAGGAAGATGGGGGAAATGAGGAGCAAAATCAGACCATAAGAGATCATTTTATGAAGATGACAATAACCTTGCTGAGAAAAAGGAAAGAGGAGGAGCTGGGTGACCTGCTGCAAAGACGTAAGATGATTATAAAACATAACTGCTACGACTACAATGATTTTTATCAAATTTGTGAATTTGTCATAGCAAAAAAAAAAAAAAAGAATACTCAAAATTAGTTATTAATTTAACTGATTATGAGTTGACCTCTTATACTTGTGTGTGTCTCTTTATATTTCTTCAGGAACATCTGTCCCAAACAGAGAAGTTGCAAATTGCAAGAAGAAACTCAGGTCTAATCTAAAGAATAAGTTCCAGCGTGTGTTTGAGGGGATTGCTAATGAAGGAAATACAGTCCTTCTGAACCAGATCTACACAGAGCTCTACATCACAGAGGGAGGGACTGCAGAGGTCAGTGAGGTCACACAGATTGAAGCAATATCCAGGAAACCAGACAGTCCAGAAACAACCATCAAACGAGATGACATCTTTAAAGGCCCACCTGGAAGAGATGAACTAATCAGAACAGTGCTGACAAAGGGAGTGGCTGGCATTGGAAAAACAGTCTTAACACAGAAGTTCACTCTGGATTGGGCTGAAGACAAAGCCAACCAGGACATCACCTTCACATTTCCATTCACTTTCAGAGAGCTGAACGTGCTGAAACAGAAAAAGTTTAGCTTAGTAGGACTTGTTCATGACTTCTTCCCTGAAATCAAAGAAGCAGGAATTCGAAGCTTTGATCAGTTCCAGGTTGTGTTCATCTTTGATGGTCTGGATGAGTGTCGACTTCCCCTGGACTTCTACAACACCGAGATTCTGACTGATGTCACAGAGTCCACCTCAGTGGATGTGCTGCTGACAAATCTCATCAGGGGGAAACTCCTTCCATCTGCTCGCCTCTGGATAACCACAAGACCTGCAGCAGCCAGTCAGATCCCTTCTCAGTGCATCAGCATGGTTACAGAGGTCAGAGGGTTCACTGACCCACAGAAGGTGGAGTACTTTAAGAAGAGATTCAAATATAGAGAGGAGATGAGCAACATCATCTCCCACATCAAGACATCACGAAGTCTCCACATGATGTGCCACATCCCAATCTTCTGCTGGATCACTGCTACAGTTCTTAAGAATATGCTGCAAACCAGAGTGACAGGGGAGCTGCCCAAGACCCTAACTAACCTGTACATACACTTCCTGGTGGTTCAGAGCAAAGTGAAGAAAGTCAAGTATGAAGGAGGAACTGCGACAGAGCCACATTGGGATAAAAAGACCAGGAAGACAGTTGAGTCTCTGGGAAAACTGGCTTTTGTGCAGCTGCAGAAAGGAAACCTGATCTTCTATGAATCAGACCTGAAAGAGTGCGGTATCAATATCAAAGCAGCCTCGCTGTACTCAGGAGTGTTCACACAAATCTTTAAAGAGGAAACAGGACTGTACCGGGAGAAGGTGTTCTGTTTTGTCCATCTGAGTGTTCAAGAGTTCATGGCTGCTCTTCATGTCCATCTGACCTTCATCAACTCTGGTGTCAACCTGATGGAAGATAAACAAGCAACCTCCAATCCACCTGAAATAAGGGAATCTGCAGAGACCCATTTCTACCAGAGTGCTGTGGACAAGGCCTCAGACAGTCCAAATGGACACCTGGACTTGTTCCTTCGGTTCCTCTTAGGTCTTTCACTGCAGAGCAATCAAACTCTGCTAAGATGCCTGCTGAAAAAGGCAGGAAGTAGCTTACAAACCAATCAGAAAACAGTTCAGTACATTAAGAAGATGATTAATGACAACCTGTCTGTAGAGAAAAGGATCACCCTGTTTCACTGTCTAAATGAACTGAATGATGACTCTCTAGTGGAGAAGATCCAACAGTTCCTGACATCAGGACATTTCTCCACAGATAAACTGTCTCCTCTTCAGTGGTCAGCTCTGGTCTTCATCTTACTGTCATCAGAAAAAGATCTGAAGGTGTTTGACCTGAAGAAATACTCTGCTTCAGAGGAGGCTCTTCTGAGGCTGTTACCAGTGATCAAAGATTGCAAAAAAGCTATGTAAGCAGATATAACTCATTCGTAAATATACAGCAACATATATCTTCATTCTGTAAAAGAGAAAATAAACCTTTTGTAATTCTATCACTAATATTTTGTTAGATTAAGTGGCTGTAACCTCTCAGAGAGAAACTGTGAAGATCTAGCAGAAGTTCTCAGCTGCCAGTCCTCTAACCTGAGAGAGCTGGACCTGAGTAACAACGACCTGAAGGATTCAGGAGTGAAAAGGCTGTCATCTGGACTGGCGAGTCCTCACTGTAAACTGGAAACTCTGAGGTTGGATAAAGTTTTTAATTCAACACTTTGTTTTCCTGCAATAGCCTGAATGTCACAAAATTTTACTTGTATTACCTTTCTACTCTGCTAGAGAACAGTTCCTGATTTTTTTTTTTTTTCTTACCGTAGTCTGTCAGGGTGCATGGTCACAAAGGAAGGCTGTGCTTCTCTTGCTTCAGCTCTGAGCTCTAACCCCTCCTGTTTGAAAGAGTTAGATCTGAGCTACAACCATCCTGGAGAGTTGGGACTGAAGCTACTCTCAGCTCAACAAGAGGATCCACAATATACACTGGAGACTGTCAGGTATGGAGAATAAGAAGTCTTTGAAATTGTGTTTGCAGATAGCACAAACAATAATTTGCATAACCACAGAAATGGTACTATATATAATCATCTCGACAAGAAGTCCGGAAGTTTGAAGTTTCTCTTCTGTTATCGGAGCTGCTTCTAGGACTACCTTCTTCTGGACAGAGACCTCATACTGCATGTACCTAAAATTTGTAGAAGTCTTTCTTCTAGTTTTAAGGATCATTGCTCTCATTGCCATAGGACCACTTTGACTTCAACTCCTGATGCTTTTTCATCTACTCAAGCCTTCTTCTTCCTGATGATACTCCTGCTAGCTACCATTATATTGTAAATTGTAGCTGTGACGGTACTTTCCATATCCTTATAGCAATGCACTAAAGTGCCATATTCTGGACACTGGTCTTATTCATCCAGAGTTTTCACTTGCAGCAAATGTTACCTAAATGCTTAGGACAGTTGTTATTGCATCAGCCCACGGATTCCATATTCTGGGGACTTGGCTGTCTTGTTCTCTTAAGCTAGAGATACACCAGGCCAACATCTCTGACAGAACCCGACGAATGATTTCCCGCTGCGTCCCCTTTTGCCAAGTTTGTCACTGTAATTGGCTTGGTGTGTCTCTAGCTTTGGGCTGGCCACACATTGGAGGACTTTCTAATCTTAGCCATTTTTTTTTTTAAACGTGGAGGACCACAGACCTAACAGTTTAAACAGATTTTTGACGTTACAGTATAATCCTCCAAACACACACAGCAAATGCCTCAGTGAGATGGACAGACCAAACATCTGAGTTTGTATGAGGGATTTCAAACAGCAATGCCAATGAGTCAGTGGATCATAGACCAGACAGAGTAGCTTGCCTTTTGTGTGTGTGTGTGGGGGGGGGGGGGGGCAAAACATTTGTCACTGGTTACTAAAGGGGTTTGAAATCAGCTAAATCTAGCAATAAAATTGCGAAGTTGGCAGCACTGCCATTCACTCAAGATCTCACAGAAGTTCTCACAGAATCTTACATGATCAAACATGATCACGAGAGATTCAAGCATTACTTCAAAATATAAAGATATGGAGGACTATTGAAGTTATTTGTGGTAGGGGAAAAACATGAAAGAAACCCCTGGCTGAGAAGATGGTAGAGATATTACTTTTACACTTTGCAGCATGAGCTGGAGGTGATTGCATAACTTGATATCAAGCTTCTTTGATATTTACAATTCCAAATCAACCATAAAAAAATAACCAGCAATGAGAAAGGATAAAATGGGACTATAACCTTGTCACTGTCTGATTACAGCTTGTTTCTGTCACAGTAATAAACTCTTTGGACAGATGCTGCATAGAAAATTATTGTCTTTTGTCCCCCAGGGCTGATCACTGTGGGAAGAACAGGCTAATACCTGGCCCGAGAAAGTGTAAGTGTGCAGGCTAATAAAAAATGAATATTTAACTATTATGTACACAATAAAAATGAAACCATATTAATCTTATGATAATACAACCCCAATTCCAGTGAAGTTGGGACACTGTGTAAAATGTAAATTAAAATGTAATACAATGATTTGCAAATTCTTTTAAAGTATTAAACTTTATGTACCGTTCAGCATTAATGGTGCCTTCACAGATGTGCAAGTTACCCATGTCATAAGATAAGATAAGATAAGCCTTTATTAGTCCCACAATGGGGAAATTCCAGGATTGCAACAGCACAGGGACAGCAACACTCAGAGCAACAATCAGAAGGCAAGAAAAAACAACATCTAGCAAACATATGTCCATATTACTATAAATGTATATATATAGACACACAGTGCAGAGCATTATGGCTGGTGGATGTGCAGCAGAAAGTCTAAGCTCTCTCTCCGCGGATGCAGCGGGCCAGCTGGAAGTCTTTGGGCATGATGGTGACCCCCTTAGCGAAGAAGAGACCACCAGGTGGGTCTCGCTGGTCTCCTGCAGAGCCATGACGGCGAAACTCAGGAAACGCAGGACGGTCTTGAAGTCCTGAGCGATCTCCCTCACCAGGCGCTGGACGGGCAGCTTACGGATGAGCAGCTCCGTGGATTTCTGGTAGCGACGGATCTCTCTCAGAGCCACGGACCTGTGACGGCGAGGCCTCTTCACTCTGCCGGTGGCCAGAGCGCCTCTCCGAGCAGCCCTGGTGGCTAGCTGTCTCCTGGGGGGCTTCTTCCTCCAGTAGATTTTACGGGCGGTCTGCTTGGTTCTTGCCATCGCTCTTTATTATTCTGTCTTATATTTCTTTCACGCCGCCTAAACTCCAGCCCGGCACCCGCTTCGTTTTCGCTACAGCTCCCGGTATGTCGAGTTTCCCATTAGCACCGGGCGGCGGCCAAGTGCTAGCTAGCACTAGCTCCTCCCCGCTGTAACGTCTCCCGCTGCAAACCGTGGCTCCGTCCGCCGACCCGGGAGACCCCCGGGGCGATCCGTGCGTCCGTGATATACAGTATATACAGAGTGAAAGGTGTAGAAAGAAGAAGGAAGATAAAAAAAAGGCTGTTGCAACAGGCAGCCGACTCGTGTGGCGCCGCCGGTCCGGCGGTAGATGTCCAGGTAAAGGACATCTATAACGATGTTGTTTCTTAAACACGGCTCACGCAGCATCAAAGGAGTGTATCTGAAGTCACCAGTATACAGGATAGAGCCAAAGTAGCCTTCAAAGAGAAACATGGCAGCTCCTGGACAGTGGTTGGCATCCATTAGTGTAACCGTGAGTTTCTCCTTCCCTATGTCGTCCAGTGGCAGCAGGTGGGGCGGCCCCAGCTCTAAAGGATGGATCCACTCTTCTTTCACCTGCAGCTTGAGTCGGAGCAGTGTGCCGGTGGTCGGTGAGCAGTAGATGGGCCGGTTGCTCCATGTGGAAGTCAGGCCCACTGTGTGATCGCTGTGCATATGGGAGAGAAAAAACAGCCTGGCTCCTGGACATTTGCGCACATGCCAGAAGTCAACGGCCAGTGGAGTGTGTGGGATGACTTTCCCGTTAGCGGTCATTGTTAAGGCCACCGCTGGTCTGGTCTCTCTTCACCGATGTTATCCAGAGGGAACAGTTATGGCTCAGCCACCGCTAAAAGATAGATCCACGGTTCTTTCACCTATGCTTGCCAGGTTCTGGTGGTGGCTGACAAGCGGCCAAAATGACCTTCATCTGCAGGGTGGCTGGGAGGAGCTCTACTGGAAAACCTTTTCTTTTTTTCCCAGGTATGTCCCACTGGAAGGACAAGCGGAGCCCAGGAGATCCCTGAGAAGACTTAGCCAAGCGATAACTTCCCAGACAGCAGCCTACGGTTTCATAAATATAGAACTGGATATTTATGAAACCTTTAAAAATTATTTTAAAAAATCGCCGCAGTGCAGCTCCATTGGGATACTAATCGAAAAACATATCAAAATATAAAACACTTCATTTACTGTATATTACATACACATTTAATACCAAAATGATTTTTTTTAACCAAATACGTTGAGCTACTAACGAAGCTTAATTAATATACCCGTCTGAGTGTCAGCAGCTGTTTGTGCTAAAAGGATTTCGGATTAAAATTAATGTTAATCCGAAAACTGAATTCAGACCCAACTAATGTGGCATAAAAACCGGACGGCGGTTGCCGTCATCACGAGATAAATGACACAAGCTGTCAGTAAAAAGGAAAACGCGCTCCATTAGCAGCTAGCAGAACTATGAGCTAGGACTTAACCTAACATTACCACGTAGTTACTTCACGTAGCTCCAATTCTGCGTTTTAATAAACGTCTGTCTAGCCTCCCCACACCGAAATAAACCGGGATTCACAATGTTTACGGTAAAGGAACGCATGACACATACCCGGGTTGGGTTTTCTGACCGTCATGAGCACCAACACACCCCCATACCATCACAGATGATGGCTTTTGAATTTAGCATTGATAATAATCTGGATGGTCCTTTTCCTATTTAGCCTGGAGGACACAACATCCATGATTTTCAAAAACAATCTGAAATGTGGACTTATCAGACCACAGAACACTTTTCCACTTTGTGAAAGTCCACCTCAGATGACCTTGGGCCCAGCCACTGGTGGCGTTTCTGGATATTGTTGATTTAAGGCTTTTGCTTTGCATGGTAGAGATTTAACTTGCACTAGATGTAATGACAAACTGTGTTAACTTTTTTCCAAAGTACTTCTGAGCCTATGCAGTAATATCCTTTACAGAATTTTTAATACAGTGCCGCCGGAAAGATCAAAGGTCACGGGTATTCACTGTTGGTTTTCAGCCTTGCCGCTTACATGCAGAAATTTCCCCAGATTCTCTGAGTCTTTTGATGATATTGTGGACTGTATATGATGAAATCCCTAGATTTCTTGAAATGTACGTTGAGAAATGTTCTTAAACTGTTAGACCATTTGCCCACGCAGTTCTTCACAAAGTTGTGAACCTCATCCCATCCTTGCTTGTGAACGGCTGAGCCTTTCGGGGATGCTCCTTTTGTACCCAATCATGACATTCACCTGTTTCCAATTAAACTGTTCACCTGTGGAATGTTCCAGAAGGGTGTTTTTTGAGCATTCCTCAACTTTGTTTTTTGTTGCCACTTTGTCCCAGCTTTTTTGGAACAGGTTGCAGGAATCAAATTCAAAATGAGTGAATAATCACTCTATAAAAGTAAGAAATCTATGTGTGTCTGTCTGTGTGTGTGTCTGTCACGTTTATAGGACATCATAGGACGGCCTATGACCGCTGCCTGAACATCATAGGACGTCCTACGAACTCAGACATCATAGGACTTGCGATTGTCTTTATGATGTCATATACATCAAGCCTGCTTTCATGTCTTTATGATGTCATATACAGTGACAGACATCAGGCAACATGTTTTTATGATGTCATATACATCAAGGCTGCCTTCATGTATTTATGATGTCATATACAGTGAGTCCATGCCAGAAAGCCTCTTTTTGCTCAGATCTATTTTCATGATCGCTTCTCGGCCTTTTGGCTAAGATCAAGTGTAGTAGTGTCGTAATGATCCTGTCCATGAACTGGAATTACGATGCACCTATTCCTCAACCAGTGGTCTCAACGAAGAAGAAAAGAAGAAGACCCACCAGATGGAGAGCAATAGAATGACGACAACTGCTGTACATCAGAAAAGATGCCATGAAGATGAAACACCTGAGGTTCCAGCAGTACATCGCACCCATCTGAGACAGGAGGACACCCTTCACCAGCATAGGGTACCGACAGACTTTAAAGCACGTTTCTAGGACATCATAGGATGGCCTATGATCTCTGCCTCATCATCATAGCGCATCCTATGAACTCAGGAATCATAGGACGACTTGTAATGCCTACATGAGGGCAAATGTGCAACCTTGATGAATGCCAGTCTACACTACAAATGTGTAAAATGCCAAGCAAAGCACTGATTTTCTCCGGGTGCTCCAGTTTCTTGGTTTCTACGGGCATGCACAGGTCTGCCTGATATCCTATGATGTTTCTATGATGTCGGTGTTCATAGGACCGTTTACTGGATGTCTGCATGATGTCACATAAACGGAACTCTATATGACATCAGACAAACCGTAAGGCTGCTGTTCCTATGATCTCAGAAGGATGTCTATATAGAAGGATGTCTATATGACGTCATACAGAGCGCAGGAATCGCTACAATAGGACACACTACTTTAAACCACACCCATTCAAAGCAGTACATCATGTCTGTGTGTCACAGATCATAGGACATCTTCAAAGATCAAACGCGGGCATGCCTCACGATAATAGGACTCACTGTGACATCAACAACCATAGGACTCACTATGACACCATCAAATATCAAAGGCAGGCATCACTGAATGAGTGCTGACGTGCTCGCTGCTTACACCCTTTCTTACACCTGCTTTCTATGGGCATGCAGAAATACTTGCTTATACTTGGTTTCTATGGGGATGCACGGGTATGCACTAGTTGTTTAAAAAAAAAAGTTTATCAATTTGAACATTAAATATCCCGTCTTTGTAGTGTATTCAATTGAATATAGGTTGAAAAGGATTTGCAAATCATTGTATTTTGCTTTTGTTTTACAAAACATTCCAACTTCACCAGAATTGGGGTTATATAATACTGTCACTACTTTCTTCTTTCAGATGGAACAGAAATTGAGGTGGACATAAACACTATAAATCAAAATCTCCAACTGTCTAACAACAAGAAGAAGGTGACTGTGGTGGATGAAGAGCAGGGATATCCTTATCGGTCAGAAAGATTTAACCCTTGTACCCAGCTGCTGTGCACATCTGGTCTGACTGGTCGCTGTTATTGGGAGGTTGAGTGCATAGGAGATGTAAATGTAGCAGTAGCTTATAAAATAACGGGAAGGAAAGGATGTAATTGCCAGTTCGGAATGGATCATCTCTCCTGGAATCTTTACTGCTCAGAAGATTGTTACCATGTCACTCATGAAAATGAACGTGTTGACTTGCCCCGACCGTCCTCTTCCTCCACCGTTTCTCACAGAGTAGGAGTGTATGTGGACTGTCCTGCCGGTGTGCTGTCCTTCTACAGAGTTATGTCTAACAAACTGGTCCACCTCTACACCTTCAACACCACATTCAAAAAACCTCTGTTTCCTGGGTTTAGACTTTGTACAACAGGTTCAACAGTGACACTGTCTTAAGGTACATCTTTATAGAGCACCTATTGTGCTTTTCTTGTGACATTCTTTGTCTGACATTTGTCTGTGACATTCTTTGGTCAAAACAACCAAAGGTTTATTTACTGCGGTACAATTTTACACAAGGGGAAGGAGCTCTCCTCAACATCTGTTTTAATGGCAACACCATGTTTGAGGCCAACATTAGCTTTTAGCTTCAGTAGTCAGACTAAGTAACATACTAGCAAATATTGGCTGAATGTTAGCACCTGTAAGCCCAAATAAGGTATTATCAGAGACAGGGGTGTAAGGTTTTGGTTGACAGCATAGTGTAGCCAGACGTACGATAATTATCGTATTTGTATGATAGTTTTGCCATCTGTATGATGTATGATCAACAATTCCAAAAACCCCATAATGTACGATAATTTGACCCCTTCATTAGGTGGCTAATACAGTACCAAACACAATCAGAATACGGATCCTGTGCATACATACTATGTTTGTTTTTATGCATCGTCTCACAATGCGTGGAAAAGAAGACAGAAGACTTGCGTTGCTGTAGCAGAGCAGAGAGGCAGCCTCAGATGGAGGTAGTGACGGGATTCACATTTCACTGAAATGCACTGAGTCAAGCTAAAAAGATCCGTTAGAAAGAGTTGTACACTGAATCACTCAGTGCTACTGGAGCTCCAACTGTCTACCACTCACCAAGTAGCCCCGACTCTGAGAGTTGGATGAACTGAGTGGGCGGGGCTTGTTTGCTGCTCAGGCGGGTGATTCAGTTGGTGAGCCCTGGCTTCCAGTACAGTTCCGGTGAGTAATTCATACAATACAATCACCCATAAAAACTAGTACATTCGATTGAATCATTTGGGTACCTTACAGCACTAATGCAGGCATAGCAGACTCAACAAGTAAGCAACATCACCAGTGGGTTGAAAAACGAATGGGGTGGGGGGGGGGCGGTGCAGAGCCCAGTTTTACTGGGTAGTTCAAACCTGTCGGCATTAGCACTAAAGTTTTCTGTTGCTGCCGCAACGTGCAAATGTCTGCAAAAATGTCACTGGATTGTGGTTCTCAGTAAAACTGAAACAGGTTTCTACTTAAATTATCTGAGGCATTTTAGCAGTAGTTTAGGTGGATTGATTTTGATGTTTATCCCTAATGTATAAACAGATTACTTCTCAAAATATTTATGAGGCAAGACCTTATACATGATGATTCAACACAAGCCATATAGAAGACAGTTAATTATGACTGATATTTTGGGCTGTTCAGTGCAGGCCAGGGGCTGATCCTGTACTCCACACAGGTAGAGGCACATTTTTTCCCAACCGATCTGTTAGATTATTTAAAGGTAAAACTGTGTTATAGGCTGTAATACGCACGATCTGTGATAATGTGCTACTGAAGCAGATGGTCCTGAGCCACGTCAGAATGAGAACTGGGTGTGTACGATAATTTTAAGTCGCTGGAACAATATTTCAACATTTCCCATCTGGTAACACTGATAGCATATGACCAGCCCCTGGTGGGCTACCCCTGCCAGTCACTGCTATTCCAGTCCAGAGTATAATAAACTGTAATTATAAAATAATGTCTTTGAATTAAATATATGGTCAGGGGTTAGTAGATGATCCAGCTGGATAAACGGGTGTCTCATGGGGATGGATAGAACATATAGAAAATGGGCGTAAAATTGCACAACTAGCATCTAGGCTAGTGGACTCCTCTTTCAGTTTGTACCAGTCAGGTCAACCTTTAAAATGGTCTGAAATTCTGGCTGTAGCCAGTCAGACCAGCTAAAGTTAGGAGCCCAATATACCTGGTTGACATGGCCAAAATATAACAAAACAAGCCAGAACAGCACAAGATATATAACTGACTGTGGATTAATGAACGAGCAGTGTACAATTGTACTAGTAGTGACTACAATTTACAAAAAGAGAACCATAAATCCCTGGTCATGCTGATTGGTATCGCTAAGGTAACCATGCGAACAGACCTGGTGTGTAAATGTCTCTGAAATGTTTTGTGGAAAGTCTTCTCTGTGACAGCTGGGGTGATGGAGTAACAGAATAATCAGAGATCTGACAAAACGCCAACAGGAGCTGTGGTTATTCTGATGCTTGAGTGTGAGTCCTTAGGCTGAGTGTATTTCACACCTACAGCATGAGATGTCAACACATAACTGACAGCTATAAAAACATTTCAACTGACTGAAGCAGCAATTTTCACCATCATATATGAAATGGACTTTTGTACCTGCCAAAACTTTTATGTTATACATTGTGCAGAATTAGTTTTACACCTTTATTTTCAAAAAGTTCAAATAAATTCTATTTTGTGTGTATGGTGAACACAGGGACACAAATGTTTTAATATTTGACCATAATGAATAAACTACGCTTGCAATAAAATGTGTTGTTTTAATTTGGATCACAGTCTGGTGTATGTAAATTATTTTTTACATTACATATGATTAAAAAAAACCACTTTTATATTAGAGATATATTTCAAAGGTTTCAATTGAAATTCTGAGTAAAGGCTATACAGTATGCTAGTGTTTTTCAATCAGGGTGCAGTGGTTCAATTTCACTTCTTAATTAGTCAAAAAATGACAATAATTTGCCATTGTTGTGCATGGGTGCCTACAGAACCCATGCACAATGATATGGAAAGACCAAGACTTTTATGGATCGGGACCAATTCAAGACCAAGACCAAGTCAGGCATATGGGCAGAAACTAAGCTGAGACCAAGATCACCGTGTATGTAGGTCTTGGTCTCAACCGCTTATCTACAGTGGGGCAAAAAAGTATTTAGTCAGCCACTAATTGTGCAAGTTCTCCCACTTAAAAGATGAGAGAGGTCTCCAATTTTCATCATAGGTACACCTCAACTATGAGAGACAAAATGAGAAGAAAAAAATCCCGAAAATCACATTGAAGGATTTTTAATGAATTAATTGGTAAATTCCTCGGTAAAATAAGTATTTGGTCACCTACAAACAAGCAAGATTTCTGGCTCTCACAGACCTGTAACTTCTTCTTTAAGAGGCTCCTCTGTCCTCCACTCGTTACCTGTATTAATGGCACCTGTTTGAACTCGTTATCAGTATAAAAGACACCTGTCCACAACCTCAAACAGTCAGACTCCAAACTCCACTATGGCCAAGACCAAAGAGCTGTCAAAGGACACCAGAAACAAAACTGTAGACCTGCACCAGGCTGGGAAGACTGAATCTGCAATAGGTAAGCAGCTTGGTGTGAAGAAATCAACTGTGGGAGCAATTATTAGAAAATGGAAGACATACAAGACCACTGATAATCTCCCTCGATCTGGGGCTCCACGCAAGATCTCACCCCGTGGGGTCAAAATGATCACGAGAACGGTGAGCAAAAATCCCAGAACCACATGGGGGGACCTAGTGAATGACCTGCAGAGAGCTGGGACCAAAGTAACAAAGGCTACATCAGTAACACACTAAGCCGCCAGGGACTCAAATCCTGCAGTGCCAGATGTGTCCCCCTGCTTAAGCCAGTACATGTCCAGGCCCGTCTAAAGTTTGCTAGAGAGCATTTGGATGATCCAGAAGAGGATTGGGAGAAAGTCATATGGTCAGATGAAACCAAAATAGAACTTTTTGGTAAAAACTCAACTTGTCGTGTTTGGAGGAGAAAGAACATAAGTACTGTGAAGCATGGGGGTGGAAACATCATACTTTGGGGCTGTTTTTCTGCAAAGGGACCAGGACGACTGATCCATGTAAAGGAAAGAATGAATGGGGCCATGTATCGTGAGATTTTGAGTGAAAACCTCCTTCCATCAGCAAGGGCATTGAAGATGAAACGTGGCTGGATCTTTCAGCATGACAATGATCCCAAACACACCACCCAGGCAACGAAGGAGTGGCTTCGTAAGAAGCATTTCAAGGTCCTGGAGTGGCCTAGCCAGTCTCCAGATCTCAACCCCATAGAAAAATCTTTGGAGGGAGTTGAAAGTCCATGTTGCCCAGCGACAGCCCCAAAACATCACTGCTCTAGAGGAGATCTGCATGGAGGAATGGGCCAAAATACCAGCAACAGTGTGAAAACCTTGTGAAGACTTACAGAAAACGTTTGACCTCTGTCATTGCCAGCGAAGGGTATATAACAAATTATTGAGATGAACTTTTGTTATTGACCAAATACTTATTTTACCAAGGAATTTACCAATTAATTCATTAAAAATCTTTCAATGTGATTTTCTGGATTTTTTTTTTTCCTCATTTTGTCTCTCATAGTTGCGGTATACCTATGATGAAAATTAGAGACCTCTCTCATCTTCTAAGTGGGAGAACTTGCACAATTGGTGGCTGACTAAATACTTTTTGTCCCACTGTAGATGTTGAGAGACTGGTCTTGTCTACAACACTACCTTGTGGTTCCACTGCCTTCCAGCTGTAAACTGGACACTGCTTTTTTTTAACCACCTCTTGAACTTTTTTATGCTGTTCCAGTGGCAACAGCAAAGCCATGTGATCACCCTGTCCTTGTATACATGTGTGTTTCTACGTTTTTAAAGAGGGACGAGGACCCTATAGAAGATTGTTTGGGAGACCCCTATTTTTATAATGGGGAGGATTTCAACACCTTCAAGATAATTTATGGCGATACTTTGATCTATTACACGTCAAGAAAAAAAAAAAAAACGGGTCAGATTTGTGAGTCTAAAATTAAAGATCTTGAGTTGACCCCAGCAATTTTAACATCCAGAAAATTATATAAGGTAAAAAAAAAAAAAATAAATAATGAGGCTCCTTATCTATGTCAATCAGTGCAACAGATGCAGTATTCTCCTCAAAAATGTTTATTTTAAACTAGGAGAAACCCAGAATCTTCAACACAAATTTAAAAGAACACTGATGTAATGTGCACAACTAGTGTTTCACAATGGTACTACAGTCCAAATTCAAAAAGAGTTGAGAAGGTTGTCCCTCCTTCTCTGTTGAGTGGAGTCCAAATGTTACTAAGTAGAGAACAAGAAGGTATCCAAAAAAAAAAAAAAAATGGAGTTACAGCAAGACTGTGAAATAACAATGACTCCCTCCACAGTAAAATGTTTTTTTTTCCAGTCAGGTAGAAATGCTCTCTGGTCCCATTCTCTTTGCTTGTCTCCATGATGGCAGCACACCGTGGTTTATGCCACAGAAATTTGCATGTCTCTTCATCGGCATTGTAAAGGGTTGAAATGTGACTCGCTCTGGTTGTAGAAGTAGTCTATCCAACACAAAACAAAAACAAACCTTTCCGGCACGGACTGTGAAACCCATTACCATTCCAGCCAGTGTCCAGCCAATGTAAAACGTCCCACAAGCGGAACACCGGACTGGTTTTAAAAATATTTGAGGTGCATCATTTTTGTTTGGGAAGTCAATTTAGCATTTTACTTGTTTAACGACTTAATCTCATATAATTTGTATTTACAGATAGTTACTTAACCAGTGTCTGAAGCCCTGTTTCCACTACAGGGATCAGGAACTAATTTTAAAGAACTTGCAACCGTTGTTGTCTAATAATTGCGGAGATGAACTGATCAATTAAACAGCACAGCTGCATCAGTCTCACCAGCGGGGATTCTGTCCCTGGCTGGCCAACATTGTGGAGCCACTCTCCAGTTAGAGGCAGCCCAAGCCATCAGTCTGGTGCATTGCTTCTTTGCTGGGTTCGTGCTTCCCCAATGCATTTATGGCCGCACTTGAATTACCATCGATCTGGCCATTCCTCTCCACAATCATGGTGGTATTGGCTTTAAAATTTTTGGGCATTATATGACATTGCCGCGCAAGCACACCAGAAGCGCCACTCATACTCTTGGCCGGCTGTGTGGGTTCACATCTCGGCAAAACACAGTGGTAGCAGGCAGTTATATGCCATGCTGCTCCGCTGTAACAATCGTAGAGCTGGGAACTTTCGCCTTAAATCACCATCACAGTTAACTGACTTTCATGTTGGTTTTCATTTTTCCTCCCTTCTTACTGACAAGGCTCATAATTAAGCGATATTTCACATAGTGTGGTATCATATCACTGTGGCGTGGTAGTAAACGAGTATAATATATTAAAGAACAAATCTAATGTAATTTCACATACAAAATAAACATTGTCCAGTGCTTACAACACATACCTCTGAGGGTTGCGTGTGTGCGGCAGCTAATTAGCTTGTTAGCTGTGTTCGGTGAGTCCTTTACACACTCATGCTTGTGTTACTATCGCGTAGTGATTATGAGTCTCTTATCAGGTTCTTAAATACAGCCTTAGTTTGTCCATTCCCTCTGTAAAACTGTTCAGATGACGCAGATAGCCATCATAGGCTAACGGAGGCTTAGCTTCTGCTCCTTTTAATGTTAGCATCCACGCACTTTGCTATGCTTTTTCTTGGCATCTTCAGATGAAATTAAAGAGCCTTATCATCCCATACTATGAAGAAACAATTGTTTCATCTAGGGCTGTACGATATGACGATATATATACTGGGTGACACGATAAAAAACATCTACCGTTTCATATAAACCTGTATCATTTATATCGGGATTTTAAAGACACATACCCAATTTCTAACTGTCACTGCCCCACCTCTCCCCCACAGTGCGCCAGGTGTGTGGGTTTCAGTGGTTAGCACAGCAGCTAACTCTAACCTAATGTTTTGGTCATATAGCTGCTCTAAGCTCAGTGGCCAGTTTACTCTGAAAACATCCTGTTTGAAACCTCACAATGGCAAGGTACTGTTATCAATTGTTGGGTGTCGTCTTGGTCTCATGATGTCAAAATGTGAACAGCATGATGAAGAGGACTGTTTAAATACCAACTGTAGCTGAACCAGAAATGGTCGATTCATGGCTCAAACACCTGTTGTGAATTTTGCTGTTAAGCACCTTGTTAGAGAGCAGCAAGTTACGCAAAAAGGACTGAAACACTGAACAGTTGGACATCTGCATTCAAAAGGTTAGAGAAGGTCATGTTAAGTTCACCTGTAAAGGTTATAGTGCATTTTAGTGCATCCTGAAATTTCACCCGAAAGCCGAATATCCCGAACTTTTTGAGCGTAGTGTATACTGTTATCATCAAATAAGGTTAAGCCATGTTGGTTTTTTCAGTTTTTCCCCTTTTCATGTATTGCCCTTTCTTAAGACGTGCAAGCAGAGTTACAGGCACGGGCACGTATTTGAATGTTGGTTACAGTTTTATTTCGGTTAATCACCCAGCCCTAAATGATCACATCCTCCACATATGCTGAATAATCCTCCACAGTCACGGCAGCATTAAATTACACATTTTTAAGCATTACAGCTTCAGTACTATTAACTTTTTCTGGTCAAATGTGGCGCTTCTCATTTCCCTGTGGTTTACTTACTGCTCTAGTTATGATGCCTAGTTTTATCCAATCAGCATCGAGGCAATCCTAAACCTCACCTAGCAGTTTTAGGAGCCACTCTGAAGTACCTACCTGATGATCAGAGCCTTATTTCAGCTGCTACAAGTTCCTGAAAACTTCACCTTCTGGGGAGGTTCCTAAAATGGAGACACACACTATGGGGGAAGTTCCTGTAAAATTGGTTCCTGTAGTGGAAACGGGACTTACATGACTGTTCAGCCAACAACACATGATTAAGACACCCTAGAAAAAAAAAATGTGATGCACAGATATATCAGCTTAACTCTTTAGCCGCCCAATTCGCCCTATGGCGAATTAACCCCCTAGTGGTCAAGAGTGGTAAAAAATCTGTCAATAAAATAGTTCAGATTTCCAAGGCTATAACTTGAAAATTACAAGAGATAATGGCTTACTGTCAATTAGAAAGATGTAGAATACGATCCAAAGTTTGAGATAGGAATAAATTTACGCATCTAATTTGCATAATGTCATGGCAGCTATATAAATTACATAACTCAGTCAAAAGTGGACTTTGGACACACAAAGAATGGTCCATTTTTTGACGCCGATTTGTCTACAGGGGTATGTTTTTATCTAATCTTCAAAGTATATGAACCAGAATATCAATCAAATGTCAAAAAAACATATTTCTCTCTTACTTGCCTGTTATCGGGAGGGGGGCTCACCCGCCCACGTGACCGGTCCGTTTTCATCCATCATAGCTGATGTTTGTGTGTTTGCTCAGCGATTTACACCGTGTACCACATCTACAAACTCTTATGATTACCCCACGAGAATTTCGTTTGTATTACGTGGCAATTTTTTCTGTTTGGTGCAATATTCCTGTGGGAATGCATGCCACCCGTGAGCGCCACCATCTTGGTCCTGGGAACGCCGTCTTTTGTTACATCGAGATTGATGTAACACGTTTACCTAGTAATTTGCACCCGTGTACCACATCTACAAACTCTTATGATTATCCCACTTGAATTTCGTTTGTATTACGCGGCTATTTTTCCCGTTTCATGCAGTTTCTGTCATCAACGCTGACGCAATGACCAAACGGCAGTATCCACATTGGTATGTGAGCTCAAAGTGGAAAAAGGAAGAATAATAATGAGGATTTCTTCTTCTTTGCTATATTCCATGTCAGCCATGATTCCTTCAACTCGTGTCTGCCACCTTCTAAACTGTCAGATCAATAGAGATTAGTACAAATTCTCAGTATAGCCGGGGACAGCAATAAATTGGCATGTGCAGTTGCTGCATTGTGCCACTGGGGGCGCGTGACCCGTCCATTTAATCTGGGCAGTTAAAGGGTTAACATCAGTATCAGTCGATATTCACCTTAGTGACCGATATTGACTTGAACAATGTTTTTTGGTATGTCTCTTTTGTGTAGCATTGGTAGACTAAAGCTGCAGCTTCAGAAAACATCCGGGTCTGAAGCAATTTAAAGTATTTCAGTTTAGTTATTTTTACTATATAATGCACATTTCTTTGTCTCCCTAGCAATGAACTTCGAATAGATAAAAAAAACAAACAAAAAAACAATAGGTGACTTCCGGTTATGGCTGCCACGTAGGACGGACGTGTCTCGCTCTGCTCTGCTCCTGGAAAAAAAAAAATCGGCAAATAACTCTCTCATTTGGGACAGAACGTATCCCAGCATTTGGGCGAAGATATGTCGGCGAAGCCTAAGGCTGGAAAACCAGGAAAAGGAAAAAGCGAGCCGCCGAAACAGTCCAAATTAACGGACTTTCAGGTCTGTGACGCAGTAAACAAAACTCCATATATGGCGGAGGAGGCTGGCAACGCTGCGATATCTGCGGGGAATGGCGCAGATGCGCTGATGGCTGCCATGAGTTCAATGAGAGCGGACTTTTCCTCTAGATTTGATGGGATTATGACAGCGTTGGAAGGAATAAGAAAGGAATTGGGTGACTGTGTAGAACGAACGGCGCAGATGGAGCTCCGTCTCGCTAGTGCTGAAGATGACGTCACCCGTCTTCAATTAAAGGTGCGCACTTTGGAAAAAAAAAATAAATCTCTGGAAGATAATATTTTGGATTTGGAATCTCGGTCGAGACAGAATAATTTGAGGCTGGTGGGTCTTCCAGAGGAATCAGAAGGTCGGGACGTATGTTCCTTTCTGGAAAAGTGGATTCCGGAGGTGCTGGGCTGCGAGGAGTTGCAATCAGCAGTGGTTCTGGAAAAAGCACATCGTATTGGCCCACGGAGAGATAAGGGACCGCCGAGGACCTTAATTATGAAGTTTCTTAGCAACAGAGACAGGATGAAGATCTTCAACGCTGCACGAGCTAAAAAAGGAGAGATTAAACACCAGGACCAGCAGGTGCGGTTCTACCCAGATTTGGCCACAGGAATCCAGCAATTGAGGAAGCAGTTTGATCCCGTACGTAAGGAGCTGCGCAACCTTGGGATTCGTCATGGTGTAATCTATCCTGCGAGACTGCTGACCACGTATGAGGGCAGAACCCACATCTTCAAGACTCCAGAGGAGGCGCAGGAGTTCATCAAGAAGATCAAAGAAGAAGAAGAGACTGGTGGGAGCTAAGCATGAACAAAATATAAGGTAGAATAATTAAGCATTTGCACAGGCATCTGACTGACTTGAAGTAAATAGTAAGTTTACAAAATATAGATTGTATTATATATTAAAAAAACAAAACAAAAACAAAACAAACAAACAAAAAAAAACTATGATGTACAAAGTTGTTAAAAATTTTGGAGTTAAGTTGGAAAACTACAGAGGAGAGTTAATGTTACGTCATTAAAAGCAGTAGAGTTAGGGTGATTGGGAGGATGAAGAAGGAGTGGCTTAGGCTGTTCCCCGTGGGTGTGGAACGGTCGATGGCTATATCGGGAGACAGAATTTTTCTTTTGATTTTGGGGGGTTTGCCACAAGTGTGGGAAGGGGAAATTTGTTTGTGTGTAGTTTGTAGGATGAATGTTCAACCACTCATGTTTTTGCTTCTCTGTATGAGCATGTTTACACTGCAAGGTAATCCCAAACTCTCTATTGATCATGGACCAAAGTGTTAATCTTAATTTAACTTCATGGAATTGCAGAGGTCTACAAAATTTAAAAAAACTTAAACAAGTTATGAATAAAATAAAGGACATGGGTTCAAGAATTGTGTTTTTACAAGAAACTCATCTGATAGAGGAGGATGTTAAAAGAATTAGGAGTAGATGGCAGGGAAGTGTATTCACCTCTTCATTTTCATCCCGAGCCAGGGGAGTTATGACTCTCATACATAAATCAGTTCCTTTTCAAGTGAAAAATGTAATTGGAGACAAATTTGGAAGATATGTAATCATTCAAGGTTCTTTGCTATTAGAAAATATAAATCTTGTGAACTTATATGGTCCCAATATAGATGATCAGAAGTTCTTTGCTAATTTATTTCTCATCTTATCATCACTTACAGGGCAACATATAATAGCAGGGGATTTTAATTGTACATTGAATCCAGGTGTGGATAGATCAACAGGACTGGATTGTACGCACATTGGATGTAGGATGACTATTAATCATTTTATGAAAGAATTGAGATTGTTAGATATATGGAGAGAAATGAAACCACAAGTTAAAGCCTATTCTTGTTATTCCAGTACCTACAAGACATTCTCACGTATTGATTATTTTTTGATTTCCACAGAATTAAGGTCCAAGATTCAAAACTGCTTTTATGATAACATCGTGATCTCTGATCATGCACCCTGTTGTCTAATATATGTAGATAAAAAATTGACAAAGGAATCAGGTAGATGGCAATTTCAGCATAAATGGCTTCAGGATGAGGAATTTGTCAAGTATATAGAAAAACAGATAGACGAGTTCTTTGACATCAATACTACACAAACATCAGCATGTGTAAAGTGGGAGGCTTTCAAAGCTTTTATTAGGGGACATATTATTAGTTATACAGGATCAAAATCTAAGAAGACTCGAGAGGAGAGAGCTAAATTGGAACATAAAATAAAAAGTCTTCAGGAAAAAGTGTATGCAGGAAGTGACCCAAGGTTGGAGAATGAATTACTGATTTTGAGAGCTGAATACGACAAAAAATCAGCGAATAGAGCTGCCTCGAGTCTTCTAAGATTGAAACAATCTTTTTATGAACAAGGTGAAAAATCAGGAAAATTATTAGCATGGCAGATTAAACAATTGGAAATTAAAACACCAATTACCAGTATTATAAGTAATGGACAGGTAGTTATAGATCCTTTAGAAATTAATAGAGCCTTTAGAGATTACTATGAAAAATTATATGATACCAAAAATGAACCTGATTTAACAAAACTAAATGGGTTTTTGAACGAACTATCTATACCGTGTATACCAAATGAAAACAGGGAGATATTGGAGTCTAAAATTAGTCAAGAAGAAGTTGGGCTAGCCATTGATAATATGAAATCAGGAAAAAGTGCAGGACCAGATGGTCTTCCAGTTGACCTTTATAAAAAATTTAAGAATAAATTAATAAAACCTTTTTTGGAAATGGTTTTAGAAGCATTTCAAAATAATAATTTACCATCATACATAAATAATGCCTTAATTATACTGCTGCCAAAACCAGGTAAGCCCTCTAATAAATGTGAAAATATGAGACCAATAAGCCTATTAAACGCCGACCTTAAGATAATCTGTAAAATTTTAGCAAGACGAATACAAGAAATTTTACCAAATATTATTAATCGAGATCAGAATGGCTTTATAAAGGGTAGACAAGGCTTCCATAATGTAAGAAGACTGTTTAATATTATTTATTTTAATAAAGAAGCACCGGATACAGCTCTCCTATCATTGGACGCCGAAAAGGCCTTTGATAGAGTTGAATGGCCCTTTCTTTTTGAAGTCCTACAAAGGTTTGGACTTGGAAATAATTTCATAAAATGGGTTCAAATAATATACAATAATGCTACAGCAGAAATCCTAACAAATAACAATATTTCAAAACCAATAAAAATTAATAGAGGATGTCGACAAGGCTGTCCACTTTCACCTTTACTGTTTACTATGGCAATTGAACCTTTAGCGATAGCGATACGTTTACATTCACAAATATATGGAATTAAAGTTGGACCAACAGAACATAAAATCTCCCTGTACGCCGATGATATAATTTTGTTTATGTCGAATCTAAAAAAATCAATTCCAACCTTGTTGAATTTAATAAAGAATTTTGGGGAAATATCAGGATATAAAATAAATAAAACTAAATCTTCAATATTAATGCTAAATGAGACCCAGAGAAATTACCCAGCCCCTGAGGCAAATCAATTCAATGTTGTAAATCAGTTTAAATATTTAGGAATCCAAATTATGCCTAAGCTAGAATCAGTCGCCAGCGTCAACTATGAAGCCTTAATGTCAGATATCGATGAGTTAACTCAGAGATGGATGTCACTACCAATGTCGATGATCGGGAGAATCAATATACTTAAAAGTAATATTTTACCTAAAATACTTTATTTATTTCAATACATTCCCTTATCACCACCTTTAGATCTATTCTCAAGAATAATAAAAAAGGTAGTGGAATTTATATGGAACAACAGGAGGGCTAGATTACGTCTGTCTTTATTATATTTACCATTTGATCGTGGAGGTCTGAAATGTCCAAATTTTATGTTGTATTATTGGTCGGCACAACTGAGGTCTATGACATATTATTTTTCATCAAATGATCTCCCTCACTGAACTGAAATGGAATCATACAATTTACCTTTACCTCTTCCCATATTCATATACTCAGATTCGGCAAAAAAATTACAAAAACAAGTTAAAAATCCATTTGTAAAGCATATGATCAAAATATGGTGTGAAGCTAAAAACTATTTAAAAGAACCACAGTTATTGTCACAATTTAGTCCAATATGGGGTAATCAATATTTTAAACCAGGGAGAGCGGACGCTGTATTTAAAGTATGGAATTTAAAAGGGATACAAAAGATTCAGGATTTATATTTGCCATGTGCAGATAACATAATGTCTTTTGAAGAGCTGAGGATCAAATTTAATCTCAATAGAACACATTTTTTTAAATATCTTCAACTTAGAAACTTTATTCGATCAAATCAAAATAAAGCTCTCACTCGACCTATTTATTCATCCTTGGAAAAAATGATGATGAAAGATAGTAAAAGAAAGGGTATTATTTCAGAGTTTTATAACTCATTGACACTATCTTCAAGTGAAAATTCACTGAAAAGATTAAACTACTGGAAAGAAGATCTGCAAATTGAAATTTCGGAGGAACAATGGGAATTGGCTTGTACAGAAGCTCAAACCAAATCAATAAATGCACGCCTTAAATTGATACATTTCAAATGGTTAATGCGGATGTATGTTACACCGGAGGAGTTAAATAGATATAACAAAAATATACCAGATACATGCACAAAATGCATGGAAAGTAAAGGAACCCTATTTCATTGTTTATGGGAATGTAGATTAATAAGAATGTTTTGGGAAGAGGTGAGGGTAACAATTGAAAAAATAATCTCAAAACAAATCATACTGAATCCTAAACTGTTTTTGTTGGGTCTGTACCCAGAAAAGCATAATTTTAATAAAAGTGAAAGAACATTCATAGACCTCAGTTTGCTTAATGCCAAAAAATGTATTGCACTATTATGGAAAAAGACTCATAGACCAGATGTGACTCAGTGGTTAAGACAGATGTTAACAAACCTTCCATTAGAAAGAATAACATATATACTGAAATCAAAGGAAATTGTGTTTGAGAATATATGGAGACCTTTTATTGATTATGTAAAAAATTTAAACATAACTCTTGAAGAAGAAGGTGAATGATGTGTGTGGACCTTGTAAATTCCAAACTGGTGAACATAATATGTATACTTATGTATTGGATTGTCTAGACTAAACAGAGGAGCATTGTTGAAGACTTGATTTTGTTGGTGGTTGTTGGTGTTTTTAGTGCATTTTTTTTTTTTTTGTAGTACTTTAGCGTTAGTGTTTGATTGTTTGTATCATGTTTGTTAAAAAAAAAAAAAGGTTCAATAAAGATATTGTGGAAAAAAAAAAAAAACAATAGGTACTGGCCAACTTATTTTCAACATTATGTCAGCCTATGATTTCACAATAGGTGTATCCTTAATAAAAATACAAGCGGCATCTATTGCAAAACTCAGGAAAAACCATAGCGTAATAAAAAAATGCAACTTTTAACAGTCTTTATCATCCTCAAAATTTCTGCTTCCTGACTTTTTTAGAAGCAAAGTCATCAATAATGTCATCGTACGACAACTGCTTGCCAATCTCATGATTAATGCTGATTATGGCAAGACGAGTGAGGCGATCCTGTCCCATGGGCGACTTCAGGTAAGACTTGATGAGCCTCAGCTTCGAGAAACTCTTCTCTGCTGAGGCCACAATCACGGGAAGAGTGCAGGCGATTCGGAGAGCGATCCACAGGTTGGGATACAGCTCCTTCAGGTGTTTGGTGTGGATGAAAGAGAGAAGCTCTAATGCGGTCATATTTTCAGAAGGCAGGCTTGGCAAGTTCCTAATTTCCTGAGCCAGGTCCTTTCCGTCAATGTCGTGCTCGTTTCCAGTTTTTAATGTGTTGCTGAGCTTGTCACACTGGTTGCCCAGTTCCCCGCCGTCCGTTTTCTTGAAGTTGAGCAGCATTCCAAATGTGGCGCTCACTTCACTCAGTGACTCAATCCTATCTTTTAAGGATTCAATAGCTGTGTCGACAACTACATTAAAGAATGCAGTTTCTAGCCTCTTCATGGCGTCATTCATAGGTTCATCTGGGGCTTCGTAGGCAAAATGTTCTTTGGTGCTTCTGAGTCTCTTCTCTTTTAGCACAGCGTCCACATTCATGTCCTCACACATGTCTTTAGCAGAGGCCTGAGCTGCAGCAAATGCGGTGCCTCTGTAACTAGTTAACTTAGTCTTGGCCTTCACAAGGAGGTCGATTGCCACATCGAGCTGCATCATGGGAGACTGCAGGAGCTTGCTTGCATGGTTCACCTGCTTCAGAATTTCATACCACACCACAGTGCAGATGAGAAAGCGGTACGACCCGACCTCCTCCGCCAAACTTTGTGCTTCACCCTTGGCAAGAGGATCTGTCGCTTTTTCCCTGACCTCCAACAGTGCCTCTCTTATGTTAGAGGCCTGGCTCCGCAAAGCCTCTATACCTCGGACATGGCACTCCCACCGCGTGTCGCTCCAGCACTTCAGAGCGATGGTCACACGCTCCTTTAGGATCGCCCATCTTTGTGGGGCCGCCGAGAAAAGGGTGAACACTTTCTGCACATAACCGAAATAGCTGATGGCGTCTGTTGATGCCTTCGCCGCATCGGCCACCGCAAAGCTGAACGAATGCGCTCCACAGGGAACATAAAGTACACAAGGATTTTTCTCGAGCAGCCTTCCTTGAACCCCTCTGTTGCTCCCCCTCAAGTTGACGCCATTAATGTACGCCTGACCCCTGCAGTCATCAAATGGGATGTTCAGCTCCTTGAGCCTGTCCAAAATCACAGACGACAAGTCGAGGTCTGCCGTTTGGGGAGGCACAAGAAATCCCATGAAGTGTTCCTTGACTTGTGGCGTTTCGTCCATTCTGACAGTCCGTACAACGAGCGACATCTGCTCCTGGTGGCTTTCATCAACGCTACAATCCAAAATGATTGAGTAATATTTGGACTGTTTAATCTCCTTCACCATAGTGTCCAACATTTTCTTACTGATTGATGCAATCAATTCATTTTGGCTCACGTGTCCAAGATAGCTGGATCGTCGTAGCTCACCGCTCTCTACACTCTCGATGTGCTGCTTCATGACAGGATCAAATTTGGCCAGAAGCTCCACCTCTTTCAGGAAGTTTCCATTGTTTTGCTGGTGTAATGTGTTTGCCGTACCCCTCAATGCAAGGTTTCGCTCTGCTAAGGATTGTATGACGGAGATCAGGCGGGTCAGGACATCTCTCCAGTGCCTCTTCTGAGCCTCTAAAAGTGATATTTCAGCTTGGTCTATGGCCCTTACTGTCTGTTGATGCATTTGGAAATCTTTCCAGGTCTTCAGGTTGGTACCATGCTCTGGACTGTTTTCATGGCTTTTCAAAAGTATGCCCAAGTTTGTCCAATTAGTAAGTCCCTCCGTCATTAATTTGAACTCTTTCCTTGAGAACAATTTACAGCAAAAGCAGTACACAGCATCATTTTTTATTGAATACATAAGCCAGGTGCGCTTTATCTTTTCCCCATTTGCTAATGTTCTGTAGAAATAACATGGACGAAAGCTTCTACTGTCTTTTCTTCTGGGAAATTTGAAATCTGAGTTAACCTGAAATGGCCCTCTTTTCACCATCTCTTCCTTGAATGCGTCAGACATAACTGATGGCCAATCCGCTGGATCGATCGGTGGATTAAAAGGATTGAAAGATACATCTTCTGCAAGTTGCTCAAGATGGGATGGACCTGCTACGGGTAGGTCAGGAAGTTCAGAAGAATTTTGTTCTGGGACTGGAGCTTCAGTGAGCTGATTCAGCACTGCACCTGCAAAGACAAAGATGCTTTGGTTACCAAGCAAAATCTAATATAAATGTTAATATGATTTTATTAAGTCACACTCATCGAGAAATTCATATTTTTAAAAGAAAAAAAAAACACAATAATGCAATATACAGTGGACTGCATTTGAACTGCCTTGGTGTTATTACACTCCAATGAAGTGGATGAAAAAAATCTTATAAATACACATGAACAAAGTCACAAAACTAGAAAAGCACTCACAAAGTGCATACCTCCGCCAAGGCTCCTTCCGTTTCTCATGGATCACCTCAAAAATGTAACGGGTTTGTGTGCAGGCCTATAGCCACTTGTGGTGAAAATTGCATCAAAGTCTGTCCATCAGTTTTGGAGTATTGCTGCTAACACACTGTGGGAAGATAAGAGCCTTGGCTGAGGTATGCATTCTCAGATCATCACCAAAATATAATGGGTTCCTCTCTAGGCCAAGAACCACCTCTGGTAAAAATTTCATCCAAATCCATCCAGTAGTTTTTGTGTAATCCTGCTGCACAAATACAAACAAAGCCCTTGGTGGAGGTATGCACTCTCAGATCATCACCAAAATCTAATAATCTGTTCCCCGTGCCATTACACACCTTTCCCGAAAATTTCATCAAAATCCGTTCATAACTTTTTGAGTTATGTTGGTAACAGACAGATAGACAGACAGACAGACAAACCCCAGTAAAAACATTACCTCCTTGGCGGAGGTAATTATAAGATAAGCCTTTATTAGTCCCACAATGGGGAAATTCCAGGATTGCAACAGCTCAGGGATAGCAACACGTAGAGCAACAATCAGAAGGCAAGAAAAAACAAGAGCAGCTAGTATACATATGTACATATTACTATATACTGTATATACAGTATATATATATATATATACAGTATACAGTATATATATATATAGACACACAGTGCGGAGCATTGTGGTTGGTGGATATGCAGCAGAAAGTCTAAGCTCTCTCTCCGCGGATGCGGCAGGCCAGCTGGATGTCTTTGGGCATGATGGTGACCCTCTTGGCGTGGATGGCACACAGGTTGGTGTCCTCGAAGAGAGAGGCCTCGCTGACCTCCTGCAGAGCCATGACAGCGGAGCTCTGGAAGTGCAGGTCGGTCTTCAAGTCCTGAGCGATCTCCCTCACCAGGCGCTGGAAGGGCAGCTTACAGATGAGCAGCTCCGTGGATTTCTGGTAGCGACGGATCTCTCTCAGAACTACGGTACCGGGCCTGTAACGGTGAGGCTTCTTCACTCCGCCGGTGGCCGGAGCGCTTTTTTGAGCAGCCGTGGTGGCCAGCTGCTTCCTGGGGGGCTTTTCCTCCAGTAGATTTACGGGCGGTCTGCTTGGTTCTTGCCATCGCTCTTTATTATTCTGTCTTATATTTCTTGCACGCCACCTAAACTCCAGCCTGGCACCCGTGTCGTTTTCGCTTCAGTTCCCCGGTATGTCGAGTTTCTCCGTTAGCACCGGGTGGCGGTTGAGTGCTAGCTAGCGCTTCCCTGCTGTATCGTCTCCTGCTGTAAACAGTGGCTCCGTCCGCCGACTCGGGAGACCTTTGGGGCGATCTGTGTGTCTCTGATATATATAGAGTGAAAGGTGTGCCGGATCAGAAAGTTATCACCGGATCAGAAAGAAGAAGGAAGATAAAAAGACTCAGAAATTGAGCCGCTGTTGCAAAAGGTAGCCAACTCGTGTGGCGCCGGAACCGGAAGGGAACAAGAGCACTCTGAGGCGAGTGTAATATTCCCCGCTTCTGTTTTCTTTGAAGATCCCAATACTTACTGACGGAGAGAAGTTTTCAACTTTCCAATATAATTACTGTGGCAGAACCAAATTATGATAAACCCATCATCCACGAATATACAGTACAACAAAGTATACAACCCACAGTTGTAGGTCAGGATCCCCAGGTGAACCTGTGCAGCAAGTATGGTGACCCTAGAGAGCATTACACACTCTATAGTAAGAGATTATAGGATGTGTCAATTTTGACCTTAGACCTTTTGACCCCAAATCTGTAGTCAGAGGTCATGGTCTCAGAGTAAATGTGTATACCAGTTTGGTGACCCTAGCATTCTTTGCTGTTGAGATATAGTTTATAAGCCATGTTGACGTTGACCTTGGACCTTGCAATCCCAAAACCATAGTCACACTTCAGGGTCACAGGGTAAACCTGTGTACCAAGTTTGGTGACCCTAGCTTTACTCGTACAGTAACGAGGCAAAGGGAATGTTAACCTTGACCTTTGACCCCAAACCCATAGTCAGAGGTCAGCATCCCAAGGGGAACCCGTATACCAGGTTTGGTGACCCTAGCTTTCTTTGTTGCTGAGATATAGTTTATAAGCCATGTTGATGTTGACCTTTGACCTTGCAATCCCAAAACCATAGTCACACTTCAGGGTCATAGGGTGAACCTGTGTACCAAATTTGGTGACCGTAGCTTTACTCGTTGTACAATAATAAGGCATAGGGAATGTTAACCTTGACCTTTGATCTTCTGACCTCAAACCCATAGTCAGAGGTCAGCATCCCAAGGTGAACCTGTGTACCAGCTTTGATGGCCCTAGCTTTACTTGTTTTATAGTAATAGTAAATTGAGCATTTACTATAGTGCAACTGCAATGTTAATGCTGAACTTTGACCTCTTGGTCCCAAACCCATACTCAGGTCAGGGTGTAAATCATCCAAGATGTGTATTAGATACAACTACTGCATTGATTTGAAAAGCCTACATCATTTCTTTCAGTAGTTCTTGTCCATCCATCCATCCATTCATTTTCTACCACTTTTCCAGAGGTCCAGGTCACGGAGGCAGCAGCTCAAGCAGAGAAGCCCAAACTTCCCTCTCCCCGGCCACCTGCTTCAGCTCTTCAAAGAGGATACCAAGACGTTCCCAGGCCAGCTGGGAGACGTAGTCTCTCCAGCATGTCTTGGGTCTGCCCCGGGGTCTCCTCCCAGTTGGACGTGCTCAAAACACCTCAAGTGGGAGGCGCCAGGAGGCATCCTGATCAGATGCCCATACCACCTCAACTGGCTCCTTTCAATATGGAGAAGCAGCGGTTCTACTCTAAGCCTCTCCCGGATGACAGAGTTCTTCACCCTCTCTCTAAGGGTGAATCCAGCAATCCTATGGAGAAAGCTCATTTCAGCCCTTTGCGATCTCATTCTTTTGGTCATTACCCAAAGCTCATAGCCATAGGTGAGGGTAGGAACGTAGATTGACTGGTAAATCGACAGCTTTGCTTTAGAGCTCAGCTCCCTCTTCACCAGAACAGACCAGTACAACATCCGCATCACTGCAGAGGCTACTCTGATCCATCTGTCAAGCTCTTGCTCCATTTTCCCCTCACTTGTGAATGAGATCCCGAGATACTTAAACTCCTCCATTTGGGGCAGGAGCTCGTCTCCAACCTGGAGAGGACAATCCACCTTTTTCCGGCTGAGGACCATGGACTCGGACTTGGAGGTGCTGATTCTCATCCCAGCCGCTTCACACTCAGCGGCAAACCGTTCCAGCAAGGCCTATAGGTCATTGCTTGATGAAGCCAACAGGACAACATCATCTGTAAACAGCAGAGATGAGATCCTATGGTCACCGAGCATGACACCCTCCGATCTTTGGCTGTGCCTAGACATCCTGTCCATAAAAATTATGAACAGGATCGGTGACAAAGGGCAGCCCTGGTGGAGTCCAACTCTCACTGGAAATGAGTTTGGCTGGGTGTTGGCAAATACGAACAAAACTCTTGCAATGGCCGTATAGAGACTGGATAGTTCGTAACAACGAGCCCGATACCCCATACTCCTGCAGCACCCCCCACAACAGACCACGAGGGATGTGGTTGAACACTTTCTCCAAGTCCACAAAACACATGTGGACTGGTTGGGCAAACTCCCAACCAGTAACCAGGACACATCTTGGTTGAACATGTCCCTATGTTTTATGTCTTTGGTCTGCTTCCCAACATGAACGCTGCTGGTGGCACTGCTCTGCTGTGACCCGGACTACCCTGTGCTGCTACTGTGTGTGTATGGTTGTAGTACTTAGTTTGTAGTATTTAGTTTATAGTGCTCAGTCTGAAGTATCATAATGATGTTTTTCCTAAAGGGACTGCTTGTGATCTGGTTGCTCGGGATAATATGCCACTGTACCCAAGTGGATGGGGACATGAGGCCGACCACGCTCCTGAGCTATACTCGAGACCAGCTCCTGCTTCTTCGTTCCAGCCATGTCTCGGCACCCCTCCTGCCTAGGGAGCTCTAACGAAATCCGACGGGAGGACGTAGAAGCCGGTCACGGAAGAGAGGGAAACATGGCGGAGTACGACAGAGACTGCGGAGGAGAGAGAACAGGCCGCCACTGCCATCCATGTTGCTCTGTAATGTCCGCTCACTGAAGAGCAAGATGGAGGAACTCAAAATCAACGCCAGGTTCCTATACGAGTACCGGGAGTCATGCCTGCTCGTTTTCACGGAATCGTGGCTTCAGGAGGACGTACCTGACTCGCTCCTATCCGTGGACGGCTTCTCCCTAGTGCGGCAGGACAGGGACGCGCTCTCCAGTAAGATCAAAGGAGGAGGTATTTGTGTGTACGTTAAGAACAAATGGTGCTCACAGTTCACCACGAGAGAGTCACTTTGTACCCCGAACATAGAACTGCTGTGCTTAAGCCTGAGACCCTTTTATCTCCCCCGTGAATCTGGAAACATTTTATTATGCATCGTTTATATCCTGCCCAGTGGGAACGCTTTCAGTGCGGTGAATGCTATCGTGAACTGTGTACACAGACAACTGGAACGCACTCCTGAAGCACCTTGTTTGATTTTAGGGGATTTTAATCACTGCAAACTGGATGCGGCACTGCCTGGCTTCAGCCAACATGTGAACTGCAGTACAAGGGGGGAAAATATTCTGGATAAATGCTATGGGAACGTCAAAAATGCCTATATAGCAAGGATTAAGCCCCCCTTGGGGTCCTCAGACCATAATGCTGTTCATCTGATTCCTACTTACAAGTCTTTGCTTAAAAGCAGCAAACCACGGACAAAGACAATCTTCATATGGGACAATGAAGGTATAGAAACTTTGAGAGGTTGTTTTTCCTTGTACCAACTGGGGACTCTTCCATAACTTGGAGTTGGAGGAGGCCACAGATACCATAACTGAGTACATAAAATTCTGTAAAGAAAATGTTTTACATCAGAAAGTAATCACTATGCACCCCAATAATAAGTCTTATATTTCCAAGGAATTAAAACGGTGCATTGTACAGAAAAAGATTGCTTTTAAGAATGGGGACATGTTAAGTATGAAAAATATACAGAAAGAAATTAATTACAAACTAAGAACAGCTAGAGATGAGACGAGGAAGAAATTTGAATCTGAATGCCTAGGAAAAAGTTCTAGGAAATTGTGGGACTCAGTTAAAGTTATGACAAAGATGACTCCATCCAAAAGCTGCATTAATGTAATGAATGAGGAAGAAAAGGCAAACGAGTTGAATAATTTCTTTTGCAGATTTGAAACTAGAGATTTTTCTCATGAACAAAAAGCTGCTCTGGACGCTATATCAGTTTCAGGCTCTGCAAAAATTTTAGTTGACCAGCATGTTGTGGAAAGATTTTTCTCACGTATGTGCCCCAGGAAGGCTTCTGGACCAGACGGGACCTCTGGGCGTTTACTGAAGTCATGTAGTGAGGAGCTAGCAGAAGCCTGGAGTCCCATCTACCAGAAGTCTTTAGATACGTGTTCTGTCCCAGTAATTTGGAAAAGCTCTATCATAATTCCTGTACCAAAAAAAGCAAACTGCAAAGAGAATAATGACTATCGTCCTGTTGCACTGACCTCACTGGTAATGAAGTGCCTCGAGAAGATTGTCATTGACATTCTGAAAACTGATTCTGGAGGACTTTTGGATCCTCTGCAGTTTGCTTATAAAAATAATAGAAGTACAGAGGATGCCATTTTAACCTTAACTCATTCTGTGTTTAAACATTTGGAGGAGACAACCTCATATGCACGTCTTTTATTGGTTGATTTTAGTTCAGCTTTTAACACACTGCAGCCACACCTTTTAATTAAGATGTTAACCACTTGCACTCCGTTGTTCCGCGGGCGGGCAAGTCTCTGCGTCCTAGGGCGCACGAGGGCGCACGAGAGCGCCCTCGTGCGCGCTTGGACGCATGACGCATGATGGTGGTGATGGTGATGTAGTGGCGTCCAAGCGCCACTCAAAAAAAAACTGCAGAGACAGCCGCGAACAGATTAGTTCATCTGATTGACCTCTCATTCGACTAATAAGAGCCTTGAATTGGGTTTCTGAAACCTTGAAGAGCCAATGAATGAAAATCTAGGAAGGAGGACCCGCCTACTGTGAACACAGGAGCCAATTGAAGCACAGAAATTCAGGCTGGGTGAAGAGAGATTTACTGTTGCAACAGATGAAAACAAAGGACGCTGGACGAATCTACTACAGACCCAGGCTCACCCAGCAGCATGGAGAACACCCACAAGTGGGACCTGCACTCATTCCAGCAGAATAGACGGAGGCCGACGACAAAAGTCGTAAATCATTCGCCAAAACGGCAATAATGGAATTATGTTTTGATTGGGATCCACGAGCGGAGCAGCGTCGCGTTCGTCTGACAATGGGGGAAGAAATGTTCGCCACGACTCTGCTGCTTTGAAGAGGTAAGGTGTTATAAGCTAAATTATTATTTATCCCTGAAAACTGTAATCCAAAAATGACTTTTGACCGATCGGTAAATTACAACTGTACTGCGCACGAAGTACGAAGTGCGTGCGCCGCGATAAACGGTTCATTTGCCGTGTTCGGACCGTGAACACACCCCCCCCCCCCGCTGCAGAAGAGGAGCGGGGGGGGGGCGTTCACGGTCCGAACGACCCCCGGTCCGCGGGGGGAAGCATATCAGTCTATTCCATCATGTAGCGATGGCCCTCTTCTGTAGCGGGGGGGGGGGGGCATTCACGGTCCGTTCACGGTTCCCCCCCCCACACACACACACACAGTAGCGAGGGGGGGGGAGCCGCTGTGAAAACATGCAAGGAGTGTAATCCGTCATGTAGCGAGGGCCGAATTTGGTCCTTGGTAGCGGGGGGGGGGGACGACCACCCACCCACACACACACACACAGACACAGCCCTGAGTGTGACCTTTCATTAGAGCCTAAAATGAAGCTTCTACATTGAATTATTCAAAAGTTACAGACGTTTTTCCAAACTGTGCCATTTGGCACAATTTGGCACAGTTCCAAAACGCCTGGGAACAGCCTGAGAACAAAGCTGTGTAAAATATTAATTTTTTGTGGTATTGTTACCAAATTTGGATCTCAGCTGGATAACACTTGGTTCTACATTTCTGTTGCATTTTCCAGCCGGATCGGACAGCTGTGTGTTATTTACAAGCATTTGTATCCAAAAAAACACTGTGTCCAATTTTTTTTTCTTCAAGTTCAGTATGTTTAGATGACTGTAACTCAGTGGCCGGAGCACGTAGAGAGATTATGTTTTTTTTGCCAAAAAATTCAAAGTGTTTTCTTTTAAATGAGACCAACCCCATGAAGATGCTGCAAAGGGTTGAATAACAGCTTTCGATTTACTTTGGGCACGTTATTTTTTGGCATTTTTAGGAAAATTGCCCGGAGTGCAAGTGGTTAAATGATTTTAAAGTGCATCCTGTCATTATTAAATGGTACTACTCATTTTTAACTTCTCGTAAACAGCAAGTTAGTGTAAATGGAATGTTATCTAAATTTAGAACCCTCAGCACAGGGGCTCCCCAAGGCTGTGTTAGTTCACCATTTTTGTTCACCATATACACTGATGAGTGCAGAAGTGTCTATCCAGGCAATCAAATTATTTTTTTTAACCTTTAAACAGCAAAATCCCATTGAGATTAAAAACCTCTTTTTCAAGGGAGTCCTGGCCAAGAGGCAGCAAAAAAAAAAAATCACAATTACACTAACAATGACATACAAATCATATAAAACAGTTACAAATTAGTGAGGCCGTCTCAAATGTTCTCAATCTGGATTTAAAGTCGTTCAATGAAACGAGTACCGTTAGTTTCCAGTCTTTTTGCAACATGTTCCATGTAGAGGGCTGAGAACATGAAAGCTCTTTTTCCCAGCTCAGTACGGGCAAATGGAACAGAAAGCAACAAATGATCATTAGAACGCAGAACATAAGAATCAACACTTCTCAGTGTGATTAAATTACAGATGTAAGGGGGCAGCAGTCCAAGCATGGCCTTGTAAATAAAAACGTACCAGTGAGTCAACCTCCTGGTGGACAAAGAGGGCCATCCCTCTCTAGAATACAGTTCACAGTGATGGGTCAAGGCTCTACAGTTTGTAACAAACCTCAAAACAGCATGATATACAGAGTCAATCTTACTCAGACACTGAGCTGAAGCGTTCATATACAAAAGGTCTACATAATCTAAAATAGATAAAAAAGTTGCAGTAACAAGACGCTTTTTAACCTCAAAAGAAAAACAACATTTATTTCGGAATAAAAAACCCAGCTTCAGTTTGAGTTTCTTCACAAGATTTTCAACATGTGGCTTAAAAGTCAGAGCGTCATCAAGCAAGATACCAAGATACTTGTACGAGTGAACCACCTCAATATCATTTCCCTCAAAGGTGGACACTGTGGAAATAATTTGTGGACTCCTTCTAAAATTTGAAAACCACATCAGTTTAGTTTTGTCAGCATTAAGGACTAGCTTTAGCTGCAGAAGTGTGTGCTGCACCACATTAAAAGCTTTCTGCAGAGAAGCAACAACATTAGCAGGGGAAGAGCCAAAGCAGTAAATAATTGTGTCATTGGCATAAAAATGCAAACTAGCTTCAGACACATTTTGTCCTAAATCATTAATGTACATAATGAATAGGAGGGGTCCTAATACAGAACCCTGTGGCACCCCCTTGTGGACACTGACAATATCAGAACACAAACCATCATATTTAATACACTGGGTCCTGTCACTCAAATAATTTGTGAACCAGGAGACTACATGTTCCGACAGACCAAAACTGATGAGTCTTTGCTTTAAAACTGTGTGGTCCACAGTGTCAAAAGCCTTTGACAAATCAATGAAAAGTGCAGCACAGTACTGCTTTTTATCAAGAGCAACAAGTATATCATTGACCACTTTTGTAGCAGCAGTAATAGTGCTGTGCTTTTTTCTAAAGCCCGATTGCAGTTTTGAAAGAAGTTCATTTGAGTATAAAAACTCTTTAAGTTGATCACACACGAGAGATTCAAGAATCTTAGACAAGACACACAAGTTTGATATTGGTCTGTAATTAGTTAAAACTGCTGGGTCACCTCCTTTTAAGAGAGGAACCACAAAAGCTGACTTCCATACTACAGGAATCTCTTTCCTTTCAACTGATAAATTAAAAAGTACTGTAAGAGGCTGTGCAATAAAATCAGCAGCCATTTTCAAAAAGTAAGGCTCTATCAAATCTGGTCCAGGAGGTTTTCTGTGATTCAGAGTTTTGAGAGCCTTATGAACTTGCTGTACAGTAAAAGGTACAAATCTGAAAGGTTCTCCAAAAAACATTTGGGAATTAATACAGTGAGGCACAGAGGTAGCTCCTGTAGAGTTAAACAGAAAACCAGATGACACAAAATGCTTATTGAAGCAATTTAAGACCTCAGTTCTATCATAAACTGGGACTGAGCCATTTAAAACAAAAGTAGGAAGAACCTGAGAGCTTTTGTTCACAGATAAACCTTTGATCACTTTCCAAAATTTCTGTGGATTATTAAGACTCAATTGTGACAGATAAATAATATTCAGATTTAGCCTTTTTAATAAAAAAAAGTGCATTTATTTCTCAGTTGTCTAAAAATAGACCAATCACTGGCAGTATCACTTTTCCTGGCTTTGGCCCAAGCCACATTACGCTGATAAATGGCATCAGACAGTTCTGGAAAGAACCAGGGGTTTTCACGCCCCTTTACTCTGAATTTTCTTCTAGGAGCATGTTTGTTTACAATTTTCTCAAAGTTTTCTTTAAAGAAGGTCCACGCTAACTCAACGTCTGGAAACAGGCCTAAATGTTCCCAATTAACCAAGGACAAGTCATGATGATAAGCTTGTTCATTAAAATGCTTCAAATTCCGCTTGAAAATAATGTGTGGTTTACATTTAGGAATTTTTGTATCTCTGCACGCTGCAACAACACAATGATCACTCAAATCATTTCAAAAAACACCCACAGATGAAAATTTATTTGGAGCATTTGTTAGAACTAAGTCAATCAAAGTGGACTTTTCAGGACTTTCAATATTTGGCCTAGTTGGATAGTTAATCAACTGGCTAAAATTTACAGAATCACAGAAAGATTTAAATTCTTCAGAAGCTACGTTTAACCAATTCCAATTGAAGTCTCCTGCCATTAAAAGCTCATTGTAGTTTAAGTTGGACAGAAGATGCTTTAAGGATGATAATGCCTCCTTGGTGGCAGATGGAGGTCTATAACAGCCAACAACAGTTATAGAAAGGGATTTGGCTATTTCCATATTCAAGGCCAAAAACTCCATCTGCTTAGGAATGGACTAAGACAAGACAATTGAAGCATCAAATCTTGATTTAACATAGGTGGCCACACCACCTCCTTTTTTAGGCCTGTTAGTACGGAAGACATTATATCCATTTATACTAATATCATCATCTGTGACAGTTTTTGTCAGCTACGTTTCAGAGATGATCACAACATCCGGATCAGTTGATCTAATCCAAATTTTGACCATGTCCATTTTAGGAAGTAAGCTACGCACATTAAGATGAATAAATTTGAGACCAGACATTGATTTAAAATCAGCAGGAGTCTGGATACACTGCAGATCAGGTCCAGGGTTTGGTTGCACATTTCCAGATAGTAGTAAAAGTAGGACAATCATCAATCTTTGCTTCACATCACCTTTTGAAGCAGAATTTTTGTATATTGAAGCCAGGTGATTCTTTTCATTGAGCAAAAGTGTGAGGTCACATAAAGTAAGAGCATTCTGGAGTTTAAGTAATTCCCTTGGTACCTCTGTCCAGGAATTTAAGACCCAGACCAAATGAGTCTGTGATTGCTCATAAACAACATTAGAATCAGTGCCACTATAGTAGGTGTCCCAAAAACCCAACACATTGGCAAGGGTACTCACCCAGGGAACATTATTTGATCTCGTGTCCCAGGCTGCCAACAAGCATATTAAAGTAATAAAAAATGCCATTGTCCTCCACTTTCTGCACATCAGCAGCTTAAAAGTTCTTACAAATACTGCAGGGAGGTGTTGCAGGCCCAAGCTAGTTATCTCAGCTCCAGGAGGAATATAGGCCTTCCAACCCAATATCCAGGGAAATATTACAGGCCCAAGCTAGTAAGCTCAACTCCAGCAGAGATGTAGGCCTCCCAGCCTAGTCTGCAGGGGGATGTTACAAGCCCAAGCTAGTTAGCTCAGCTCCAGGAGGAATATAAGCCTTCCAGCCCAGTATCCAGGGAGATGTTGCAGACCCAAGCTGGCTAGCTCAGCTCCAGGAGAAGTACAGGCTTTTCAGCCCAATATCCAGGGAGATGATGCAAACCCAAGCTAGTAAGCTCAGCTCCAGGAGGAATATAAGATAAGATAAGATAAGCCTTTATTAGTCCCACAACGGGGAAATTCCAGGATTGCAACAGCACAGGGATAGCAACACTCAGAGCAACAATCAGAAGGCAAGAAAAAAAAACAAGCAAGCAAGAGCAGCTAATATACATATGTACATATTACTATAAAATATATATATACACACACACACACACAGACACACAGTGCAGAGCATTGTAGCTGGATGGAATAAATATATGAATATATGAACACACAGTGCAGAGCATTGTAGCTAGATGGAATAAATATGTAAATATATAAACACCCACAGTACGGAGCATTGCAGCTAGGTGGAATAAATATGCAAGTATATAAACACACACAGTGCGGAGCAATGTAGCTAGATGGAATAATATGTAGATATATAAAAACACAGTGCGGAGCATTGTAGCTAGATGGAATAAATATATAGATATATAAATATAAACACACCCAGTGCTGAGCATTGTAGCTAGATGGAATAAATATGTAAATATATAAACACACACAGTGCAGAGCATTGTTGCTAGGTGGGATGAAACAGCATAACCGTCTATTTAGTTATCCTACATGGTATGATTATGTGCCCATGTGACAGAGATCATCCTGCGCAGTTCGCCCCACACGGGACACGAACCCGCGACCTCTCAGTCAACTACACAGTTTGAGCATGGGAGACACAGCACGATCGCGCTGAGCTAAAGGTCCGACCGATAGCTCAGCGCTACCGATACTGTATGAGGCTTTGGGAGGGAGGTTTTACTAACGTTCTACGCCGAACAGTACTAGTTGGCATCCGTTACACCCATACATATTCTCACCCTCCATAGCGACCGGTATGTTCCTAGTTGTATGCCGGAGAGGACCATTGTGTAAGTCTATTGCATCTTTTGCATTAAAAAAAAAACTATTAGTTTGTTACGTCTTTTTGCTATCTCTGCGAGCAGCCCTGCTTAGGTTGTACAGTCTGACAGCCGTTGGTAGGAAGGACCTACGAAACCTCTCGGTTGTGCACCTGGGATGATGTAGTCTGCTGCTAAATGAGCTCCTCAGGCATATATAGGCATCCCAGCCCAATCTCCAGGGGGATGTTGTGGGCCCAAGCTAGTTAGCTCAGCTCCAAGAGAAGTATCAGCCTCCCAGCCCAGTCTCCAGGGAGGTGTTGCAGACCCAAGCTAGCCAGCTCAGCCCCCAGGAGGAGCACAGGCCTCCCAGCCCCCTCTACAGGGGAATGCCACAAGCCCAGCCAGTCAGCTCGTCCTAGGCACAGGCCCAGACCTGTTAGCCCAACTCAAAGGTGACAGCAGTAGTCTTTAAACTTGTTAAAAATCATTAAACTCATTAAAAGTCTACAATTTACTTGAAGCATGTGAAGAGATTTCTATAAAAATATCAACTGTAACTTATAAAAAGAGATTTAAATGCAATAAAATCCATTAAAAACAACTTAATCCAGAGAGACACTGAGCAGATAATACACATGCTGCCATCTTGGTTGTATTCCATCTTGAATTAAATTATTAAATTTTCTGATGACACTGCTATTTTATCACTACTTCAAAAGACTCATGATCTGTCAAGCTATTTTATAGAAATTCAGAGGTTTGTCAATTGGTGTGATGACAGTCATCTCATTTTGAATACTGATAAAACAAAGGAGATGGTCTTTGACCCTCGGGGAGTTGGTGACCACAGGCCTGTGGTCATCCACAACCACACTATAACACAGGTTAGTTCCTATAAATATTTGGGAGTATTTATTGACAATTCATAAACCTGGAGCACACATATTGATTACCTCTGTAGTAGACTACAACAGCGGCTGCATTTCTTGCGTAGATTAAGAATACATGGCGTTGATAAAAGGATTATGTTAATATTTTACCAGGGTGTGTTGGAGAGCTGTATTAGATACAGCATTATAGCTTGGTTTGGCAACCTCTCTGTGAAACTAAAGAACAGAGTTTTGCGTTTAATTCATACAGCATGGAAAATTATTGGAGTTAAAGAGTATTTTCCCATGCATATCTTATACGACCAGGCAGCCTGTAGACAAGCTCAAAAAATAATCAGAGACATGAGCCATGTACTAAACAATGAATATGTGCAGCTGCCCTCAGGGAGGAGATACAGAGTCCCCAAGTGCAGGTTCAATAGATACAAGAACTCATTTATCCCGACGTCAGTAAAACTTTTAAACTCAGATAAATAGGTCAGGGACACTTATAACTCCTGTTCTCAATGACTGCTGTTATATATTTATGTATGTATGTACTTGTATTATTTTATTGGGTTTTATTTCATTTATTATGTACTACATCCATTGTGTATGTGTGGATTGTGTGGTTGCAGCACGGGTGACAAGCCCAAGACAAATTTCCCCTTGAGGGACAATAAAGTTTATCTTATCTTATCTTATCTATGGTCACATTATTTTCAATCTTTTCTAGGGGTACCATCATTTTTGTCCAGGCCTGTTTCATGAGTTTGTTTTTTAAAATAATTCTGTTGAACCACAATTCAAAAGCATTGTCTGATTTTCATTGGTTACTTTTCATAGAATTTTTATTTATTACCACTTTTGTCAGATTCAAGTTATTTCTGTGACCATTGTGGGTTTTTCTTTCATTAACAGAGGGGTACCAACAATTTTGTCCACGTGTATATATGGCAGAGTTCCACAACGAAAACCACTGCTGAGCAAAAAGAACATAAAGGCTCGTCTCAGTTTTGCCAGAAAACATCTTGATGATCCCCAATACTTTTGGGAAAATACTCTGTGGACTGACGAGACAAAAGTTGAACTTTTTGGAAGGTGCGTGTCCCATTACATCTGGCGTAAAAGTAACACAGCATTTCAGAAAAGGAACTTCATACTGTGGTGTACCAATATGGCGTCCTGTATACCCTGGGTGTAGTGGGGGGGTGACGGCCCCACCTTTCCAGTTCTGCTGTCACCAGGGGTATAAAGGGCAGAAGCAGAAGAGCTCTTTCTCTTTTGCTGTCAACCCCTTGGCCTGTACGGAGCACCTGTAAGTTCGTTGTTTGATATAATAAAGTTACATTCACTGTACCTCCAGTCTGGTTATTCATCATACGAGTTATGGACATAACATTTGGCGACGAGGAAAAAGGTATGGCGTGACCTGTTTCCACTTTTCGGCCATTTTTGGAGCTTCCGGGCGAGCCGCCGGTCCCCTGGGCTAGGTGGTACGTGGCTTTCCAGAGCTATCTGGTGGCCCTTAACCTCAGTGAGCTTGAGAAACTGTGCGAAGGCTATACTGGTCCATAATCTTGGCATGGAGGGTCAAAGAATTCTCGCCACATTAGGAGGGGCCAATACTTTTGAAGACGTGGTTGGGCTAATGGCACGCTACTTTTGCACCCCAGAAAACGTCATAGTCCGAAGAATTCAGTTTCAGCAGTGTCACCAGAGGACAGGAGAGTTGGTGCAGCGCGATGTTGCAGACCTACGTCAGCTGGAGGGGGCGTGCCAATTTGGAGCCCTAGAGGAAGAGATGGTCCGTGTTCAACTAGCGGAGCACACTCTTTATTCTGCGACTCAATCGAGGCTCCTGACCCAGGTAGGTCAGGTAGGACATTAACCACGGTTATTGAGATAGTGCAGCAGTTTGAAGCAGCGGAGAAGACAGTGAAGGATCTCGGTGAGAGAACCACGCTGACACACACCGAACCATGTTTGAAGGTGCTGGCTGCGGACTCAGACAGCGAAACCAGCGTGAACGAAGAGGAATAACCTGCTGCTGTGAAAATTAGGCCCACCCTGGGTGCACCATGATGCTATGGCTGCGGGTCCGCTAGGCACCGGTACAAGGCAAGAGAGTGTCCGGTGAAGGGCAAACACTGTGGCAAGTGCGGTCTTCTACACCATTTCGCCAGAGCCTGCCAAAATTTTGAGTGAGGGGACCGAAGACGTGAGGCGGACTCCCCCGCAACGACTCCTATGGCTGTTCATACTGTCTCCCCAAGCACAGATGGGCATATTTACTGCGACGTTTCGCTGGACGGTGTGGAGGTGCCATTGTTGGTGGACAGGGGATCAGCGATTTCCCTGTTGAACTGGCCCACTGTGAGGAGCCTGTTCCCGCATTACCACAAGACGAGACCTGCTGACGCCATGCTTCGGCTATGGAGGAAGCAGGTTATCCGTCGTGGGTTTGCTGGAATTGATGGCGAGGTACAAGTCGGCAATGATGTCTAACGTCCAGTTTGTGGTGACCGCTAGTGGGTCAAACAGCATGAGATGTGACATGTTCTATGGCCTGGGATTCGCGATCACCTGCGGCGTTGGAGAGGAGTGGTCGGGCTGTGGTTTGTGGGACTGACCTGCTCTGCACGTGGGAGGATGATGCGGTTTGGGACAGTGACTGGCCTGGTATTATGGGAGGAGTGTAAGATCAGCAATGTGGAGCGCCATCTTGGGCAGGTCCCGATGCCAGTGTCCAAGCTGCCCTGTATGTGGGAACTGGACGACACAGCGGAACGCCCGGGATGGCTGATGGAGCCAAGATGCCAGCTCCCTCAACTTCCGGAGTTAGTCCTGGTGATACTGTGAAGCAAGGAGCTGCAGGGGCTGTGCTGGCATTTAGAACGAAAGAAAGTGGGGCAGGACCAGCAGGCGCGATTCTACGATGTGCCAAACAACAACACCGGAGATCAAGGAGAACTCCGGATCGGGTCGGTGACGAGGTTCGACCCAGGGCGGGAGCCTGGTTACAACATGGTGGTCATCGGAAGCCCAATTGAGCTCCTCTGCGCATCGGTGAAGAGGTCCGGCCCAGGGTAGAAGCTCGGGTGAGGGGCGTGCACAAGAAAAGAAAGTGACGAGATGACCAGGGGCGGCTGCGGGTGGTGGCTGCCTGGGAGGATGGCTACTTGAGACTGCCTGATGAATTGTGGAGACACCCTAACGAGCTATGGCGAGTGGACGAGAGGAAACACGGACGTGGATCGTCCCCAGAGATGAAGAGGCAAAGGTACTCTGGGAGGGATCCGCCAGACGGAAATCCATGGGGTGGGTCTCCCATTGGGACTATAAGATGACTATGGGTGACGGCCCCACCTTTCCGGTTCCGCCGTCACCAGGGGTATAAAGGCCAGACGCGGAAGAGCTTTTCCTCTTTCGCCGTCAACCCCTTGGCCTGTACGAAGCACCTGTTCGTTGCTTGATATAATAAAGTTACGTTCACTGTACCTCCAGTCTGGTTATTCAATAAGATAAGATAAGATAAGATAAGCCTTTATTAGTCCCACAATGGGGAAATTCCAGGATTGCAACAGCACAGGGATAGCAACACTCAGAGCAACAATCAGAAGGCAAGAAAAAAACAAGAACAGCTAGTATACATATGTACATATTAAGATAAGATAAGATAAGATAAGATAAGATAAGCCTTTATTAGTCCCACAATGGGGAAATTCCAGGATTGCAACAGCACAGGGACAGCAACACTCAGAGCAACAATCAGAAGGCAAGAAAAAACAACATCTAGCAAACATATGTCCATATTACTATAAATGTATATATATAGACACACAGTGCAGAGCATTATGGCTGGTGGATGTGCAGCAGAAAGTCTAAGCTCTCTCTCCGCGGATGCAGCGGGCCAGCTGGAAGTCTTTGGGCATGATGGTGACCCCCTTAGCGAAGAAGAGACCACCAGGTGGGTTTATTACTATATATATACAGTATATATATACAGTATATATATATATATACGTATATATACTGTATACACACAGTGGGGTAAAAAAGTATTTAGTCAGCCACCAATTGTGCAGGTTCTCCTACTTAAAAGATGAGAGAGGTCTCCAATTTTCATCATAGGTATACCTCAACTATGAGAGGCAAAATAAGAAAAAAAAAAATCCAGAAAATCACATTGAAGGATTTTTAATTAATTAATTGGTAAATTCCTCAGTAAAATAAGTATTTGGTCAATAACAAACGTTCATCTCAATACTTTGTTATATACCCTTTGTTGGCAATGACAGAGGTCAAACATTTTCTGTAAGTTTTCACAAGGTTTTCACACACTGTTGCTGGTATTTTGGCCCATTCCTCCATGCAGATCTCCTCTAGAGCAGTGATGTTTTGGGGCTGTCGCTGGGCAACACGGACTTTCAACTCCCTCCAAAGATTTTCTATGGGGTTGAGATCTGGAGACTGGCTAGGCCACTCCAGGACCTTGAAATGCTTCTTATGAAGCCACTCCTTCGTTGCCCGGGCGGTGTGTTTGGGATCATTGTCATGCTGAAAGACCCAGCCACGTTTCATCTTCAATGCCTTTGCTGGTGGAAGGAGGTTTTCACTCAAAATCTCATGATACATGACCCCATTCATTCTTTCCTTTACACGGATCAGTCGTCCTGGTCCCTTTGCAGAAAAACAACCCCAAAGTATGATGTTTCCATCCCCATGCTTCACAGTAGGTATGGTGTTCTTTCTCCTCCAAACACAACAAGTTGAGTTTTTACCAAAAAGTTCGATTTTGGTTTCATCTGACCATATGACATTCTCCCAATCCTCTTCTGGATCATCTAAATGCTCTCTAGCAAACTTCAAATGGGCCTGGACATGTACTGGCTTAAGCAGGGGGACACATCTGGCACTGCAGGATTTGAGTCCCTGGGGGCATAGTGTGTTTCTGATGTAGCCTTTGTTACTTTGGTCCCAGCTCTCTGCAGGTCATTCACTAGGTCCCCCCATGTGGTTCTGGGATTTTTGCTCACCGTTCTCGTGATAATTTTGACCCCACGGGGTGAGATCTTGCATGGAGCCCCAGATCGAGGGAGCTTATCAGTGGTCTTGTATGTCTCCCATTTTCTAATAATTGCTCCCACAGTTGATTTCTTCACACCAAGCTGCTTACCTATTGCATATTCAGTCTTCCCAGCCTGGTGCAGGTCTACAATTTTGTTTCTGGTGTCCTTTGACAGCTCTTTGGTCTTGGCCATAGTGGAGTTTGGAGTCTGACTGTATGAGGTTGTGGACAGGTGTTTTTTATACTGATAACGAGTTCAAGCAGGTGCCATTAATACAGGTAACGAGTGGAGGACAGAGGAGCCTCTTAAAGAAGAAGTTACAGGTCTGTGAGAGCCAGAAATCTTGCTTGTTTGTAGGTGACCAAATACTTATTTTACTGAGGAATTTACCAATTAATTCATTAAAAATCCTTCAATGTGATTTTCTGGATTTTTTTTCCTCATTTTGTCTCTCATAGTTGAGGTATACCTATGATGAAAATTGGAGACCTCTCTCATCTTTTAAGTGGGAGAACTTGCACAATTGGTGGCTGACTAAATACTTTTTTGCCCCACTGTATATATATATGGGGGCTGCACGGTGGCGCAGTGGTTTAGCACTGTGGCAGCACAGTTTTACCCTCGGCCGGGGGACCGCGGGGATCATGAGATCGTGGGTTCGATCCCAGCCCCCGACCAACAGTGAGCTGTGTGGAGTTTGCATGTTCTCCCCGTGTTGCGCGGGTTTACTCCGGGATTTCTCCGGTTTCCTCCCGCACACCAAAAACATGTAGGTTTAGGGCGCTCGCGCACGCAGCGACCAGCAGCCGGTGGCTTGTCACCAGACTGCAAACCAAGTCTACCTACGGGTACAAATAAGTAACAAAAAAAACAAAAAAACAAAAAAATAATTATATATATATATACTGTCTATATATATATATATATATATAGACACACAGTGCGGAGCATTGTGGTTGGTGAATGTGTGAATGTGCAGCAGAAAGTCTAAGCTCTCTCTCCCTCCGCGGGTGCGGCGGGCCAGCTGGATGTCTTTGGGCATGATGGTGGTGACCCTCTTGGCGTGGATGGCGCACAGATTGGTGTCCACGAAGAGACCCACCAGGTAGGCCTCGCTGGCCTCCTGCAGAGCCATGACAGCGGAGCTCTGGAAGCACAGGTTGGTGCTTGAAGTCCTGAGCGATCTCCCTCACCAGGCGCTGGAAGGGCAGCCTACGGATGAGCAGCTCCGTGGATTTCTGGTAGCGACGGATCTCTCTCAGAGCCACGGTACCGGGCCTGCAACGGTGAGGCCTCCCCACTCCGCCAGTGGCCAGAGCGCTTTTTCGAGCAGCCTTGGTGGCTAGCTGCTTCCTGGGGGGCTTCTTCCTCCAGTACATTTACGGGCGGTCTGCTTGGTTCTTGCCATCGCTCTTTATTATTCTGTCTTACATTTCTTGCATGCCGTCTAAACTCCAGCCCAGCACCCGCGTCGCTTTCGCCACAGTTCCTCGGCATGTCGAGCTTCTCCGTTAGCACCGGGTGGCGGTTGGAGCTAGCTAGCCAGCTAGCTCCGTCCCCCGCTGCAAACAGCGGCTCCGTCCGCCGACTCGGGAGACCCTTGGGGCGATCTGTGTGTCCGTGATATATATATAGAGTGAAAGGTGTAGAAAGAAGAAGGAAGATAAGAGAAGGGCAGTTGCAAACGGCAGCCAACTCATGTGGCGCCGCCGGTCCGGCGGAAATGGAAAAAAAAAACAAACAAAAAAAACAAAAAAAAACACATACCAACAGTAAAATATGGTGGTGGTAGTGTGATGGTCTGGGGCTGTTTTACTGCTTCAGGACCTGGAAGACTTGCTGTGGTAAATGAAACCATGAATTCTGCTGTATACTAAAAAATCCTGAAGGAGAATGTCCGGCCTTCTGTTCATGACCTCAAGTTGAAGTGCAGTTGGGTTGTGCAGCAGGACAATGATCCAAAACACACCAGCAAGTCCACCACTGAATGGCTTAAGAAAAACAAAACAAAGACTTTGAAGTGGCCTAGTCAAAGTCCTGACCTGAATTTGACTGAGATGCTGTGGCATGACCTTAAAAAGACGGTTCATGCTCGAAAACCCTCCAATTTAGCTGAATTACAAAAATTCTGCAAAGATGAGTGGGCTAAAATTCCTCCACAGTGCTGGAAAAGACTTGTTGCCAGTTATCACAAACGCTTGATTGCAGTTGTTGCTGCTAAGGGTGGCTGCAGAAAATGTTCCAAGTTGCCTGCTTCAAAAATGATAAATAATGAGTTCAGAGCTCATATTCTTTTGACAACGTACTATATGACATTCTGTCAACTCTGGACAATATCATTTCTGGGGAAAGTACTTTTAACTTGTACACTTCAGAATTCATCTCTTTTTACCCCTACATGAATCAAAACTTGAATTAGTACTTTCACCAGAGTACATTTTTACACATCTAAGTACATAAGGTACGTCATAAGGCACATTTACAGACACATTTACTAAGTAAATGTGCCTATAAAATATATAAACACACTATAAATACTTCAAAACAGAGTACACCGAGGACCAATTGTCAGCTGATTTTTTTTAATTCATTAATGATTTTGCACTACTTCACATATGTTACATTTTGAAAATGATATGGTAGGCACTAAACAAGTTATTGCTCCCCACTGTTAAAGTAGTCCATTAAAGCTGCCCTAATGTCATCCCCTTCTACATTGGCATGGTCAGGTAGTGGATAAACTGGAGGCTGACTGTGATCATGTGTGTCTAGGAGTTCAAAGTTGTCACCATGTTCCTCACAAATATTATCAAGTATGCAGCAGGCGAGCACCATTTTCTTGCTCAGCTCCAGTTTGCAGTCATTCCTTTTCAAGCGGGACCTCCATCGCCCTTTTAAGCAGCCAAAAGCCATTTCGGTACGATGTCTCCATAAACGTAGTCGCCATACTCTGCGGTTAAGAATAAAGCCGTTTCTGGATGGTAACACAGGTTTGGAATAATAAAACCGACACTCCCAAACAGACAACAAGATCTTCCATGTTCACAAGTTAGTGCTTCTTCTTCTCCTCCTTTACCTTCTTCTTCCGTGCTGTTCTGTGGGTTGCATAAAGACGCTTTACACTACCTAATGACGTAGTCTCAACTAACTCCGTGTCAGTCGAAAACCAGCTGGTTCTTAAGAGGTACAACAGTTGAACTGGCTAAGCCCTGGCACCAGAACTGAACTAGCACCGGTTCTTTTTTGGTGGAAGAGGGGTAGAAGTAAGGTGAAACAGGAGGTCATAGGTCAGGGGCTACAACTCCTGCAAAAATCATCCGTTCAGAGCCAAATAGCAATATGTGCATCCTCAATTCATCGCAAACCATGGTACCAAGTTTCAAAACAATTGGTACAAAACTGCAGGAGGAGCTGATTTCACAAAAGTGGGACAGAAGGACGGACCCATAACATAATCCCCCTTCGGCCTTTGCCCAAAGGGCTCTTCGACCCCTTTGGGCTTCATCCAGTGGGAGATAAAAAGTAGCTAATTTTATTGGAGTAAAAAGTTGCTCATTTATGTGGAAAAGTCACAAATTCATGAGAGGAAAAAGCAGCAAATTTTATGTGGAAAAAGTTGCAAAAAATAATCACAAATTTATGACAACAGTAGCAAAATTTACATGACAAAGTCATATTTTTGTCATGAAAAAGTCACAAATTTAAATGAAAAAGGTGGCAAATTTATAAGAAAATGTAGCAAATTAAAAAATATAAAAAAGTCAATTTTATGCAACAATAGTACCAATTTTTATGTAAAAAACTTAGGGTTATGTGAATGAAGAAAAAAAAATTAGAACAAGAGCACTCTGAGGTGAGATCAATAGTCTCCGCCTCAGTTTTCTTTGAAGATCCCAATACTTACTGATGGAGAGCAGTTTTCAACTTTTCAATATAATTACTGTAGCAAAACCAAATTATGATAACCCCATCATACATAAATACACAACAAAGTATACAACCCATAGCTGTAGCTCAGGATCCCAAGGTAAACCCATGTAGCAAGTATGGTGACCCTAGAGAGCTTTACATGCTCTATAATAAGAGATCATAGGGAATACCGACTTTGAGCTTTGACCTTTAGGCCCCAAACCTGTAGTCAGAGGTTATGGTCTTAGGGTGAACCTGTATATAAGGTTTGGTGACCCTAGCTTTCTTTGTTGTTGAGATATACTGTACTTTATAAGGCATTTTGATATTGACCTTTGACCCTGCGATTCCAAAACCATAGTCACACTTCAGGGTCACAGGGTGAACCTGTGTACCAGGTTTGGTGACCCTAACTTTACTTGTTGCACAGTAATAAGGCATAGGGAATGTTAACCTTGACCTTTTGACCCCAAACCCATAACCAACTTTGTTATTCAGTCCATACAGCCAATCATGTACAGTAGAACAAAATGATGCTTCTCCTATCTACGATATTAATCACATCTAGAATCAGAGAGGCCGCTGCCATGCAAGGCGCCGCCACAGACAACTTTTCCTTCCCCCATTCTAATATGCTGAGCACCAAGCTAGAAGGCGGGAAGTACCATTTTCATATGGTCTTTGCCATGACCCGGCCGGGGCTTGAACCTACGACCTCCCAGTTGGGGGCGGATGCTCTACCACTCCACCACTCCGGTATAAGATAATAAGGCATAAGAAATGTTAACCTTGACCTTTGACCTTTTGATCGCAAACCCATAGTCAGAGGTCAGGATCCCAAGGTGAACCTGTATACCAGGTTTGGTGTAGGGCTGAAACGATTAGTTGACGTTGATAATGTCGATTATAAAAATTTGTTGACGCAGATTTTTATTGTCGACAAATCATTTAATGTTAAAGTTTAGTTGTATGCCATGGAAATGTTCAGTTTAACTGTTCCAGTGAAGTGGAGGAGCGCATCATGGCGACACAGAGAGAAAATCATGGAGAAGGCCCAAAGTTTCCAAAGTATGGGAGGATTTTACCGAAAATTAATAAATGAAACAAGTTAAATGTAGACTGTAAAGCAGTGTTGTCATATCACAGCTGCACTACAGCGATGCATCCATTCCCTCGTCCTCTCCGTTCCTCCGTCTCTGGCCACCTGTCAGCGGACTGCACCGGTAAGGTTAGCAAATAACGTTAGTGCTTCTTATTTTCAATGAGCGACTCTCTCAGCTTCAGAAAACTGACCACAGTTCAAATGGTCAGTTTGAACTGACCATTTGTGTGCAGTTTAAATAGTTTACCTGCTGTTGGACAATAATCACTCTTATGATGGTTGCTGACAGCTGAGCTGCTTCCGTTATGCTGGCTTAATATGGCAACTGCAGTAAATGGGTGAATTACATGAGCAGCTTACTCTTTTTCATATTCTCCATTACTGTCACCCTAATATCAGCCTTCATTCTGAATATCAGTGCATCTCGGTAAATTAGAATAGCATGATTTGTAATTTAATTAAAAAAAGATAACCATAATCATCACAAATAAATTTTAAACGGCTTAAATATTTCACTGTATGTGTAGTGAAGGCTCACATTTCTGCACTGATATTTAAAGTGTTTGGTTTTTTTTTCATTTTAGACTGGAAGAAGTTCTTTTAATTGCCATCTGAAGCCAAATTAAACTTTTAAACATCTAGACCCAGACAGGGTTTCAAACAGGATGGACTAGCTTGTCATTCTCTTTTTTTTACATTAATGGAGTTGACTATTACTGTAGTTGGTTGTCTGTCTTTCTCCGTTGGCCCTGCAATGGACTGGCAATCTGTCCAGGGTGTACCCTGCCTCTCGCCCAAAGATGCTGGGATAGGTCCAGCACCCCCGCCACCCAAAAAGGATTAAGCGGAAGAAGATGGATGGATGGATGGATGGTTTTAACACGCAGTTACAACAGCTTTTATGGAGCAGCAAAGCTGCTATTTGAGCTTTTACACTTTAACATCTATTATTCAATTGTGCTGCTAAAAACACTACTGATTAAGCCGTCAAGTTCAAGCTTCCAACTCATGTTTGATGGGTTATTATTTTATTTAGCTATGGAAACTTTTTATAATAGGCTAAATTATATTAAGGCAGAGACTGACAGTGATTTTCACAGGTGTGCAGGCTTAAACAAGTGAGGTAAAACATGACCTAGAGCCCCGAACAGGAGCTGTGCCAGCAGGAAGCTGAGCTGGTGGACATGAGCAAAATAACTGCGATTAGTCGACTAATCAAAAAAATAGTCGTTAAATTAGTCGACTACCGAAATAATTGTTAGTTGCAGCCCTAGTTTTGTGGCCCTAGCTTTACTTGTTTTATAGTAAAAGTAAATGTAGCATTTACCATAGTGCAACTCCATTGTTAACTTTGACCTTTGTCCCCTTGACCCCAAACCCATAGTTAGGTCAGGGTGTAAGTCGTCCAAGATGTGTATTAGATACAACTACTATATTGATTTGAAAAGCCTACATCATTTCTTTCAGTAGTTATTGTGTTTAGAAAATTTAGGGAAACATCTGACCTCTGACCTCAAGGTCATCAAGTGAGAGTGAAATTGCAATAAGCACATCATCAGAGTATATCAAACCATGGTACCAACTTTCAAAACGATCGGACCAAAACTGTAGGAGGAGTTGATTTCACTAAAGTGGGACGGAAGGACGGACAGACAGATGGACCCGTAACATAATCCCCCTTCGGTCTTTGCCCAAGGGGTTCTTCGACCAGCAGGGCATTAAAAAAAAAAAAAAGGTAAAATTTACATGAGAAAGTTGCAAAAATCACAAATTTGACAAAAAAAAAAAAAAAGGTTCAAAGTTTACATGAAAGTCCCAAGTTGGTACGAAAAAGTCATAAGTTTATGAGGAAAATGTAGCAAACTTTATGTAAACCCCCCCCCACAATTGTATAGGAGAAAATTATCAAGTTTTATGCAAAAGAATTTACAGATTTATGTGAGGGGGGGGGAGGGGGAAATCACAAATTAGAAAAAAAGCTGCAAAATTTAAAAGGTTACAAATTTATGAGGGGAAAAAAACAGTAAAATTTATGTGAAGAAGTTGCAACAATCACAAATTTATGACAAAAAAGTTGCAAAATGTACATGAAAGTCACAATATGCCATGAACTATTCACAGATTTAAATGAAAAAGGTCACAAATTTATGAGAGAAATGTATCAAATTTTATGTAAAAAAGTTAAATATTTATTTATGTGAGGAAAAAAAATCGTAAATTTGAAAAAAGCTAGCAAAATTTGTGTGAAAAGGTTACAAAAATTTATGAAAAGGTAATTTATGTGAAAAAAAAAATCACATTTATGAGAAGAATTTGTTTAGATATTGCAAATCATACTGTTAACCACAACAATATGACATATGTAGAAGACTTATTTTCATAAGAGCCCATCTACCTTCTCCGTGGACTTGGTTCCCAATCTGAAGAGTGTTGTAAAAGAGGAGCGGGTCACTGTTTGCTTTGGCTGCTCTGTCGTCATCGTTCACACGAGGAGAAGTCACCATTAAGTCACTGGGCTCTGCTTTCATGCCCAGCTGCTGCTCCTCTTTGACCTGCGGTGAAGGTGACCTGTGTTCCTCCTGGTCCACGCTGGAGTTCACTTCCTGATTAAGGCGCTGCTGGACGGCGAGAACCTCGTGCTCCGTATGGGCATGTAGCTGTGGAACATCTGGGGACAAAGAAACACAAGAAAATAATTCAAAGTGTAAGAAAGTTAGAGAAAATATTTTAAAAAAAAAACAAGAGCACTCTGAGGCGAGTGCAATATCCCCGCCTCCGTTTTCTTTGAAGATCCCAATACTTAGTGACGGAGAGCAGTTTTCAACTTTTCAATATAATTACTGTGGCAAAACCAAATTATGATAAACCAGTGTTTCCCCTACCATTATATTGGGGGGGGGGGCACTCCCCTAGAGTGTCAAGTTAGTTTTATTTTTCTATATAGCACGAGATCACAACAGAAATCATTTTAAGATGCAGTCACTATAGAACAAGTCTTTACCTTCTCCTTTTATTAAACAAACTAAATATCCTCATGTTATTTATCTTATTTACACGACAGCAGCTCATTTCTGTCTCTCTTCCTCTGCGCTCTGGTATCATGCAGCAGGGTGGAACTCCGCTGTGCATAAACAGTCCCGTGCACTCGCACACTAGGGCTGCAACGATCAACGTCATTGACGCAGATTTTTATTGTCAACGAATCGTTTAATTTTAAAGTTTATATGCATGCTGCGGAAATGTTCAGTTTAACTGTTCCAGCAAAGAAGGAGAGAAGCGCATCATGGAGAAACAGAAGAGAGAAAATCATGGAGCAAAAGAGGCCAAAACTTTCCAAAGTCTGGGAGCATTTTACTGAAAATAAACAAATGAAACAAGTTAAATGTAAACTCTATAAAGCAGAGTTGTCATCGTCACATCAGCACTACAGCGACATGTCCATCCTCCTCCCCCTCCTCTGTCCTCCAGCTCGGCCGCCTGTCAACGGGTCTCTGCTGTGATGATTGAAGTTGGGCCACTTATAAACACTACAATAAGGTCAGCGTGTTTTAGTGAGTAAATTTAGCACTTCTTATTTTTAATGAGGTACTGTCTCAGCTTCAGAAAACTCGTTACACTGGTAGCATGTGCTGCTTATGTTAGTTTACCTGTTGGACAATAATCTCACTTGGATGATGGTTGCTGACGGCTGAGCTGTTTCAGTTCTGCTGGCTAACAGGTTAAGTGCACTAAATTAGTGAATTACAGGAGTGGCTTCCTCTTATCTTCCCTCTTTTTGCTGTGGTAATAGTCTCCTTTAGAACATTAGTGCATCTGTGGCGGTATAAGATAAGATAAGATAAGATAAGCCTTTATTAGTCCCACAACGGGGAAATTCCAGGATTGCAACAGCACAGGGATAGCAACACTCAGAAGGCAAGAAAAAAACAAGCAAGCAAGAGCAGCTAATATACATATGTACATATTACTATAAAATATATACTGTATATACACACACACACACAGTGCAGCGCATTGTAGCTGGATGGAACAAATATATGAATATACGAACACACAGTGCAGAGCATTGTAGCTAGATGGAATAAATATGTAAATATATAAACACCCACAGTACGGAGCATTGCAGCTAGGTGGAATAAATATGCAAGTATATAAACACACACAGTGCGGAGCAATGTAGCTAGATGGAATAATATGTAGATATATAAAAACACAGTGCGGAGCATTGTAGCTAGATGGAATAAATATATAGATATATAAATATAAACACACCCAGTGCTGAGCATTGTAGCTAGATGGAATAAATATGTAAATATATAAACACACACAGTGCAGAGCATTGTTGCTAGATGGGATGAAACAGCATAACCGTCTACTTAGTTATCCTACATGGTATGATTATGTGCCCATACATATTCTCACCCTCCACAGCGACCGGCATGTTCCTAGTTGTATGCCGGAGGGGACCATTGTGCAAGTCTACTGCATCTTCCGCATTCAAAAAACTATTAGTTTGTTACGTCTTTTTGCTATCTCTGCGAGCAGCCCTGCTTAGGTTGTACAGTCTGACAGCCGTTGGTAGGAGGGACCTACGAAACCTCTCGGTTGTGCACCTGGGATGATGTAGTCTGCTGCTAAATGAGCTCCTCAGTGCATCCAGTATGTCCTGCATAGGGTGGAACTCGGACTCCAGCAGAGATGACAGTTTAGCCACCGTCCTTCTCTCTCCTATCTCCTCCATCGGATCAAGGCGCTGCCCCAGGACAGAGCTAGCTTTCTTAATCAGTTTGTTCAGTCTCTTCCTATCGGCTGCAGTAATGCCACTGCCCCAGCAGACCACTCCAAAAGTGATGGCTGATGCCACCACCGTGTCATAGAATGACTTCAGCAGCGCCCCTTGTACACCAAAAGACCTGAGTCTCCTCAGCAGGAACAGCCTGCGCTGTCCCTTCTTGTAGAGTGCGTCAGTATTGTGTGACCAGTCTAGTTTATTGTTCAGATGAACACCCAGGTACTTATAGGATGTCACCATCTCGATGTCTGTTCCCTGTATATTTACTGGTGCTGTGAGGGGCTGCCCATGCCTGCGGCAGTCCACCACCAGCTCCTTAGTTTTCCTCGCGTTGATCTGGAGGCAGTTCCGATGGCACCAGTCCACGAAGTCCTGGATAAGCCCTCTGTACTCAGCTTCATCTCCATTGGAGATGAGGCCAACGATCGCAGAGTCATCAGAGAACTTCTGTAGATGGCAGTGTGTTGTGTTGTGTGAGAAGTCCGCAGTATAAAGAGTGAACAGGAAGGGAGCCAGCACCGTTCCCTGGGGGGGCCCCCGTGCTACTGATGATCGTGTCGGACACACAGTCCCGGGTTCTCACAAACTGAGGCCGGTTCGTGAGGTAGTCCAGGATCCATGATGACAGGTGCTGGTCCACCCCTGCGCGCAGCAGCTTGTCCTTCAGGATCATCGGTTGGATGGTGTTGAAAGCACTGGAGAAGTCAAAGAACATGATCCTCACCATATTCCCGGGCTTCTCCAGGTGGGACAGAGAACAGTGAAGGAGGAAGATCACCGCATCCTCCACCCCAATGTCATGCTGGTAGGCGAACTGGAGTGGATCCATCGCTGGTTCCACCAGGGGGCGGAGATGAGCAAGGAGCAGTCTCTCCAGGGTCTTCATCAAGTGGGACGTCAAGGCCACCGGTCTGTAGCTGTTCAGGTCTTTGGGGTGGGAAGTTTTTGGTACAGGTACCACACAAGATGTTTTCCACAGCTGTGGTACCCTCCCCAGTTTCAGGCTCATGTTGAAGATATACGTCACAATCCCACACAGCTGGTCTGCACAGGACTTGAGGAGCTTTGCGCTGATGCCGTCCGGTCCCGGCGCCTTCCTCACTTTGATCTTCCTCAGCTCCGTCCTCACCTGGGTCTTGGTCAGGGTCAGGATGGGGGGCTGTGTGTTGGGAGTGGGGGGGTGTTGGTGGAGTGGGGAGTGGGCAGCAGGACTTGATTTCTTAGAGGCAGCAGTGGTTGTTGTGCAGACAGGGGGGAGGGCAGTTGGTCAAATCTATTGAAAAACAGATTCAGGTTGTTCGCCCACTCCCTGCCCCCCGTGGCCTGGGGGGAGGTATTCTGGAGCCCCGAGATGGTTTTGAGGTTTCTCCAGACCCCGCTGATGTCGCTCTGTTGCAGCTTGTCCTCCATCTTCTTCCTGAAGCTGTCCTTGCCTTCTCTGATCTTTCTCCTCAGCTCCCTCTGTACGGACTTCAGCATCTCCCTGTTCCCCGACCTGAAGATCCTCTTCTTCTCTCTCAGAAGTGTTTTTATCTCAGGGTTGATCCAGGGTTTGTTGTTTGAGTGACGCCGTATGGTCTTGGTGGGAACGGATTTGTCCACACAGAAGCTGAGGTAGCCCGTGAAGGTGTGAATGAGGCCATCGATGTCCTCACCATGTGGATCGCAGAGCTGCTTCCAGGCGGTGGCTTCAAAACAGTCCTTTAGAGTGTCCATTGTCTCCTCAGACCATAACTCCACAGTGTGCATGGCCGGAGGTTGTCTGTGCACTAGGGGTTTGTACACCGGCCGGAGATGAACCAAGTTGTGATCCGATCTCCCGAGTGGGGGGAGTTGTGATGAGGTGTACGCCTCCTTAGTGTTTGCGTAGAATAAATCCAGTGTTTTATTGTCTCCAGTGTGGCATGTGACATACTGGGTGAACGTGGGTAGAATGGGAGATAGTGAAACATGGTTGAAATCGCCTGAGATGAGGAGAAGAGCATCTGGGTGTTCTGTCTGCAGCCTGCTGGTTACTGAATGGATGACGTCACGCGCTGTCCCAGCGTTCGCCGTCGAATTTGCATAAACAACAATGCAGATCACGTGTGAGTGTTCTCTCGGGAGATATGTAGGCCTCATGCTAACAGCTAGCAACTCAATGTCTTTGCTGCAGTGTCGTTGTTTAACAGTGATATGTCCCGGTCTGCACCAGGTGTTGTTAACATACAATATCACTCCACCGCCCCTTGCTTTGCCACTGTCTGGTGTTCGGTCAGCTCGAAATATGAATCGTATGAAATAATAATAATAATAACAATAATAATAATAATAATAATAAATAATCGTATGAAATAATAGGCAGCGAACTGAGAGTTTTTAAGGGTGTTTATTTATCATTCATCCCGCCATCACGAGAACTCATTCCAGCACCGTGCAGGCACGCCGGAGCGAGCTCTCAGAGGCTCTCGTCAGGAGACAGGGAATGCGTCTCGTCAGGAGCAGTAGTCAGAGAGAGAGAGAGTTACAGAGCGATGCAGTTTAAATACCCCACTACAGACAATGCATTCACAGCAGTAGGCATGGACATTTGCATTTGAGAGTCACCCACATCAATAGGAGGATTACTGGCAGGAAAAAGCTAGACAAAAGGAGGCTGCCTATTGATATCAATACACACATCTCATTGTTCTGCTAATTGCCCCAGCTGAGCGCTCTGCTTGTCCGTAGGCTGTGGGGGTGACCCCACACACTCCCCCATTAGGCTCAGCAGGAAGCTGAGGCCTCGATAGTCCGGCTTTGGTAGCGAGCTGCGGGGAAGGCTCTGTGCCGAGGAGGTGGAGGGAGGGGGGTGGGGGTAGCAAGTGCCGGCCCGGGATGGCGAAGTTGTTTGGGCCCCGCAAAAATTGCTTGTGGATCCGCGATGTTGAGGGGCTGTCCCGTTGAACGTGCGGAGGTCCACAGCAGCTGTGAGAAGAAAAATTAGTCTCTGACTCGTCTCGCGGCTCAGTTGTGCGAGGCTGCGTAGCGGCTGTGAGAAAAAACAAAAGCTGAGGGACTTGGCGTGTTGACTTTAGGTGCGGGCGCAACCCTAAAGCCCTCGGGGACAGCAGGCGGCTGAATTCCCTTGTGCACCGTGACTGAGACCCGTACAAAATCCTGTGAGCGAGCTGCGTGCGTGCTTCAGGTGTGTGAGCAGCCCTGAAGGTTCTGTGTGCAGCGGCGAAGGACGATGGCGGTCTTTGTGGAGCCAGTATTGTCCCGTGCGTGGTGTGCTGTCCTCATAACACCCCGGTGTGCGTGCGGGGTTCGGTGCGTGGCAGGACCGCTGTAGAGGCGAGTCAGGGTCAGGGAGCTTGCTGGAGATCAGCGTCGTCGGCACCGATGGTCATCCCTGTTGAGCTGTTGCGTCGTTCGCTCGTGGTGCGTTGGAGCGGTGAGAGGAAGTAGACGATCTTTGTCCCTCGGGCTCGCGTAGATGCGTAAGAGCGGTGAGAGGGAGGAGACGATCTTTGTCCCTCGGGCTCGTGTAGATGCGTAGGAGCGGTGAGAGGGAGGAGGAGCGGTGAGAGGGAGAAGACTTTCTGTGTCCCTCAGCCGGTCCAGCGTGGATGTCCCGATCTCAGGCGAGGGTCGCACCATGAAGCTTTCTGCGGCTTTCCCGGTCATGGGTGATCTCCGGAGAGTTCGCCTGGGGTTGGTTCTGCGTCGAGGTCTCCCTGTAGCCGAAGGGAGGGCAGTCCATTTGCGTCAGGCTGCTGCGTTCGCTTGTCATCGGAGAATCACCGCCGGGTGCTGCGTTCGTTGTCAGCGTGTTCTTTTCATCGTCGGGTCACCAGTGTGGCGGTATGAAATAATAGGCAGCGAACTGAGAGTTTTTAAGGGTGTTTATTTATCATTCATCCCGCCATCACGAGAACTCATTCCAACGCCGTGCAGGCACGCCGGAGCGAGCTCTCAGAGGCTCTCATCAGGAGACAGGGAATGCGTCTCGTCAGGAGCAGTAGTCAGAGAGAGAGAGAGTTACAGAGCGATGCAGTTTAAATACCCCACTACAGACAATGCATTCACAGCAGTAGGCATGGACATTTGCATTTGAGAGTCACCCACATCAATAGGAGGATTACTGACAGGAAAACATTTGCATTTGAGAGTCACCCATAACAATAGGAAGATTACTGGCAGGAAAAAGCTAGACAAAAGGAGGCTACCTATTGATATCAATACACACATCTCATTGTTCTGCTAATTGCCCCAGCTGAGCGCTCTGCTTGTCCGTAGGCTGTGGGGGTGACCCCACACATCTATCTATAAATACAAGGATTCTCTGTCTGTGGCTCAATGACGAATGAATAAAGAAAACTTTATTTTGAACATGTGAGAGTAAAAAAGGATAAATAAAATAGGAAAAGGAGTAGGAAGAAGCAGCTTTTTAAAAAAATCCTACCCCTTCTCCATTTAAAAATAATTAACCGTCAGTTGTGCATAGACCCCCCCCCCCCACACACACTGGTGTGAAAAAGTGTTTGCCCCCTTCCTGATTTCTCATTTTTTTGTATGTTTGTCACACTTAAATGTTTCAGATCATCAAACAAATTTAAATATTAGACAAAGATTACACAAGTAAACACAAAATGCAGTTTTTAAGTGAAGGTGTTTATTATTAAGGTAAAAAAGTTCCAAACCTACATGGCCCTGTGTGTAAAAGTGATTGCCCCCTAAACCTATTAACTGGTTGGGCCACCCTTAGCAGCAACAACTGCAAGGGTGGCAGTTATCAAATGAGTCTTTTACAGCGTTGTAGAGGAATTTTGGCCCACTCATCTTTGCAGAATTGTTGTAATTCAGCCACATTGGAGGGTTTTCGAGCATGAACCACCTTTTTAAGGTCATGCTACAGCATCTCAATCAGCTTCAGGTCAGGACTTTGACTAGGCCACTCCAAAGTCTTCATCTTGTTTTTCTTAAACCATTCAGAGGTGGATTTGCTCGTGTGTTTTGGATCATTGTCCTGCTGCAGAATCCAAGTGCGTTTCAGCTTGAGGTCACGAACAGAAGGCTGGACATTTCCTTCGGGATTTTTTGGCAGAAAGCAGAATTTATGGTTCCATTTACTACAGCAAGTCTTCCAGGTCCTGAAGCAGCAAAACAGCCTCAGACCATCACACTACCACCACCATATTTTACTGTTGGTATGATGTTCCTTTTCTGAAATGCTGTGTTACTTTTGTGCCGGATGTAATGGGACAAACACCTTCCAAAAAGTTCAACTTTTGTCTCGTCAGTCCACACAGTATTTTCCCAAAAGTCTTGGGGATCATCAAGATGTTTTCTGGCAAAACTGAGATGAGCCTTTATGTTCTTTTTGCTCAGCAGTGGTTTTTGTTTTGGCCTGCCATGCAGGCCATTTTTGCCCAGTCTCTTTCTTATGGTGGAGTCATGAACACTGACCTTAACTGAAGTAAGTGAGGCCTGCAGTTCTTTGGATGTTGTTGTGGGGTCTTTTGTGACCTCTTGGATGAGTCGTCGCTGCACTCTTGAGGTAATTTTGGACGGACGGCCACTCCTGGAAAGGTTCACCACTGTTCCATGTTTTCGGCATTTGTGAATAATGGCTCTCACTGTTGTTTGTTGGAGTCCCAAAGCTTTAGAAATGTCTTTATAACCTTTTCCATACTGATGGATCTCAATTACTTTGTTTCTCATTTGTTCCTGAATTTCTTTGGATCGCAGCATGATGTCTAGCTTTTTAAGGATCTTTTGGCCTACTTCACTTCGTCAGGCAGGTCCTATTTAAGTGATTTCTTGATTGAGAACAGGTGTGGCAGTAATCAGGCCTGGGTGTGGCTAGAGAAATTGAACTCAGCTTTCCAAAGATGTGATAAACCACAGTTAATTTATGTTTTAACAGGGAGGGGGCAATCACTTTTTCACACAGAGCCATGTGGGTTTGGATTTTTTTTACCCTTAATAATAAACACCTTCATTTAAAAACTGCATTTTGTGTTTACTTGTGTTATCTTTGTCTAATATTTAAATTTGTTTGATGATCTGAAACATTTAAGTATGGCAAACAAACATCCATCCATCCATCCATCCATCTTCTACCGCTTTTCCGGAGGTCCGGGTCGCGGAGGCAGCAGTTCAAGCAGAGAAGCCCAGACTTCCCTCTCCCCAGCCACCTGCTCCAGCTCTTCAGAGAGGATACCAAGGCGTTCCCAGACCAGCTGGGAGACATAGTCTCTCCACCGAGTCCTGGGTCTGCCCTGGGGTCTCCTCCCAGCGGGATGTGCCCGAAACACCTCAAGTGGGAGGCGTCCAGGAGGCATCCTAATCAGATGCCCATACCACCTCAGCTGATTCCTTTCAATGTGGAGGAGCAGCGGTTCTACTCTGAACCTCTCCCGGATGACTGAGCTCCTCACCCTATCTCTGAGGGTGAGTCCAGCAATCCTGCGGAGAAAGCTCATTTCAGCCGCTTGTATCCGCGATCTTGTTCTTTCGGTCATTACCCAAAGCTCGTGACCATAGGTGAGAGTAGGAACGTAGATCGACTGGTAAATTGACAGCTTTGCCTTAGAACTAAGCTCCCTCTTCACCACAACAGACCAGTACAACGTCCGCATCACTGCAGATGCTGCTCCGATCCATCTGTCAACCTCTCGCTCCATTTCCCCCTCACTCGTGAACAAGACCCCAAGATACTTAAACCCCTCCACTTGGGGCAGGAGCCTGTCCCCAACCCAGAGAGGATAATCCACCTTTTTCTGGCTGAGGACCATGGACTCGGACTTGGAGGTGCTGATTTTCATCCCAGCCGCTTCACACTCAGCGGCAAACCGTCCCAACAAGAGCTGTAGGTCATTGCTGGATGAAGCCAACAGGACAACATCATCTGCAAACAACAGAGATGAGATCCTGTGGTCACCAAGCATGACACCCTCCATTCCCTGGCTGCGCCTAGAAATCCTGTCCATAAAAATTATGAACAGGATCGGTGACAAAGGGCAGCCCTGGCAGAGTCCAACTCTCACTGGGAATGACTCCGACCGAGTGTTGGCAATACAAACCAAACTCTCACAACGGTCGTACAGAGACCAAATACAGGTCGTACAGAGACCGGCAAACAAATAAAAAAAGAGAAATCAGGAAGGGGGCAAACACTTTTTCATACCACAGTATATACATACATACATACATACACATACAATGGATATAAAAAGTCTACACACCCCTGTTCAAATACCAGGTTTTTGAGATGTAAAAAAAATTAGGCCAAGATAAATCATTTCAAAACTTGTTCCACAATTAATGTGACCTATAACCTGTACAACAATTGAAAAACAAGGCGTGCGTCTCGAAAAGCCTCTGACAACTAAGTCCAACTCCTAGCCTGCCCGTGTGGTTTAGTCTCCAAGCCTGGCGGAACTGCTTTTACTAATAGGAGAAGGGGCGAGGGCGGATCTCTGGCGCCTTAAAACCAGATGCTTCGGGTAGATGGTGGCTCGTCAACCTGGGAAGGTAGCCCATCTAGGGGAAGGTAAACCCTGATTTCAAACCTCTGCTGCCTTGCGGCACACCCGGTCATGGAAAGGCTTTGGGAGTCAACCCTGAGGAAAAATCCGGAGTTGGAGCCCCTAAGGCAGTTCTCTGTTGTGCTCAACATCGTTCTGGCAGCTCCTGCGACAGCGCTGGTGCCAAACTATAGCAGCCCTGCTGTTCCTTTGGATTCATCAGTGACGTGGAGAGGGGGGACATGCTGCATGGGTAACATCTTGTCCTCCATATCTTCCTGCCCAGGCTTGAATCCTACCAACGCCCAACGCTGGAAGGTAGAACACCGGTGCGCATCGGTCTGTTCAGCCACAAGCAGTGCTGTTCCAGCAGAGTAGACGTTTAGGATTCTCTTCCATGGTCATCATAGACCGACGGAGGCTGATGAGAATTGAAAAACAAACTGAAATCTTTTAAGGGGAAAAATAAAAAATAAACAGAATAACCAGGTTGCATAAATATGCACACCCTCTTGTAACTGGGGATGTGATTGTGTTCAGAATTAACCAATCACATTCAAACTCATGTTAATGGGAGTCAGCACACACCTGCCACCATTTGAAGTGCCTCTGATTAACTTCAAATAAAATTCAGCTGTTCTAGTAGCGCTTTTCCTGACATTTTTGTAGTCACATCTTACAGCACAAGCCATGGTCCGCAGAGAGCTTCCAAAGCATCAGAGGGATCTCATTGTTCAAAGGTATCAGTCAGGAGAAGGGTACAAAAGAATTTCCAAGGCATTAAATATACCATGGAACACAGTGAAGACAGTCATCATCAAGTGGAGAAAATATAGCACAACACTGACATTACTAAGAACTGGACGTCCCTCCAAAACTGAGGAAAAGACGAGAAGAAAACTGGTCAGGGAGGCTGCCAAGAGGCCAACAGCAACATTGAAGGAGCTGTGTGAATTTCTGGCAAGTACTGGCTGTTTAGTACATGTGGCAACAATCTCCCATCTTGGGTGGCAAGACGGAAGCCTTATCTTACAAAGAAAAATATCCAAGCCCAGCTATATTTTGCAAAAACACTTTTGAAATCTCCCAAACACATGTGAGAAAATGTGCTATGGTCCAGTGAAACCAAGGTTGAACTTTCTGGCTATAATTCCAAAAGGTATATTTGGCACAAACATAACACTGCTCATCACCAAAAGAACACCATACCTACAGTGAAGCATGGTGGTGGCTTTGGGGCTGCTTTTCTTCAGGTGGAACTGGGGCCTTAGTCAAGGTGGAGGGAATTACGAACAGTTCCTGATACCAGTCAGTGTTGGTAAAAAACCTTCAGGCTTCTGCTAGAAAGCTTAAGATGAAGAGGAACTTCATCTTTCAGCACGACAATGACCCAAAGCACACATCCAAATCAACAAAAGAATGGCTTCACCAGAAGAAGATTAAGGTTTTGGAATGACCCAGCCACAGTCCAGACCTGAATCTGATCAAACATCTGTGGGCTGATCCGACGAGGGCTGAGCACAGGAGATGTCCTTGCAATCTGACAGATTTGGAACGTTTTTCCAAAGAAGAGTGGGCAAATATTGCCACATCAAGATGTGCCACACTGATAAGACTCCTACCCAAAAAGACTGAGTGCTGAAATAAAAGCCAAAGGTGCTGCAACAAAGTATTAATTTAAGGGTGTGCATATTTATACAAACTGATTATTGTAAGGGTTTTTTTTATTTTTCCCCTTAAAAGATTTCAGTTTGCTTTTCAATTGGGTTGTACAGGTTAAAGGTCACATTAATGGGGGAAAAAGTTTTGAAATGATTTATCCTGGTCTCATTTTTTTACATCACAAAAACCTGGCATTTGAAAAGGGGTGTGTAGACTTTTTAATATCCACTGTACACACATACACACATATACATACAATGATGTATATTAACCCTATAATAGATTAATGTGAATAAGTAAGTAATCTGTGAGAACACCTGATCAAAACCCTTCTTCCTCCCTATACCGTGTGAAAACCGTATTGTATCTGCCTTTTCCTTACATATCTTTCGAACCATTTATCAGACTGACCTCAGATTTGATACGCACTTTGCTGAGGTTATGACAGTGTGCATCCCCAAATTTCAGTCTCCCCAGAAGTTTAGGAGGGGAAATCTTTAATGTACGTCCATAGGAGAGCTATTAAATGAACACAGAGGTGAAAAAGGTATAACCGCTGGGAGTTGGGGGCTGAAATTCACAAGGCAGGCTCTGGAGGCCAGTGGGATAAAAATGAAAAAAAAAAAAATTGGGGCCAGATCTGAGCTCCAGAACCGGGTCTTAACACTGGTATGTGCGATCTGCCGTGGAATCATTATAAAACTACAGAGAGATGGGCCGCAGTGACGCGAGGCACACCACCGAACCAGGTGATAACAGGGATGGCTATTAGGGTGACTAAGATCTGAAGAAAATAACAATGTAAGCCGCACTTGGAGCCAGCATCCTGGTAGCAGTGTTAGCTCATGGGTTAACAGGCTACCTTTAGCTGGCCGTGCTAGCCACAAGCCCAAGGTACAGGCGATCAGCTGTGGAACCACGGCGAAGCCTCTGGCTCCCTACAATCAAAATGTCCCAGGACTAGATGCTGCTGGCTCTCACACCCAGCAACCCCACCGTCTTCCACGGATCCGCTCTGCTTTCATGGGCAGTGTAGTTGCTCCAGCTTTCAGCTGGCTGTGACAGCAAAGCAGAGTCCCACAGAGCTACACTGCCCTTTGAGATCCCTTGGCTCTGTAGCTTGCCTCGGGTTGCCGCGATTGATGGAGCGCATGGTACGGGTGATTTAATGTGGCGTCTTGGCGGGGTTGCTGGGTGGGCCGGGATGACGCGAGATGCACAAATGACTGCGGATTGGTAAACCAGCGCTGCTCATCCAAGCTAGAAGGAGCCGGTGGCAGAACACTGGCTAGAAGCTACTCAGCTAATGGCTAACTGACGTAAGAGGGAGGGCAGCATTGAACAGCTGAAGTCTGTTTCTTAAAGTGACAGAGCGTTTGAAGAAAGCCAAGAAAAATAAAAAACAAATTTGCTTCAGTAGTTAAAAAAATTAAAGAAAATGTGAACAAAATGTCACAAGCACTTCATTAAGACATGAGTGAGCTGTTAAAATGTGTAAAAATGGCAGTAAATGACCCCATTAAAGAATATGATGTTAATATTTTATTCATTATGTCAGAAACAGTAATTAACTTTTCATATGTTAAAGATAGAAAGACCGCATTGTACCAAGGGAAATTCAGATTCTCTGGAAAATTATCGCTTATCAATTAATCGATAATCAATTGATAAGGTGAATCAACTAATGATCAATGAATTAATCGATAACTTGCATCCCTACCTCAAACCCACAGTCAGAGATCCGGATCCCGGGAGGTACTGCTGAGCGAGCTACGAAGTAGACGCTCATCTCATCACTCCGGATTAAAACGTTTTAAAAAAAAAAGCTATTTCGGGCACACTTTGAGTCTTTCTTAATTTGCCTTAACTTTTTTACTTAATTACTACGTTTGTTGGACTATTGAGTGGTGGCCGGCAGATCTTCTAAAAACTGAAATGTATCCCAAGTGATGCTGCAGCCTAGTAGCAGTGATGCATCCACAGAGTTGAGTGAGAGGGAAGTGCCGGATAAGGCAACCTCGCTGTTGTCAGCTGCTACGACGACTCCAGCCAACGTCAGTGATGAGCTGCTTGCTCTACTGCGAAAAGACATCGGGGAGATTATGAAAGTTGAACACAGAGCAGCGCTTGGAAGTGAGATGGCACTTATTAAAGCTGACACGGGTGCTGTGGGGACAGAAATGAAGTCATATCCAAACACTATCAGCAGTGAACTAGCTGTGATGAAGGGAACCATATGTCAGATGGAACATAGGCTGTCCAGCTGCACAGACGACACTACTGACTTATGGAAAGGAATACAGAGGTTGGGAACTCTTTGACAACCATGCTGCAAAATAAATGTGAGGATCTGGAAGTTGGGTTGAGACGAAATAACATTAGAATAATCGGAGTACCAGAGAGACCAGATTCCTGTACCACTGCGTCTGTATCAGTGTTGCTGAAAAAAGTTTTTGACCTGACGGAGCCACCGCTTCTTGAGTATACTACAGGTGGCTCCCAAACAGGGGTTCCCCCCTCGTCTCATCGTGGTTGGTCTACATCAGTGGTGTCCAATCATGTGCCATGGAGGCCCAAGACCCAACAGGTTTTCTCTTATACCCAGTCTCTTCAGCAGGTGTTTTCACTTATCAGCAATCAGTTGGAAGAAATTCAGTGGAATGGGCTGCTGAAGACATTGGTTGGCAGTAAAGCCTGCAGGGTCTTGGCCCTCCATGGCACATGATTGGACACCCTGGTCTACATCATCATCGTGACTGTGTTAACATTCTGCGCATGGCCAGGGAGAAACAACGGATTAAAATGGATGGGATGACAATTTCTGTCTACCCTGACTACACCACCTGTGTGGTCAAAGCTCAAGCACAGTACAACGAAATCAGGTGGCAGCTTTGGGGGATGTAAGGAGTCAAGATACGGCATCCAGTACCCGGCACATCTGTAGATCAGATACAGAAACATGTCTTCTCTACCCCAGAGGAGGCCCAGATCTTTGTTGCACAGTCTCTCGGCAAGTAATGACTCTCTATGCATACAGCTGTTAATCTCTGAGTTTTAAACAAATATTGTTCTTTCCCAGTGATGTCTGATAGCGACTGAAGGTAATCTAGGAGGGTGGAGTTATTTTTCTCTTTTTTTGTACTCCTAGCCCTTTTTTCTTACTTAATTTTATTTATGATTCAGGGTTCGAGGAGCAGTACCCTATGTAGTGTTAAGTGTGGGAATCAGCCTTAACTTAGTGAGGCTACGTATAGCGACCTTCTGTTTTTATGGTAGGTCAGCAAGGGTTACCAAGGCCTTTTTTTGTGTTGTTTTGTTTGGCCTCACCACTTGGGTATTTGCTATTATAAAACCTACTATTTTTTGCATGCATAATGACCTTTTTTCCAAACTATTTTCATACAGAAAATATGAGCACCAGTTCAATTTTAAGATAAGTCTTTATTAGCCCCACAATGGGGAAATTACAGGATTGCAGCAGCACAGGGACAGCAGCACTCAGAGCAATAGTAAATAAGATAAGGACTACAACACCCAGTTAAGTGTTGCAGAATTTTTGCACATCTTAAATCTTTGGGGGCTGATATAATTTTTCTTCAAGAGACACCTACATAGAAATGAGCATAAAAAAACTGAAGAAAGCATGGATTGAACAAATATTTCACTAACTCTGGGCACAGATCAAGGGGAACTGCAATTTTGATCAAGAAGGGAGTTCCATTTAAAGTGAGTAAAATAATAGTAGATGATGATGGAAGATGTGTAATTGTGTCAGGTTGTATTTTTGGGAACCATGTAGTATTGGCCAATCTCTACGGACCAAATAATGATAATCCCAGTTTCTTCAGTAACCTTATAGAAAAACTTTGACCCCTTTGGGTTTTGACCAGCGGTGGATAAAAATCATTTAACCCCACTCCCTAGCAGGCTCTCTTCCAGCTGCTCCCTACTCTGTAGTGAGAGTAGTGAGCAGGGGCCTCATGTACAAAGGGTACTTACGCACAAAAACATGGCGTACGTCCTTTTCCACAGAAAATTTCAGATGTATCAAGAATGAAATGACCGTGGAAATATGCGCAGCCCCACGCCAACTTCATAGCTGGCGTACGTATGTTTCTACTGTTATTGGTCCGTTGCCGACATTTAGAGGTGATGTTGGGAGACTGATAATGACGTGAAAATGATTGTACACACCAGAGACACATGATGAACAAGCATCCAAGTGTGTGCAATTAGATGAGTGGATATAAAAGCAAGCGCAAAGAAGTGCAGAAAATGCCTCTAACAACAGAGGATTAGAGGATATTGCAAATCGCGCAGTGAGAAGACAGAGTATTATAGAGGCAGAAGATTTGCTGGGTCAGGATGATGACTGGCTTGTCAGCCGGTTTAGTTTTCCACAGGCAGTCTCTGTGGAACTGAGATGAACAGAGCTACGGCCGCTCTTGGAACGCGACACGGTGAGAAGCCATGCGCTGCCCATCCCAGTGCAGGTGCTGACAACTCTGGGGTTTCTGGAAACAGGCATTCTACAAGGAGCTGGCAGACCAATTGGGAATTTCCCAGTCAACCCTGAGCCGAGCTATGCCAGCTGTGTGGGATGGCATTATCTGGCTGTCACCCAGGTACATCATATTCCCATACAATGCAGTTGAACAGGCCAACATCAAAGCGCAATTTGCAGCGACAGCCAGTTTTCCTAATGATTCTAATGAACAACATTGTTGGAAACAAACTACAAGCTTGCACTGTGCGGATGGGTGACTTCTTGGTGAGTAAATTCATGTACGTCGTCGTTGTCGGCGGCCTCCGTCGGTCTATGATGACCATGGAAGAGAATCCTAAACGTCTAATCTGCTGGAACAGCACCGCCTGTGGCTGAACAGGCCGATGCGCACCGGTGTTCTACCTTCCAGCATTGGGCGTTGGTAGGATTCAAGCCTGGGCAGGAAGATATGGAGGACAAGATGTTACCCATGCAGCATGTCCCCCCTCTCCACGTCACTGATGGATCCAAAGGAACAGCAGGGCTGCTATAGTTTGGCACCAGCGCCGTCGCAGGAGCTGCCAGAACGATGTTGAGCACAACAGAGAACTGTCTTAGGGGCTCCGACTCCGGATTTTTCCTCAGGGTTGACTCCCGAAGCCTTTCCCGTGACCGGGTGTGCCGCAGGGCAGCGGAGGTTTGAAATCAGGGTTTACCTTCCCCTAGATGGGCTACCTTCCCAGGTTGACGGGCCACCATCTACCCGAAGCATCTGGTTTTAAGGCGCCAGAGATCCGCCCTCGCCCCTTCTCCTATTAGTAAAAGCAGTTCCGCCGGGCTTAGAGACTAAACCACACGGGCAGGCTAGGAGTTGGACTTAGTTGTCAGAGGCTTTTCGAGACGCACGCCGTAAGGAGCATTTTATGAGCACTGGGAGCTTAACCCCAGTGCCGCTCCTGGCTATGACAACCTTGGAACCAAATTCATGTAATTGTCCTAATAATAACCCACCTCATGCACAACGCACCTGTGCGCCCCACAAATATCACCCTGTCTTCGAGGCTTCATTTCAACTCCATGGTTGAGTAAGTGACTTTCTTTTTTTGCTGATTATCTACAGTTTCACAGCATTCTACCAAACCTCCAACTGCCTCTGTGTGTACAGTAGTTATGTCAATAAACACATGCGTAAAGTTTGAAATGCAACAGTGTCACACGTTCCCTGGCGCACTTCATTCATTTACAATAGTAGTATGTCATCCATGTAAGTTGTATATAACTACAAAGGATGAGATTTGCATTTTGGACATAAAATATGTACTTGTCAAATCTAATAGGATCTGCTTTCAACTGACAGGTGACCGTGGCTACCCACGTATGTTGTATAAAATGTATGTTGAATAAAAGATACAACATACATTTAAAAAACAATGTGACGACACAAAATGCACACACTTATTTCCATTGGGGTCCCTAAAAGAGATCGCAGCTGGTCTTGTATCTGGAACCTTCTGCTTTGAAATCTGGCAGTTTAACCACTGAACTATACATGGTGCCAATCACAGCCATCAGCTGACGCTTCTGAGGACGACTGCAGACGTCAAGTCTCCACATGTCAAAGTTAAGAACATCTCCTTTTTATCCCTGTCTGAATAAAGGAAACAATAAAATAATCTTCTACGGCTGTGAGCAGCCTATTGAATTACCTGTATCCAGTGCTAATGCCGGATGACAGTGTGCCTAACAAAATGTTTTTATGTGCCACTATCTCATTCAGAAGCACCTCTAACTCACATTCCATGAAATTCCATTAAACCCATTATTTTGGATCGTGGATACAGGAGAATCAACTTCCTTTTATTCCATTTTATGCTGCAGCGCTCTGTGATTATGTGCCTGTGAAAAGCACTTCATAAATAAACTTTATTTACTTGATGCTCGGAAAAAAAGCTTCATACCGGTGTCTCTTTAGCTTAGCCGTTGCTAACGCTGCTCCCAGACATGTGCTGGCCTTCCGTATTCCAAGTGTTTTTTTCTTTTTTTCATGCAGCGCTTCTTACGGGTTGTGTGTCATGTCAAGGTCTTTTCTTCCATCTTTGTTATAAAATCCAAAAAGGCCCGACATTTGAGCTAACTGCTTCCTAACTTTCAAAGCTGGCTGCAAATCACATAAGCTATGATTTCACTTGACTAACTAACTAACTAACTAACCTGCACTTATATAGCGCTTTTCTAGTCACAAAGACCACTCAAAGCGCTTTCACTAATACTAACCCTCTATTCTAAGGGCCTATAGGAAACAGATATCTAGGGACAATTTAGAACAGCCAATTAACCTAACATGCATGTCTTTGGATTGTGGGAGGAAACCGGAGCCCCCGGAGTAAACCCACGCAGCACAGGGAGAACATGCAAACTCCACACAGAAAGGTTCCAACCCCTGCCAACCTGGGGATTCGAACCAGGAACCTTCTAGCTGTAAGGCAACAGTGCTAACCACTGCACCACCGTGCTGCTAACTAGGTGTTTGCTTTGCGCATTCTAGTGGACTGAAAACGCCATTGATTAACTGATAACCAAAAAGTATATGTGTGTGCACATTTTTTTTTTTTACATATAAGATCGAGCCGTGCGTTTATGGATCGATGCATTGTTGCCAGTACTAAGTATCTATCACTGAATCGATCTTTTTTCCCACCCCTAAGTTTAAATACCTGGGGTCAACCATCCAAAGCGATGGAAAATGTTCAAGTTTTCATTTTTTCCATTGTTAATTTTAAACTTTTCCTTTTAAATTTTCAACTTTTTTTCCTCATAAAGTTGTGACTATTTTCTTGTAAACCTTTTCTTGCAAATTTGTGAAATTTTTGTGCAAATTTCTTATAAATGTGCAACTTTCTCTCATAAATTTGCAAGTTTTTCCCATGTTAATTTTCACATTTTTCTCATGAATTTGTGACTATTTTCTTGTAACATTTTCTTGCAAATTTGTGAATTTTTGGTGCAACTTTTTCTTATAAATTTGCAACTTTTTTCTACATTTGTGATTTTTTTCTTGTAAAATAGAAACTTTACCTTGGAAATGTACCACTTTTTATTATAAATATACAACTTTCTCTCATAAATTTGCAAGTTTTCCATTGTTAATGTTCAACTTTTTTCTCACAAAAAATTTCACTACCCAGACAACAGGAAAACCCTCCCATATTTTGAAATCCAAATGCTGGCAGGTTTAGTCTGTCTGAAGACTGGAGGATGTTGACAGATTAAAGTGAACGACTTTGTGAATTTTGGTCATTTTAAACGGCCAGGTACATACTAATGTACATAAATTAGTTAATATTGTAGAGGTTGGTGAGGTACATCCTCAGCAGTTCAGTCTCCCTTGCCTTTCCCTCAATGAGCCTGCATATGAGGCCTAACCACACCTGTTTGCTAAACCACTCGTTATTGTTCCCGTTACCATCAGGTTAAAACCAGGATAAATATCTCCACTGCTTAAATACCTTTTCTGCCTTTTATCCTCGTTTAAAGTACTTAAATAAGGTCATGCTTTACTCTGACACGGAATCAGGTTTGTCTCTCGGACAGCGACGCTGACAGGTCTGCCTGCCAACTGGAACGGTCACGTAGGCGGCACGCTCCTGAACTCCGATGCCGGTGACCGTCACGTACGTTGTTTGTGTGCACGCTTGCGGAGCATCATCCCTTCATTTATTTTCTTAGTGTGGTGGCTCCGGCATGGTGGGCCACCACGCAGAAATGTTACCAGCGGAAACTCTTGACTCAGACGAATAACTTTTTACCCGTTTCATTCCCACGACGAGTGTTTGCGGTCATCAGTGAGTTGTTACCAACTCTGCTGTAACTCCTGATTGGGAGGCGTCTCTTCTTTGGTCTGGGTTCGTCTTCATCGTCAGTTGATCCTGTGTCTGCATGCCAGCTCTCTTCCTCGTGTTGAAGATCAGTCAGAGCAGAGCTATGGGAGAGGAGCCGATCCATGTTTGGTTCGTCTCCCTCGTAGATGGTCTCAGGGTCCTCCTTCACCACCATCGTCTCTCCCTTTTCGTTGATGAGGAGATGCTCCCGGGGCCGGTTCCTGGGCAGCTGGTTGGGCTGAACGTCCTCCCCATAGTCACGTTCGTGTGAAAAGCCTGGAGACAAAATAAAAGAGTAACTTGATGGCAGAAAAAATACACATCTGGGGAGGGGAGACTAACTTTAAAACTGTCTACTCTGGATATTTAAGAACAACTGAGTTACTTACTAGACTGGCAACTAACATTTAAATTTTATTACCAATTATTTTGGTGGCTTTTGACCCAGTTCGATACATTGATTTGACTTCGTTTTTGTTGCTTTTATTGTATGACTACTATTTATTTGTGCTGTATTGTATTTTTAGTTGTATTTTATTGTTTTTATGTCTTATGTTTTTATAAGACATAGCAACTCATAGCAACTTTGCTATGAGAAAGTTGCAAACAAAAATGTTTGCAACTTTCTCATAGCTTTTTTGGAGGGGGGGGGGGGGGTTAGTTTATATATGCTTCCGTTAGGCAACATTATTAGAAAGCACTGTATACATTTTCATTGTTATGCAGATGACACACAATTATACCTGTCAATGAAGCCAGATGATAGTAATCAGTTAGCCAAGTTAGAAGCCTGTCTTAAGGAAATCAAAGCTTGAATGACTTGTAATTTCCTGCTATTAAATTCAGATAAGACTGAAGTCGTTCTTGTTGGTCCAAAAAACCTTAGAAATTCCTTTCCAAATCAAACTTTCAGTTTGGATGCGGTTACTCTTTCTCTTAACAGCTCTGTGAGGAACCTTGGAGTTATTTTTGATCAGGATTTGTCCTTCAATTCACATATTAAATTTGATTCTAAGACTGCCTTCTATCATTTGCGTAATATTGCCAAGATTAGGAGCATCTTGTCTCAGAGTGATGCTGAGAAACTGATCCACGCTTTTGTTAGCTCGAGATTAGATTATTGTAATTCTTTATTATCAGGCTGTCCTAAAACATCTTTAAAAAGTCTTCAGCTGATCCAAAATGCTGCAGCAAGAGTTTTAACAGGTACTAGAAAGAGAGATCATATCTCTCCGGTTCTGGCCTCCCTTCATTGGCTTCCCATAGAGTTTAGAATTAAGTTTAAAATCCTTCTTCTTACTTACAAAGCTCTAAACAATCAGGCTCCTTTTTATTTAAAAGATCTGATACTACCGTATTATCCTAACAGAGCACTACGCTCCCAAAATGCAGGATTACTTGTAATACCTAGAATCTCCAAAAGTACAATGGGAGGCAGAGCCTTCAGTTATCAAGCTCCTCTCCTGTGGAATCAGCTGCCAATCTGGATTCGGGAGTCAGACTCGATCTCTGTTTTTAAGAATAGGGCTAAAACCTACCTTTTTGATATAGCCTACAATTAGGGAGGGATCATGTGTTTCTGAACCCTCCCTTAGTTATGCTGCTCATAGGTTTAGTCAGCCGGGGGACCTCCAGTAATGCACTGGGCCTCACTCCTTTCCTCACTCTCTATGAAATATTTTTTTTTGCTGGTCATTAACATTTGTTTGTTCTCTTCCATAGATTGAGTCCCCATCGTGCTGTTTGCTCTCTACATGTCTGTTCTTTTCTTTTTCTCTATCCCCTCACCCCCCAGCCAGTCGCAGCAGATGACTGCCCCTCCCTGAGCCTGGTTCTGCTGGAGGTTTCTTCCTGTTAAAAGGGAGTTTTTCCTCTCCACCGTCGCCAAGTGCTTGCTCACAGGGGATCGCCTGATTGCTGGGGTCTTTCTGCAACTGTGGGGGTTCCCCCTACAGTTGATAGTGCTATGAGATGACTGTTGTTGTGAAATGGCGTTATATAAATAAAGTTGAATTGAATTGAATTGAACTGAATTGAATGTACAGCACTTTGAGTCTGCTGTGGTTGTTTTTAAAGTGCTTTATAAATAAAGGTGGATTGGATTTTTTCCATCAGCTGACTCATGGCGCATTCAGACGGCCACTGTTTGATCAGGACCAAAGGACCAAACAGTGGCTTCCGTGGATAGTTCAGTTTGTTTGGTGCAGTCTGAATGTGCTTTGGAACTCTGGTGCGCACCAAACAAGTCTGGTCCCCCTGAAAACGGGGGTCTCGATTTTCTTGCAAACGAATAATAATTATGCATCAGATTTATATAGCGCTTTATCAGACACTCAAAGAAGCTTGTAAAAATGGACACATTATTCATTCACTCCACAGACAGAGGTAGTGGTAAGCTACTGCTGTAGCCACAGCTGCCCTGGGGCAGGCTGACAGAAACGTGGCTGCCAATCTGCGCCAACGGCCTCTCCATCCACTACCGAACATTTATACACATTCATACCCAGTGTTATGGACTCTGGAGGCAAGGTGGGTAAAGTGTCTTGCCCAAGGACATAACGGCAGGATATCTGGGGAGAGCGGGATTCAAAGCACCAACCATCCGGTTATTGGACGACCTGCTCCACCTCCTGAGCCACTGCCACCCCCAAACGAAGTCTGGTGTGCGCTGCTTACAGTGTGAATCCAAACGGACTAACCAGTGGACCAAAGGGCAGACATGCCCCTCGGTGTTTGTGTAACCATAGCAATATGCAGTCTGAGAAGAGGAAGTGGTGTTTACCATAGCGCATTTTGTGTAGAAACTAACAAAGACAACCAAGCGAATCAGAGAAATCCTTTCACTGGAGAAAGCTGAGGAGAAAAGTTAAAAAATGTCTCATTTGTGGCAGACAAACAACCCGGCTGAAGGGAACAGATTTCCGTTTTTGGTCCTGGCCAATCGATACGTCTGATTTTTCTTCTTTGCCGAGATTTTTTCTTCCTGGTCAGTGGTGGTTTCAGCTACAGCGCCCCAAACGAGCAGCTGTTGCAACTGTGTGACGTTGTCCAGACAGTTTGGTCCGCTGCAGTGTGAATGCAAACCAAACGAAGGTGTGAAAATTCTCGGTATTTCCCACCCAGTTGAACCGAGACCCCCGGACTATCCTGGTCTGAATGCAGCCTTATATTTCAGATATTTGTGTGTGCGTGTGTAGGGTGGGTTCCCCCTCAGAAAGCTGTGATTTTGCTTTAAATTCTATTCTGTAATTTCCCAGTTTGGGATCAATAAAGTACATCTATCTAAATTCACAAAGAATAATGATTTTTTTTTAATTCCTGAATACGAAAGTATCCAGTCAGAAACATAACTTTCATGTAAAATTTAGATTTTTCTTTTTGTAATTTACACACTAATTTTAATGTTTATTTTTCTGTAAATTTTAGATATTAATTCTTGATATATTTAACATTTTTCCCAATACATTCTGAGACTTATTAACTTGTGTACACAGTGCTGTTTCCGGGAATGATGCAGCATACACAAATTTAATGTTCGCCCTCAAGAGAATTAAAATTACCTTAAACTTTTTAAAACTTTTTTTAAATTTGTGACTATTTTGTTGTAAATTTGCAGTTTTTTTTTTTACTGTAAATCTGTGACTTTCTTCTTGTAGTCTCATAAATTTGCAACATTTTCTAATAAATCTGCAACATTTTCTTCTAAATATGTAACCTGTTTTTGCATATTTCTAATTTTTCTTGTCGATTTTCCACCTTTTCCCCCTCATAAATTTGTTAGTAATTTCTTGAAAATTTGCACATTTCATCTCGTGTATTTTAAACTTTTTTCTCAGACATTTGTGACTACTTTCTTGTAAAATTTTCCCTCTAAATTTGTCACCATTTTGTTGCAAATTTGCAATTTTTTCTTGTGAATTTGTGACTTTTTCTTGTAAATTAGAAACCCTTTTCCTCGTATACGCACCACTTTCAATTATAAATGTGCAACTTTCTGTCATAAATTTGCAACATTTTCCATAGTTAATTTGCAACTAAATTCTCATGAAATTGCACCTTTTCATTGTCAACTTCTTTTTATCATAAATTTTCAACTTTTTCTACACATTTATGACTATTTTCTTATGAACCTTTTCTTGCAAATTTTCTCCTTAGAAATTTCTGAGGGTTTTTTTGTAATTTATCATAAAATTATGACTTGTTCTTGTAAATATGCAACTTTTTCCACTATGAATTTGCATTTTTTTGTCAGAAACTCTCTAGTTTTTCCACTGTTAATTTGCAACTTTTGTCTTGTAAATTCAAGGATTTCCCCCCATTAATTTTCACCTTTTTCTCAAAATTTGTGACTTTTTTTTCCATGTAAATTTGCAACTTTTATGGATATTGGCGAATTTTTATTCGATGTAATTTTGTTTCTGTTCAGTCACACATTGACACTTTTTTTTTTATCTTTTACTGTAATCAGTTTGATGTCCTCTCATTACAACAAAAACAGGCCTCCAAAGACCTAGAAACGGTCCTGTGATTGACACACATCTTCTACTGTCGGCTGCTTCCCTTACGCTCACCTGGGACCGTTTTACCTCATGTGTCCTTTTCGGCTTCCTTAGTCATTTATTCATTTGCTTAGGAACTTATTTCTAAAGTCAAAGGGGTCGATCGCTGTGCTCCATAAGACCTCATTCAGACCGTCACCCATACCTATTCTGTTTATGGTGATCTGGGTGTTGCGGGCGCTATCCAGAAGTCTCTGTTGACGCTGGATCTCTCTCTCGTAGCGGTCGATGGTTTTTTCGAACTCTCTGCATATTTCCTCGGCAGCAACAGCCAGTCGCTCCTTGACCAGTTCTCTCAAATGCTGAACGGGAGACATCGTTTTATCGGGCTTTCTCGCAGCCTCGGCGGTAGCTAGCAGGATGAGGCTAGTTTAGCTAGCCTAGCATGAAAAGCCTTCGGAATCGGAACGTTGGCGCTCCAGGTTGGTTCTTTGTTCTTCAAGACCCGGCACAGACCTTCACTGGTAGGTCTACACGGCGCTACATCAGCTAATCATTCATTAGGAGCTGAACAGGAACCGATAAAGCCCAAGAAGTAGTTATTCGCCACCCGAACCTGCAGCAAAGGAACCAAACGGCGTCACATCCGGCACGGCTGGACATGGCTGTGTTTGGGTAGTGTTGAGTTATGGAGGAGGAGGTAATGTGATTGTTGGCGTGTGTGTGCAGGTTTAAGCAAAAACTGCTTTGCGGATTGTTATGACATTTTCACCAGAGGTGGCCCATGGCTAACATGGGAGCAGGTCAAATCGGCCCTGGGATCTGGTGCCGACTTACACATGTACATTTTCAATTCAGTGATTCGCAAGCAAAGCTCTCTCATTCAGGGAATTAGAGTCCCGCATACCTATTGTGTGGATTTTTATCTGGGGGCAGCAGCTGTGATGCGGGAAAAAAAAATGTCTTTTGAAGCCAGAAACGGAGCTAAAACCTTCTTCGGGTATGCAGTTGTCATCTTACAAATATTCCTTACATTTGTTGTCGCCTTGATCAGATCTAGAGTTCCCAGGTGGAAAAAAAAATCCTTCACAGCAATATATGTATTTCAAATGTTTTGTTTCCTCTTAAACAAACAAAAAAAGTTATAATTGCTGCTTGTACAGTATGAGTGCCTGGCTGATATTGTAAAAACTCTAGTTTCTAATTTGCACTATGACTTTATGTTCTCTTGTGGAGGAGAAAGGAACAGGCGAGACAATCAGCTGGACAATTCAAGGCTTTATTCTTTCTCCAAAAACATTACAGCGAACACGTTTCTGAGCTCTGTTGAGTTACTGCACTACCTGGGTCTCTGTACATTCCTCTTTTACATCTTTATTTCCATACATAGAGACCCAGAACTTCCGACCATTATACATTGTTGTGTGAGCAAAGAGAAATGTGGCACATGAGCATAATATATGCGGACTCTGCTCAAACACACTTCTTCTCTCCGGCATTTACTCCTCTCCCCGGGGGGCGTAGTCCTTGCTGTCCTGTTTGATACCCCCGGTGATGCCTCCTCCTACGGTCTATTATTCTCCCCTTCTCCCTGGCATCTGGGTGTGAGAAAACCCCCAAACTGTGCCCCCCCCCCAAACACCCAGAAGGGGCTCTAACCCCCTGGTCCTTTGGGCTCGAGCCGGCACCCATAGTGGCTGTAGCGGGGGGTTGCCGATCCAGTACAACCGTCCTACTGGTAAAGTGTATCGGCGGGCATGTCCGTCTGTGGGGGGGAAAGGGGGAGGGTGGGAAAACACCTTATGCTTCACCCCAGGTTCCAGCACGCTGAACGGTCCATTGTACGGTGGGCACAGCGGAGTCCGGTGCGCATCGTGCCTGACGGAAACAAAACCGGCATTCTGCAGGCTTTTTGGGATGAAGGTGCAAGGAAAGCAATGGTGAGCCGGCCCTGTACATTAAAAGCCTCCGGGCCATGCAAAAATTGTGTGGGCAGATCAGCCTCGGGTGCGGGATTTTCCGGTAAAAACTCTCCGGTGATCCGCAGCGGCTGAGAAAAACAAGTTCTGCCAAATCCTGCTTGGGTGCAGAGCGCAGCCCTAAAAGAAACTCTGGACAGGCAGTCGATCCAGTTTGTGTCCGTGAGCAAAATGTCCTGATGGTGGATCCATTGGCGGCTGTCAAATCCTCCTTAGGTGCGGAGTGCAGCCCTAAAAGGACCCAGGGAAGGCGGTCAGCCCAGTTCCCCGAACAAATGTCCTGATGGTGGAGCCGTTGGTGGCCATCAGATCCTCCTTAGGTGCTGAGTGCAGCCCTAAAAGGAACTCTGAACAGGCGGTTGACCCAATTTGTGTAAAAAAATTGCTTGGGCAGATCCACCTTGGCGCGGGGTTTCCCGGTAGATCTCTCCGGGGATCAGCAACAGCTGAGAAAAATGAATTCTGCTGGGAAGGCGGCTAAATCCTCCTTAGGTGCAGAGCGCAGCCCTAAGCTGGGGAGGATGTGGGTAGGCTGGCGGTTCCTGGAGCAGGCTTGTTTCCTGTTGCGTGGCGCACGTGTCTGGCACCGCAACCATGTAGTGGCATTTTGTGTCATCCATGGTTATCCCACGGAGTATGAACTGGGCTTCCATGTGTGAAGACCACGCTGCTGGGTCGTGAAGTCAGAAGTTCGGGAGCTTGGCTGAAATGGCACATGCTGCGCTGGTGCTCTCCCCCCAGGTAGTCTCCGGGGCAGTGCTCAGCTTGCTCTCCATGGCACATCTTGGGTCCCAGTGTGGCCCGCTCTCCATGGCACGTCAGGATCACCAGTGTGGAGAAAGGAATAGGCGAGGCAACGAGCTGGACGACACAAGGCTTTATTCTTTCTCCAACAGCACAACAGCGAACACGCTTCTGAGCTCTACTGAGCTACTGCGCTACCTGGGTCTCTGTACGTTCGTCTTTTATATCTTTATTTCCATACGTAGAGACCCAGAGCTTCCGACCATCATACATTGTTGTGTGAACAAAGAGAAATGTGGCACATTAACATAATATATGCGGGCTCTGCTCAAACACACTTCTCTCCGGCATTTACTCCTCTCCCCGGGGGGAGCATAGTCCTTGCTGTCCTGTTTGATAACCCCCAGTGACACCTCCTCCTACAGTCCATTATTCTCCCCTTCCCCCGGTGTCTGGGTGTGAGAAAACCCCCAAACTGTGCCCCCACACTCTCATCATCAGAGCAGTGTGTCGGGGGCGACATGACTGTTTCATTTAGGTTTGATCAGATTACTCCATGCAGCTCTGTTCTTCGCCCTCCGCTGCCAGGAGCTCCTGGCCTTGTTAACCCGGGCGACGTCCGAGCCGGTATGAGTTGCTTTCTGACTGACCATTTCATGAAACTGCTTGCAAAGTACTTGAGTACCGCTAGGTTTTGCTGGACTAGCAGCACATTCTTGGTAGATAGAGGTATTATCAGTGGCAAGGACAGGCCAAGACAAACTGACTCCAGTATCTGTTGCAGTGACTGACCAGATGATAGGTTTGTTTATCTCTGCTCTTTGTGTAGTGCATGTCACGATGCACCGACTGGCAAAAGTCCACCACAGACCTTGTGACAGGTGTGCTTATCTGCCAGGATGTCCAGTCTCACCCCGTGTAACTGGGAGCGGTCCACCACAGACCCGTGACAGATATTTTTAGTTCTGCCAGGATGCCCAGTTTCACCCTCCACACCCTTGGAAGGGTGGGGTTGCCGGTTGAGTCGCTGATGGCCCGACCCATTATAGTCCCACATACAAAAGGTATGTGGGACTATAATGCTCTGAATGAGGCATTAGAAAGCTCTGAATCAGTTTGTGAATCATTGGCTTGAAAATGTGTATATACAAGCCTTGGGGGCGGCCAACTTTTTTTGTAACCCTAGATGAACCCATTAAGAGCCCATTAAGATTTTGGAGGTGATCCGAGAGTGTATACCTCCACCAAGGCCTGTTTGTTTGATAGCAGGATTATGCAAAACTTATGGATGGAGGCGGACAGAGTCGACCCTTGGGCTATGGATGAACCCGCTAGATTTCGGAGGTGATTCAAATCAGGATGCGGATTCTGGATCACTTTTTCACTTTCTTAAACATAAAGTGCATTCAACATGAAGTGCAGCTGACTGCATCTGACTTGAGGCCTGCTTTGAGTTTGCCAAAAAGCACCCGAAGGACTGAAGCAGGCTTTCATATGTTCTGTCTAGCCACTCTGCTGTTGTGTCTATGAATGAGGGACAGCGGAGATGATGGCTGTGCTGAACGGTGCGCACCCTTTTATTAGCCAAAACTAGTAGCACATTGAACAGATAAAACAAGCTAATATTTGCAGGGTGCAGGCTGTGTATGACTAGAGGCAGAGCGCCAAAGACTCGGGCTGCCACCATCAGTCTCTTATTATAGGCATAGCGTGATGATGTCACCCGTACCTGCGCCACCACATTCATGCTGTACACATAGTGTTATGGAAGTACACCTCCCCCCTAGGAAAACCAAACCATTGCTAACATTATAAAACAGACATATGGACAAACATGAACCTGGGCAACCAGGTGGACTACCGGGAGGCCCTGCGTGGTTGAGTGGGTTATTCTACCACTGTGTTTCCAACCATGCTCTGTAAACAATTCAAAACAGAGTTATTCTCAGTTCAACCTCAGGGGCCTCTGGTGACTCTGCGGTGGGCGCGCCCCTGAAGGTGCTGGTTGTGGCAGACGTGGGTGCTCTGTTGCTGGTGTCACTCTCTCATTGGCAAAGTCCCCGTCCGGGTCTCATGCTGGCTGGGTCTGCTCCAGCATCGCAGCTTGTCCTGGGGCAGCTACTCTTACCTTTCGCAGACGGCTGGCGTGCCATCTCGAACCATCAGCCATCTGGAAGGTGGCTGGCCCCAACTGCGCGGTGATCATCATCAGTGGTGACTGAAGCGACTGCAGGTCCAAGTGTTTGGATTGGCGTGCCCGAACCCAATCAAGTACTGCGGGTTGCAATTTGCTCAGCTGCACTCGGCACTGCTGCTGTCTCGTGCCCGACGTTGGTTGCTGTTGTGGCGGCATGCTGTTCACACTGGCGGCAGGACGCACTCTGGATTGGTGTTGTTCTGTTGGGTCCTGCTCAGCCACGGACTCTCTCTCCTGCTGCGCTGCGGTGGCTCCCTGGGGCTTATGCCAGGCGAAGATCTGAGATGAGTCCGATTTACGCCCTTTCTCTCCTGGTGCTGGTTGTGGTTGTGGCAGTGTGTTGCATTTGCCGGCGAGAGGATGCATGCCAGGTTGTTGTCATTCACTGGGGTCCTGCTTGGCCACGAACTCTCTCTCCTGCAGCGCTGCGGCGGCTCTCTGAGGCTTATGCCAGGCAAGGATCAGAAACGAGTCCGATTTATGCCCTCTCTCCGTGTTCTGTTCTCCGTCCAGTGTCAAGAATGGAGCAGCTGTACCCACATCCGGGTGTGGTGCTCTCCAGTCATCAGTGGTCAGAGTCCCTGGTTGTCGTGAATGGTAAAGCCTAATTCATAAAAAAGGTCCACCCCAGGATGTTGTCTCCGTGTGTGGCTACCTGGAAGGTGAACGCCGGGAGGACTCTGGACCCCTAGCGAACCGTCAGCGTTATGGTTCCTACGAGGCTGATACGAGTGTGTCCATAACCATAAAGCTAAGCTGCCTTTTTTCTGATTAGATAAGAAGGGAAAAATCTCTTAACCGTGACCTAGTTCATCATCAATCTCGTAGTGGCGGTGTCCAATAGTGGCGGCAGGCTGACGCCATCGAGCCTCACCGTGCACCACTTGTATGCTGCTCTGCTAGAGTCCACTGTATGGATGGTGGTCATTAGCAGTGGTTCAACTGAACTGGGTGCCAAGTTTGTTAACCGTGTTGAGCAGCACACTTTGGTGAAATGGTTAAGCTTTCCACAACGTTGGCATTGCTGCTCCCTGGCCGTGCAGGAGTGCGCTTGCGTTTGGTGCATCGGGGAACCACAGTTACTGCACATTTGGCATCCCATGATGTTCCGTTGTCCCGTAACATTCACCTCAGCATCCTCTGAGAAGGTCATGGTGTAACCACGTTCTTCTGCCAGAGTAACTGCTTGTGCTAGCGGGGTCCGTTCTTGTGGGTCACCTAGTTGTGATGTTAGCTTGTTGATGGCCTCTAGCTGAAATGCTAACCCCACCTCCTTCGCCATCCGCAGGTTGTCCGGCGCTATTAATGGCTTCACCCGCAGCCGCAGGTTGCTGGTATGCTCCACTAGCTGGTCTCGCACCTTTTCGTCCTCTAGTTTCCTAAACCTGCACATGCTTGCTAGGCAGCAGAGGTCTGCAACGTACTGCTGGGTCGTCTCTCCCGCTCTCTGTTGGCGCTGGTGGAACCTTGTCCACCTCACCAGCAAGGTTTTGGGCATCGCGAAATGTTCAGCTAGCAGCATGATACACTCCTTGTATGTGTTCGCCAGTTCCAATGTAGTTAACGCCTGTTGTCCCTCGGTACCCAGGCTGTGGATCAGGAATGCACGTAGCCGCATCTTTCCATCCATAGCCGACACATACGTCCGGAATGACTCAAACCAGCGAGGCCATAGGATAGGCTTCTCACCTGGGGACGCGAAGAACAGTGGTAGGGGTGCCAAGCACGCTTCCATGTCAATGTTTTTAAAGTTTCTCCTTATTGCCAATGTTATGTCTGTGAATGAGGGACAGTGGAGATGATGGCTGTGCTGAACAGTGCCTTTTATTAGCCCAAACAAGTAGCAAGTGGAACAGACAAAACAAGCTAATATTAGTAGGGTACAAGTTGTGTATGACTAGAGGCGGAGCACCAAAGACCCGGGCTGCCACCATCAGGCATGGCGTGATGACGTCACCCGTGCCTGTGCCATCACATCCATGCCGTGCATGTTATGGCAGTACATAACATCTGCCATAAAGCCCAGATCTGTGGAGTGCTGCAGTGATGGTTGTCCCGCTGGAATTTACTCGCATCTACACGCACGATTTCTGGAGCTGAGTCGGAGTGGCCATCGAGTTCTTGGTCACCTCTCTCTCTAAGGCCCTTTTCCCTCGCTTGCTCGGTTTGGCTGGGCAACCAGCTCTTGTAAGAGTCCTGGTTATGAAAAAAAAAATCCTTCCATTTGAGTATTATGGAAGCAGCTGTGCTCTTGAGAAGTCTTCTGTGCAACAGAAATTTTTCTTGTAACCTTCCCCAGATCTGTGTATTGCAACAACCTTGTTTCTGAGCTCTGTAGGCAGTTCTTTGACCTCATGGCTTGGTTTTTGCTCTGATACGCAGTGTCGGCCTTCTATACAGAGTTGTGTCTTTCAAGTCAACTCAATTTAGTTTAGCACAGGTGGACTACAAACAATACGGAGAAACATTTCAGCAATAACCAAGAGAAATTGAATTTAAATTTCAAGTGTTTCTGCAAAATGTCTGAATACTTATGCTAATGTGGTAGTTCTTTTTGCTTTTTATTACATTTTTAAAAAATTCTACCATTCTGTTTTCACTTTGACATTATGGGATACTGAATGTAAATTAATTAAAAAAAATATTTTAAATGATTGTAGCATCAGGCTGCAACATAACCACATTGAAAAAAGTGAAGGGGGTTTGAATACTTTGTCAACCCACTGTATATTAAAAATGTTTCTGCCTTGTTAACATACAGTGATTGAATTTGTCCTTTCCTCCAGGTGCCCTTTATCATTGTTGACATTATTGATAGTGAGGGAAAAAAATCTATGACTTCAAAAATTCCAAGTGAGCCTTATCCACTTTTCTTGGGCTTTTATAGTCCTTTTTCATGAGCTAAAAACGGCACCTATATTTTTTTTTTTTGTTACTTATTTGTACCCGTAGGTAGATTTGGTTTGCAGTCTGGTGGCAAGCCACCGGCTGCTGGTCGCTGCGTGCGCGAGCGCCCTAAACCTACATGTTTTTGGTATGCGGGAGGAAACCGGAGAAATCCCGGAGTAAACCCACGCAACACGGGGAGAACATGCAAACTCCACACAGCTCACTGTTGGTCGGGGGCTGGGATCGAACCCACAATCTCATGATCCCCGCGATCCCCCGGCCGAGGGTAAAACTGTGCTGCCACAGTGCTAAACCACTGCGCCACCGTGCAGCCCCCTATATTCCTAAACTCTTCTTTCAGGAGCCAAATTACCTGCTGCAATGACGAAATCTGTTCATAAACAAGAATCCAAAGAGACCGCTTCAGCAGCCACAATAACCAGTGCTACCCAGAATACAAAAGGAATTTCTAAAGCCCAAAAAGAAAACCTATCAAGGTAAGAATGTTGTATATCTTTCAATATGGGCTGCACAGTGGCGCAGTGGTTAGCACTGTGGCAGCACAGTTTACCCTCGGCCGGGGGATCGTGAGATCGTGGGTTCGATCCCTGCCCCCAGCCAACAGTGATCTGTGTGGATTTTGCATGTTCTCCCCGTGTTGCGTGGGTTTACTCCGGGATTTCTCCGGTTTCCTCCCACATGCCAAAAACATGCAGGTTAGGGATACGGGGCGCTTGCGCACGCAGCGACCGGCAGCTGGTGGCTTGTCACCAGACTGCAAAACAAATCTACCTACGGGTACAAAATAAGTAATAAAAAAAATATATATATATTTCAGGGAAACAAAACTGCCAAATTATTACCTCCGGCCCAGTGTAACAAATGGGCATCTGTGGGCTTAAATCTGTACGTTTTGTACTCTGAAATTTGAGTTTTCAACCTTTTGTCTTATAGGAAAGTTGTCCCTGTTAAAGTTCGTAAAGGGTAAGTTGCACTTCATAGTCCATAATGCAAGCATAAAACTGTGTTTACTATCAATTTTAACTCCACCATTCCATAGGGTAACCACCAGACATGGACAACAGGCAGAGCTCCAGGAGCAAAATCAGAACTTGGTTGCTGCCAATGAGGAGCTGGAGAAAAACCTCTTAGAGACACAGGTAGAGGAAGTACTTAGAAAGACATCCACATATTTGGTAACAATATTCTAGCAATCACGAGTGTCATGCAGTGTGTCTCGACATATGATATAGGACTGGAAGTGTCCTCTTGCGTATTGTAGTCATTAGAATAAATGTTTTCTTGTATGAGGGAAGAAAGAACCATTTATCATTGGAGGAAATGTGAAACCTGACTTTATTTTTATTAATCTTACAGCAAAGAGTGTCTGAGCTGGAGCTGGAATTCAATGACATCCAAAAGGAGAAGGCAAAACTACAGAAAAACCTGAAGGACTGTCACCACATTCTTCTAGTTTCTGCCAAAATAGATCCAGGTGAAGAGAATATTTACCTACACATATCCACTTTATTCACTCTGTTTCTCAACAGCATCATTTGATAGAAACAGGCATGTCTTTGAGTCCCAGTTTCAGGGGAAATGGTTGGTGATGTTGCCCAGCAGAATGAAGATTCAATTCAATTCAATTCAACTTTATTTATATAGCGCCATTTCACAACAACAGTCATCTCATAGCACTATCAACTGTAGGGGGGACCCCCACAGTTGCAGAAAGACCCCAGCAATCTGGCGATCCCCTGTGAGCAAGCACTTGGCGACGGTGGAGAGGAAAAACTCCCTTTTAACAGGAAGAAACCTCCAGCAGAACCAGGCTCAGGGAGGGGCAGTCATCTGCTGCGACTGGCTGGGGGGTGAGGGGATAGAGAAGAAGAAAAGAACAGACATGTAGAGAGCAAACAGCACGATGGGGACTCAATCTATGGGAGAGAACAAACAAATGTTAATGACCAGCAAAAAAAAAAAAAAAAATCATAGAGAGTGAGGAAAGGAGTGAGGCCCAGTGCATTACTGGAGGTCCCCCGGCTGACTAAACCTATTAGCAGCATAACTAAGGGAGGGTTCAGAAACACATGATCCCTCCCTAATTGTAGGCTATATCAAAAAGGTAGGTTTTAGCCCTATTCTTAAAAACAGAGATCGAGTCTGACTCCCGAATCCAGATTGGCAGCTGATTCCACAGGAGAGGAGCTTGATAACTGAAGGCTCTGCCTCCCATTGTACTTTTGGAGATTCTAGGTATTACAAGTAATCCTGCATTTTGGGAGCGTAGTGCTCTGTTAGGATGATACGGTAGTATCAGATCTTTTAAATAAAAAGGAGCCTGATTGTTTAGAGCTTTGTAAGTAAGAAGAAGGATTTTAAACTTAATTCTAAACTCTATGGGAAGCCAATGAAGGGAGGCCAGAACCGGAGAGATATGATCTCTCTTTCTAGTACCTGTTAAAACTCTTGCTGCAGCATTTTGGATCAGCTGAAGACTTTTTAAAGATGTTTTAGGACAGCCTGATAATAAAGAATTACAATAATCTAATCTCGAGCTAACAAAAGCGTGGATCAGCTTCTCAGCATCACTCTGAGACAAGATGCTCCTAATCTTAGCAATATTACGCAAATGATAGAAGGCAGTCTTAGAAACAAATTTAATATGTGAATTGAAGGACAAATCCTGATCAAAAATAGGATCAAAGGAAAGAAGTTATGGTATACTTATTTAATTTCAATTTGTTCTATAAGTACAGTCATGATTTACAGCGGGGTAAAAAAGTATTTAGTCAGCCACCAATTGTGCAAGTTCTCCCACTTAAAAGATGAGAGAGGTCTCCAGTTTTCATCATAGGTATACCTCAACTATGAGAGACAAAATAAGAAAAAAAAAAAATCCAGAAAATCACACTGAAGGATTTTTAATGAATTAATTGGTAAATTCCTCGGTAAAATAAGTATTTGGTCAATAACAAAAGTTCATCTCAATACTTTGTCATTGCCAACAAAGGGTATATAACAGAGGTCAAACGTTGTCTGTAAGTTTTCACAAGGTTTTCACACACTGTTGCTGGTATTTTGGCCCATTCCTCCATGCAGATCTCCTCTAGAGCAGTGATGTTTTGGGGCTGTCACTGGGCAACATGGACTTTCAACTCCCTCCAAAGATTTTCTATGGGGTTGAGATCTGGAGACTGGCTAGGCCACTCCAGGACCTTGAAATGCTTCTTATGAAGCCACTCCTTCGTTGCCCGGGTGGTGTGTTTGGGATCATTGTCATGCTGAAAGACCCAGCCACGTTTCATCTTCAATGCCCTTGCTGGTGGAAGGAGGTTTTCACTCAAAATCTCACGATACATGGCCCCATTCATTCTTTCCTTTACACGGATCAGTCGTCCTGGTCCCTTTGCAGAAAAACAGCCCCAAAGTAGGATGTTTCCACCCCCATGCTTCACAGTAGGTATGGTGTTCTTTCTCCTCCAAACACGATAAGTTGAGTTTTTACCAAAAAGTTCTATTTTGGTTTCATCTGACCATATGACATTCTCCTAATCCTCTTCTGGATCATCCAAATGCTCTCTAGCAAACTTCAGACGGGCCTGGACATGTACTGGCTTAAGCAGGAGGACACGTCTGGCACTGCAGGATTTGAGTCCCTGGCGGCATAGTGTGTTTCTGATGTAGCCTTTGTTACTTTGGTCCCAGCTCTCTGCAGGTCATTCACTAGGTCCCCCCATGTGGTTCTGGAATTTTTGCTCACCGTTCTCGTGATAATTTTGACCCCACGGGGTGAGATCTTGCGTGGAGCCCCAGATCAAAGGAGATTATCAGTGGTCTTGTATGTCTTCCATTTTCTAATAATTGCTCCCACAGTTGATTTTTTCACACCAAGCTGCTTACCTATTGCAGATTCAGTCTTCCCAGCCTGGTGCAGGTCTACAATTTTGTTTCTGGTGTCCTTTGACAGCTCTCTGGTCTTGGCCATAGTGGAGTTTGGAGTCTGACTGTTTGAGGTTGTGGACAGGTGTCTTTTATACTGATAATGAGTTCAAACAGGTGCCATTAATACAGGTAACGAGTGGAGGACAGAGGAGCCTCTTAAAGAAGTTGTTACAGGTCTGTGAGAGCCAGAAATCTTGCTTGTTTGTAGGTGACCAAATACTTATTTTACTGAGGAATTTACCAATTAATTCATTAAAAATCCTTCAATGTGATTTTCTGGATTTTTTTTTTCTCATTTTGTCTCTCATAGTTGAGGTATACCTATTATATGATGAAAATTGGAGACCTCTCTCATCTTTTAAGTGGGAGAACTTGCACAATTAGTGGCTGACTAAATACTTTTTTGCCCCACTGTAAATGTCACACACTTTATCATTTCAAACCAAACTTGCGCAAATAACAACAACTGCTTATGGAATATGAGTAAAACTGCATACATGCACTTACTAATTTGTTCTAATGCAGCATATTTATTACACAAGTATAGAAAGAAGAAAACAAATGCACAGCATTTTAGTTTGCATTGATGGTTACGTTTTACTCCTTCAGAGTGTCTCCGCTGACCTGCTGAAAGAATTAAATGCTTTTGGGGATATTGCATCACAACAACGTGCTCGTCTGGAGGCAAGTTGCACTCTTGCTGTCAGTATTTACATTCTAATTTGTCATCTGGGCTGAACTAAATTTGTTTTAAAACTTGCTACTGTTTGTCCAACCTTTAGAACCTCCAGGAAACCATGGCAGACCTTGCTAGAACGCGGGAGCACATTATGCAGGAACAGAGGAACTTTTCCTTGCAGATATCTGTGATGGAGCGAGCGCTTGAAGAAGCAGAAGCTTTCTTACTGTAAATAGATTTGACTGTTTTGTTGTTTTAAATGACTCTGAAACAGAATAAAGAATTGTTTTTCCATATGATCCCTTTTCCCTTGTATTTCAAACAGCTAAAACACACTTGCACACAGCAGGTTCTTATCTGTTAAATATCAAATATAATATTGTGTCTAACCTATATATCCAGTGACTATTCTACTCTTATCTAATGTTTCTACAAAGTGGTTTACTGTTTCTCTTTATCTACACACAAAAAGCAGATGAGTTGTCATTCAAGGTTACAAGGCTTGATTTTTTTGGGGGGGAGGGGGGGGTGCTACTGGAGGTTCAGTGTCTTGCCCAGCCTGAGGTTGTGTAAGACTTTTTTGTTATCTATCATTTTGACAGACAGGGTTGTAAAAATTCTGTCATAATCTACATTTATGCACGGTTGCATGGTGGTGCAGTGGTTAGCACTGCGGCAGCACAGTTTACCCCTTGGCCGGGGGATCGTGGGTTCGATCCCAGCCCCCGACCAACGGTGATCTGTGTGGAGTTTGCATGTTCTCCCCGTGTGTGCGTGGGTTTACCCCGGGATTTCTCCGGTTTCCTCCCACATGCCAAAAACATGCAGGTTAGGTTGGAGACTCTAAAGTGGCCCTAGGTGTGAATGGTTAAGGGATAGCGCCGTATCGTGGCTGCTTCATCCATCCAGGTGGTGGATGACCCTCAGTTTCCCCTCTGGGGATCAATAAAGTATACTAAATCTAAAAAAAAAAAAAAATACCAATCATTTTAATTGAGTTTAATTAGATCACCCTCAGCGTAATCCGTCAAAATTATAAACAGGTTTTCAGAATTTTCTGTCACTGCTTAAAAAAAATCTGTCAGTGAAGGCCAATTTTCAGTTGCCGCAACCTCTGTGCCTAATGCAACCTCAAAGCCAGCTGAGATGCACAGTATTGGACCACCAACCCTGTGATAATGAGTAGCTACAGCCACAAGCGGTATAAGATGTACACTTTTCAAAGTGTACATAATTTTTGTTAAACCCATTTTAATCTGTTCACTTTAATTCATGTCACATTTTAAGGCAACAAAAAACTATATGAAAACTTTACTTGTGCCTAAAAAAGATTCTGCTCTGACGAGACTAAATCTTAAAGCAATTTCCAACAACAATGAAAATGTTATTGCAATATACAGTATATACTGTATATATTATACATCTGTAGTCTTTCCACTTAATTTCACATACATAGTTGAAGGTACTGTTCTTGTCAGGAGTTGTCTTTATTTTTTCTTGAAATCGTTGATGTAGGGGTTCTCCAGGGTGCCCAGAGTGCTTTTGCTAGTGCTGCTGCTGCTGGTGCTCTTTAAGTTGTCATTCGCACCGCTCTGTCTTTTAGGGTAACCAGTGTGGTAGTAGTAGATGAACAAGAAGAAACCTGACAGAAAGAGACAGGAAAGAGATGAAAATTGATACTTATACAAAGGAGGCTTTGTATGTGATTTTAAGCAATTTCACTTGAAAGAAAGTTTAATGTTGTGTCTAAATTGATCTCATTTAAAAAAATATATATTTTACTGGAGAAGGATGAAGTTATTGGTACCAGACACTGCCTTTTCAGGAAAAATACTAAAAGGCACATTGTGATATTCTATTAGACTTTAAAGTGCTCATGACACGATTTTGACATTTTTTAGCATGTTGTATAAACCCACAAGTCATTGTCGATGATCAATATAATAGTTACAAGCGTGCCTGCATAGCATAGTTATCATCAAAAAACCACAGCTGCTGACCGGACTGTGGCGCCACCCACCGAATGAAGAAGGAGGCTGAAATGCCGTCAGCGAGAGAACGGATGCCGGTGTTGTTGACTGGAATGCAAGCAGCTTTGTAGCTCACAGTTTCTCTGGTTTCTTGTTATAGTTTTACTGCTATGCCTTCGCGTTGTGTCGCAGGCTTAGATAAACAGCAGGGAATGAAAGACTACATCACACACTTCAGCTCCAACTGTCATAAGCCTCCTCGTGCACTTTTATGCAGCGTACAGAAGAGGGGAAGGATGAATGGATTTATGCGCAGGATCCACCACAGCACATGTATTGAACATACAGTAAGACTGATGGCAACAGTTCCCAAAAAGGTGAAGGCTTACAAAAATAAACAGAAACTTACAGTTGGTGTTCGGGGCTGACATCACCCAGCAAACTCATGGAGAGGAGACGTGTTAACCACGGTTGCGCCCCAGGGCCGACATTGCTTCAAGGGGCACAACAGAACCACAACGTCGTGATAGTGTTGGCAATATTGGCTGGCTGACAACACGGCAGATGATGCACAAAAAACATGAACAGATGACTGTCAAAGATAGAGGGGGTGTGGTTGGACCGGCGAATCGTGGACAGCGCCCAGCTGAAAGTGCATCAAAACGGTTGCCCAACAACCGCCGGCCAGAGCGGCGGCTACAGGCATGGAAAAGAAAAGGAACATGGACTTAAAAACAACAAGAACTCAAAAAAGATAATACATAATGAACCCGATGCCTGAGCCACAGAGAACGGTCAGAACTGAGCCTACAGGGTAACACGGGCTCGGTTCATGACAGCAACTGACTATATTGTATTCGTTGCCACTAATTTGGACTTTTTCTTGTTATAATAATTTAATATTTTTTATAGTTATCGTACATGTGTGCTATACCAGTTATGAGTATTGTTTTTCTTGTGACCAAACTCTAGAAAAAATGAGGACTATCAGTTGCTTTTATTTTCTTATTATTGTTGAAAATCACATGCAAGTTGATACAAGACAAAAGCAGTTAATAAATAATGATACGGTAACAAACAAAATTGCATTTTTATTGAGACATAAATAATAGGGAATACATTATTTTTAAGGATAATGCCATCAGTAACAGAGAATAATTTTAATATCTAAATGGGTTTTACAGATAATTGAACTTTAAAATGATAAGTTATGGCCACGAGTATGCTCTAATTCCCCCCCCAAAAAAATTATATCTGCAAAATAAAAAAAAATATATATCTCTTGTTCAAATACCCAGGATTGATACAGGATTGCATGCAACGTCCCAAAGATGACAACAGTTATGAGATTTTCAAGTATCACACTATAAATATTTTGTAATTTTATTTTCTTGTAAAAATTGACAACAGTTGTGGTCAGATAAACATTTATCAAATGAAAAACAATACCATGAAAACATAAAGGTAGTTAGCGTAAGTAAAACCAACATATTGTCCCTCTTGTAGTGGAAAGGTCTGATCTTGTGAACGACACAGGCAGGTATTGGCACGCAGACTTTCTCAACAAGGTAGTGGTAGTAACATCAGATGAACTGTCTGTAAAGCTGTATATCGCTTCCAATTGCTCCTAGGCCACTTCCAACACATCTTCATTCAGACACACCGCAGGGAAGTTGTGATGACCAGTGATACACTTTATAGTGTAGAGGCTTGGAAGTAGTTAATAGTTATGTAAAAGGTGCTAAAAAGACATTTGGATAAAAAAATTTAAAAAAAACAGGCACCCTTACAATTTTTATTTTATTCTTTGTTTTTTCATATTATTCCATCTAGCAACAATGCTCCGCACTGTTTATATATTTACATATTTATTCCATCTAGCTACAATGCTCCGCACTATGTGCTTATATACTCATATATTTATTCCATCCAGCTACAATGCTCCGCACTGTGTCTATATATATATACGTATATATATATATATATATATATATATATATATACTGTATATATACAGTGATCCCTCGCTACTTCGCGCTTCACCTTTCGCGCCCTCAGTGCATCGCGGATTTTTCAAAAATATTCATCAAAAATTCAAAATTGAGAAATAATGGGCGGGCGCTAGCAGAAGGCAGGGAGACTACATTAGACCATCAGGTGTCAACACGGAGAGCAGCACAACTCTCTGTTCGCTGTTGTCGTGTTGGCTGGGCTCGGAAATCTCGCAAGCTGATTGGCCGAGACGTTTCACCCCGCAAGCTGATTGGCCGAGACGTCTCACCCACCTCCTCTCCCTGCCGAGCACCCATGAAGGGAAGGAAGACCGCATTCATTGCTTTTTATCGCTCGTGTTACTTAGTCTCGCCGCGTGGAACTTTTTGCTGTTCTCTTGTGCCATTTTGTGTGAAATAGTCTTCCCGTCGAGCCACTACGCCGCCTCCTGCAGCTTCAGCTCTATCGGAAGCTGCCCTCGATGATCCTGCGCCTCCAGCACCTCACGATGAGGCGTCACCTGAGGAGCAGTAAAGCTCTCATTAACCTGTGCAGTAAATCATTTTCATCTTGAGTTACGTATCTTGTTATAAGAATAAAAGAGTTCTAAAAACATATTTATGTACACTTTGTTTACATCTATGTATGTATGTACACGTACACACACACACGTATCATATGAGAGTGAGAGAATGAACGTACGTATTGTTTATGGATGACATCATTGGGGTGACGCTACTTCGCAGTTTTTCACTTTTCGCGGTCGGTTCTGGAACCCATTAACCGCGATAAGTGAGGGATCACTGTATATGTATACTAGCTGCTCCTTGTTTTTTCTTGCCTTCTGATTGTTGCTCTGAGTGTTGCTATCCCTGTGCTGTTGCAATCCTGGAATTTCCCCATTGTGGGACCAATAAAGGCTCATCTTATCTTACAATGCATTTGTAATCCATCTGGTTCCATGATAACTCATGTGAGTTGAGTGCAGTTCCATACGCCGACCAATAGATGGCGCATGTCACACAATGATAGAGAGTAGACTCGCGCACCGGAGGACGAAGAATAAACTCCTCTGTGTGAAATAACGGCATGAAATGTGTTCCTCGTCTATTCTTCTATTACAGGTTGGTAAATACTAATAATTCAAGAGTGCAATATAAACTGTAAGAGTCCTAAGATGTCCGAGATTATATTGTGATAAGTGTGAGACGGAAAACGGGTTTGTAAGGGTATTTCTGTCAGAGTTGATGTGTTGTATAAGCTAACCTGCTAATGCTAATGATTGATGTGTTGTTGTATAAGCTAACCTGCTGATGCTAATGATCGAGTGTATGGACGTGCCGGCACGCACGGGGGGAGTTCACCCCATGTTAGGAACCATTTGATTACTTTATGTAAAGACATTTATGAAATGGTTTTCATACAGTATGACATTTACAGGTTTTATTTGTCACCAAGTGTGTATATTTCGGGTTTATTACCGAATCGGTAATAGTCGGGCATCCGGGCATTTGGCCTACTTCCGGTTAGCAACCCACATGGCAACGCCGTACTAGGTGAAAACAATTCAGTGGCGACCTATTCCCAGGCAGCTGCCGTGACCCAGTCAAGCTTGTCCAGCCCGTCGTAGTGCATTATATTCAGCTCATCACGTCCTATATCAGGTAATTGAGTGATATTGTGTTAGTTTAATTAGTTGCCACTTGATGGGTCACGTTTTGAAAATGCTAGCCGCCGACACAAGCTTCTCTGTATTGTAAACAGAGACGGACATTTCGTCTATGGAAATGCATGACTGATTCCCTTTTCACTCAACAATACAGACCTCTCTGTGCAGTCAGCCTGACTAATTTAACTGTAGACTGTAGTAAATAGTGCAACAAAGGGGCTGGCCATTAATGAAAGAGGTGACAAATACGGTTTCGCCGTATTTTAACACGGGGAAAATGCAATTTTAGCAAATACGGGCGTATTGCCATTTCTGTACACCAAAAAGAAAAATATACGGGAAAAGAGAACACCACCGTGTGACTCCCACAGCGAGCTGGCAGAGCGCTCAGCGTGAGCAATTACTGATCGTTATAGAAGCGCCTCGCACCTTCTGCGGCTCCGGAACAGAGGAATCCCGGCGCCAGTAATGCTGTGCCTGATATGTGTGACTAATGCAAATGTATACGCTTTCCTGCTGTCTACTGTGATGCTAATGTGCCATGCATGCATTAGCCGGGTATCTAAGTTGGCTGTCTGCATGAAGCACCCTTTTAAACTTCACTCGTGTCCGCCTGCACTTATTTCGATCCAACACAAGCGCACCTAAGCAGTGTTTAGCATCAGTGAACATTTTCTTGTTTAATTATTTCTTTTAAGAATTACTCCTGTGCTGCCCTGATAATTAATGGATTGGTCATGTTACCCATAGGGGCCTTTCCTTAAAAACATTCAAAACATGTAAGAGGGTTAATCATGTTAATATGGGTCGAAGCAAATATGCTTACCAGGGGTGTCGATCAAGTAGCTGTACATGTCCGGCCACTGCACAGCTGGCCACCTGGTCGGGTCATTAACCCATTTTCCGGCTGGTAGCTTGTATGGGCAATCTGTCAGTCCACTTGCTGTCAGCTTCTCCTGATAACGTAGCCTGGCTGACTCATCAAGCTTTTCTACGTAGTCACATGCCATGAGAAAAAGTCAAAAAACTGCACTCGACAATGCTTGGTAACGGGTTGTTTTCACCGAGTTAAGATGGCGGCGATGTGTTACTAACCGGAAGTGACGTAGCCCCGACTGCGCCCATACCAGGAATACTATTGTAAAAGTGTATTAGATGCACAGTGGCCAGGTTAATGCATTGTTAAGAATGACATCACAGACTGTACATTTATGACAGTGCTTAAAATGATTAATTTAAATGTAAATTTATGGGTTATTGTTTAAAATATAAATATTTGAACAAGTTAAACGCTATATACATGGGAAGGAGATATAAAAACAATAATTCAGTTCATATTAAGATAATTTGTTAAAAATGTTAAGTATACAGTTAATGTCACATTGAAAATTGTGATAAATGGACATGATTGTGTTTTGTTTAATGGTGATGTGATCAGATAAGAGAGAAACTATGGACCTTGATAGTAAATACTAGTCAGTCGATGTTGGTCATGTGAATGATCTGGACGAAGAATAAACTCCTCTGTGTGAAATAACGGTATGAAACATGTTCCTCGTCTATTCTTCTATCACAGGTTGGAGAGTTGACTTCCACATGCACGTTGCCTCCTCCTGGGCCGCTACCCAGGGGAGCAACAATAGCACCATCCAGAATTTTCTGCTTCACCTTGTCCTGCTCCTGACAGCAAATACTCTCCTCCTCTGTTGTCATGCTCACACACAGACCACACTGGCACCTGCAAAAATAAAAAATAGTATCTTTTGATTTGTTTATTTTTTTTGGGGGGGGGGGGGCATTGACAGTATCAGGTAGATGTTTCAATTTTATTATAAATGCACTGCTATGATTTTATTGAAAAATCGGGTTTAAATAAATTATATTTATGAACAATTAATTTGTTGCGATATCTGTAACAAAAGTATACCACTTGGTGTTCCTGTGCCGTGTGTTTGCCGCTGCTGCTGCGCCGGCCATGTGTGCCTCACCACCGTCACTCTCTGAGTCTGACTCACCAGGCACGATGTCCTCTTGGTATGGCTCAAACCCTATAAGGTCTGATGCCCCCAGATTCTTCATTATCACCACATTCTTCTGAACTATAATCGTCTGAAAACTGGACAACACAAACCAATTCCAGACTACATGTGCTGGAACCATCGTCAGTGTTTTCAACCGCTTTCATCCTGCGTGTACAATGGGCAGCCAAGCGCTGTGTTCTCCTGCTGACGTCACAACATGGCCGGGGGGTTTTCCAACCACTGACACAACTGGTGACGTGGTGCTCTTGGAAACGTCGGATATTCCTGTGAAAACAAGCCTGTTTGACTTAGAACTGCACAGACCCACCTATTTCTTCATATTGAAATTATATATTGCAAAATTAGATGCAGTCAAAATCATGTCATCAGCACTTTAAGAGTCCTACAGACAGTGGCATTAGCTGTGCTCTTAGTGCCATTCATTTCTATCGGCTGGGCCATGGAACAATGGTCCTCATTGCCCCGGCCAAAGCACGGGCACAGCACACCATTCAGCTATACTGAACTTTGAGCCCTACACGTACTGACTTTTGCACATGACATATAGCAACAAGGCAACTGACTGGTAAATGCAAAATTTACTATTACTATAAAATGAGTAACGCTAGGGCCACCAAACCTGGTTCACAGGTTCACCCTGTGATCCTGAAGAGTGATTATGGTTTGGGGATTGCAAGGTCAAAGGTCAACATCCAAATGGCTTATAAACTATATCTCAACAACAAAGAAAGCTAGGGTCAACAAACCTGGTAAACGGGTTCACTCTGACACCAAGACCTCTGATGACAGGTTTGGGGTCAAAAGGTCAAAGTTGGCACTCCCTATGCTATTACTATAGAATGTGTAAAGCTCTCTAGGGTTACCACACTTGCTACACAGGTTCACCTCGGGATCCTGACCTACAATTATGAGTTGTGTACTTTGTTGTATATTTGTAGATGATGGGCTTACCATAATTTGGTTCTGCCACAGTAATTATCTTGAAAAGGTGAAAACTGTATTGCACTCTCCTCAGAGTGCTCTTGTTTTTTGAGATGCAGTAGTATTTTGTGTATTTAAAGCAAACAAATAATGACATGATGTACACGTACTGTTTCAGAGGATACAAGCGTTCTTATTTGTCTTAGGTAGAAGCCATTTGTAATTAATTATGAATAGGAACTGTCATGTAAATCCAAGCAAAAAAAGGAACTGAACAAAATTGCCAGTAAACGTTGCCATAAGGTACTAGTTGATGCCTCTTCTTTTAATGTTGAAATTACCAGAGTATCTTTATGTTGTGAGCAAAACAATTAGTTGGAAGTGTTGTAAGATGTTGTAAATACCTTGGCATGAATTGAGAGCTGTGAATATGTAGAAAGCAGGGATCTGGAAGGCACCATGAGCAAAGAAGGCAAAACCCCATGTGATGCCCAGCATGCAGCACAGGCTCATGATGGTTAAGATGCTTTTTCCATTCTGCTTCACATGTGCATTCACTGCTTTGGTTTTCGTGAGACAAAAGAGCCAGGGCATTATGATGATAAAGGTAGGTAAAAGTGAAGAGGAAGATGACGGAATAGTAGCCTATGTTGACAATGTAGTGGACATCGCTGTCCGTTATCCAGCACCTTGGGACCAAAAGACAAGTTGGATTTACTACATTTTTAACAGTAAATGTAATATTATAATATGCTAAATTAGTGCCTGACTTACCGGAGTGGTGGCTCAGTTGGTAGAGCATCTGCCCCACACCCGGGAGACAGGGGTTCAAATCCTGGCCGGGTCATGCCGAAGACCATATAAAAGCGGAACTTCCTGCCGTCCAGCTTGGTGCTCAGCAGTAATGGAATGGAAGAGGGAAATCTGTGGCGGCACCTTGCATGGCAGCGGCCCTCTGATTCTACACATGGGGTGTGTGTGATTAACACTGTAGATAGGTAAAACACAATTTCGTTCTACTGTACATGATTGGTTGAATGACAATAAAGGGTGAGTTAATGCTAATTCTCTCATTAGAGTTACTAGAGATGACCGTTTCTCCATATTTTCCTGTGCTAAGCAGGACAATCCCAATCACAGATGGTATTACTGGGAAAAAAGAATTTTCTTAAGACTGATGCTGAAGTCATTTATTTTTCTTCTAATAAAGAAGATGTGAACTCACTCCAGCTGCATGTGGAGACCTTGAGTATGTAGCGCTGGATTTCAATTTTGCCCCCCTGCATACAGCTGAATGCAGAGATGGAAAGCCTGAGCAGCAAACAAGGTGAACGTGACCAACATGAAGTAATGCATGCGGGCCGCCATGATCTTGTAGCCCACCAGGTTCTGCATTTTGGCCACATAGTTGCTGGTCAGGAAGGTTAGGTTGAGCAGGAACATGGCTGACACCAGGTGGATGATGAGCTTTGTGCCCTTACTGGCTTTGGTCTTCCTGTATGGGGAGATTGTTGAAAAAATTACAACACAATTTGCTAAAACAATATGTTGTTTTAAAAATGGCAGGGGAAAAAAGAACCTTTTTTGACAGTTTTTTATTTTTCAAATGTGACAGCAATTCAGCAGTCGTGCCAAAGTTTGAGATTTGTGGCCTTTTGTTTCTTTATTCAATATTTAAACTGAAAGTTTGGGCCAGGGGTGTAGAAGAGCTTGAAATAACGAGGCGATGTGATTTATAAACCAAAGTTTAATATCAGCTTCGTTCCTCTAACAAGTCTCATCTCGGTGCAGAAGCAGAGTAAGAGATCGAGCACAGTCAGACCTTCATACTTATACCTACACACAACAAAAGACATTGCATATCAAAGCTGACATCCCGCATTAACTTAATCCCCCCTCCATTGTCCTCCGTCTCCTCCACCTGACCCTGGGTGGTCAGGGAGATCGATCTGGTCTCCACCGCTGCGACTCCGTATGCTCTTTGATCTTCGCTGGCGGTCGAGACCTCTTGTCCTGTTCTGAGGAGTGAGGTCATTCCACATATGTAATCACTAAACATTCTAATATGTCTATACATATGTAGGTATGGAATATATGATTAATATAAACCACAGCCCCCCCACCCCAAATGACTAAGAAAAGGACAATCAAAGTAAGTTTACAGTTTAAGATAATCTCTATGACATATTATACTGTTAAACCTCTTGACAGGGAAACGAGGAAAAATCTTTCCAGCAGTCTTGTTCCTGTAGAGAATTCAGTGGTAACCATAACAGTATAGTAATATCACAAATCAGCCTGAAAACTGTCACGGCACAATCTGATAACAGTTAACAACTCTTGGTTAATTTGCATCAGTCCCTGTGCCGTCTGGGTTTTAATCTTCTCCCGAATCTGCTGTAGGTCCGCTTTGGCGTCCTGGTGGGACCCTCCTGTAAGGAATCTGCAGCTTGGGGAGGAGAGTGGTTATTTGTTCCCTGCAGGGGGGCTGAGTCTTTTTTCTTGGGGGTTCTACCCCGCCGAGGTGCTCTCGCCACCTGTGCAGGTTCGTCTCTCAACAAGAAAGCAGGTTTAAGTCTGTCAATGCTGACTTTCTTTTCTGTCCCCTAAATCAAGCACAAAATGCTTATCACCAGGTTCCAGCACTCTGAATGGTCCGTCGTATGGTGGACGGAGGATTGATTTTAAAGCTTCATGCCTAACAAAAACAAACTCAGCGTTTTTTAAAGCTTGGGGAACAAAAACCCGTGGAAAAGAGTGATGTGCCGGTCCGGGGAGAGTGTCCGGTCCGTTGCTGCCTAAAGGCCTCAGGGTTGGAAGGTGCCCAGGCTCTGGATTCTCTGGTAAAAACTCACCTGGGAGTCTGAGAGGTTGTGCAAAAACTAGTTCTGCTGGGGAGGCGTCTAGATCCTCTTTAGGTGCAGAACGCAACCCCAATAAAACCCAGGGAAGTTTATTTACCCAATTTGTATCCGTTAGTGAGGCCCTGAGGGCGGCCTTTAAAGATCTGTGAAACGCTCGCATAACCCATTAGCCTGAGGGTGATAAGCGGTGGTGCGGTGAATTGTCGCCCCTAAGCTGCTGGCCATGGCTGACCAAAGCTCTGAGACAAATTGAGGCCCCCTATCGGACGTGATGTCCGATGGGACGCCGAAACGTGCCACCCAGTTTGTCAAAAAAACGCGAGCGACTTCCGCCACTGTGGTTGACGCCAGAGGGACCGCCTCAGGCCAGCGCGTAGTACGGTCTATCATTGTTAACAGGTGTGTAAAGCCTTGAGACGAAGGTAGTGGTCCTACGAGGTTGACATGAACGTGGTCAAACCTTCTGGCTGGGATTCGAAAAGGCTCTAGAGGGGCTTTTGTGTGTTTGTGTATTTTGGCGCGCTGACAAGACATGCAAGTTTTTGCCCATTCCTTTACATTTTTGCGCAGGCCCAGCCACACAAACTTTTCGGCGACCATTTTAACCGAGGCGCGCACACCTGGGTGCGCGAGGGAGTGAATTGAGTCGAAAATACGGCGGCGCCATGCAGCTGGGACTACTGGGCGAGGTCGGCCGGTTGAGACGTCGCAGATTAGGGGGGGTACACCGTCACGTAAACCCCTTTCCTCCAGTCTTAACCCTGTTGGTCCAGACAGGAGCGCGCGCACGTCTGCGTCACCGCTTTGTTCCTCTGCCATGGCTGCGTAATCTATCCCTACGTGAATTGGGGCCGCGTACATGTCTGCGTTGGCGAAGAGTTCCGCGGCTGAGGTAGTATGATCTGTCTCCTCGTGCTCTGGCGATGTCACAGCGCGAGAGAGGCAGTCTGCTACCACATTAAGTTTGCCTGCCACATGTCGAATGTCTGTGGTGAACTCTGAAATTGCAGCTAGCTGTCTTTGTTGCCTGCCTGATCATGGTTCTGAAATTTTAGCCATCGCAAAAGTGAGCGGTTTGTGGTCTACAAAAGCCGTGAAACGCCGCCCTTCTAACCAGAACTGGAAGTGGCGGATGGATAAATGAAGCGCTAGCAGCTCCCTGTCAAAAGTGCTGTATTTACGCTCGGTTTGGTTTAAAGATTTGCTAAAAAATGCTAAAGGTTGCCAGGTTCCACCAACGTGTTGTTCCACAACTGCCCCTATGGCCAGGTCTGAAGCGTCTGTGGTTAGCGCTATGCGGGCCAAGGGATCGGGGTGAACCAACAATGTGGCGTTCGCTAGAGCACTTTTTACTTCCGCGAAGGCGCGTTCGCGCTCCGGGGTCCATTCGACCACGTTGGAAGGCTTTTGTTTTCTGAGCGCGGCATACAGGGGCTGCATGAGTTGAGCTGCGCGGGGGAGGAAACGGTTGTAAAAATTAACCATTCCCCAAAATTCTTGCAGCGATCTGACAATTTGTGGTCGTGGAAAATTTTTAACCACGCGGACTTTGTCTGGCAATGGGACTGCCCCTTCCGGTGAAACTCTGTGTCCCAAAAAAATCAATTTGTGACACGCCGAATTTGCATTTGGCTGGATTGATTATTAACCCGTGCTCTTCTAGTCTCTGAAAAACTGTAGTAAGGTGTTGTTTGTGTTCTTCCTGACGGGCTGGCTACCAGCATATCGTCGAGGTAGACGAACACGAAGGGGAGGTCGCGTAATACCGCGGATCATCTGCTGAAAGGTTTGAGCAGCGCCTTTGAGGCCGAACGGCATCCGCAAAAATTCAAAAAGACCGAAAGGGGTTATTACAGCCGTTTTAGGAATGTCTTCCGCTCGAACGGGGACTTGGTGATAGCCGCGGACCAGGTCTATTTTAGAAAAAATGCGCACACCCGCCAGATGTAGTGAAAAATCTTGGATGTGAGGAATTGGGTAGCGGTCATGCGCAGTCGCATTGTTTAATCTGCGGTAATCGCCGCACAGTCTCCAAGAACCGTCGGTTTTCGAGACCATGTGGAGTGGCGATGCCCAGGGGCTTTTCGAGCGTCTAGTAATGCCTAATTTTTCCAGGGTGGTAAACTCGTCCCGTGCTATGGCGAGCTTGGTCGCGTCTAAGCGCCGAGCTTTGGCGAACACGGGTGAGCCCGTTGTGGGAATGAAGTGTTCAACCCCGTGTTTCGCTACTGTTGCTGAAAATTTGGGAACTGTGAGTGCTGGAAATTGGGTGAGGAGTTGGTCAAACTTACCTCCTGCTGTTATGACGTTGGCCTGCACGGGTGGTGGAGAAACTCGAGCTGAGCAGGGTATAGAAGAAAATGACAGTGCATTAACCAAGCGTCTATTTGCTAGATCGACTAACAACCCATGTGCACACAAAAAATCAGCGCCCAGCAAGTTAAAACTCACCGCCGCTACAATAAATGTCCATCTATAGTTGCGGCCGTGGATGCAAAGAGGCAGGCTCCTTTCACCGTAAGTGTCGATGATCGAGCCGTTGGCTGCCATCGCTCCATTACCCCGGGGACCCATGGCCCAGTCTGCGTGGGAAGGCGTGATAAAACTCAGTTGAGCTCCGGTGTCGATCAGGAACTGTCTCCCGGTGTGTCCGTCAGTCACATAAAGTAGCTTATTTTTTTCGCCGAGAACCGCAGCCGTTAACGGTTCTCGGCTTTGGCGTTTCCCGAACTTGCAGGGGGGAACGCATTTGTACGCCCTCTCGGCGAAACGGTGGTGGTAATAGCAGATGTCGTTCCGCCTGCTGCGCCTTGGTCGTGTTGCCGCCATGGTGGGCGGGCTCTGCTCGGTTGTTTGTGGTTCTCCGCTGCTCTGGGCATCCGCGCTGAGATCTGCAGATGCTGCTGTGGCCATCTATTCGCCGCAGGCGTTGATGAGTCGCTGCGCTTCTCGGGCCAGCGTGCGGAAGTCTTGCTGGGTGCTGCACCGCATGTTGACCAGCGTCCCTCTCATGTGTGGCGGCAGAGTGCTGAGGAAGATATGTTGGAAGAGGAAGTTGTCGTTGTCCTCTTCCTTGAGCTGCAGCATATCCTCCATGAGGGCCTTGGGTCTGCATCCTCTGTGGCCGTAGATCGCCAGGATCTTCTCTGCTCTGTCTTTGGCTGAGGGGACGAAGTTCTCGACGATGGTCGCCTTAAGTTCTCTGTATTTGTCATGGGCGGGCAGCCGTTGGATTATGCTCCGCGCACATCCTGACGTGGCAGCGTTGAGTTTGACGACGATGTGATAAAATTTTGTGTCGTCTGCCGTTATGCCCGCCAGTGCAAACTGAGCCTCAGCTTGCTGGAACCACGAGCTCGGGTCTTCCTGCCAGAAGTCTGGCAGCTTGACGGTGACGGCACTTGTGTGGGCCGTCCCTGATGTGTCCGCCGGGTGAGAGCGCCTTTCTTCCGCTCTCACGGCGGGGCTGGTGCTCGGTTGAGCCCTCTCTGTAGCTTCTGCCATGGGGGAACGTCGTCCATCTGTTCCCCTGTCTGCATGGGCGCTGGCGCTTGCCTGGGTCGCCTCTGATGAGTCAATCACGGGAGAACGTCTCTGTTCCATCCTCGCATCAGGGTCACCAGTGTAGAAGAGCTTGAAATAACGAGGCGATGTGATTTATAAACCAAAGTTTAATATCAGCTTCGCTCCTCTAACAAGTCTCATCTCTGTGCAGAAGCAGAGTAAGAGATCGAGCACAGTCAGACCTTCATACTTATACCTACACACAACAAAAGACATTGCATATCAAAGCTGACATCCCGCATTAACTTAATCCCCCCTCCATTGTCCTCCGTCTCCTCCACCTGACCCTGGGTGGTCAGGGAGATCGATCTGGTCTCCACCGCTGCGACTCCGTATGCTCTTTGATCTTCGCTGGCGGTCGAGACCTCTTGTCCTGTTCTGAGGAGTGAGGTCATTCCACATATGTAATCACTAAACATTCTAATATGTCTATACATATGTAGGTATGGAATATATGATTAATATAAACCACAAGGGGTTTACAACCTGTGAGTTCAGAGCCACATGCCAACGTCAATCTTCAGACTTGTGAATTTTTTAAAACTGAAAAAGAATTAAATATGGCATTCAGCATATACTGTATTTACAAGTCAATATTAATGGACTGGGAGAGCGATGCAAAAGACAATTCTAACAAATACTCATTCATAGTTTTGTGTATTAAAATATTTCTAGAACCATATGCTGCATGTCACAGCAGTCATTTTCATAAGATGCCAGCATGGAAATATTTAATTTCCCTGCCGTTATTATTTTGAGAGTTCTGCTGTTGGGGAGTGTAGTCAAATTTACATGAAATTTCACCACATTAACTGTCATGGGACAACATGGCTAGAACACAAGATGCAGTCTTTTAAACCATGTTGGTCTGGTACAAATGGAAAAAAAGTGAGTCAGTTTTCCTATTTTAACTCAGATCTAAAGAGGCTGCTAGTCTGCTACAGAGTTAGCTTGGCAACTACAGTTTATATTACTTTTTTTTTCAGTTACCCCACTGTTTCCACCTGGTTTATTAATGCACAGTCAGCAATTTATGTCATGTGGAGTGTGTAAATGAAGAGGCAGATTCATGGACAGACGATTTATTACACACTCACATCTCACAAGCACAGAAAGGACTGAATCATTTCCCCATGGGCTCTCCTTTTCATTCAACTCTCTCTTCACACATTTACATGGAAGTTTCTCATCACACAGCATGACATTTACATTACACTGCCTTCAACCCCCTTCCTTCCTGCTATATGCCCAGGAACTCCCTGGGCATTGCTCTCCCATGCTTATTCACTATCTCTGTCTGAGGTGCTAAATAATCTGACTTCCCCAAGGTCCTACACCGCCCCCCCAGCATCTTAGACAGAACATTAGTCCACACGCTCTTTTGGCTTCAGTCTCCTCCCATATCTGCTGTAACTGGGGTTTACTGCCTCCGTGGCGCTGCTGTGCCGGTGGGGGGCTGCTGGGAGTGTGTCTGACTGCGGGTGAGCCGTGGCGAGGGCGGGGGGAACTTCGCTCTGTCCGTATGGCTGCTCTGGTGAATCGTTTCCCTGGGGAGCTCTCCGTGGGGGTCTTCCACGTCGAGGGGCCCTAGCCAACAGCACTTGCTCATCCGCCACTACAAAGGCGGGTTTGAGTCTGTCTATGCCAGTTTTCTCCCGTCTACCCCCCAAGTCTAGCAAAAAATGCTTATCCCCTGTTTCCAACACTCTGAACGGTCCATCATAGGGTGGGCCCAAAGGAGGGCGGTGGGCGTCGTGTCTGAAGAACACGAACTCCGCGCTTTTCAACGTTTTAGGCACGAAAGCACGCGGAAAACAGTGGTGGGCCGGGCCCGGCAGCGTGCCTGTGTTTGCGCTACGCTGCAAAAGCTGAGACGGGCAGCTGTCCGGCACGGGATTATCTGGCAGAAATTCCCCAGGCAGCCATAGGGGCTGCGCAAAAACAAGCTCTGCCGGAGAAGCTTCCAAATCCTCTTTTGGTGCGGAGCGCAACCCCAATAAAACCCACGGCAACCTGTCTACCCAATTTGCATCCGTCAGTGAAGCCCTGAGTGCTGCTTTCAGTGATCTATGAAAACGCTTACATAACCCATTGGCCTGTGGGTTGTACGCGGTTGTGCGATGAATTGCAACACCCAGGCTGCGGGCCATTGCGGACCAGAGGTCGGAAACAAATTGAGGGCCCCTGTCGGACGTAATGTCCGACGGGACTCCAAAACGCACCACCCATGCTGTTAAAAAAGCGTGTGCTACGTCCGCGGACGTGGTTGCCGCCAGCGGGACTGCTTCTGGCCAGCGCGTGGTGCGGTCCACCACTGTCAGGAGGTGCGTGCACCCCTGTGATGGCGGGAGGGGGCCAACGAGGTCCACGTGAACATGGTCGAACCTCTTAGCCGGTACCCGAAACGGCTCCAAGGGAGCCTTCGTGTGTCTGTGTACCTTGGCTCGTTGGCACACCACGCAGGCTGCAGCCCACTCTTATACTTGTTTGCGTAGGCTTGGCCACATGAACTTCTCTCCCACCATTTTGACTGACGCGCGCACTCCTGGGTGCACACGCCAGAGTGTGAACCGACTCAAACACGCGGCAGCGCCACGCGACCGGGACCACCGGACACAGGCGTCCTGTGGAGACATCGCAGATTAGGGGGGGCATGCCGTCTTGCAGCACCCTGCTCTCCAGCCTTATCCCTGTTGGTCCAGACTGGAGCGCGCGCACGTCTGCATCGCTAATTTGCTGCACGGCCATGGCTGCGTAATCTATCCCCACGTAGACCGGGGCCAACACGGAATGCGAGAGGCAGTCCGCCACCACATTCAGTTTACCCGACACATGCTGAATATCGGTAGTAAACTCTGAGATCGCGGCCAGCTGTCTCTGTTGCCGGCCCGACCACAATTCTGAAATCTTGGCCATCGCGAACGTTAGTGGCTTGTGGTCCACGAACGCGGTGAAGCTGCGCCCTTCCAGCCAGAACTGGAAGTGGCGTATGGCCAGGTGGAGGGCCAGCAACTCCCTGTCAAACGCGCTGTATTTACGTTCGCTGTCGCGCAAAGTTCTGCTGTAAAAGGCGAGCGGCTGCCATGCCCCGGCGATGCGCTGCTCCACGACAGCCCCTATGGCCACGTCTGAAGCGTCGGTGGTGAGCGCTATCCAGGCCGCCGGGTCCGGATGCGCCAGCAGTGCGGCGTTTGCCAGGGCTGCTTTAACCTCCGAGAATGCCCGCTCTTGCTCCGGGGTCCATTCGACCCCATCCGCGGGTTTCAGTCTCTTGAGCATGGCGTACAGTGGTTGCATGAGCCTCGCCGCGCTGGGAAGGAAACGGTTATAAAAGTTCACCATCCCTAAAAATTCTTGCAGCGCCCTGACCGTCTTGAGGCCGGGGAAAATCCGCCACGACGCGCACTTTGTCAGGCAACAGGATCGCTCCTTCCGGAGAGACGCAGTCCCCCAAAAAGTCAATCTCCGTCACGCTGAACTGGCATTTCGCTGGGTTGATTATTAACCCGTGCTCCTCCAACCTCTGGAAAACCGTCCTGAGGTGGGTTTCATGTTCGTCTTCGGACGCACTGGCTACCAGGATATCGTCCAGGTAGACGAACACGAACGGGAGATCGAGCAGCACTGCATCCATCATGCGCTGGAACGTCTGTGCCGCGCCTTTTAACCCAAATGGCATGCACAGGAACTTGAATAAACCGAACGGAGTTATTACCGCTGTTTTGGGTACGTCCTCCGCGCGCACTGGGACCTGGTGGTAACCGCGGACCAGGTCTATTTTGGAAAAAATGCGCACTCCGGTGAGGTGAACGGAAAAATCCTGTATGTGGGGAATCGGGTAGCGGTCGTGTGCTGTGACGTTGTTCAACCTGCGGAAATCACCGCACGGTTGCCACGATCCCTCAGCCTTAGGGACCATGTGTAGCGGGGATGCCCATGGGCTGTTCGATTGCCTGATGATGCCCAACCTTTCCAGGTTGGCAAACTCCTCGCGTGCTATGGTCAGTTTAGCTGCGTCCAAGCGCCGAGGTCTTGTGAAAACGGGCAGCCCGGTGGTGGTGATAAAGTGCTCCACCCTGTGTTTAGCGATGGCCGTGGAAAACGTCGGGACCGTGAGTGCTGGGAACTGAGTGAGCAGTGCGTGGAACTTACGGCCTGGAGATGTGACGTTGGCTTGTGCTGTTGGCCGGGTCCCTCGAGCTGTACAGGGGAGAGAATCAAAGGACAGTGCATTAACCAGGCGCCTGTTAGCAACATCCACAAGTAAACCATGCGCACACAGAAAATCAGTGCCCAGGATCGGGCAACACAGTGCTGCTATGATAAAAGTCCACTCGTACGAGCGGCCATGTAGAGATAAGGCCAGTTTTCTCTCACCGAACGTCTTAATCTCCAAGCCGTTTACTGCCACAAGTCCCGGGCCACTAGGTCCTGCCAGCCGGTCAGCGTAGGACGACAGGATGACGCTCTTCTGGGCTCCGGTGTCGACGAGGAAGCGTCTCCCCGAGCGCAAGTCCATCACGTAGAGCAGCCTGTTCTCTTCACTGGTGGTCGCAGCTGCTACCGACTGCCGGCCTCGGCGTTTCCCTAGCACTTGAACTGGCACGGTGGCGTACATCTGCGCACGTTCTCTCTGAAGCGGCAGTGGTAGAAGCAGAGCGTGTCTCTCTGGAGACTCCCTTAAGTTATGCCACGTGCCGTCCTGCCTCAAATCCTCCACCATCATCCCTGTCCCCAAGAAGCCACGGATCACTGGACTTAATGACTACAGACCTGTAGCGCTCACCTCTGTAGTCATGAAGTCCTTTGAGCGCCTGGTCCTGTCCCACCTCAAGTCCATCACCACCCCTCTCCTGGACCCGCTGCAGTTTGCCTACCGAGCCAACAGGTCTGTAGACGATGCAGTCAACCTGGCCCTCCACTCCATCCTGCAGCACCTGGACTCCCCGGGAACCTACGCCAGGATCCTGTTTGTGGACTTCAGCTCCGCATTCAACACCATCCGCCCCGCTCTGCTCCGGGACAAGCTGTCCCTGCTCAACGTGCCTGACTCCCTCTGCAGGTGGATCATCGACTTCCTGACGGACCGGAGGCAGCATGTGCGGCTGGGAAAGACTGTCTCAGACTATACTAGCATCAGCACCGGATCACCCCAGGGCTGTGTACTTTCCCCCCTACTCTTCTCCCTTTACACCAACTCCTGCACCTCCAGCCACCAGTCTGTCAAGTTGATCAAGTTTGCGGACGACACCACCCTCATCGGGCTCATCTCCAACGGCGACGAGTCCGCCTACAGGAGAGAGGTGGCCCAGCTGGCGTCCTGGTGCAGCAATAACAACCTGCAGCTGAACGCTCTGAAGACAGTGGAGATGATTGTAGACTTCAGGAAAGTCACTACTCCTCTGCCCCCCCTCACCCTCTCAGGCTCTCCCATCACCACTGCTGATTCCTTCCGCTTCCTAGGCACTACCATCACCAGGGACCTCAAATGGGAGCTGACCATCAGCTCACTCATCAAAAAAGCCCAGCAGAGGATGTTCTTCCTGCGGCAGCTGAGGAAGCTCAAGCTACCCACCAAGATGTTAGTGCAGTTCTACACAGCCATCATCGAGTCCATCCTCACCACCTCCATAACCGTGTGGTACGCAGGAGCCACTGCCAGGGACAGACTAAGGCTGCAGCGCGTCGTGCGCACTGCTGAGAAGGTGATCGGCTGCAAGCTCCCATCTCTCCAGGATCTGTACATCTCCAGGACCCGGAGGCGTGCTGGCCGGATCATAGCCGATCCCTCACACCCTGGTCATGTACTGTTTGCCCCCCTCCCCTCTGGTAGAAGACTTCGGTCCATCCAGACTAAAACCTCCCGTCACATGAACAGCTTATTCCCCTCTGCCATTAGACTGCTGAACACTAAGTGACTCTCGTGCACCATGTACAGCAGCTCAACCAGACTCATGTCAATCATCACTGTTTTCTTCCTGCATTACCGACTGCACTATATAGTTCTCCACAGTATCTGCTGCTGGCTAATATATATTTTAACTGTTGACCAGTATCACTTAATCTTATCCTACACTTTATTACATGTATAGTTTATTTCTCTTATCTTATCATGTTTAATGTTGCAGCATTGTACCGAGACAAATTCCTAGTTTGTGTACTACATGAACAATGGCAATAAACCTGATTCTGATTCTGATTCTGGTGCTCCTTGGCCCCCGCTGCTGCTACCGTCAGTGGTTCCTCGCCTCCTCTGGTCGTCTCGCTGGGTTCCGCCGCCGCCACGTTGACTGTGATCGCCCTGGTGGTGAGGATGATCCTGTCTGCCTCCTGGGCTAGCGTACGGTAGTCACGCACAGCCAGCAACGGCGAATTGGCCAGAACCGCTCTCGCCTCTGTTGGAAGGTTCCGGAGGAAAAGGTGGCCAAACAGAAAGTGCCTGTCGTCCATGCCCATTAACGCCAACATCTTCTCCATCAGGTCGACGGCTGAACCATCTCCTAACTCGGTCCGCCCCAGGAGCCTCTCTGCTCTCTCGCATTCCAAGAGCGTGTAGCGCCGGGTCAGCGCAGCCTTGAGCGCCTCGTATTTGTTGCGGGCTGGAGGCTGATTGAGCAGGCTCGCTACCTGCTGGGCTGTGCGGACGTCCAGCGCTGCTACCACATGGTAGAATTTGGTGTCGTCTGCTGCTACTCCCTGGAGGGCGAACTGGGCCTCGGTGTGGTGGAACCAAGACTGCGGGTTGTGCTGCCAGAAGTCCAGTAGCTTGACTGAAACCGCGCACGCGTTGCTGGGGGTTCCAGTCCAGGCTGTCTGTGGGATGGCTGCTGCGTCGCTGGGGCTTCCCGACCGGGCCGGCTCCGGGGTTCTGGCCTCGTGTTCCATAATTTGTCTGGGGTCACCAGTGTGGAGTGTGTAAATGAAGAGGTAGATTCATGGACAGACGATTTATTACACTTTCACATCTCACAAGCACAGAAAGGATTGAATCATTTCCCCACGGGCTCTCCTTTTCACCCAACTCTCTCTTCACACATTTACATGGAAGTTTCTCATCACACAGCATGACATTTACATTACACTGCCTTCAACCCCCTTCCTTCCTGCTATATGCCCAGGAACTCCCTGGGCATTGTTCTCCCATGCTTACTCACCGTCTCTGTCTGAGGTGCTAATTAATCTGACTTCCCCAATGTCTTACAGTCACATCATTTGGGCTTGTTTTGTTTTATTTTGGCCCTAATAGGCCACCACATCAGCCCCGTAGTATTTTGACTTGCTGGCCATGGTCGGTTGGTCAGTGGACCTCTTGCACAATGTAAAGTGATGTACGTCCTCTTTCCGGTCTCTCTGCAGCTCTAGTTCTGGTTCCATGACACTTGTCCATTACCTGGTGCTTTCTCGTCAATAAATCTATTTGTTCACTTTCACTTATCATTGTATCAGCAGTTAGCTTAGCATAGCACAGCTATCGCATTGTTTATCTCTCAAATTCCAAATACCACCGCATGGGCTGTGTTGTGTAGGGATTTGTTTTGTGGGGCTTGCCGTAGCCTGTGCCATGGGGTTGGGAGTGATGATGTCAGGCGGGCTTTGGCCAGTGGATATATTGTGTTGTGTTCCTTAATAAAGTTAGTTCAGTGTTCACTTCAAGACGACTCTGGTCTCATGTTATTCAGAGAACATTTTGGCGATGAGAATAAACCATGGGAACGTGCATTAAACTGCGACCTCCATTTTTACAGTCTCTGGGTATGCCAACTATACCATGGTGCCGCTGGCGGGAGACGTTCGAGGTGTATGTTGCCACGGCTGGCCTGAGCGGCGCTGACAAAGAGAGACTGAGGACAAGAGGCAAGAGAGTGTGCCTTCGGGCCGATTGAGGAGGAGCTAGACCGGGACAAGCTAGCACACAGTATGAGCAATGAGTGGTTAAAAGACAAGCTAACGTTGACTACAGGCATCCTTGCACTGGAGAAAGTGGTTGAACTGACTAGGCAGACAGAGTCCACTGCCCAGGTAGGCCTGCCAGTGCTAGCTAAAAAAGAACCTAACCACCCAAGTTTTCCCTCCAAGTCCGGCCTCTAGCAACATAGCTAACAGTTTGGGGCGGACCCCCAAAAGGCGGCAGACTGTGGCACAGGCAGGAGCGGGGCTAGGGGTCTGTGTGATGGCTGTGGTTTCCCTCGTCACCGGGCGGGTTCGTCCACCTGCCCCGCCAGAGGGAAGAAGTGCTATAACTGCGGCCGTTCTAATCACTGGGCCAGGGCCTGCATCACCACTACCAAACCATCGGCGGTGGAGCCTGAAAGCATGACACAGGTGTGTGTGGCGAGTGCCAAGAAGGGACAGCTAAAGTAGTACATCCTGCGGCTAGATGGAGTTGATGTGCCGCTTATGGTGGACTCAGGCGCCATTAAGTCCATACTAAGTATGGCTACATTGAAAAGACTTTTCCTGGGCAAAACCATCAATGCAGGGGCAGTGAAAATATTTGGGTACAGTCACGCTGAAATTGAAATGGCGGGGCACGGTCAGCTTCTCAGTGAAATGTGGGTTAAAGATTGTTCTCGCTTTCACCTTCCAGGTTTCACACCAGGGGGCTGACTTGCTGGGAATCGATCTGCTGGGTGAACTGGGATTCTCCATCATGGACCCAGAGAGCTCAATGGTGCTGACGGTGTCCCCCGAATGGCATGTCCACTGGCCAGACCACCGCCCGCTCATCAACCCAAGCGTGATACCGAAAACCAACCATTTCGGTGGCTTCCCCTCGCTGTGCGGGATGATGTCACGGCAGAACTGAACAGACTGCTCAAAACTGGCATCACTGAGAGGGTGGATGCTTCACCCTGGATATCAAACATCGTGGTGGCCAGGAAGAAGGCGCGTGGCATCCGGCTGTGTATTGACCTCACGATGGTGAATAAGGCAATTGTTCTGGACAAATATCTGCTCCCCACAATGGAAGAACTTACCGCAACATTCAGGGGCTCAAGGGTATTCACAAAGCTGAATCTCCGCCAGGGTTACCTACAGGTGCCTCTTCATCCAACCAGCAGGAACCTGACAGCATTCATGACCCACATGGGCATTTTCAGGTACACCCACATGCCTTTTGGTCTGAGCTCAGCTCCTAGCTGCTTTCAGAAGATCATGTCCACAATTCTGGCCGGCCTCAAGGGTGTAGTGGTGTACCTGGATGACATTGTGCTCCACTGCGCATTGCAGGAAGAGCACGATAGTCATTTGGGACGGGTGATGGAGGTGTTACAAGATCACAGAGTCACATTGAATGGGGAAAAGTGCATTTTCGCGGCGGACTCCGTCGAGTTTGTGGGATTCCGGCTGGCGGCCAAAGGTCTGAGGCCCCTGCACTTGAACATGGACGTGGTCCTGCGTCTCCTGGATCCCATGAACCTCCTGGCTGGGATTTGAAATGGCTCAAGGGGGGTTCTGGTGTGCTTGTGCACTTTGGCCCACTGGCATGCGACGCAAGCTGCAGCCCACTCTTTCACGTCCTTGCGCAAATGCGTCCAGACGAATTTCACCTCCACTAGTTTCACCGAAGCGCACACGCCGGGATGCAAAAGGGAGTGGACTGACTCAAAAATGTGGCGGCACCAAGAGCTCAGAACCAAGAGCTCAGAACCACCGGGCATGGGCAACCGGTGGAGACATCGCAGAGCAAGGGAGGACACCCTTCTTGCACCACCCTGCTCTCCAGCTGTAACCCAATAGGCGCTGACTAGAGTGCGCAAATGTCCACATCCCCAGCTTGCTCTGCAGACATGGCAGGAAAATGTATTCTCATGTAGACCGGGGAGACTAACGCGCGTGACAGACAATCTGCCACGACGTTGAGCTTACTGGCAACATGTTGAATATCGGTCGTAAACTCCGAGATTGTGGACAAATGCCATTACTGCCAGGCCGACCACGGTTCCGAGACCTTGGACATTGCAAACGTAAGTGGCTTATGGTCCATGAACGCGGTGAACTCATGCCTCTCTAGCCAAAACTGGAAATGTCCATCCCAGCTACCACCAACGGCTGCTCGACCTCGCTGTGGAGTCCCTCATGGAAGCCGGTGCCACTGTCTGAATGCTGAGAGTTCTGGTTGCTAAAATGATATGGTTCACTTCCTGCGCCAGGGCGCGGTAGTCCTTGGCAACCAGCCACGACGAGTTGGCCAGGATCACCATCGCTGTAGCCGGTAGGTTCCTGAGGAACAAGTGGGCGAACAGGAAAGATTCTTCCTCCTTCCCCCTCAGCACCAACATGCTCTCCATGAGCTCCACAGCTGATCTGTCACCTAACTCCGAACATGTTAGGAGTCTCTCTGCCCTCTGACTGTCAGACAGGGTATAGCGCTGGAGTAACATCCGTTTGAGCGCTTCATACTTTCCTTGGTCCAGCGGCTCCTGGGGTATGCTTGTCACCTGCTGCATGGTGTGCGCATCCAGCGCAGCGACCACATAGTATTATTTTGTGTCATCCATTGTTATCCCGCGGAGTGCGAACTGGGCTTCTATATGCAGGAACCAAGCAGTCAGGTTGTGAAGCCAGAAGTCTGGGAGCTTGACTGAGACAGCGCAAGCGGCGCTGGTGCTCTCCCTCCAGGTAGTGTCTGGGGCGGTGCTCGTCCCGTCCTCCATGGCAGGTCTTGGGGTCACCAATGTGGAGGAAGAAAGCAGATGAGGCAACGAGCTGGGTGACACATGAACTTTATTTTCTCCTCCAACATCAAGTAGTAAAAGTTGCTACTTGTGCATCCTGTTTTCATAACCTTAATTCCATGCATTGAGACCCAGGAATCCCGACCATAATACATTGTGTGGAACAAAGACGTGTGTGACACATTAACATAACATAACGCCAGTACCGCTTCTCACACCCTTTCCTCCTCCAGCGGCTCTGGCACTTCCTCCTCACCCGGGGGGCGAATAGTCCTTACTGTCCCATCTGAGACCCTCCGGTAACACTTCCAACTTCAGCCCATTGTTCCCTCTTTCCCCAGCTGCCGTCTCTGGGTGGAGAATCCCCCACCCGTGCCATCCACAGTGTTTCCACGGGGCCGATCACCACAGTAGTAGTTGCAGGGGTGGGGATGGTGGCACCCCAGTTTTCCCCCTGGTCAGGCAGGGAATACAGTCTTTCACCATAATCTCAACGTCCTTTTTGATGCCTGGCCACCAGACTAAGCTCCTACACCATTGTTTGAATGTGATGACACCCAGGTGGCCCTCGTGTACCATGGTCAGGATGTGGCCTTTTAACCCCTCTGGAATCACTGTGCAGTGCCCTCTTTGTTATATGTGGTTTATGGGCACCTTATTGTAAAGTGCAGTGTGGTGATGTGGACTTCCTGTCATGTCACCCCACTGCCCTATATAACAGGGTGAGCCGCCATGGTACGGTGTTGGAGATTTTGTATATTTTTGTATATAAGTTTTATCATTTTATTAAACAAAGTGTATATGTCACTGTTATGAAATTGTGTACGTGCAAATATTAACCTTCATGATGGAAAAGTTCTGTGACTGAAGAAAATAATGATTGCTCGACTTGTTTTGTCCTGTGAAAAATGTGCAGGGAGCAAGTTCCTGTTATTTTGACTGTGCTGTACACTCTGTAGTCTAAATGTCAGCATATTTTTTTGTACCATGACCTTGCAGGTGTAGTGTGGGAGATGTTTTAACTAAGAGTGTATAAAAATGCCCAAGCACTGAGACTGCCTCAGTGCATGGCTGAATGTTATCCATTGCCTGTGCTCCTTGCAGCAAGTAAAACTCATGAAAGAATATTCTGTGTCTTGAATCTTTATTGAGGTAATGAACTAATATACAGTCTTTTGAGGTTTCAGATTCTTGACATACGGCCTCTTATGCTGGATGATCCTACTGGTGCTTGCTGTGTACTGCTGTGTTCTAACCATCATTAAAGCTGTGTTCGACGCTACGTCATCTTGCCTCATTCATCACTAGGTTTGCATACATAACATTTGGTGATCAAGGATTAACTCATGGAGGCGTGCATAACACCACTCCATCCCTCCCTCGAGGTCCGGGGCGAGCCACGGGTGCCATGGCCGCATTGGTTGGAGGCCTATCAAACGTACATTACGGCGCTGGACCTCGGTAAGCTTGATAAGGTGAGGGCATGTGCACTTCTCGTCCACAACCTGGGTATTGAAGGCCAGAGGGTCCTACGGACATTCGGCACGTCGGACTCATATGGGGATGTCATGGAGCTGCTAACTAACAGTTTCTCCACCCCAGACAACGTGACTGTTCGGAGAATTTGCTCTCACCAGAGACACCAGCCTGTAGGTGAGCCTATCCACCAGTATGTCATTGACTTGATGCAGCTAGCCAGCGAGTGTTGTTTTGGGCCGCATGAAGATGAGATGGTACACGACCAACTAGCAGAGCACACGTGCAACACTGAGCTGCATGCTAGGCTATTAATGGTGCCTAATGACTTGACATTAGCTAAAACAGTCGAGCTAGCTCTCCGGTTGGAGGCCGTTGATAAGCTAGTCATGGAGCTAAATTGGCGCCAGCCATAGAAGCCGCCAGAGCCACCCACCTCAGCTAATGTTGAGGACCCTGATAGTGAGGATAGCTTGGATGAAGATTATTGGGAAACCAATATTGCCAGCCGAAGGTCTGCCCCAGGAAACTCCCATTGTAGGGGTTGTGGGTCTGCGATGCACCGCCATAAGGCAAAGGAATACCCAGGAAGCGGAAAACATTGTAGTAGATGTGGACACTTGAGTCACTATGCCAGGGTGTGCCATTTGTCTTACCCAGGGAACCCATGGGAGAAATCACCCCTCCCGCCCCCGACGGACACTGGGAGCGAATGGTACAAAGTGCTAACGGACACCCTTGCTTTCAAGTTGGCCAGTTCTCACTCAGTGTCGATACTCATGCTGATGAGTGACACCATGCTAGCCCCAAATGCCTCCGGTACATGGCCGCAGTTGGGTGGGGGCTCTGCAGCTACAACGGTGAACACTACAATGTTTATAGAAGAGGATGGGGCCAGACCGACGAGCATGGAGTTACCGCATGCTCAGCAGCAGCTCATCAGGCCGAGTAAGGTTCCACTTTGGGTTATAGACTTGGTTCAGGTTCGGGGTGGTGAATGACCATAGCAAAGATGGGCCAGACAACAGCCAGCAAAACATCAAGCACATCTGCGGATAGTGGCAGAGTTAGGAGCAGCGTGCTTCCGGTTGTCCAATGGCTCGATGAGGCATGCCAACCAGCTACGCCATGTCCTGGAGGACGCTCAAGGTGGCGAGGCTGGACGGGAGTCGGTGATGGCAGTGTGGGATCTGGGCTCCGTCGTCCAGAAAATCAGCCATCACTCCAGGGGCCTGCTGCCTCCAGGGGCACACCTGCTGAGGGGCTGCCTTAGGCCCCCCCATGCCAGTTCCACATTTTCCACCCAAGTGACTGTGCGGTAGCACTTTGTTTATAGTTCTGAGTGTTTTTGTGTGTTTTATGGGGTTATGTACAGTATTGTGTTAGTTTAGGAGCACGGCAGATATGTTTAGTTTGAAATAAAGACTTTTAGTTTATCCGGTGGCAGAATAATCCACCGTGCCATGCGGGCTGTGTGGCATTCCACCCACCAGCCCTTTTTTAGGTTGCTTTGTGTGAGTGTGTTAGGCCAGTTAAGTACATTCGTTTTCATTATTTTAGGGTGTGATTTGGGTTACAAATTGGTGTGGGTTTGAATTGTATGTGTGGTTTTGGACTTTCTAAAGGGGGGAGGAAATGTTATACGTTGTTTATGGGCACCTTCTTGTGAAGTGCAGTGTGGTGACGTGGACTTCCTGTCACGTCACTGCACTACCCTATATACCAGGGTGAGCCACCATGGTATGACCTCTTATGCTGGATGATCCCACTGGTGCTTTCTGTGCACTGCTGTGTTCTAACCATCAATAAAGCTGTGTTCGACGCTACCTCATCTTGCCTCATTCATCACCAGGTTTGCATACATAATACTCTTGTCATGCAGATGTCGTTCCAGCATAACAAATTGCCCTTGACTCTGTGAAAGGGTGCCAGTTCCCCCAGCATGTTGTAAGGCCAGCTCTCACGAATGAAAGTGCACAGCTGGGTCAGAGTTGGGTCCTGTTTGGATACTGCCTGGAGCTCTTGCAGGGAGACAGTGTTTTGAATTGGCCCATGCAGCATGTGAATCAGTTCCGACTCCAGGGGGTCTCAGTCACTGTTCAGAGTGGGGTTAGGTGTGGCCTGGGACAGGAGGTCCACCACTACGTTTTCTCTGCCTGGTGTGAACTGGGTGTTAAAATCGTATGCTTTAAGTCTTTCCGTCCACCTGTAGATGCGCAGAGGTTTGTGTCCCAACCCAATGTTTCCAGCAGTGCCGTGAGGGCTCTGTCGTCCATCCGTGTCATCCATATAGGTACATGCGCCAGCGTTCACACACTCAAATGCATGCCAGTGCCTCCCTTTCTCCCACTGGGTACTTCTGCTCAGCTGAAGTAAGTTACTTCAAGGTGAACGCCACTGGGCGCTCAGTTCCTCCTCACAGTTGTGACAAAACGGCTCCAACTGATATGTTAGAGGTATTGCACGTCACAAACGTGAGGCTTTGTGGGTTGAAATGGGCGAGTACCGGTGGAGAAATGAGCTGTTTCTCCAATTGGCTGATGGTGGCGGAGCACGTCAGAGTCCACACCCAGGGTGCATCCTGCTTCAGGAGGGCACGTAATGGCTCTATTGTCTCTGCGTAATGGGGAATGAAACACCTGTAAAAATTTGACATGCCTAAAAAGGATGAGAGCTGTGTGGGACATGGTAGCTGGAGCATCGCCTTGACGTTTGAGTGTAGGGGGATCAGGCCCTCGGTCAACAGGTGATTCACCCACAAACTTGATGGTCGTTGCTGCGACGATGCACTTCTCCCTGTTGAGTGTGAGGCTGTGTTTTGCTAACACCTCCATAACCTTATCAAGGTGGGAATCGTGGGAGGCCGATTTGGTGCCGCGCACCACGATGTCATCCAAGTACACCACCACCCCTGGGAGACCAGTGAAGATGGTAGCCATGATCTTTTGGAAGCAGCTCAGGGTGGAACTAAGGCCGCAAGGCATGTGGGTGTACTAGAATACTCCCATCTGGGTGATGAAGACTGTTAGGTTGCAGTTGTCTGGGTGAAGGGGAACCTGTAGGTAGCCTTGGCGGAGGTCCAGTTTGGAAAAAACCTTCGAACCATGGAATGCCACCGTCAGCTCCTCTGTTGTGGGCAGGGGATATCTGTCGGGGATCACCGTCTTGTTCACCATTCTGAGGTCAATACACAGTCATAGGCCAGCCGTCTTCTTCTTCACTACAATCAAGTTTGAGATCCAGGGAGATACGTCGACCCGCTCAATGATGCTGGCATCTAGCAGTTTCTGCTGTTTTGCTGTGACATCATCCTGTAATGTAAGGGGTAGCCGGCGGAGAGGCTGAATTTTCAGGGACATCTTCGGGGCAGTGAGTGGTCGGTGGTTGAAAGAAGTAAGGCAGTCCAGTCCATTGAAGAACACTGTGTTGTGTGTGTGTGTGTGTGTGTGTGTGTCTGTGTGTGTGTGAGAGATGCCGTATCCACCCACAGGGTGACATCAGGCGGGCATGGCCCACTGTGTATATAGTTCTGTGCTGTGTAATAAAGGTTGGTTGTTAGCTGCATGAAGAGTGACTCTGACTCCCCTTTATTCATACATAACATTTGGCGATGAGGAGACCAATGGGAGCGTGCTGGCTGCCTCTGCGACTGGTGCCGTTTCTGGAGCATGCGGGAGAGCCAGTGATCCTGTGGCCAGAGTGGAGGGCCATATTTGAGGACTACATCAGGTTGCTGGGCTTCCATAGGCTCGATTGGAGATGACGGCGGGCACTCCAGCAGACCGACAGCTTTGTCAGTCTGCTGGAGAGAAGGACAAATGGAAGGAGCCGTGGGATGTGCTAAGCTAACGTGCTAAGCTAATGCTATCGCTATAGCTAACACCACAGCTAGTCGTAGCTAACACCGATACAAGACACTGCCCCCGGTTCTTCTCACTTACCCGGCATCGGCCCGGTAGACGACGGCTGAGCCTCCCACACAGATTATTAGAATCTTGTGATTGGGGCTCGGCGGAGGAACTAACCGAAGCCATAGCTGGACAGGAGCCGGATCGGAGCTCAGCTACAGCGGCAGTAGGAGGCAGGGCTCAGTGGAGGAGCTACCGAGGCCCCAGCTGGATAGGAACCAGATCAGAGCTCAATTACAGTGGCGGGGCTCGGTGGAGGAACTACCGAGGAAAACGGCGATAGGCGGCAGGGCTCAGCGGAGGAACTACCAAGACCCCAGCTGGACAGGAGCCAGATCGGAGCTGAGCTGCAGCGGTGGTGGGCGGCGGAGCTCGGCGGAGGAGCTCGGCAGAGGAGCTGCCGAGGCTCCAGCTGGACAGGAGCCGGATCGGTAACGAATGGACATTCAACAGAGGAAAAACAAACAAAAAACTCCCGCTAGGAAGGGGTGAGATACACAATATCATATACAAGACCCCCCCGCACATCCCAAAAGGTTACAGAAATACCGAGAAAGAAAACCAAGGATGATGGCAGTCCTAGTTCCGTGGCATGAAAGCCAATAGTTCAGGGGGCCGCCCTGCATCTAGCGTCCACATTGCAGGCAGGGGGAAAAGTAACAGTTTGCGCTGCCTACCCCAGTCCCATGCTTGGGAACACAGTTCCTCTGGTAGCCGGGCCAGATCGCCGAAAGGGCGGGAAAGTTTGTCAGGTGGCCGACCCAGAACGCCGAACCGGCGAAACAGCTCACCAGGCGGCCGACCCACATCACACAGCCACCAGGACCGTAGGGGAGAAGTTGAAGATGGCCTTCCTGGAGAGGGGGTAGATAAGGGAGAGCCGGGCGGAGTATTAGGAACCCCAATGGCCCCCGGTGGAGATGAGCTGGGATGAAGATCATGAGGATGATGATGAGCCAGTCCAGTGTCAGGTGGCAGGGGATCTGCAGCTCCCTCACCGACCTTGAATTCTGCTGGTGCTGCACCCGCGATGGACCCCGATTGGGTCACGGCTGCACCCGCGTCAGACCCTGATTGGGTCACAGCTGCACCTGCGTTGGACCCCGATTGGGTCATGGCTGCACCCGCAATGAACCCCGACTGGGTCGGCGCAGCTCCAGGGCCGACCTCCAACCCCAAACCCGGAACCTCCAGCACAGCAATCGGCACCAGCTCCGCACCGGTGACCCTGTACTTGGGTTCTGTCGCTGTCCAGGACTCCGACGACCCGGGCTCAGACGGAAGGAGATCATCTTCCGGCTCCCACTCAGCTACGTCGGGCTCCGCAGCTGGCATGGTGGTCTCCGCAGCCTGAGGACCCTCCGCCGCTGATGTCCACGCCGACAACCCGTACGGCGTGGTGGCAGGGGACCCTCAACCCGCTGGATCGGACCGCTCATCTGTGGAGACCCGGGGACACTTCGTCGTCAGCGCAGGCTCCCCGCTGCAGTCTGCTCTCCTCCTCTGCCCATGATGTGGCTGCGGGGCTGGAACCAGGCTCTCCAGAGCCACAGGCCCCCTCCTCATCCGGCGACGTTGGCCTGGCGTCGAGGACCGCTCAGCGGAGGGAGACACAGAGGCAGCGGGGTTAATAACAGAGGCTACAGCAGGTGATGGGAGCTCGGGGGACTGCGAACCCCAAACTCTACCCCCAGGAGTCAGACAAGGCAAATCACAATTATGAGGAGAAGAGTGAACTTGTACTTGCCTGTCTCCCGGAGGAAGGATGGTGCCTGCTGTAGGGGACATTGCTCCTCCCTTTCCCCGCCGGATGGTGACAGAGGGCCCCCTGGGAGGACGAGGAGGGGCCGCTCGCGACGGACCACGAACGGGCTTCGCCGGGGCTGGACTCAGAACTCTCTCTGCAGCTGGAGGTGACATCACAGAGGAGGGGACGACGAGCTGACGGGACAGTTGGAACAGGTGGCCCGGGGGGAAAGGCTGCGGGGATTCCCTCCTGACGTGACACCGAAAGAGCAGCTGGCTGGGAGGCAGAGTTCCTCCGACGACCCAGAACAGGATCCGGACGGGGTTCTTGCCGAGGGTTATCTTGGCCAGGGCGCCGACGTCTTCGACGACCCCCGGGTGGCGCGAACTCCTGGGGTGGATCGAGGACTGGAGCGGGATCCCAAAGCGGGGAGCAGGGATGCCGTCTCCTCTACTTCTCGCCGTAGTCCTCCTGTACCATACGTAGAATCTCGCTTTGTGCAGCGATGTCGGCCCTCCTATCGTCGACTTCAGGATGGTCAGCGTAGCGAGGGAGATGATTAAGGACATCCTCAGCAAGGTCCAGGTACCAGCGTACGTTGCTGTGATAGTCGAGGAGGGAGGCAGCGATGAGCGTTTCGTCCACGTATTCCAAAGCCTCCGCCAGCCTGTAGTCCCAACTCCGAGCGTGGCCCCTCCATGACGGCATTCTAACAGCACGCAGTACCCAGACAAGAAAGAGCAAATGTCCACTTTATGCTAACTCACCGGGAACGGCGTCTCGGTTTGGCGCCTCCGTTTAGGCGTCCTGGCAGCAGCCTACTGTCAGGGGTGGCCCTTGCGAGCCACCATAAGACGCCACAAGTCACCGATGAGTTTGCAATGATGTTTATTAAGGATAAGGGATGGCACAAAGTAACAAAGTAATGAGCCCCGAAGGGCTAAAACACACTACACTAGGAACAGAAGCTGTAAGGCTGATCAAGCACACTTACGATTCAAGGATTAGGATGAGGGATGATCGTAGACAAGGAATCAATAAGGCATACTGACGCCTGAGACGAGGAACGCTCACTCGACGTCTAAACACAGGAATGTTTGACGAGGCTGCTGCATTGGGCTGCATTCAGCGTCCGCTTAAAAGCTGGTCCACTGATGAGCCACAAATGCAGCACAGCTGTTCGGCTTTGACAGCAGGAAGCTCCTCCGAGCGCTGTCACAATAAGAGCCCGGGGAGCCAGAAGGTAAACACTACTGTCAAGCCTGAAGGAGATGATGTATGGCCCAAGCGCGGACGAGATCAGCGTTCGGACCATGACATCCATGTGTTTGGGTTTGACCAGTGAGATGTGTGGAACACCCGTTGTTTATAATGTCTCTTATCCTCATCAGATAGGACAACGGATGCCCCCACATATCCCCTTGGTGACCAGTACAACTTTTTTATGACCAATCTGGAGGATGGAATCGCAAAATATTGTTTGTTCGTAATTTGGATCAGATCCATTCAAATGCCTGTAGTACAATGATATTGAACTGGAGATTGCTCCCGGCAGCGGAGGGCGAAGGACAGAGCTGCGTGGAGGGATGTGCAGCTCTTTTACACAAGTCTGATATCACTGAACATTGTCCGACCGTGACCAGGTCGAGTGAGTATCAGAATTTTGATTTGGAAGTCTCATAAACTATGTTTACTTCCTCAACATGTTGGTAGGCCTCAGACAAAATGAAACACCCTTCAACAATGTCACCGGTAGTAGGATCCTTTACTTTCACAGATTTAGTTTGCCATTTGCAAATTTAACTGTTACCTTTTCTTCTGACTTTGCAAAGCCCTGAACGTCATCACCTGAAATTATTGATCTAAATGCACCTGCATCACACAAATTTAATCGGTGTAGCATCAATCCCTTTGGGTCCAATTTATAAAATCACTATTCACCTTAAAGAAATTGCTTCACCACAAAAGTCTGATCAAGAATTGTTTCCTTCACCTAAGAACCACAGTTTGAAGATGCATTCCACGATAAAAGGAACGATAAGAATCCCATTTCATGCCAGGAACGGATTAGTTTGCAATCATAAATCCCGGCACTTCCTCCCCAACCAGGCAGTTTTATGCTTCAAGTACTGTTTGAAACATCCCAGATACCTTGAATGAATTCCAAAGGTCTCTCAGAATTATCCACAGCTCAACATTACCCACTTTTGGACAACTCCGGAATATGTTTGCGTTACTTCTGTCAACTGCTGGATTGTTTGTTTTCTTGACTGAACATTAACTCTCTCTTCAAGTTTTCATTCCTCAGGATAAATCTCAGGACACTATTTGAAGAGATGACCAATTATGTGTTGGACAATGATGGATATGAAATGTTTCACTAATCACTGATTTTAAATGTGTTGCATGTTTGAAAATGCTTAAATGAACCTCATTCTAATGTATGTTAATTATAGATGGACAAGCTTATACAAGTGCATGCTCACTGAAAGTTACTTATGAATCACTGAAGTTAGCTTAGATTTTATATTAAGTATATAATGTGAATTTCACCCTTTATATATGTGGCTGCCTTCTAAAAACTTATGCCAGTCATCTGACTGGTGCCGGCAAATCACCAGGCTGCCTCTGTTGGACAACGCCCCCTTTCATTCTATTGGTCGGCTATAGACAAAGGACTGTTTTCTTATTGGACCAGAGTTCATTTGATTCTCCTGTGATGGGAGATGATTGGTTCTCTTTCATGTCAGTCAAGTTGAAAAAAAAAACTACTCAGTAAATAATGAGAAACACCCAAGTTCAGGCAGAGTTGTTCTTTCTGAAAGTTTATCTAAGTTGTCTGTGTGTCCTGCCTTGAATTCTCTCTTTCCTTTGAATGTCTGGGAAAAATATGAGCTCAAACTTTTCTTTTATATGGAGTGAAACTCCATGATCACAGAGGTGTTTCTATTTTATTCTGTTAAACTTTTTCTATTGATTTTCCTTAACCCACTGTGTTTTAAAGAAAACTGATCATTTTACTCACACTGGAAGCTGTTTTCGCCAATCTGCACATCTGAAGAACTTGGATTTTGTGGCTTAAATAATTTTTTAAAAAAATTTTGTCCCTTCAATTCTGTGACTTTGATCAAACTTTGAACTATCTCAAATTTATTTGGACCCAAGAAAGCCGCTGAAAAATTCATGTGTTGTCCATACAGCAAACTCCACAGCCAGCAGCCTCATCATTGTTGCCGGATCTCAGCTCCTGACTGCTTGCTTCTGGGAAGAAATTGTATGCTGGCAGATAATTTCCGGTATCATCATCAAATAAAGCTTCAGCTAAGGATCCAGCTAAAAACCAAGCAAAGGTCACATGAGCAAAATTCCTTTGTTTCATCTGCTGAGTAATGCAATGTCCATCACCTTAAAGTATGTCATAATTTGTCTCAGGTTTAAAACTAGTTCATAACTCTGATTGGAGCTATAGAATTAAAAAGAAATAGTATCCCTCTTTTTATTAAATTACGTTTTTACTTTTTAGAATAACCCAGAATTTCTTTTCCATATGATCAGCTTTTATAATTTTCTTCATAAAATTTGCATCCAATTTTCTTCATATTTTGGTTACAGTTATTTCAGTCTCCATTTTCATCACAGTTACAAGTTCATACTAAGGTTTCCTTGGTTCCACAAATGTGATTACACTCTTTTGCTCAATAATCAGTTACAAGATGAATGTGATGCTTGATACTTGATCATTTCACCTTACCAACAAGTCCATTGAAAGTAATATTTAATCTGAGTCTGATCATTAAAACTGTAAATGCTATATAGAAGTTTCTGCTTGATTTCTTTTTCCTGTGTCTGTTTATGAAGTCACCCAGGAGAATTCACAAATATTTGAGACTGATTGATTGAAGGCATAAAGATTAGTTATTAATAAATTGTCCCAAGTTTTGGACTGGTGCCCCAAAAACAAGTTTTTGTCCTGGTATGTGCGTGAACCCGAAGCAAACCTTCGTTTACACACACCTCTAGGTATAAATTAAATAATCTTTGTACCTTGTAACCAATTTTCCCTACATCGGAGTAGCTTGAACTTCCAACATTACTTCTGGTAAACACTGTATTAACATTAGATCAAAGTCAGGTAAATGGAAAATGTCTGCTGTGTCAATTTCCTGTATATGTGTAGAAGTGAGTCCACTTATCTGTTTTAGACTTAAACATGCAGTCCAGTTTTTCTTGTAGTGGATGTGGTTCGTGGGCTCCTCCCCTTTCCAGTGGCCATTCTTGCCTTTTTTTTTTTGTTTGTTTTTTTTTTGTTACTTATTTGTACCCGTAGGTAGACTTGGTTTGCAGTCTGGTGACAAGCCACCGGCTGCTGGTCGCTGCGTGCGCGAGCGCCCTAAACCTACATGTTTTTGGTATGCGGGAGGAAACCGGAGAAATCCCGGAGTAAACCCGCGCAACACGGGGAGAACATGCAAACTCCACACAGCTCACTGTTGGTCGGGGCTGGGATCGAACCCACGATCTCATGATCCCCGCGATCCCCCGGCCGAGGGTAAAACTGTGCTGCCACAGTGCTAAACCACTGCGCCACCGTGCAGTGGCGCAGTGGCGCATTCTTGCCTTTGGGGACACTCTCTTTGCCAGTGACCCCATTGTCCACACTGATGACACACATCACTCATTTCCACTGTGGGGGTGCGTTCCCTCCTCGGCCAGGGCCCCTCCTCCACTGCTTGCTTGATGTCCTCCTCCCCCTCCTTCTCCATTTCTGTCCACTCTCAGCATACAAACTTCACCATACACGCACAGCAATAACAATCTCCACAACATTTATTTCTCTTCATATTTTTTCCCTTTTTCCCTTTTTGTTCAAATTTCAAGATTCAAAGGCTTTATTATCATGTGCACAGTTAAGAAATGCTACATTTCCTGAGCAATGAAATTCTTTCTTTGCTCTCCGAATGAATGGCAAGTTAAAGGTACAGAAACAACAATTCTAATAGGTCATGACACACTAACACAGTAACTCAATCCTAGTACTGATGGATGCTAAGACACATACACCAACACACAGTTAGGCAGTACTGGAATTTGTTCATTTACAAGAAAAAAAATCTGAAATTCTACTCAAAAAAAAATGTTGATTGTGAACTTGTATTGTGGGTACCCCCTCCCTCCACTGGTGTAGGAGGCCTGTAGCATTTGTTTACTCTGAACTATAAGTAGAAAGGGGTATCTTGAATGATAGCTGTTATATGTTGATGATATTCAGTGTCTGATTCAGTATTTGGACAGACATTCAGCAAAAATTCTAAATTGTATTATCTGTTAGGACACAGTCTTGGTGAGGAGATGGCAGAGTTCACGTGAGATTTGCCTACAGGTGTGCGTTTAATCATTTGTAAGTATTACTCACTTTTCCATCACTTTTTCATCTTATTTTCTGGCATCTTCCATGTGATCCGGATTCTATGGTGTGTAACACCTTGTAGTCTTCGACACGGGACGGCATCTTGTTTTTAACTAACTTAACGTTCAAAGTTACCAAACTTGACATCAAAATACACCGTGTTGCACTGCAACAAACTATATTTTTTTCCCTTTTTTCTTCAGTGTTGTTTGAATTACCCCTATTTTTATATATCAACCAAGGATTTTCACAACAACATATTCCCTTTAATAATTAGGAATAAATCTACTTTTTCTTTCCTCTGCCCAGATTAAAGTTGAACCTCTTCACCCTCCTGCTGATTGGGGTAGCCTCTTGGCCGCCTTACTGCTCCAAACCTGCTGTTGAGCAAGTGGAGGAGGTCTTTTGTTCTGCTGTGCACGGACTTAGAGTGGTTCCTTTCCAGCCAGAGAGATATTGAGGTCATGGGTTTCATTGGAAAATTTCCTCTTAAGGATTCAAAAATCAGGCAGAGTAAAAGTTTTAAGCAGATTTATTGACAAAAAGCATTAGTAGCCAATGGAGCACCGTTCATTCTGGACCAGAGTCCATAGGGGAGTGTGCTGACACTCAAACACAGTTGGGGCATTAGTTTATGTGACCTTGGCAAATATCCATGATCCTGCATTTCACCTACTTTTGCTGCTTTTGGCATAGAAACTGTAAATTAGTTTTAAATTTAGGTTATTCTGAATAATATAGATTACTTTGAAGTTGATTTTGGAAGCTTGATTTGGTTATAAATAGGCTTAATAGATTTGCACTTTGTTTAATTTGGAGGTAAATTTATGAAAGAATGCAATTCTTATAGTTGACCACAAGATGGAGACAGTTCCTTCTGCACTCAAGGAGGATGAGACACAGTGACATTGCTTGGAGGTGGTCTAGCTGTCTCAGCTCCAAGATGACACCCAGGATGACTCACCCTGGTTATTTTCAAAATGGCGTTTGCACTGCTTAATCTGCACATGTGCAGTTCTGATGCAATGGGAATATTACGTGGTCATTTTGGTCACACGCAAATGTGAACGTGCAACGTGGTCGCAATGCCTGTTTACCACAAACCACACCTTGTTTTTTCAAAGAAACTGGAGAGTTGTCTCCCCCTTAAATTCGGTTTTGTTCACGAAAGACTAACCTTTCAACTTTAACTTTGTGTACAATTCAACACTGTTACCTCAAACAATTTCCTCCCAGTAACTCTCATCATGCTTTAAACAATTTCTCAGTTCAACTCAGGCTAGCAGGTGAATTACCCCTCCCCTTCGTGATCAAAATCACACAGACTCACCTCCATTTCTTGCACAGTGAAAAGGGTTTTTGATGTCGCTGTTTTGGTTAACTTGCCTATAGACACTATGGGAGGAAAAGAGTTAGTAGATATTTACAGCCCTGCAGTTAAAACTCCAACCCTTCTCCTACTCCAACCTTTATGCCTTAAATTGAGAATTAGATAGGCTAAGCCACCCACAATTTCCCACATACAACATTAACATACACAATATTTACAGAGTTGTTGTGTATATGTCCCTGCCACTCAATAAAACCAGCTTAACTATATGTAGCAGCTATTTACATTGAGCTGCATCCAGTCATCAACACCAGTGAGAGCTTATCATATAGATTAGTCCAACTAATTTTAACAAACTGGCCGACACAATTCCTCACTATTTGTTGATACTTAAGTTTCTTGTATTTGTGTCATATATTCTTTATAGGAGCATCAGTGGCTCAGGACATAGAGCAGGTCATCCAATAACCGCATGATTGGCAGTTCGAATCCCACTCTCCCCGGATATCCTGCCGTTGTGTCCCTGGGCAAGACACTTCACCCCCAATTGCTCCTGGTGGGTCTGGAAGCGTCATGTTAGGTAGCATGCAGCCATCAGTGTGTGAATGTGTGTGTGAATGGGTAAAAAAGGGCAGCGCAGTGGCGGAGTGGTTAGCACTGCGGCAACACAGCAACTCACCCTTGGCAGGGGGATCCTGGGTTCAATCCCAGCCCCCGACCAACAGTGATCTGTGTGGAGTTTGCATGTTCTCCTCGTGTCTGCGTGGGTTTACTCCAGGATTTCTCCGGTTTCCTCCCACATGCCAAAAACATGCAAGTTAGGTTAATTGGCATCAAACTGGGGATTCTACATTGTCCTTAGGAATGACTGTGAGAGTGAATGGTTGTCTGTCTGTCTGTGTTGGCCCTGCGATGGACTGGCGATGTGTCCAGGGTGAACCCTGCCTCTCGCCCAAAGATGCTGGGATAGGCTCCAGCTCCCCCACCCCCACCCCCACCCACGACCCGAAAAGGATTAAGTGGAAGAAGATGGATGGATGGATATTCCTTATATTCCTTATTATGACACAATTCACTCACTATTTATTTTTACAAAAGATTCTTGTGTCCCTTAAATTCCCATTATTATCATTGATATATTACTCATCCATCCATCCATCTTCTACCACTTTTCTGGAGGTCTGGGTTGCAGAGGCAGCAGTTCAAGCAGAGAAGCCCAGACTTCACTCTCCCCAGCCACCTGCTCCATCTCTTCAGAGAGGACACCAAGGCGTTCCCAGACCAGCTGGGAGACATAGTCTCTCCAGTGAGTCCTGGGTCTACCCTGGGGTCTCCTCCCGGTGGGATGTGCCCAAAACACCTCAAGTGGGAAGCGTCCAGGAGGCATCCTGATCAGACGCCCAAACCACCTCAACTGGCTCCTTTCAATGTGGAGGAGCAGCAGTTCTACTCTGAGCCTCTCCTGGATGACTGAGCTCCTCACCCAATCTCTGAGGGTGAGTCCAACAATCCTATGAAGGAAGCTCATTTCAGCCACTTGTATCCGCAATCTCATTCTTTCAGTCATTACCCAAAGCTCATGACCCTAGGTGAGGGTAGGAATGTACATTGACCTGTAAATCAGCAGTTTTGCCTTAGAGCTTAGCTCCCTCTTCACCACAACAGACTAGTACAATGTCCACACCACTGCAGATGCTGCTCTGATCTGTCTGTCAATCTCTCGCTCCAGTCTCCCCTCACTCATGAATAAGAGCCCAAGATACTTAAACTCCTCCACTTGGGGCAGGAGCTTGTCCCCAACCCAGAGAAGACAATCCACCCTTCTCCGGCTGGGGACCATGGACTCGGGACTTGGAGGTGCTGATTCTCATCCCAGCCACTTCACACTCAGGGGGAAACCATCCCAGTAAGACCTGTAGGTCATTGCTGGATGAAGCCACCAGGACAACATTGGCTGCAAACAACAGAGATGAGATCCTGTGGTCACCGAGCATGACACCCTCCGTTCCCTGGCTGTGCCTAGAAATCCTGTCCATAAAGATTATGAACAGGATTGGTGACAAAGGGGAGCCCTGGTGGAGTCCAATTCTCACTGGGAATGAGTCCGACCGAGTGTTGGCAATACGAACCAAACTCTCACAACGGTCGTATAGAGCCTGGATAGCTCATAATAACAAGCCTGATACCCTATACTCCCAAAGCACCCCCCACAAAAAACCAAGAGGGACGCAGTTGAATGCCTTCTCCAAGTCCACAAAACACATGTAAACTGGTTGGGCAAACTCCCACGAATTCTCGAGGATTCTCAAGAGGGTAAAGAGCTGGTCTGATATGCCACAGCCAGGACAAAAAACACATTGCTCCTGAATCCAAGGTTTGACCAACAGCTGGACTCTCTTCTCCAGTACCTTGGCATAGACCTTCCCAGGGAGATTGAGAAGTGTGATCCCTCTAAAGTTGGAGCACACCCTCTGGTCCCCCTTTTTAAAGAGGGGAACCACCACCCCGGATTGCCAAAGGCACTGTCCCCAACCTCCACGCAATGTTGCAAAGGCATGTCAGCCATGAAAACCCTACAACATCCAGGGCCTTGAAGTACTCAGGACGAATCTCGTCCACCCCTGGGGCCCGGCCACCAAAGAGATTTTTAACCACCTTGGCAACCTCAGCCCCCATGATGGGCGAGTCGTCCCCCTCGTCCACAAGACCTGCTTCCTCTGTAGAAGGCATGTCAGTGGGATTGAGGAGATCCTCAAAGTATTCCTTCTACCACCCGATGATATCCCCAGTTGAAGTCAGCAGCGCCCCATCCGCACCATACACAGTGTGGACAGAGAGCCGCTTCCTCCTCCTGAGCCGCCGGACAGTTTGCCAAAATGTCTTCAATGCCGACAAAAATTCTTGTTCCATGGCATCACCAAACTCCTCCCACACCAAGGTTTTTGCCTCAGCAACAACCCGAGCCGCACTCCACTTGGCCTGCCGGTACACCTCAGCTGCTTCGGGAGTCCCACAAGCCAACCAAGCTTGATAGGACTCCTTCTTCAGCTTAATGGCCCCCCTCACCACTGGTGTCCACTATTTGGTTTGGGGGTTGCCACCACGAGATGCACCAACAACCTTGCAGCCACAGCTCTGGGCAGCCACTTCAACAGTGGAGGTGGAGAACATGGCCCATTCAGACTCCATGTCTCCAGACTCCTTCGGAATGTGGTTGAAGTTCTTCCAGAGGAGGGAGTTGAAGACCTCCCGGACAGGGGCCTCAGCCAGACGTTCCCAGCACACCTTCACTATACGTTTGGGTCTACCAGGTCTGAATGGCATCCTCCCCTGCCATCGGATCCAACTCACCACCAGGTGGTGCACCCCTATTTACCCAAGTGTCCAAGACATACGGTAGCTGGTCTGTTGACACGATAACAAAATCAATTAATGATCTGTGACCTAGGGTGTCCTGGTGCCAGGTGCACATGTGGACACCCTTATGCTTGAACATGGTGTTCGTTATGGACAAACTGTGGTTAGCACAGAAGTCCAATAACTGAACACCATTTGGGTTCAGATCGGGCAGGCCGTTCCTCCCAATCACCCCTCTCCAGGTTTCACTGTTGTTGCCCTCGTGTGCATTGAAGTCCCCAGTAGGGCAATGGAGTCTCCAAGAGGAGCACCCTCCAGCACCCCAGTCACAGACTCCAAAAAGGGTGGGTACTCTGAAACATCATTTGGTGCATAGGCACAAATGATGGTCAGGACCCGTTTCCCAACCTAAAGGTGCAGGGAAACAACCTTTTCATCCACCGGGGAAAACTCCAATATAGAAGCCGCAAAGTGGGGGGATACAAGAATACCCACCCCTGCTTGCCGCCTCTCACCCAGGGCAACTCCAGAGAAGGCCAAGCTCCAGCCCCTCTCCAGGAGACTGGTTCCAGAACTGGAGCTGTGTGCTATGGTTAGGCCGACTATATCTAGCCGGTATCTCCCAACCTCATGCCCCAGCTCAGGCTCCTTCCCCACCAGAGAGGTGACATTCCACGTACCAAACGCCAGTTTAGGAAGCCTGGGATCAGACCACCAAAGTCTCTGCCTTCGACCGTCACCTGATCCACATAGCACCGGATCCCCATGGTCCCTCCTGCAGGTGGTGAGCCCACTGGAGGGCGGATTCATGTAACTCCTTCGGACTGAGCCCGGCCAGGTCCCATGGGCAGAAACCTGGCTACCAGGCACTAGCCATCAAGCCCCTCCCCCAGGCCTGGCTCCAGGGTGGGGCCCCAGTAATCCCATACTGGGTGGGGTACACTGAATCCTTGTTGTAGCATTCATCATGAGAGTCTGTTAGATCGTTCTTAGTCTGGCCCTTCACCCAGGACCAGTTTATCTTGGGTGACCCTACCAGAGGCAAATTGCCCCAGACAACATAGCTCCTGGCATCACTAGGGCACGCAAACCCACCGCGATAAGGTGACGATCCCTGAAAGGATATATTACTCAATCACTGATTAAAATTGATATTCTTGTAATATATGGAACTGTGGTGGACACACTCATGGAGATTCTGTGACTCACATTTTAGGTCAGAACAAAGGCAGGAAGCTGCAGGAATATTAGCTTTGGTATGCAAGGCCTGAGACTGTGGGGGTGCAATTAAAGGATTAAGGAAAGGATGCATGGGAGACAGTGGAAGTGATATCATGGAGAGAAATGCATTGTGACTGTCTTTATAATGCAAAGTGGTGTGTGACATGTGATCTACGAAGTGTGAAGTCCCTGATATTTAAGGACGAGAGTTTACTGTTTCATTCCCTTTTTTCTCTCTGCTTTGAGATGATGGTGTTGTGAATAAAGTTGACTTTGAGAGAGAACTCTGTCTCGTCATTTTCACATCACCCCACTGGTGACCTGAGACGTATCATGGAAGAAGAAAATTCCCCCGGGCCAGCCGCATCAGGAGCCCCCAGCCAAACGAATGCCGCTACAGTCCAGCTACCGGACTTCTGGCAGAACAATCCGCGCTCCTGGTTCAACACGGTTGAGGCGCAGTTCAACCTCCGGGGGATATCGGTAGATGCCACGAAATTCTACCACGTAGTCACAAAGCTGGACAACAACACGGCCCAGCATGTGGAGAGCCTGATCGACCAGCCGCCGGAGAGCGACAAATACAACGCGTTGAAGGCTGCACTCATCCAGCAATTCACCCCCTCGGCGGAGGAGCAAGCAGAGAGGCTCCTGGCGCTGATGGAGGGGGAAAACAACATGCCCGCGAGCCTGATGGAGAAGTTGTTGAGGTTGAAAGACTCTGACAATGATCACTTCATTTTCACCAACCTCTTCCTCAGGACTCTACCGTCAGCAGCGAGAGCGACCCTGGCCAGTTCGCCACTGTTGGCCCTACGGGACTATCGCGCGCTTGGCTGGGAGGCGCAGCGGATTGTCAACGCCACCAAGCAGCGCGCAGCCACGGCCGCTGCAGCGGAACACGGCACGACGACCGGAGATGACAGGGGGCCAGAGGCAGCGGTGCCAGACTCACCGACGACGGCAGTGGCAAGGACTAGAGAACGTGGACCGGACGTCCTTTGTTTCTACCATCACCGCTTCGCAGAGAGGGCACGCAAGTGTGTACCGCCGTGCCAGTTCGGGCATTCGGGAAACGCCAAGACCGGGGGTCGGTAGCAGCCGTGGCCCTCGGGGAAGAGAACAAGCTGCTGTACTTGTCGGACACACGCTCGGGGAGGCAGTTCCTCGTTGACACAGGCTCCCTGTTGAGCTTCATCACACCTTCCTACGCGGACAGACTAGCTGGTTCTGGAGGTCCCCGGGTGACGGCAGCGAACGGCTCGGAGATTAAGACCTTTGGTGAGAAGACTCTGCTTCTGTCTCTACATGGCCATACATTTGAGTGGCCTTTTGTGGTAGCAGCAGTAAATTTCAATATGTTGGGGGCTGATTTTTTGTGCTCACATGGTTTGTTGGTTGATCTCGTTAACAGGAGCCTGGTTAATGCACTTTCTTTTGATTCTATCCCCTGTACAGCGCGAGTGGCCCCGCCAACAGCTCAAGCCAACGTCACAGCAGCAAGCGGTAAGTTCCACACACTGCTCACTCAGTTCCCAGCACTCACGGTCCCCACATTTTCGGCAACAGTCGCTAAACACGGGTTGGAGCATTTTAATACCACTACCGGACCGCCCGTTTTTGCAAAAGCTCGGTGCTTGGACGCAGTTAAACTAGCCATAGCGCGCGAGGAGTTCGCCAACCTGGAGAGGTTGAGCATTATCCGACGTTCAAACAGTCCGTGGGCTTCCCCCCTGCATATGGTCCCGAAAGCTGACGGATCATGGTGCCCTTGTGGGGATTTCCGCAGGTTAAACAACCCTACAGTGCACGACCGCTACCCAATCCCACATATCCAAGATTTTTCGGTTCATTTGGCAGGGGCGCGCATTTTTTCTAAAATAGACTTGGTCCGCGGTTACCACCAAGTCCCAGTGCGCACTGAGGACATGCACCCAAAACAGCGGTAATAACTCCGTTTGGCCTATTCGAGTTTTTACGCATGCCATTCGGACTTAAAGGGGCTGCTCAGACGTTCCAGCGCATGATGGACGCGGTGCTTCGCGATCTCCCTTTCGTGTTCGTCTACCTGGACGATATTTTAGTAGCCAGCGCGTCCGAAGACGAACACGAAAAACACCTGGCCACAGTTTTCCGAAGGTTGGGAGATCACGGGTTAATAATCAACCCAGCGAAGTGTCAGTTCGGGGTGGCGCAGATCGATTTTTTAGGACACCGCGTCTCCCCCGAAGGAGCAGTTCCGCTGCCTGACAAAGTGCGCGCTGTGGCAGATTTTCCCCGGCCGTAGACAGTCAGGGCGTTGCAGGAGTTTTTGGGAATGGTGAATTTTTATAACCGTTTTCTCCCCCGCGCGATGCAACTCATGCAGCCGTTGTATGCCGCGCTAAAAAAAAAGAAACCCGCGGATAAGATCGAGCGGCCCCCGGAGCGGGACCAAGCGTTCTCGGAGGTGAAAGCAGCCTTGGCAAAGGCTGCGTTGTTGGCACATCCAGACCCAATGGCCCGCATAGCGCTCACCACTGACGCGTCAGAGGTGGCCATAAGGGCGGTCGTGGAGCAACATGTAGCTGGGGTTTGGCAGCCCCTCGCCTTTTTCAGCAGGACCTTGCGCGATAGCGAACGTAAATACAGCGCGTTCGACAGGGAGCTGCTCGCTCTCCATTTGGCCATCCGCCACTTCCAGTTCTGGCTAGAAGGATGCGCTTTCACCGCGTTCGTTGACCACAAAACCGCTAACATTCGCGATGGCCAAGGTCTCTGAACCGTGGTCAGGCCGGCAGCAGAGACAGTTGGCCGCCATATCAGAGTTTACCACTGATATTCGGCATGTGGCGGGCAAACTGAATGTAGTGGCAGATTGCCTCTCGCGCGCCGTGGCGGCCCCAGTCAGCGTAGGGGTAGATTATGCAGCCATGGCCGTGGAGCAGGTTAATGACGCGGACGTACGCGCGCTCCAGTCTGGACCAACAGGGTTAAGGCTGGAGAACAGGGTGCTGCAAGACGGTATGCCCCCCCAATCTGCAATGTCTCCACTGGATGGCCGCGCCCAGTAGTACCGGCCGCGTTGCGCCGCCGCATTTTTGACTCGGTTCATTCGTTAGCGCACCCTGGAGTGCGCGCGTCGGTCAAAATGGTGGGAGAGAAATTTGTGTGGCCGAGCCTCCGCAAACAGGTCAAAGAGTGGGCAGTAGCCTGCACAGCGTGTCAACGAGCCAAAGTACACAGGCACACGAGGGCTCCTTTGGAACCGTTTCACATTCCGGCCAAGAGGTTCGATCACGTTCATGTGGACCTCGTCGGACCCCTCCCGCTGTCACAGGGGTGCACACACCTTCTGACAATGGTGGACCGCACCACGCGCTGGCCTGAAGTGGTCCTGCTGGCATCAACCACGGCCGAGGAGGTGGCGCGTGCGTTTTTAACAGCTTGGGTGGCGCGTTTCGGTGTTCCGTCGGACATTACGTCCGACAAAGGCCCTCAATTTGTGTCCGAGCTTTGGTCGACAATGGCCCGCAGCCTGGGTGTCACAATTCACCGCACAACCACGTACAATCCGCAGGCTAACGGGTTATGCGAACGTTTTCATAGGTTATTGAAAGCGGCTCTCAAAGCGGCACTGATGGATTCAAATTGGGTTGACAAGTTACCATGGGTGTTATTGGGGTTGCGTTCTGCGCCTAAAGAGGATCTAGAAGCCTCCCCAGCTGAGCTAGTGTTTGCGCAGCCACTCCGGCTGCCTGGGGAGTTTCTCCCAGATAACCCTGCGCCAGACGCCTCCCCGTCTCAGCTGTTGCGGAGTAACATAGAATCAAGCACGCTGCCCGGCCCCACGCACCACAGTTTTCCGCGCGTTTTTGTGCCTAAAACTTTGAAGAACGCAGAGTTTGTTTTTGTTAGACACGATGCACATCGAACCCCGTTGCGACCGCCTTATGACAGACCATTCAGAGTGCTAGAAACGGGGGACAAGCAGTTTTTGCTAGATTTGGGGGGTAGGAAAGAGAAAATTGGCATAAACAGACTTAAACCCGCTTTTGTGGTGGCAGATGAGCAAGTGCTGTTGGCAAGGGCCCCGCGGAGAGGTAGACCACCTCGTGGGGTTTCACACAGTAATGTTTCCCACAAGAATGTTTCCCCAGAACACCTACAGAGACTGACAAAGGTTTTTCGCCCCCAGACGGAAAACCCCCAGCGTGACAGCGCCGCAGAGACGTTGAACCCCAACTTCAGCAGATACGGCAGGAGGCTGAAGCCTATACAGCATGTGGACTGATGTGTATTCTCTTGTTGTTCTGTTGTCTAAAATGCTGGGGGGGCTTGGTGTGGTGGACACACTCATGGAGATTCTGTGACTCACATTTTAGGTCAGAACAAAGGCAGGAAGCTGCAGGAATATTAGCTTTGGTATGCAAGGCCTGAGACTGTGGGGGTGCAATTAAAGGATTAAGGAAAGGATGCATGGGAGACAGTGGAAGTGATATCATGGAGAGAAATGCATTGTGACTGTCTTTATAATGCAAAGTGGTGTGTGACATGTGATCTACGAAGTGTGAAGTCCCTGATATTTAAGGACGAGAGTTTACTGTTTCATTCTCTTTTTTCTCTCTGCTTTGAGATGATGGTGTTGTGAATAAAGTTGACTTTGAGAGAGAACTCTGTCTCGTCATTTTCACATCACCACAGTACTTCCTTTTCTGTATTTATACTTCTTATTTCTCTATAAAAGGCAGCTCATTGATCTGACTCTAAAATGTGAATGTATGCATGCTTATTAGACTCCCTGCATGTTCTTACAATCATAAAAAATTTCCACAAAATGTAACATTATCGTTGCATTATGTCTTTTCAATAGAATTTAAAAAACAGGCCTAAAGACTTACTTTGACTGGATGTCACAGACAATCCTACAGAGATTTTTAGAAGTGGCTCCTGCTCATCTTCTGATCAGTGGGGCCCTGGTTTGTCTGCAACACCCAGACAAAGGCTTTGTGTCCCGATCGTCAATATATTTGGCTAACTGCCTGCTTTCTCCACCACAAAACTGTAAAAATTAATTCAGACAGCAGAATCTTTTCAGTTAACCTATCAATAATCACAGAAGAAATATTATTTCTCAGTTTATCTTTTTATTGAAACATGCAGGGAGTCAGAGAACACGGCCGTGGGTCTTTCCCAGCCTCCTCTGGTGAAAAGACCCAGAACAAAGGAATCCTACAGCTACATATAGGCTTCAAGTTACTGGGCATTTCCCAGTAACTTTCCAACAATGCATGACCATTGTCCAAACTGGTTTAACCCCTTGCACTCTGGTCAGTTTCCCTAAAAACGCCAAAAAATAACGTACCCAAAGTAAATCAAAAGCTGTTCTTCAACCCTTTGCAGCATCTTCATGGGGTTGGTCTCATTTAAAAGAAAACACTTTGAATTTTTTGGCAAAACAGTCATAATCTCTCTAAGTGCTCCGGCCATTGAGAAACAGTCATCTAAACATACTGAACTTGAAGAAAATAAATTTCGCCTGGGTGTTTTTTTGGATACAAATGCTTGCAAATAACACACAGCTGTCAGATCCGGGATGGAAAATGTAACAGAAATGTAGAACCAAGTGTTATCCAGCTGAGGTCAAAATTTTGTAACAATACCACAAAAAATGAATATATTACACAGCTTTTTTCTTAGGTTGTTACCAGGCATTTTTGAACTGTGCCAAATTGTGCCAAATGGCACAGTTTGGAAAAACGTCTAACTTTTGAATGATTCAATATAGAAGGTTCATCTTGGGCTCTAATGAAAGGTGACACTCAGGGCTGTGTGTGTGTGTGTGGGGGGGGTTGTTTATTCATTCATGAATGAATGAATGAACAAACAAGCCCCCACACACAAAGAAGCATGCCACGTAAAAAATGTGTGGCTTTTTTTACAAGAAAAAATAACCTACAGTGCACTAAAAATTATACTAAAATATCTGTAATGTAGAAGATAACAACTCCCCCCCCCACCCCCGCTACAGAGGACGGACATCGCCCGGTGCGCCGCGGTCACGGTGCGCCACGGTCTACTACGTACAGTTGTAATTTACCGATCGGTCAAAAGTCATTTTTGATTACAGTTTTCAGGGATAAAGAATAATTTAGCTTATAACACTTACCTGTCCACAACAGCAGTGTCGCTGGCGAACTTCTCTTCCTCATTGTCAGACGAACATGACGCTGGTCCGCTTGTTACGGACTTGTGGTTCTGGTCACGCGACCCGGTCAAACCATAATTCCATTATTTCGGTTTTGCGCTTCCATGATCACGGTTTTGGCGAACGATTTTTCAAAACAAATAAGAACAGTAGTAAGAAAAAAAGACTGACGAACGCGTTTGTGTCACCCAGAGGCTAAAACAAAACAGATTTTGCAAGGGAGGCACGCTTTCGAACTACTGTGCTTCAATTGGCTCGCTGTATTCGCAGCCATTGGTAGGCGGGTCCTTCTTGCTAGGTTTTCAGTCATTGGTTCTTCAAGGTTTCAGAAACCCAATTCAAGGCTCTTATTAGTCGAATGAGAGGTCAATCACATCTAAACCAATCAAAGCACTCCTTTGGCTTTCTGTTCGTGGCTGTGTCTGTAGTGTAAGAACGGAAATGCAGCTTTTTTTTTTTTCAGTGCCTCCTAGGACGCACTAGGACGCCCTCGTGCGCCCTAGGACGCAGAGATGTGTCCGCCTGCGGTACACCGAAGTGCAACAGGTTAAACTGGTCCACTCAGTGTCCAAATAGCTCCCAGGGTCTCCTCGCTTTCATGGCTTCCATCCTGTTGATTCCTGTCTCTCACCATGCCCATATATGGAAGAAAGAGCTGATACAAGAGCAGAGCAGTTGGGAGTGTGTGTGTGTGTGTGTACAAGTGTAAATAAAGCACTTTTGGTGTGTGTGTATGTGTGTGTGAGTGTAACAAAAGCACTTTGTGTAATATCTAGCTAACTAATCTTCACTATTTATTTATAACAACATCCAGTAGCCTTTTGTCAAATATTTGCAAATGAGCACGTGGCGCTGAGAAGTGTGCCTCAAAGGTTTAATTTACACATCCTTGTTGTTTAAAAACTTTATTTACATTATATGAAAGTAATAAGTATGTTTGATTTACACATAAAAAGTCCAAACAGACACAATAAGAAATAAAGCAGTTCAGTTCTGCTCTCATTTCAATAGGTCCAGGTGTCTTCGTTGGTTTCACATACCTATGTCTTTGCCATAGAGTGGTGACAGATCCTTTAGCTGCTGTAGGTGATTGTAAATCTTCAGTAAACGCTCTGCTCTGAAACTATTGGAATGAGTAAAAATGCACAAAATCAGCTGTGAATGCCAAAAAAATTATTTCAATAAAATGTAGAAACTAGACAAGACAAGATTACACAAATTGTTCATTTACCGAGCAAGCTCGTTTGAAAGTCGCTCACGAACACACAGCTCCTTTTCCCTTTCTTTGTTAAAAGACAAAAAAAAAAAAAACATTTACTTTTCAATTCATATCATGTAGCAATCTTTTTAATACTGTAGGCACTGAGGTTTCATAGTCTTTGTCACGCCTCTCAGGAGAGAAAAAAGACCATTGGTTATTTACAAATCGTACCCAACTGTGCAACTGTATCTTCTTAGCAGGAGTCCTTTCTCCTCGTCTCCTGGAAACATTCCGCTGGCTGTTGACATCAGTGATCTTAAACGTTGGCATTTATCAACTAACCATGCACATCCATGAGCTGTGAAGAAGTCTATAAAGACAGTGGCAAGAATCCCTGGGAAAAGTGTGGCGCTAGACAGTATTATGGAGCTAACGGTTAGCATATCTTGTGCCAGCTGCAGGGATTCTCTCCACTGTCTTTATAGACTTTTTCCATAAGGTTATTACTGTAACACAGGTGGATTGTGAGAAGGAATCAGTCTGTAACCGGAGAAAAACAAGGGAAACTGAGAGGACCACTGGATGAACCAGAATTCATCAAGGCTAGGACTAACAAAACATGTATAACATTTATTTTTTGTTCTTAATATTGTTTCTGTCATAGTAGTGGTTGGATTTAGGTAGTTATAAATATCAGGATAGAGCAGTGCTGGGATACCGTCAGCCTCTTGACATGAAAATAAACAAACTCATCATATCATGTTGCAGACTTTTCCCAGGTAATTTTTTCAACATACCAATTTCAAGATTCTCAACATGTTTGTGCAGTTTGTCATGCTTCCAAAAAGACTGGGACATGGTAACCTCCTGTTTTCCTCAGGCATTCAAATGTGTCTGGTCATCTTAATAACATACAATGCTTTACCTCCAGAGTAGCGGACAAGTCACATGACTGCTAAACCTCAACACAGTCATTTACACTGCAGCACACGATCTCCACCATCAAGCAGGCACTGTAGCAGCAGATGTAGGTCAACATTTGGCTTTACCATGAACAAAATAAAACAAAATCTTACTCTCCAGACTCTCTTCATGCTCCTTCAGAGCCTGCTCTCTGTCCCGGAGTGCCTGTTCTCTGTCCCGGATTGCCTGCTCTCTGTCCCTGAGTGCCTGCTCTCTGTCCCGGAGTGCCTGCTCTCTGTCCCGGAGTGCCTGCTCTCTGTCCCGGAGTGCCTGCTCTCTGAGTTTCAGTTCTGCAGCAGAGACAGACACAGGTTCAGCCGGCTTGTGGACAACACAGTCGGAGTCTGCTGATATCCTTCGATGGCGCTCCTGAGCCTTCCTCTGCTCCTTGCACACCACCTTACTCAGCAGACTGCTTTGGAGGATCGACTCCACTGAAGGCCTCAGATAGTCCTGACAAGAGGAAAGACCCATACATTTATATCAACTGACACATTCAAAATTACCACTTTAAATAATTTGTTTCAAACCTTTAAGTTGAGCATTTTGCTGAGCAGAGTGTTCAGATTCTCAGAGTACTGGTATGGGATTCTTCTGAACTTCCCCACTCTGATTTTTTCCGCCAGTTCTCTTTCGCTGTACGCAGTAAATGGAGGCCTTTACCAGGACAGAGTCAGAAAAAAAGTAAGAACTACAGTCAAACAGTTCGCTCTGTAAATCTGTGAAAGAGCAAACTTACGATAGGGTGCAAAGTTCATAGAGCAGGCAACCCAAAGACCAAATATCTGACTTCTCATTGTATGGCACCCTGTTTATTTGCTCCTGAAAGAGAAGACAGTTGCATCAAAGAGGGGAAAAAAGTCAATCTAGGGTCAACTAGTTAAACTGCATTTCCCAACTGTCCCTAAATCAACCCTCAGCCATCAAACCACGTACTGGGGACATGTAGTACGGCGTCCCAACAAACGTTTTAGCAAAGCTGGTATCGTGGTTCAGAGTCCTTGCCAGACCAAAGTCGCCAAGCTTAACGTTCTGCTCAACATCAAGGAAGATGTTGGCTGGTTTCAGGTCTCGATGAAGAACTGTCGCCCTGCCATCACTCCATCTGTGACACTCCATCAGTGCCAATGTGAGCTGCGCCATGAGCCGCAGGATGAACGACTCCCCCAAGTAACGCCTGGGAAAAAGAGGGAAGCAGTTTTAGCTGATAACTGATAGAGCAATCTAAGGGCTGAAAGCAATTTTTAAGGATCATCAATATCAGATTTTTTTTAAAACATCAAGGACCCACTAACACCCAGGTACATAAAAACTGAAGTTACACACACACACACAAAAAAAAAAACAAAAACAAAAAAAACAACCAAATGAATTACTAGGAATCCCCCAGTTACCTTTCCTTTAAACAGCGGCTGATGAGAGCGGACAGGTCCCCGCCTTCACAGTACTCCATGACAATGTAGAGCGTGGTGTTAGTCCCGTCTATGATGTGGTCGTAGTACCTCACTATGTTTGGGTGCCTGAGCTTTCTCAGGAGGTTCACCTCCGACACCAGCATCCGCTTCTCGCGCACTGCCATGGTGCCGTAATCCAGCTCCTTCCATACAAGGACCTAAGATATAAACATGCTTTAATCGATCAGAAGGACAATACAAAAAGACCACAATAGTACCGACCACAATAATACCTTAAAATATGCATTCATACAATGATACAGTAAAAACTAGAAAAGCACTCACCGAGAGCGCAGACCTCCACCAAGTGCCACAGTTCCCCCCATACAGTGTTTGTGTGTACGTTTTCAGATTCCTTGACCATGAAAATATATGACTAGCAATTGGATTCACAATGATAGGATTAGTGGTTCAGTATGAATGAATGAATGAATGAATTTATTTTGGATAGTACAGTACAGGTTAAAAGAAACTGAATAATATAACAACAAGGTCAAATTAGACAAAGACTCCTCTTATTATACAATTCCACGTAAGTTATCCGAAATGGGTGATGGCTGAAGCCGCAGCTTATATTGCCCACCCATATTCCATCCAAGAATTCAAAAGAGAAAAAAGAGAAAACAAGACAAGAGTGATTACAATTCAAAAGAAAGCTAAGACAAAATGTGACTGAGAGAAAAAAGAAAACTAAGCTAGGCTAAGTTAAGCGGTTACTATTCAAAAACAAATCTAAGACAAAATGTTACAGAGAAAAAAAAAACAAAAAAAACTAAGCTACAACACAACACAGGCTGGATATGTCAATCCTTATGTGAGTTTACATGTCGTCTTGTAAATATGTTTGGAGTATTTCTTCCTTTAGTTTTTGTTTAAATTGTCCAAGCGTTGTACATGATTTTAATTCAGGTCCAAAATCGTTCCATAATCTGACTCCTTGCACTGAAATACAGTGTTGCTTGATGGTTGTTCTCACTGTAGGCTTTTGAAATATACATGTTCCTCTGAGGTGATATCGTTTCTCCCTTGTTTGGAACAACTTTTGGATATTTGCAGGCAGTGATAAATTCTTCACTTTGAACATTATTATTGCGGTTTTAAAGTCAACCAGATCTTTCAACTTGAGAGTTTTTTGTTTAAGAAAAAGTGGGTTTGTTGGTTCCCTGTAAGCTGCTTTGTTTATTATTCTAATAGCTCTCTTTTGAACCATAAAGAGTGGATATATGTTTGTTTTATATGTATTTCCCCATACTTCATTACAATATGTCATGTATGGGAGTATTAATGAATGATACAAGGTGTATAGTGTGGGTTGATTCAGCAAATATTTCACTCTGTGTAATATTGCAATTGATTTGGATACTTTACCTTTAATATAATTAATATGTGACTTCCAACACAGTTTGTTATCAATTATTACTCCAAGAAATTTAGTTTCAGATACCCTTTCAATCTCTACACCATTTACACTGAGTTTGGGTACTGGGTTGTTGTGATGGTTGTTAAAGACTATAAATTTTGTCTTACTTAAATTGAGCGTTAATTTGTTTGAATCAAACCACAGTTTAAGCTTTCCTAATTCCTTTCCGAGTGTATCCAGAAGTTGTTCCAAATTGTTTCCACTGCATAACAGATTAGTGTCATCGGCAAACAATATTAAGTCCATTTTTTCTGAAACTTTACATATATTGTTTATATACATATTGAATAATAATGGTCCCAAAACTGAACCCTGTGGGACTCCACAGGTGACCTTCAGTAACTCTGAGTTTTTGTTGCTAACACATACATACTGATATCTATTCTTTAAGTAACTACTTAACCAGGACAGTGCTACCCCTCTAATACCACAATTTTGTAGTTTCTTTAATAATAAATTGTGATCTACTGTATCAAATGCTTTTTTAAGATCTAGGAATACTCCAACTGAATACTCTTTATTTTCAATGGCTGTTGATATTTTTTCTGTAAATTCCATTAGGGCATATGCAGTTGTCCTCTTGTGTCTGAACCCATATTGCTGCTCACACAATAAATCATTCTTCAGTATGAAGTTGTCAATTCTCTCATAGAATATTTTTTCAAGTATCTTGGAAAATTGCGGTAATAGTGAAATTGGTCTATAGTTTGAGAGTTCCCCTCTGTCGCCCGTCTTGTATATCGGAATTACTTTAGCTATTTTCATTGCATTGGGAAATATACCTGATTGGAGAGACTGTCATAACCCGAGTGTCGGTTCTGGCCACACTCGGGTCTCATATCTTTTTGTTCTCTGGCTTTGGCAGCTGAGGATTCCTTCCAGCTCCTCGGGCTCTTATTGTGAAGGCGCCCGGGGGAGCTCCCTGCTGTCAAAGTCAGCCGCTGCTCTGCTGTCATTAGCAGCAGCTGTGCCGCGTTGGGGTCATTAGCCGCCAGAGATATAAGCGGGTGCTAAATGTCCTCCAACGCGGCAGTCTCTGTTATATCCTGTTGTTCACCTGTATGTTCAGCCACGTTCCGTCGTGCTCCTGTTATTCTCCTTGCTCATCGTGGTTAACGGACTTGGGAATCCCCCGTTACCCGTCTGTTAACGGTCCCGTTGTAAGGTACGCTCTATGTGACTGTATCTTTGTGATTATCTCGTCTGGCGCATCGGGTGTTCCCCGGCTCAGACTTCCCCCAGCCACTGCAGGTGTTCTGTGTGTGTTCATCCTTACTCAACAATAAATTACCACTGCAAACTCTCTGGTGACTGAGGCGTCTTGTGACGGTCCGTGAGGGCCGTCGTGACAGAGACAGGTTACAGATATACGTCAGTGGTTTTACTATGCATTCGATAACAATTTTGACTAATAGCATGTCAATATCATCACAGTCCGTAGATGTTTTACTTTTGAACGATTTAACAATTTCAATGACCTCTCTTTCGTCTGTTATTTACTATTATATTATATTGTGACATAACGCACGGCTCAGGAGACGCACACACACAGGCTCAGAGTAGTTCAAATAGTTTATTAACAACAGGAGTGTATGAATGTGTGTCTGCGGGATGTAAATGTGTTGGTGGCGGCGTCTGCTTCGGGCACAGAGGCAGGAGACCGTACAGCCGGACAACCCTATGGGAAAAGCACAGGGAGAAGGGTGACGGGCACACACCAACACAGGAGATATAAGAGCGAGAGAGGAGCTTACTTGGAGAGGACAGATGACTGGCACAACAAGGGATGAGGTCCGGTAGACAGCCACCTGGAGAGCCCGGTGCTGCAGCGAGGAACAGGCGATGGAGAGGCGTTGTCCGCCACCGGGGAATCCACCTGTGCACAGGGGAGCAGACTAGGAAGGAAAAGGAGGTAAGGTCTTCTTACCAGAGTGATCCGCTGAGGGTGAAGGAACTCACAGCGATGCATGGGGAAGTCTGACGGCTTCAGGCCGAAGCTCAGGGCGAGGCGGCTTATATCCCTCGCCGTTGATGATGTGCAGGTGTGTGTGCAGGTGGTGCCGCTGATGAGCGGCGCGGCGTGACAGTACTCCCCCCTCTAGCAGCGCCTCCTGGCGATGGCTTCTCTGGGTGCGCTCGGTGGAAATCAGCGATGAGCGACGGGTCCAACACAAACGACAAGGGTACCCACTGTCAATGTTCAGGCCCATAGCCCTCCCAGTCCACCAAGTACTGCAACCCACGACCCCGGCGCCGGGAGTCCAGGATGGAGGCGACGGACCAGGCCGGATGGCCACCAATCATCCGGGGCGCGGGTTGCGCAGCAGGAGGAGGGCAAAGGGGATCGGAGACTGCCAGCTTCACCTTGGACATGTGGAAGGTGGGATGGATGCGGGAATAGCTACAAGCACAGCCACCGGGTTGACGATCCTGGTGATGGGGTAAGGACCCATAGAGCGCTGTGCCAACTTCCTCCTCTCGCCCTTTAAAGTCACGTCCTGGGTCGACACGTAGACTTGCTGACCAACTCTGTACGCCGGGGCAGGTCTTCTGTGCCGGTCCGCCACGGCTCTGTTGCGCTCCGCCGTGCGTAAAAGCGCATTGTGCGCTGACGCCCAGATGGAGCGGAACTGCCTGAGATGCGCCCGTACTGAGGGGACAGTTCCCTCACTCTCCTGCGCTGGGAACAGCGGGGGGTCATAACCCAGGGACGCCTTAAAGGGGGACATCCCTGTAGCAGAAGAGCGAGCGGTGTTATGGGCGTATTCAACCCAGGCGAGGTGGTTACTCCAGGACGTAGGTTTGGACGCCGTTACACAGCGGAGCGCAGCCTCCAGCTCCTGGTTGGTCCGCTCACACTGCCCGTTGGATTGGGGGTGATGGCCGGAGGAGAGGCTCACCTTGGCTCCTAAGGCATTGCAGAACGACCTCCAAACCTCTGAAGAAAATTGGGGCCCCCGGTCCGAGACCACGTCCACCGGAATCCCATGCAGCCTGACCACGTGTTGGATGAGGAGGTCCGCCGTCTCCAGGGCAGATGGGAGACCTCGTAGGGGGACGAAGTGTACCGCCTTGGAGAAGCGGTCCACGATGGTCAGGATGGTGTCGTAGGTGTTCGAGACTGGGAGTCCGGTGACGAAATCCAGGGCGATATGCGACCAGGGCCTGCCAGGGACGGGCAGAGGCTGGAGCAAACCCGCTGGAGGGGCATTACCCGATTTGTTGGTGGCACAAACTGGACAGGCCCGGGCGTAGCGGGCAGCGTCCCTCCGCAGGCCCGGCCACCAAAAGGACCGCTGGAGGAGGTCAAACATCCGGGAGGAGCCAGGGTGACAGGTGAGCTTGGATGTGTGCAACCAGTGGATGACCTCCCCTCGAACCGTGGATGGCACGAACAGCCTCCCCTCCGGTCCGCCGCCAGGGTCAGGTTCCACTTCCTGCGCCTTCCGGATCTTGCTCTCGATGTCCCAGGTGACGGCTCCCACGACGCACGACCTGGGTAGGATGGTGTGGACCGTGTCCTCCGACTCCTCAGGGGCGAATTGCCTAGAGAGGGCGTCGGGCAGGCCGTTCTTGGAGCCAGGCCTGAAGGTGATGGTAAATTGAAACCTGGCGAAGAACAAGGACCAGCGCGCCTGGCGGGCGTTCAGGCGCCTGGCAGATCTAAGGTACTCCAAGTTCTTGTGGTCTGTCAGGACCACGAATGGCAGGTCCGCCCCCTCTAGCCAGTGACGCCACTCCTGTAGCGCGAGCTTGATGGCGAGGAGCTCTCTGTCACCCACGTCGTAATTTCTCTCCGCTGGGGACAAGCGCCGGGAGAAGAAGGCGCAGGGCCGTTTGATACCGTCGTCTGGCGACCGCTGGGATAGCACTGCCCCCACTCCTGTGTCCGAAGCGTCCATTTCCACGATGCACTGCAGCGCAGGGTTGACTTGGCTAAGGACCCGGGAGGAGGAGAACTCCGCCTTCAGCGCCTGAAAAGCAGCTGCGGCCTCTTCGGTCCACCGGAACGGGACCTTAGGGGACGTGAGGCGGGTCAGCGGACCGACGATTGTGCCAAAATTTGGGACGAAGCGGCGGTAGAAGTTCGCAAACCCAACGAACTGTTGCACCTGCTTCCTTGATGCAGGTGTAGGCCATTCCACCACCGCCTTCACCTTCTCTGGGTCCGGAAGCACCTGGTCGTGTGAGATGATGAACCCAAGGAAGGATGTTGTCTTTGCGTAAAATTCACACTTCTCGGCCTTCACGTATAACCGGTTCTCCAGCAGTCTTTGGAGGACCCGCCTCACGTGGACCTGGTGCTCGTCCCTGGACTTGGAGAAGATGAGTATGTCATCCAGGTAGATGAACACAAAAAGGCCGATGAAATCCCGGAGGACGTCGTTGATGAGGCGCTGAAAGACGGCTGGAGCGTTGGTCAACCCGAACGGCATCACCAGGTACTCGAAGTGGCCGTTCGGGGTACGGAAGGCTGTTTTCTACTCGTCTCCCTCCCGGATCCGGACGAGGTGGTATGCGCTGCGTAGATCCAGCTTGGTGAACCAAGTCGCCCCCTGGAGGGAGTGGAAAGCGATGTCCATGAGGGGCAGGGTGTAACGATCCTTCTCCGTTATGTCATTAAGGGCACGATAGTCAATGCAAGGACGGAGGGATCCGTCCTTCTTACCAACGAAGAAGAATCCTGCCCCCACAGGTGATGACGATGGGCGGATAATCCCAGCACTCAGCGACTCCTTGAGGTATGAGTTCATTGTCTCCTTCTCCGGCGCCGATAGACTGTAGAGTCGTCCAGAAGGTAAGGGTGCCCCCTGGCGGAGATTGATTGCGCAGTCATAGGGCCGATGAGGAGGGAGAGACATCGCCTTGGATTTGCTGAATACCATACCCAGGTCGTGAAATTCCAGTGGCACCAGGGACAGGTCCGGGGGTGCAGCGTCCGTAGGAGGGGGAGAAGCGGACGGAGAGCAGGCAGCGGACTGAAGACAGGTGCCCATGCAGAACGTACTCCATGCCGACACCCCGGCGACTTCCAATCCAGAACGGGGTTGTGGAGGCGTAGCCAGGGATACCCCAAGATGACGGGCGACACAGAGTTGGGCAGGACATAAAAGGTTATCTCCTCCCGGTGGTTTCCAGAGATAATAACAGGGATGGGGATGGTCTGGTGTGTAACTCTCCCAAGGGAGGCACGAGAGAGGTTGACCAGGGAGATAGGGTTTCTGAGTGCCTGACAGCGGATGCCCAATCGGGTTGCCAGGCCTTGAGAAATAAAGCTGCCTTCCGCGCCCGAATCCACCAGTGCGTGGGTGAGATGCCTAGTGGAGTTATGACAGAAACGGATGGGCAGCTTCAATTGAGTGAGAGAACTTAACCGATTGACGTCCGCGAGGCCCCCTACGGTGACTCGCGGACCCCGCCGACTGGCTTTCCGTGGGCAAAGCTTCACCGTGTGTTGGTCATCTCTGCAATACATGCAGAGATCCAACTCACGGCGGCGTTGTCTCTCTGCAGGGGAAAGCTTTGTCCAGCCCATCACCATCGGCTCCGACTCCTCGGGGCACAATGGTGGCGGCGTCGCCAGGGGGCGAGCTTGGAACAGGCGCGGCGAGACTCCACGAGGGCGAGAAGAAGACGACTTCCGTCTCGAGGAGCGCTCGCGCAGCCTGTTGTCCAAACTGATCGCTAGGGATGTTAGCTCCGCTAGCGTCTCAGGGATATCCTGCCCAGCCAGTTCATCCCTCAGATCATCGTTGAGACTGCGGAGGAAAAGGCCACAGAGGGAGCGTTCCTCCCAGCCTAATTCCTCCGCCGCTACCCGGAAGTCGACCGCGTAGTCCGCTGCCAACCGGCTTCCCTGCTGGAGGGCGAGAAGCCGATCGACCTGGACCGTCTCGGTAAGAGAATGGTCAAAGACCTCCAGGAAGCGTCTCACGAATTGGTCATATGTGAGGGTGGCATAACTGGGCCTCGCCATTACGGCGTAGGTCCAGGTTAATGCTCGCCCCTCCAGGAGATTCCCGATATAACCAATTCGGCTATGATCTGAGGGAAAGTCCCCGGGCACACGGTGGAAAACGGACTCACACTGCATTATAAACCCCTGTGCTCCGCCGAGCTTACCGCTAAAGCGAGCGGGGGTTGGAATGGGCGTGAGCCGAACCAGTGCACCCGGAGCCTGCTGGACGGCCACTGGAGCAGCAGGAGCCGCGCCACCCTGACGAGCCGGGGGGAACGGCTGTTGGGGGTCCAAGCGGCTCAATCGGTTAGTTATATTTATCAATTGATTAAAAATCACCTGTTGCTGATAAGCTATCTGATCCACTCGAGCCTCGAGAGTGGAAAACCGGTGTGTGAGCCCGCCGTCTGCCGAGCCGCTCTGCTGAAGCCGTACTGACATAACGCACGGCTCAGGAGACGCACACACACAGGCTCAGAGTAGTTCAAATAGTTTATTAACAACAGGAGTGTATGAATGTGTGTCTGCGGGATGTAAATGTGTTGGTGGCGGCGTCTGCTTCGGGCACAGAGGCAGGAGACCGTACAGCCGGACAACCCTATGGGAAAAGCACAAGGAGAAGGGTGACGGGCACACACCAACACAGGAGATATAAGAGCGAGAGAAGAGCTTACTTGGAGAGGACAGATGACTGGCACAACAAGGGATGAGGTCCGGTAGACAGCCACCTGGAGAGCCCGGTGCAGCAGCGAGGAACAGGCGATGGAGAGGCGTTGTCCGCCGCCAGGGAATCCACCTGTGCACAGGGGAGCAGACTAGGAAGGAAAAGGAGGTAAGGTCTTCTTACCAGAGTGATCCGCTGAGGGTGAAGGAACTCACAGCGATGCATGGGGAAGTCTGACGGCTTCAGGCCGAAGCTCAGGGCGAGGCGGCTTATATCCCTCGCCGTTGATGATGTGCGGGTGTGCGTGCAGGTGGTGCCGCTGATGAGCGGCGCGGCGTGACATATTGTAGTTATTGAGGAAAATGGCATTTTCCGTAATGGCGGTTTAGCGCCACAGTTCCCCCCATACAGTGTTTGTGTGTACGTTTTCAGATTTCTTGACCATGAAAACATATGACTAGCAATTGGATTCACAATGATAGGGTTAGTGGTTCAGTAGTTATTGACGAAAATGTCATTTTCCGTAATGGCGGTTTTCTTCTGGACGGTGAGCTGGATTACCACCAAAATCTAATCATCTGTAGGATACCCCATTTCTGACAATGTGTGAAAATTTCATGAAAATCCGTCCATAACTTTTTGAGTTATCTTGCTAACAAACAGACAGACAGACAGACAGACAAACAGACAAACCAACGCCGATGAAAACATAACCTCCTTGGCGGAGGTAATAAGCTACAATAGCTCAGAAAATAATAGGGATGACATTTAAAGAAGGGATATCTAACTTTTTGGGAGCCAAGACATGAGATTTACTGCAAAAGCACAGATGACTTTAATAAATATTGATTGCATTTAAACATGACACTGACAAGAGAACAGTGATGCTTTCAGTTCTCATAATATTATTAAAAGGTGCAGTGTGTAATAATTAGCACAATCTAGCAGTCAGATGTTAAAATACAAATATTTTCCAGTCGTCATTAATCCCTTCCAAAGCACTGAGGATAACCTACAGAAATCATTTGTGTAATTAGAATTTGACAAGTAAATTTGGAGAGCTGTTATAATGGTCCAAAATGGCTACCTACATAGAACGGGACCCTCTGTCTGTGATGGTCTGGCGAGCGTGCTCCCCCTCCCCTCCTGTTCCTGGTTTCCAGCTCTGGGAGATGGAGCACACCTATGTGATTACACACCTGCTGCATCTGATGAGACAGCGTACTTAAGATCCAGTGTGAGGAGACCTCATCACTGGATCATCTGGGTTGCTGCCACCCACAGATGTGTTTCCTGGAACTGATCATGCTCGTCTGACCAGGAAGACCATCACGTCCACCCAGGTCACGCCTTCCACCTGTTACCGGTCCTTGTTGGAGTTCCCTGCCAGACTCTATTGCTCAAACAGCTACGTGCACTCCAGGGGGCACCTGTCTTGGCAGAAATTTAAGTTGGCGTCTTTGTGTTTCATTTTCTTTAGTTTTGCACTTTATTTTCTGTTTTGTTTTTTTAATAAAATTGTGAAACTTTTATTGGAGTCTGAGTGATTGTTCTGGCAGCTCTGCGTTTGAGTCTAACCCCAGTCTGAATCATGACAGAATGATCCAGCCAGGACCAAGGCTAAGTAAGCACTCAGCCGAGTGATCAGTCAGCACTCTGGCGCTTGGAAGCCATGGAACACCGGGTCACGTTTCTTTTTGAACAGTTAGAGACCGTTACTCAGCAATTGGCCACCATCACCGAGCACCTGGGTCAGCTTCCTGGTGTGGCTCCTCCTCCTGCACCTGCTGCTCCGGCAGTGTCTGACACTTGCAGGAACATCTCTGTTCCTTGGCCTGCCCCCTATGGGGGAGAGGTGGGAGGGTGCAGAGGGTTCCTGCTCCACTGCTGGCTTTCTTTTCAGCAGGTGGAGGGAGAGTATAGCGATGATGTGGCAAAAATTCATTTCATGACCTTATTGCTGCAAGACTGGGCACTCAAGTGGGCACAGTCCATCTTGAGAAGCCCGGACGGACTCCTATACACATACCAGCGGTTTGTGCGGGAATTCTCCAAGGCGTTCAACCATTTGGAAAGTGAGGGAAGCATAGTTAGTCAGCTGATGGGACTTTGGCTGGGGGGCCGGTCAGTAGCAAACTTCTTCGTTGAGTTCCGGGTTGCTGCGGCCGACTCCGGATGGAATGATGTTGCTCTACAGAGTGCCTTCCTCTGGGACCTGGATATGCATCGGCGCAGTGAGGTGGGTATCAGTGCTTCTACCTCCTCTCTGGATGAGATGATTGCACAGGCAGTGGCCCTAGATAATCAGTTTAGGGAGCGTACAAAGGGGTAGGAGATCACTGCTCCCCCGTCCGCTACATGGCCGGTTCCCCCCACCTCAGATGCTGTTCTGCCGGTGTTGTGTTGTCAAAATCTGTGTGTGAATGTGTGTGTGAATGGGTGGATAGCAGGATCTGTAAAGCGCTTTGGTCATCAAGAGATGAGAATAAAAGCGCTATATAAGTGAATGCCATTTACCATTTACCATTTGTTTCCGGAGCCGATGGACCTCGGGAGGGTCCGTCTGACACTGAGGAAGTGCCGGCATCACAAGGGGGTGGGGGAATGCATTTATTGCGGGGACTCCGGCCGCACAATATTGGAATGCACAATTCAGTCCGGGAGGCCCGGCCCGTCAGTCAGCATAGGGGGGCTGGGGAAGGGCCTTCACCAAATTCCCCTAGTTGTTTTGAGCTTCTGATCCTCGTCCAGTTCAAAACCTCTGCTCTGATTGATTCAGGAGCGCAGCAAAATTTCATCCAACAGGCCATGGTGTGCAAATTACAGATACCCACCAGGAATGTTCTGACAACTTTGTCAGTCTTGGCGGTTTCGGGCAGCACCATCGCGGCTATTACCAAAAAGACTGAGTTAATTTCGGTCATTTTGTCCAGTAATCACTGCAAGGTTTTTCAGTTTTATGTTCTGCCCCAATCTAACACCACTGTGATCCTGAGGTATCAGTGGCTCTGTATTCACAACTCCATCATTTACTGGAGTCAGGGCTCCGCTTTGTCCTGGAGCCCTTTCTGTCTCTCGTCGTGTCTCCGGTCAGCCCCATGCTCACCTTCGCTCCTGCTCTCCTCTCCTTTGGCTGAGCTGGTAGATCTCAGCTCCGTGCCCGAGGTTTATCATGACTTAAGGGAGGTCTTTAGCAAGAGCCCTATCTCTACCAACTCACCGGGGCTACAACTGAGCTATCGACCTCCTCCTGGGTGCGCGGCTGCCATCTAGCTGGGTCTACAGTTTATCTGTGCTGGAGAGGGAGGCGATGGAGACCTACATTAAAGACTCCCTGAGCCCTGGCATAATTCATCCGTCGTCCGCTCCCCTCGGTGCGGGGTTCTTTTTTGTAGGGAAGAAGGATAGGTTTCTGCAGCCGTGCACTGATTACCGTGAGCTTAACGTGATAAACCAGAAGGATAAGTATCCGCTGCCACTTATCAATTCAGTGTTTTGAGCCACTCCAACGGGTGCGTTTCTTCACCAAGCTCGATCTCCGCAATGCATATCACTTAGTCCGCATTCGGGAGGGGGACGAGTGGAAGACAGCGTTTTTAAGACACCTTTGGGCCATTTTGAGTATTTGGTCATGCCATTTGGGCTGACCAACGCTCCTGCCATCTTCCAGCAGTTTTAACGATGTCCTATGAGACATGGTGAACCAGTTTTTGTATTTGGATGTTATTTTGATTTTTTTCTTGCACCCTGGAGGAGTATGGAGACCATGTCCGGTCTGTCCTGCAGCGGTTGCTGGAGAACCAACTTTTTGTAAAAGCTGAGAAATGCGAATTTTCCACTCACTCAACTTTGTTTTTGGGGTTCATCAACACCGAGGGCATGGTAAAGGCCGATCCGGTAAAAATTAAAGTAGTAGTAGACTGGCCTACCCCCCAGTCCAGGAAGGATCTTCAGCGCTTCCTGGGCTTTGCCAACTTCTACCGCCAATTTATCCAGGATTACAGTAGGGTGGCGCAACCGCTTACGCAGTTGACATTGATCAAAAGCCCGTTCAAGTGGTCTGAGGCTGCTGAATGAGCTTTTGTGACCCTAAAAGACCTATTCACCAATGCACGTTTCTTGGCACAGGTGGATCCCACAGCGCCGTTTGTGGTCGAGGTGGATGTTTCTGATTTGGGGGTGGGCGCTATCCTCTCTCAGCGCTCCTTCTCCGATCAGAAGTTCCATCCGTGCGGGTATTTCTCCCAGCAGTTAACACCAGCCAATAGGAATTATACTGTTGGAACTGCAAACTTTTGGCCATTAAGCTGGCATTGGAGGACTGGGGACACTGGCTGGAGGGAGCTAGCCAACTGGTTATTGTCTGGACCGACCATAAAAATTTAGAATATCTTCGGTCAACAGGACGGTTGAATTCTCGGCAGGCTCGGTGGGCCCTGTTCTTTAATAGGTTCAATTTATCCATCTTGTACAGACCAGGGTCCCGTAATGCTAAGGCTGATGCTCTCTCACGTCAGTTCTCTCCTGATTCCTCCTCCTCCACCTCCTCCTCCACAGCTGCTGCGTCTCCCCCGGAGACAATTCTACCCCCTTCCTGCTTTCTTGGGACACTCCAGTGAGAGATTCAGCAGAGGGTCCGGCAGGCACAGTCATCGGAACCCGTCCTGGAGGGAGGCCCTCCGGACCAGCTGTATGTCCCTGCAGTGCTACGGGGAGAGGTAGTGCAGTGGGGGCATGCCAGCTTTTTTGCCTGTAACCCCGGCCTCTCCAGAACCATAGGCTTACTACGCAGGCTGTTTTAGTGGCCCACACTTGGGAGGGATGTACAGGAGTATGTTAACGCTTGTCACATCTGTACCACAAATAAATCTGGCTCCTCCCCTCCTGCAGATCTCCTCCACCCCCACCCGGTGCTGGGTCGCCCTTGGGTACTCACATCTCATTGGACTTTGTCACGGGCCTTCCTCCATTCCAGGGAAATACCATCATCCTCACCATTATCGACCGTTTTTCTAAGGCTGTCCACCTTATTCCCCTCCCCAAGTTATCATCTGCTATGGAGACGGCTGACCTGCTGACTGAGCATGTCATCTGGTTGCACAGTATTCCCATCACCATCGTCTCGGACCAGGGTCCCCAGTTCACATCCCAGGTGTGGAAGGCATTCTGTCGCTGTTTGGGTTTGTCTGCCAGTCTGATGTCAGGATATCACCCCCAGAGCAATGGTCAGGCTGAAAATGCTAATCAGTCCCTGAAGGCCACCTTATGGTGTATAGCATCCTCCAACCCCACCACCTGCAGCGCCCACTTGACCTGGGTGGAATACCCACTGAACTCGGCGATCTCCTCTTCTACTGGGCTTATGCCATTTGAGGCGTCTATAGACACATGGAGTGTATCCTATGATACACTCCATCGTTGCTCCCCATGGCGGAGAGGGGCCTCGCCGTCCCATCCGTGGAGGCCCATGTGTGCCGGTGCCACCATCTGTGGAGGGCCATGAGAGCTGCCCTCCTCCGCTCTGCTGAGCTCAACAGGCAGTATGCAGACTGCAGACAGGTGCCGGCGCCGAAGTACACGGTGGGACAGAGGGTTTGGCTGTCCACAGACCAGATCCCGCTTAAGACTGAATCAAGGAAACTGTGTCACCTCGCTTTCTGGGGCCCTTTACCATCAAGCAGGTGATCAACGATGTCACCATGCAGTTGGACTTGCCACCCTCTATGTGGATTCACCCTATGTTCCATGTCTCCTGGATTAAGCCCCTCTGCGCCAGCCCCCTCTGCCATCCAACCCCCACTGCCCCCCCAGATCCTGGACAGCCAGACAACGTACACAGTGGAGAGGATCCTGGACGTCCACCGTCGGGATGGGGATGTCAATGCCTCGTTCACTGGGAGAGATATGGTCCGGAGGAGAGGTCGTGGATCACAGGATCTCACGTCCTGGTTAAACTGATGATTTGGGCCTTGCATCGTACCCATTGACATCAGCCCAGTGGGACGCCGGGGGGCATCCCTTGAGGGGGGGTGCACTGTGATGGTCTGGCAAGCGTGCTCCCCTCCTCTCCTGTTCCTGGTTTCCCGCTCCGGGAGATGGAGCACATCTGCGTGATTACACACCTACTACATCTGATGAGACAGCGTATTTAAGCTCCAGTGTGAGGAGAGCTCATCACTGGATCGTCTGAGTTGCTGCCACCCGCAGGTGTGTTTCCTGGAGCTGAACATGCTCGCCTGACCAGGAAGACCATCACGTCCACCCAGGTCCCACCTTCCACCTGCCCCCGGTCCTTGTTGGAGTTCCCTGACGGACTCCATTGCTCAAACAGCTACGTGCGCTCCAGGGGGCACCTGTCTTGGCAGAAATTTAAGTTGGCGTCTTTGTGTTTCATTTTCTTTAGTTTTGCACTTTATTTTCTGTTTTGTTTTTTCAATAAAATTATGAAACGTTTACTGGAGTCTGACTGATTGTTCTGGCAGCTCTGCATCTGAGTCTAACCCCGGTCTGAATCATGACGCTACCATTGTTAAAAAAAATAAAAAATAAAAAAAATCTTACAATACAGAAAATGTAACAAATTTTACTAAAGAGTGATTACATAAAAATGAAAACTAAATTTATGTATTAAAGTTGCATTCAATTTCAGAATTCAGATTACCCGAAATATTGCATACTGCACCTTTAACATCTGTATTTATCCAGCTGTCCTTTAGCTTTCCCACATCTGCTGCATATCTGCAAACCAGTCCCTTTTCTGCAGTTCTTCTTTCAAGGTGTTAGTTTGTGTTCCAAAAAGGTTAAAAAAAAAATTTAAAGACAGAAACAAAACCAAGTGTGCTTTGAAACTTGCAATGTTTTGGCAATTTGATGTGGAAATTTTGCAAAGTATCCTAAAATAGTATTGAAGTTTCAGCATTACAGTAAATGTAGGTACCCCAGTGCATAAAAATACAGGGCTATGGAGAATACACCGACATCACAACATGCTTTGGATGTGAACAGAACTAACAAAAACAACGTTTTGACACATCATATTGAATTTCTTCACCAGTCAAACTATAAATTTGGGTAATAGGTGGTGAACAGGTCAGTCAATGTACCTGTGTAGTGGTCATTATTGGAACGTATATTATAAGGCTATGGCAAATAGGTTTCGAGGGTTGCAGTTCCTAGTCAAAATGAATTGTAATATTTTCATTACAATGGGTCACGACAGCTGCTACACATAAATCATATTATTGGCATGTAACTTTAATTGGCTGTTGATTTCTTAGATATACAGTGGGGGCTACAAATAATACAATATATTTGACAGAACTATTTTGCGTGATTCCACATGTCATATTTATATCTGCTGTGAATATCACAGCAAGGTACGTATTTATTCAACGCATAGCCTACCCATGTGTGTGAAACTGGGTTTATAGATATGTTATATTACTATTATCGGTATATAGAGAGGGAAGGCAATGGAATTGAAAGAACAGATTATTTGATGAAGCTGATTTGTACAGTTTGGTCATCCTGATGCATCTTCACCTGAAAATATCAAGATAAAGATGTTAATTCATGAAAATGTCTTATTTATCAGTTGTGAACTTGCATATTTATTCAATGAATGTATAAACAGTAGTTACAGTAAAGTTAACAGAAAAAAATGTTGATTTTGCTATATATTTACCTCCCAGTTCCAAGGTTGTCATAGCCAGGAGCGGCACTGGAGTTAAGGTCCCAGTGCTCATAAAATGCTCCTTATGGCATGCGTCTCGAAAAGCCTCTGACAACTAAGTCCAACTCCTAGCCTGCCCATGTGGTTTAGTCTCTATGCCCGGCGGAACTGCTTTTACTAATAGGAGAAGGGGCGAGGGCGGATCTCTAGCGCCTTAAAACCAGGTGCTTCGGGTAGATGGTGGCTCGTCAACCTGTGAAGGTAGCCCATCTAGGGGAAGGTAAACCCTGATTTCAAACCTCTGCTGCCTTGCGGCATACCCGGTCACAGGAAAGGCTTCGGGAGTCAACCCTGAGGAAAAATCCGGAGTCGGAGCCCCTAAGGCAGTTCTATGTTGTGCTCAACATCGTTCTGGCAGCTCCTGCAACGGCGCTGGTGCCAAACTGTAGCAGCCCTGCTGTTCCTTTGGATTCATCAGTGACGTGGAGAGGGGGGACATGCTGCATGGGCAACATCTTGTCCTCCATATCTTCCTGCCCAGGCTTGAATCCTACCAACGCCCAACGCTGGAAGGTAGAACACCGGATCACTGGAGAGGACACTCCAGCTTCGCTTTGGCGTAGACAAAACACGGGGAATGACAGTTACCGGTTATAAGCCACTGCTCAATTGGCGTAGAGCGCGGCGCCAGGGGTTGTTCCCGACGGTGGGAGGGATCATCAGATCTCACTGGACAGCTACCGCCCGCCTCAAGCTGGGCAGCCCCCAGCCAATAAGGTGTTGTCCCGCCACAGCTTGCTTTCCTCATTGGGTGCATGGGGATAAGGAGAAGTCCGAACAGCAGGCTGAGAACCTTCGCACCAGGCAAGACAATAAAACAAAAGAGACCAACTCTAAAACTGGGAACTTGGAACGTCCGCATTATGATGACAGGACTCGCTGCTAACCTCAAGGACATCAACGACACCAGGAAGACTGCCATCATCAATAATGAGCTGAAGAGACTGGGAGTGGATATCGCCACTCTCCAGGAAACACGGTTGGCTGACGCAGGCACACTGAGAGAGAAGGACTACACGTTCTACTGGCAGGGAAAGGGCAGTGACGAACACAGGGAACACGGAGTGGGCTTCGCAGTGAAGAACACCTTGCTGAAGATGGTGGAACCGGGCAGCACTGGCTCTGCACGACTCCTCACCCTCCGCCTGAACACCACTCAAGGCCCAGTCACCCTCGTCAGTGTGTATGCCCCAACTCTGACAGCCACACCAGAGGCAAAAGACGAGTTCTACGAGAATCTCGCAACAATTGTCAGGATCATCCCCAACTCTGAACAACTCATTCTCCTTGGAGACTTCAATGCCAGAGGGGGTGCTGACCACGACTCCTGGCCCTCCTGTCTTGGACCTTTTGGCGTGGGCAGAATGAACGACAATGGACAGCGGCTGCTCGAGTTCTGCACATATCACGATCTGTGCATCACAAACTCGTTCTTCAAGACCAAGCCCCAACACAAGGTTTCTTGGCAACATCCGCGTTCAAAGCACTGGCACCAGCTGGACTTGATCCTGACCAGGTGCACCTCACTGAAGAACGTGCTAATCACCCGTTCGTTCCAGAGTGCAGATTGTGACACAGACCATTCATTGGTGTGTTGCAAGGTCAAGCTGCAGCTGAAGAAATTCCATCATGCTAGACAACCTAGAAAGGCATGGATTGACACCAGCAAGATGGCCCAACCAGAACTTGTTGAGCAGTTTGCCTCCACCTTTGAGAAGGAACTTGGTGTACCACAAGAAGGAGAATCTGCAAAGCAGAAGTGGGAAGAGCTGCGAAACACCATCCACCGCACAGCCTTGGCTACCTTTGGGAGGAAGACCTCGAAGTCACAGGACTGGTTTGATGCCAAGTTGACCGAGATGACCCCCGTCATTGAAGCCAAGCGCTCAGCACTTGCTGAGTACAAGAAGTACCCAAACGAGAAGAATCTCCAGATTCTCAGGGCTGCGAGAAGCAAAGTTCAGCAGACTGCTCGGCGCTGTGCCAACGAGTACTGGACTCAGCTCAGCCAAGACATTCAAACCGCTGCCAAAACAGGGAACATCCGTGGTATGTACGATGGCATCAAGAAAGCACTTGGTCCGGCTCAGAGCAAGACGGCCCCCCTTAAATCTTCCACTGGGGAGATGATCACAGAAAAGAACAAGCAGATGGAGAGATGGGTGGAACACTACTCCGACCTCTACTCTAAACAGAACACCGTGACACCGTCAGCCCTTGATGCCATCGACTGCCTGCCATCCATGGACGAACTTGACGCCGAGCCAACCATCGACGAACTCAGCAAGGCCATTGATAGCTTGGCCGCTGGCAAGGCACCCGGCAACGACGGCATACGACGGTGGCTAAACTGTCATCTCTGCTGGAGTCCGAGTTCCACCCTATGCAGGACATACTGAATGCACTGAGGAGCTCATTTAGCAGCAGACTACATCATCCCAGGTGCACAACCGAGAGGTTTCGTAGGTCCTTCCTACCAACGGCTGTCAGACTGTATAACCTAAGCAGGGCTGCTCGCAGAGATAGCAAAAAAGACGTAACAAACTAATAGTTTTTTGAATGCAGAAGATGCAATAGACTTACACAGTGGTCCTCTCCGGCATACAACTAGGAGCATGCCGGTCGCTATGGAGGGTGAGAGTGTGTATGGGCACATAATCATACCATGCAGGATAGCTGGGTAGACGGTTATGCTGTTTCATTCCATCTAGCGGCAATGCTCTGCACTGTGTGTGTTTATATATTTGCATATTTGTTCCGTCTAGCTGCAATGCTCCGTACTGTGGGTGTTTATATATTTATATATCTACATGTTATTCCATCTAGCTACATTGCTCCGCACTGTGTGTGTTTATATACTTGCATATTTATTCCACCTAGCTGCAATGCTCCGTACTGTGGGTGTTTATATATTTACATATTTATTCCATCTAGCTACAATGCTCTGCACTGTGTGTTCATATATTCATATATTATTCCATCCAGCTACAATGCTCTGCACTGTGTGTCTGTGTGTGTGTGTATATATATATATTTTATAGTAATACGTACATATGTTTATTAGCTGCTCTTGCTTGCTTGTTTTTTTTTTTTTTTTTTCTTGCCTTCTGATTGTTGCTCTGAGTGTTGCTATCCCTGTGCTGTTGCAATCCTGGAATTTCCCCGTTGTGGGACTAATAAAGGCTTATCTTATCTTATCTTATCTTATACCCCCTGACCTGATAAAGCACTGCAAGACCGCCCTACTGCTGCCATTGCATGACGTCCTCTGCCAGTGCTGGAAGGAAGGTGCCGTACCACAGGACATGAGGGATGCCAAGATCATCACCCTCTACAAAAACAAAGGGGAGAGAAGCGACTGCAACAACTACAGGGGCATCTCCCTCCTCAGCGTTGTTGGCAAAGTCTACGCACGAGTTGTTCTCGTCCGTCTACAGAAGCTTGCCGAACGTGTCTACTCCGAGTCTCAGTGTGGCTTCCGCGCTGAGCGATCGACGGTAGACATGATATTCTCCATCCGCCAACTCCAGGAGAAATGCAGAAAACAGAACATGCCTCTGTACGTTGCCTTCATCGACCTCACCAAAGCGTTCGATCTGGTCAGCAGAGAGGGCCTTTTCAAGATCCTGCCAAAGATAGGATGCCCACCAAAGTTGCAAAGCCTCATCGAATCGTTTCACACCAACATGCAGGGGATAGTGCAGCACGATGGCAACGTCTCAGAGCCATTCAACATACGCAGCGGAGTGAAACAGGGCTGTGTACTTGCACCAACCCTCTTTGGGATTTTCTTTGCTATGCTCCTGAGGCATGCCTTCAGCACAGCAACAGAGGGAATCTACCTGCACACAAGATCTGACGGCAGGCTTTTCAACCTCGCCCGCCTGAAAGCCAGAACCAAAGTACGCGAAGCTCTAATCAGAGACATGCTGTTCGCAGACGACGCTGCAGTCGTAACCCACACACAGCAGGAGCTTCAGACCCTGATGGACCGCTTCTCCCAGGCATGCAAGGACTTCGGGCTTACCATCAGCCTGAAGAAGACTAACGTCTTGGCACAAGGCACGGAAGCACCACCAACCATCACCATCGACGACTACAAACTGGAGGTTGTGAATCAGTTCACGTACCTGGGGTCCACGATCAGCAACAACCTCTCCCTTGATAAAGAGATCAACAAGAGGATTGGAAAATCAGCCTTTACACTCGCTCGCCTCACCACACGAGTGTGGGAGAATCCCAAACTCTCTGTCAAGACAAAGATGGCAGTGTACAACGCCTGCGTCATCAGCACACTGCTCTATGGGAGTGAGACGTGGACAACATACGCCCGGCAGGAAAAGAGACTGAACTCCTTCCACTTGCGCTGCATTCGCCACATCCTGGACATATCCTGGCAGGACAAAGTGCCCAACACAGAAGTTCTGTCCCATGCTGGCCTTCCCTCCATGTTCACTCTACTCAGGCAGCACAGGCTCCGCTGGCTAGGCCACGTTCACTGTATGGAGGATGGCAGAATCCCTAAAGACGTCCTCTACGGAGAACTTGCAACTGGCAGGAGAGACGTTGGCCGCCCACAGCTGCGCTTTAGAGACGTCTGCAAGAGAGACATGAAGGCCCTGGATATCGACACAGAGCGCTGGGAGGACCTTGCAACGGACCGCTCCAAATGGAGAGGCACCCTGACCAGACAGCTCAAGGCGGGTGAAGAGAGACTGACTGCTGCAGCAGATGAAAAAAGGACCCGCAGGAAGAACCGCCACAGACCCAGCAGCACGGAGACCACCCACAAGTGCGACCTGTGTGACAGGGACTGTCATTCGCGCATCGGCCTGTTCAGCCATAGGCGGTGCTGTTCCAGCAGAGTAGACATTTAGGATTCTCTTCCATGGTCATCATAGACCGACGGAGACCGACGATACCTCCCAGTTCCACCATTCTGCCAAAAATGGACATATCATTTCATTCGGAAAATGTTTTGACTTTTTACATCACCAAAAGCAGAAAAATATTTTTTATTGACTAAAATATTCAAATAATTCTTCTTGAATGTTTGCATAACATTATAAATAAGTTGTGACACCTTGAAAGAAAAAAATGTCATCTATGTTTTATCATTGACCTATACAGTGATGTGTAAGGCACTTGCAAGATGTAGGCCAACTGAATATCATGAATTGTCAATGATATTTCCCTTGTAACAGGTAGTCATTTACACATAAAGATAAACTCAACAGGGCAGCTCAGTGGAACGGTGGTTAGTACTGTGGCAGCATAGCAAGAAGGTCATCAGCCCAATCCCATCACCTGGCCAGCGGTGACCCTTCTCTGTAGAAGACCCTTCTGTTCCTGGGTTTTCTTTGGGTATTCCAGTTTCTTCCCACAGGCCAAAGACATGCATGTTAGGTTAACTGGCATTCTAAATTGTCCTTGGGTATGAATATGAGATGGGATGTCTGTATCTCAGTGCAGTCCTTGCGATGGACTGGAGATAAAAAGGATTAAGCGGTTGAAGATGAATGAATGATAAATTGGTCTTCTATGGGCAAGGAGTAAATATGAAGGACTTTATTCTAATTTCTTCTTCTTCTTCTATTAGATTTGATTGGTGGTTAGCAACCAGGTGCATTACTGCCACATACTTCACTCTATTTTTATAACCATGACTCTATATATAATTCAAGAAATATCTCTCTCTATTCTAATTTTCTTCTTCTTCTTTTAGATTTGATTGGCGGTTGGCAACTAGCTTGCAGGTTCATTAATGCCACTGACTTGATTATCATCACTCCATATCTTTAGTCATGGCCGCCAATCTGTCACACCTGTGTGCGCACCTGCCTGCCATCTCCTTCTGTCTATTTATTCCAGCGGGTCCAGTGCTCGGGGCAGGGTCGTCTGTTTCTCTACCTAGAAACCTGCTAGGCCAGCCTTCGAGCTTCCCAGCCTTGTTGTGTGTTTCCACTTCGGCTTCCAAGCCATCGCTACTCTCTGTCTGGGCCTGTGCCTTCTGGACCACCAACCACCAAGTAAGCCACCACTATTCCCTCTCACCCTGTCAGCTTGCCCTGTGCACAGGCGGAGATTCGTGGCGGCGGACCTCTATCTCCCTGGCGGTGGATTTGCCTACCTTCCTCACCGGCATCCAGCTCACCGGCCACCTGTGGGCACTATTCTCCTGGCTGCAGCTTCAGTGCTTACCTGGGCTACTCTCGACCATCTCAGACAGGTTGCCAGGTCGTATGGTGCTCTGCCGGCCCCAGCTGATTCGCTTGATTACACTACACTTACATAACCCTGCATACACGCACCCACTCATGCACACTATATCAATAAAGATGGTTAATTGTATCTGCCTTGAGTCGTGTCTGCTTGTGGGTCATTAGAATCATGTCAATCTTATTCTTTTAGATTTGATCGGTGGCTGGCAACCAGCCCACAGGTGCACCACCACCACACACTGGGTTGGAGTGTGGACAAGAGAATGGCAGGGAAAAAAAACTAAACTAAATTCTTTTAATTAATCCAGTTGCACTTAAATATGTAAATAGACCTACATATATTTCTTTGACTGATGTTCCTAACATGTTTTCCAAAACAAAACTTAAATTTGCTCTTCCCATTACTGCAATCAGATGTTTCCTTTGTTCCTGGTATCCCTGACATTCCAACAAAACGTGCTGAACTGTTTCTGGAGAACCACAATGTGCACAGCTGCCAGTTGGGTGTTTACCTATTCTATGTAGCGTCTGGCTTAAAGTAGTATGTCCTATTCTTAATCAGGTGATGAGTATCTCTTCTTTCCTGTTTCTGCCAACTTCCATTACAGAGTCCACCCGCTTTAGAATGTCATAAAGATGTCTTCCTGTATCTATTGAGTAGATAGTGAATATTCTTGCCACTTTCCCACTATATAATTTTTAATTATTGATTTGCCTTCTGCCTTACTGACTGAAATTTCCAGATTTATTGCTTCAAATTTTAATGATTGTTTTGCTAATAAATCCATATCCTCATTACCCTCTATTCCAACGGGGGCTGGAACCCAAAGAAAGTTTATTGACTGACCTTTACTGTAGAGGTTATAAATTAAGGAGTGGATTTCTACAACCAGGTCCTGCCTACACAACTGCAGTGACTGGACACTCTCGAGAGCTGCCCAACTATCTGAAGCAATGACTGCATTATTCCTATAATTTATCTCCAACCACTGTAAAGCTAATATAATGGCAACTACCTTCGTTCACTTCGTTGGCCTCCGTCGGTCTATGATGACCATGGAAGAGAATCCTAAACATCTACTCTGCTGGAACAGCACCGCCTGTGGCTGAACAGGCCGATGCACACCGGTGTTCTACCTTCCAGCGTTGGCCGTTGGTAGGATTCAAGCCTGGGCAGGAAGATATGGAGGACAAGATGTTACCCATGCAGCATGTCCCCCCTCTCCAAGTCACTGATGGATCCAAAGGAACAGCAGGGCTGCTATAGTTTGGCACCAGCGTCGTTGCAGGAGCTGCCAGAACAATGTTGAGCACAACAGAGAACTACCTTAGGGGCTCCAACTCCGGATGTTGACTCCCGAAGCCTTTCCCGTGACCGGGTGTGCCGCAAGGCAGCGGAGGTTTGAAATCAGGGTTTACCTTCCCCTAGATGGGCTACCTTCCCAGGTTGACGAGCCACCATCTACCAGCATCACTGTCCTTCCTAGATGGACATCTGCTTCCTCCTGGGTGACATGGTGGTGGAAGAAGTTCAGACAAGCGTGTTTTGTGGTCTCTGTGTCACTGCTGTTCCGACACCAGAAGAATGATGGGTTCTCAACCAGAAGAACAAGGCAGAGTGTTCACAAATCTCCAACCCTCATGTTGGCAACTACGTCAACTGTGTATATTGATAAGTGATTACTGGTTCTTTTATTGATAAATATTTTATACTGAGGAATGTATACCGCAGCTTCACTACGACCAGTTACAGGATCCTTGGAACAATCGGTAAATGCTCTCAGTCTGTTTCTAAAGTTCTGTTTTCAATATATTTATGCACTATATAATCTGTTGCTGATTGCTTATGTTTCCTCCTCAGTTGATGTATTTCAAAATCTACCAGTGGCATCTTAAACAGCCATGGAGGAATAACAGACCACAGGACCGTTGGGCTAAAATCTATGTATTTTAATCCTGCCTGCTCAGCAATGGCATCACTTATCCATTCAAAGCTACCATTGTTGGACTCATTGTGTTCCCAGCAATCATGAGGAACAGCTTTTCCAGGATGTGACCTCTTATGCCCCTTCAAGTTGATCCAGTATGCCAGCATTAATTTGGTTCTTCTTAATCTTAAGGGCATTTCATCTGTCTACTCAGATCGCTGATACTGGAGAAGTTTTAAATGCACCACAACATATCCTAGGAGCCTTTGTCTGCTCTATGTCCAGCTGGTTCAGCTGACAGTCAGCAGGAGACATGAACGCAACACATCCATAGTCTAGTGTAGCTCTCTGTAACGGAGTCGAAAATGCACCTTAAACATTCCTTTTCTCAGTCATGTTTTCCTTTATATTATTGTGAATTTTATTTACTTGAGTGCTTTTATTTTGGTGGTACATTGCCCACATCTGCTCTTCCCGTACCTCCGAGGCTCCGATAGTTCCTCCTTTCCCCCACAGTACCGCGTTGCTTTGCTGGGGGTAAGTCATGCTTAAAACGTTGCTGGCATTAAATGACTGTTTTGTTCATCAGTTTTATCATTTAAACTGCAACCTTGGTTTGTAATTGTTCCTTGTTAATTTGACATGCTACTGTAGTATATTTTTCGTTGTTTATATTGTAAATAAGAGTTTTATGGATGTTTTCGGCACACCTTAGAAGTCCACTAGTCGCCATTTTAGAATTGTGCGCCAATATAAGCTCTATGGTGACTCTGGCAGCTTGTGCCGTTGTGTAACTTATATAAGATAAGATAAGATAAGATAAGCCTTTATTAGTCCCACAATGGGGAAATTCCAGGATTGCAACAGCACAGGGATAGCAACACTCAGAGCAACAATCAGAAGGCAAGAAAATAAGCAAGCAAGCAAGAGCAGCTAATATACATATGTACATATTACTATAAATATATATATACACACACACAGACACACAGTGCAGAGCATTGTAGCTGGATGGAATAAATATATGAGTATATAAACACACAGTGCGGAGCATTGTAGCTAGATGGAATAAATATGTAGATATATAAACACCCACAGTACGGAGCATTGCAGCTAGGTGGAATAAATATGTAAATATATAAACACACACAGTGCGGAGCAATGTAGCTAGATGGAATAAATATATAGATATATAAATATAAACACACCCAGTGCGGAGCATTGTAGCTAGATGGAATAAATATGTAAATATATAAACACACACAGTGCAGAACATTGTTGCTAGATGGGATGAAACAGCACAACCGTCTACTTAGTTATCCTACATGTTATGATTATGTTATGATTATATCTTTGTAAATGTAGGAGCCTGTGTGGGATCGAGGTACAGACAAAGAGTGATGTGTATTGTTTTATTTCTCCAACAGGTATGTCTGTTTTTGGTAAATTTTCTTATTTGTAATGTGATTTATTTTATGTATTGTGAAATTATTTTAGAGCTCCCTTTCCCAGACAGTACCGCTTTGCTTTGCTGGGGGACCCTGTGTGGGATCGAGGTACAGACGAAGAGTGATGTGTATTGTTTTATTTCTCCAACAGGAGCAAATAAATTGTGGGAAACATCAGTCTGGTGTCATCTTCTGCTCTTCTGTCCGAATCACCTATTCAAGGGAGGAACTACTTTCACTCAGACTACCTCCCAATGCAACTTCTCCGCCAGTTTCTGCTGCTGATCTGAAGTTTTTTCAGTCGATCTTAGCTGTGGGAGCAGCGACTATTGGCGCTGGCTGGAAACGAAGGCGGCGTGGTAAACGTGCCGGTGCGCTAGTCAGGCTGAAGAAACGAGGATTTCGCACGCCGCTCCCATCGATCCATCTGGCAAATATCCGCAGTTTGGCGAACAAAATGGATGAACTGCTGCTCCTGACTCACAAAAACCGGGATTTTAGCAGATCTGGCGCCCTTTGTTTCACGGAGTCCTGGCTGAGTGAACACATCCCGGACAGCGCGGTCCGCCTGGACGGATTCCAGCTGTTTCGCGCTGATCGCAGCCGAGAATTCTCTGGAAAGACTAAAGGTGGTGGAATCTGCTTCTACATAAACGAAGGTTGGTGTACTGATGTCACAGTGTTGAAGAAGTTTTGTAGCCCTAACCTAGAGTCACTGTTCATAAACTGTAAACCCTTTTATTCACCGCGAGAGTTCTCCTCATTTATTCTGGTCGGAATTTATATCCCGCCTGCTGCTTCTACAACAGAGGCCCTGCAGCACCTCGCTGACCAGATAACAGACGTGGAGGAAAAACATCCAGACTCTCTGCTTATCATTCTGGGTGATTTCAATAGAGCTAATCTCACAAATGAGCTTCCTAAATACAGACAGCATATTAAATGTCCCACCAGGGACACAAATACACTTGACCACTGCTACACAGTTTTAAGAAACGCCTATCATGCCGTCCCCCGTGCAGCTCTGGGTTTTTCTGACCACTGTCTGCTCCATCTTATTCCAACATACAGACAGAAACTAAAAACTTCCAAGTCTGTTGTAAGGACTGTGAAGAAATGGACTGAGGAATCAAAGCTGAAGTTACAAGCCTGCTTTGACTGCACAGATTGGAGTGTTTTTGAAGCTGCAGCCATTAACTTAAATGAACTCACTGACACTGTGACGTCATACATCTGTTTCTGCGAGGACATGTGTGTGCAGACCAAGACCTTCTGCACATACAACAACAATAAACCCTGGTTCATTCCTAAACTGAAGCAGCTACGTCAGACCAAGGAGGAGGCCTACAGGACTGGTGACTGGACTCTGTACAAGCGGGCCAGAAACATGCTGACGAAGGAGATCAGGCTTGCTAAGAGGAGCTACAGTGTGAAGTTACAAAAAAACTTCTCAGCCAACAACTCTGCTTCTGTCTGGAGAGGCCTGCAGAATATCACCAACTACAGGAGACCATCCCCCCACCCTGTGGAAAACCTCCAGCTGGCTAACGACCTAAACAGCTTTTACTGCAGGTTTGAAAAGAACCTACAGTTCTCACCTCCCACCCACACAAAAGGATTATCTGCAGCCCCAGGAACTCCATCCCTCCTCCACTCTGACCTCCCACCAGCACTAACGATCTGTGAAGAGGAGGTGCGCCGGGTCTTTCAGAGACAAAAGATCAAGAAGGCTGCAGGACCTGATGGTGTGTCTCCGTCCTGCCTGAGAGTCTGCTCCAACGAGTTGGCCCCCATCTTCACCCGGATCTTTAACAGATCACTGGAGCTGCGTGAAGTGCCTTCCTGCTTCAAACGCTCCATCATCATTCCAGTTCCCAAGAAACCCTCTGTTACAGGATTAAACGACTACAGACCTGTTGCCCTGACCTCTGTGGTCATGAAATCCTTGGAGAGATTGGTGCTGAACCACCTGAAGGTCATCACAGGCCCCCTGATGGACCCACTGCAGTTTGCCTACCGGTCAAACAGGTCAGTGGATGATGCAGTGAATATGGGACTACATTACATCCTGCAACACCTCGACTCCCCAGGGACGTACGCCAGGATCCTGTTTGTCGACTTCAGCTCAGCGTTCAACACCATCATCCCAGGCATTCTTCATCAGAAACTCCTCCAGCTCAAGGTGCCCCCCTCCACCTGCCAGTGGATCTCCAGCTTTCTGACTGACAGGTGGCAACAGGTGAAGCTAGGGAGATTTACATCCAGCTCCCGAAAAATTAGTACTGGCGCCCCCCAAGGATGTGTCCTTTCCCCACTGCTCTTCTCCCTCTACTCCAATGATTGCACCTCAGAGGACCCCTCGGTGAAGCTCCTGAAGTTTGCGGACGACACCACAGTCATCGGTTTGATCCGGGATGATGATGAGTCTGCATACAGGCGGGAGGTGGAGCAGCTGATCCTCTGGTGCAGCCAGAACCATCTTGAACTTAACCCAGCCAAAACGGTGGAGATGACTGTGGATTTCAGGCGACACCCCCTTTCATTCCCCCCACTCACCATCCTCAACAGCACAGTGTCCACTGTGGACTCCTTCAAGTTTCTGGGAACCACAATCTCCCGGAACCTGAAGTGGTCCTCCCATATAGACACTGTCCGGAAAAAGGCCCAGCAGAGGTTGTTTTTTCTGCGTCAGCTCAAGAAGTTTGATTTGCCTCAGGAGCTGCTGGTTGTCTTCTACACCGCCATCATCCAATCTGTCCTCTGCTTTTCCATCACTGTCTGGTTTGGATCTGCCACTAAACAGGACAAGACCAGACTGCAGCGGATCATTAAGTCTGCGGAGAGGATCATTGGTACTGACCTACCCTCCATTGAGAACTTATATCGGTCCATAACCAGGAAACGGGCGGGAAACATCTGTGCTGACCCATCACACCCCGGCCACAAACTGTTTGAACTTTTATCTTCTGGTCGTCGTTACAGATCACTGAAGGTCAAAACCACCCGTCACAGGAACAGTTTCTTTCCTCAAGCCATCACTCTGATGAACTCCTAACATTCACCTAGTCCTACCTGTTGCTGTACTCATGACTTTTCATCCATTATTACATTGCACATAACTCTCACACTGCTTTTTACTTCATTCACATTATATCACTGAATCTGAGTTCACATTGAAATACTGTGTGACTGTATATTTTTTCATATATTTCTGCAAAGTGTGGTTAGTCTGAGTAAATAACTGCATATATTCCTGTATATATTTGCATCCTTTTATAGAAACGTGGACAGACTGTAATTTACTGTACATACTCTGTTGTCATTGAATCCTTATTTAAATCCTCCACCTGAACAACGAGAGCAAGTTTTTAGCCAAAGTCAAATTCCTTGTATGTGTTGTGCATACTTGGCCAATAAAGCTGATTCTGATTCTGATTCTGATTCTGATTCTGATCGTGATCCATATGCCGCCTGCACATATACACTAGTGTCCCCGATCACAGCCATTTAAGGGTGCCCTAGTAGGAACCATCACACTGGTATCGTCACTGCCCCAAAAGGGGACCCGTTACATCTCATTAGTTGTTGATACACCCTCAACAGAGAGGCCCTGGAGGCCCCCCAGTCCCGTCCTGCCAGACATCTCAAAATATTATTTTTCTTACATTTTCCTTTACTTTTTTCAGTATGCTGCTTCCAAGTTAGTTTTTCATCAAATAACACACCTAAATACCCGAACTACCTTTACTTGCTCTAACTTTTGGCCATAAAGATTTAAAGAAATTTCTTTGTGACTTTTAGAGAAGCAAATTATTCCTGTCTTTGAGACCGATAATTTAAAAGCCCACCGGTTTGCCCATTGTTCAACCTGGTCTATTGCTGCCTGCATTTTCCTCTGAATGCACACAAGATTAAGTTCCCTTATCCATAAGGCCCCATCATCTGCACACAAGGCCTGCCCTATTCCTCTCTCAGTTCCCTCAAAAATATCATTAATCATGATGTTAAGCAAAACAGGGCTACACACGCTGCCTTGGGGGGTACCATTTTCAACTTGATTTATTTTGGAGTACTCTGTACCAACTCTTACCTCAATCGCTCTATCATACAGGAAATCTAATATCCAATTTTATAAATTACCTTCAATATCAAATTGATTTAATTTAATCAGCAACCCTTCCTTCCACAGCATGTCATACACTTTTCTACATCAAAGAAGACAGCTACCACATTTCCCTATTTACCTGGGCTTTCCTAATTTCCGGGCCAATTTGGTTCCAAGGTTGTCATAGCCAGGAGTGGTACTGGGGTTAAGCTCCCAGTGCTCATAAAATGCTCCTTACGGCGTGCGTCTCGAAAAGCCTCTGACAACTAAGTCCAACTCCTAGTCTGCCCGTGTGGTTTAGTCTCTTAAGCCCGGCGGAACTGCTTTTACTAATAGGAGAAGGGGCGAGGGTGGATCTCTGGCGCCTTAAAACCAGATGCTTCGGGTAGATGGTGGCTCGTCAACCTGGGAAGGTAGCCCATCTAGGGGAAGGTAAACCCTGATTTCAAACCTCCGCTGCCTTGCGGCACACCCAGTCACGGGAAAGGCTTCGGGAGTCAACCCTGAGGCCGGAGTCGGAGCCCCTAAGGCAGTTCTCTGTTGTGCTCAACATCGTTCTGGCAGCTCCTGCGATGGCGCTGGTGCCAAACTATAGCAGCCCTGCTGTTCCTTTGGATTCATCAGTGACGTGGAGAGGGGGGACATGCTGCATGGGTAACATCTTGTCCTCCGTATCTTCCTGCCCAGGCTTGAATCCTACCAACGCCCAACGCTGGAAGGTAGAACACCGGTGTGCATCGGCCTGTTCAGCCACAGGCGGTGCTGTTCCAGCAGAGTAGACATTTAGGATTCTCTTCCATGGTCATCATAGACCGACGGAGGCCGACGTTCCTAATTTCCGATTCTAGGTGCAAAATGGAATCCATAGTATTTCTCCCTTTTCGGAACACACTTTGAAAAGGAGAAAGACATTTCCTCCCTTCCAAAATGTAATTCAGCCTTGCAGTCACCATTCTTTCCACTGTTTTCCCTAACTGTGAGGTAAGAGCTATTGGCTTACAATTATTGGGATCTGATGAATCTTTCTCTAGCCTTAAGACTAGTACTATAACTGATTGTTTCCATGCCCTTGGAATCTTCCCATTTTCCCAAATTTTATTAAGTAGCTTTAATATTGTTTGAAGTGCACTCTCCTCCATGTGCAACAACATCCTATAACACACACCATCCTTCCCTGGTGAAGACTGCTTCGATTTCAGAATAGCCCTTTTCAATTCCGATAGAATGAATGGCAAATCTGTCGTGTCCCTTGAAGTATTCTTCCTTATGTTTACATGTGGGTGTTTGGATAAAGTGCTTTGCCTGCTTTGTCTAATTGTGTTTGGTAGGTTTTCTGATCTATGAATCTTCACTAAAGTTTGTGCCTAAAGTTCTGCTTTGTCTATATTAGCAAAAGCTATTTCCCCATTGCTGTCTAACACTGGTATTTTTTACTCTTCTAATACCACTCATTTTCTTAATCATTCACCAAATATCTGATAGCTGTGTTTCTCATCCTGTAGTATTACAATCCTGTCTCCAAAATAAACGCTTAAAAGTTGCTACACCCCCTCCTCTACCAGTTTCCCTGTCATTCTTTATAGATGTGTGTCCTTGAATGACAAAATCCAACTGAGGTTTTAGCTGTGTTTCCTGTATACAGATTACTTGGGGTTTGTCTTGCATATCAGATATAAACTTGTTGAATTTTTGCCCATTTGATATTAAACTCCTGGCATTCCATTGCAAAAATCGTGATTACCATTATGACCCACTAGCCCATGATGCCTGTGAACTTAAAGATCCCCCACTTAACAAGTCCTCAACTGATTCCCTATGTAGCCCCTTCATGCCAAGATATTTTTTCTGCTGCTTTCACAATGATTTTGATTTTTTATGTTTTCTTGGAAGTCGGCACAGTGCAGTTTATCACATCTACCACAAATAAGACAAAATTATTTTTCTTCATAACCAGAGTATCTTCCTTAATTCTACTGCATGCGCTGCAAGCCTGCACACTTTCCCTGCTAAGAGTCCACTCCCACTATTTTAGCTGGAACCTTTTTCACAGCCTCTGCATACAACAGTCCCTGTAAGACTTTTACCTGCTGAATTTCTGCTGCTCTTTTGCTGGCTTCACAACCTCAATACACAGAGCTATGTTCACCACTGCAGTTACAGCACTTTAATTTGGCTCCTCTTTCACACTTTCCATATTCATGTTCACCAGAGCATCTGGCACATGGTTGTCTACCTTTGCATATCGCTGCTACATGACCAAACTTTTGACGTTTGAAACATCTGAGTGGAGGAGGAATGTAAAGTCTGACTTCATAGCTCATGTAGCCAATATACACCTTACTTGGCAGCCTTGTTTCATCAGATTTTAACATTACCAACAGACTATTACATTTTTCACCATTTCTATTAGTTTTCAATCTTTGTACCTCTGTCACTTTTGCTCCAGTTAATTTTTTCATTATTTCATCAGTTGAGACAGCCATTGAAATGCCCAATATCACTCCTCTCATTGCTTTATTTCCTTCCAATACTGAACACTGCACATTTTCCCCCTCCAGCTTATTGACTCTGATTGCTTTTACTTGTTGAACACTATCTTTACATGTAACTAGTAACGAACCACTACGAAGAATTCTTGCATTTAAAACCTCTCCAAGTAACTTATTAATTGCATTTGTGAGCTTAATTGGGTTCCACTCACAAAATGATGCCCCTTCCTGAGTAAGTTTTAATGGTTACTTTGCACTCCTGTTTATTCTGGGATTGTTCATTTTCTGATTCATCAGCATTTAATAACACTTTTGATTGATTTATTTTCTTTACGTTTACATTTGCTTCTTTTAAACTCACCAAATTCCAAACTTCCTCTCTCCTGCTTCCTACCTCCATTCCTCCTATTTCACTCACTGTTTTATCACCTTCTGCTGCCTGCTCTGCCATCTCCTGTCCATTCACAACCCGGTTGTGCCACTCTGATTCGAAGTTCCAGCCTCTCGTCGCCATCTTATATTGGTCTCGTTCACTCTGTATCACTAATTTCTTCTTCTTCTTTTAGATTTGATTGGTGGTTGGCAACCAGCTTACAGGTGCATTACCGCCACTGACTTGATTATTATCATCATTATTCAAGAAATTTCTGTGTGTCTGTCATGACCATAGGACTTGCTAAAAGATCATAGGATTTATCTATGATGTGCCTATGATGTCTATATGATGTCTATATGACATCACATAGACACCATAGTATAGAGTGATTCAAGAAAATCTGTGTGTGTGTCTGTGTGTGATCAAAGGCAGGCATCACTCATGATCATAGGACACCAAAGATCAAAGTCAGGCATCACACACAATCATAGGACTTGCTATATCATCAAAGCTCAAAGGCAGGCATCACTCACGCTCACTCATGATCATAGGACATCAAAGATCAAAGGCAGACATCACTGAACGAGTGCTGACGTGCTTGCTTACACCCTTGCTTACACCTGCTTTCTACAGGTATGCAGAAATACTTCCTTATACTTGGTTTCTACGGGCATGCACAGGTATGCACTAGTTATATGTACATTTGCTAAATTATGTGATTTGTACTAGCGCAAAAATACATTTTGATCTTTACCTCATCAAGGAGTAATTTATTGTGTTTTTAATTTTTTGTGCAAGTCACAAATTTACGAGTGCCTACTAAAACACGGAACGAACATATATGGAACATGTTCCGTACAGGATGCCTGCTGGTCCTGCCCACAGAGATGAGCTGCGTTCAGAATGTTCACTCGCTCACTACATAGTGCGCTACATTTCAGTTGACTCAGGAGCACACCTCTGTGGTCCGGAGGCTGGACATTAGCTAGGAGGACCTGAACATGTACGCGATGGAATGCGGATGGAACATTCTGTACCATTCGGTCCGTATTTTAGTAATCGCCAACGAGAAGTTGCAAATTTATGAGGAAAAAAACTGCAAATTTACTAGAAAAAAAGTTGCTAATTTATGAAAAAAATTGTTCGTTTAAAAGAAAAAAAAATCTGAAATTCTACTAGAAAGAAAAAAAAATGTTGATTGTGAACTTGTATTGTGGCTACCCCGCCCCCTCCCTCCAGTGGCGGAGGAAGCCTGTAGCATTTGTTTACTCTGAATTATGAATAGAAAGGGGTATCTTCAATTATAGCTGTTACATCTATCCATCCATTCATCTTCTTCCACTTAATCCTTTACGGGTTGTGGGGGGGGGTGGTGCTGGAGCCTATCCCAGCATTTTTGGGCGAGAGGCAGGGTACACCCTGGACAGGTCACCAGTCCATCACAGGGCCAACACAGAGAGACAGACAACCATTCATTCTCACAGTCATACCTAAGGACAATTTAGAATCGCCAGTTGATGCCAATTAACCTAACTTGCCTGTTTTTGGCATGTGGGAGGAAACCGGAGAAATCACAGAGTAAACCCACGCAGACACAGGGAGGGCATGCAAACTCCACACAGATCACTGTTGGTCGGGGGCTGGGATCGAACCCAGGATCCTCTGGCCAAGGGTGATTTGCTGTGCTGTCGATAATATTCAGTGTCTGATTAAATATTTGGACAGACATGCAGCAAAAATTCTAAATCGTATTATCCGTCAGGACGCAGTCTTGAGTTCACGTGATATTTGCCTACAGGTGTGTGTTTAATCATCTGTAAGTATTACTCACTTTTCCATCACTTTTTCGTCTTATTTTCTGGCATCTTCCATGTGATCCGGATCCTATGGTGTTTAACACCTCGTAGTCTTCGACACGGGACGGCATCTTGTTTTTAACTAACTTAATGTATAAAGTCACCAACCTTGACGTCAAAATACACCGTGTTGCACTGAAACATAAACCAAAGGAAACCAGACGGGTCTCTAAATTCACTCGTGCAGCAGTTCGGGTTTTTTTTTCCTGTCGAATTATCAGTGTTTGCCTCAGTCGTGTGCTGCAGTTGAAACAACAGGAAGTGTTGACTCTCTTCTTCTTTTAGATTGACAGTTGGCAACCAGCTTACAAGTGCATTACCACCACTAACTTGATTATCATCAATCTATATCTTTGTATAAGGAGTTATAAGGAGTTCTGAAAAACTCCTTATGTGTGAAAAAATTATCCGTCCTTTGGCTCTCGGTTTAAATTGGTGCCGAAATCCTCGATCGCCTGTTCTCTTATGCTGTGTTCAAATGAGTTGTTCAGGAGCTCAAAATGCAGGAGAGTAATGACAAAATGACTTCTTTTGTTAGATTTGATTGGCAGTTGTCAAGCAGCTTACAGGTGCATTCTTCTTCTTCTTTTAGATTTGCTTGGCTGTTGGCAACCAGCTTACAGCTGCATTACCGCCACATACTTTATATCACTCTTCTTCTCGGGTACATTACCGCTACATACTTCACTCTATATCTTCTTCATAGCTTTGTGACATTTTCCTCTTAGCTTTGTGAGGTTTTCCTCATAGCTTTGTGAGGTTTTCCTCATAGCTTTGTGATGCTTTCCTCATAGCTTTATGACATATTCCTCTTAGCTTTGTGACGTTTTCTTCATAGCGTTGTGATGTTTACCTCATAGCTTTGTGACATTTTCCTCATAGCTTTGTGACATTATTCTTCTTCTTTAATCTCGTATCTGCATCTAATCTCATTATTATTCTTTTAGCTGTAGTCCATATCTACGACTCATCTCATTATTCTTCATTCCTCTTTTAGACTTGATTGGCGGTTGATCTACCAGCCCATGATGTCTGTGAACTTAAAGATCCCCCACTTAACAAGTCCTCAACTGATTCCCAGCATGGTCCCTTAATGCCAAGATATTTTTCTGCTGCTTTCACAATGATTTGACACAACCCTTTATACTGCGGACTTCTCACACAACTCAACGCACTGCCATCTACAGAAGTTCTCTGACAACTCTGTGATCATCGGCCTCATCTCCAACGGAGATGAAGCTGAGTACAGAGGACTTATCCAGGACTTTGTGGACTGGTGCCATCGGAACTGCCTCCAGATCAATGCGAGGAAAACTAAGGAGCTCGTGGTGGACTGCCGCAGGCAAGGACAACCCCTCACAGCACCAGTAAACATACAGGGAACAGACATTGAGATGGTGACATCCTACAAGTACCTTGGTGTTCATCTGAACAATAAACTAGACTGGTCACACAATGCCGACGCACTCTACATGAAGGGACAGCACAGGCTGTTCCTACTGAGGAGGCTCAGGTCTTTTGGTGTACAAGGGGTGCTGCTGAAGACATTCTACGACATGGTGGTGGCATCAGCCATCACTTTTGGAGTGGTCTGCTGGGGCAACGGCATTACAGCAGCCGACAGGAAGAGACTAAACAAACTGATCAAGAAAGCTAGCTCTGTCCTGGGGTCAACGCCTTGACCCAGTGGAGGAGATAGGAGGGAGAAGGATGGTGGCTAAACTGTCATCTCTGCTGGAGTCCGAGTCCCACCCTATGCAGGACATATTGAACGCACTGAGGAGCTCATTTAGCAGAAGACTACATCATCCTAGGTGCGCAACCGAGAGGTTTCGCAGGTCCTTCCTACCTACGGCTGTCAGACTGTATAACCTAAGCAGGGCTGCTCTGAGTCCCACCCTGAGTCCCACCCTATGCAGGACATATTGAACGCACTGAGGAGCTCATTTAGCAGTAGACTACATCATCCTAGGTGCGCAACCAAGAGGTTTCGCAGGTCCTTCCTACCTACAGCTGTCAGACTGTATAACCTAAGCAAGGCTGCTCGCAGAGATAGCAAAAAAAACGTGATGACCTAATAGTATTGAATGCAAAAGACGCAACAGACTTAAACAAATAGTCCCCTCCAGTATACAACTAGGACAATATCAGTTGCTACGGAGGGTGACAATATGTATGGGTACATGTTCATACTATGTAGGATAACTAAGACGGTTATGCTGTTTATTCCATCTTGCTACAGTGCTCCGCACTTTGTATATATATTTATATATTTATGTGTACGTATGTATATCCACTGCTCTTTATATTTTTTGTGTCTTCTTAATTATTGCTCTGAGCGTTGCTATCCCTGTGCTGTTGCAATCCTGGAATTTCCCCATTGTGGGACTAATAAAAGCTTATCTTATTTTGATTTTTCCTGTTTTCTTGGAAGTCTGTTATGACATCTACCACAAATAAGATTATTTTCCTTCAAAACCAAAGAATCTTCCTTAATTCTACTGCATGCTCTGCATACCTACAGATTATCCCTGTTAGAGTCCACTCCCATTTTTTTTTTTTTTAGCTGGCACCTTTGTTGCAGCTTCTGCATATGATAACCCCTGGAAGACATTTTATCTGCTGAATTTCTGCTGCTCTTTTGCTGGCTTCACAACCTTGATTTGCAGAACTACAGTGGGGCAAAAAAGTATTTAGTCAGCCACCAATTGTGCAAGTTCTCCCACTTAAAAGATGAGAGAGGTCTCCAATTTTCATCATAGGTATACCTCAACTATGAGAGACAAAATGAGAAAAAAAAATCCAGAAAATCACACTGAAGGATTTTTAATGAATTAATTGGTAAATTCCTCAGTAAAATAAGTATTTGGTCACCTACAAACAAGCAAGATTTCTGGCCCTCACAGACCTGTAACTTCTTCTTTAAGAGGCTCCTCTGTCCTCCACTTGTTACCTGTATTAATGGCACCTGTTTGAACTCGGTATCAGTATAAAAGACACCTGTCCACAACCTCAAACAGTCAGACTCCAAACTCCACTATGGCCAAGACCAAAGAGCTGTCAAAGGACACCAGAAACAAAATTGTAGACCTGCACCAGGCTGGGAAGACTGAATCTGCAATAGGTAAGCAGCTTGGTGTGAAGAAATCAACTGTGGGAGCAATTATTAGAAAATGGAAGACATACAAGACCACTGATAATCTCCCTCGATCTGGGGCTCCACGCAAGATCTCACCCCGTGGGGTCAAAATTATCACAAGAACGGTGAGCAAAAATCCCAGAACCACATGGGGGGAACTAGTGAATGGCCTGCAGAGAGCTGGGACCAAAGTAACAAAGGCTACATCAGAAACACATTACGCCACCAGGGACTCAAATCCTGCAGTGCCAGACGTGTCCCCCTGCTTAAGCCAGTACATGTCCAGGCCCATCTGAAGTTTGCTAGAGAGCATTTGGATGATCCAGAAGAGGATTGGGAGAATGTCATATGGTCGGATGAAACCAAAATAGAACTTTTTGGTAAAAACTCAACTTGTCGTGTTTGGAGGAGAAAGAACACCATACCTACTGTGAAGCATGGGGGTGGAAACATCATACTTTGGGTTTTTTTTTCTGCAAAGGGACCAGGACGGCTGATCCTTGTAAAGGAAAGAATGAATGGGGCCATGTATCGTGAGATTTTGAGTGAAAACCTCCTTCCATCAGCAAGGGCATTGAAGATGAAACGTGGCCGGGTCTTTCAGCATGACAATGATCCCAAACACACCACCCGGGCAACGAAGGAGTGGCTTCGTAAGAAGCATTTCAAGGTCCTGGAGTGGCCTAGCCAGTCTCCAGATCTCAACCCCATAGAAAATCTTTGGAGGGAGTTGAAAGTCTGTGTTGCCCAGCGACAGCCCCAAAACATCACTGCTCTAGAGGAGATCTGCATGGAGGAATGGGCCAAACTACCAGCAACAGTGTGTGAAAACCTTGTGAAAACTTACAGAAAACGTTTGACTTCTGTCATTGCCAACAAAGGGTATATAACAAAGTGTTGAGATGAACTTTTGTTATTGACCAAATACTTATTTTACCGAGGAATTTACCAATTAATTCATTAAAAATCCTTCACTGTGATTTTCTGGATTTTTTTTTTTCTTATTTTGTCTCTCATAGTTGAGGTATACCTATGATGAAAATTGGAGACCTCTCTCATCTTTTAAGTGGGAGAACTTGCACAATTGGTGGCTGACTAAATACTTTTTTACCCCACTGTATGTTCACCACCGCAGTTACAGCACTTTAATTTGGCTCCTCTTTCACACTTTCCATATTCATGTTCATCGGAGCATCTGGCACATGGCTGTCTACCTTTGCATATCGCTGCTACATGACCAAACTTTTGACATTTGAAACAGCTGAGTGGAGGAGGAACGTAAAGTCTGACTTCATAGCTCATGTAGCCAATATACACCTTACTTGACAGTATATCACTCCTCTCATTGCCTTATTTCCTTGCAATACTGAACACTGCACATTTTCCCCCTCCATCTTATTGACTCTGATTGCTTTTCCTTGTTGAACACTATCTTTACATGTAACTAGTAACGAACCTCTTCTTCTTCTTCTTCTCTCGGTTACTGGCGGATAGCAAACAACTGAAAGGTGCATACCTCCACCTACTGTACAAGAGTGTGTAGCATTATGTCATTTGAGCCCGACCCCTAAATTCTATGACTTTATCCTGCGTTATTTAAAAAAAGAGAAAAGAGCCCTTCTCGTGATTCTTAGTGCCTCTTCATCTGTTCCCAGAATCCCAGTTAAATTCCATTCCATACCAGCCTTTGGAACCTCATTTTTCATTCTCTCTCTTTCATTTCCATACTTGTGACAGTATAATAAGATGTGCTTGACATTTTCTTTTACTCCACATTCTCTACATTTGTCACTTTCGTTTTTCCCCATGATGAATAAAGTGCAGTTTAAACCTGTATGATCCAGTATGAGTCTTGCCATAATGGTGTCTTCCCTCCTGTTTGTTGTTTTATAATTCTTTATTGCAATAGATTTTTGTATTTTGTAATACGATCTTCCTTTATGATTTTCATCCCATCTTTTTGCCATAGCTCAGTTCCTTTTTTCTTAATTACTGCTTTCCCTTCACATTCACCCTTCACCTTCACCGGAGTGGTGATCACTTGGTAGAGCATCTGCCCCACACCCAGGAGGTCTGGGTTCAAATCCCGGCCAGGTCATGCTGAAGACCAAATAAAAGCAGAACTTCCTGCCATCCAGCTTGGTGCTCAGCAATAATGGAACGTAGGAGGGAAATTTGTGGCAGTGCCACAAATTTCCTTTGCATGGCAACAACCCCTCTGATTCTAGATGTGATTAACATTGCAGATAAGAGAAATATAAATTTGTTCTACAGTACATGATTGGCTGTATGGATTGAATGACAATAAAGCTGGGTTTACCTTTTCCAAGAGATAATGGTATAGTTACTTCTTTCCCAAGTGCACCCTTTGCTAATTTGTCTGCACAATCACTCCCTTTCAACCCCTCATGTGCAGGAACCCAACAAAACTGAACTTCTCCACCACCCCTGTGTCACCCTAAATAAACTGTGATGTAGCTCAATCACCAAGTCTTCTCTTGTAGATTTTAGTGTCTGTATGGTTTTTAAAGCTGCAAGTGAATCTGTGCACACCACCACCCAGTCAAGTCTGACCTCCTCCACCCACTGCAAAGCAATAATTATTGCCACCATCTCTCCTGTAAACATGGATGTATTTTTGGAGAGTCTTTTTGAGATGGTCACTTGAAACTCTGGAATATATGCTCCAACTCCAACAGAGCCCTCTTTGTTCTTTGAGCCATCAGTATATATTTGTAAGTAGTTATAGTAATTATTCCTGAGGTAAATGCTTGTTTTAACACCAACTTCACTCATATACCAATCTTTTTTCCTCATTAGCAGACTAATGTCTACTTCTTTTCCCGGAAACAGCCAAGGGGGAACATTACTCACTGGAGTGGTGTTAGCTATATCAATAGTGTGTAGTCCATACATTCTGGCTTTTCTTTCAATTGTCCACCCAAACCCATGTCCCTGGAAGATAGAATATTCCCAGCAGTCTTGTAGTATTGTTTTTGAAATATTCGCTTCCTCACTTCCTTTCAGCTTGACCCAGTATGATAATGCGAGTTTATCTCTTCTCAACTCCAATGGCATTTCTCCTGCTTCTATTAAAACTGCATTGTTTGGTGTTGGTTTGATGGCTCCAATGCACAGGCGAAGTGTTCTATGCTGCATTCTGTCTATTTTTTCGTCTTTGCTACTGCTCCATAAATCATGCATCCATAGTCTTTTTTCAATCTCATTAGTGCTCTGTAAATGTCAATTAATGCCTGTTTATCTGCACCCCATTCGTGTCCAGCTACAGCTTTTATGAGATTAATGACTTTTTTGCACTTTGTCTCTAGATTTTCAACATGAATTCTCCATGTGTATGCATGGAGAGTTTTATTATATAGGAGGAAGTTGGAAGAGAAACTCAGGCAAAACAACACTAAAGATGTGTGGGAGGGAATGAAACAAATAACTGGGTATAAGGGGAGAGTCGGACAGCCATCTGGGAGCCAGGAGAGAGCTGAGGAACTGAATCTGTTTTTTAATAGGTTCAACTCACAGTCTGTCACCCGAGCAACACAACCAGACCCCCACGCACCCCTCCCCACCCATGCTTCCATGCAGAACCTCTCTCCATCTCCCCCCTCCTCCTCCTCAGGGGGCACCAGGACCCTCCCTCACTTCACAGTGACTACAGATCAGGTGGAGAAACAGCTGTAGAGACTGTCAGCGGAAGGCTTTGGGCCCTGATGATGACATCTCCTCTAGGACCCTGGGGACCTGTGCCAACCAACTAGCTCCGGTACTGAAACACCTGTACAACCTGAGCCTGAGTCTGGAGAGAGTACCGGTGCTGTGGAAGACATCTTGCCTGGTTCCTGTCCCCAAGAAGTCATCTCCTGGTTCCTGTCCCTCCAGAAGTCATCTCCATCGGATCTGAATGACTACCGACCAGTTGCCCTCACATCTCATGTGATGAAGGTCCTGGAGAGACTGGTCTTAGCCCACCTGAGGCCGCAGGTGGAGACGTGGCTGGACCCTCTGCAGTTTGCATATCAGCCCCATTTAGGAGTTGAAGATACTGTCATCTACCTGCTGCATCTGCACCTGGATGGTGGAGGAGACACTGTGAGAATCACTTTTTTTGATTTCTCCAGTGCCTTTAACACCATCCAGCCGCTGCTGCTGGGCGAAAAGCTGCGGGTGATGGGGGTTGACAGCTCTGTGATCTCCTGGATTACCAACTACCTGACAGGCAGACCACAGTTTGTCAGGCTGGGCAATGTCTTGTCTGGAGTGGTGGCTAGTGATACGGGAGCGGCACAGGGGACTGTGCTCTCTCCTTTTCTTTTTACCTTATACACCACGGACTTTCAGTACAACACTGAGTCATGCCACCTGCAAAAATTCTCTGATGACTCAGCTGTTGTGGGGTGTATAAGAGGAGGAGAGGAGGGGGAGTACAGGGCACTGGTAGACAGATTAGTGGAGTGGACGGAGCAGAATCACCTGAGGTTGAATGTCAGCAAGACCAGGGAGATGGTGATTGACCTCAAGAAGAGGAAGGCTCCTTTTCAGCCACTGCAGATTAGGGGGGAGGATGTAGGAGTGGTTGAGGACTACAAATATCTGGGTGTCAGGATCAGCAGCGGGTTGGACTGGAGATCCAACGCCAATGCTGCGCACAAGAAGGGGATGAGCAGACTCTACTTCCTGAGAAAGCTGAGATCCTTCAACATGAGCAGCAAGATGCTGGAGCTTTTCTACCAGACTGTTGTCGCCAGCGCCATCTTCTTTGCTGCGGTCTGTTGGGGTAGCAGTATCAGGGCCAGAGATACCAACAGACTTGACAAGATTATCAAGAGGGCTGGCTCTGTAATTGGTCTCAGACCGGAGACCTTTGAGACAGTGGTGGAGAGGAGAACACTAAATAAACTGCGATCCATCATGGACAATCCTGATCACCCCCTCCACCACACACTAGATAGACAGCGAAGCACTTTCTCCAGTAGACTACTACAGCTTCGTTGTCGAACAGCCAGGTACAGGAAATCTTTCCTGCCATATGCAATTTCACTGTACAATAACTCACTATGGTGTTGTATTCTGGTCATAGCTATGCTGCCACACTGCACCTTACAGACTAACTGGTACATCACTTTTCACTCTGCTCCTGATAGTCCTTTGTGCAATGGGATGATTCATGTGTTTATACGGGTCATCATTGTTATATCTTTCACCCGTTACGTTACTCGATATAACAAATAATAACTCGGACCATATGACGTATCGTTAACGGTTTATTGGCGAGCAGCCGCTCATAGCACACAGCCAACGACAACACACTCAACATACACATACACTACATTTCCCACAATGCTTTGCACAAGGCACTACGACGGGTGCCGTAGTAAGCCAAAATACATAACATCTCCTCCCCTCTTACAATGAATGTCCTATAGGAGATATCAAGTGTCTGCTGCAGTTCTTGTGTCTTTGTTTGTCTCTTTTTTTTCCCTTTAATTATTATGCTACCTTAGGAGTGAGGGTAGACTACCTCATCCCATAACTGTACCCCTGGGGATTATTCTGCCCCATAAATGTGGGTCAGTTGCTATCTAGTCTAATAACTCAGACGGACAGGAGGTCATCGCTCCCTGGTAGGGTATCGGCGCTCTACAGGAACATGAGTCTGAGTTCTTTCTAATGTGGAGGTTGCTTCTGGTGCTGATGCAGAAGAAGATGTCACATCTCCAGCTGGAACTCCGGTCTCTGAAGTGGTTGAGTTCTGTACTGGTGTAGGTGGATCGTTAGGATATCCAAGAGACGGTTCTGCAGGCGCTGATGGTGTCTGCAGGAGTTGATCCACGTGCCTTTTCCAAACACTGTCAGTAGTTTGAACTGTATATGAGACTGGTCCAGTTGGTGCGATAACAGTTGCAGGAACCCACTTAGGTTCACCTCTGTAGTTCCTGGCCAGCACAGATTCTCCTGACGTGAACACTCTGTCCTTTGCCCGATGTCCTCTGTGCATAATTTGTTTCTCTTGTTGCTTTTGCACAGTGTCCTTTAATCCTGAGGGTTTCAAAAGGTCAAAGGTAGTGCGCAGATCTCTCTTGAACATCAGACTAGCAGGGGTTGTCTTTGTGATTGCATGTGGAGTGTTGCGGTAGTTTAGCAGGAACTTGTGCAGCCTCTGATGCAGTGTTCCTTGACCTTGTGATGCTTTCAATGCATGTTTCATTGTCTGCACAAACCTTTCTGCAAAGCCGTTCGTCGCAGGATGGTATGGAGCTGATTTAATGTGCTGCACTCCATTAGCTTGTAGAAAAGCATCCATTTCTTGTGAAACCAACTGAGGTCCATTGTCAGAAACTAGTTGTGTAGGAGACCCAAAATGACTAAACATTTCTCCTAATGCCTCTGTGGTCTTCTCTGTGGTGGTTGACCTCATAATAGCCACTTCAGGCCATTTACTGTGTGCATCCACAGCCACGAGAAACATTCTGTCCTCAAACGGACCTGCAAAGTCAATGTGCACACGATGCCATGGCTCCTGTGGGAACTCCCAGGGATGGAGAGGAGCCAATGGTGGGTTGTTCCATACCTTGTGACAAGATGAACAGCTTTTGGCTAATTCTTCAATCTGCTTGTCAATGTTTGGCCACCAAAAATAGCTTCTCGCTATTTCTTTCATTCTCACGATTCCACTATGTCCTGCGTGAAGTTGCTGTAACACTTTTGTTCGACATGACAGGGGAATAATCACTCTCCTCCCCCACAGCAAACAACCCGACTGAACAGACAATTCTGTCCACTTCCCAAGGAAGGGCTTCAAGGTTGCGTCATCACCCGCAGGTTGTCCTTTAATGATCAAGTCCATGACTGCAGACAACACAGGGTCATTTCTAGTCCACTTTTTCACCTGCACAGCTGAAACAGGTGTGTTTTCTACCTCTGTGAAGTAGAAGATGTCCACAGTGCTTGACTCTGGCTTCATGACAGGAAGTGGTAATCTGGATAACCCATCTGCATTACCATGACAGTCTGACTTTCGATACTTGATGTCATAGGAGTGTCCTGACAACAGCAACGCCCACCTCTGCAGTCGGGACGCTGCAAGAGATGGTATTCCTGTGTATGGTCCAAGGATGGTTGTGAGAGGTCGGTGGTCAGTAAAAAGTGTAAATTTCCTTCCGTACAAGTACTGGTGGAATTTTCTGACACCAAACACAATGCTCAGAGCCTCTCTTTCTAGTTGAGCATAGTTAGCTTCTGCCTTGTTTAATGTCCTTGACGCAAAAGCGATTGGCTTTTCCTCACCGTCTAGCATTACGTGGGAAATCACCGCCCCTACGCCATAAGGAGAGGCGTCGCAGGCAAGCTGGATCGGAAGTGATGGGTTGAAGTGGGTCAGAACCTCTGATGCAGTCAGCGCATCCTTTGCCTTCTGAAAAGCCTCCTGACAGCTTGCTGTCCACTTCCATGCTTCCTCTTTGCGCAGCAGGTTATGCAGTGGTTTTAATAGTGATGCCAAGTTTGGTATGAAACGTCCATAATAGTTCAGCAGTCCTAAGAAAGACTTCAGCTGACTGACATTTTGGGGTGGAGGTGCATCCACAATGGCTGTGATTTTCGATGGTGCAGTGTGTAGTCCCTTAGCATCGATCACATGACCTAAGTATTCCACGGATGACTGGAAAAACTCGCATTTATCCTTGCGGATTCTCAATCCATATTCCTCCAGTCTCGTGAGAGTTGCATCCAAGTTGCGCAGATGCTCTTCATCATCTGCTCCTGTACACAAGATATCATCCAGGTAGCACTGCACTCCTGGTAATCCACTCAGGATTTGATCCATAGCTCGCTGAAAAAGTGCTGGAGCAGATGTGATGCCAAAAGGCAGTCGCCTGTATCTGAAGAGTCCTTTATGGGTGTTGATAGTCAGCATTTCACGTGACTGCTCGTCTACATGCATTTGTAAGTAAGCCTGGTTGAGATCTATTTTGCTGAACTTTTGTCCCCCACTCAGCCCCGCAAATAAGTCATCAATCAGTGGAAGGGGATACTGCTCTGCTGTTAGTACAGGGTTTACTGTTACCTTAAAGTCTCCACATGTTCGGATTCCTCCGTCCTTTTTGGGTACTGGAACTATGGGTGTGGCCCACTCACTGGTTGTCACAGGCTCCAGCACTCCATTCTTTACCAGAGCATCCAAGTCAGCCTCCACCTTTGGTCTGATGGCGTACGGCACTGGCCTGGCTTTCATGAACACTGGTTTACTGTCAGGTTTGACATGCAGCTTCACTATAATTTTTTTCATACTGCCTAGTTCATCACGAAAAACCTTTTTGTGCTTTTCCAGTATGGCCTGCAGCTGAGTGGAACTGTGTGACAGCTTCCTTACTTCTTGCCAGTCAAGTTGGATTTTCTTTAGCCACACACGCCCCATTATAGCTGGACAGTTGTTCTTGGTAACATAAACTGGAAGCTCAGCAGTTTGGCCATTGTACTGAACAGTTACCTCTGTCATCCCTTTCATGGGCACTCGGTGTCCAGTATACGCCCTGAAGACGGTGTCTGAAGGCCGGAGTGGACGATGTTTCAGAAACTTCTTGTAAATGCCATGCGACACAAGTGATGCCTTTGATCCGGTGTCTATCTGCATTTTAATAAAATGTCCCTCCACTTTTGGTTTAGTCCAAAAGCCTTCTGAGCCTTCATTCACATTCATAATCCGGACAGTATTTATTGCAGTTGACACCTCTTCCTCTGATGAGTCGCTCACTCTGTCCTCACCATGTTTAACTGTGTGAACATTTCTTTTCTTTTTGTATTTTACCATGTCACTTTTATTCCTTGTCTTTGGGCCTTTGTCTTTGTTCCTTTTGCTTCTACATGCCCGCTGCACGTGGCCTTTTTTCCCCACAGTTGTTACAGTCCATCTCTTTGTACCAACAGTCATTAGGAAGGTGTCCCACCTTGCCACAGCGGAAACATGGCCCTGTTGCATTGGTTTTACCACTGTTGAGCTTATATACTCTGCCTGTAGCATGTAGTTGGTGTGCTTCTTTGGAAGCCATCTCCATCATCACACCAATGTTAATGGCTCTTTCAAGCGTCAAATCACTTTCTGTGAGTAACTTCTTCTGTGCCGCTTCATTTCGTAGTCCACACACAAGCCTGTCTCTTAATGTGTCATTTAAAACATCTTTAAATTCACAGTGTTCGGCTAACTTGCGTAGCGCTGCAACAAACATGTTAACAGACTCACCCTCTTCTTGGTTACGTCTGTGAAACCTGTATCTTTCTGCAATCACTAGAGGCTTGGGTGAGAAGTGGTGGGTCAGTGTGTCCACCAGCTCTTTATAGGTTTTAGAGCCTGGCTTTGCTGGCTGTAGGAGGTTACGTAGTAGGTTAAATGTCTTGGGACCCATCACACTCAGAAAAGTGGGCACTAACTTTTCATCCGTTATTCCATTGGCCACGACAAAATAGTCAAAGCGCTCTGTATAGGAGCTCCATTGCTCCACGCTCTCATCAAAGGGCCCGATAGAGCCAATGACTCCAGCCATTTTAACACTCCTGGTTGAATGTCGCTCTTTCCCTCGCGGCTCCTTTCTGTAACGTCGTTTCTTCCCTCCGGCGTTACTCACGGAGTTTTTTATTTTTTTTTTTGTCCTTAACGATTTCCACTGCTCCGCTCCTCCCCGCTTAGCAGACAGCCCGCAGCATCCACCTCAGCACAGTGGCGCGGTGTATCACCCTGTCAGCACGAAGTAGCGGCGGGAAAAACACGACAAAAAAACTCTCCTCCGTCGCGGACTGCAGCGTCGGTCCAGACGTCCTCGTCGCCACTTTTTGTTATATCTTTCACTCGTTAAGTTACTCGATATAACAAATAATAACTCGGACCATACCACGTATCGTTAACGGTTTATTGGCGAGCAGCCACTCATAGCACACAGCCAACGACAACACACTCAACATACACATACACTACATTTCCCACAATGCTTTGCACAAGACACTACGACGGGTGCCGTAGTAAGCCAAAATACATAACAATCATATATTAAGCTGTGATGTATATAGGTTCTATAGTCGTGTTAGTTTTTTACTTTCCATGGGTAATCCCTTTGTCTGTCATGTGTGTTTCTGTTGTTTGGCTGTCAACTGTCATGCTGCTGTTACACTGTAATTTCCCAGTTTGGGATCAATAAAGTACATCTATCTAGTCATGCGGTGGCCCTCGCATGACCCTTTGTTCTCTCCCATAGATTGAGCCCCCATCGTGCTGTTTGCTTTCTACATGTCTGTTCTTTTCTTCTTCTCTATCCCCTCACCCCCCAGCCAGTCGCAGCAGATGACTGCCCCTCCCTGAGCCTGGTTCTGCTGAAGGTTTCTTCCTGTTAAAAGGGAGTTTTTCCTCTCCACCATCGCCAAGTGCTTGCTCACAGGGGATCGCCTGATCTGAATCGTGAAAAACGATTTCACGATTCAGATATTAAGTGTCATGTTCGGCTGTGTAACTCTGCAGCGAACATAAAACAAAAAACAAAACAAAAAAAAACCCGGCAGCGAGCCCAACGTGCAGTTAGTAACATGTTTTATTGACAGAACACAAACATGCCACAGAGTCCAAACAACAGTCACTGTAACAAACAAGACGACCGGCTCCAGCTTTGTTGCTAAGGTCAAATGCTTCATGCGCTCCAGACAGGGTAGGAGCGGAGGGGAAAGGCATAAGGAAGGGAGGACTTATGGTGATGTTTGAGCGGGATGGCTCTGAGGAACAACATGCACAGTCCAGGGAAGGAAAGCCAACAGAAGCGAGCCAGAGAGTCCAGGGTTGACACTTGAAGCTGCCGTGTCCACTGATGACACTCAGCTCTATAAATACCAGAGCTTAAGTGATAGCGAGTGGACACAGCTGTGGCGACAGGTGCATGACTGATGAAGTGATGCGTGCACGTGTGTGTGTGTGTGTGTCAAGCCGAATGCCGGTGAATGCCTGGCAAAGGGGGAATGTGGCTGTGGGACTGGCCGAGAGCAAAGCTCACTCCGCCAGCTGGAGAAAACAAGGGACAATTAAACCCACAGCCGACAATCATGCTCAGGGTGATGACCCTGAACATGACAGTGCCCCCCTCCCCAAGGCGTCGATACCTGACATCCACCGTGCCATCAGGGAGAACACAACCTACCCCCCCCCCCCCAATCAAAATGCCCAAACAACTACCCAGGGCGGGAGATGGGCTAAAACAGGCTAGGAGGGATAGGTCAAATTAAATCACCCTTTATTGTCATTCAACTGTACAACCAATCATGTACAGAAGAACGAGATTGTGTTTTACCCATCTACTGTGTTAATCACACACACACCCCAAGTGTAGAATCAGAGGGCTGCTGCTATGCAAGGCGCTGCCACAAATTTCCCTCCTCCATTCCATTATTGCTGAGCACCAAGCTGGACTGCTGGAAGTTCCACTTTTATATGGTCTTCTGCATGACCGAGCCGGGATTTGAACCCCTGCCTCCCGGGTGTGGGGCGGATGCTCTACCAACCGAGCCACCGCTCCAGTGGTGGCTCATAAATAAACACCACAATAACACACAATACACAGCCCAACCCCAAGCCTAACTGACCCACCCCTCCCAAGAGTCTCTCAGTTCGGGGAGCTGGCCAGAGTCCAAGGCCCAGTGGGCGGCTGCAAGTTCAGGCGGCCGACCCCAGTCCCAAGGCCAGCAGGCGGCCTGCTGGACGATGTTAGGTGGCCTGCCCACACGATTAGGCCACCAGGGCCGGAGGGACAGATGAAGCGGTGGCCTACCCACTGGAAGACTGGAGGGTAGGTGGCCGGATTGGGGAAAGGAAGTCCCTGCGGTCACTGGCGGTGAAGGGGAGAGGATCTGACAGTGCTTGGCAGTGGGAGGAGGAACACCCACAGGGCCCTCAAAAGGAAAAGAAAGGCCCCGGTGTCCCCAAACTGTCCCATGGCACCCCCGGTGGTCCCGGCATGGGACTGGAGATTGGCCGCACCCTTGATGGTCACCGGTGGAAGTCCAGCTGCGCCCACGGTGGCCCCTGACTGGGCCGGCTCCACTGCACCCCACAAGGGACTCCAGCGGGAGTCTGGCTGCTTTCGCGGTGGCCCCTGACTGGGCTGGCTCTGCTGCACCCGCGATGGACTCCAGTGGGAGCCTAGCTACACCCACGATGGCCCCTGACCAGGCCGGCTCCGCTGCACCCACGGTGGACTCCAGTGGGAGTCTAGCTGCGCCCAAGGTGACCTCTGGCTGAAGCTCAGCTGTACCTGCGATGGCCGCCAGCTGGGCCGGCTCCGCTGCACCCTTGGTGGACTCCAGCGGGAGCCTAGCTGCATCCGTGGTGGCCTCCGGCTGCGACACACCCTCTCCAGCGACCCTAGAAAAGGATTCACACACGGGGTGTGTGTGTGTGTGTCAGGGTCGCTGGCAGCAGCGGAGCCCAGTGAGGCCGGCTCAGGTGCAGCGTGTGGCCGCGACTGGCCCTCCTCAAAAATGCTCTATGAGGGAAAAGAGAAAGACAAAAGAGAGCACTTGCCTTAGCTCGAGCTCCACCACCGTCCAGGACTTCGACGAGCTGGGTGATGTCCTCCTAGGTTCAGCCTCCAGGGGGTGCAGCTTAGGGGCTGACACTGCTGCAGCAGCCTCCGCAGCAGGCATGGCGGTGGTCGCAGTCTTAACCTCCTCCAGAGAAGGTTCCCACTTGGGTGGCTCTTCCCGCATGGACTCTGGAGGTGGCGTCTCACGGTGCGCTGGTCTCCGAAAGACTGAAGCCAGGGGACGCTCCGTTGTCGGCACAGGCTTCGGATCGGTCGCAGCGCCCTCTCTGTCCATGAGAGCTCTGCAGGGCCACGGGCTCCCCCTCCATCCGGTGACTGAGCTCCTGGGCTGAAGGATGCTCAGCGGCGGGAGGAAGAGAGAGAGGGCTGGTGAGGTTATTTCTGCTGCAACGGGTAATGAGGACCCAGTGGACTGCGAACACTGGGCCTCACACCCGGGAGACTGGCAAGAAAATTTATCAACCTGATGAGTGGAATGAGAAATTACTTGCCTGTTCCCCCCCAGGTGTGATGGTCTTCACTGCAGCTAGCACGGGCTCCTCCATCCACGTGTCCATGATGACCTTAGTCCCCTCAGGCAGAAACAGGGGAGACACAGAGGGAATAAAGTCTTTAGTTCCCACAGCTCGAGGAGGAAACCCAGGCGATCGCTCAGCCTGCATCTCTCCCGGGCAACAGACAAGGTTTACCATTTTCAAAGGGAAAAGGATGGAAAAACACTTGCCTGGCAACCCGGGTGTGGGAGTCCGCCGCAGACTTGTGTGGAGGAGGAGTGGCCCCATGGTCGAGCCGAGAGTGATGAGCCTCCAACTTCCGGGAAAGTTTCTTCTCCCCGTGGGGTGATTCCCGTGTTGGCGCGGCTTTCTCCTGTCCCTCGCTCTCCCATGTGTAGGAGAAAATGGAGGCCAAGATGGAGGTGGCCTCCGCGCAGCTCCACAAATACGGACGTTGCTCCATTAATCGTGCCACGCTGTCCCGGCTCACACGGACCACCTCAGGGGTGCTGGAGGTCTCGATCTGGGCCAGGAGACTCTCCAGGACGCACAAACCCCGCAGTTCCGCATCGTCCAGCCAGGGCATGATTCTCCAGGTAAGAAAAAAAAATGCACAAAAATGAAAAAACAAAAAACAAAACACGGTACACGCTGCTTGGGCTTCTTTGGTGGCAGCTTACTGTCATGTTCGGCTGCGTAACTCCGCAGCGAACATAGAAAATCGGCAGTGAGCCCAACCTGCAGTTAGTAACGTGTTTTATTGACAGAACACAAACATGCCACAGAGTCCAAACAACAGTCACTGTAACAAACATAAGACGACCGGCTCCAGCTTTGTTGCTAAGGTTAAATGCCTCATGCGCTCCAGACAGGGTAGGAGCGGAGGGGAAAGGCATAAGGAAGGGAGGACTTACGGTGATGTTGGAGTAGGATGGCTCTGAGGAACAACACACACAGCCCAGGGAAGGAAAGCCAACAGAAGCGAGCCAGCGAGTCCAGGGTTGACACTTGAAGCTGCTGCGTCCACTGATCGCACTCAGCTCTATAAATACCAGAGCTTAAGTGGGAGCGAGTGGAGCCAGCTGTGGCGACAGGTGCATGACTGATGAAGTGATGTGTGCACGTGAGTGTGTGTGTGTTTGTGTGTGTGAGTGTGTGTGCGTTTGCAAGTGCATGTATGTGTGTGTTTGGCAAGCCGAATGCCGGTGAATGCCTGGCAAAGGGGGAACGTGGCTGTGGGACTGGCCGAGAGCAAAGCTCACCCCGCCAGCTGGAGAAAACAAGGGACAATTAAACCCACAGCTGACAATCATGCTCAGGGTGACGACCCTGAACATGACATCAAGTTTCAACATGTGCATTCTCCACAGTTTAAGCTGTTAATAAAATATGTATCTGGTCGGCTTTGATATCTTTCAGCTCCAGGAATCTTCCTGCTGCTTCCACAATGGTTTTGATTCTGTCACTTATCTTCTTTAGCTGTGCTGCGACATTAATGGTGTGGCAGATAAACGCTATAAAGTTTGTAATCTTACCTATCAATGTGTCATCATCCATTTTGCATTTGTGAACACAAAAATTCCTTGCAGTGGCATGATCTTGGGCTTGTGTGGAATTTGTTGATTGCTGTTCTTCCCTTTGAACTGAACTGCTATGAGGAAAACCTGTTGTGTTTCTGACCATTCCTGCCTCTCTAACTGTCTTTAGAGTTTCCACATATGAGATTTTCTTACTTATTCTGATTTCCTGGGCTTGTCTAGTTTTCCTCTGCACAACACATCCTTCTTTTTCTTCTTCTTGTTTTAGATTTGATTGGCGGTTGGCAACCAGCTTACAGGTGCATTTCCGCCACATACTTCACTTTCTTTCTGTGTGTCTGTTTTTCCTCAAAGCTTTGTGATGTTTTCCTCATAGCTTTGTGACATTCTTCTGCTTCTTTAATCTCGTATCTGCATCTCATCTCATTATTCTTCTTCTTGCTGTAGTCCGTAACTTGATTGGCGGTTGATCCACAAGCCCATGATGTCTGTGAACTTAAAGATCCCCCACTTAACAAGTCCTCAACAGCTTTCCAATGTAGCCCCTTCATGCCAAGATATTTTTCTGCTGCTTTCACAATAATTCCATTTTTTTCTGTTTTCTTGGAAGTCTGCACAGTGCAGTTTATCACATCTACTACAAATAAGACAAAATTATTTTCTTTCATAACCAGAGTATCTTCCTTAATTCTACTGCATGCACTTCAAGCCTGCACACTTTCCCTGTTCAAGTCCACTCCCACTATTTTAGCTGGCACCTTTTTCACAGCTTCTGCATATGTTAATCACTGGAAAACTTTTACCTGCTTAATTTCTGCTGCTCTCTTGCTGGCTTCACAACCTCGATATGCAGAGCTATGTTCACCACAGCAGTTACAGCACTTTAATTTGGCTCCTCTTTCACACTTTCCATATTCATTTTCACCGGAGCATCTGGCACATGGTTTTCTAGATTTGCATATTGCTGCTACATGACCAAACTTTTGACATTTGAAACATCTGAGTGGAGGAGGAACGTAAAGTCTGACTTCATAGCTTATGTAGCCAATATACACCTTACTTGGCAGCCTTTTTTCATCAAATTTTAACATTAACCACAGACTATCACATTTTTCACCATTTCTATTAGTTTTCAATCTTTGTACCTCTGTCACTTTTGCTCCAGTTAAGTTTTCCATTATTTCATCAGTTGAGACAGCCGTTGAAATGCCCAATATCATTCCTCTCATTGCCTGATTTCCTTCCAATACTGAACACTGCACATTTTTCCCCTCCATCTTATTGACTTTGATTGCTTTTCCTTGTTGAACACTATCTTTACATGTAACTAGTAACGAACCACTACGAAGAATTCTTGCATTTAAAACTTCTCCAAGTAACTTATTAATTGCATTTGTGAGCTTAACTTTGTTCCACTCACAAAATGATGCCCCTTCCTGAGTAAGTTTAATTATTACTTTACACTCCATCTGTTTATTCCGGGATTGTTCATCTCTTTGTGTAGTGCATGTCACGATGCACCAACTGGCAAAAGTCCACCACAGACGTTGCGACAGATGTTCTTATTTGTCAGGATGTCCGCTCTCACCCTGTGTAACTTGGAGTGGTCCACCACAGACCTTTGATAGATACAGCACTTGATAACGCTCTTGATTTTCATTACATTTACATTTGCTTCTTTTAGAGTCCACCAAATTCCAAACTTTCTCTTTCCCGCTTCCTACCTCCATTCCTCCTAGTTTACTCTCTGTTTTATCACCTTCCGCTGCCTGCTCTGCCATCTTCTGTCCATTCACAACCTGGTTGTGCCACTCTGGTTCAGAGTTCCAGCCTCTCATCACCATCTTATGTCACTCCCGCTTCTTCTTCTTCTTCTTTTTAGATTTGATTGGCGGTTAGCAACCAGCCTACAGGTGCATTATTGCCACACACTTCACTCTATATCATCACTCTATCTGTTCAGGAGCTGTAGTCCTTCTATCATCATTGCTGTGTCCAATCGAACCTCAACTCTATCTTCAGACATCACTCTTCTTCGTCTCCTCGTACTTCACTCTATATCATATCATTACACATCATGGCAGTGGCCCCAGGAGAACAACTCCGTGACGAGTCTTCTTCTTCATATAAGGAGTTCTCATAAGGAGTTCTGAACCACTCCTTATCGAAACACCACTTTATATAAGGAGTTCTGAACAACTTATGTGTGAAAAAAAATCTGTCCTTGGACCATTTTGGCTAACGGGAGCTTTGACATCTTGCTTCCTTTATGACATCATCAAAGATCAAATGCAGGCATTATAGGACTCACTATGCCATCATCAAAAGGTCATAAGACTCACTATGACATCATCAAAGATCAAAGACAGTCATCACTCATGATCATAGGACTCGCTATGACATCATCAAAGATCATAGGACTCGCTATGACACCATCAGAGATCAAAGGTAGGCATCACTGAGTGAGTGCTGATGTGCTTGCTTACACCTTGCTTACACCTGCTTTCTACGGGCATGCAGATGTACTTGCTTATACTTGGTTTCTGTGGGCATTCACAGGTATGCACGGGCATGCACAGGTATGCACTAGTATCTATGAGCAAGCATTTCTGCATGCCCATAGAAAGTTACTGTTACCATGGCAACAGTAACCATGGTGAAACCCTGCCCGTAGAAACTAAGAATAAGCAAGTATTTCTGCATGCCTGTAGAAAGCAGGTGTAAGCAAGCATTTCTGCATGCCCGTAGAAAGTTACTGTTACTATGACAAGAGTAACCATGGTGATGCCTGCCTTTGATCTTTGACATGGTTAAGCAAGTATTTCTGCATGCTCATAGAAAGAAGCTGTGTTCGGAATGTTCACTCACTCACTCCCTCCCTACTCGCTATATAGTGAATTTAGATATAGTGGACTATATAGTAAACTCAATATAACAATAAAATTTTAACAGCTTTTGGACACTACTGGCTTGTTTTCATGGCACGGTTAATGACATCATCATGTGAGACAGTAAAACCTAACAGACTAACGGTGGTAAAAAAAAAAAAAAATGAATACCTGCATGTAATTTGTAGTAAATATATATTAAATCAAATAGTTTTTGCTGAACTAATACAGACGTGGACAAAATTGTTGGTACCCCTCTGTTAATGAAAGAAAAACCCACAATAGTCACAGAAATAACTTGAATCTGACAAAAGTGGTAATAAATACAAATTCTATGAAAATTAACCAATGACAATCAGACAATGCTTCTGAATTGTGGTTCAACAGGATTATTTTAAAAAAACAAACTCATGAAACAGGCCTGGACAAAAATGATGGAACACTGAACTATTTTGTTGCACAACCTTTTGAGGTAATCACTGCAATCAAACGATTTCTGTAACTGTCAGTGAGACTTCAGCACCTCTCAGCAGGTATTTTGGCCCACTCCTCATGAGCAAACTGCTCCAGTTGTCTCAGGTTTGAAGGGTGCCTTCTCCAGACGGCATGTTTCAGCTCCTTCCACAGATGTTCAATAGGATTTAGATCAGGGCTCATAGAAGGCCACTTTAGAATAGTCCAATGTTTCCCTCTTAGCCATTCTTGGGTGTTTTTAGCTGTGTGTTTTGGGTCATTATCCTATTGCAAGACACATGACCTGCGACTGAGACCAAGCTGTCTGACACTGGGCAGCACATTTCTCTCTAGAGTACCTTGATAGTCTTGAGATTTCATTGTACCCTGCACAGATTCAAGACACCCTGTGCCAGATGCAGCAAAGCAGCCCCAGAACATAACAGAACCTCCTCCATGTTTCACAGTAGGGACAGTGTTCTTTTCTTGGTATGCTTCATTTTTGTGTCTATGAACACAGAGCTGATGTGCCTTGCCAAAAAGTTGCAGTTTTGTCTCGTCTGTCCATAGGACATTCTCCCAGAAGCTTTGTGGCTTGTCAACTTTTCACATCGATGAGGTAAATGAGAAGTTAATTGCTGGTATTGTTAAAACACTGTCAAACTCAAAAACTAGTGATATCTACAATATGAGCACCTCCTTTCTCAAAATGCACAGCAAAATATTAATCAAACCACTGACTCATCTCATTAATCTCTCCATTAGGTCTAGTACATTTCCATCTGGCTGGAAAAAAGCTGTCGTCATACCAGTTCATAAATCAGGCAGTAAAGACGATATATGCAATTACCGCCCAATCTCTATCTTACCAGTCCTATCTAAGGTTCTTGAAAAAGTTGTAGCTACACAGCTGATAGACTACTTACAAGACAGTCAACTTCTTCATCCACATCAATTTGGTTTTAGACCAGGATACTCAACAGAAACAGCAAATTGTTGCCTTATTGAAAACGTCAAACAGTCCTTGGACAGGGGTAATGTGGTAGGAGCTGTTTTTCTAGATCTCAAAAAGGCTTTCGATACTGTAAACCACAGTTTGCTTTTATCCAAAATGGTATCTTTTAACTTCTCCCCAAATACATTAGAATGGTTTGCATCTTATCTCCAGAATAGAGAACAGTGTGTAAAAGTTCACCAGGATAAATCCTCATTTTTAAACAACCGCATGGGTATCCCACAAGGGTCCATTCTTGGTCCTTTACTTTTCAGCATTTTTATTAATGACTTGCCGTTACACTGCTCAGCTGCAACATGCCAACTTTATGCAGATGATGCAGTTATTTACACAGCTGCCAAGACTCCAGCACAGGCTGCAGATGTACTGTCTACAAGTATGGTTGATGTCCAAGAGTGGCTCCTCCAGAACCATCTATTGCTGAACCTTCAGAAAACAGTCTCAATGTGCTTTTCAATCAAAAAATGTAACCTGCAACATTTTAAAGTTAATATACATGATCATGACATCAGTTTAGCTACAGAATTCAAATACCTTGGCATTGTACTAGATCCTCAACTCAAATTTAATCTTCATATAAAGAAAATTTCAAAAACAGTAAAAAAAAATCTGAACTGCTTTAAATTAATTAGATATTACATACCTTACGAAGCAGCTGCACTGTATATGCATTCTATGGTTTTTTCTCATATATCATACTGTTTGACAGTCTGGGCTCAAGCAGCCCCTTCCACAATAAGACATATAGGTTCATTATATAATCAAACCCTAAAAATCTTGGACAAAAAGCCCATTAGGTGGCATCACTGTAATGTTTTAAAAAAATACAACCTATTGAGTTTTGAGAGCTTCATTGACCTCTGTCTTCTGAAATTAACGTTCATATGTTTCCATAAATCAGCACCCGAGCCACTTGCTGGTTTCGTCCAAAGACAGGACAGCAGCAGAGCCACCAGGAGTTCTGTTAACAATAACTGTAAAATATTCCACCGCAGAACCACATTTGGACAAACAGCTTTCTCTATAAAGGGCAGTCACATCTGGAACACAATGCCAAATGAAATTAAAATAATAACGGACTTTAAAACATTCACTAAAAATGTTAAAAACTGGCTGAAAAATAAACAAGAATGTACTCATGTATGAATTATTTGTCTGCAAAGTGAGAGTGAATGAAGGGAAGGAATAAATGTGTTTGTTTATAGTGAGTGACGGAGGGAGGAAGGCCTGAAATAGGCAAATGTGAGTTATGTTATATGTGTTAAATGTGAGTCAGGCTATTATATTTGTGTATTTATAATATTTATGTTAAAGGTGAGTCAGGCTGTTATATTTGTGTATTTATAATATTTATAATATTTATAATTGTGTATTTATAATTTTTCTGCATTGATGTATGTGGTTATTGTGTATATTTTTATCTTGATTCTTTTTTCTAAAGCCCATCCAGGGACAAGAGTTGCAAATTAGCTAATAGCTATACACTCTATGTGCAACACATCAGATTGATTGTCTTTGATTAATTGTCTATGTTTATTGCACTGTCCCTGTCAAATAAACTAATCTACTACTACTACTACAACATGCAGTTTGGAAAATTCCAGTCTGGCTTTTTTATGATTTGTTTTCAACAGTGGTGTCCTCCTTGGTCGTCTCCCATGAAGTCCACTTTGGGTCAAACAACGGATGGTGTGATCTGACACTGATGTACCTTGACCTTGGAGTTCACCATGAATGTGTTTAGAGGTTGTTCTGGGCTCTTTTGTTACCATTTGTATTATGAGATGAGATGAGATTCAACTTTATTGTCATTACACATGTATGAATACAAGGTAACGAAACGTGACTTGGCATTTGGGCACGCTCTGCAGAGCGCATCCAAGGCCGGGGCAGCCGCTAGGCGCCAGTCATAAAGAAGAAAGGAAAAAAAAAGAAAAAGAGTGGATATCACACAGTAGGCGAGAGAAAAAAACATGTTTTATCAAATTGACGCTTAAGTAAGTAAGCGAAATTTTGATTGCAGGCAAAAAAAACCTCAATGCTTATTGAGCAGACATTTAGTAGACAAATCACACAGCAGGGAGAGAGCAGTGTATGTATATCAGTATGATGATATCAGTGTGTGTGCAGTGTTGAGTGTATCAGTTACTGGAGCACAACAAATAGTCTCCTAGGCAACGATAGATGTTATAGTTCATGAACGCTGTCCCTGAAGAGTTCTGTTTATTGCACAGCAGCGGTGTTTGGGTTAGCGAGCCAGCTGACACATCCGCTTATCTCAACTCTGGAGGAGTGAGTTATCCAGGGGCGCTGATCAAGGCCGAATCTGCTCAGACAGAGTATAGGAGTATAGGATTTCCCTATTGTCATATTCTGAGCTTACAATTCAAATCCATCTCCTCCTGCGGCCACGTCCAGGGAGGTTGGCTACAGTCCTGTGGATCTTAAATTTCTGAATAATATGTGCAACTGTAGTCACAGGAACATCAAGCTGCTTGGAGATGGTCTTATAGCCTTTACATTTAACATGCTTGTCTATAAGTTTCTTTGTAATCTCCTGAGACAACTCTCTCCTTTGCTTCCTCTTGTCCATGTTTAGTATGGTACACACCATGTCAACAAACAGCACAGTGGCTACTTGTCACCCTTTAAATAAGCCAACTGACTGATTACAAGCTTGTAGACACCTGTGATGTTATTTAGAGGACACATCTTGGTTGCACATGTCCCTATGGTCACATTATTTTCAATCTTTTCTAGGGGTACCATCATTTTTGTCCAGGCCTGTTTCATGAGTTTGTTTTTTAAAATAATTCTGTTCAACCACAATTCAAAAGCATTGTCTGATTTTTATTGGTTGATTTTCATAGACCCCCTCATGGATCGTCACCTTATCGTGGTGGGGGGGTTTGCGTGCCCCAGTGATCCCAGGAGCTATGTTGTCCGGGGCAATTTGCCTCTGATAGGGTCTCCCAAGACAAACTGGTCCTGGGTGAAGGGCCAGACGAAGAACGATCCAACAGACTCTCATGATAAATTGTATATCAAGGATTCAGTGTACCCCGCCCGGTATGGGGTTACCGGGGCCCCACCCTGGAGCCAGGCCTGGGGGAGGGGCTCGAAGGCTAGCGTCTGGTGGCCGGGTTTCCACCCATGGGACCCGGCCGGGCTCAGCCCGAAGGAGTTACATGGGTCCGCCCTCCAGTAGGTTCACCACCTGCAGGAGGGATCATGGAAGTCCGGTGCTATGTGGATTAGGTGGCAGTCAAAGGCGGAGACCTTGGCGGACTGATCCCAAGCTTTCTAAACTGGCTTTTGGTACGTGGAATGTCACCTCTCTGGTGGGGAAGGAGCCTGAGCTGGTGTACGAGATTGAGCGATACCGGCTAGATATAGTCGGCCTCACCTCAACACACAGCTCCGGTTCCGGAACCAGTCTCCTGGAGAGGGGCTGGAGCTTGGCCTTTTCTGGAGTTGCCCCGGGCGAGAGGCGACGAGCAGGGGTAGGTATTCTTGTATCGCCCCACCTTGCTGCCTCTATATTGGAGTTTTCCCCGGTGGACGAAAGGGTTGCTTCCCTGCGCCTTCGGGTTGGGAAACGGGTCCTGACCATCATTTGTGCCTATGCACCAAATGATGTTTCAGAGTACCCACCCTTTTTGGAGTCTGTGACTGGGGTGCTGGAGGGTGCTCCTCCTGGAGACTCCATTGTCCTACTGGGGGACTTCAATGCGCACGTGGGCAACGACAGTGAAACCTGGAGGGGGGTGATTGGGAGGAACGGCCTGCCCGATCTGAACCCGAGTGGTGTTCAGTTATTGGACTTCTGTGCTAACCACAGTCTGTCTATAACGAACACCATGTTCAAACATAAGGGTGTCCATATGTGCACCTGGCACCAGGACACCCTAGGCCGCAGGTCGATGATCGATTTTGTTATCGTATCATCAGACCTGCGACCGTATGTCTTGGACACCCGAGTAAAGAGAGGTGCAGAGCTGTCAACTGATCACCACCTGGTGGTGAGTTGGATCCGATGGCAGGGGAGGAAGCCATTCAGACCTGGTAGACCCAAACGTATAGTGAGGGTGTGCTGGGAGCGTCTGGCTGAGGCCCCTGTCCGGGAGGTCTTCAACTCCCACCTCCGGAAGAACTTCAACCACATTCCGAGGGAGTCTGGAGACATGGAGTCTGAATGGGCCATGTTCTCCACCTCTGTTGTTGAAGCGGCAGCCCAGAGCTGCGGCCGCAAGGTGGTCGGTGCATCTCGTGGTGGCAACCCCCGAACCAAGTGGTGGACACCAGTGGTGAGGGGGGCCATTAAGCTGAAGAAGGAGTCCTATCAAGCTTGGTTGGCTTGTGGGACTCCCGAAGCAGCTGAGGTGTACCGGCAGGCCAAGCGGAGTGCAGCTCGGGTGGTTGCTGAAGCAAAAACCCGGGTATGGGAGGAGTTCGGTGAGGCCATGGACCAAGACTTTCGGTCGGCTTCAAAGAGATTCTGGCAAACTGTTCGGCGGCTCAGGAGGGGAAAGCAGCTCCCCGTCCACACTGTGTATGGTGCGGATGGGACACTGTTGACTTCAACTGGGGATATCGTCGGGCGGTGGAAGGAATACTTCGAGGATCTCCTCAATCCCACTGATACGCCTTCCACAGAGGAAGCAGGGTTTGGGGACGAGGGGGATGACTCGCCTATCACAGGGGCTGAGGTCGCCAAGGTGGTTAAAAATCTCCTTGGTGGCCGGGCCCCGGGGGTGGACAAGATTCGCCCTGAGTACCTCAAGGCCCTGGATGTTGTTGGGTTGTCATGGTTGACACGCCTCTGCAACATTGCGTGGAGGTCGGGGGCAGTGCCTTTGGCATGGCAAACCGGGGTGGTGGTTCCTCTCTTCAAAAAAGGGGACCGGAGGGTGTGCTCCAACTTTAGAGGGATCACACTCCTCAGCCTCCCTGGGAAGGTCTATGCCAAGGTACTGGAGAGGAGAGTCCGGCTGTTGGTCGAACCTCGGATTCAGGAGGAGCAATGTGGTTTTCGTCCTGGCCGTGGCACATCGGACCAGCTCTTTACCCTCTCGAGAATTCTTGAGGGTTCATGGGAGTTTGCCCAACCAGTTTACATGTGTTTTGTGGACTTGGAGAAGGCATTTGACCGCGTCCCTCGTGGATTTTTGTGGGGGGTGCTTCGGGAGTATGGGGTATCGGGCTTGTTGTTACGAGCTATTCGGTCTCTGTACGACCGTTGTGAGAGTTTAGTTCGCATTGCCAACACTCGGTCGGAGTCATTCCCAGTGAGAGTTGGACTCCGCCAGGGCTGCCCTTTGTCACCGGTCCTGTTCATAATTTTTATGGACAGGATTTCTAGGCGCAGCCAGGGAATGGAGGGTGTCATGCTTGGTGACCACAGGATCTCATCTCTGTTGTTTGCAGATGATGTTGTCCTGTTGGCTTCATCCAGCAATGACCTACAGCTCTTGCTGGGACGGTTTGCCGCTGAGTGTGAAGCGGCTGGGATGAGAATCAGCACCTCCAAGTCCGAGTCCATGGTCCTCAGCCGGAAAAAGGTGGATTGTCCTCTCCGGGTTGGGGACAGGCTCCTGCCCCAAGTGGAGGAGTTTAAGTATCTTGGGGTCTTGTTCACGAGTGAGGGGAAAATGGAGCGAGAGATCGACAGACGGATTGGAGCAGCATCTGCAGTGATGCGGACGTTGTACCGGTCTGTTGTGGTGAAGAGGGAGCTTAGTTCTAAGGCAAAGCTGTCGATTTACCAGTCAATCTACGTTCCTACTCTCACCTATGGTCACGAGCTTTGGGTAATGACCGAAAGAACGAGATCGCGGATACAAGCGGCTGAAATGAGCTTTCTCCGTAGGATTGCTGGACTCACCCTCAGAGATAGGGTGAGGAGCTCAGTCATCCGGGAGAGGCTCAGAGTAGAACCGCTGCTCCTCCACATTGAAAGGAGTCAGTTGAGGTGGTATGGGCATCTGATTAGGATGCCTCCTGGACGCCTCCCACTTGAGGTGTTTCAGGCACGTCCCACTGGGAGGAGACCCCGGGGCAGACCCAGGACTCGGTGGAGAGACTATGTCTCCCAGCTAGTCTGGGAACGCCTTGGTATCCCCTCTGAAGAGCTGGAGCAGGTGGCTGGGGAGAGGGAAGTCTGGGCTTCTCTGCTTGAACTGCTGCCTCCGCGACCCGGACCTCCGGAAAAGCGGTAGAAGATGGATGGATGGATGGATGGATTTTCATAGAATTTTTATTTATTACCACTTTTGTCAGATTCAAGTTATTTCTGTGACCATTGTGGGTTTTTCTTTCATTAACAGAGGGGTACCAACAATTTTGTCCACATCTGTAAATATAAATACCTTAAAGAGTACCTGTGGTGGTCGTCTAAACGCATTCAACTTGAAAACATTAGGCAAAGTATTCGTTATTTGGTTAAATAATTATTGCCAGCCATATACCACCAGAGAAATATGCAAATACGACCGCAGGCATGGCCAGCCAATGAAAACTCTGCGCGCAGCCATGACACATGCGGATGTGACGTCATTACGTTGCTACTGAAAAGTCAATACTCCGTCTGTATGAGCGACTAGGGTGCTGTTGTGAGTGTTTTTATTATATTATGGCTGAATTGTCGGACTCTGAGGAAGAATTCGTCCAATATGGCTACAGGTTTTAGCCAGAAAGGTCTTCTGAGGGTAAAAGTGACGAAGTGGTCCTCACACACAACGCAATTTCGTCTGAAAGGATTCGTCTGTGCCCTGCTCCGAGATTGCGCAATCACTTTTCCGCTACGATCTTCTGACAAGGTGAGCTGGGTTTGGGTACACAAAAGAAGTGTGTATCTTTGTTTTTTGCTTATTATTGAGACATCCAAAGGCTTTACATTCCGCCATGTTGCGATATCCATATCGCATTGTATGTTTTTGTTGTTACAAGAGCGCCGAGTGTCTGTTGCTCTGTAGAATCATCGGCAGTCTGGCGGCCGTTACGACCTCAGATCAGACGAGACGACCCGCTGAATTTAAGCATTTATTTATTTATTTTCTACTCGTTTTAGTTCTGCATTTAATATGAACCCTGAGTTTGAAATAAACGTTTGAATTTGAATTTGAATATCCCGAAAGCCACTGCTCATCCGGGCACTCCTGGCTCAGCCAATATTGATCCAGATCGCGGTAGCCATGATATTACGTCACAGGAAGCGTCCTGGCAGGCCATGTAGCCGCTAGTATGGCTGCACCCATGTTTTGCTGACATAGCTGAACCAGCACATCAGCAATGGATTTATATCACATTGCTTTGAACTTGAACTTGAACTTAAACTTGAACTAGAACATGAGACAGGGGCTCAATATAATATCTTTTTTTTCACGACCACCACAGGTACGCTTTAAGGTAGTTTATGTTGTGATGTGAAGCTCTCCTCTCACTGCTCCGTTGGCTGCGCATTGCATTTTTTTTTTTTTTTTTTTTTTTGTTACTTATTTGTACCCGTAGGTAGACTTGGTTTGCAGTCTGGTGACAAGCCACCGGCTGCTGGTCGCTGCGTGCGCGAGCGCCCTAAACCTACATGTTTTTTTTTTGGTTTTTTTTTTGGTGTGCGGGAGGAAACCGGAGAAATCCCGGAGTAAACCTGCGCAACACGGGGAGAACATGCAAACTCCACACAGCTCACTGTTGGTCGGGGGCTGGGATCGAACCCACGATCCCCGCGGTCCCCCGGCCGAGGGTAAAACTGTGCTGCCACAGTGCTAAAACTAATGTATAGTCCACAGTGCATTATGGGATATCACTCTATAAATTCAAGAAATCTCTGTGATGAGGAAAACATCATAAGGCTATGAGGAAAGCATCAGAAAGCTATGAGGAAAACGTCACAGGACACAGTCGAAGGACGAATAATTTTTTCACACTTAAGGAGCTTATAAGAACTCCTTATTCGAAGATATAGAGTGATGATAATGAAGTCAGTGGCGGTAATGCACCTGTAAGCTGGTTGCCAACCGCCAATCAAATCTAAAAGAAGAAGAAGAAGATACTGAGTGGAGACAGATACACATCATGAAGAGATCATAGCAACCGACAAGAAAACATTCCGGTTTTGTTTGACCCAGTGTAAAATCAGTCAGTTTCAGTGGAGTAGCAGGGGCATTTAAAATAGCATTTTTAAAAGTCTTTCAAATTAATTTTAATGTATAGTCCACATATGTGTTTTCCACTCAAGTGGCAGCTAATTTCAGCATTTGTGGTTTTTGTATTTTTGAATGTTTAGTTGTGAGACGTTCCTCACAGATAAGCATAGCTGAATCTGTGGCTTCTACAGCAATGAGTAGGTCATGCGCTCAAAACTAAAGGATTGTTCGTGAGATCAGTGGTACAGACACAGGACAGACACCAAGACAAGAGCCAGGTATGTTTTCACTTGTATGAATGTCACAGATCTGACGTTTTACCCTGAATTTAAAACACCCAAGCATGGTGTTGAATGTGCGCTGTGCCATTACAAGCTGCAGGCAATGAGGTGTCATAATCATGATACTTTCTTTGGTTGCTAGTGGCAAAGTCCCAGGAAACCCCAGAGTGTCTGATATAATTTTAAAGCTTAGAAATTGTACTTTCTAAAAAAAATACCTATGTTTTTGCATAAGACATAACTTCCGACCGATTGAACGCATGTTTTCTACCTAGCTAAAATATTGTTTACAACATTAGCATTTTAGCAGTGGTGCTAGTGGAGCTACAGTGTACGAGGCCACTTTTTAAGATCATCTTTCCATCCCTCGATAGTCGTGGAAAGTGATATGATTATGTTACTGTTTTGAGGTGCAAGAGGCTGTGTTCCCGCATTTCTGATGCTGAAGTTATTGTTTTTTAACAAGGAAAAGTGTCCCGTTTCAGTGACAACCAAATCTTCTAAACTAGTACCAGAAGTTGCCACCACAATTCACGCAAGACATCATGGGGCCAGGATAAAAGAGTGATAAGAAAATAATCAAGTCAGTGGTGGTAATGCACCTGTAAGCTGGTTGCCAACCACCAATCATGCACCTGTAAGCTGGTTGCCAACCACCAGGGCAACCAGCTTACAGGTGCATTACTGTGTGTCTTGTCTGTCACTATCACAGAACTCGCTAAAAGATCATAGGACCACCTATGATTTTCCTATGATGTCTACATGATTTCTATATGAAATCTCTGTGTCACGACCATAGGACTCACTAAAAGATCATAGGACCGCCTATGATGGTCCTATGATGTCTACAAGATGTCCTATGATGTTCCTGTGATGTCTACATGATGTCTATATAACGTCATATAGACCATAGGACTTGCTAAAACATCATAGGATTGCCTATGATGTTCCTATGATGTCTATATGATGTCAAATAGACCATAGGACTGTTGTTCCTATGACAGACAGACACACAGCTGAATACCTTCTTCTTCTTCTTCTTCTTCTTCTTCTTCTTCTTCTTCTTCTTCTCTCATTACTGGCGGATAGCAAACAACTAAAAGGTGCATACCGCCACCTACTGTACAAGAGTATGTAACATTATGTCATCTGAGCCTGACCCCTAAATTCTATGACTTAATCCTGTTATTTAAAAAAGAGAAAAGAGCCCTTCTCGTGATTCTTAGTGCCTATCCATCTCCATCTGTTCCCAAAATCCCAGTTAAATTCCATTCCCTACCGGCCTCTCGAACTTCAATTTCCATTCTCTCTCTTTCATTTCCATACTCGTGACAGTGTAATAAGATGTGCTTGACATTTGCTTTTACTCCACATTCTCTACATTTGTCACTTTCGCTTTTCCCAAAGGTGAATACAGTGCTGTTTAAACCTGTGTGATCCAGTTTGAGTCTTGCCATAATGATGCCTTCCCTCCTTTTGGTTGTTATGTAATTCTTTATTGCAATATATTTTTGTATTCTGTAATACTATCTACCTTTATGATCTTCATCCCATCTTTTTTGCCATAGCTCAGTTCCTTTTTTCTTGATTACTGCTTTCTCTTCACCTTTTCCAAGAGATAATGGTATAGTTATCACTTTTCCAAGAGCGCTTTTTGCTAATTTGTCTGCACAGTCATTCCCTTTCAACCCTTCGTGTGCAAGAACCCAACAAAACTTAACTTCTCCACCACCCCATGTATCCTAAATAAATTGTGATATAGCCCAATCACCAAGTCTTCCCTTGTAGATTTTAGTGTTTGTATGTTTTGCAAGTGAATCTGTGCACACCACCACCAGGTCCGGTCTGACCTCCTCCACCCACTGCAAACCAATAATTATTGCCACCATCTCTGCTGTAAACACGGATGTATTGTTGGAGAGTCTTTTTGAGATGGTAACTTTAAACTCTGGAATGTATACTCCAACTCCAACAGAGCCCTCTTTGTTCTTTGAATCGTCAGTATAGAGCTGTAAGAAGTTATAGTAATTGTTCCTGAGGTAAATGCTTGTTTTAACACCAACTTCACTCATATGCCAATCCTTTTTCCTCATTAGCAGACTAGCGTCTACTTCTATTCCCGGAAATAGCCAATGGGGAACATTACTCACTGGACTGGTGTTAGCAATATCAATAGCATGTAGCCCACACATTCTGGCTTTTCTTTCAGTTGCCCACCCAAACCCGTGTCCCTGGAAATGAGAGTATTCCCAGCAGTCTTGTAGTGTTGTTTTTGAAATATTCGCTTCATCACGTCCTTTCATCTTGACCCAGTATGATAATGTGAGTTTATCTCTTCTCAAATCCAATGGCATTTCTCCTGCTTCTATTAAAACTGCATTGTTTGGTATTGTTTTGACGGCTCCAATGCACAAGTGAAGCACTCTATGCTGCATTCTGTCTATTTTTTCCAGAGTCGTCTTTGCCGCTGCTCCATAAATCATGCATTCATAGTCTGCTGTCGATCTCATTAGTGCTCTGTAAATGTCAATTAATGCCTGTTTATCTGCACCCCATTCATGTCCAGCTACAGCTTTTATGAGATTAATGACTTTTTTGCACTTTGTCTCTAGATTTTCCATATGAACCCCCCATGTGTATGCACTATCAAACCACAATCCTAGATATTTGAACTCACTGACTTTCTCTATTGGTTGATTGTATAATACAGTGCTTCTCAATTATTTTTTGCAAAGCCCCCCCTAGGAAAGAGAAAATATTTCGCGCCCCCCCCCCACTCGCCACGGTGACTATAAATAAGATCATTATCTATAAAAATTGTATAAGTATACCTAAAATTGTATCCTTTTTAACATTAACAAAAGAAAAAAGCAATATAAATCAACTTTCAACAAATATTAACTTTATTTTGCCACACAGAAACCCTGTTATAGTCTAAAACAGAAAAAAAAAAATTAAAGTGCATCAAAGTGCCTGAAATAAAAAATATGTCAATCCTTATTTAAACTAGAAACATTTTTGACCAACTGAACCATTTGATGCTGAGAAAAATAATTCAATCAATAAATAATATTAAATGTAAATTGATCTGGAACATTAACACAGGAGCACCAATATATTTAACATTTTAGTATGAAGAAAAAGGTATAAAACATTGTGCTGATTTTTTTCTAAATCACATTAATGAAGTAAGGTTTTTTGCACTGCGCAATTTGGTACGCCACTTTAAATGATGCTAAAAGTGCTCACTGGTTTACTGATGTAGCGTTCACAAAGCGGAATGATTGTTGGCCATACTCCGCACATTTTCACTGAAAAAAATCAAGCGGCTTATCAATGTGTTGAGGATGTAATGTCTGTAGGTGACGTCTTAATTTATTTGGCTTCATGCTGTCCGCTGCCAACATTTTCAGACACAGTAAACACACCGGTCTTTCCTCGTCTCCCACCGTAGTCACAGTGAAGCCAAGTGCTAGATAAGCTTCGTCATATTTCCTCGTCTTAGCTTTTGGAAGACTTTCATTTGTCTCTTTACCTCTGTCTCTCTCCGCCTTTCTTTTCGTTACTGTTAAGTATTTCTCCATGGTGTCTCTCAAGGGGTTTGTTGACAGCAATTTAAAAAGTTTTAAACTCCCGCACAGATTTTGACAATGAGAGCGCCACTGCACCACCTGCTGCTGTGGATGTGCAATTACATTTTACACGGCAAAAGCAAAGCCTGTTCCCCGGGGTCATACGCGCCCCCTCTGGCATCGCATCGCGCCCGGGGGCACCCCACTATTTGAGAAGGGCTGGTATAATATTAATGGTTCTGTACCAGTTCTGCATTTTTTTTTTTGTGAAAGTCCTATAGCAGGTCTTACTGTTTGAAAATTTTAATCCCCAGTCATATGACCACTTTTCCACTTTCTCCAGTGCTTTCCTGATGTTTTTGAACACAAATTTCTCATTTCTTCCCCTTGTCCATATGGCTCCATCATCTGCATATAGTGCTGTTTTGAGGGAATCCTCTTGATCCGCAAACATGTCATTAATCATTATATTGAATAAAACAGGGCTTTTCACACTCCCCTGAGGAACACCATTTTCTATTTCAAAGTCATTAGAAACTTCTGATCCTACTTTAACCCTAATTTTCCTGTTTGTTAAAAAAAATCCATTTTCCAATTGTACATCCTACCACCAATGTCCATTTTCTTCAGTTTGATAAGAAGCATGTTACCACTTTTTATGTATTACACACAGTTAATTTAGATGAAAATTTGTGAGTAGTATAGCTCCTTCAAAATGAGGTTTCAATAGTCATAGCTTCTTCTGTGTCGTCTCTTGAACTAATTTACAAATTCCATTTAGGAAAAAGCAATATAGCTGTCTGTGCAGATTTGATATGATTTATCATTGATAACTAAGATCAGTTTGTCCAGTTGAACACAGACAGGTTGAATTTGTGTAAGTGAATCCTTGTGAAAGGTTGTGTCACACTCCTTCAGTAAATGGAAAGGTGGACATATTGCCTAATTAGAATTTGGCTTTATTTTGTACCAGGAATGCCTCATTTTATATATTCCTTGGTAAATTATGGGGTGGACTGTAGTCCCAAGGCCCAGCTCGGCCACGGCTGAGCACTGGGAAAACACATTCCTTATTACTGTCACATTTCTGAAATGTGATATTGTCACACCATTATGTGGTGAGTGGCATCAGATGTATCTTGCAGTGTGAAGTCATATGAACACTACATTTTTAAAGTCAGAGTCATTTAAATTGTTATGCTTTATGTCATTTGTTTTACTTAGCTTCAAAAAATGCTTGTCAACTGAGAGGTCCTTTCCCCCTGTGGTCACTGTCACCCCTTCCAACCAATGAGCCCGTCACCCACACACCCACTGCCCGGCCTCCCTCCATCTCCCACAAAGATCAAATCTCGGTGCCATCATTTATTAATACTCCCATACATGACATATTGTACTGAAGTATGGGGAAATACATATAAAACAAACATATGTCCAGTCTTTATGCTTCAGAAGAGAGCTATTAGAATAATAAACAAAGCTGCTTACAGGGAACCAACAAACCCACTTTTTGTTAAATTAAAAGCTCTCAAGTTGAAAGATCTGGTTGACTTTAAAACTGCAGTAATAATGTTTAAAGTGAAGAATCTATCACTGCCTGCAAATATCCAAAAGTTGTTCCAAATAAAGGAGAAACAATATCATTTCAGGAGAACATGTATATTTCAAAAACCTTCAGTGAGAACTACCACCAAGCAACACTGTGTTTCAGTGCAAGGAGTCAGATTATGGAACAATTTTGGACCTGAATTAAAATCATGTACAAGGCTTGGACAATTTAAACAAAAACTAAAGGAAGAAATACTCCAAACATATATACAAGATGACATGTAAAATCACATAAGGATTATCATGTCCAGTCTGTGTTGTTGCTTAGTTTGTTTTTTTTTGGTCACATTTTGTCTTAGCTTTGTTCCGAATTGTAATCACTCTTGTTTTGTTTTTCTTTTGAATTCTTGGATGGAATATGGGTGGGCAATATAAGCTGCAGCTTCAGCCATCACCCATTTCGGATAACTTATGTTGAACTGTATAATCAGAGGACTTATTGTTTAATTTGACCTTGTTGGATTTTTTTTCTTTTTTCCCCTTTGTTATATTATTCTGTTTCTTTTTAATCTTTACTTTTAATCTATCCAAAATAAAGATTCATTCATTCATTCATTCATCCTGCAAAGAAAAATTTGGGGAAAGCCTCACAGCTTCTCCGTCTGCACATCAGTGTTTACATCAACAGGAGTGCAAATTTTATCACCTCATAAATTAATTTTACTAATGTTCCAGTGATCATCATTAGTTTTGTGTCCTTTAAATGTTTATCCCAGTTGTTTATTATAACGTGTAATGTTAAGAAGCACAAGTGAATTATTGTTTTATTATTTTATTACATATTGCATATGTCACCAAGGATTTATTAAATTGAAAGGTAATGGTGATGTTATGATTCCTTGTTAATTTGGCAAATCTAATTCCTGGTGAAAGCTAAAAAAATTTGTGAATGCTTTCCCTTTCCTGTTGAAAAATGAAGAATGAAGAATAGCAGAAAAACCTTTAAATTACACCTAAAGCTTTCACAATTTGAATGTGAGTTGGCTATTCACAACAAGTATTCGCTAACTATTCTGTGAATCAGTAAATGTTTTACTAATTGACATGGGTAATCACTAGTTTGGGATTATGTTTAAACAAAACAGTGTCATATATTAGAAGCCTTAAACCAATGCAGCAATTAGAATTAGTAACTGCAAGTGCAGACCTAATCTCTGTTTTCAAGAATTTATGGCATAGGACCACAATCTGTCGCCTGTGTGTGTTGTGTTTTTTTTAACTTTGAAGGCTGATTCTGTTTGTTTACCATTACCTTATCTGGGTCACTCTGACACAAGCCATACACTGCTATTTGAATCATGTAATATAATGTGTACACAAAGCCTTCGGTGATTAGGCATTATCAAGTGACAGCATGATATTGTAATATTCAATTAATTTCATCATTGTCATGCTGGTAGCATTGATTAAGATGCAAGCATTTGTACTTAACTTAGTGTTCGATGCACCTGTCATGCACACCTATCACCTATCATGTCAATCATCACTGTTTTCTTCCTGCATTACCGACTGCACTATATACGTAGTTCTCCACAGTATCTGCTGCTGGCTAATATATATTTTAACTGTTGACCAGTATCACTTAATCTTATCCTACACTTTATTACATGTATAGTTTATTTCTCTTATCATGTTTAATGTTGCAGCATTGCACCGAGACAAATTCCTAGTTTGTGTACTACATGAACAATGGCAATAAACCTGATTCTGATTCTGATTCTGATTCTGTGGTCATGCTGAGGGAGGCATGGACAGCTGCGAGGGGCCGGGTCGCAGAGGCTGGTTGTTTTGGCGACAGCGGGGAAATCGTTAGTCCTGCGTCCTTTTTCCCTGTAAAGTTCACTGTTATGCTTCAGTCAGAGAAATAAGGCAATTGAGTCAATAAAAAACTATTTTCAAATACCTATAATTTTAAACATTTCTCAAAAGGATAACAATTAATTAACCAACCCTTTTACGCTCCACAGATATCAGAAAAAAATCACAAACAATTTCACAGCCTGCTCCTTCTGCCTCCGCGGAGAACTCACTTTTTTTTTTCTTTTTTTTTTTACACAATAGCAGATAATACCGAGACAAAACAAACCAGACTGTCATGGCGGCCTCTGGGCCGTCATTGGCGTCATCAACTCCAGCTGCGCACAGACCAACAGGTGGTAATCAACGGCTGTTAAAAGCCAGCATCGCTGACAGCCCGGCACGGAGTCGTCTGTCCTCCTCGTCGGAGAATGAGCCTGAACTCCGCTCTCTGGCCTCGTCAGGATTCTCTCTCATCTCGTCTGGAACTTCTCTTGTCTTGTCGAGAACTTCTCTTGCTTCTTCAAGGACCTCTCATCAGAGTCAGCCAAGTAAGAGAAACATCTGCTATTCAACCCCTTGTCTATACCCCTGTGCACAGGTGGACCTCCTTGGCGGCGGACCTGCGTCCCCAGCTGACGGGGTAACGCCATCACGCACACGTAGCACTTCGCTACCACCACGTCTACCGGTACGTCTTGCTCCTCAGATTCCAGAACTGTTATTGTATCAGTTGCAGGAGTATTGGCCACCGCTATCAGTGGAGTCACTGTCATCAGCATCAGCTATATCATTGTCACCACGTTCTGTGGAATCATTCACCTCGTCATCGTCAGGATTGTCATCGTCCCAGTCTGTGGTGTCACAGCCGGTGTCTCGAGAAGAACTGTCCTTGTCACAGCCATGGGTGGAAGCCCCAGCACGTTCACGGACACCTTCACCTCCACGTTGCACGGCCGCTGGATCTCAGCAGGACGAAACCTGTGCTGCACCCAAGTAAGCCTCGCTTCTTGTAGCTTGTCACTAGTGTGGGACAAAAGTAATTGTTTCTGCTTGTATGTTCCAGGATTGCCGGGTCTCCGTCCAGGGCGCTCAGCTCCAGTGACCAGAACACTATCCACGCACTCACACTCGCACTACACTCTCTCACTCTCAAATAAAGATTATTGTCACTATCTGCCCGTGTCAGTGTCTGTCTCCTGGGTCCTAAACCATGTCAGTACGACTCCGTCACGTTGACCCAGCGGACAGCTCACTGTCGCGCCTAATCAACACTCTTAGCGCCCGGGTAGATTCACTAGCTCACCAGCAGGCAGTAATCTTAAATCAACTTACCTTATTTAATGGTCGGATGGATTGTCTGGAAGGACACCAGACGTTTCCCCCGACCGCAAATATCTCAGTCCCTGCAGGCTTAGCGTCTGGACAAGCTAACACCTCCTCGTCCTCTCGCCTCACCCCTATCCCCACACCTGCCCGGTTCAGCGGAAAACTCGGGGAAGCCCGAGGATTCCTGTTACAATGTGAGTCTGTTTTTCTGCGCGTTCCGGGGGATTTCACTCATGATTCTAGTCGGATTGGCTATGTCATAAATTTGCTGGCAGGAAGAGCCTTAGACTGGGCGTATTCAATCATGGCTAAACCAAGCTATCCCCTGCTTTCTTACCAGGAGTTTGTGTCAGAGTTTATGTCTGTATTTGATCATACTGATAGGGGTGAGGTGTTGACAGAACGGCTGCTGAGTTTACAGCAGGGAAAGAGATCAGCTGCTGATTACGCTATTGACTTCCGGGTCCTGGCTGCAGAGATTGGGTGGGGGGAGCCATCATTATGTGGTATTTTCCTACGTAGTCTTAACAACGAGCTAAAAGATGAGTTAGCGGCACGGGACAAACCGGATAATTTGCGGGATTTGATTGCCCTAGCGGTAAGTCTTGATAGCAGATTAAGGGAGCGGGCGGCTGAATGGCGTACTACTCCCCGTTCGATTAAACCCCGCCCTCGCGTCCCTAACTCTCCTCTTCTCGCGTAATTTACCCGCGTCAGAGGAATCCCCGGATCAGGAAGCCATGATCATTGGCCAGTCTAAAGTGTCAGCAGCTGAGAAACAACGCCGCAGGGATCAGGGCCTTTGTTTCTATTGTGGGAAGGAGTCACATGAGGTGTTCGAATGTCCCAATAAGTTAAAAAGGGAAGGCCCGTGGATCGCAGTGGGGGGATTCACGGGCAAGAACTCAGAAGAACCCCTTGCTTGTTGTTGTTTACCTCTCAGACTTATCCATACACATACAGAACACTCCACACTAGCGTTAGTAGATTCTGGAGCTGAGCAAAATTTCATTTCTAGAGACCTGGCAACCCGAATGGGCCTTAGCTGTCAGACTCTAGACCCCCCTGTCAAACTGATCACCCTGTCTAAAGCATCTTTGACCACCATTGACCATCAGACGGCCCCCGTGTCAATTATTGTATCAGGCAATCACAGGGAGGAAATTCAGTTTCTCGTGCTGCCCGTTTCTTCTTCGCCCGTTATTCTGGGGTACCCCTGGCTGCGCCTACATAACCCCACCATTGACTGGCAAGCTGGGAGAGTAACGGCATGGAGTACGTTTTGCCTTAGCGCCTGCCTCCAATCAGCGGCGTGCGCCCCATCCGTTAAGGTGCCTCTGCCTGATTCATCCCCACCGGATTTGTCTAAGGTGCCAGAGGTTTATCACGATTTGGGGCAAGTGTTTAGCAAGTCTCGGGCGTTGTCCTTACCCCCCCCCCCCATCGTCCGTATGACTGCGCCATCAATCTGAAGGCTGGGGCCCCTCTTCCTGCTAGCCGCCTTTACAGCCTATCAGCCCCGGAGCGCGAGGCCATGGACACGTACACTACCGTTCAAAAGTTTGGGGTCACCCAGACAATTATTTTGTGTTTTCCATGAAAAGTCACACTTATTTACCACCATGAGTTGTAAAATGAATAGAAAATATAGTCAAGGCATTGACAAGGTTAGAAATAATGATTTGTATTTGAAATAATAATTTTTTCCTTCAAACTTTGCTTTCGTCAAAGAATCCTCCATTTGCAGCAATTACAGTGTTGCAGACCTAACATGATTGTACAAGGGTTTTCTAATCATCCATTAGCCTTCTGACGCAATGAGCAAACACGTTGTACCATTAGAACACTGGAGTGATAGTTGCTGGAAATGGGCCTCTATACGCCTATGTAGATATTGCACCAAAAACCAGACATTTGAAGCTAGAATAGTCATTTACCACATTAGCAATGTATAGAGTGTATTTCTGATTAGTTTAAAGTTATCTTCATTGAAAAAAAATGCTTTTCTTTCAAAAATAAGGAAATTTCTAAGTGACCCCAAACTTTTGAACGGTAGTGTACATCAAGGAGTCCTTGGCCTCTGGTATCATCCGCCTGTCGTCTTCGGCAGTGGGAGCTGGATTTTTTTTTGTTGGAAAAAAGGACGGTTCACTACGCCCCTGCATCGACTTCCGGGGACTGAATGAAATAACAGTTAAAGACAAATATACTCTGCCCTTGATGAACACTGCTTTTGACTCCCTCCAGGGGGCATCCTGGTTTACTAAACTGGATCTTAGGAATGCCTACCATCTAGTGCGCATTAGGGAAGGAGATGAGTGGAAGACGGCTTTTCGGACCCCCAGCGGTCATTTTGAGTACCTGGTAATGCCGTTTGGGTTAACTAACGCTCCAGCCGTCTTCCAGCGTTTGATAAATGATGTACTATGGGATTTTCTGAACTCGTTTGTTTTTGTTTATCTTGATGATATTCTCATCTTCTCCCGCACACTAGAGGAACATCGGGTGCATGTCCGCAGGGTACTACAGTGCCTCCTGGAGAACCAGCTGTTCGTCAAGGCCGAAAAATGTGAGTTCCACACTGATCAAACCTCCTTCCTTGGATTTATTATTGCTCGGAACCAGGTGCTCCCTGACCCTGCCAAGGTCAAGGCGGTTGTGGATTGGCCTGCACCCACCTCCAGAAAGCAGCTTCAAGGTTTCCTGGGGTTTGCTAACTTTTATAGGAGGTTTGTGCCCAATTTTGGTAATATTGCCCGTCCTTTGACTGCTCTCACCTCCCCTAAGACCCCGTTTTGCTGGAGTAAGGAGGCAGCCGGAGCGTTTGAGAAGCTCAAGAGGGAGTTCGCCTCGGCCCGAGTCCTTACTCAGGTGGACCCGAAGCTGCAGTGCTTGGTGGAGGTGGACGCTTCTGATTCGGGAGTTGGAGCAGTACTCTCCCAACGATCTCCTGAGGATGGTAAGATTCGCCCTTGTGCTTTTTTCTCTCACCGTCTCACTCCTGCAGAGAGGAACTACAGCATCGGAGACAGGGAGTTACTGGCAGTGAAACTCGCCTTGGAGGAATGGAGACATTGGCTGGAGGGGGCTGCTCAGCCGTTCGTGGTTTGGACTGATCACCGTAACCTGGAGTATCTCAGGACGGCTAAGCACCTGAATGCACGCCAGTCTCGCTGGTCCCTCTTCTTCGGCCGTTTTAACTTTACCATCACGTACCGGCCGGGAAGCAAGAACAGTAAGCCGGATGCCCTCTCACGGCAGTTTGACACACCATCCTCTGAGGACCAGGAGACCCCTATCCTGCCGCCTTCCTGCGTCGTGGGCGCCCTGTCCTGGGGAATCTGCAAGACGGTTCGCCAGGCTCAGAAGACCGAGCCGGACCCCGGGGGGGGGGGGGGGGGAGCCCGGGCCGCTTGTTTGTTCCACGCGCTATCCGAGGCAAGGTGATTGAGTGGGGTCACGCTTCCAAGTTGGCTTGTCATCCTGGAGTGGGTCGGACCGTGGATCTTCTCCAAAGGACCTTCTGGTGGCCAGGGTTACGGAAGGACGTTGTAGGCTACATCCGGGCCTGCGCTCAGTGCGCCACCGGGAAGACGACATCATCCCCCCCGGCGGGCCTGCTACATCCGTTGCCGGTTCCTTCACGCCCCTGGTCTCACGTAGCGATGGACTTTGTGACCGGTTTGCCCATTTCAGATGACTATACCACGGTTTTAACCATCGTGGACCGGTTCTCGAAGGCGGCCCATTTTGTGCCACTTCGGGGTCTGCCTTCGGCCCAGGAAACTGCGGACCTCCTGGTGCAACATGTGGTCCGTCTTCATGGCATCCCTGCTGATATTGTGTCAGATCGAGGACCCCAGTTTGTATCACAAGTTTGGAAGGCTTTCTGCACGGCACTAGGAGCCACAGCCAGCCTCTCCTCTGGTTATCACCCTCAGAGCAATGGCCAGTGCGAGCGGGCTAATCAGGAGCTGGAGGCCGCCCTTCGCTGTGTCATCTCCTCCTGCTCATCCTCCTGAAGCAAGTTCCTGCCTTGGATTGAGTACGCTCACAACGCCACGATCTCCACGGCTACGGGTGTCTCCCCGTTCAAGGCATCATGCGGGTTTGATCCTCCACTGTTCCCGGAGGAGGAAAAGGAGGTAGCGGTTCCTTCAGTCCAGGCACATATCAAGCGCTGCCGGCGAGTTTGGCTCCTTGCTCGTCAAGCCTTGCTGAAAACTACTAAACGCAATATCCAGGTGGCCAACCGGCATAGGAGACCCGCCCCGGACTATAAGGTGGGTCAGAAGGTCTGGTTGTCAACCCGGAATATTGGTGTATAGACAGAAAAGCGCTATATAAGTGTAGGTTAGTTAGTAGTTAGTTAGTAGTGTACCGGCCGAAAAACGTAAGCTCACTAAGCACTTCATTGGCCCCTACACCATTAATCGTGTTATTAATCCTGTGTCTGTGCGCTTGTCTCTCCCCTCTTCGATGCGTATCTGCCCCACCTTTCATGTCTCCCAGGTTAAACCGTACGTCTCTGATCCCCTGTGCCCTGCTCCCGCGGCTCCCGCACCCCCGAGGATGATCGATGGCCATCTGGCCTGGGGGGTGACTGCCATCCTGGATGTCCGCAGGTGGGGTCGTGGTCTTCAGTATTTGGTGGACTGGGAGGGCTTTGGACCGGAGGATCGTTCTTGGATTCGCCCAGCGTTGATCCTGGATAAACGGCTGATTCGCGATTTCCATCGGGCGAATCCAGGTAGGATTGGGCAGGTGCCTGGAGGCACTGCTAGAGGGGGGAGTACTGTCATGGCGGCCTCTGGGCCGTCATTGGCGTCATCAACTCCAGCTGCGCACAGACCAACAGGTGGTAATCAACGGCTGTTAAAAGCCAGCGTCGCTGACAGCCCGGCACGGAGTCGTCTGTCCTCCTCGTCGGAGAATGAGCCTGAACTCCGCTCTCTGGCCTCGTCAGGATTCTCTCTCGTCTCGTCTGGAACTTCTTTTGTCTCGTCGAGAACTTCTCTTGCTTCTTCAAGGACCTCTCATCAGAGTCAGCCAAGTAAGAGAAACATCTGCTATTCAACCCCTTGTCTATACCCCTGTGCACAGGTGGACCTCCTTGGCGGTGGACCTGCGTCCCCAGCTGACGGGGTAACGCCATCACGCACACGTAGCACTTCGCTACCACCACGTCTACCGGTACGTCTTGCTCCTCAGATTCCAGAACTGTTATTGTATCAGTTGCAGGAGTATTGGCCACCGCTATCAGTGGAGTCACTGTCATCAGCATCAGCTATATCATCGTCACCACGTTCTGTGGAATCACTCACCTCGTCATCGTCAGGATTGTCATCGTCCCGGTCTGTGGTGTCACAGCCGGTGTCTCGAGAAGAACTGTCCTTGTCACAGCCACGGGTGGAAGCCCCAGCACGTTCACGGACACCTTCACCTCCACGTTGCACGGCCGCTGGATCTCAGCAGGACGAAACCTGTGCTGCACCCAAGTAAGCCTCGCTACTTGTAGCTAGTCACTAGTGTGGGACAAAAGTAATTGTTTCTGCTTGTATGTTCCAGGGTTGCCGGGTCTCCGTCCAGGGCGCTCAGCTCCAGTGACCAGAACACTATCCACGCACTCACACTCGCACTACACTCTCTCACTCTCAAATAAAGATTATTGTCACTATCTGCCCGTGTCAGTGTCTGTCTCCTGGGTCCTAAACCATGTCACAGACTGCAGTAACTTTTATCTAGCGCTTTCAACAAATTCTCAAAATAAAATATTTTAACGGTCACGTTAACCCCTCCGCTGTGTGCCAAAAAGCCCAAAATAAGAACTCCTCCCCCAGCATCTTGCAATAGCTTACTGTAGCGGGGGAAGTCCCATGGACGACAAGCAGACCCAGTAAGGGCACGAATCTTCCGTGAAAAAAACTTTCTTTTTTTCTTCAGGGTCACATAACCTTTCCACAAATACTGAAGGTCCAGACACCTGGACAATAAGCAGATGCGGCCAAAAGGCACAAATCTATCCCTGAGAATCTACTTTTTTGGGTCACGTAACCCCCAACGATATGCTGAGAGCTTAGTTTTTAAGCAATAAAGCAGTCGTGGCTATGGGAATGAATCTTCCCTACTTGTGTGCAACTTCCGCGCCCTCCACTGCACTTAACAGGGCGTAGAGAGTGGCAGATTTCTAAGAATCACCCCGGATCTTGTGATAATGGTCACCGTTTGCAGAGGAAAAACCTTGTTCTTCCCAAGGGATTATTACGATATCGCTCACCGTGGGTAAAAATAACCCAGCAATCTGGCTGCTAGTTTCACCCCTTCAGCTTCCGCAATGTACGACCTGTCCGGGCAATCTCACTATCTTTTATCCATAAACAACAACAACAAATGTACTTACATCCAAACCGCCTGTAGGATTCTCAGATCCGTCACCCAGTCAGTTCCAGCGCCCCTGTCTGAAATGCCCTCACTGCAGTAACACTGAGCCTTTTTTACTCAGGCTGGGAAGGTCTTTTATCAGCTGTGCACTTGCTGAAATCAAGCAGAGGTGCCGGAAAGACAGAGATATGTGGATCCGCTGTTCGGAGCACCAAAATGTTAGAATAATTTTGAGCTTAAATTATTCAAAGTCAAAAAATTTGGCTGAAAGTTGGATTTATGTACATTTATTCACCTCAATGGCCATTTGGGGGAGAGACTATAGAGCATGGCCTACAGCACACTGTCACCGAAGTCTCTGAACAAACATTCTCTAAGCTCAGTATTTAGGTAACTATGGGTAAACGAGGAGGAGGAGGAGAAAAGAATGGGGAAAGCTATCTGCAGAACCATCCAGGGACATTTCAGAGACAGACAGAGTGTCTATAAACCTAATCTACATGAACTTGAAGTTCCAGCACATTCCTTAGACACAGAAGAGCAGGGCATACCAAAGACATTATCAGTGTAGACGTCTGACCCTCAGTCTCGCACACATCCTCTGAAGGCCACAGTTAGACAATAATTGCTCACAGACATGAAAGAATAATACAAAGGAATATATGAACTTATTCTACATGGAATGCACATATAAACATCAGACATGAAATAGAAAAGGCATGATACAAAATAATAATAACAACATAATATTAATAATAATAAATAATGGATAATATGGAATTTTTCTATCACCATCCCTTCACAGTGAGTCAAAAGCCTTTTCAGTATCCACATAAACTATAACCATTACTTCTTTCATTTTGAGAGTCTTTTCAATATCATTACTTACCCTAACTAGAGCATCCACTGTGGATCCTCTTCTAAAACCATTCTGATAGTCATTTATTAATCATTTTTGCTCTAGTACATATGAGAGTCTGTAAACTAACACCTTCTCCATCCATTTCCCTAAGTGTGACGTTAATGCTATTGGCCTGTAGTTACCTGGATGAGCTGGATCTTTCCTTGGCTTATTAAATGGTAAAATTACAGCCTTTTTCCACCCACTTGGATAACGCCATCCTTCCATATTCTGTTAAACAATTTCAGCACCAGTTGCATTGATTGCGTAGGCAACTGCCGGAACATAGCATAGCTTAACTGATCATATCCTGAAGCTGTGTAACCACTATCTTGCAAAGCTCTCTTAAGCTCTGACATTGTGAGCTCGAGGTCTAAGGCAGTCATGTCCTCTTTCACTTCATTTTTTAAGTTTGCGTTTTCTCTGAGTTCATGCTGCCTTTGCTGTCTATGACTCTCACCAAAATGGTCTCCTCTATGCACTGCTGCAAATGCTCTACCTAGGACTTCTGCCTTTTCTTTTGTCTGATACAGCCATCTTGTCCCCATCCACTAAAGCTGGAATTTTAACTGATACCCTTTTCCCACTCATTTTTTTTAAACATACCCTAGACATCACCTAGTTCTGTTTTCCTACCAAGGGTGGAACAAAATTCTCTCCATGTTGACCTTTTTGACATGGTTAGTGACCCAGGAGACAGACGCTGACACGAGTTGATAACAGACGATTATCTTTCATTAATAAAGTGTGAGTGTAGTGTGTGAATGGATGAGTGTGTGGTCGTCTGGTCACTGGAGCTGAGCACGTCTTGTGGCAACCTGGCAACCCTGGAACATACAAGCACAAATGGTTACTGCTGCTCATTAGCGTTGGAGACTTTGTGCTGGCGATGCTTACTTGCAGGTCCCACAGTGTAAGTTTTGCTGGCTCCTTGTGTCCGTGAGTTGTGGTGCTCGTGGTGCCCGGCATAGCGGGGGTGAGGAGGAACTCCGAGGTGGAGGGGATAGTGCCCCGTCAGCTGATGAGGATTGTCCGCCACCTGGGAGGTCCACCTGTGCACAGGGGAGAGAACTAGCAGAGGTTGAGTGCTGGGATTGCTTACTTGGCGTGGCTTGGCTTGGCGTGCGCTTCTTGACTTGTGGTCGAGATCTCGGCGCATTACGTGGTAAGGATGACAGACGACTCCGTGCTAAGGAGTCCGCGGGTCGAGCCTTTAAAGCCCGCTGATTGCCACCTGCTGGAGTGAGCGCAGCTGAGGATGATGATAATGATGACGGCCTAGCGGCCATCATGACAGTACTCCCCCCTCTAGAGGTGCCTCCAGGCACCTGCCCAATCCTACCTGGATGCGCCCGATGGAAATCGCGGATCAATTGCTTGTCGAGGATCAACGCAGGGCGAATCCAGGAGCGATGATCAGGGCCAAAACCCTCCCAGTCCACCAAATACTGAAGGCCCCGACCCCTCCTGCGGACATCCAAGATCGCCGTCACCCCCCAGGCGGGATGGCCATCGATCATCCTAGGGGGGGGCAGGAGCCGCGGGAGGCGGGCACAGCGGGTCGGCGATGAAGGGCTTGACCTGGGAGACGTGAAAGGTGGGGCAGATGCGCATGTGAGAGGGGAGAGCAAGATGCACAGACACAGGGTTGACAATGCGGGCAATGACAAAAGGACCGATGAAGCGCTTGGTCAGCTTGCGCTTCTCGGCCGGCACACTGATGTTTTTTGTGGACAACCAGACCTTCTGACCCACCTTATAGTCCGGGGCAGGTCTCCTGTGACGGTTGGCCACCTGGATGTTACGTTCCGTGGTTCTCAGGAGGGATCTGCGGGTGATGGACCAAATCCGCCGACAACGCCTGGCGTGAGCCTGCACTGATGGAACCGCTACCTCCTTCTCCTCTTCAGGAAACAATGGTGGATCGAACCCCAAAGATGCCTTAAAAGGGGACATTCCCGTGGCAGAGGACACCATGGTGTTGTGGGCGTACTCTATCCACGGCAGATACGTGCTCCAAGAAGAGGAGCAGGAGGAGATGACGCAGCGCAGCGCAGCCTCCAGCTCCTGATTGGCCCGCTCGCACTGGCCGTTGCTCTGCAGGTGGTATCCAGAGGATAGACTGGCCGTGGCCCCCAGTACCGTGCAGAACGCCTTCCAGAGTTGAGAAACAAATTGTGGACCTCGATCCGAAACGATGTCAGCGGGGATCCCGGGAAGACGAACCACATGAAGGACGAGAAGGTCCGCCGTCTCCCGCGCCGATGGCAACCCCCGGAGAGGCACAAAGTGGGCTGCTTTAGAAAAGCGGTCCACTATTGTCAAAACCGTCGTGAAATGGCCAGAGGGGGGCAAACCGGTCACGAAGTCCATGGCTACATGGGACCAGGGGCGGGAGGGAATGGGCAGAGGGTGCAGAAGGCCTGCCGGGGCCGATGATGATGTCTTCCCAGTGGCGCACTGCGCGCAGGCCCGGACATAGTTGTTAACGTCCTTCCTCAAACCTGGCCACCAAAAGGTCCTCTGGAGGAGATCGGTGGTTCGACCCACACCTGGATGACACGCTAGTTTAGACGCGTGGCCCCACTCAATTACCTGGCCTCTGACAGAGCGAGGAACGAACAGGCGACCCGGGGGCTCCCCACCCGGATCAGGCTCCACCTCCTGCGCTCTTCTGACCTTATCGCAGATTTCCCAGGACAATGCACCCACCACACAGGAGGACGGCAGGATGGTCTCCTCCTGCTCATCAGAGGATGGTGCGTCAAACTGCCTTGAGAGGGCATCAGGCTTACCATTCTTGCTTCCCGGCCGGTATGTGATGGTAAAGTTGAACCAGCCGAAGAAAAGAGACCAGCGGGCCTGACGTGCGTTCAGCCGCTTGGCTGTCCTGAGGTACTCAAGGTTGCGATGGTCAGTCCAAACGACAAACGGCTGGGCAGCCCCCTCCAGCCAGTGCCTCCATTCTTCCAGGGCGAGCTTCACTGCCAGCAGCTCCCTGTCTCCAATGCTGTAGTTTCTCTCAGCGGGCGTCAGGCGATGGGAGAAGTATGCGCAGGGCCGGATCTTACCATCCGTCGGTGAGCGCTGGGAGAGTACGGCCCCAACCCCTGAATCCGAGGCGTCCACCTCCACCAGACACTGCAGCTCCGGGTCCACCAGGGTCAGCACACGGGCCGAAGCGAACTCCTCCTTCAGTCTCCCGAACGCCATGGCAGCCTCCTCACTCCAGCGAAAAGGGACCTTCGGGGATGTTAACGCAGTCAAGGGCCGGGCGATGTTCCCAAAGTTAGGCACGAACCGCCGGTAAAAATTGGCAAACCCCAGGAAACCCTGCAGCTGCTTCCTAGACGTGGGAGTGGGCCAGTCCATCACCGCCTTGACCTTATCCGGGTCAGGAAGCACTTGGTTTCGAGCAATGATAAACCCGAGGAAGGAGGTCTGGTCCGTGTGGAATTCACATTTTTCCGCCTTGACGAACAGCTGGTTCTCCAGGAGGCGCTGCAGGACCCGCCGCACATGCACCTGGTGCTCCTCCAACGTGTGCAAGAAGATGAGAATATCATCGAGGTACACGAAGACGAAGGAGTTAAGAAAATCCCGGAGGACATTGTTGATTAGGCGCTGGAACACTGCCGGAGTGTTGGTTAACCCAAACGGCATCACCAGATACTCGAAGTGGCCGCTTGGGGTCCGGAAAGCGGTCTTTCACTCATCGCCCTCTCGAATTCGCACCAGGTGATAGGCGTTCCGCAGATCCAATTTGGTAAACCAGGACGCCCCCTGGAGGGAGTCGAAGGCAGTGTTCATCAGAGGAAGAGTGTATTTGTCCTTAACTGTAATCTCATTGAGGCCCCGAAAGTCGATGCAGGGACGCAGCAAGCCATCCTTCTTCCCCACGAAGAAGAACCCTGCACCCACGGCCGAGGACGAGGGACGAATGATAACGGATGCCAGAGACTCCTTTATATATGTATTCATGGCCTCGCGCTCCGGGGCTGACAGGCTGTATAGGCGGCTCGCCGGGAGAGAGGCCCCAGCCTTGAGATTAATTGTGCAGTCATACGAACGATGGGGGGGAAGGGACAGCACCCGTGACTTGCTGAAGACCGGACCTAGGTCATGATAGACATTGGGTACCTTGGACAGGTCCGGGGGAGGCGTCGAGGGTGGAGGCATCGGAACCAAGGGGGCACACGCCGCCGACTGGAGGCAGGCACTCAGGCAGAATGAGCTCCAAGCCGTGATTCTCCCACCCTGCCAGTCAAAAGTGGGGTTATGTAGCTGCAGCCAAGGATACCCCAGGATGACGGGTGAAGAGGAGATGGGCAGGATTAGGAACCGTATTTCCTCACGGTGATTCCCAGAGACGATTATGGACACAGGGGCCGTCTGGTGGGACACTGATGTCAATGACGCCTTGGACAGGGTGACAAGATTGACAGGGGGGCGTAAGGGCTGCTGAGGCCCATCAGGGTTGCCAGGTCTCTGGAGATGAAATTCTGCTCAGCTCCAGAGTCAACTAAGGCGTGTGTGGTGTGTTCCTTGTGCTTGTGGAGTAGCCTAATGGGGATGTGGCAACTAGTGAGGGGTTTTCCCTGATCTTTGTCCGCGAATCCCCCAACTGTGATCCGCGGACCTCCCCTTTTAACCGGCTTGGGCATTCAGCCACCCCATGTAACCCGTTACCACAGTAGAAACACAACCCCTGCTCCCTGCGGCGCTGTCTTTCGGCCGCTGTAATTCCCAATTGCCCCACTATCATGTCCTCCTGCTCTGGAAGTTCCTCTGACGAGGGTAGAGCAAGGAGGGAGGGCCTAACTGAGCGAGGGCGAGGTTTAGTTGAACGGGCGGCTGTTAGCCGTTCAGCCGCTCGCTCCCTTAGCCTGCTGTCTAAGCTGATGGTGAGGGAGATTAACTCCCCTAACCTGTCTGGTTTGTCCCGTGCCGCTAGCTCATCCTTTAACTCAGGGCTAAGGCTGCGGATGAAGATTCCACAAAGCGCTGGTTCCCCCCACCCAACTTCAGCAGCTAAAACCCGGAAGTCAACAGAATAGTCGGCGGCAGACCTGCTGCCCTGCCGAAGGCTTAGCAGCCGTTTGGTTAGCACCGCACCCCGGTCTACATGATCAAACATGTCCATGAACTCTGCCACGAACTGCTGGTAAGTCAAAAGTGGATAGCTTGGTTTGGCCATGATGGTATAAGCCCAATCTAAAGCTCTACCCCCCAGTAGGTTGATAATATATCCAATTTTGTTTAGATCCGTGGCAAAGTCCCCCAGGACGCGGAGAAACACCGACTCGCACTGCAACGAAAACCCTCGTGCCTCCCCGAGTTTTCCATTAAAACAGGCAGGGGTTGGCACGGGAGTGAGGCGATGTGCAGATGGTGGGTTAGTCTGGCTAGTAGCGGCAGCTGCGGAGGCGAAAGACGCCCCGCTGGCCGGGGGGAACGCCTGGTGTCCTTCCAAGCGGTCCAGCCAGCTGTTAACTTGTGTTAATTGGTTTAAGATTACCGTCTGCTGGTGGGAAATCATGTCAACTCGGGCGCTGAGAGTGTTTAAGCGGCGCGACAGCGCACTGTCTGCTGGGTCATCTTGACGGAGTCGTACTGACATGGTTAGTGACCCAGGAGACAGACGCTGACACGAGTTGATAACAGATAATTATCTTTTATTAATAAAGTGTGAGTGTAGTGTGTGAATGGATGAGTGTGTGGTCGTCTGGTCACTGGAGCTGAGCACGTCTTGTGGCAACCTGGCAACCCTGGAACATACAAGCACAAATGGTTACTGCTGCTCTTTAGCGTTGGAGACTTTGTGCTGGCGATGCTTACTTGCAGGTCCCACAGTGTAAGTTTTGCTGGCTCCTTGTGTCCGTGAGTTGTGGTGCTCGTGGTGCCCGGCGTGGCGGGGATGAGGAGGAACTCCGAGGTGGAGGGGATAGTGCCCCGTCAGCTGATGAGGATTGCCCGCCACCTGGGAGGTCCACCTGTGCACAGGGGAGAGAACTAGCAGAGGTTGAGTGCTGGGATTGCTTACTTGGCGTGGCGTGGCTTGGCTTGGCGTGCGCTTCTTGACTTGTGGTCGAGATCTCGGCGCATTACGTGGTAAGGTAGTAGTAGTAGTAGATTAGTTTATTTGACAGGGACAGTGCAATAAACATAGACAATTAATCAAAGACAATCAATCTGATGTGTTGCACATAGAGTGTATAGCTATTAGCTAATTTGCAACTCTTGTCCCTGGATGGGCTTTAGAAAAAAGAATCAAGATAAAAAATATACACAATAACCACATACATCAATGCAGAAAAATTATAAATACACAATTATAAATATTATAAATATTATAAATACACAAATATAACAGCCTGACTCACATTTAACATAAATATTATAAATATTATAAATACACAAATATAACAGCCTGACTCACATTTAACACATATAACATAACTCACATTTGCCTATTTCAGGCCTTCCTCCCTCCGTCACTCACTATAAACAAATACATTTATTCCTTCCCTTCATTCACTCTCACTTTGCAGACAAATAATTCATACATGAGTACATTCTTGTTTATTTTTCAGCCAGTTTTTAACATTTTTAGTGAATGTTTTAAAGTCCGTTATTATTTTAATTTCATTTGGCATTGTGTTCCAGATGTGACTGCCCTTTATAGAGAAAGCTGTTTGTCCAAATGTGGTTCTGCGGTGGAATATTTTACAGTTATTGTTAACAGAACTCCTGGTGGCTCTGCTGCTGTCCTGTCTTTGGACGAAACCAGCAAGTGGCTCGGGTGCTGATTTATGGAAACATTTGAACGTTAATTTCAGAAGACAGAGGTCAATGAAGCTCTCAAAACTCAATAGGTTGTATTTTTTTAAAACATTACAGTGATGCCACCTAATGGGCTTTTTGTCCAAGATTTTTAGGGTTTGATTATATAATGAACCTATATGTCTTATTGTGGAAGGGGCTGCTTGAGCCCAGACTGTCAAACAGTATGATATATGAGAAAAAACCATAGAATGCATATACAGTGCAGCTGCTTCGTAAGGTATGTAATATCTAATTAATTTAAAGCAGTTCAGATTTTTTTTTACTGTTTTTGAAATTTTCTTTATATGAAGATTAAATTTGAGTTGAGGATCTAGTACAATGCCAAGGTATTTGAATTCTGTAGCTAAACTGATGTCATGATCATGTATATTAACTTTAAAATGTTGCAGGTTACATTTTTTGATTGAAAAGCACATTGAGACTGTTTTCTGAAGGTTCAGCAATAGATGGTTCTGGAGGAGCCACTCTTGGACATAAACCATACTTGTAGACAGTACATCTGCAGCCTGTGCTGGAGTCTTGGCAGCTGTGTAAATAACTGCATCATCTGCATAAAGTTGGCATGTTGCAGCTGAGCAGTGTAACGGCAAGTCATTAATAAAAATGCTGAAAAGTAAAGGACCAAGAATGGACCCTTGTGGGATACCCATGCGGTTGTTTAAAAATGAGGATTTATCCTGGTGAACTTTTACACACTGTTCTCTATTCTGGAGATAAGATGCAAACCATTCTAATGTATTTGGGGAGAAGTTAAAAGATACCATTTTGGATAAAAGCAAACTGTGGTTTACAGTATCGAAAGCCTTTTTGAGATCTAGAAAAACAGCTCCTACCACATTACCCCTGTCCAAGGACTGTTTGACGTTTTCAATAAGGCAACAATTTGCTGTTTCTGTTGAGTATCCTGGTCTAAAACCAAATTGATGTGGATGAAGAAGTTGACTGTCTTGTAAGTAGTCTATCAGCTGTGTAGCTACAACTTTTTCAAGAACCTTAGATAGGACTGGTAAGATAGAGATTGGGCGGTAATTGCATATATCGTCTTTACTGCCTGATTTATGAACTGGTATGACGACAGCTTTTTTCCAGCCAGGTGGAAATGTACTAGACCTAATGGAGAGATTAATGAGATGAGTCAGTGGTTTGATTAATATTTTGCTGTGCATTTTGAGAAAGGAGGTGCTCATATTGTAGATATCATTAGTTTTTGAGTTTGACAGTGTTTTAACAATACCAGCAATTAACTTCTCATTTACCTCATCGATGTGAAAAGTATCTGTTGGAAGTATGGAATTTGTGTTGTTGAGCACATTTGGCAGCACAAAAATTTTTGTTAAGTCTTCCACAGAGCCCACAAAGTGTGAATTAAATTCATTTGCCAAAGTAGCCTTGTCACTGACGGTCTTGCCATTGATTCTAAGTTCCTTTACCCCCTTCTGATCGTTTTTTTTATTAGTTAAGTTATTTAAATGCCTCCATAGGGAACTGTTGTTACCCTTTGCATGATCTATCAGTTTATTGTAATAAGATATTTTTGATTTTCGCAGCTCATGTACCACTTTATTTCTTAAACTTTTGTACACAAGGTGATCATTTTGTAGTTTGGAGGTTAGTGATGTTTTCAGTGCATAGTCTCACCTCTTCATAAGTTTTCTTATTTCATTATTTAACCATGGTAGGCTAATCTTCTGTTGTCTACTTTTAATTTGCTTTGAAAATTTTTCTATAGACTTTGTGATTGTTGCAGTTATAAAATTACAACAATCATCTACTTCACATGTTGCCATGAGCTGCTCCCAATTTTGATTCTCTAAGTAATGTTCAAACTCCTCATTTTTTGATTTGGGGATAATAAAATTTGATTTGTCAATATCGACTCCCCCAAAATACTGTAGTCGCTTTTTAGTAAGTTTCCTGACAGCAAGAACCATGTTATGATCTGAGAGACCAGTTACAAGATTATAGGTTCTGGTTATTCGTTCTGGTTTATTAGTAAATACCATGTCAATAAGTGTTCTGGATTGTTTGGTTATCCTGGTGGGTCCTTTGATGATTTGCTGGTAATTAAATTTAGTCATGAGGCTTTTCAGTTTTTGTTTGTCTTTTTTATCAGACCAGTTGATATTAAAGTCACCATGAATTATTGTTTCTCTGTTCTTCTCAAGTTGTTTAACCAGATCACTTAATTCATTATAAAAGGAAGAGTTGTGTGACGGTGGGTTGTACACTACTGCAATGTTGAAATTCATTACCGGAGAGAGACATACATTAACAGCTAAACATTCAAGTGAAGTATTCAAATCAACCAGTTGACATTTATATTTCTCTAAGGAAATATAAATGACAGACAGTCGTCAGACAGTCTGTCATTATGACAGACAGTCGTCTGTCATAAGGATGACAGACGACTCCGTGCTAAGGAGTCTGCGGGTCGAGCCTTTAAAGCCCGCTGATTGCCACCTGCTGGAGTGAGTGCAGCTGAGGATGATGATAATGATGACGGCCTAGCGGCCATCATGACACTTTTCCTGTTCTTAATAATCCTTTGAGCTACTGCCCTTTTCTTTTTGTACTCAATTAAGTTTTCACTAGTCATATTCTTCCTCAGCTCTCTGAAAGTCTTGTTTCACTCTTTTGCTGCAATACTACAGCCCTCATTCCACCAGGGTACAACCTTCTTCCTACCCTGTGTTGTTTTCTTAGTTATACTTGCTATTGCAGCATTAAGAATATGATTGGTTACCCGACTTGAACACTCTTCTATGCCACCTTCTAATGTTACCAAATGACATGATTGAACACAGTATTGCCTAAATTTTCCCCAGTCTGCCTTGTCAAAACACCATCTTGTAAAACATCTTCCCTGTTGTATACATACTTCAGTTTTAATGACTGTAAGTATTGGGAAGCAATCATTTCCCATAGTTGTCCTGTTCATAACCATTCATTCACAGGCGTTCACTAAAGAATCAGATACCAGAGTGAGGTCAATACCTGATGATGTGCCCCGATGCACATCCACCCTGGTACCTTCACCACTGTTTAGACAAATTAACGATCTTTCATCTAACATCTCTTCCATGACATTTCCATTGTTATCTGTATGTGTGCTTCCCCACAAGCTATTATGGGCATTGGTTCCAAGGTTGTCATAGCCAGGAGCGACACTGGGGTTAAGCTCCCAGTGCTCATAAAATGCTCCTTACGGTGTACGTCTCGAAAAGCCTCTGACAACTAAGTCCAACTCCTAGCCTGCCCGTGTGGTTTAGTCTCTAAGCCCGGCGGAACTGCTTTTACTAATAGGAGAAGGGGCGAGGGCGGATCTCTGGCGCCTTAAAACCAGATGCTTCGGGTAGATGGTGGCTCGTCAACCTGGGAAGGTAGCCCATCTAGGGGAAGGTAAACCCTGATTTCAAACCTCCGCTGCCTTGCGGCACACCCGGTCACGGGAAAGGCTTCAGGAGTCAACCCTGAGGAAAAATCCGGAGTCGGAGCCCCTAAGGCAGTTCTCTGTTGTGCTCAACATCATTCTGGCAGCTCCTGCGACGGCGCTGGTGCCAAACTATAGCAGCCCTGCTGTTTCTTTGGATTCATCAGTGACGTGGAGAGGGGGGACATGCTGCATGGGTAACATCTTGTCCTCCATATCTTCCTGCCCAGGCTTGAATCCTACCAACGCCCAACGCTGGAAGGTAGAACACCGGTGCGCATCGGCCTGTTCAGCCACAGGCGGTGCTGTTCCAGCAGAGTAGACGTTTAGGATTCTCTTCCATGGTCATCATAGACCGACGGAGGCCGACGATTATGGGCATTAAAGTCTCCACACCATGCCTCTTTCATATGCCCTTCCCCTCCCATAACACTGAAAATATCTGCTATTAACTTCCTACATGGGTCGTAATAATTAATCAGCTTAATATTTCCTTGTCCATTTGGCCTACATATTTCAATAATATTACTCTCTGCGGCGTATGATAAAATAAGGCAGCGATGCTAAGGTTTTAAGCAGGTTTTATTAATCATACCGCCGTCACGAGCTCCTCTCCCGGCGCCGTGCGTGCGCGCCGGGAGCGAGCCCACGGCTCTCAGTGAAGAGGGAACACAAAGTCTGTGTCCTGCAGCAGAGGTTGAAGTGAGATTGAGAGGTTGAACATGAATTTCAGACTGCTTATATACTCAGCTACAACAATACATCAAAGCATTCACATGGGTCGATATGAGCATTTGCATATGAGAGGCACAGACAGGATGCATGAACACAATGCATGGATGGCACATTAACCTCACAGCAGTGAAATGCATAAATGGCAGATTAGATCACAGCATGCAGCGGAAAAAACCCAGGAGTAGTGAGCTGTCTGTCCCTGTGTGTTGTGGGGGTTTTCCCAAACTGCCACAGCTCCCCCCCAGAGGGCTCGGCAGGTGGCCGAGACCTCGATAGTGCAGCTTGGGCAGCGAGCAGGGAAAAGCTCTGTGCAGGAGGGGGTGGAGTGGGGTGGGGGTAGTAAAAGCCGGCCGGAGACGATGAAAACGTCCGGGCCGTGCAAAAATTGCTTGTGGGTCCTCAATGTCGAAGGGCTGTCCCGTTGAACGTGCAGAGGTCCACAAGAAGAAAAATTAGTCACTGGCTCCTCCCGCGATTAAGTCCTGCAAGGATTAATAGCGGCCATGAAGAAAAGACAAGGCTGCGTGGCGGCTGTGATGAGGGCAGAGGGACTGGCGTGTTGGCTTTAGGTGCGGGCACAACCTTAAAGCTCTCGGGAACCGCAAACCGCTGAATTTCCCTTGTGTGCCGTGGCTAAGACCATAAAATCCAGTGAGCAAGCTGCGTGCCTCAGGTGAACGAGCAAGCCTGAAGGGCCAGTGTGCAGCAGAAGGAAGGCGGTCAGAAAAGCCGTATTTGTCCCGTGCGTGGTGTGCGCCGTCCTCGTAACTCCCCGGTGCGTGTGCGGGGGCTCCGTGCGTGTGTGGGCCAGCTGGAGAGGAGAACCAGGGTCAGGGAGCTTAATCATCCCTGTTCAGTGTGTTGGAGCGGTGAAGGGAAGTAGACGCTCTGTCACTCGCTCGGTCATGGTGCGTTCAGGTCCACGTGTGCTCCGTCGGCCATGGGGATCGCCGTCGTGGAGAGGGGACGAGGTGCATGCGCTCTCGTGTGGAGGAGCTGTGAGCGCGGCCGGTCCAGCGTGGATGTGCCGATCTAGGCGTGCAGATCTCACCATGAAACGTTGCTCAGCTTTCCCGGTCGTGGGTGTTCTCCGGGGAGTTTCGCCTGGAAACTCCGTGTTGAGGTCTCCCTGAAGCAGAAGGGAGGGCAGATCAGTCAGGCTGCCGCGTTCGCTTGTCGTCGGAGAATCACCGCCGGGTGTTGCGTTCGCTGGCAGCGTGTTCATTTCAGCGTCGGGTCACTAGTGCGGCGTATGATAAAATAAGGCAGCGATGCTGAGGTTTTAAGCAGGTTTTATTAATCATACCGCCGTCACGAGCTCCTCTCCCGGCGCCGTGCATGCGCGCCGGGAGCGAGCCCACGGCTCTCAGTGAAGAGGGAACACAAAGTCTGTGTCCTGCAGCAGAGGTTGAAGTGAGATTGAGAGGTTGAACATGAATTTCAGACAGCTTATATACTCAGCTACAACAATACATCAAAGCATTCACATGGGTCGATATGAGCATTTGCATATGAGAGGCACAGACAGGATGCATGAACACAATGCATGGATGGCACATTAACCTCACAGCAGTGAAATGCATAAATGGCAGATTAGATCACAGCATGCAGCGGAAAAAACCCAGGAGTAGCGAGCTGTCTGTCCCTGTGTGTTGTGGGGGTTTTCCCAAACCGCCACACTCTGTATATCCTCAGGGGAGGGAATCACCCTATACGCCAGGCCATCTTTAATGAAAGTGGCACATCCTCCTCCATTTACAGTGTTAATTCTATCCTGTCTGATTGAGGTGTATCCTGGAACAACAAAATCTAAGTGAGGTTGAAGCCATGTCTCCTGTATAGACACTACCTGTGGAACAACCTGTAGTTCGTAAAGATACTTCTTGAGTTCTTGTCCGTTTGCTATAAGACTCCTCACATTCCACTGTAGTATGTGTAGTACCATAATTAAGGTCTTGTTTCAGCATGTGCAGTCTTCCCAGTTTCAGCTTTCAAAAAAGCATGAATCTGGTCAGCTGTGATATCTTTCACATCTAGGAAGCTTCCTGCTGCTTCCACAATGGTTTTGATTCTGTCACTTTTCTTCTTTAGCTGTGCAGCAATATTCATGGTGTGGCAGAAAAAAGCTATAAAGTTTGTCCTCTTAACTATCAATGTGTCATCATCCATTTTGCATTTGTGAACACTGTAGAAGAGCTTGGAAATGATGAGGCGATTTGATTTATAAACCAAAGTTTAATAATCAGCTCTCCTAACAAGTCTCATCTGGTGCAGAGTGGCAGAAGGAAAAAAGAGACAGAATGTCTCCGGCTCACTGGCTTTATACTTCCATCCATCCATCTTCTACTGCTTAATCCTTTCGGGTCGCGGGGGGGCTGGAGCCTATCCCAGCATCTTTGGGCGAGAGGCAGGGTACACCCTGGACAGATCGCCAGTCCATCACAGGGCCAACACAGGCTTTATACTTGCACACAACAAAAGACATGCATAACAAAGGCTGACATCCCTCATTATCTTAATCCCCCCATTGTCTTGGTATTTCCTCTCCTCGCCTTAGGGGGTGAGGGTGGCTCCTCCGGTCTCCTCCGCCGTGTCTGGGAACGTCTTTGTTCTTCACTCGGCGGTTGAGAGCCTTTGTCCTTTCAGAGGTGTGAAGTCCTTTACATATGTAATTGCTAAGCATTTCCACATGCTTCAACATATGTAGGTTATGGAATATATGATTAATATAGACCACAACACAAACATTCCTTGCAGTGGCATGATCCTGTGCTTGCATGGGACCCGATGATGGCTGGGCTTCCTTTTGAACTGGTCTGCTGTGTTTCTGACTATTCCTGCCTCACTAACTGTCTTTAGAGCTTCCGCATACGAGATTTTCTTAGTTATTCTGATTTCCTGGGCTTGTCTAGCTTCCCTCTGCACAACACATCCTCCACATGCAGCACTGTGCTCACCCTCGCAGTTGCAACACTTTACTTTGGCGTCCTTGTCACATTTACCATATTCATGCTCCCCACCACATCTAGCACATCTTAGCTTTCCTTTACATTGCTGAGCAGTGTGACCCATCCTTTGACATTTGTAGCACCTGAGTGGCTTTGGGACGTATTCTCTGACACTGTAATACATGTATCCTATTAGGACTGATTTAGGGAGTGTTTCCTCAAACTGAATCAAGACAGTGTGTCCTTCAGTGAACCTTCTCTTTTAATCTTGTAGCATCAACTTGGCTCATCAATAAAAAAAAATTCTTCTGCTTAAAAACATTGTTTTTAACCCAGGAAAAGGACAGTCAAAAAAACTGCTCTTTTACCCCAGACCACAACTGAACTCGCCATTCCTTTGTTAAAACCAGTCTAAGGAATTCACCCTAATGCATTTCCTGCTTTGACTTTTATGGCTCCATAAACATGGAAACATGGAAAGTCCCTCATGGCCCACAGATCCACAGCTCAACCTTGAATTAATCTCTGGGACATGCTGGATTTAACCAGCCAACCTTTCCATCACATCTGTGTTAATCCAATTCTAAACCTTCTCTTCTTTTCCAGGACCATGAAAAGAAAATGGATTCTTGATGTTTACTCTGGACAATCAATAATATGTTTGAAATGTATTAATCCGTGATTTTATACAGTATATATGCATGTTAAAAATGTTTAAATGAATGTTTATTCCTGCTTGTTAATTCAGAGGCACTGTTTATAAGTTGCATTAATCACTAAGGTTAGCTTAGAGAATATACATAAGGGTATAGAAGAAAATTCCAGTATTAAAATGTGTATTAAAATTTGCCTCTAAAATCATGTGACTGCCAGCAGCCAATCTCTGCATGACAACTGCTCTCTCTTAAAGCTCCAGACAATAGACTGTTTGTTTATTGGACTAAAAGTTTATAAAGCCCGCCCACGAAGGAAACTTATTGGCTGGGGGCTCCTATCAATCACGGAGCCCAGCGAAAATTCTCCACAGATAAAAGAGAACTCTATCCTCTTTTTGGGCAGATTTCAGCCAGATCCCTTTCTCTTTTCGTCACCTTTTCTTTGTCTTCATGACTACACAGCAGAGAACTTTTCGGGAGAACAAAAGACTGGAGAACAAAGGGACTTCTCCCACGTGTTGTTTTTCGACGATCACAGAGCAGATAACTCATAATTTTGTGTTCTATAACTTTGTATTTTAACGTTTTTCTTTTCTCTTAAACGTCTGGGAATTGATTCTTTATTCTTTGAGCTCATTCTAATAGGAGTTAAACTCCAATCCTAGACGCTTATTCCTATCACTTTTTCCTGTTAAACTTTATGTAAAACCACAGTTTTTTTAAATTTTAATGTAAGATTTAATCTCGACTTTATTTATTTATTTATTTTTTATTTTTATTGACCAATCCCATACCAGAAGCTCTTTATTATCTAGAGTCTGAAACTCTTTTAATTTGAGATCAGATTAGATATAGTTAATTAAATTATTGAAGGCCTCTGGAAAGCCACTTACCAACTAAGAGGAAAGGAGACACAGCTCCCCACGATCACGCACAGCTGAAGGAATCAGCACACCTTGGCTGGATTTCAGCTATTGGGATCAAACATACCGATCTCATCCCTCATCAAAGAATATTTGCTGGTCAAATATTCCGACCTTTGGAGCCATCTAAGAACTACAGGACAACGCAGAAGGATTTTCAACTTCAACCATCACGCCAGTCACGTGAGCTGCAATTTTAATTCATCTGCTGAATGAAACATCTGTGGTTCAATAATAATTTGATATCTAATCAGATGCAAATTAACCCCTTGACGCCTGTTGTCGTGAATTTGCATCAAACCGCTTCCGCTCCAAATGCAACCAAAATACCATCTGTATTCCTTCACTTCCGGTTGGAGCACTTCCAACACATACCTAGGAACCTTTTGCAAGCATTAGTTTCTCGTAGGAACGGTCAGAGACGGAGTACCATCCATTTCCTGATTGCTAGGGTTAGGGTTAGGGTTAGAGTTTGGGTTAGGGTTAGGGTTAGGGTTAGGGTTATAGTTTGGCAGTCATGAGAGTTGAAAATACTGAAAATAACTTTCTTGAATAAATAAAAGATTCTTCATACTTGAGATGGGAACAGGTGCTTTTTTTTTACCATTTTTTTTTTTACCATAGATGCCTGTTTTCGCTAATTTGCATCATACCTAAAATTATATCTATTTTATGTGCTATAGTCAAATTAACTTTCTCAACTTAATTTAGCATCTACTTGAAAGCAAAAACACAAGTGAATTTTTTTTTTTCATAATTGGAAATAAATTCAGGTGTTAAGGGCTTAAGGATCCATTAACATAACTCCTCTTTTCATTAAAATTCCATTTTCATTTTCTTAAGAGTAATCAAAAAAGATGAATGAATAAATGAATAATCCAGAACTTTTCATGTAATTAGTAAAACTTTCTCCATAAATTTGCGTTGTTTCCATAATCTGTTAACTCAAACTGATCCAAATTTGTTTCACAGTTAGCCCTGGTTCTGCAAATGTTGATATTGTTAATCTATTAATTTTATGGTCAATGAAATCACTGCAATGTTTGTTAATCCTCATTTCGTTTAATAAATATGTGAAAATGAGAGAAGTTGTTGAGAATTTATTTCATTCTGAGTCTGGTTCAAGCCCCAGTATTGAATTCACTAAAATTTTGAGACTGATTATTAATTAATTTATTGATTGATTAAACATGTATAAAGTGAAATTAAAGATTAAATTGCTTCTTAGAGATAGAAGCTGGTGCCCCACGGGTGTTATTAACTTTTCCGGTGTATATGAACTGAGATTTCATCTCCAGTTCCAATACATTAATATAAATTAAATAATTTTATACCTGATCATAATTATTAATTCATATACTGTTACAGTCTTTAGCCTTTTCACATCCTTCACCTTTCCTTCTTGGATCTTGTTTTTCACTTCTTCCATAGACATGCACAAAGGGACATCTGATATAACTCCCCTCAAGTTAGCTGTTGTGCCAGGAACATGCGCCTTCTTTTGTTCTCCATTTAGACATATCATTGCCAGTATTTTCTGTTGCTGTTGTTTACTTGTGGCATGGATTAACAGCCGGCTATTATTCAAGAACTTTGCAAACTTTACTGTCCCAAATTCTTTCTCAATTGCTTTTGTTAGCTTAACTGGGTGATAGTGCCCCCCACCCAGATTGAACTCAATGACAACCTTCCAGTCATTCCTACATCTTCAAACTGCCATCCATTTTGGCTAGTTCGTGTTTTCCTCGCATTGTTACTTCCCCTGGCATCACTCTCATCTGACCCGCTTCTAGGTCTTGTTGCCCCCCTAGCTGCCCTTTTCCGGCCCCCAGGCCTGGATAGTGTCCAGCCCACCTCATCTTTATCATACCTATCAGAGCTAGATGCCATAATGTTACAGATAGCGTACAGTTTTTGCTATCCGCCACAAACAAATCAATGCTACCGCCAGCCAAACACAGACATAAATGCGGTCCCAACCGTCTTCATCTTCTTCAAACAGTCCCGAGTCAGCCACCATTGAAAAGGATCCTAAAAAAAAAACCCAAACAGCTGAATACCTGATAAGAAATCTAAAAGAAAAAGAAGAGCATAGAAAAGAAGAGTGGGGAGTCCAGTCCAGGATTGGTGACAGTAGGATGCGAAAGAGGACAGCTCCTGAAAATCTGGAAGAAGTGGATATAATTCAACTAGGAGGAATGGAGGTGAGAAGCGGCGAAGAGGAAGTTTGGAGTACAGTGGAGTCTAAAAGAAGCAAACGTATACGTCAAGAAACTCAATCAAGACCATTATCAAGTGCTGAGGAGTCAGGAGGATGAATGATCCTGGAATGAACAGAAGGAGTGTAAAGTAATCATTAAACTTTCTCAGGAAGGGGCAACGTTTCGTGAGTGGAACCCAATTACAATTAAGCTCACAAATGCAATTAATGGGTTACTTGGAGAAGTTTTAAATGCAAGGGTTCTTCGTAGTAGTTCATTGCTGGTTACATGTAAAGATAGTGTTCAACAAGGAAAAGCAATCACAGTCATTAAGATGGAGGGGAAACTGTGCAGTGTTCAGTATTGGAAGGAAATAAGGCAATGAGAGGAGTGATATCAGGGATTTCAATGGCTGTCTCAACTGATGAAATAATGAGGAACCTAACTGGAGCAAAAATGACAGAGGTACGGTGATTGAAAGCTAATAGAAATGGTGAAAAATGTGATGTCTGTCAGTAATGTTAAAATTTGATGAAACAAGACTACCAAGTAAGGTGTATATTGGCTACATGAGCTATGAAGTCAGACTTTACGTTCATCCTCTACTCAGAAGCTTCAAATGTCAAAAGTTTGGTCATGTAGCAGCGATATACAAAGGTAGACAACCATGTGCCAGATGCTCCGGTAAAAATGAATATGGCAAATGTGAAAGAGGAGCCACATTAAAGTGCTGTAACTGTGGTGGTGAACATAGCTCTGCATATCGAGGTTGTGAAGCCAACAAAAAGAGCAGCAGAAATTCAGCAGGTAAGTCTTCCAGGGATTAACACATGCAGAAGCTGCGAAAAAGGTGCCAGCTAAAAAGTGGGAGTGGACTCGAACAGTGAAAGTGTGCAGACTTGCAGACTTGCAGACTCTGCAGACTTGCAGACTTGCATGAAGTAGTATTAAGGAAGATACTCTGGTTTTGAAGGAACATAATTTTGTCTTATTTGTGGTAGATGTGATAAACTGCACTGCACAGACTTCCATGAAAACAGAAAAAATCATAATCATTGTGAAAGCAGCAGAAAAATATCTTGGCATTAAGGGGCTACATTGGAAAGCAGTTGAGGACTTGTTAAGTGGGGGATCCTTAAGTTCAAAGACATCATGGGTTGGTGGATCAACCGCCAATCAAGTGTAAAGGAAGAAGAAGAAGAATGAGATGAGCCGCAGATACGGACTACAGAGACCCAGATCCAAGAGTAAAGAAGAAGAAGAATGTCACAAAGCTATGAGGAAAACGTCACAAAGCTCTGAGGAAATGTCACAAAGTGATGAGGAAGGCGTCACAAAGTTATAAGGAAAATGTGACAAAGCTATGAGGAAAATGGTCATAAAGCTATGAGGAAAACGTCACAAAGCTATGAGGAACAGATCACAAAGTTATGAGGAAAAACAGACACAGAAAGACAGACATAAATAGTGTGTGGCAGTAATGCACCTGTAGGATTGTTGCCAGTGATGATAGGACTACAGCTCCGGACCAGATAGAGTGATGATATAGAGTGAAGTACGTGGCAGTAATGCACCTGTAAGCTGGTTGCCAACCGCCAATCAAATCTAAAAGGAGAAGAAGAAGAACCGCCAATCAAATCTAAAAGAAGAAGAAGAGTGAAGTGGAGAAGATATAGAATGATATAGAGTGGAGTGATGTTGGTGGCTGTTGCCACGGCCAAGATATATAGAGTGATGATATAGAGTGAAGTGAATAGAGTGACATCTGAAGATAGAGTAGGTGGTGGTAATGCACCTGTAAGCTTCTTCTTCTTCTTCTCTCGGTTACTGGCAGATTGCAAACAACTGAAAGGTGCATACCGCCAACTACTGTCCAAGAGTGTGTAACATTATGTCATCTGAGCCCAACCTCTAAATTCTATGACTTAATCCTGTGTACCTCCAAGCTGATTGCCAACCGGCAATCAAATCTAAAAGAAGGAAAAACAGACAGACAGACATATATAGAGTGTGTGGCGGATATATAGACTGACAAATAAAGTATGTTGCGGTAATGCATCTGTAGGCTGGTTGCCAACAGCCAATCAAATCTAAAAGAAGAAGAAGAATACCTGATAATTTTTTCGCACATGGGGAGTTGTTGGGAGCTCCTTGTGAGAGCTTCTTGTGCGGAGATGTAGAGTGATGATAATCAAGTCAGTGGCGGTAATGCACCTATAGGCTGGTTGCCAACCACCAATCAAATCTAAAAGAAAAAGACACTTTCTGCTAGACAAGACATTTCTTGAATTGTATATGGACTGATGGTGAAATCATGATGAGGATATACTCCTGAGAGGAGTGGCAGTAGGACCAGTCCAGGACATAGTCTAAGGACGGAAAAATTTTTCACACATAAGGAGTTGTTCAGAACTCTTTATACAAAGATATAGAGTGATCAAGTCAGTGGCGGTAATGCAGCTGTAAGCTGGTTGCCAACCGCCAATCAAATCTAAAAGAAGAAGAAGAAATTAGTGATATTATGATGGACCATTTAGAGTGCTGGAAACAGGGGACAAAATTTTTTGCTAGATTTGGGGGGCAGGAAGGAAAAGATTGGCATAAACAGGCTCAAACCCGCCTTTGTGGTGGCGGACGAGGATGTGCTGTTGGCCAGGGCTCCTCGGCGCGGCAGACCCCCTCTGGGACATTCCCCAGAACACCCACAGGGAGTGACAAACAGTTCTCACCCGCAGACAGCAGCTCCCCAGCAGGAGGGCGCCGCAGAAGTGGCGAAGCCTGCTTACAGCAGATATGGGAGGAGACTGAGGCCCAAGCAGCACGTGGGTTAATGTGTAATGATTTTATCATGACATGCAGACTGTTATTCTGTTGTTCCATCTTAGATGTTTGGGGGGGGTCATGTGGGACACATGTGTATCACTTTAAGCTTCACATCTCAGAGAGAACAAAGAACTGGGTCTCCTTAGAGATAACAGGAGGATGTGAAAATTTAGTCTTTGGTATGCAAGAGACGGCCTTGGGGGATTTCCTGGTCTGCCAGAGACTATGAGGAGGATGCTATAGGATTTAAGAGAAGATGCATTGTTACTTGTGATTAAAGGCAATGTGACTGTGAGCTTTGAAGGTCCTGGATATATAAAGGATGAATGTCTGTGTTTTTCCTCTTTCTGCTTTGCTGATGTTGGAAGATGTGAATAAACCTGACTCGTGAGATAAACTCTGCCTCGTCATTTTCACATTTCCACACCATCAGGTTTAAACCAAGTAAAAGTTTGGGTATCTGGATTTAGCGCACACCATATGTCACTAAGCTGAAATGTGTTACAAAAATCTAGTAAAGTGGTATTATGCTGATGATTAGGAAATCTTGAGGGTTGCCTATCAAGCCATTCATCCATAACCATATTGTAGTCGCCGCCCAACACAAAAACAGGATTGATATATATTTGAGATAATTCCTTCAATATATTAGTCACATCTGTAATTAATTGTTTGTTCTGGTTGCGGTTAATAAACCCATAAATGTTAACAAGAATCAAGAATTGGTTGTGTATTTCAAAAATGCAAATAATCCATTGTCCTGTGTCATCTCTTTTGGTTGCAACTACTTTCCCAGGAAAGTTTTTTAGGAGTATGGCGACCCCTGCTGACCTATTTGTGCCATGATTATAGTATATTTTTTTCTCCCCATTGGTTTGTCCATATTTTTGCATCTGTATCGTTGCTGTGAGTCTCCTGAATAAGGTAACAATGTGCTTTTTCATTTTTAAGGAATAGAAATGTAGCCTTTCTTTTTATAGAGTCTCGTAAACCCCTAGCATTAAGTGATGCAAAAGAAAAGGTTGTATTAAAAGACAGAGGATGAAAGAGAATAAGAAAATAATAATAATAATAATAATAATAATTGTGGTATATATCACTCAGATATTCCATACCTACATTGGTTAGAGCATGTGGAAATGTTTGGGACAACATATACACTTCCGCCCTCCCAAGAGAGCAGACGCTTTTTCCTTCTCTCTTGCTCTGACTTTTTTTCCTCCCCCCTCCCCCCAACTACTGGATCCCAGCTTGCTGTTGTCTGTCTGCGTCTAATTGCGACCATCGAAAGAAAGAAATTATGGAGTTAATAAACTGGGCTTTGAACACAATTGACACTATTTTTTCAACAAGGAAAAGTGCTCCGGGGGAAGCTGTCTGCCCCGCAGGAACGGCTCCAGCGGGCTATTTACGTGACACAAGTAATTGGAAGATCTTGTGTCTCACTAATCTCTCTATCGAAGATATTGAAGATTTGTATGTCTTCATGATAATGGTGATCGGGATCTTTCTGATTGGAACTGGGATTGTCCTGGTGTACCGCAAATTGCTGAAGATGGATACAACCTATCAAAATGCTGGCCAGGCGAGGTGCATCTGTCAAATTGAAAAATTGGAGAAGACCCTGATAGCGACAAATGGAGAACTGTCTCGGAAGGTGGATTACATCATGGTCTCGCTTAGGTCTTTCCACGATGGACTTAAAGCCCCGCAATGAAGGATTAAGTACTGAATCTACAGAAGAAATAAAAAGCCTTCTCTGTGATCAGTCCGATTTGGCTCAATTTCCCCATGAAAATTCCTCCTGGCTGTCTGCAGTCTGTGTTTTCAAAATCATCGAGCACAAGGCCTTGGACAGCCATCTGGAGAGCCTGCCCAGATAATCGCAAGGACGATTGGCGGCAGCCAGACAAAACATCTCCTGCCAAGTGCCCTTGTTGTTCTCTTATTATCATCAACATTGCTTCAACAGCGCACACACATTGATCCATGAACTGAATAAAGATACACACACTGCTCTCTTGTGTCTTGTGTCCTGTGAATCCTGTCTTGCGTATGTGCATCGAGAGCTTTTTTTTTTCCTTGTAATCATAATATTGATTGATTATGCAACCAGTATTCTGAATCAATGTTTTTTTTGCTCCTTCCTATTGTTCCTCGTATTATTCTTATTCTTATGCTACCTGTACCCTCTATCCTGTTGGCAGGCGCGTCCCCGATGCAGCCGTGTCACTGGAAATGCAGGTTCATTTTCTGTGTCAAGTCAAATTCTCTCGTATGTTATCAGTGATCTGTTAATGTACTTGGCAATAAATCTTTTCTGATTCTGATTCTGATTCTGATTCTAAATGAAGAAGAAGAAGAAGACACTTTCTTCTTATACTTGGTTTCTACAGGCATGCACGAGTATGCACGAGCATGCACAGGTATGCACTAGTATTGGCTGATGTAGTGACCATCTGTTGTACACTGCTTTTCAAAATGCATTGTGGGATATTGTGAGTGTACTATATCGTGAATGAAATTTTCAGTTAAGATTTCGAACAGTACTACAAGACCAGTGTAACCCAGTGTTAAAAACGTGGATGGAATTATGAATGTCGATACCGCTTTAAGAAGAAGGGGAGACACTCATTTCACAATGGGAATAGATATTTTGAAAATGAGTATATAAATACAATATAAGTTCATAAAATATGTTCATAAATAGTTAGGAACATTTTCTGGAAAGTTTTGATAACGTTCCCGATATTTTGTTTGGTATTTTGAGCGACCAATGGCTGCGTCTTTTGTTTGGCAGCAACAGCCAATGGGGTCACGTGTTCCCTCGCTCGGTCTGTGTGTAATATGCAGAACGCTGTCAGACACTGCCGAGACACGACCGAGAGAACGCGATTCCTCACGAAGACGATGAGCTAACGTGCTAATAGCAGCCTTTGCTTGGACAAAACTTGAGATTGGTAAGCCTGAATAAACATCTGCAATGACACATTGCTGTATTAGCAAATTCTAATGCCCCGTTTATTAAATTTTAAGATTGGGATCCAAAGGCTGTTAACGCCGTTGAGCGCGGAACCCCATGACGCACGTGTCACTTAGCATGGTGAGTGCCATTCATTGTGTATGGGAATGCTAACCACTAGCTTAAAACGCTAACCGCCGATGCTAATTTCGGCTAGTTTTTTCATCAGAAAAAGCTATTTTTCAAAGCTGTAACGGTTAGCAAAGGTCCCAGTTCCCTGGTCATTGATTGCTACTTGGTGATGAATGTTGAACCTGTGGTTGATATGTGTTTTAAAGTGCAAAATTAGTGATAAATTGTTGCGCTAGCTTGACATGCTAACCCTCCGAAGCTAAATCTGGCTAGGTTTTACATAGGAGGAGGTTGTTTTTAGAACTGTAATGAAAGGTTTTATTTCATTTACTATGGTCTGTATTTAGGAATGAATATTACATCTATGGTTTAAAGATGTACCAAAAGCCAGTTTAGAAAGCTTGGGATCAGTCCGCCAAGGTCTCCGCCTTTGACTGCCACCTAATCCACATAGCACCGGACTTCCATGATCCCTCCTGCAGGTGGTGAACCTAGGAGGAACGGCCTGCCCGATCTGAACCCGAGTGGTGTTCAGTTATTGGACTTCTGTGCTAACCACAGTCTGTCTATAACGAACACCATGTTCAAGCATAAGGGTGTCCATATGTGCACCTGGCACCAGGACACCCTAGGCCGCAGGTCGATGATCGATTTTGTTATCGTATCATCAGACCTGCGACCGTATGTCTTGGACACCCGAGTAAAGAGAGGTGCAGAGCTGTCAACTGATCACCACCTGGTGGTGAGTTGGATCCGATGGCAGGGGAGGAAGCCATTCAGACCTGGTAGACCCAAACGTATAGTGAGGGTGTGCTGGGAGCGTCTGGCTGAGGCCCCTGTCCGGGAGGTCTTCAACTCCCACCTCCGGAAGAACTTCAACCACATTCCGAGGGAGTCTGGAGACATGGAGTCTGAATGGGCCATGTTCTCCACCTCTGTTGTTGAAGCGGCAGCCCAGAGCTGCGGCCGCAAGGTGGTCGGTGCATCTCGTGGTGGCAACCCCCGAACCAAGTGGTGGACACCAGTGGTGAGGGGGGCCATTAAGCTGAAGAAGGAGTCCTATCAAGCTTGGTTGGCTTGTGGGACTCCCGAAGCAGCTGAGGTGTACCGGCAGGCCAAGCGGAGTGCAGCTCGGGTGGTTGCTGAAGCAAAAACCCGGGTATGGGAGGAGTTCGGTGAGGCCATGGAACAAGACTTTCGGTCGGCTTCAAAGAGATTCTGGCAAACTGTTCGGCGGCTCAGGAGGGGAAAGCAGCTCCCCGTCCACACTGTGTATGGTGCGGATGGGACACTGTTGACTTCAACTGGGGATATCGTCGGGCGGTGGAAGGAATACTTCGAGGATCTCCTCAATCCCACTGATACGCCTTCCACAGAGGAAGCAGGGTTTGGGGACGAGGGGGATGACTCGCCTATCACAGGGGCTGAGGTCGCCAAGGTGGTTAAAAATCTCCTTGGTGGCCGGGCCCCGGGGGTGGACGAGATTCGCCCCGAGTACCTCAAGGCCCTGGATGTTGTTGGGTTGTCATGGTTGACACGCCTCTGCAACATTGCGTGGAGGTCGGGGGCAGTGCCTTTGGCATGGCAAACCGGGGTGGTGGTTCCTCTCTTCAAAAAAGGGGACCGGAGGGTGTGCTCCAACTTTAGAGGGATCACACTCCTCAGCCTCCCTGGGAAGGTCTATGCCAAGGTACTGGAGAGGAGAGTCCGGCCGTTGGTCGAACCTCGGATTCAGGAGGAGCAATGTGGTTTTCGTCCTGGCCGTGGCACATCGGACCAGCTCTTTACCCTCTCGAGAATTCTTGAGGGTTCGTGGGAGTTTGCCCAACCAGTTTACATGTGTTTTGTGGACTTGGAGAAGGCATTTGACCGCGTCCCTCGTGGATTTTTGTGGGGGGTGCTTCGGGAGTATGGGGTATCGGGCTTGTTGTTACGAGCTATTCGGTCTCTGTACGACCGTTGTGAGAGTTTAGTTCGCATTGCCAACACTCGGTCGGAGTCATTCCCAGTGAGAGTTGGACTCCGCCAGGGCTGCCCTTTGTCACCGGTCCTGTTCATAATTTTTATGGACAGGATTTCTAGGCGCAGCCAGGGAATGGAGGGTGTCATGCTTGGTGACCACAGGATCTCATCTCTGTTGTTTGCAGATGATGTTGTCCTGTTGGCTTCATCCAGCAATGACCTACAGTTCTTGCTGGGACGGTTTGCCGCTGAGTGTGAAGCGGCTGGGATGAGAATCAGCACCTCCAAGTCCGAGTCCATGGTCCTCAGCCGGAAAAAGGTGGATTGTCCTCTCCGGGTTGGGGACAGGCTCCTGCCCCAAGTGGAGGAGTTTAAGTATCTTGGGGTCTTGTTCACGAGTGAGGGGAAAATGGAGCGAGAGATCGACAGACGGATTGGAGCAGCATCTGCAGTGATGCGGACGTTGTACCGGTCTGTTGTGGTGAAGAGGGAGCTTAGTTCTAAGGCAAAGCTGTCGATTTACCAGTCAATCTACGTTCCTACTCTCACCTATGGTCACGAGCTTTGGGTAATGACCGAAAGAACGAGATCGCGGATACAAGCGGCTGAAATGAGCTTTCTCCGTAGGATTGCTGGACTCACCCTCAGAGATAGGGTGAGGAGCTCAGTCATCCGGGAGAGGCTCAGAGTAGAACCGCTGCTCCTCCACATTGAAAGGAGTCAGTTGAGGTGGTATGGGCATCTGATTAGGATGCCTCCTGGACGCCTCCCACTTGAGGTGTTTCAGGCACGTCCCACTGGGAGGAGACCCCGGGGCAGACCCAGGACTCGGTGGAGAGACTATGTCTCCCAGCTAGTCTGGGAACGCCTTGGTATCCCCTCTGAAGAGCTGGAGCAGGTGGCTGGGGAGAGGGAAGTCTGGGCTTCTCTGCTTGAACTGCTGCCTCCGCGACCCGGACCTCCGGAAAAGCGGTAGAAGATGGATGGATGGATGGATGGATGGTTTAAAGATGTTTAAAAATATTGTTTGTTATATAACCTGGAATTATTTTGTGATAAGCTTAGAGCAATAGCTTATTTGTTCTGACCTATTTTATAGGTCAGGTTTTTTTTCTTTGGACTGGTTTGACCAGAACATGGATTCCGCAGATCTGGATGGCGAGCCGAAGCCCGAACCCTATTAACGGCTAGAGGTGATTCAACAGGTCACCTGGAACGGACACTAGAGAACTGTGAATCTTGTAAATATATTTTGGGGTATTATTGTGACAAGTGTGTGTGTTTTTTTTTTATTAAATGTACATATTTGTAAATAATACACATTTGTAAAAAGAAATATATATAGTTGCAAGTTTCTATACGGCTGTGTATGTGTCATCTGTGAAGAGGATGATAAAATAAAGGCAGCGTTGGATTTTTAATAGCTTTATTATCATCCGCCTTCATCAGAACTCGGCTCCAGCCCATAGTGTGAGCAGGCTGAAGCCGAATTCCTCAGGCTCTCAAAGAGGAGACAGTGTGTGTGTCTCGCAGCAGATGCAGAGTCAGAGTGAGAGAATGAGAGGGTTTGCGTTACAGAGTTGCAGCATACAGTATATACTCGACTACAACAATACATCAAGGGCATACCCCAGCAGTTGGTATGATCAAAGAGATAACAGAACAGGCATAAGACATTTGCATTTGAGAGACATATTGATCTCAGTCTCTAGGTCACAGTGAGGACAGGACGCATGAGCACAATGCATGAAAGGCTCACAGAAGTGAGCCAGACGAAACGAGTCTGCCTGTAGACATTAATACACATTTCACTGTTCTGTTATTTGCTCTAGCCGAGCGCTGTGTTTGACCAGTCTGTTTGTGGGGGTTACACCAAAGCACATCTACATATCAGTAGTGCAGCAGAAAAAACCAAGAGAAGAGAGCTGAGTGTCCTTAATCTGTTGTGGGGGTTAACCGAACCGCCACAATCTGTTGTTACGCCCTCCAGGCTCCTACGAACCTGTAATCGGTTTGATCTGGCCCAATTATCCCTTTTGTCCAGGTAGTAGGTTAAAGGTAACTACACTGCCATACCCAGTACTACCAAAAGGGTACAAGCACACACATAAAGTAAGTGGGTGTTACAGTAAGTGTTACACCAGCTTACAGGTGCATTACCGTCACGTACTTAACTTTTTCTTTTAGATTTGATTGGTGGTTGGCAACCAGCTTATAGGTGCATTACCGCCACGTAGAGTGAGCATTTCGAACACAGCCAGTATTTGGACCTCACAGTGTGCCTATGATGTCTGTGTGACATCATAAGAGGAGTTGTTCCAAGGAGTTCTTCTTCTTCTTCTCTCTGTTACTGGCGGATAGCAAACAACTGAAAGGTGCATACCGCAACCTACTGTACAAGAGTGTGTAACATTGTCTTTTGAGCCCGACCTCTTGTTCAAAGGAGTTGTTCAGAAGTCCTTATATGGCCATGTGACATCATAGGAACACAGTGTCCGCCTGTGATGTCACACACAAAGTCCTATGGTCATCACACACACACACACACACACACACACACACAACAGACAGACACAGAGATTTCTTAAACTATAATAGGACTAGTGCATACCTGTGCATGCCCGTAGAAACCAAATATAAGCAAGTATTTCTGCATGCCTGTAGAAAGCAGGTGTAAGCAAGCACGGCACCACGCATTGTGATACCTGCCTTTGATCTTTGATGATGTTATAGCGAGTCCTATGATCGTTGCTGATGTCATAGCAAGTCCTATGATCTTTTTGTCATGAATTGGCCCCTGCGGGGCAGAGTGACACCCATCCCTCCTCTGATATAGCTCCTGACCACATAGAGTTGGCAGAGCAGGCAGCAGACGGTGATGAAACAGGGCGTGAACTAGGAGGAATGGAGGTAGGAAGCGGGAAAGAGGAAGTTTGGAGTCTAAAAGAAGCAAACGTAAATGTAAAGAAAAACAATCAAGAGCGTTATTGGAGTGAAGTACATGGTGGTAAGGACTCGTCACTTGAGAAGGATATAGAGTGTTATAGACATCACGTAGACATGGAAATCTCACTGTTTGAAGAAGAAGATTGTTCAGAACTACTTATACAAAGACATAGAGTGAAGAAGATGAAGAAGAGGTTGCCAACCAAGAAGAATTCTGACTTTTGATACATAGAGTGATGTTTACTGAGCGAAGTACGTGGCGGTAAGGACTTTAGCTCCTGACCAGATAGAGTGATGATACAGAGTGAAGTGCATGGTGGTAATGCACCTGTAAGCTGGTTGCCAACCTCCAATCAAATCTAAAAGAAGAAAAAAGAAGAAGAGCATTATCAAGTGCTGATGAATCAGAAGATGAACAATCCCAGAATAAACAGAAGGAATGTAAAGTAATTATTAAACTTAGTCAGGAAGGCGCATCATTTCATGAGCGGAACCTAATTAAGCGCACAAAAGCAATTAACAGGTTCTTCTTCTTTTAGATTTGATTGGCGGTTTACAGGTGCATTACCGCCACCTACCATATATTCCTATTTAAGTTTTAAATGCAAGAATTCTTTGTAGTGGTTTGCTACTAGTTACATGTAAAGATATGTTCAACAAGGAAAAGCAATCAGAGTTGTCAGGACTTTTTATCTGCAATGTGGCTCAAGCACAGTAATATTCAATAGCATTAGACTGAAGAAATCATCAGACCTGACACAATGATGCCTTTTCTGTTTTTTATATGTCCTTTGCAAAAGAGAGCAATCAAATCACATACCTGTTACAGAGTGAGTTTTGAATGCTGGGGAAAACAGCCCAGTACAATAACTTTTATAGGCAAAGATAAGACAGTGACATCTTCCCGAACATTCTTTTTCTCTCCCAGACAGTCCTTGGGAGGATGATAAGAAACATCACGTACAGTTTGTACCAGTTTGAGCTGGCTCAACTCTCAACAGGGGAAGGACACCTCCATACAAGGTCTCACAAAGTACACAGAGTTCTCATAACAGAGTAGAATTAAGAAACACGGGATGTACAAAAAACAGATCTTGATACAGCATAAAAACTTGCATACTCTTATCACACCTTATATGAACAAACAGATGAATGGTGCAGTTTAGTCACTAACAGTGATTATAAGAAAAGACACAAATTGTTTATATGATTAATCAGAGAAAAATCATATAAAAACATCAACCCTCATTTCATGAGTCATTAATAAAATGATAACTATTTACATAAAATTTTCCCAACATTTCCCTCCTGTTTATTATTTTATTAATCTTTTATTCCCATGCAGATTTCAACACAATGTATCTTCACAACGATTTTCTACATTGGCATCATAAAGCATCAATTCCAAATTTATACAGGAGTATATTCATCACCTTTGGTTGAGTCATGCACTGCATCATCTTCTTGGGAGAGGGGAGTGTATTGTTCATTTCGAATATAGCTCAAAAAGGATTGTTGTAACATGAATGTGTGTTGTGTTAGGGCTCTGGAAATCATTGACCTTATACATGGAACCACACACGTAAACAGAACACAAAATAGTACCAATATCACAATTAGGGGGGTCAACCATTTTAACAAAATTTGCCACCAGGCTCCACTCTGAAACCAATCTAAGAGGGACCATCCTTTCTCCTCATCTAGGGCTTGTTGCTGATGTAACAGGTCATTTAAGTGACTTATAACATGACTTACATTAGTTGAATAATCAGGGACGTATGTGCAGCACTCCTGACCTATAATGTGACATACCCCACCTTGGGAGGCAAGTGTATAATCCAAAGCCATCCTATTTTGTAACAGCATTAGGCGAGATAGTCGCTGTTCCTCATTCAAAGCTGACAACCCTTGATCCATCAACATGGTCAAGTTCTCCATAGTAAAGGCAAGAATATTAATGTGCCTTAAAGCTAGACTCACTCCATAAGAGGGCAAGAAAATTCCTCCAATTATTTTAGCTTCCGATACTCTTTGCTTATCTTCAGTGCTCTCTCTCTTCTGAACATGTATATTGGTATTGTCGGGATGATAATAATGCTCATATGATTCTGAGTTATGGTAGGTAAGATTTGATCTTATGCTGACATGGGGAAGTAATGCAGCCATATGGCAGGTTCCACACCAATTAGATGGTAATATGGCATAAACATTAGGGCCACATACCCAGACGTGGTTTTCCAAACAACCATAACCATCATCATTAGGCCAAAATAGGTCAGGATTGTCAGTGCAATTTGCACTACAACTCCTTGGGGGCAGAGTAAGATTACCCTTTGTTTGGTATGGGATACCATATGCATTTCTGCATGGAGATTGCTTATGTTTAAGGCCACATGTAGCGAACCTAATTACATTGCAACGTGGTGTAGTCCCACAATGATAAGAAGAATTGGTGCAATTGTTCCTAAAACAAACAGAGGCGGCATAAAGGGTGGGATTAACCTTCATTAATGATTTCCTTGCTTTAAAGGAAGAAACCTTGGATATGTTATGGACTCTTACCCTAGCTCCAGAGTAATTAATCAGTGACACATTTAAAAGTTCTAGGTATTCGCCTAAATCTCCTACCTTCCAATGATCATCATCTATACTCGTGTCAGCAGTATTCATAGCTAGTAGTGCTCCCACTGTCTCTGATGCATTCAAGGGTACAGGTGTCATTGGGATAGCAGTTTTATATGAGTGTGGCAACAATGAACAAATATAACAAGAGGTATTTATACCCAACTGTTTCACTGTCATCACCATAGTTTGATACCACAGATTATGAGTGTAGTCTATTGGACGGTTGTCGGTGTCTGTCAGTTCACCTTCAATTGGATTCTACAGCAGGCATGTGAGAGTCAGGCTCATACCTGCAAGTCCTAAAATTGTCCAAAACACCTTTCCATTCCCCATAGTGCCTGTTGCCCCTAGGAGTGTACCTTAGCTGGCCACTATCTTCACCAGGTTTGAGACGAGTCCTATCCTTAAAAGGACCAGACTCCCCTTTGTAGCTGGACTTACCCTAGGGGTGGCTGGAGGTCACTGAGGGGTACTTGCAAGCGTTTAAGGTGGGACAGATGAATCCAAGAAGGCCGTTCAGCGATTCTCACAGCTGTGGGTGTGGTCAGCAGGACTTTATAGGGGCCGAGCCACCTAGGTGATGTCCAGTTCAGTCTATGGTGATTCTTTACAAAGACGTAATCGCCAGGTTGTAGGGGGTTTTCAACGCCCTCCTGTTGATCAGAGAGAGACTTCACAGTATCAACATAGTCTTTTTGTTGCACACACTCCCTTAAATGGTCAGACAGATGTCTATATTGCCCTTGTGGTAATAACAGTCTAATTTCAGGTAACACATATGGGCGATGGAATGCACATTCATACGGGGTTAATCCTGTGCTTTTGTCCGGGGTTGTGTTAATTGCCATTTTTACCTGTATTAAGGCTTTTGGCCACGTGATATTTTTTTCTTTTGTGACCTTATTCAGCATTTGCTTTATGGTGCCATTCCTTCTCTCTACCAGGCCTGCACTTTGAGGATGATAAGCCGTGTGAAATTTCAATTGACTGCCCACAGATTGGGTCAAATCTTTAACAACCTGGGCTGTAAAATGAGTACCATTATCTGCATAAATGACTTCTGGAATCCCAAACACTGAAAAGATATTGTTTTGTAGTACTTTACACACAAATCTGGCGTCTGCTTTTGCTGTTGGATGTATCTCAGTCCATTTAGTGTAGGTATCAATGAGAACCAGACAATATTGTAGTTGCCCCACTTTTGACAGTTCAATAAAATCCATACACCACTGTGAAAATGGTGTTTTTGGTGGGGGAAAGCTTCCTTGTCGTGTTCTCATTGCTCCTTGTGCATTATTTTGAAGACATACAGCACATTGTTGACAGACTGTTTTTGCTGTCTTCAAAATTCCTGGGCAGAAAAAATGCTTTTCAATCAAACTCACAATCCCTCCTGTTGACACGTGACCTTGGTCATGTGTCAAAAGGACCGCCCACTGATACAGCGAGGGGGGGAGAATGCCAAACACCATTGTCGTCTTGCTTGCTATGCTGTGGTGGTGTTATTGATGACTGCTCATCAATTAAAACGTCTAAAGAGACGATTGGCACACTTAAACAAGATACAAAATGTTCCCTCGCTGCACACTGGGCAGCATGATCTGCCAGGGCGTTGCCACGAGAGATGAGATCATTGTTTTTGGTGTGTGCAGCACAGTGAACTATTGACAATCTTTGGGGTAATGCTAGTGCTTCTGTTAACTGTAAAAGCTCAGTGCAATGTTGTGTAGGCTTCCCTGCTGAAGTTTTAAAACCTCTCAACTTCCACAGTGCTGTGTGAGAATGTGCTGCATTGAAGGCATATTTACTGTCAGTACATATAGTTGCTTTTAGGTGAGTAGCTCATGTCCAATAGTTCAGCCATTGGAGGCAACGCAGGCCGCGGAACTCCACACAATCAGGACCCCAGACAATGCCGCCACAGCACAAGCAGTGGATGAAATAGAGAATGAAATAAAATAAAAGTCCTGTCCTAATTTAGCAAAGCTAACACACATAAGCATCAATAAGCTCTTTAAGTTCAGTCCTCAATTCTAAATTGGAGGCTGGTGTAACGTTTTTTTTTTCCTCTCTCCTCAAAATATCATATGCTGTAGCAATTTTTCTTCATTTTCCCTCCTCCTTAGAGAAAATGACACTTCATTTATTTAGATGAAATCTATTTAACTGAAAGAATTTCTTTATTTTATTTTATTTTATTTATTTTTTTTTTAGAAAAGATAAAATAAGTCATTAGTCTGCATTAGTCTGTATTAATAGAAGAAAACAAAGGTAATCTCAGTTTTTTCTTTCTTCTTTTCTCAGCACTGTAGCTAGGCTGTCAGTTCTGCAAGTATGGGGGTGCAACTATGGGAGGTGCAAGTATGGGGGTTTCCCCCTATAGCTCAAAGTGCAATGAGGTGTTATGAAAATAAAGTTGAATTGAATTCATTTATTTATTCATTTATTGATAATTTTATGCATTATCTATTTTTCTGAGGGTTACTAATTATTTGCTAATTAATTTCTTTGATGCCCCCTGCTTTGATACATGAAGATGCACATGCAGCAAAGTTACAGGGTATTTGCTTGATTCTTTTACTGAAAGGAAGTGTATTTCCATTTTTAGTTTTAAATAAAATTTGCAGGTAGCCCAGTTCCTTCAAAGATGAGATCTCAATAATTATAGCTTCTTTTTGTGACATCTCTTGAAATAGTTTACAAATTTCATTTAAGAAAAACAAAATAACTATCTGCGCATTTTTGATATGCTTCAGCATTGATAAATAAGATCAGCTTGTCCAGTTGAACACAGATGGGTTGAATTTGAAATATTGTGTCACATTGTTTCAGTCAAAGGAAAGGCGGACGTTTTGCCTAATTAAAATTTGATTTAATGTTTTACAAAGAATGTCCCTATTTCATACATTCCTTGGTAAATTATGGAGTGCAATGTAGTTCACCCTGACCCAGCTTGGCCACCGCTGAATCAGGAGAAGCACATCCCTCATTGCTGTCACATTTCTGAAATATATTGTTACCGCACCATTATGTGGTGAGTAACATCAGTATAAAACCATATAAACATTACATTTGTGAGGTCAAAGTCATTTGAATCAGTACACCTTATGTTATCTACAATGTCATACAAAGTCATACTTTGCTTCAAAAATGTTTATCAACAAGGATCCTTTCTCCAAGATCTTTGTCTGATAATCCATAGCCCCTGGCAAATCATATGTGTCGCACGTCAGTCCTGCACTGTCATGTTTCAGTCAAAGGAAAAAAGGTCGGTAGTGCGTCAAAATTGCTTTTTTAAAAAATATGTAAACAGTGTCTCACGTACTCAACATTAATCAAGACCCCACAAAGTTAGATTAAAAAGATAAAAATCCCAAACCTTGTAAAAATATCCATATTTAGACCACTTTTTCCACACAGATCAACCACACACACACACACACACACACACACACAAACAGAGAGAGAGAGAGCGCTATCCCTCGCCCGCCCCCTTTGGGAGAGCAAGGAACAGAGAGAGAGAGAGAGAGAGAGAGAGAGAGAGGGAGCAGCCCCTCCTTTCACATTCCACACTGCATTGAGCAAAAATGCCCCCTTTTTTTTTTTTTTAAACTTTTCCTGATCCACTCCTTTCTTACTATTTTTTGCATCCTTGGTTGGCTTTTATTCGGGCATCTGCAGCTGCTGCCAAAGATCTGCCCATTTAAGTTCCAAATTTGGCTTTCTCTTATTTCCTTTGGCCACTAATTTTGCTGTCGACACTAAGACTGCGCACTCATCCACATCTAATGTGGGTTTGAAGGAATAGTCCTCTTCCCATTTGCTCAGATATTTTTCAGGATCCTTTATCTGTTCTCTATCTTTTAACCGGTCTGCTGTTTAATTTTTTTATTTTTTATTTTTTTTTTCTGCTGTTTTTATTATTTTTTAAACCCCTTGGTAACTCCACAGGAATTAAGATGCTTTACCAGGAAAAGTGTGAAAACGCCGCCACACTACCATTACAGCATAACCGCGACCTGATATTCTATTTTTAGTTCCAAAACTCGGGGATCTCAACCCAAAAACTTATTTTTGTCCCTGACCGGGGATTTCAACCCAAACCTTTTATCTTGTTGCAACTACTTCCGCGCGCTTTTTTTTCTCTGACCCCGTCAGATTTCTTACTGCGTCCAACGCAATTTCCCATTTTTCTTATTAACTTCTCTTCCTTCTCACTATATTGTTGTTATTCTTAGTTCTCAAAGGTCAAAGTTTTAGTTCTCATATACTTTTCTTCCTCCTCACTATATTGTTGTTATTTTTAGTTCTCAGAGGTCAAAGTTTTAGTTCTCTTATGTACTTTTCTTCCTCCTCACTATATTGTTGTTATTTTTAGTTCTCAGAGGTCAAAGTTTTAATTCTCTTAACTGCTTTTATTCCTTTATTCCCCTTCACTATATTGTTGTTATTTTCAGTTCTTAGGGGTCCCAGTTTTGACCAGATTCCTTTATTTTACTGTTCTAGGAAAAATATGGACGCCGCCATATTACCATTAATCGCATCCCGCGGACCTAGAACATAACATTGTACTGGGAAGAAATAGAGACACTTACTTCTGGCTCTATTAGTTAAGGCGGAACAGCCGTCACTGAATAGAGCATGGAGGAGAAGCGCCGATCCAAGTTCCCTCAAGGCGGGTTGGTCAATTGCTGATGGTTTCCATCAGACCGTGCACGGTTTTCACTGGCTCAGACGCCTCCCCCAGCTCCGTCCAGATCTCAGCTGTCCCGGGTTTCGGTCACCACGTTATGTCAGGACTTTTTATCTGCAATGTGGCTCAAGCACAGTAATATTCAATAGCATTAGACTGAAGAAATCATCAGACCTGACACAATGATGCCTTTTCTGTTTTTTATATGTCCTTTGCAAAAGAGAGCAATCAAATCACATACCTGTTACAGAGTGAGTTTTGAATGCTGGGGAAAACAGCCCAGTACAATAACTTTTATAGGCAAAGATAAGACAGTGACATCTTCCCGAACATTCTTTTTCTCTCCCAGACAGTCCTTGGGAGGATGATAAGAAACATCACGTACAGTTTGTACCAGTTTGAGCTGGCTCAACTCTCAACAGGGGAAGGACACCTCCATACAAGGTCTCACAAAGTACACAGAGTTCTCATAACAGAGTAGAATTAAGAAACACGGGATGTACAAAAAACAGATCTTGATACAGCATAAAAACTTGCATACTCTTATCACACCTTATATGAACAAACAGATGAATGGTGCAGTTTAGTCACTAACAGTGATTATAAGAAAAGACACAAATTGTTTATATGATTAATCAGAGAAAAATCATCATATAAAAACATCAACCCTCATTTCATGAGTCATTAATAAAATGATAACTATTTACATAAAATTTTCCCAACAAGAGTCAATAAGATAGAGGAGAAAAATGTGCAGCGTTGAATACTGGAAGGAAATAAGGCAATGAGAGGAATGATATCGGGGATTTCAACGGCTGTCTCAACTGATGAAATAATGGAAAACTTAACTGGAGCAAAAGTGACAGAGGTACAAAGATTGAAGACTAATAGAAATGGTGAAAAATGTGATAGTCTGTTGGTAATGTTAAAATTTGATGAAACAAGACTACCAAGTAAGGTGTATATTGGCTACATGAGCTATGAAGTCAGACTTTACATTCTCCCTCCACTCAGATGTTTCAAGTGTCAAAAGTTTGGTCATGTAGCAGCGATGTGCAAAGGTAGACAATGATGTGCCAGATGCTCCGATTAAAATGAATATGGCATGTGTGAAAGAGGAGCCAAATTAAAGTGCTGTAACTGCGGTGGTGAACATAGCTCTGCATATCGAGGTTGTGAAGCCAGCAAAAGAGCAGCAGAAATTCAGCAGGTAAAAGTCTTCCAGGGATTAACATATGCAGAAGCTGCGAAAATGGTGCCAGCTAAAATACTGGGAGTGGACTCTAACAGGGAAAATTTGTAGGCTTGCAGTGCATGCAGTAGAATTAAGGAAGATATTCTGGTTATGAAGGAAAATAATTTAGTCTTAATTGTGGTAAATGTGATAAACTGCACTGCGCAAAAGTCCAAGAAAACATAAAAAATCAAAATCGTGAAAGCAGCAGAAAAATATCTTGGCATTAAGGGGCTACATTGGGAAGCAGTTGAGGACTTAAGGGGGGATCTTTAAGTTCACAAACATCATGGGCTTGTGGATCATAATGGTAATCACGATTTTGCAATGGAATACCAGGAGTTTAATATCAAATGGGCAAGCAAACCCCAGGTAATCTGTATACAGGAAACATGGCTAAAACCTCAGTTGGATTTTGTATGTTAGGAACTACAGTCAAAGAAATATATGTAGGTCTATTCAGATATTTAAGTGCAATTGGATTAATTAAAATAATTTAGTTTTTTTTTTTCCTGCCATTCTCTTGCCCATACTCCAACCCGGTAGGTGGCGTTAATGCACCTGTAAGCTGGTTGCCAACTGCCAATCAAATCTAAAAGAAGAAGGAAGAAAAAGAGAGGAAGACCCAGATGCTGGACTGCTAGTTTGTGGTATTTAATGAAAAAACACAAGTTCAAACAGTGTACGAAAACAAGACTTACAATGAGGCAAAACAGAAGTAGGAAGGTTGGATGATGAAGGGGTTCTGACGGGGAATAGAACTTGAGAGTCCAGCAATGAGTGGATGAAGCCACAGACTCAAATAGGGCATGGAATCAATGATACAAATGATTGCAGGTGTGAATCACATGAGCAGGAAGGCTGACGTCTTCTTCTTTTAGATTTGATTGGCGGTTGGCAACCAGCTTACAGGTTCATTACTGCCACATACTTAACTCTATAATATAGAGTGAATGTAATGATATGTAGTGATAGTAATGATATAGAGTCTATATCATCACTCTATCTGGTCAGGAGCTGTAGTCCTTCTATCATCATTGCTGTATCCAATCGAACCTCAACTCTATCTTCAGACATCACTCTTCTTTGTCTGCACGGTGGCGCAGTGGTTAGCACTGCGGCAGCACAGTTTACCCTTGGCCGGGGGATTGTGGGGATCGTGGGATCGTGGGTTCGATCCCAGCCCCCGACCAACAGTGATCTGTGTGGAGTTTGCATGTTCTCCCCGTGTTGCTTGGGTTTACTCCGGGATTTCTCCGGTTTCCTCCCACATGCCAAAAACATGCATGTTAGGTTAATTGGCTGTTCTAAATTGTCCCTAGATATCTGTTTCCTATAGGCCCTTAGAATAGAGGGTTAGTATTAATGAAAGCGCTTTGAGTGATCTTTGTGACTAGAAAAGCGCTGTATAAGTGCAGGTTAGTTAGTCTCCTCATACTTCACTCTATATCATCATTTCATCCTATATTATCACTCTACACATCTTGGCTGTGGCAACTACCATGGCCAAGATCATATCACTTCACTCTCTATCATCACTGTATATATCTTGGCCATGGCAACTGCCACCAACATATTTCTGACCTAAAAATTAAGACTTTGGCGTGGCCTAGTCAAAGTCCAGACCTGAATCTGTTTGAGATGCTGTGGCATGACCTTAAAAAGGCAGTTCATGCTTGAAACCCTCCAATATGGCTGAATTACAACAGTTCTGCAAAGATGAGTGGGCCAAAATTCCTCCACAGTGCTGTAAAAGACTCACTGTGTCAAATCGACTGAATAGTCAGCTCAAGTACGGGGTGCAGCACCAAGAGAAAACACTAGACACAGGAGAAAAACATTTGACTTTTTATTGAATCTCAAAAGGAGCTTAATTAGGGAAAACTGTCATTCACCAGAGGAACAACAGCCTGTGGAGGACAGAGGAGAACAATTAGTAGGAGGGAGGAGGAAGGTGGAAAGCCTAATATGCCACTTACATGGGGATGAGAGGAGAACCTGGTACAGAGCCCAGCGCGTGGAGACGAACCAGCAGGGTTAAGCTGGTGAGGATAGGAAGGGAGTAGGCAGGGCATGACATAACGTTCGGCTCAGGAGACGCACACACACAGGCTCAGAGTAGTTCAAATAGTTTATTGGCAACAGGAGTGAATGGATGAGTGTCTGCGAAATGTTAATGTGTTGGTGGTGGCGTCTGCTTCAGGCACAGGGGCAGGAGACCGTACAGCCGGCAACCCTATGGGAGAGAACACAGAGACACAGGGTGATGGGCACACACCAACACAGGAGGAGAATAGGCGAGGGAGAAGCTTACTTGCTAGGAACAGATGACTGGCACAACAAGGACGGAACCCGGGAGACAGCCACCTGCAGGGCTCGGTGCAGCAGCGAGGAACGACGAGGGAACGGGGTTGTCCGCCGCCGAGGAATCCACCTGTGCACAGGGGAGCAGACTGGAAAAGATGAGGTAAGGATTTCTTACCACACAGCGTCGTGCTGAAGAGTAGGTTGCTTCACGTTGAAGGGGAATGAAGTCTTGACGGCTTCAGGCCGAAGCTCAGGGCGAGGCGGCTTATATCCCTCGCCGCTGATGATGAACAGGTGTGCGAGCAGGTGGCGCCGCTGATGAGCGGCGCGGCGTGACAGTACTCCCCCCTCTAGCAGCGCCTCCTGGCGATGGCTTCTCTGGGTGCGCTCGGTGGAAGTCAGCGATGAGCGATGGGTCCAACACGAATGACGAGGGTACCCACTGTCGATGCTCGGGCCCATAGCCCTCCCAGTCCACCAAGTACTGCAACCCACGACCCCGGCGCCGGGAGTCCAGGATGGAGGCGACGGACCAGGCCGGATGGCCACCAATCATCCAGGGCGCGGGTTGCGCAGCAGGAGGAGGGCAAAGGGGGTCGGTGACTGCCAGCTTCACCTTAGACACGTGGAAGGTGGGATGGATGCGGAGGGAGGGGGGAATAGCCACGTGCACAGCCACCGGGTTGATGATCCGGGTGATGGGGTAGGGACCCATGAATCGCTGTGCCAGCTTCCTCCTCTCGCCTTTTAAAGTTACGTCCTGGGTTGACACGTAGACACGTTGCCCAACTCTGTACGCCGGGGCAGGTCTTCTGTGCCGGTCCGCCACAGTTCTGTTGCGCTCCGCTGTGCGTAAAAGCGCATTGCGCGCGGCAGCCCAGATGGAGCGGAACTGCCTGAGATGCGCCCTAACCGAGGGGACAGTTACCTCACTCTCCTGCACCGGGAACAGCGGGGGGTCATAACCCAGGGACGCCTTGAAGGGGGACATCCCTGTAGCAGAAGAGCGAGCGGTGTTGTGGGCGTATTCAACCCAGGCAAGATGGTTGCTCCAGGACGTGGGTTTAGATGCTGTTACACAGCGGAGCGCAGCCTCCAGCTCCTGATTGGTCCGCTCACACTGCCCGTTGGATTGGGGGTGATGGCCGGAGGAGAGGCTCACCTTGGCTCCGATGGCGTTACAGAACGATCTCCAAACCTCAGAAGAAAATTGGGGCCCCCGGTCCGAGACCACGTCCACCGGAATCCCGTGCAGCCTGACCACGTGTTGGACGAGGAGATCCGCCGTCTCCAGGGCAGTTGGAAGACCTCGCAGGGGGACGAAGTGCACAGCCTTGGAGAAGCGGTCCACGATGGTCAGGATGGTGTCATAGGAATTGGAGGTTGGGAGTCCGGTGACGAAATCCAAAGCGATGTGTGACCAGGGCCTGCCAGGGACGGGCAGGGGCTGGAGCAGACCCGCTGGGGGGGCGTTTCCTGACTTGTTGGTGGCACAAATTGGACAAGCCCGGGCGTAGCGGGCTGCGTCCCTCCGCAGGCCCGGCCACCAAAAGGACCGCTGGAGGAGGTCTATCATCCGGGAGGAGCCAGGGTGACAGGTGAGCTTGGAGGTGTGCAGCCAGTGGATGACCTCTCCACGAACCGCGGATGGCACGAACAGCCTCCCCTCCGGTCCGCCGCCAGGGTCAGGTTTCCACTTCCTGCGCCTTCCGGATCTTGCCCTCTATGTCCCAGGAGATGGCTCCCACGACGCACGACCTGGGCAGGATGGTGTGGAGCGTCTCCTCCGACTCCTCGGGGGTGAACTGCCTAGAGAGGGCGTCAGGCAGGCCGTTCTTGGAGCCAGGCCTGAAGGTGATGGAAAACTGGAACCTGGCGAAGAACAAGGACCAGCGCGCCTGGCGGGCGTTCAGACGCTTGGCAGATCGAAGATATTCCAAGTTCTTGTGGTCCGTAAGGACCACGAACGGCAGGTCCGCCCCCTCTAGCCAGTGGCGCCATTCTTGGAGCGCGAGCTTGATGGCCAGGAGCTCTCTGTCCCCCACATCGTAGTTCCTGTCCGCCGGGGACAAGCGCCGGGAGAAGAAGGCGCAGGGCCGTTTGGCGCCATCGTCAGGCGACCGCTGAGATAGCACCGCCCCCACTCCTGTGTCCGAGGCGTCCACCTCCACGATGCACTGCAGCGCGGGGTCGACCTGGCGAAGGACCCGGGAGGAGGAGAACTCCGCCTTCAGCGCCTGGAAGGCAGCAGCGGCCTCTTCGGTCCACCGGAACGGGACCTTAGGGGACGTGAGGCGGGTCAGTGGTCCGACGATGGAGCTGAAATTGGGAACAAAGCGGCGGTAGAAATTTGCAAATCCAAAGAACTGTTGCACCTGCTTCCGTGATGCAGGTGTAGGCCATTCCACCACCGCCTTTACCTTCTCTGGGTCTGGGAGCACCTGGTCCTGAGAGATGACAAAACCCAGGAAGGACGTCGTTCTGGCGTAAAATTCACACTTTTCAGCCTTCACGTACAGCCGGTTCTCCAGCAGTCTTTGGAGGACCCGCCTCACATGGACCTGGTGCTCGTCCCTGGACTTGGAGAAGATGAGAATATCGTCCAGGTAGACGAACACGAAGAGGCCAATGAAGTCCCGGAGGACGTCATTAATGAGGCGCTGAAAGACGGCAGGAGCGTTGGTCAACCCGAACGGCATTACCAGGTATTCAAAGTGGCCGTTCGGGGTACGGAAGGCTGTCTTCCACTCATCTCCCTCCCGGACCCGGACGAGGTGGTATGCGCTGCGTAGATCCAGCTTGGTGAACCAGGTCGCCCCCTGGAGGGAGTGGAAGGCAGTGTCCATGAGGGGCAGGGTGTAACGGTCCTTCTCAGTGATGTCGTTGAGAGCCCGGTAGTCTATGCAAGGGCGGAGGGATCCGTCCTTTTTCCCAACGAAGAAGAACCCTGCCCCCACGGGTGATGACGATGGGCGAATTATCCCAGCGCTCGATGATTCTTTTAGGTAGGCGTTCATCGTCTCCTTCTCCGGCGCTGACAGGCTGTAGAGCCGACCAGAAGGTAAGGGAGCCCCCTGGCGGAGATTGATGGCGCAGTCATAGGGCCGATGAGGGGGGAGAGACATAGCTTTAGTCTTGCTAAACACCATACCCAGGTCGTGAAATTCCAGAGGCACCAGAGACAGGTCCGGGGGTGCAGCGTCTGTAGCAGGGGGAGAAGCGGACGAAGAGCAGGCAGCGGACTGAAGGCAGGTGCCCATGCAGAACGTGCTCCATGCCGATACCCCAGCTGACTTCCAATCCAGGACCGGGTTGTGGAGGCGTAGCCAGGGATACCCCAGGATGACGGGCGACACAGAGTTGGGCAGGATGAGAAAGGTTATCTCCTCCCGGTGGTTACCAGAGATGATCACCGGGACCGGGACGGTCTGGTGTGTGACTCTCCCAAGGGAAGCACGGGAGAGGTTGACCAGGGAGATGGGGTCTTTGAGCGCCTGGCAGCGGATGCCCAATCGGGTTGCCAGGCTTTGTGAAATGAAGCTGCCTTCTGTGCCCGAATCCACCAGTGCGTGGGTGAGGTGCCCAGTGGGGTTGTGGCAGAAACGGATGGGCAGCATTAATTGGGTGTGTGAGTTTAACCGATTGAGATCTGCAAGGCCCCCTACAGTGACTCGCGGACCCCGCCGACTGGCTTTCCGTGGGCAAAGCTTCACCGTGTGTTGGTCATCTCCGCAATACATGCAGAGATCCAACTCACGGCGGCTTTGTCCAGCCCATCACCATCGGCTCCGACTCCTCGGGGCACGATGGTGGCGGCGCCGCCAGGGGGCGAGCTTGGAACAGGCGCGGCGAGGCTCCACGAGGGCGAGAAGAAGACGACTTCCGCCCTGAGGAGCGCTCGCGCAGCCTGTTATCCAAACTAATCGCTAAAGATGTCAGCTCCGCTAGCGTCTCAGGAATATCCCGCCCAGCCAGTTCATCCCTCAGATCATCATTGAGGCTGCGGGAAAAAAAGGCCGCAGAGGGAGCGTTCCTCCCAGCCTACTTCCTCCGCCGCTACCCGGAAGTCGACCGCGTAGTCCGCTGCCAACCGGCTTCCCTGCTGGAGGGCGAGAAGCCGATCGACCTGGACCGTCTCGGTTGGAGTATGGTCAAAGACCTCCAGGAAGCGCCTCACGAATTGGTCATATGTGAGGGCGGCATAACTGGGCCTCGCCATAACGGCGTAGGTCCACGTTAAAGCTCGCCCCTCCAGGAGATTCCCGATATGACCAATTCGGCTATGATCTGAGGGAAAGTCTCCGGGCACACGGTGGAAAACGGACTCACACTGCATAATAAACCCCCGCGCTCCGCCGAGCTTACCGCTAAAGCGGGCGGGGGTTGGAATGGGTGTGAGCCGAACCGGTGCACTCGGAGCCTGCTGGACGGCCACTGGAGCAGCAGGAGCCGCGCCACCCTGACGAGCCGGGGGGAACGACTGCTGGGGGTCCAAGCGGCCCAACCGGTTAGTCAAATTTAATAATTGATTGAAAATCACCTGTTGCTGATACGCTAATTGATCCACTCGAGCCTCGAGAGTGGAAAACCGGTGTGCGAGCCCGCCGTCTGCCGAGCCGCTCTGCTGAAGCCGTACTGACATAACGTTCGGCTCAGGAGACGCACACACACAGGCTCAGAGTAGTTCAAATAGTTTATTGGCAACAGGAGTGAATGGATGAGTGTCTGCGAAATGTTAATGTGTTGGTGGTGGCGTCTGCTTCAGGCACAGGGGCAGGAGACCGTACAGCCGGCAACCCTATGGGAGAGAACACAGAGACACAGGGTGACGGGCACACACCAACACAGGAGGAGAATAGGCGAGGGAGAAGCTTACTTGCTAGGAACAGATGACTGGCACAACAAGGACGGAACCCGGGAGACAGCCACCTGCAGGGCTCGGTGCAGCAGCGAGGAACGACGAGGGAATGGGGTTGTCCGCCGCCGAGGAATCCACCTGTGCACAGGGGAGCAGACTGGAAAAGATGAGGTAAGGATTTCTTACCACACAGCGTCGTGCTGAAGAGTAGGTTGCGTCACGTTGAAGGGGAATGAAGTCTGACGGCTTCAGGCCGAAGCTCAGGGCGAGGCGGCTTATATCCCTCGCCGCTGATGATGAACAGGTGTGCGAGCAGGTGGCGCCGCTGATGAGCGGCGCGGCGTGACAGGGCAGTGTCCGACCGGGTGGAGAGAAGGAGCTGCAGTGGGATGAGGCAGGTGAGTGCACCGGAAACCTCAATGATGCACCGCTCGGATGGCAGCAACCTGGAGAGGAGAAAAAGAGGGTGATCAGGGAACGGAATCCTGAAATCACAAATTACTTGCTTGTTTGCCAGTAGATTATGCTGTAGGCAGTTTACACAAACGAGCCAGCGCTGAATCGTTGAAGAGTAGGTCCTTATAAACTCTGGTTCAGCAGAAGAACTCCTTTTAAGAACTCCTGATACAAAGATATACAGTGATGATATAGAGTGAAGTATGTGGCGGTAATGCACCTGTAAGCTGGTTGCCAACCGCCAGTCAAATCTAAAAGAAGAGGCAGCAGGTGCGTCTAATGTCCCAGGTGTGCTGATTACCTGAGAGACGGGAAATGGGAAGGAGGGGGCGAGCGCTCACCAGGATTTGACACATTGCCACTAATGGCAAATGCTTGATTGCAGCTGTTGCTGCCAAGGGTGGCCCAACCAGTAATTAGGTTTAGGGGGCAATTACTTTTTCACACAGGGCCATGTAGGTTTGGATTTTATTTTCCCTTAATAATAAACACCTTCATTGAAAAACTGCATTGTGTGTTTATTTGTGTTATCTTTGCCTAATATTTAAATTTGTTTGATCTGAAACATTTAAGTGTGACAACACAAAAAAATGAGAAATCAGGAAGGGGGCAAACACTTTATCACACCACTGTATTATTTCCAAGAATCAGAATCAGATTTATTGCCATTGTTCATGTAGTACACAAACTAGGAATTTGTCTCGGTGCAATGCTGCAACATTAAAACATGATAAGATAAAGAGATAAACTAAAAAACTTAAAGACTAAAACCATGCAATAAGTGTAGAATAATAAGTAATAATAATAATAATAATAATAATAATAATGAGTAATACTAGTCACAGCAGTTTTAAATAAATTAGCAAGTAGCAGATGATGTGCAGTCGATAATGCAACAGAAAAACAGTGATGAATGACATGAGTCTTGTTGAGCTGCTGTACATAGTGCACAAGAGTCAATAAGTCACTTAATGTTCAGCAGTCTGATGGCAGAGGGGAAAAAGCTGTTCATGTGCCGGGAGGTTTTAGTCTGAATGGACCGAAGTCTTCTACCTGAGGGGAGGGTGGCAAACAGTACGTGACCAGGGTGTGAAGGATCGGCTATGATCCGGCCTGCACGCCTCCGGGTCCTGGAGATGTACAGATCCTGGAGAGATGGGAGCTTGCAGCCGATCACCTTCTCAGCAGTGCGCACGACGCGCTGCAGCCTTAGTCTGTCCCTGGCAGTGGCTCCTGCGTACCACACGGTTATGGAGGAGGTGAGGATGGACTGCTCAAGCTACCCACCCAATTAAGTAATTGGGTGATTAATTACCCAATTAAGACAAGTTAATTGTTGTAGCATGTGTCCATATCTCTGTAAAACCAGAAAGAGTCCTGAATTTTACATTCTTGTGACAAGAATAGAATAGAATAGACTAGGCTTTATTGTCATTTTACAGTTGTAAAGTAGACTGAAACTGTGGTATTCTTCCCCCAAAATCTGATGTGAGATAACGAAGAAACTGCATGAAACACATTATTTTCAGAGGCTAAGATATGTATTATTTTTTTTATTTCCTCTTTGTCTTTTAAAGTTGGCCCATTTATTCTGGATTTGCTCCAGTTTTGTTAACAATTCCAATAGCTCCCTTTTGAAACATGAGTGTTAAATTTGTGTTTGCTTTGCAGATCCATTATTTCATATACTTAAATGCATTTACTTTGAAATCTTGGCCAAATTAAAAACTCCCATATACTGTAGCATAGAGTATGGTTTCAGCTGTTTATTATTTTCTGCATTTGTAGGAGCGTGCTGTCAAAGTAACATACGTGGCCTGGGTGCTGAACAACGCTAAATTCGCCATTTGTACGGTGGACAGAGTGGTGCTGCTATATGATGAGCAAGGTGAGAGGAGGGACAAATTCTCCACCAAACCCACAGACTCCAAGATGAGAAGAAAACATGTTATCCATTATAAGTGCGTGATCTCAATCCTGCTATATATTGGTATTGATACTACAATCATTTATTCTGTTTTTTTTTTTCTGTTTGTGTAACAATAATATTTAAATATTCTATAGTATGGAAAACAGAGCTACTGTATGTCATCAATGACATGGTCCTCTCTCCGGACTCCACTAAAATTGTCATCGGCTAGTCGGACAACATCATTTGCATCTACAGAATCAGTGAAGACTGGTAATGTCTGTTGGTTGAACTCATTACACTGATTAAATATGATATTTGTAAAGTATCCAGACAGACTTTTGTGCCTTTTCTCTTCCTCTTCCTTAGAGAGGACAAGAAAGTCATCTGCAACAAATTTGTTCAGACAGTAAGAATCCATGGGGGCTAGAGCCATTTCTGGCTATAATTTTTTTTGGGGGTGTGTACTTTATTGATCCCCAGAGGGGAAATTCAGGGCATCCACTTGGATGGATGAAGCAGCCAAGGTGTGGCGCTATCTCTTCACCATTCACACCTAGGGCCACTTTAGAGTCTTCAATTAACCTAACCTGCATGTTTTTGGCCTGTGGGAGGAAACCAGAGAAATCCCGGAGTAAACCCACGCAGACACAGGGAGAACATGCAAACTCCACACAGATCACTGTTGGTCAGGGGCTGGGATCGAACCTGGGATCCCATGGCCAAGGGTGAGTAGCTGTGCTGCCACAGTGCTAACCACTGTGCCACCACACAATAAAAATAAAGAAGACTATGCAAATGCTATCGGGCCCATCAGCCACTAGGAGGCGCCAATTTACCTTCAATTTTTTTTCTTGAAAATTTGAAACTTTTTCTTGTAAATGCGCTACTTTATTCTTGTAAGTTTGTGCAAGGAAAGGAAGAAAGGAAATGAATCTTTGTATCGGATAGATTAGATTAAAAGATTAAAAGAACGGAACAGAATATAACAAGGGGGAAAAAATCCAACAAGGTCAAATTAAACAATACTGTAACTCCTCGGATTATACAATTCAGCATAAGTTATCCAAAATGGGTGATGGCTGAACCTGCACCTTATATTGCCCACCAATGTTCCATCTAAGAATTCAAAAATAAAATAAAAGTGATTAAAAATCAGAACAAAGCTAAGACAAAACGTGACAAAACAAAACTAAGCAAGAGCGCAACACAGACTGGATATAATAATCCTTATGTCATTTTACATGTCATTTTGTATATATGTTTGGAGTATTTCTACCTTTAGTTTTTGTTTAAATTGTCCAAGCCTTGTACATGATTTTAATTCAGGTCCAAAAGCGTTCCACAGTGTGACTCCTTGCACTGAGACAGTGTTGCTTGGTAGTAGTTCTCACTGAAGGTTTTTGAAATATACATGTTCCTCTGAAATGATATTGTTTCTCCCTTATTTGGAACAACTTTTGGATATTTGCGGGCAGTGATAGATTCTTCACTTTAAACATTATTACTGCAGTTTTAAAATCAACCAGATCTTTCAACTTGAGAGCTTTTAATTTAAGAAAAAGTGGGTTTGTTGATTCCCTGTAAGCAGCTTTGTTTATTATTCAAATAGCTCTCTTCTGAAGCATAAAGACTGGATATATGTTTGTTTTATATGTATTTCCCCATACTTCAGTACAATATGTCATGTATGTTAGTATTAATGAATGATATAAAGTATATAGTGTGGGTTGATTCAGCAAATATTTCACTGTGTAGTATTGCGATTGATTTGGATATTTTACCTTTAATATAATTAATATGTGACTCCCATCCATCCATCCATCTTCTACCGCTTTTCCGGAGGTCCAGGTCACGGAGGCAGCAGTTCAAGCAGAGAAGCCCAGACTTTCCTTTCCCCAGCCACCTGCTCCAGCTCTTCAGAGAGGATACCAAGGCGTTCCCAGACCAGCTGGGAGACATAGTCTCTCCACCGAGTCCTGGGTCTGCCCCGGGGTCTCCTCCCAGTGAGACATGCCTAATACACCTCAAGTGGGAGGCGTTCAGGAGGCATCCTAATCAGATGCCCATACCACCTCAACTGACTCCTTTCAATGAGGAGGAGCAGCGGTTCTACTCTGAGCCTCTCCCGGATGACTGAGCTCCTCACCCTATCTGTGAGGGTGAGTCCAGCAATCCTACGGAGAAAGCTCATTTCAGCCGCTTGTATCTGCGATGTCGTTCTTTCGGTCATTACCCAAAGCTCGTGACCATAGGTGAGAATAGGAACGTAGATTGACTGGTAAATCGACAGCTTTGCCTTAGAACTAAGCTCCCTCTTCACCACAACAGACCGGTACAACGTCCGCATCACTGCAGATGCTGCTCCAATCCATCTGTCAATCTCTCGCTCCATTTTCCCCTCACTCGTGAACAAAGACCCCAAGATACTTAAACTCCTCCACTTGGGGCAGGAGCCTGTCCCCAACCCGGAGAGGACAATCCACCTTTTTCCGGCTGAGGACCATGGACTCAGACTTGGAGGTGCTGAGTCTCATCCCAGCCACTTCACACTCAGCGGCAAACCGTCCCAGCAAGAGCTGTAGGTCATTGCTGGATGAAGCCAACAGGACAACATCATCTGCAAACAACAGAGATGAGATCCTGTGGTCACCAAGCATGATACCCTCCGTTCCTTGGCTGCGCCTAGAAATCCTGTCCATAAAAATTATGAACAGGATTGGTGACCAAGGGCAGCCCTGGCGGAGTCCAACTCTCACTGGGAATGACTCCGACCGAGTGTTGGCAATGCAAACCAAACTCTCACAACGGTCGTACAGAGACCGAATAGCTCGTAGCAACAAGCCTGGTACCCCCCCCTTATGGATCGTCACCTTATCATGGTGGGGGGGTTTGCGTGCCCCAGTGATCCCAGAAGCTATGTTGTCCGGGGCAATATGCCTCTGATAGGGTCACCCAAGACAAACTGGTCCTGGGTGAAGGGCCAGACTAAGAACAATCCAACAGACTCTCGTGATAAATTCTATATCAAGGATTCAGTGTACCCCGCCCGGTATGGGGTTACCGGGGCCCCACCTTGGAGCCAGGCCTGGGGGAGGGGCTCGAAGGCTAGCGTCTGGTGGCCGGGTTTCCACCCATGGGACCCGGCCGGGCTCAGCCCGAAGGAGTTACGTGGGTCCGCCCTCCAGTGGGCTCACCACCTGCAGGAGGGATCATGGAGGTCCGGTGCTATGTGGATTAGGTGGCGGTCAAAGGCGGAGACCTTGGCGGACTGATATGTGACTCCCAACACAGTTTATTATCAATTATTACTCCATGAAATTTAATTTCGGATATCCTTTCAATCTCTACACCATTTACACTGAGTTTAGATACTGAGTTGTTGTGATGGTTGTTAAAAATTCTAATTTTGTCTTACCTAAATTGAGTGTTAATTTGTTTGAATCAAACCACAGTTTAAGCTTTCCTAATTCCTTTCCGAGTATATCCAAAGGTTGTTCCAAATTGCTTCCACTGCATAATAAATTAGTGTCATCTGCAAACAACATTAAATCCATTTTTTTTCCGAAACTTTACATATATCATTTATATACACACGTGGACAAAATTGGTCACAGAAATAACTTGAATCTGACAGAAGTGATAATAAATAAAAATTCTATGAAAATTAACCAATGAAAATCAGACAGTGCTTTTGAATTGTGGTTCAACAGAATTATTTTAAATAACAAACTCATGAAACAGGCCTGGACAAAAATGATGGTACCCTTAACTTAATATTTTGTTGCACAATCTTTTGAGGCAATCACTGAAATCAAACGATTTCTGTAACTGTCAATGAGACTTCTGCACCTCTCAGCAGGTATTTTGGCCCACTCCTCATGAGCAAACTGCTCCAGTTGTCTCAGGTTTGAAGGGTGCCTTCTCCAGACGGCATGTTTCAGCTCCTTCCACAGATATTCAATAGGATTTAGATCAGGGCTCATAGAAGACCACTTTAGATAGTCCAATGTTTGGCTCTTAGCCATTCTTGGGTGTTTTTAGCTGTGTGTTTTGGGTCATTAACCTGTTGCAAGACCATGACCTGCGACTGAGACCAAGCTGTCTGACACTGGGCAGCACATTTCTCTCTAGAATACCTTGATAGTCTTGAGATTTCATTGTACCCTGCACAGATTCAAGACACCCTGTGCCAGATGCAGCAAAGCAGCCCCAGAACATAACAGAACCTCCTCCATGTTTCATAGTAGGGACAGTGTTCTTTTCTTGGTATGCTTCATTTTTGCATATGTGAAGATAGAGCTGATGTGCCTTGGCAAAAAGTTGCAGTTTTGTCTCGTCTGTCCATAGGACATTCTCCCATAAGCTTTGTGGCTTGTCAACATGCGGTATGGCAAATTCCAGTCTGGCTTTTTTATGATTTGTTTTCAACAGTGGTGTCCTCCTTGGTCTTCTCCCATGAAGTCCACTTTGGCTCAAACAATGACGGATGGTGCGATCTGACACTGATGTACCTTGACCTTGGAGTTCACCATGAATGTGTTTAGAGGTTGTTCTGGGCTCTTTTGTTACCATTCGTATTATCCGTCTCCTCCTGCGGCCACGTCCAGGGAGGTTGGCTACAGTCCCGTGAATCTTAAATTTCTGAATAATATGTGCAACTGTAGTCACAGGAACATCAAGCTGCTTGGAGATGGTCTTATAGCCTTTACCTTTAAGATGCTTGTCTAGGATTTTCTTTCTAATCTCCTGAGACAACTCTCTCCTTTGCTTCCTCTTGTCCATGTTTAGTATGGTACACACCATGTTACCAAACAGCACAGTGGCTACTTGTCACCCTTTAAATAGGCCGACTGACTGATTACAAGTTTGTAGACACCTGTGATGTTAGAGGACACATCTTGGTTGAACATGTCCCTATGTTCACATTATTTTCAATCTTTTCTTGGGGTACCATCATTTTTGTCCAGGCCTGTTTCATGAGTTTGTTTTTTAAAATAATTCTGTTGAACCACAATCCAAAAGCATTGTCTGATTTTCATTGGTTAATTTTCATAGAATTTTTATTTATTACCACTTTTGACAGATTCAAGTTATTTCTGTGACCATTATGGGTTTTTCTTTCATTAACAGAGGGGTACTAACAATTTTGTCCATATATATATATATATATACTGTATATATATATATATATACTGTTTTGCTATCCAGCATCTCACCCTTATGACTCCTCAGCGGTTGACTCGAGTCATGTCTCTTGCTTTTGATGTCGGTACGGCTAGGGCTTGTGCCCTCTGATGGTACCCCGGATGCTAGATGTTGTTGCGTCAGAGCAGCACCAGCCACTGTTGACTCAGCAGCCATATCCAGTCGGCCACGGGAGCTCTGTAGCTCACGCTCTTTGGACCTTTCCGCCACCACAGGGGTCAAACCATGCTGTTTGAGTCCACCATCTGCAGGACCACAAACACTGGCACGGGACCTCTGCCTTGTCGGCGTACTAAGGTGCTGGCGGTGTCCCTCTTCACCTGGAATGGGCCACCCAGCGTCCCACACTTCATCGCCACTTCCCACGTAGAATGGCCGGTCCCATAGGCCACCACCTGACCACTCCTCCACTTCACCGCAGGTGATGGTGAAACCAAGCCCATAAAATAAGTCACAACCCATTAGGTTATTACCATCCCGAGACACCATGAACTCGACAACGTACATGGAGGCCCCCTTGTACCTCACCAACAGCCACACCGAGCCCAAAACATCCAAAGGGTGGCAACCATAACTGTAACAGGTAATGCTGGTTTTACTCACTCTGTAGTGGGGAAAACAGCGTCTTACAGTGTCCAAGATGAGAATGGAGACCGCTGACCCCATGTCCACCAACAGCATTATTGGTGTCCCGTCCAACAAAATGTCACAAATAATATGACCGTCCTTGTTGGGCGAGACCGTGTGGACCACCGTAGGTATCTTCTTCTTAATGGTTTCCTTAGTTGGCCTCCGTTCCTCCTTGTCAAAATTGCGGCGAACTCTGGCGAAGTGATGGAGCAGACCGCACTGTCCACAACGCTTGCCTCTCGCTGTACACTCCCTGGCTCAATAGCGGTGCCTGCTGGATCCGTAGCCGTAGCATCTCAGCGTCCCCAGGGCGGACCGTATTTTGACGATGGCCACGTACTCGTCTTTGCTTTCATCGTCCGAATCCAAGGCCAGGGTCTTCCCATGTGCTTCACTTTTCGGTGGAGTGTCGTTATCGCTGAGGTGTTTTGTCAGTCACTCCGCTGCCTCATGCTGTTGCGCTAGCTCCAAGGCCGCTAGCAAATTTAGCTCACCAGCATGCGTTAGCAAGCGAACCCTTGCCGAGGAGTAGGCCACATGTTCAGCCATCTGGTCACGGACCATCTCCTCCTTCAGAGCCCCAAACCTGCACTCACCCGCCAGCTGTCAAAGGTCTGCCATGAATTGCTGGACCGACTCTCCGGGTCGCTGGCGCCATTGTCGGAACTGGATGCGCCGCATTATGATGTTCTCTGGGGCATGAAAGTAGCCGGCCATGAGCCTCATGACGTCATCGAAGCTGTCATCTCCTCCCAGCGTGCTGAGGATTTTCTGGACCTCCATATCCAGGTTATGGACAAGAATAGCCCTCGCTCTTAATTTGTCCAAGTCGCCGAGGTCTAACGGCAACAGATAGTTTTGGAAGGCCACAAACCACCTGGCCCAAGGGACCAGCGGCTCACCTGGAGCCTCCAAAAAAGGACGAAGTGTGGTCGCAGCCCTCTCCATCTCCTTATATCCTTGTCGTCAAATGTTGTGTCCAAATAACATGGAGGCGAGGTGACATTTATAAAGTTTATTAACAAGAACTAGGTACACACACGGGGAGTCCCTACCGCAAGTACAGGAGCCACGGCCAAGAGACAATCTCCTACTACAGGCTTATATACCACAGGTGACGCCACCCTGCAAAGGTGGGGCATCACCCCTCCCTAGCCTAGGGCACCTCCATATTAATATTATATATATATATTACAGTCATGTCCTGCAGACGTTTGACTACGGCCATGACCAGATGGAGCGAGAGTTCACCGTCACCAGCCCCAGCGGACAGTCGATGGTGTTCGGCAGCTATGACCAGTCAGTGGCATTGTTGCCTTTTATTTATAATTTGTTTTTTAATAAGACACTGATCCCCTGTGCCTATGGAAATAATTTTTGTTTCCAGGTTGCGAGTCTTTAACTGGGCTCCGAGGAGAGGCATGTGGGATGAAGCCAAACTGAAAGAGATCTCCAACCTGTACACCATCACCAGCCTAGCCTGGAAGAAAGATGGCTCATGCCTCTGTGTGGTAAATAGGCATCCATCCATCCATCCATTGCTTAATCCTTTACGGGTCGCAGGGGGCTGGAGCCTATCCCAGCATCTTTGGGAGAGAGGCAGGGTCTACCCTGGACAGATTGCCAGTCCATCGCAAGGCCAACACAGAGAAACAGACAACCATTCACTCTCACAGTCATACCTAAGGATAATTTAGAATCCCCAATTGATGCCAATTAACCTAACCATCATGTTTTTGGCCTATGGTAGGAAACCGGATTACCCAGAGTAAACCCACGCAGACACGGGGAAATCATGCAAACTCCACACAGAAGGCTCACCGATGGTCAGGAGGTGGGATCGAACCCACGATGGTCAGGGGTGGAATCGATCCCATGACCTTCTTGCTGTGCTGACACAGTGCTAACCACTGTTCCATTGAGCTGCCGGGTAAATAGGCACTTGAATTAAAAAGGTTCCTGTGGTGAGAACAGGGCTAAACTAAACAACAGCCCAACCCTTTACAATTTCAGCCAGTTTCCAGCATATGTGAAATGTTCCACAGGTGGAACACTGGAATTTTAAGAGGTTAACTGTTGTGAATTTTGGAATGGGGCTGTAGTTCAACTGACAACCACAAGATGCACTATAACCAATGCTTCCAAACGTTCCTACAAGCATAAATCTGGAGCTGGAAAATAGCTTGATGGCTTCCCCATTAACATGTACTGGTTCTTACTGGTGAAATCTCAGTGTTCAACAGTGCTATCTGTTGACAGGGAACTCTGTGTGGAGTGGAGCTTTTTGACTGCTACCTACGGAGAACCATCTATAAGAACAAGTTTGAGATGGCCTATGTTGAGCTGAGCCAGGTACAAAAAAGATCAGAAATTAAAAACAGAAAATAGACATTCAATAACTGTTTAAACTGAGACTTCCGGTCTGGACGCCATGGCGACTGCAGCTTAACGCTGAAACTCTCAGACCCAATCCAAGAAAATACCTTGAAAATCAAACTTAACGGATTTTTGGAGGAGTGAAAATCAAAAGACAAAATCATCATGTCTAAAGGAAAACAGAAGAAACTGAAATTTTCCAGGCCAGGACACGTATCGGCCGGAGAATCTGAACTGGAAGATCTCCGTTCAGAAGACGAGGAACTGGTTGTAGCTAACAAAAAGGTTAGCTTGAAATCACTATTTGAAGAGCTACGACGATTTCGCCGAGAGGTTATGGCCGAATTTTGGGAATTCAGAGACGAATTGAAAAGGACAAACAGCAGAGTGGACCAGGCCTAGAACCGAATCTTGGAAGCAGAGGAACGAATAAAAGTGCTCGAAGATTCTGTGCTGGACCTACGCAAAAGACAAGCATCAATAGAGGCTAAGCTAACCGACCAAGAAGGAAGACAGAGAAGAGACAATATAACAATTCATGGTCTGATAGAAGGAGCCGAAAACGGTTTTAACTCAATGGCAGAATGCGTGGGATCTTTACTAAGAGAGAAATTGGATATTCCACAAACCACCGACTTGAAGATAGAAAAGGCACATCGTTCATTAGCCGCTAGGCCAGCGGCGGAAGCGCCCCCACGTTCGGTGTTGGTAAGATTTTCCAATTTCAAAATAAAACAAGAGGTTGTAAGACTGGCTTGGCAGAAAAAAGGATTTATGCACCAGGAGAGAAAAGTCTTCGTGGAACACGACTACGCCCCGGAGGTCCTTAAAAAGCGCAGGGAATATAATGACGCCAAAAAGGTACTACGTGAGAAGAAACTGCGCTTTCAGATGCCATTTCCTGCGAAGTTAAGGGTCTTCTACGGCGAACTAACATGTCTCTATAATTCGGCGGAAGAAGCAACAGCTGACATGGCGAGAAGAGGGCTCCCGGTAACGGTGTTTAAACCCGCAGCAGACCCGAGTGAGAAGATCAAAACGCAAACATGGATAACAAAGAGACCTTCAAAATCCACGGGCCAGCAGCGGGAAACCCAGCGCCAGAGCGTCGCGGATAAACTGTCCGTTTTCAGGTTGGAATAGCGACCATTTTTTTTTTTTTTTGAGTCAATCTGCACATCCAACCCCCCTCATACAAGGTAACAAACATTAAAGGAGATGCGTATTCAGCATGTGGTAAAACATTTCATGGAACAGTCATAATATTTGAAACAAATAAGTCTTTTTAATAAAAAAAAAAAAAAAAAAACTTGTTAAAATAGAAATGTGACAATAATCCACATGTTCTCCTCACACTAACAAATACTGTTTTTGCATGAATGTTTGCTGTGATGGGGGTGGGAGGGTGCACACAATTTCACAGGGTATAGGCATAAAGGGAAAAAAAAATCATTACAAGTTCGGATTGGGTTCTGAAACTCACTTTAAAAGCATGGGACAACTTACAGGGGTAAGAGAGGGCCCTCAACACGTAACAGAGTTTGAGGAATTTCCCTCAGAGCCTACACTCCATCAAGGCTCTTCCAGGGTCTTTAAAAAGACCCCAGCTCAGGAAGTTCTTTTGACAGTTTTTTGTTTTAAAGTTTTATACACTATGTTCTTAATGTTTTTCTTGTTCTTAATGTTCTTTCAGTTTCTGAGTAGCATAAAAGAGGGCCACCACACTGTTATACTAAATAAAACAACACAATGGAGAAACAGGGTGTAACCAAAATAATTTCATATAATGTAAAAGGAATCCTGAATCCAGTTAAAAGATCCAAGATTCTAGGCAAAATGAAAAAAGACAAAGCAGGAATAATATTTTTACAAGAAACCCACCTAACAGACGTGGAGCACACTAAACTCAGTAGACAAGGGTTTAAAATGATATCTTCATCTTCATATAAGTCAGGGAGGAGGAGGGGAGTAGCGACATTGATATCAACCAAAATTACATTTGACAAAAAAAATCAGAACACAAAGATAAAGAAGGGAGATACAGTTTGGTAACTGGGCGGCTAGAGGGAGAAGATATCACACTGCTGAATGTTAGCCCCAGGGGCTAACTGGAAATTTTATAAAAATGTATTTGACCTAATGATAACTAAAGCTCAAGGTTTAGTGATATGTGGTGGGGACTTCAATCTTAGACTGAATCCATACTGGGATGCTTCTGGTAATTCTCTACATCAAAATAACACCCAAAGCAGGAAGACTTGGATGCTACTAAAAGAAATGGGAATCTGTGATGTGTGGAGGGAACTCAACCCCAGTGTAAAAGACTATACATTTTACTCAACTCCACATTCATCTTACTCAAGGACTGACTATTTTTTTATGTTTAATAGAGACATTGGAAGAGTAGAAACATGTAAAATAGGACTGATGGATCTCTCTGACCACAGTCCGATCTACATGGACTTAAATATCCAAAAATACACAAATAATACATTTTCTTGGAGGTTAAATTCAAATGTCCTGAAAGGACCATTGAAAGATGAATTGGAATCAGATATTCTCAGATATTTGGAAGAAAACGATAATGGAGAAGTATCCCCTTTAATACTGTGGGATGCATGCAAAGCTGTAATAAGAGGAAAGATTATTGCAAAACTGGCAACCCAAAAGAAACTAAGACAAGAAAAACTATCCACATTAGAGTCAGAACTTAAGAACCTAGAAAAAGAACACAAAGGCAACACTCATTCTACTGACTCGCTCAAGATTAAGGAAATTAAAAACCAAATAAATGAGATCAACACAATAGAAATCCAGAAGAAACTTACATTTTTGAAACAAAAATACTATGAAGCAGGCAGTAAATCGGCAAAATTGCTAGCCTATAAATTGAGGAAACAACAAACAGAAAGAGCAATCTACAAAATCAGAGACCCAGTATCAAAGGAAATAAAATTCAGAACTCAGGATATTCTTAAAAGCTTCGAGAATTACTATAAGAACTTATACTCCCACAAAAAACATAAAAACGCATCTGAGGCATTCCTAAACACATTAAACCTTCCCCAACTTACGGAGTCACAAAATAAAACACTACTGTCAGAAATACAACCTAAAGAATTGGAAAAAGCAATTATGAAACTTAAAGCTAACAAATCCCCAGGAGCAGATGGCTATACAGCAGAGTGGTACAAAACCTTTAAACAGCAACTATCTCCTCTCCTCCTGAAAACATTTAACTATGTCCTCCACACAGGGGAAATCCCCCCCTCCTGGAGAGAAGGGGTCATTGCAGTTATACCTAAACCTGAAAAGGATAAACTAGAGTGCTCCAACTACAGACCAATCAGTGTATTAAATCAGGACTATAAGCTTTTTACCATTATCCTTGCCAAAAGGTTAGAAAATATACTGACAGACCTAATTCATTTAGACCAAACAGGTTTTATAAGACAAAGACAGACACAAGACAACATTAGACGCACTTTACACATAATTCATCATATAAAAAAATATAACTTAAATGCAGTCATATTGGGATTAGATGCTGAAAAAGCATTCGATTCGGTTGACTGGTCTTTTCTATATAGAATCTTATCCAGTTTCAATTTTCATAACAACTTCATTAGAACTATACAGGCATTATATAAAAAACCAACAGCTAAAATAAGGATTAACGGTAATTTATCATCATCTTTTGAACTGGAAAGAGGATGTCGTCAGGGCTGCCCCCTGTCTCCACTGCTCTTTGCAATCTTCATAGAACCTCTGAGCCAATGGATAAGACAAAATCAAAAAATTCAAGGTATTACACTTGGTCAGAAGGAACATAAAATAGCACTCTTTGCTGATGACATTTTAATATACCTAGGGCAGCCGGACACTTCTTTACCAGAACTAACCTCAGTTTTTTCAGAGTATGGAGATTTATCGGGGTACAAATTAAACATACATAAAACCCAAATTTTAACATTCAACTATGACCCAAATCATTATTCACTAAGCAAACTCAAAACTAACTGGGAGTCGGAATCTATGAAATATCTGGGGGTCAATATCCCGAAACGACTCAACAAAATTATATCACTAAACTATGATCCACTGGTGACAAAAATAAAATCTGACCTAGCAAGATGGAATATGATACTATTCTTGGGTACTGCACAAAGAATTGAAGCAGTCAAAATGAATATACTTCCACGTCTTCTATACCTTTTCCAAACAATACCGGTAGAACCTCCCAAAAAAACATGGCAGGAGCTGGACAGAAGGATCTCAAGATTCATATGGCAGGGCAAGAGACCTAGAATCAGATATAGAACCTTACAGCTAAACAAAGACAAAGGTGGGCTCGCGCTGCCAAATATCAGGGACTATTTTAAAGCCGCACAAATTAAAACTTTAGTAGAGATATGTAACCCAGTCTACACTGCACAATGGAAGGAGATCGAATGCCAAATAACAAGTGACATCCCCCTACAGGCGATAATAGGGAACAATGCCTTACCTAAGCTTTTGAATAACACTAACCCGTGGATAGAGACCCCGCTAAAAATTTGGTTTAAGATAGTCAGAGAGAATCAAACTAAAGAGCCCTATCAACTTCTGCAATGGATTGCCTATGATCAAGACTTTACTCCTAATAAAACAGACACCAGATTTAAAAAGTGGAAGGAGAAAGGGCTGATAAAATATTATGATTTTTTTAAAGGGCAAATTTTAAGAAGTTTTGAAGATTTGAAAAAGCAAGGTCTAATAAATCAAGACCTTTACAGGTTCTTCCAGCTTAGACACCACATAAACAATATACTTAAAAAGGAGGATTTGGAAAGGGCCCAGTCAGGTGTTCTGAAGGTCTTCTTAATGGCATATAAAGGGATCCCAGGGATCAGATACATTTCTAAAATATACCAAGGTCTTCAAGACTTAAAAGGAGACAACACATCATATATAAAAGAGAGATGGGAAAAAGAGGGGAATTTCACTTTACAACTGGAAATATGGGAAAAGCTAAATAAACAGCAATGGAAAAGTACCTCATCCCTGCAATGGAGAGAATTTGGATGGAAAAACTTGGTAAGATTTTTCAGAACACCTGCACAAAACAAATTTACCCATAAGGGATTGAACTGTTGGCGCTTGTGTGGTGAAAAGACTGCAAATCATTTTCATGTGTTTTGGTCATGCCCAGTTATCCACCAATATTGGACCAATGTACAGACAATATTGGGGATAATATTTAAAATAACAGTTCCCTTTTCTTTTGTAACTTTGTATTTGGGTTTACTACCGGACTCACTGGAAAGACGAGGAGAAAAATACTTATTCAGTGTTTTAATATTGGCAAGCAAAAAAGCTCTAACTAAAAAATGGATGTTGAAGGACTGTCCTACACCTGAAGATTGGATTAACGTGATCCAAGACATTTACTCGATGGAAAAGTTGACATTCGCACTGAGACAGGACATGGATGGGTTCTTGAACTTTTGGCAACCCTGGATCGCATATGTGTCTTCCATTAGATCTAATCTTTGACAAATACCATTTCAATAATGGTTCCGCTCTTTGTTCCAACGCTACTCAGATGCTCTTTTACCTTTATTTACTTACTTTTTCTTTTTGTTTGTTTTTTGCTGGTTTGTTTGTTTGTTTGTTTTTATTTTATTCTCTTTAATTTCACTTTTTCTTTCACTTTAAAAAAAAAAGGGGTGTTGTAATAATTATTCTTCCAATGTTGTCAGATATCAGAAAATAAGGGAACATGTGATGAAAATGTAAACAATGCATTGCTGTAACGACCTGTATACCCTTTACAAAAACTTAAATAAAAAAACTGTTTAAACTACAGTGTCTCAATAGTCATAAATGCACAGAAAAAAGGGCAAATTACTGAAGGTAAAGTGAGTTGTAAAGTCATTTCAGTTGTGATTTTGTTCTGATCATCTTGTTGCCGACCCCTGATCTAAATCAGCTTTTTGTTGTAGGTGATCGTGAGGAACCTGTCCATGGGAACCCAGGTGGTTCTGAAGTCATATTACGGCTACGAGATCGAGGAGGTGAAGATCATGGGGAAGGATCGCTACCTGGTGGCACACACTTCAGACACCCTCCTGCTGGGAGACCTGCTGACCAATAAACTAAGCGAGGTATGACTAAAAATACACAAACATACGTCTGTCTGGTGGCTCCTTGTGTAATTCTCACAAATGAATGTCCTTGCAGTAACTATGAACTACAATCCCCAGTTCCAGTGAAGTTGAGACATTGTGTAAAATGTAAATAAAAACAGAAAGCAATAATTTGTAAATCCTTTTCAACCTATATTTAATTGAATACACTACAGAGAACATATTTAATGTTCAAACTGGGGTTTTTTTGTTTTTTTTTTTGTTTTGATTTTTTTTCAAATATTCACTTATTTTGAATTTGATGCCTGCAACACGTTCCAAAAATGCTGGGACAAGGGCAATAAAAGGCTGGGAAAGTTGAGGAATGCTTAAAAAAAACAACACCTTTTTGGAACATTCCACAGGTGAACAGGTTAACTGTAAACAGGTCAGTGTCATGATTGGGTATAAAAGGAGCGTCCTTGAAAGGCTCAGTCATTCACAAGCAAGGATTGTCACAGTGTGGTAAACTGTGGTAAACACTTTCTCCGGCGCGTTGGCGGCATAGGCGTCCTCAATGAGGGCCCAGATGCGGGAAGCAGCCCATTTTGACGCCCATTTTGTAAAAACTCACATCTGCTGGGTCTATACTGTCAGGTTCCTTCTGTCACAGTGTGGTAAACTTAACCCAAATGCTGGATGTGAGTTTAAACTGTTTTTATTCTGAGCTGGTCACCCAGACGCAGCTCGAGGGCTTTTAACCCCTGGCACTCTGGTCAATTTCCCTAAAAACGCCAAAAAATAACGTACCCAAAGTAAATCAAAAACTGTTCTTCAACCCTTTGCAGCATCTTCATGGGGTTGGTCTCATTTAAAAGAAAACACTTTGAATTTTTTGGCAAAACAGTCATAATCTCTCTAAGTGCTCCGGCCACTGAGTAACAGTCATCTAAACATACTAAACTTGAAGAAAATAAATTTCGCCTGGGTTTTTTTTTGGATACAAATGCTTGCAAATAACACACAGCTGTCAGATCCGGGATGGAAAATGCAACAGAAATGTAGAACCAAGTGTTATCCAGCTGAGGTCAAAATTTTGTTACAATACCACAAAAAATGAATATTACACAGCTTTCTTCACAGGTTGTTCCCAGGCGTGTTTGAACTGTGCCAAATGGCACAGTTTGGAAAAATATCTGTAACTTTTGAATGATTCAATATAGAAGCTTGATGTTGGGCTCTAATGAAAGGTGACACTCAGGGCTGTGTGTGTGTGTGGGGGGGGGGGGTTGTTTATTCATTCATGAATGAACAAGCAAGCCCCCACACACAAAGAAGCATGCCACGTAAAAAATGTGTGGCTTTTTTTTTACAAGAAAAAATAACCTACAGTGCACTAAAAATTATACTAGAATATCTGTAATGTAGAAGATAACAACTCCCACCCACCCACCCCCGCTACAGAGGATGGACATCGCCCGGTGCGCCGCGGTCTACTACGCACAGTTGTACTAAAATATCTGCAATAATATCTGCAATCCGCTACAGAAGAGTAGCGGGGGGGGGGGGGGGGGTTCACGACCGGACACGGTGCACGAACCGTGTACCGCGGCGCATGGAGTCCGGTTCGTGCGCTGCGGTCTACTACGCACAGTTGTAATTTACTGATCGGTCAAGTCATTTTTGATTACAATTTTCAGGGATAAAGAATAATTTAGCTTATAACACTTACCTGTCCACAACAGCAGTGTCGCTGGCGAACTTCTCTTCCTCATTGTCAGATGAACATGACGCTGGTCCGCTTGTTACAGACTCGTGGTTCTGGTCACGCGACCCGGTCAAACCATAATTCCATTATTGCGGTTTTGCGCTTCCATGATTGCAGTTTTGGCGAACGATTTTTCAAAACAAATAAGAACAGTAGTAAGAAAAAAAGACTGGCAAACGCGTGTGTGTCACCCAGTGGCTAAAAACAAAACAGATTTTGCAAGGGAGGCAGGCTTTCGAACTACTGTGCTTCAATTGGCTCGCTGTATTCGCAGCCGTTGGTAGGCGGGTCCTTCTTGCTAGGTTTTCAGTCATTGGTTCTTCAAGGTTTCAGAAACCCAATTCAAGGCTCTTATTAGTCGAATGAGAGGTCAATCACATCTAAACCAATCAAAGCACTCCTTTGGCTTTCTGTTCGCGGCTGTGTCTGTAGTGGAAGAACGGAAATGCAGCTTTTTTTTTTTTCAGTGCCTCCTAAGTGTGCGTCCTAGGACACCCTCGTGCGCCCTAGGACGCAGAGACGTGTCCGCCCGCAGTACACCGAAGTGCAACAGGTTAACAGAAAATAATATGTGCCTCGGAAACTGCAATGACAGTACTCCCCTCTTAAGGAGTGGCTTCCAGACGTCCCAAGGGTAATGCCAACAAACGAAAAAAAAAAAACCCAAAACAACTCTTATGGGGTGGGTGGTGGGGGTACAAGGCCAGGTGGGCCAAAACAAATCCCCCCCCACACACACACACACAAAGTCCGAAATCAAATAACACAGTTTGTGGGGCGTAACCAAAGTCCAGAAAGCAAGGCAGTTCAGGTGGTCTGCCAAAGTCCCAGGGCCACCAGACTGTGAGAATAAGACAGGTCAGGGGGCCTACCCAAGTCCACGGGAACCCAGACCAGAATACAGAGCGTGTCGGGTGGCGAGTCCCTAGACCACCGGACCGGAGAACAAAGCAGGTCGGGGGGCCTAACACAATTCATGGGCCTCCAGACCTCAAAACATAGCCAGTTAGGTGGTCTTCCAGAATCTCTGTACCACCAGACCAGAGAGCAGTACGGGTCCAGAGATACGTAACTGCAGGGGCGCTTTAAACTCAGGTGAAACACATGGAGGAGGCATCCTGGCCTCTTGAACAGGTGAGGTGAGCCAACCATCGGTGAAGCCAGTCGATAAGGGCTGAAGGGCCTCAAGTCCTGACATCTGGGAATCCATCCCTGAAACAGCCACCTCAGGTGGGTAGGAAAACACAACACCAGGGTCACTACAACAGGTGGCAGTGGAGCTCAGCGGGGGAAGCCCAGAAGCAGATGGTAGCTGCAACCGGGTCCCCCAACTAAGAGCTAGGCAAGATCTCTCTAAAACTCATGTTAAAAATACAAGAAAGAGGACTTGCCTGAGTTCTTGCTCCACTGCTAGCGAGGACCCCGGTGACTCTGCTGTTGCAGTCCAACCAGCAGGCATGGTGGCAGATAAGGCAGAGGTGATGACAGGCAGAGCAGGAGCAAGAGCGTGCACCTCGGGCTGAGCAGGAACAATGCTGATGGTGGTGCTGGGGAGCTGCATGGAGCTTGTACAGCAACTGGGGGGAACCGTGGAGCAGGCACAGGAACTTATGTAATGGCAGATTCCTCCATAATCAGTTGGTTCCCACCCAGAATTGGCAAGCACTCCAAAGGGGAAACAGGAGATGCAGATGAGGATTGGTACATGGAAGCGGCAGTAGAAATGTCTGCAGAGATGGGTGGCAAGAGCTCAGTGGTGGTAGATGGCTGACACTGAGCCCCCTCACCAGGAACAGGACAAGACCTTTCATTTAAGGGTGTTAAAAAAATGAAAATGTACTTGCCTCTGTACCTGCTCTTCTACCACTGAAGAGTCAGACGATCCCTCCTGGGATGTGATGGGGTTTGCCTGACGAGGAGCCATCGCATGGTGGTGTGGTGCTGCATCGAGGGAGAAGAACACAGGGATCTGGGACACCTCCGCGGGAGAAGAAGGGCCGGGCCACTGTGTTCACTGACGCTGGCGTGAGCCGTGTCTCCCGGCGGCTCAATATGGCTTCTCCTCCTTTTTCTCCTTCCCGGCTGCTGGCAATGTCCTTCCCAGCCCCCAGAACATCCACTGCAGGGATGGGACTAAATGCAGGAGTCCGATGAACTGGAGATAACGCTGCAGCATGGGGAAAACCTCAATCACCTCGGCAGCGCCTTGGAGGCATCTGAGGGCTTTCTCTGGCGTGTTGGCAGCCTCGATGAGGGCCTGGATGCGGAAAGCAGCCCAAACTTCCTCATCGTCGAGGCCCATTTTGTAAAAACTCACATCTGCTGGATCTACACTGTCAGGTTCTTTCTGTCACAGTGTGATAATCTTAACCCAAATGCTGGATGTGAGTTTAAATTGTTTTTATTGTGAGCTGGTCACCCAGATGCAGCTCAAGGGCTTTTAACAGAAAATAATATGCGGCTCAGAAGCTGCAATGAAAAGCTGAGGCAAAACAGACTAGGCAAGGCAGGATACAGACAAGAACAAGAAGCGTGTTGTTCACGCCATATGGCTAGAGGAACCCGAACAGAACAGAAGTGGAACAGAACTTAAACTAGAAAAGCACTCGGAGAGCGCAGACCTCCGCCAAGCGCCACAGTTCCCCCATACAGTGTTTGTGTTTACGTTTTCAGATTCCTTGACCATGAAAACATATGACTAGCAATTTGACTGACAATGATATGATTAGTAGTTCAGTAGTTATTCACGAAAATGACATTTTCCGTAATGGCGGCCACAGTTCCCCCCATACAGTGTTTGTGTGTACGTTTTCGGCTTTCTTGACCATGAAAACATATGACTAGCAATTGGATTGACAATGATAGGATTAGTGGTTCAGTAGTTATTCGGGAAAATGGCATTTTCCGTAATGGCGGCCACAGTTCCCCCCATACAGTGTTTGTGTGTACGTTTTCAGATTCCTTGACCATGAAAACATATGACTAGCAATTGGATCGACAATGATAGGATTAGTGTTTCAGTAGTTATTCAGGAAAATGGCATTTTCCGTAATGGCGGCCACAGTTCCCTCCATACAGTGTTTGTGTGTACGTTTTCAGATTCCTTGACCATGAGAACATATGACTAGCAATTGGATTGACAATGATAGGATTAGTGGTTTAGTAGTTATTCAGGAAAATGGCATTTTCCGTAATGGCGGCCACAGTTCCCCCCATACAGTGTTTGTGTGTACGTTTTCAGATTCCTTGACCATGAGAACATATGACTAGCAATTGGATTGACAATGATAAGATTAGTGGTTCAGTAGTTATTCAGGAAAATGGCATTTTCCGTAATGGCGGCCACAGTTCCCCCCATACAGTGTTTGTGTGTACGTTTTCAGATTCCTTGACCATGAGAACATATGACTAGCAATTGGATTGACAATGATAGGATTAGTGGTTCAGTAGTTATTCAGGAAAATGGCATTTTCCGTAATGGCGGTTTTCTTCTGGACGGTGATCCGAATCACCACCAAAATTTAATCAGTTCTTCCTTGTACCATTTTCAACAACGCCTGAAAGTTTCATCGAAATCCGTCCAAAACTTTTTGAGTTATGTTGCTAACCAACAGACAAACAGACAGACAGACAAACAGACAGACAAACAGACAAACCCCGGCAAAAACATTACCTCCTTGGCGGAGGTAATAACCAAGGGGACAATCAAGACAACATGGCACGGGGGGGGGGAGCAATCATGACTGACAGCTGACACATGAGGAACACAGGTGACAGGAGGGGCGGGGCTGTACATACAACTACAGATGGAAGACACACATGATCAGAGTGGAGACAAGACCATGACAGTCATAATGCAAATAATGACTGAATTAACCTCCTGATCATAATAATGAAAACCCAAGGTGAAGCAGGAGAAAATATAAAACAAGAACAGAATTAAGATTTTAAAAACAAATAATAGTAATTGCAGAAAATCCTAAGAAGCAAACCCAAAGTGAAGATGAGAGCTGGGACCCATGCCCTGGAAACAAAATAAACACACAATAAATCAGGATGAGGGCATGGGACCCAACCCATACCCTGACAAGGATGGGGTGAGATTCACCACTTTATTAAGAACTGCGTGGGCAAATAGTCCAACAGTTTAAGAAAAATGTTTCTCACCACACAATTGCAAGGAATTTAGGGATTTCATCAGTGAAGTGTGGTGAGGTTTGTGGATGGTGAGGCGCCCACAAACAAAAAGTCAGATTTACAAATATACAAACACAGTAGCATAAGCTTGAATTTAATTTCAATTGAAAGTTTTCATGTTTTATGATCTGCTCATAGTAATTCAATTCATTTCAATTCAACTTTATTTATATAGCACCATTTCACAACAACAGTCATCTCATAGCATTTTCAACTGTATGGGAAAACCGGAGTGGTGGCTCAGTTGGTAGAGCATCTGCCCCACACCCGGGAGGCAGGGGTTCAAATCCCAGCCGGGTCATGCCGAAGACCATATAAAAGTGGAACTTCCTGCCATCCAGCTTGGTGCTCAGCAAAAATGGAATGGAGGAGGGAAATTTGTGGCGGCGCCTTGCATGGCAGCGGCCCTCTGATTCTACACTTGGGGTGTGTGTGATTGACACGGTGGATAAGTAAAGCACAATCTCGTTCTGCTGTACATGACTGGTTGTACAGTTGAATGACAATAAAGGGTGATTTAATTTAATTTAATTTAATTTAAAACCCCAAAATTGCAGAAAGGCCCCAGCAATCAGGTGATCCCCTGTGAGCAAGCACTGGGCAACGGTGGCAAGGAAAAACTCCCTTTTAGCAGGAAGAAACCTCCAGAAGAACCAGACTCAAGGAGGGGCAGTCATCTGCTGCGACTGGCTGAGGGGTGAGAGGACAGAGAAGAGGAAGAAAAGAACAGACATGTAGAGAGCAAACAGCACAACGCAGACTCAATCTACGGGAGAAAACAGATGTTAATGACCAGCAAAAATACTTTGTTGAGAGTGAAGAAAGGAATGAAGCCCAGTGCATTGTTGGAGGTCCCCTGGCTGTCTAAACCTATTAGCAGCATAACTAAGGGAGGGTTCAGGGTCACATTATAAAATCCAGTTATATAAACTAGTGCATGCTCATAGAAACCAAGTATTTCTGTCTGAAACAGGTAGCCCAATCAGGCTTTACAAACCCAAATGTAGGCTGTGTTTGAAAGTAGAATACAGAGGTGTAGCCTATATGTAGGCAATCAAAGGGTGGGTATTCTTGTATCCCCCCCACCTTGCTGCCTCTATATTGGAGTCTTCCCCCGATGAAAGTGTTGCTTCCTTGCGCGTTTGGGTTGGGAAATGGGTCCTGACCATCATTTGTGCCTATGCACCAAATGATGGTTCAGAGTACCCACCCTTTTTGGAGTTTCTGACTGGGGTGCTGAAGAGTGCTCCTCTTGCAGACGCCATTGTCCTACTGGGGGGACTTCAATGCGCACGTGGGCAATGACAGTGAAACCTGGAGGGGTGTGATTGGGAGGAATGGCCTGCCCGATCTGAACCCGAGTGGTGTTCAGTCATTGGACTTCTGTGCCAACCAAAGTTTGTGCACTTAGACCCGGTAGACCTAAACATATAGTGAGAGTGTGCTGGGAACATCTGGCTGAGGCCCCTGTCCAAGAGGTCTTCAACTCCCACCTCTGGAAGAGCTTTGACCACATTCCGAGAGAATCTGGAGACATAGAGTCTGAATGGGCCATGTTCTCCACCTCCATTGTTGAAGCAGCTGGTCAGAGCTGTGGCCGCAAGGTTGTTAGTGCATCTCGTGGTGGCAACCCCCGAATCAAGTGGTGGACACCAGTGGTGAGGGGGGCCATCAAGCTGAAGAAAGAGTCCTATCAAACTTGGTTGGCTTGTGGGACTCCCAAAGCAGCTGAGGTGTACCAACAGGCCAAGCGTAGTGCAGCTCGAGTGGTTGCTGAAGCAAAAACTTGGGTGTGGGAGGAGTTCTGTGAGGCCATGGAACAAGACTTTTGGTTGGCCTTGAAGAGATTCTGACAAACTGTCCAGTGGCTCAGGAGGGGGAAGCAGCTCTCTGTCCACAGTGTGCATGGTGGGGATGGGGTGCTGCTGACTTTGACTAGGGACATCGTCGGGTGGTGGAAGGAATACTTCAAGGATCCCCTCAATCCCACTGATGTGCCTTCCACAGAGGAAGTAGGGCTTAAGGACAAGGAGGATGACTCGCCCATCACAGGGGCTAAGGTTGCCAAAGTGGTTAAAAAACTGTTTGGTGGCCGGGCCCCGGGGGTAGACGAGGTTCACCCTGAGTACCTCAAGACTGTAGATGTTGTAGGGCTGTCATGGTTGGCCCACCTCTGTAACATTGCGTGGAGGTCGGGGACAGTACCTTTGGCATGGCAAACCGGGGTAGTGGTTCCTCTCTTCAAGAAGGGGAACCAGAGGGTGTGTTCCGACTTTAGGGGATCACAATTCTCAGCCTCCCTGGGAAGGTCTATGCCAGGGGACTGGAGAGGAGAGTCCAACCGTTGGTTGAACCTCGGATCCAAGAGGAGCAATGTGGTTTTCGTCCCGGCCATGGCACATTGGACCAACTCTTTACGCTTTCGAGAATCCTCGAGGGTTTGTGGGAGTTTGCACAACCAGTCCACATGTGTTTTGTGGACTTGGAGAAAGCATTCGACTGCGTCCCTCGTGGTCTCTTGTGGGAGGTGCTGTGGGAGGATTGGGTATCAGGCTTGTTGTTACGAGCTATCCGGTCCCTATTTGACCATTGCAAGAGTTTGGTTCATACTGCGAACACCCAGTCGGACTCATTTTCAGTGAGAGTTGGACTCTTCCAGGTTTGCCCTTTGTCACCGATCCTGTTCGTAATTCTTATGGACAGGATTTGTAGTCGCAGCCAAGGAATGGAGGGTGTCATGTTCAGTGACCACAGGATCTCATCTCTGCTGTTTGCAGATGATGTTGTCCTGTTGGCTTCATGCAGCAATGATCTACAGGTCTTGCTGAGACGGTTTGCTACTGAGTGTGAAGTGGCTGGGATGAGAATCAGCACCTCCAAGTCTGAGTCTATGGTCCTCAGCCGGAAAAGTGTGGAATATCCGCTCTGGGTTGGGGACAAGCTCCTGCCCCGAGTGGAGGAGTTTAAGTATTTCGAGGTCTTATTCACGAGTGAGGGGAGAATGGAGCCCGAGATTGACAGACAGATTGGAGTAGCATCTGCAGTGATGCAGATGTTGTACTGGTTTGTTGTGGTGAAGAGGGAGCTGAATTCCAAAGCAAAGCTGTTGATTTACCGATCAATCTATGTTCCTACCCTCACCTATGATCATGAGCTTTGGGTAATGACTGAAAGAATGAGATCGTGGATACAAGCAGCTGAAATGAGCTTTCTCTGTAGGATTGCTGGACTCACCCTTAGAGACAGGGTGAGGAGCTCAGTCATCCAGGAGAGGCTCAGAGCAGAACTGCTACTACTCCACATTGAAAGGAACCAGTTGAGGTGGTTTGGGCATCTGATCAGGATGCCTCCTGGACGTCTCCCACTACAGGTGTTCTGGGCATGTCCCACTGGGAGGAGACCCTGGGGCAGATCCAGGACACACTGGAGAGACTATGTCTCCCAGCTGGCTTGGGAACGTCTTGGTATCTTCTCTGAAGAGCTGGAGTAGGTGGCTGGGGAGAGGGAAGTCTGGGTTTCTCTGCTTGAGATGCTGCCTCCGCAACCCAGACCCCTGGAAAAGCGGTACACAATGGATGGCTGAATGGATGTTGCATCAGTGTTAACCATTTGTGACCCTTGCTGGCAAAATGAGTTGGAGTGCGCACCGGGTAATTACAAGCTACAGGCACGAGAAGTCAAAAATCATGATTCTTTCTTTGTTTGCTGGCAGCATTTCCTGGGAAAACCCCTGTCAGTAGCCATGGTTACATGGGCAAAATTTCCTCAATCTGATTACAATTCAGATCAGAACTTTACTGTTTACATGGATCCTGAAAAAGCTGATCCGATTAGGACGTGCGTTTCCATGTGTCACACGTTTGAACTGAATAAATCGTTTTGACATGCGCACGTCACATTTCAACATTCCAAAAACAGTAGAAGAAGAAGCAACTTCCAGTGTTAGCAAGCCCTGCTTCGCGTCTTTCTCTTTTTGAAATGGACCTGTATTGTGTTATTTAGACTGTACTTTTGCTTCTGCTGGTCTCCATAATGAAGCTACAAGTACATACTTCTGCATATGACAAACAGAGGGAGACAGTAGGACGATACAGACCAGTTTTGTTTTACTCCCGCTATGTCTTCCGCTAGCTGCTATAAAGACGGAAATACGTCACGCCGACATGTGGCTGACATGCAGACATGCACAGTAAACATATTTTCTGCCCAACCTTTGGAATAAGTGTTTTCATGCGCACCATTCGGATTAACAATCGGCATAACCCACCCGTCTCAATCAGAATGAAATTTTGATCTCAATAAGCGTGATCGGGTCAGAATATTTAGATTGGCATGTTTACATGAAGCATTTTTATTCCGATCAGGATTTTAATCCGGTTACTTGTGTCCATGTGAACATGGTCAGTGCCCGGTATCATTGTAAAGCTTGGAACTCCTACTTTCTAAAAATACACGTTTTTGCAGAAGACGTAACTCGGGACCGATGAAACGTGAGTTTTCAAACCAACCAAAATATAAACAAAATTGACTTGTTGCTGGTTTGTTTTTGCCCAACTCCTACAAATTAAATATCATTTTGAAGGTCTTCCAATACCGAATATGAAAATAATGTTACCTCAGTTTTGAAAATTTCCTCATTGCGACTCCTTTTGCCAGCATGGGTCACATACTGTATGTCTGTAAATATTTAAATAAAAATGATTTATTTCGTTATTTGGGCATTTTTGTGTCTTGTTGTCATTTAGTCAAAGCATGCATATGTGTCTGCATATGATATGCAATTGATCTGGCCATTCCGCTCCAGAATCATTTTTAGATACTCACGCGGGAGGGGTACACCTGGGTAGTCCTGGGGTAGTCCTGTAAAGGACAGTGGTACCACACAGGTGAAGCAGCAGTCAGGACTCCCATCTACCACTGACTGGGCAGGCTGGGTGTGCCTCCCTGCGAAGGATCGTGGTCCACCCAGTCAGACACCGATGTTGGAGAAACAGCAGCTGAACCAGTGGATCTCAGTCCTTTGCAGGGAGCCAAGCCCAGCCTGCAGTCTCGGCTGCTGATTTACCTGTGCGCCACCGCTGTCCTTTGCAGCACCATGGGTCCCCGCCAGCGCACCCCTCTCCCCCCAGTGCACCTGCACACCTCATGTTCTCCATGCCAAATTATCCATTAGACCTACACAATCATGGCATTTTTATGGTATAATTTTTTAAGCATTAAATCTTAAATATTATATTTTTCTAGTCAAATTTGTCACTTTTCCCTTTCTTGTTTTGCTCACGGAGCACTGTGGTTGATGTTGTTATCCAATCAGTACGGAGTCGATCCGAAATCCCGCCCACACTTCTAGAAGCCTGGGCATGAGACGTAGCGGTGGCTAAACTTTTATTGATAAAAATTACATATTTTGACTTAGTAACTCCATACTGGGGGACGCACACCCTCGGAACCTCAGCAAAGCACTTATAAAATCTGAGGTCAGTTTGATGAACGATTTGAGAGATATGTGAGGAACACACAGACAGATTCTTTTCATTTATAGATAGATTCAGTCAGGGGCGGTTCTAGGATCAGAGCTTTAGGGGTGCTGAGCACCCAATGAGCTCCACCACAGCGCACGCACACACACACACACACACACACACACACACACACACACACACACGTTATTTTGTTGGAATTATCATCTTTCATACATCTTCTCCCTGGCTTCTAGTTAGTGAACATGGTACGTGATGATACATAAAAACAGTGACAGCTTGGATTTAATATTTTGCTTATGCCAAAATGACAACAGCTTCTTTCTCTCGAATTCAAACAGTGTACAGCGGTTGATTGACAACGCAACCATTACAGAAAAACGTCTGCTACTAACCGTCTTAGCCAGGGTTGGACTGAGACAAAAAAAAATCAGACCTGGCATTTTTGGTCCAATTTGTTCAGAGGCAACATTCAACCATCACACTTAATGGTCTAACAGAGGTCAGAATTATCCCACTTTTGCCCTTATCAAGTGAATCCCTGTGGTTTTGAAGAAAGAAAGAAAGAAAGAAACTTTATTATCTCTCATGAACCAAGCCGGATTGTTCTTCAGGTTCGGTTCTGACCATTTTCTGTGGCTCAGGTTATCTGTGTATTTATGTATTGTGTTATCTTTTGAGTTTCTTGTAGTTTCTTTGACACTAGTTTGTTTTCCCGTACCTGTAGCCACTGTTTCTGACCGGCAGCTGTGAGGCAGCCTCCTTTGGCCTACATTCATGTGGGCACTGTCTGACACTTGCCGGTCTGAACATGCCCCCTCTTTCACGACAGCCAGCTGGTTTCACTCCGGTAATTGTCTTTCCCACACTTCGCGCAGGTGCACCCAATCTTCCCTGCCAGCAATGCTTGTACTTAAGCAGCTCTTTGCCAGGCAAGCATTGCTGGACTATTGCATTGTCATTTGTTTCCATTGTGCCACTGTACACTGTGGTCTGCCCGCTTCACCTCCCATCATAGAAGCCAGTAAGTGTACCCTGTCGTCTTTTGTATTATGTTTTGCCTTTTTTGTGCCACTGTACACTGTGGTCTGCCCGCTTCATGCCCAACTGTGTAAGCCAGTAGTGTACCCTGTTTGTCTTTTTGTACGTCTGCTCTTTTGGAACTGTTTGCCTTTTGTTAATAAATGTGTTTGTGGTGTAACCCTGCACTTAAATCCGTCATCTTTCTACTCCTCCATGCGCAGCGTAAAAGTGCATGGGGAGAATTATGACAGAATAGTCCAGCCAGCAGAGGATTTAGCAGGTTACACCCACACATCACTTTGTCTTTTTTAACTGTTTCCTCACCCACCTGTTTTTGCCCTACGATGCCTTTGGCGCACTGTTCCCACACCGGCCGGAGCAGACGATCGGCGGGGCATCCCACGGTGGAGGAGGAATGGGCGCCGGTCTTTATCCAGGACTTTTTGGACGAGGCCCATGAAGCCCACAGACCGAAGGCTAAGTGGAGCTGCCTGGATTCAGCCATAACTATCCTTGAGGCGCATCCAGGGCTCTGGAGCTATCCGCAGTACGAGGGACTGTTGTCTTCGGTCTGTGCGTTGGATGAGGTGTTTACTAACCTGATGAGGGGGGCGCTCTCCATGAGGCCTTAAGTGGAGACGCTCTCCACAGCCGGCTATCACCGCTTCCTCGGCTTCGCCATCAGCTTCAGCCTCCCGTAAGCAGCATTATCCTGCGTGGAGATGTCAGGAGAGGCCCTCTTCGCCCTCGGCGGCCTTTGTGCCTCCAGCTGCCGTGAGGTCTGCCAGGGCCACCCCGGGAATGCCCACCTCTGTTGCCATGGAGACGGCTCCCCCGCCATCCTTTGGAGGGGCCAAAATCACCGTTGACACGGAGAGGGATGACTGTATGCCTGCCACAGCTGTGAATATCCAACAACAGGATGACAGGCAAGTGTTTTTTTCATTCTACTCAATTTAATCATGATAAACCTTGTCTGTCTCCCGAGGGAGAGGACCAGTCTCTGCAGTCCGCTGGGCTCTTTCCTGCAGTGCCAAACGCTTACTCTTTTCCTGTTCTCTCCATGTCGCCTCCATTTTTTCCTGAGCGCCCATTAGCCCAAGGTCAGAGCCATCAGACGGTGGAGGAGCCAGCGGCCTTGGAGGATTCCGATCCAGAGCCGGCACGGAGATGTCCCCCTGCAGCCATGCCGGAGGAATCCCTAGCGTTGGAGCCGTTGCAGGAGGATTGTGGGACTGCAATCACCATCTTGCCAGCTGCGGAGGCAACCGCAGTGGATTGGGAGCCAGAAATGGACCTCCTAGAGGCCAGGCCCAAGTCTTCATCACCAGGATCGACGGAGTCCTGGACGGCGGTGGAGCTCGAGCTCAGGCAAGTTATCTCTCTTGTTTTTCTTATGTCTGTGTTGGAGAGATCTTGCCTGGCTCTAGAGGAGGAGAGTCAGGTGCAGCCCTCAGCTGCATCTGAACTCCCCATGCCGGGCTCCTCCGCTGCCGGCGACCCTAACCGCTCTTCTCCCTCTGTTGCCCCTGAGCTTCCTCTTAGGGCCGCCAGAGAGGATCCAGCATCCCCAGGGGTCTCTGAGGGTCTGGTCTCTCCGCCTGACGATATCGCGAGTCCGGCTCCCCTACTGCCTGAGGCCGTCGTGTGGGTCCCTCTGCAGACTGAGTCTCCGTGGGTGTGGCGTTCTGGTCTGGGACCCTCATGGGGGCTGCGCCCCAGTGTTAGCCTGACGTGGGTGCTGCGCTCCTGTATGGACCCATCTTGGGTGCCATACTCCAGCCCGGAGTCCACCGAGGGTGCAGCGTCAGCCCAGCCAGGGTCCACCGAGGATGCAGCACTGGCGCAGTCTGGGTCTACCATGGGTGCGGTGTTGCACCAGTCCGGGCCCACCGTGGGTGCAGCGTTGGTCCAGCCCGGGTCCACCGTGGGTGCAGTGTTGGCCCAGCCCGGATCCTCTGCGGGTGCTGCAGAGTTCCAGCTGGGAGCCACCACGGGTGCTGCAGAGCTCCAGCCGGGAGCCACCACGGGTGCTGAAGAGCTCCAGCCGGGAGCCACCACGGGTGCTGCAGAGCTCCAGCCGGGAGCCACCACGGGTGCTTCAGAGCTCCAGTCGGGAGCCACTGTGGGTGCTGCAGAGCTCCAGCCGGGAGCCACTGTGGTTGCAGCTTTGGCCTGGCCGGGGTCCACTGAGGGTGTATCGTTGGCTTGGTCGGGATCCGTCATGGGTGCAGCTGTGCCCCTAGCCAGGACTACTGATGGTGCTGCCGGTCAGCCTGAGGATGCTGGGGCCTTCACTCTGCAGCCTGATGTCGTCGTGGCCCCCTTCTCCTCTCTACCAGGCACCATGGGGATTCCCCTCCTACGGCCCAGCCACCTACCAGTGAGCCTCCCGGTGGGAGGTTAGAGCCATCAGCTCACCAGCCACCTACCAGTGAGCCTCCTGCTTCACCCCTCCTGTCCTGGTGGCTCAACAGCGCTGGCCAGCCGCCTGAAGGACTGAGTCTCTGGGTCAGGTGGCCCATGTTTTCCGGCAGGCCACTGGACTCTGTTTGCCTGACTGTCTGCTGGGTGGCCTCCTGAGCCTCCACACCTTTGGACTTGGGGGGATTAAGTGTGTCTTCTGTTGTGGGCCCTGGGTGGGGTATATTTTGTTCCCTCCTTACCTGTTCCCCCCCGGGTTTGTTGGTTGTTGTTCCTGCTGGGGAAGGGGGGAGGGGCAGGGTTTTTCCTTTCTTTTCTGGTGTTACCGTGGGTATCTGGAATCCACCCACTGAGAGGGGGGCTCTGTCATGAACTGAGCCGGGTTGTTCTTCAGGCTCAGTTCTGACCATTCTCTGTGGCTCAGGTTATCTGTGTATTTATGTATTGTGTTATCTTTTGAGTTTCTTTGACACTAGTTTGTTTTCCCGTACCTGTAGCCACTGTTTCTGGCCGGCAGCTGTGAGGCAGCCTCCTTTGGCCTACATTCATGTGGGCGCTGTCTGACACTTGCCGGTCCGACCATGCCCCCTCTCTCACGACAGCCAGCTGGTTTCACTCCGGTAATTGTCTTTCCTGCGCTTCGCCCAGGTGCACCCAATCTTCCCTGCCAGCAATGCTTGTACTTTAAGCAGCTCTTTGCCAGGCAAGCATTGCTGGACTATTGCATTGTCATTTGTTTCCATTGTGCCACTGTACACTGTGGTCTGCCCGCTTCACCTCCCATCGTAGAAGCCAGTAAGTGTACCCTGTCGTCTTTTGTATTATGTTTTGCCTTTTTTGTGCCACTGTACACTGTGGTCTGCCCGCTTCACGTCCAACCGTGTAAGCCAGTAGTGTACCCTGTTTGTCTTTTTCTACATCTGCTCTTTTGGAACTGTTTACCTTTTGTTAATAAATGTGTTTGTAGTGTAACCCTGTGCTTAAATCCGTTATCCTTCTACTCCTCTGTGCGCTGCGTAAAAGCACATGGGGAGAATCATGACAATTATCTATTTTGCATAAATATTTTGCCATAATTTTAAAGTCTCGAAATTTTCCAAAGAAGCAAAACTTTGAGAGAAAGCTACACAATTACAAGGGAAAAAAAAAAATCACAAACATATATACAATAAAAGCTTCAAATTTACTAGAATAATGTAACAAATTTATATAGGGATGACTGCCCATTTATTTAAAATATGTACTAAATTCCTGAAAGAAAAAAACGAAAAATTGCAAGAAAAACAAACTTGAATTTAAAAGATAAGTTACAAATTCATGGCAAAAGTTGCACAGGAAAAAATTTACTTATGTACAATTACAGTCACTGTGAACGTAAACACAGGAAGTTATTTAAAGAGTTAATAAATTAATTTTAAAAAGTAAATTAATAAATTGCGGAGACAAAGGTCAGAAAATCACAAGAGAAATGCAGCTTGTTTGCAATAATTAAAAAAATTAAGGAAAAAATCAATGAAAGATGACAGAAAATTATTGAGGCAAAAATACAAAGACGAAAGAGAAAAAGATGCCAGTTTATGATGCAAAAGTCACAAATTCAAGAAAAAAATGTCAATCCATGAGCAAAAAATTTTCACTTGGTTTCAAATTTCATGAAGTTTCTTAAAGTCTGTAATCACAAAAGTATAAAAATAATCATAAGAAAAAGTAGGTAATTGATGAGAAATCTCCAAATTCACATTAAAAAATTTCCACATTTTCATTTAAAAAGAAAAATCTCTAATTTAGGTGGTACACAAGTAAACGTAGGTTATCGTTATACAGTGGTGTGAAAAAGTGTTTGCCCCCTTCCTGATTTCTCTTTTTCAATTCAATTCAATTCAATTCAATTCAACTTTATTTATATAGCGCCATTTCACAACAACAGTCATCTCATAGCACTATCAACTGTAGGGAGGACCCCCACAGTTGCAGAAAGACCCCAGCAATCAGGCGATCCCCTGTGAGCAAGCACTTGGCGACGGTGGAGAGGAAAAACTCCCTTTTAACAGGAAGAAACCTCCAGCAGAACCAGGCTCAGGGAGGGGCAGTCATCTGCTGCGACTGGCTGGGGGGTGAGGGGATAGAGAAGAAGAAAAGAACAGACATGTAGAGAGCAAACAGCACGATGGGGACTCAATCTATGGGAGAGAACAAACAAATGTTAATGACCAGCAAAAAAAAAATATTTCATAGAGAGTGAGGAAAGGAGTGAGGCCCAGTGCATTACTGGAGGTCCCCCGGCTGACTAAACCTATTAGCAGCATAACTAAGGGAGGGTTCAGAAAACACATGATCCCTCCCTAATTGTAGGCTATATCAAAAAGGTAGGTTTTAGCCCTATTCTTAAAAACAGAGATCGAGTCTGACTCCCGAATCCAGATTGGCAGCTGATTCCACAGGAGAGGAGCTTGATAACTGAAGGCTCTGCCTCCCATTGTACTTTTGGAGATTCTAGGTATTACAAGTAAACCTGCATTTTGGGAGCGTAGTGCTCTGTTAGGATGATACGGTAGTATCAGATCTTTTAAATAAAAAGGAGCCTGATTGTTTAGAGCTTTGTAAGTAAGAAGAAGGATTTTAAACTTAATTCTAAACTCTATGGGAAGCCAATGAAGGGAGGCCAGAACCGGAGAGATATGATCTCTCTTTCTAGTACCTGTTAAAACTCTTGCTGCAGCATTTTGGATCAGCTGAAGACTTTTTAAAGATGTTTTAGGACAACCTGATAATAAAGAATTACAATAATCTAATCTCGAGCTAACAAAAGCGTGGATCAGCTTCTCAGCATCACTTTGAGACAAGATGCTCCTAATCTTGGCAATATTACGCAAATGATAGAAGGCAGTCTTAGAAACAAATTTAATATGTGAATTGAAGGACAAATCCTGATCAAAAATAACTCCAAGGTTCCTCACAGAGCTATTAAGAGAAAGAGTAACTGCATCCAAACTGAAAGTTTGATTTGGAAAGGAATTTCTAAGGTTTTTTGGACCAACAAGAATGACTTCAGTCTTATCTGAATTTAATAGCAGGAAATTACAAGTCATCCAAACTTTGATTTCCTTAAGACAGGCTTCTAACTTGGCTAATTGATTAGTATCATCTGGCTTCATTGACAGGTATAATTGTGTGTCATCTGCATAACAGTGAAAATGTATACAGTGCTTTCTAATAATGTTGCCTAACGGAAGCATATATAAACTAAAAAGAGTAGGGCCAAGCACAGATCCCTGTGGAACTCCATGACTAAGCTTTGAGCTGAGAGAAAACTCATCATTTACATGAACAAACTGGAACCTATCAGATAAATAAGATCTAAACCACTGCAACGAAGTTCCATTAAGTCCAACATAGTGTTCTAATCTATCAAGTAGAATATTATGATCAATAGTATCAAAAGCTGCACTAAGATCTAAAAGGACAAGTACAGAAACTAGTCCATTATCAGATGCAATGAGGAGGTCGTTAGTGACCTTCGCTAAGGCTGTTTCAGTGCTATGATGGATTCTAAACCCAGATTGAAACTCCTCAAATAAACCATTTCCCTGCAGGTGGTCAAATAATTGCATAGCAACAACTCTTTCTAAGATTTTTGAAATGAAAGGGAGATTAGAGATTGGTCTATAGTTAGCTAAAGCTCCTGGATCTAGCGTTGGCTTTTTGAGTAAGGGTTTAATTACAGCCGTTTTAAAAGCCTGCGGTACATGGCCTAAAGTTAATGAAGAATTGATTATATGAAGAATAAAGCTACCAATAAGTGGGAAGACTTCTTTAAATAACCTGGTAGGAATAGGGTCTAAAAGACAAGTTGAAGGTTTGGATGAGGAAACTATTTTGTCTAACTCACAAAGGTCGATTGGAGTAAACTCATCAAGACAGACATCAATAGAAGGAGTTGTAGTAGTTACAGTATTTAAGTTAACTGTGGGAAGAATCTGATTGATTTTATCTCTGATGGATGAAATTTTATTATTGAAAAAGTTCATAAAGTCCTGACTAGTAAGCTCTAAGGGGATGCTAGGATTGACAGAGTCCTGACTCTTTGTCAACCTGGCTACAGTACTGAAAAGAAACCTGGGATTATTCTTGTTCTCTTCTATTAATGCAGAGTAATAACTCGTTCTAGCTTTTCTAAGAGATTTTTTATAAATTAAAAGATGATTTCTCCAAGCTAGATAGATTTCATCTAAATTAGTAGAGCGCCATTTTCTTTCTAATTGACGAGTCTTCTGTTTTAAGCTACGAGTTTCTGTGTTGAACCAAGGAGTTAAAAATCTCTGATTAGACTTTTTCTTTTTTAAGGGGGCCACCAAGTCTAGAGCCTGATGCAGAGAAGCTGAAACACTATCCACCATGTTATCAATTACAGAAGGAGCAAGCTGTTTATAGCTTATTTCCGTTGTGTTGACACATGGCATAGAGGAAACAATCTGCATAAATTTGGAAACAGCATCATCTGAGAGGCATCTACTGTGATAATATTTTTCTTTAGGAGCCAAATAGTCAGAAATAGTAAAATCAAAGGTTAACAGACAATGGTCTGACAGTACAGGGTTATGAGGAGACACTACCAGATTTTCTATTTCTATGCCATATGTCAGAACAAGGTCCAATGTATGGTGGAGGTAATGAGTAGAATTTCCTACTTTCTGAGAAAACCCAATCGAGTCTAATATTGAATTAAAAGCCACATTAAGGCAGTCACTATCTACATCCACATGTATATTAAAGTCCCCTACTATAATTATTCTATCAGATTTCAGCACTAAATCAGCTAAGAAATCAGCAAATTCGGATAAAAATTCTGAATAGGTTGATGGGGGACGATAAACTATGGCAAATAAAATTGGGTTTAACCTGGAATTGCTAAAGTGCCCAATACTGAGGACCAGGCCCTCAAAGGAATTATAACATGTTTTTTGCTTTACATTAACTAGTAATTTGGAATGGTAAATTGCTGCTACTCCTCCTCCACGACCAGAACTTCTGGGATTTTGACAGTTTAAATAACCAGAGGGAGTTGATTCATTTAAACCAACATAATCCTCTTGTCCTAACCAAGTCTCTGTAAGGGAAATTAAATCAATCTGATGATCAATTAACAGATCATGAACTAACAGAGACTTGGGAGTTAGAGACCTAATATTTAATAAACCACATTTCATTTTTAAATTATGAGGAGGAACAGAGGCCAAATCATTCAATTTAGAGGCTTTCTGTTTAATTTGAGTTTTACCAATATTTTGCTTTATCACTTTGGGATGCTTATACATTATATTTTTATTTACTTTGGAGGGAGCAGACAATGATTCTAACTAACTAACTACTAACTAACCTGCACTTATATAGCGCTTTTCTAGTCACAAAGACCACTCAAAGCGCTTTCATTAATACTAACCCTCTATTCTAAGGGCCTATAGGAAACAAATATCTAGGGACAATTTAGAACAGCCAATTAACCTAACATGCATGTTTTTGGCATGTGGGAGGAAACCGGAGAAATCCCGGAGTAAACCCACGCAACACGGGGAGAACATGCAAACTCCACACAGATCACTGTTGGTCGGGGGGCTGGGATCGAACCCACGATCCCACGATCCCCACAATCCCCCGGCCAAGGGTAAACTGTGCTGCCGCAGTGCTAACCACTGCGCCACCGTGCAGCGATTCTCTGATGGGGAAGACAGGGGCTAAGTTGAGGGGTGGCGGATGAAGAGGAGCTGCAGAGAGGCGTGTAAGACTGCGACTCTGCTTCCTGGTCCCAACTCTGAGTAGTCATGGTTTTGGAAATTTGGATAAAAAAGATGCCAGATTGTTAGATAAATGAGAAGCACCATCCAAAGTGGGATGAATGCTGTCTCGTCTCATAAGACCAGGTTTTCCCCAAAAAGAGCTCCAATTGTCAATGTAGCCCACGTCATTTTTAGGACACCACACAGACAGCCAGCGGTTGAAGGATGACGAGCGACTAAACATGTCATCACTGGTCAGATTGGGGAGGGGCCCAGAGAATACTACAGTGGTAGACATCGTTTTTGCAAAGTCACACACCGATTCTACATTAAGTTTCGTGACTTCCGACTGCCGGAGACGGATGTCATTAATGCCGGCGTGAATAACAATTGTGGAATATTTACAGTTACTTTTAGCCAGCATTTTCAAATTTGACTCGATGTCGCCTGCTCTGGCCCCAGGAATGCATGTGACTATGGCCGCTGGAGTCTCTAGGTTCACGTTTCTGACTACAGAGTCGCCAATGATCAGAGTTTTTTCCTCAGCGGATGTGTCGCTGAGCGGGGAAAAACGATTAGAAACGTGAACAGGTTGGTGATGAACCGGGGCTTTGCGACTAGGCTTCCTTCTCACCGTCACCCACCCAGTCTCCTCGCTGCAGAGGAGAGCCGGGGAACCGGTGACAGGGGGACCTAAGCTAGCTAGCTCCGCTGCTGCTAAGGGGCGTCCGTCGAGATTAACTGGCGCAGACGGTGTTTCAATGCAGCGGAGCCGGGATTCCAAATCAGACAACCTCGCCTCGAGCGCCTCAAAAAGACAACATTTATTACATTTACCGTTATCACTAAAAGAGGCAGAGGTGTAGCTAAACATCTGACAGAGAGAGCACACCAGAGGAGGAGAGGAAAGAGAGCTAGTAGCCATAGCTAGTGGCTCGAGAGCTGGAGAGCAAACCACACAGGCAGACAGCAAAACAGGAAGTGACGATACGTTACCACAAGGAAGTGACGATCTCGAAATCCTCCTTTTTGTATGTTTGTCACACTTAAATGTTTCAGATCATCAAACAAATTTAAATATTAGGCAAAGATAACACAAGTAAACACACAATGCAGTTTTTAAATGAAGGTGTTCATTATTAAGGAAAAAAAATCCAAACCTACATGGCCCTGTGTGAAAAAGTGATTGCCCCCGAAACCTAATAACTGGTTAGGCCACTCTTAGCTGCAACAACTGCAATCAAGCATTTGTGGTAACTGGCAATGAGTCTTTTACAGCACTGTGGAGGAATTTTGGCCCACTCATCTTTGCAGAATTGTTGAAATTCAGCCACATTGGAGGGTTTTTGAGCATGAACCGCCTTTTTAAGGTCATGCCACATCATCTCAATCGGATTCAGGCCAGGACTTTGACTAGGCCACTCCAAAGTCTTCATTCTGTTTTTCTTAAACCATTCAGAGGTGGACTTGCTGGTGTGTTTTGGATCATTGTCCTGCTGCAGAACCCAAGTGCGTTTCAGCTTCAGGTTATGAACATATGGCGGGACATTTTTTGGTAGACAGCAGAATTCATGGTTCCATTTACCATAGCAAGTCTTCCAGGTCCTGAAGCAGCAAAACAGCCACAGACCATCACACTACCACCACCATATTTTACTGTTGATAAAATATTCATTTCCTTTTCTGAAATGCTGTGTTACTTTTACGCCGGATGTAATGAGACACACAGCTTCCAAAAAGTTCACCTTTTGTTTCATCAGTCCACAGAGTATTTTCCCCAAAGTCTTGGGGATCATCAAGATGTTTTCTGAGGTGAGGGCTTACCGGAGGGACCAACCGAGGCGGCGGTTGGGAGCTCGGGCGCGGCGTTGGTGAGAGACGGGGGCCACCTGGACCCAGCAGGACAGTGGCCTGAGTCGGAGCCCAGTTGCGAGGCCCAGCTGAAGAACTACCAGACTGACGGTGGTCGGTGACGGGGCCTAGTGGAGGTGCCACCCAGCCAGACGGCGGCGAGCGGCGGTGATCGGTGGAGTTCGGCTGCGCCGGCGGTGTGCGGCATAACCGGCCAGGCAGACGGCGGCGGCGATCGACGACGGTGATCTGCGGAGCTGTGCAGCGTTACTTGGCGGAGGAGCTGCGCAGGAGCTCGGTTGCGGCGGGTCCAGCAGCGGCCGGGCTAGTTGAGGCCTAGCCGGATTCTCTGTTTATTTCTATCCACAGGTCAGTAAAATGCCACCAAAAAAAGAAGAAATGGAAGAAATTAAAAAATCTCTGAACTTTATGTCAGAAGAATTGGCCAAATTGACTAGCCAGCAGGCCAAAATAATAGGCCTAATAGAAGAGGTACAAGCCCTACATTTAGTAATAAAAGAAAAAGACAAAAATATTATGGACCTGGAGCAACACGGGCGTCTTTTGGAGCAACGCGTCGAGGATCTTGAACAAGGTTCTCGTATTGATGACCTAGTTATAAGTGGACTAGACATCAGATATCAATCATACGCCCATGCCACAGTAGGACTGAATGGTGAAGATGCTCCCATGAGTGAATCAGTGTCCTTAGAAAATCAAGTGCTTCAGTTCCTTAATAATAGACACATTAAGGTAGAAGCCAATGCAATCTCAGCCTGTTATGCTCTACCGAAGAAAGATAACAAAACAAAGAAATCAATTGTGATGCGCTTTGTGAACAGAAGGGTAAAGAATAACATACTGAGGCAGGCAAAAAAGCTAAAGGATACTCAAGTTTACCTAAATGAACACCTGACAAAAAAAAATGCTGAATTAGCACGGCAGGCACGGATGCTAAAAAAACAAAATAAGATACAGGCAACCTGGACAAGAAATTGTAGAATTTGGATTAAACTAAATGGATCACCTGAGCAAGCAAAGAGTATAATGATCAGAGATGCTACTGACTTAGATAAATACAGATGAACACTGATTAAGAAAATTATGAGTCAATGATAATCCATATTCATACACACGATAAGAATAGTTCTTTTGATACACCATGCCAAAGTACTTGAAAAAAAAATAAGCAAAATAAACAAAAACTTATGACCGACTCGAGTAGACATCAATTATCCCCAGTTGGAGGAAGTCATTTGACACAGAGTGAGGAAACTCAAACTCTGAAAATATGCCATTATGCTGAACATAAACCACAAGAGATGGAGAATGATATTGATCCTGATAACCACTTTTTCAATAATATTCATAACCACTGTGAATATTACACTGAAAAGCAATTCAAAAGTCAAGTGCAATTAGATGGTAAACTGTCAATAATACACTTCAATAGCAGAAGTCTTAACAAAAACTTTCCACAGATTCAGGACTATTTAAAACAGCTAGACAGAAAATTCACAGCTATAGCAGTCTCTGAAACCTGGCTTAATGAAGAACAGGCTCCCCTGATGGCAATAGAGGGATATCAGATGTTTTATATTAACAGATCTCAAAAAAAGGGTGGTGGTGTTGCACTGTATATTGATGACCTGTATAGGTGTAAGCTTGTAAATGAAATGTCCTTTGCACTACCAGGGATTTTGGAATGTGTTACTGTTGAGATTGACCTAGACAAAACAAAAAATCTAATCATAAGCTGCATATATAGAACGCCGGGAACTTGCATTGAGACATTCAGAGATAAATTAGTCGAGCTGTACAATAATATTACTAGTAAGAAAATGGTAGCAATTTGTGGAGATTTCAATATTGATTTACTGAATCCACATCAACAAAATGTAGTTACAGAGTTCATGAACTCTATGTACAGCATGAGTCTATATCCCACAATAACACATCCCAGTAGAATCACAGTTCACTCTGCTACACTTATTGGCAACCTGTTTGTCAATGTTTTCGATAAGAAAATAGAAAGTGGATTATTGATAAATGATATAAGTGACCACTTGCCAACCTTTGCACTTATCCATGGCCACACGGGGCCCAACGCAGAAAAAATTTCAAAATCGTTCAGACACAAATCACCAAATGCAATCAGTTCTCTTAAAGAGGACTTGCTGAAGCAAGACTGGACAGAAGTCTATGTATCAGATGTAAATGAAGCCTATGACACATTTATAAACATCGTAACCACTCTTTATGAAAAAAACTGCCCATTAGTAAAAAAAAAAAGCTTAAACACAAATTTGCTGATAAGCCATGGTTAACCAAAGGACTACAAAAGGCATGTAAAAAGAAAAATTTATTATATAAATCTTTCCTAAAGAAAAGGACAAAAGAAGCAGAGCAGCGGTATAAAACATACAAAAATAAGTTAACATATATAATAAGATGTAGTAAAAGAGACTATTACAGTAAAGAACTGGTGAAAAACAAAGACAATATTAAAAATACATGGACAATACTCAACAGTATCCTTGGAAATAAAAGCAGAAATACAAGCTACCCAACTAGTATTCCAAAAATAATAAAACGACTCAGAGTGTGAATATAGCTTCACCTGCAGATGAATTTAATAATTTTTTTGTTAACATTGGACCTAAACTGGCCCGAGAAATACCCACTACGGTGCCTACAGGTGATACAATATGCAATAACACTGCTGTAAAAGACTCCATCTTCATAAAGAACACAGACGAAAGAGAGGTCATTGAAATTGTTAAATCGTTCAAAAGTAAAACATCTACTGACTGTGATGGTATTGACATGCTACTAGTCAAAACTGTTATCGAATGCATAGTAAAACCACTGACGTATATCTGTAACCTGTCTCTCCAATCAGGTATATTTCCCAATGCAATGAAAATAGCTAAAGTAATTCCGATATACAAGGCGGGCGACAGAGGGGAACTCTCAAACTATAGACCAATTTCACTATTACCACAATTTTCCAAGATACTTGAAAAAATATTCTATGAGAGAATTGACAACTTCATACTGAAGAATGATTTATTGTGTGAGCAGCAATATGGGTTCAGACACAAGAGGACAACTGCATATGCCCTAATGGAATTTACAGAAAAAATATCAACAGCCATTGAAAATAAAGAGTATTCAGTTGTGTCACGATGGCCCTCACGGACCATCACAAGACGCCTCAGTCACCAGTGAGTTTGCAGTGATATTTTATTGCAGAGAAGGATGAACACACACAGAACACATACAGTGGCTGGGTGACGTCTGAGCCGGGGAGCACCCGAAGCCAGACGGACAACAGTAAGGGTGAGTCTCAAGGGAACGTACCTTACGAGACGACAACTTCAACAATGATGAGCTAGGCAAGCAGGAACATCACTGAGCATAACAGGAGCACAACAGCACGTAGGTGAACGTAACAGATGATCATAACAGAGACTGCCGCGTTGGAGGACATTTAGCACCCGCTTATATCTCTGGCGGCTAATGACCCCAATGCGGCACAGCTGCTCCTAATGACAGCGGAGCAGCAGCTGACTTTGACAGCAGGGAGCTCCCCCGGGCGCCTTCACAATAAGAGCCCGAGGAGCTGGAAGAAATCCTCAGCTGCCAAAGCCAGGGAAAAAAAAAAGATATGAGACCCGAGTGTGGCCAGAACCGACACTCGGGTTATGACAGTACCTCCCCCTCAAGGCCGAGCTCTGAGCGGCCTGAGTAACACCCAAGCCCCCCTCCACCCCCCTAGGGTGGGTGGATGGGGCGCTGGCAGGAGGGAGAGAGACAAACAACCAACAAGGTTATAAAGGTAGGGGGAGAAAAAAAAAAAAAACCATAATCCCCAAAAATGTGAGCAACCACAATAAATTCAAAATAGGCAATATACCTTTTGGCAAATAGAGTGACACAAGGTGGAAGAAGAAAAAAAAACCCCCACCTGTCAGGAATCTAGAAACTCATAAAAGTGATCGTATATTAGTTCGTTACCTCAATAAAGATTCAAGACACAAAATTCTATTTCTCATGAGCTTTTGTTTACTTGCAATGCAAGGAGCACAAACCTGGTTACAGGAGATCAGTACTAAAGACAATCATCAGAGTTCAGACAATTTATACACAGCAGTTTGCATGATCAAACAGAAACATCTATCATATACTCCCTTATACAATCATGATGAAATATGCTGACATCAAAGAAAAAGGAACAGTTTCACTTTATCAGAGTCCACCTTGTGTTCTAAGGAGTAACAGTTTCTTAGGGCAGGTCATACTGTGCAGCCCAGGTCATCATGTGCCTTAAGCTAAATCTACCATGAAAGGAGAACTGGAATTTCAACATAATTAAAATAAGAAAAAACAACTTCAATCTTCATGCATCATGTACAAAACTTCTAATACACAGACAGTTTTAGTATTTTTCAGCAGACAGTTACATACAGTTATATATACTTGATTGGATTATATAAAAATGATAATATGCATACACATAATTTTTCTGACATTCCCTCCTGTTTATCATTTTTATCAATTTAAATCACATGCAATCATCAGTACTATGTATCTTCTCACGATTTTCTACATTGACATTCACTGAGCATCACTTCCAAATCTAAACAGTGGTTCTGTCATCACAATCACCATTACCTTGTTGTCTCAAGTCAGTATATTGTACAGGAACTTCCTGTTGGAGCATAACAGATTGTAACATGTAAGTGTGTTGAGCAAGAGCTCTATTTATTATGGACCTTATACAGGGAATGACACACATGAAAAGCACACAGAATAAGATTAATATCACAATCAATGGGGTTAACTATTTCAAAAGAATCTGCCACCAAGTTCTACTTTGAAACCAATCCCAGGAGCCCCAACCTTTATCTTCATCTAACCCATGCTGTAAGTGTAAAATATCATTCAAATGGCTAATTTTTGTTCTTCATTTAAAGTTGTGAATCCTTGCTCCATTAATACAGTCAGATTTTCCATTGTCCATGCTAATGCATTTATGTGGTGTATAGCTAGAGCACTGCCATACATTGGAAAAAGAGTACTCATAATACCTTTAAAATCACTAATTCTCTGTTTTCCAGATAGTTTACCCACCAACCAATGTCCAACATTACTGCTTGTATTAAACAGAGAGTTCATCGCTATTGTCGCTCCGGGTGTTTCCTCTTCACTCAGTGGAGCAGGGATCATGGGTATTGCAGTCTTGTGTGAATGGGGTAGCAATGAACACACATAGCAAGAAGTATTGATTCCCAGTCCTCTCACTGAAACCACCATGGTACCACAAGTTATGCATATAATCCACGTATTGTTCATTGTCCGTGCTTCGTGGGTTCCTTGTCCTTGAATCAGAAAGAGATTACCACCCCACTGTCAGGAGAAGTGCTGAACACAGTCATCAATAATTTTGGTGCCATGCTTCCACCTGAGAGAGTACCCCTCCGGGCCTCTTTCTTCACCAGGGTTGAGACGGCCTTGTCCTTAAAAGGACACGCCCCCTTTGTAACTGGACTTACTCAGGGAAACAAGTTAGTTAGTTCCCTTATAGGCACCCGTAGTCTTTTAACGTGAATCCAAGATGGTCATTCAGCAATACATACTGCAGTGGGAGTGGGAGTGTCCAGTGTTGTCGGTGGTGGTTCTTTACATAGCCTCCAAGTTGCAACGGGTTATCCGCTTTTTTCTGTGGAGGAGAGAGAGCTTCTGACAGGATCAAAACATTCCCTGAGATGTTCACCAAGATCTGTGTATTTGTTAGGCGTGGTTAGTGGTGAGAGGTCAGGTAATACATAAGGACAGTGAAAAACACATTCAAAATGTGATAATCCTGTCTTTAGGTCTAGTATAGAGTTAATGGTTAGTCTGACTAATTTCAGGGCTTCTGGCCAAGTAATACCCTTTCCATGTATAGTTTTTTTCCAGCATTTGTTTGATTGTACCATTTTTCTTTTTACAAAACCTGTACTTTGTGGGTGGTAGATACTATGAAATTTGATCTTACAGCTTAGATTAAGTCTTGAACTGTTTGTGCTGTAAAATGAGTTTTATTATCTGCATAAATCAGTTCTGGAACCCCAAAAACAGAAAAACATAATTTACTAGAGTTTTACACACAAATGCGGCATGTGGGACAAATTTCTGTCCACTTTGTGAAGGTGTTAATCAACACCAAGCAATATTGTAGCTTTCCATTGCTCCTTGAGCATTATTTTATAAACAAATGATGCACTTTTGGCATGTTTTTGTTACTTCTTTCAAAATATTAGGACAGTTTTTCCAACATCCTCATCATTCATTGATTTCCCTCCTGTTGGCACATGATTGGCCATGTGCCACCAGGACAGCTCATTTATATAATGTGGGTGGCAGAGCAAATTTTCGTCAGGCAAGCCAAATGTATATCTAATTATTTACATATGAAACAGGAGGAAGGTCCATATTATTTTAACAATCTTTTAAAACATCAACATCATTAATAAAACAGATGGTTCCTAAAAGATTAATAGCAGTACAGTGAGCAGCGTTATCAGCCAAGCGATTACTGCAGTTAAACAAGTCAGTGCCATTAGTGTGGGCAGGGCAGTGAATAACTGCCACATAACGTGGTAGCATCAAAACATTATGTAGCTGCAATAATTGCTATCGATATTTACTGGTTTTCCTGTGGAGGTGACAAACCCCCGCAGATTCAAGGTAACAGTATGCAGGTGGCATGCGTTATAAGCATATTTACTGTCTGTACAGATAAGTTACATTCAGGTTAGTAGCCAATAGTTCAGCTGTTGGAGGTGATGCAGGTTGTGGAATTTTTACACAATCAGGACCCCAGACAACATTGTTACAGCATAAGCACACTTCTATTTTTTACTAAGCAAGCCTGTCGCTCGCTTTTTCCCTTGCTAAGTAGAGAGAGAGAGCTGCTGTTCACCCTCCCCTTGCTGATGGGAGAGAGAACCACCGCTCGCTCCTCTGTTGCCCCCCTTTTTTTTTTTTTTTTTTTTTTTTAAATGAGCCATCAGTAAATAACCACAAGGAATTTGGTACAAGCTTAAGGTGTGGCTGTGACAACAAGGTTATAGTGTACGACAATAGTCTAGCTGGTAACAATATGGAATGGTTGTCCTGCTGCAAAACCCCCTTCACAACATAATAGAGGGCATGATCTTCTTATTTGTATTATCCCATGAATAATAAAAAGTGGTCTGTATTGCCCAGCATGTATTTTAGTTATAACTGTAGCCATATGTTTATCCTGGGTACTACAGAAAATGAAATGAGAAGCGCTTATGTACATAAAGTTGAATTGAATTCATCATCAATCATTTATTGATAATTTTTTTAATGCATTATCTATTTTTCTGAGGATTGCTAATTATTTGTTAATTAATTTCTTTGATACCCCCTGTTTTGATACATGGAGACTCACATGCAGCAAAGTTACAGGGTATTTGTTTGATTTTACTGAAAGGAAGTGTGCTAACAATTTTAATTTTAAATAAAATTTGCAGGTAGCCCAGTTCCTTCAAAAATAAGATTTCAATAATTATAGCTTCTTTTTGTGACATCTCTTGAAATAGTTTACAAATTCTATTTAAGAAAAAGAAAAAGAAAATAACTATCTGTGCATTTTTGATATGCTTCAGCATTGATAAATAAGATCAGTTTGTCCAGTTGAACACAGATAGGTTGAATTTGAAATATTGTGTCACACCCTTTCAGTCAAAGGAAAGGCGGACGTTTTGCCCAATTAGAATTTGATTTAATATTTTACAAGGAATGCCCCTATTTCATAGATTCCTTGGTAAATTATGGAGTGCAATGTAGTTCACCCTGACCCAGCTTGGCCACCGCTGAATCAGGAGAAGCACATTCCTCATTGCTAACACATTTCTGAAATATGATGTTGTTACACCATTATAAATGTATCCCGCAGTGCAAAATCATATAAACATCACATCTGTAAAATCAGAGTCCTTTAAATCAGTGTAGTCATCCTTCTTTTATTTTTTAAATTTGGGCCTAATGTAATGTCAAGTTTGAATAATACATCTCTCCTGAGTAAATTTACTGGGCAGGAGAGTGCCACAACCACTTCTGAAATACATACTTTGCCTGTGGAGGAGTCTGTTAATGTAATTGGGCCATAAAGGCTCTCAGTTGTTGTTCCACCTCCTGCATTTTGAACCTTAATAGTTCTTCCAGTAAATTTAGCACCTTTGGGGATTTTGCGAACAGTAGTGTGTGTGGCTCCTGTGTCACAAAGAAATTCAACCTCCTTTCCATTCACTAGTAACCATATTGTAGGGGCAAACAACGCACTGCTGTACATAGTCAAGTCCAAAGTCTCATTAGGCCTTGTCAACACTTCAGATAGTCTTTTCTGTTGGTCCAGTACTGTCTGTTTGTCCTCAGAAGAGAGTTTGTCACAGTCGGTTAGTCATGCTCTTCTGTCTGAGGGTCCTTGTCTATTCTCACCTCCATAATCATTTTGATTTCTACCTCCTCTGCCTTGCTGAAACCTGCCTCTCTGATCATTCTGAAATCTTCTTCTACCTCTACTTGGTCCCCTGCCTCCAAATCCACCTCTTTGGCCAAACCTGCAGTCACGGGCCCAGTGACCAGGTTTGCCACAATTAAAACAAACATCCTGATTTCCATCATTCACTTGCATTGACCTGCCTGTCTTGGGTCTAGCCCCACCTTGCACCATCCGTGCAACAAACACTTCCTCCTCACCCTCTACACTGCTCAGGAGCAGTGGAACTGTCCTACTTTTAACTTTTTCTTCTGCATCAACGTGTCCTTTAAAAATGTTACCCCAGCAATTTTGTCTTCATAATCAGGATCAAAATGTTCATTTATATATTCATTCACTTTTTCACCACACACAGTTCTCAGTATTTTAAACATTTCTGAGGGACCTAAATAGTGTATTAACAACAAATCTTTAAGCTCCCGAATGCACCTGGTCAAATCCTCTTCAGGATTTGGTATGCTCTTGGCCGCCTGAATTATTTCTTGGGGGGTCCAAGGTTTAAAATACAGCCTGTCTTGTTTTGGCTGTCCCTCTTCCACCTTTACAGATTTGACAATTACTGGAAAAGCTGATGTGTGTTCACTGTTTTGAGGGAGATACTTTTGTTCAACTTCTCTGGCCTCTTTCATTAATGCATTATAAGGACCCTCCTTAGGATCAGAAGTTGAGTGAGACAGGGGAGGATGTGCTTCCTCCTCCCCGTGACTTAAGGGCTCCTCGCTGTTTTGACTCTTACACCTTGGTTTTTTGTTTTTTTTTTCTTTTTCATCATTTTTTCTCCCTTGATCTGATTTGGCTTTGGCGTCTATAGCCGCCATTGCCCAGAGATTGGCACATTTAAGTTCAGAACTTAGCTTACTTTTCCCTTTCTTATTGCCTTTAGTTATAAGTTTTACAGTTGATACTAGGACCGCACATTCATCCACATTCAGTGTGGGTTTGAAAGAATAATCTTTTTCCCATTTATTTAAATATTTTTCAGGATCCTTTATTTGCTCTTTTTCCTTTAAATGGTAATTATAATTTTTAACTGTTCGACATGCCGTTTCTTCTTTTTTCTTTTGTTTAGATTTTTTTCTTGTTTTCTGTTTTTCTTGCGCAATTACCCATTTTTAGCCTTTGTTAATTCCACAGGAATTAAAGTATTTTACCAGGAAAAGTGTGTTATTTCGGTTCAACACACTACCATTACGTCCCAGACGACCCGATATTCTTTTTTGGTCCCAGACCAGGTATCACAACCTTTTATCCTTGTTGTCAGGAAAAATATAGTCACCGCTATATTACCATTACATGTATTCAAAACCTGGCAACTTACTTATGGTCCCCGACCATTTTTTTCTACCATTACACTCTTTTCAGACTTATGAGCGACACTCACTTATTGATTTTTAAAAAAAAAAGGTTCTTGTGGCTCTTTGTTACATTACTCACTCAGGATGGATTAGGAGATTCTTGTAACGTATTGAGTGTATACTGACTTTTATGGTCCCTGACCGTAATACAGGAAACTCACTGTATCCTTACACTTAATAACAAAAGACGTCACTTACTTTATGACTGCTAGCTTCTTTCTCTTTATTATCGAGGATGGACGTCAACTAGGGAGAGCCAGGGCGCCGGTCCTCCTCCGGAGTTCCCAGAAAGCGGGTTTCCAAAGCTGACCAGTGGTCAGACCGTGCGCACGGATTTCAACCCAGAGAAGGCGTCGCTTCTGGCACCCTCTAGCCTGTTGTCCATCCGGGTCACCGGCACCACGTATGTCAGGAATCTAGAAACTCATAAAAGTGATCGTATATTAGTTCGTTACCTCAATAAAGATTCAAGACACAAAATTCTATTTCTCATGAGCTTTTGTTTACTTGCAATGCAAGGAGCACAAACCTGGTTACAGGAGATCAGTACTAAAGACAATCATCAGAGTTCAGACAATTTATACACAGCAGTTTGCATGATCAAACAGAAACATCTATCATATACTCCCTTATACAATCATGATGAAATATGCTGACATCAAAGAAAAAGGAACAGTTTCACTTTATCAGAGTCCACCTTGTGTTCTAAGGAGTAACAGTTTCTTAGGGCAGGTCATACTGTGCAGCCCAGGTCATCATGTGCCTTAAGCTAAATCTACCATGAAAGGAGAACTGGAATTTCAACATAATTAAAATAAGAAAAAACAACTTCAATCTTCATGCATCATGTACAAAACTTCTAATACACAGACAGTTTTAGTATTTTTCAGCAGACAGTTACATACAGTTATATATACTTGATTGGATTATATAAAAATGATAATATGCATACACATAATTTTTCTGACACCACCAAACTCAGAAACAACCTGGTGAGCCACAAAAACACAAAACAATCCCCCTCCCCCCCACACACCCCAACAGTCCCACAGACGAGATCAGGAACCCGGGAAGGGTGCAGTCCAGACCCGGAGGGATGGGGGCAAAAGGTTCGGGGAGTCGTCCGGCAACAAGAGGCCACAGAACAAGGAGGGGAAAAGAGGACAGTTCGGGCGGCCTACCCCAGTCCCATGCTCGGGAGAAGAGAGTTTCAGGCGGCCGGAGCAGGTCGCCACACAGGAAGACAAATAGGTCGGGGGGCCGACCCGGAGAACCAAACTGACGAGACAGTCCTTCAGGCGGCCGCCCTGCAACACCAGCCCACCAGAACCGCTGGGAGGAAGCAGCCGGCGGTCCCGCCGAAAAGGGGAGAGACGAGGGGGAACCGGGCGGAGCATTCGGGACCCCAACGGCCCCAGGTGGAGATGGGTAGCGCTCCTCAGGGAGACGAGGAGGATGACGGTGGAAACGAGCCTGTCCAGCATCCGGTGGCCGGGGATCCGCAGCTCCCTCACCGAATCTAGGACCTGCTGGTGCAGCACCCATGGTGGACCCCGATTGGGCCTCCGGAACCGAACCCACGGTGGACCCCGATTGGGCCTCCGGAACCGAACCCACGGTGGACCCCAATTGGGCCAGTGAAGCACTCCCGGTGGACCCGGTCGGCGTGGCACCAGACTCGACCTCCAACCCCGAAACCGGAACCTCTGGCGCAGCAGGCGAGAGCAGCCCCTCGCCGGCGACCCTGGGAGAAGACTCACACAAGAGAGAAAACCCGGGATCAGGATCACCGGTAGCGCCAGAACCCGGCGAGATAAGCTTGGACGCAGCGGCCGGCTGCACCCGGCTCATCTCCCCTTGAGACAGGCAAAAGTGCTCTAAAAGGTGAAGAAAGAAGATAAAACAGAGCACTTGCCTGAGCTCGGGCTCTGACGCCGTCCAGGACTGCGATGATCCGGGCTCAGAAGTCAGGAGGTCGTCCTCAGGCTCCCACTCAGCTGCGTCGGGCTCCGCAGCTGGCATGATGGTGCGTGCAGCTAGAGAGTCCTCCGGCACCGATGTCCACGCCGGTGGCCCGCACGGCGTGGTGGCAGGAGAATCTCGCCCTGCTGGACCAGACCGCTCCTCCGTGGAACCCCGGGGACGCTTCTTCATCGGCGATGGCTCCACGCTGCAGTCCGCTCTCCTCCTCCGCCCATGGCGTGGCTGCGGAACCAGAACCAGGCTTTCCAGAACCGCAGGCCCCCTCCTCATCCAGCGACGCTGGCCTGACGTCGAGGACCGCTCAGGGGAGGGAGACACAGAGGAAGCAGGGTTAACACTTTCATCCACAGCGGGTGGAGGGAGCTCGGGGGGCTGCATACCCCGAACTCCACCCCCAGGAGTCAGACAAGGCAAAACAATGTCAAAAGGAGAGAAATTATCATGCACTTGCCTTTCCCCTAAGGGTAAGATGGTTCCCGCTGTGGGGGGACGTCGTTCCTTCCTTTCCCCGCTGGATGGCGACAGAGGGCCCTCCAGGAAGACGAGACGAGGCCACTCGAGGTGGATCCGGGATGAGGCTCGCCGAAACGGAGCTCTCGTGACACACAGCAGCCAGGATAGGCGACGAGGAGGAGGGGGCGACAGTCGAGGTCAGTCGGGCATGGAGCGCTGACGAGACAGCAGGCGAGGGCCCGGGAGAAGACGAGGCTGCGGGGATTCCCCTCTGACAAGGCGCAGGAGTGACAGCTGTGTGGGGGGTTGAGCCCTTGCGGCCACCCGGAACAGCATCCAGACGGGGCTCTAGCCGAGGTTGGAAGCCGGAGTGATGACGGTTCCTTGTAGGAGGTGAGGCGAAGGTGAGGTCCGGAAATCGCCGTTCCTGAGCAGAAACAGAGGCAAGCAAGTCCACGAACTCAGGAAACTCACGCAGCGCTGGATTCCTCTCCACCAGTCTGACCACCGCCACCACATGCTTCATACACGCTGGAGGATTCCTAGCGGAGCAAGCAGCAGCCACCCGGTCCCAGATCTTGTCTGCTGTCAGCTGCAGCTTCTCTGGGGGAATCCCGAGTGACGACATGCCCGATGGGAAAAGACCTCCGGATGGAGCGAACTCCCGGGCTGGAACGGAGGCAGGAGTGGGATCCCGAAGCGAGGGGCGACGTCTCCTCCGCTTCAGCTTCCTGCCAGGATTTCCCTCCAGCCCTCGGAGTAGCTCACGCTGGGAGGCGATGTCATCTCTCCTCACGCTTACCTCTGGATGATTAGTGAAGCGGGGAAGAGAATCCAGAATCTCCTCGGCTAGGTCCAGGTATCTACGAATGTCGCTGGGAGCGTCCAACAGCGTAGCGGTGAAGATGGTGTAGTCTACCTCCTTCAGAACCTCTGCTTGCTGCCTGCCAAGGCGCCGACAACGGCCCCTGGATGACGACATACTCCCCGCTGCAGACACTCAGACAGGTAGGAACAAATGGTCCACTACTGCAAACTGCACGGTGAATGGCGTCTCAAAACAACGCCTCCTCTCCGGGCGTTTGGCGGCAGTCTACTGTCACGATGGCCCTCACGGACCATCACAAGACGCCTCAGTCACCAGTGAGTTTGCAGTGATATTTTATTGCAGAGAAGGATGAACACACACAGAACACATACAGTGGCTGGGTGACGTCTGAGCCGGGGAGCACCTGAAGCCAGACGGACAACAGTAAGGGTGAGTCTCAAGGGAACGTACCTTACGAGACGACAACTTTAACAATGATGAGCTAGGCAAGAAGGAACATCACTGAGCATAACAGGAGCACAACAGCACGTAGGTGAACGTAACAGATGATCATAACAGAGACTGCCGCGTTGGAGGACATTTAGCACCCGCTTATATCTCTGGCGGCTAATGACCCCAACGCGGCACAGCTGCTCCTAATGACAGCGGAGCAGCAGCTGACTTTGACAGCAGGGAGCTCCCCCGGGCGCCTTCACAATAAGAGCCCGAGGAGCTGGAAGGAATCCTCAGCTGCCAAAGCCAGGGAAAAAAAAAGATATGAGACCCGAGTGTGGCCAGAACCGACACTCGGGTTATGACAAGTTGGAGTATTCCTAGATCTTAAAAAAGCATTTGATACAGTAGATCATAATTTATTATTAAAGAAACTACAAAATTCTGGTATTAGAGGGGTAGCACTGTCCTGGTTAAGTAGTTACTTAAAGAATAGATATCAGTATGTATGTGTTAGCAACAAAAACTCAGAGTTACTGAAGGTCACCTGTGGAGTCCCACAGGGTTCAGTTTTGGGACCATTATTATTCAATATGTATATAAACGATATATGTAAAGTTTCAGAAAAAATGGACTTAATATTGTTTGCCGATGACACTAATCTGCTATGCAGTGGAAACAATTTGGAACAACTTCTGGATACACTCGGAAAGGAATTAGGAAAGCTTAAACTGTGGTTTGATTCAAACAAATTAGCGCTCAATTTAAGTAAGACAAAATTTATAGTCTTTAACAACCATCACAACAACCCAGTACCCAAACTCAGTGTAAATGGTGTAGAGATTGAAAGGGTATCTGAAACTAAATTCCTTGGAGTAATAATTGATAACAAACTGTGTTGGAAGTCACATATTAATTATATTAAAGGTAAAGTATCCAAATCAATTGCAATATTACACAGAGTGAAATATTTGCTGAATCAACCCACACTATACACCTTGTATCATTCATTAATACTCCCATACATGACATATTGTAATGAAGTATGGGGAAATACATATAAAACAAACATATATCCACTCTTTATACTTCAAAAGAGAGCTATTAGAATAATAAACAAAGCAGCTTACAGGGAACCAACAAACCCACTTTTTCTTAAACAAAAAACTATCAAGTTGAAAGATCTGGTTGACTTTAAAACCGCAATAATAATGTTCAAAGTGAAGAATTTATCACTGCCCGCAAATATCCAAAAGTTGTTCCAAACAAGGGAGAAACGATATCACTTCAGAGGAACATGTATATTTCAAAAGCCTACAGTGAGAACAACCACCAAGCAACACTGTATTTCAGTGCAAGGAGTCAGATTATGGAACGATTTTGGACCTGAATTAAAATCATGTACAACGCTTGAACAATTTAAACAAAAACTAAAGGAAGAAATACTCCAAACATATTTACAAGACGACATGTAAACTCACATAAGGATTGACATTTCCAGCCTGTGTTGTGTTGTAGCTTAGTTTTTTTGTTTGTTTTTTTTTCCTCTGTGACATTTTGTCTTAGATTTGTTTTTGAATAGTAACCGCTTAACTTAGCCTAGCTTAGGTTTCTTTTTTTTTTTCTCTCAGTCACATTTTGTCTTAGCTTTGTTATAAATTGTAATCGCTCTTGTCTTGTTTTCTCTTCTTTCTCTTTTGAATTCTTGGATGGAATATGGGTGGGCAATATAAGCTGCGGCTTCAGCCATCACCCATTTCGGATAACTCACGTGGAATTGTATAGTAGAAGGAGTCTTTGTCTAATTTGACCTTGTTGTTATATTATACAGTTTCTTTTAACCTGTACTGTACTATCCGAAATAAAAAATTCATTCATTCAAAAAATTCATTCATTCATTCATTCTGGCAAAACTGAGATGAGCCTTTATGTTCTTTTTGCTCAGCAGTGGTTTTCATCTTGGAACTCTGTCATGCAGGCCATTTTTGCCCAGTCTCTTTCTTATGGTGGAGTCATAAACACTGACCTTAATTGAGGCAAGTGAGGTCTGCAGTTCTTTGGATGTTGTTGTGGGGTCTTTCGTGACCTCTTGGATGAGTCATCACTGCACTCTTGGGGTAATTTTGGTCAGCTAGCCCCTCCTGGGAAGGTTAACCACTGTTTCATGTTTTCGCCATTTGTGGATAATAGCTCTCACTGTGGTTTGCTGGGGTCCCAAATCTTTAGAAATGGCTTTATAACCTTTTCCAGACTGATAGATCTCAATTACTTTGTTTCTCATTTCTTCCTGAATTTCTTTGGATCGCAGCATGATGTCTAGGTTTTGAGGATCGTTTGGTCTACTTCACTTTGTCAGGCAGGTCCTATTTAAGTGATTTCTTGATTGAGAACAGGTGTGGCAGTAATCAGGCCTGGGTGTGGCTAGAGAAATTGAACTCGGCTTTCCAAAGATGTGATAAACCAGTTAATTTATGTTTTAACAAGGGGGCAATCACTTTTTTTACACAGGACCATGTAGGTTTGGATTTTTTTTTTTTACTCTTAATAATAAACACCTTCATTTAAAAACTGCATTTTGTGTTTACTTGTGTTATCTTTGTCCAATATATAAATTTGTTTGATGATCTGAAACATTTAAGTTTGACACATACAAAAAAATGAGAAATCAAGAAGGGGGCAAAGACTTTTTCAGACCACTGTATATTATCACTCAAGTATACATAAGAGGAGTTACCCCAAAATAGTCAAGAAGTTACTGAGATGTGACTTTAGTCTGGACAGTCTGAGATTTTTCTCCTGAATTTATGACAGTTTTATTGTAAATTTATTACTTTTTCCTTGTAAATTTGAAAGATTTTTTTCCTCACTTAAATTGACCTTTTCTCATAATTTGTGTTTAGTGCTAATTTAGGACCTTTTTTCTTGTACATTTGAGACTTTATTTTCACACATTTGTGAGGTTTTTCCTCATAAATTAAAAATCAAAAATAAAATGAGCAAAGATGCAGCATTTTCTGTTGCATTATAGCCTATTAATAGCCTATTTTCTAACCCTTACCCCATAAAAACCTCATGTACTTTGAAACCTAAATGTTGCAAGTGTGCATCATACTCATACTGAATAAATTCAGACAGACTCAAAAACTATTCATAACGTTGCAGCTGAGGCTGGTGTCATACAGCATTATGAGTGTTATTACCTGTAGAAAATTTGGAATTTCCCCATTGCGGGACTAATAAAGGCTTATCTTATTTTATCTTAAAAGCTATAACAGGCAGCCTCCTGTTCCCTCATTTTTCCCTGCTGTTGGGATAGGGAGGGAGGGACCTCTCTGTGTGTGTGCGCCAGGCTGCTGCAGCATGTGCAGGTGTAGGGAAGAGAAGTGAATGAAGGAGGGACCATACCATTTGTGTGGCAGAGGTGGTTTCATTTTCATTTTTAAAAAGTTTAAACGACAAACTACTGAATATGTTTTGGATGTTATTTCAGCTTGTCAAAGACGAGCTAAAATTTTATAATCACAACTTTTCTCACTCCAATTTTTAGGGGTGCTGAGTTTAAATTTAAGGGTGTTTACAGCATTCGTTAAAAAAAGGCCTAAAGCCACCCATAGATTCAACTACATTTAAGGCCTTTCGTCTTCACTGGAGCAAGCCCAAGATTAAAACATACTCACAAAACATGTATTTCCAGCTCTGCCCACTAGATGACAGTATTGAATCATGCAGGAATCCAAGTTATCATGGCAGACAGGATGGTACAGGAGTAGTTCAAGTTAAAGAAGCTCCTTTTCACACTCAGATGTTAATATATTCACACCTGTCAGAATTGTCCCTCTGCGGTGGAGAGCACTGCTTGTTCTCAGGTGGACGCTGGCCTGCATCATCATCAGCAGGTGTATGAGGACATCAGCTGAAGGCATTTATTCAGTGCTGTTTGTTAATAAGTGTATTTCTGTGTGGGTTTTTTTTGCATCCAGTGTCCACCTGAATGAGAGGAAGCAGAGAGGAGCTGAAGACATCAAGAAGCTGGCCTATGTGATCAACCTACAAACTATTGCCTTTGGTGAGAAATGACTCTGTGTGTGTGTGTGTGATGTGTTCAGTATTTCAAAGGTCCATCATCCTCCCCCGATTTATCATTATCAGAGGTGGGTAGAGTAGCCAGAATTTTACCCAAGCAAAAGTATCTTTGTATTAAGATTAAGGGGGTTTTCACACCTGAAAGTCCTCACCAAGGTTCATGTTTTTCTTACATCGTCTACATTTGGTCTGGTTAGGTTTGGCTTCACACTGCTCCATTCCCAAGTGAACTAAACAATTTTACTTGATGTTAGGGCTGGGTTATTAACTGAAATTAAACTGGAACCAATGTTCGGGGTGTAGAACCGACGTAACCTTGCCCATGTCGGGGAGGGGGGGTGTTTGAGGGGGTTCCCTCTCTCCTTGTTGTGTACGTGTATGTGAGAGCTTTTCATGCACTGCCCCTTTAAGATGTGCCCATGGACTTACAGGTGCGGGCACATAACTCCTGAAGCAGCGCAGTCAGCACTGTTCAGATGCAGCAGAACACAGGCGGAACAATTAAAGATGGTGTCCTGGAAATTACTATTTGTCATTCTTGGAGTATTCAAGAATCAACACATTATTGTCTTTTGTCTGGATTTATTTTGTACAAGAGAGACAACTGGTCACACAGAGCCCACAGCAATGAGTGAGGAAGTCTACCTAAGTAGAGTGAACAGTTCACAGGAGGCCATTAAACAATAACCACACACACATTTCTCTATTCCATTAATCAGTGATCGACAAGCACCTCACAGGAAACCAGTCAACCCCCTCCAGCTCTTCCCATCTTGGTTAATAAACCTTACAACCCCTTGACCAGCAATATCCTCCTAACCGGAGAACACTTAGCAGAAGAGACACCAATTTCTTCAGACAAAGAAAAGGAGAAATAAACAAATCATTAAAATTAAAAAATACAGAATACATAAGAGTAGAAAACATTAATTGAACTTAAAAGTGCTAAAATAATATTGTATAATCTAATTACTAAAAAAGCAGAAAAGGATATATTATTTGCGAAGCAAAATTTTTTTTTCAGTCTGGTAATAAGCTAAATCATCTGCTGGCACGATGGGCAAGGAATGCTCCAGTTAAATCTTTCATTTCAGCTATAGTGGACGAAAACAATCAGTGACCATGTTTACTGTACATGTACACGTGTACATGTTATGATAGGATTTCTGGAATTATCTGATTATTCAAGTGGCCATGTAACCGGAATAATCCAGTAAAGGGCATGTAACTACTGTCATTTACTCAAATGGTTTACCCTCCAATAATCAGTTTATTCAGTGCATGTAAACACGAGAAAACTGATTATTGCCAGCATCAGTTTATTCTCAGTAATCGGTTTATTGTGACCATGTAACCGGGGTCAAAGATACACAAATAATTCTCAGATTAACGAGAATTTTGGAAACTTTTATGCTAACTTATATACTTCGGAAGCTGATCTAGATAGGCTCAAAACAAGTTTCTTTTTGGATAATACAGCTTTCCCACAATTGTCAGAGGATCAAATTAATGCTCTGGAACCTCCTATTTCACAATTAGAAGTAGACAGAGTTATTTCAGCACTTCAGTCAGGTAAATGTCCAGGAGTAGATGGTTTCCAACTGGAATTTTTTAAAGTGTTGAAAGGTAAAATTAGTAATTTGATGTTGAGAGTTTTTGAAGTCATTTGAAGACGATATGCTTCCAGAATCAATGGATAGAGCAAATATCACTCTATAAATTCAAGAAATCTCTGTCAGTGTGTGTGTGTCTGTCTGTCTGTCTGTCACGATCATAGGCCACCTATGATGTTCCTATGATGTCTGCACGATGTCCTACAATGTTCCTATGATGTCGGCAATCATAGGACCATCTACATGATGTCTGTGTGACGTCAGATAAATCGTAGTCTATATGACGTTTCATAAACCGTAAGGCTGATGTTCCTATGACCTTTGAAGGATGCTTTTAGGATGTCATACAGACCGCAGGACTCCCTACAAGACATATATATAGACACAGGTAATCAACATAACACAGAAGAGTAACAGGTAGGACAAGAGGTAACAAGCAGGGGCAAACAGAGAAGGCAGGGCATGGTTACACAAAATGGGATGGCCGGGGCTGCACAGATAATCACACACAGGGGACCAGAGGGGAGACAAGACCAAGGCAATAATGATAACGACGAGAATAATAATAAGAATGCTGATAAACTAACAGCAAGACCAATGAAGAAGTAAATATGCAATACATAATAACAATAATAGCAGCCTATGGTACACACATACGTAGTTTCATAGACTCTATTTGTATATTAATGTTGCTTCATGTCTGAGAATGAACAATAGGTCTGAGTCTCCTGGGGATTAACAGGAGGATGCGAAATGTGGTCTGTGTTATGCAAAGAGATGGCCTTGAGGGATTTCCTGACCACCAGTGGTGTGGGGGTGAAGGGGACAAGACCGGGAAGAAGATGTATTGTGTCTTTGCATTAAAATGACAATGTAACTGTGGCTTTGATGTCCTGGTATAAATAGGACAGATGTGGGGTGATGCTTCCTCTTTTCTGTTTGAGAGGATGTTGGAGATATGTGAATGTGAATAAACCTGAATTGAGAAATAAACTCAGCCTCATCTTCTCAGATTAACGAGAATTTTGGAAACCTTTATGCTAACTTATATACTTCGGAAGCTGATCTGGATAGGCTCAAAACAAGTTTCTTTTTGGATAATACAGCTTTCCCACAATTGTCAGAGGATCAAATTAATGCTCTGGAATCTCCTATTTCACAATTAGAAGTAGACAGAGTTATTTCAGCACTTCAGTCAGGTAAATGTCCAGGAGTAGATGGTTTCCAACTGGAATTTTTTAAAGTGTTGAAAGGTAAAATTAGTAATTTGATGTTGAGAGTTTTTGAAGTCATTTGAAGACGATATGCTTCCAGAATCAATGGATAGAGCAAATATCACTCTATAAATTCAAGAAATCTCTGTCAGTGTGTGTGTGTCTGTCTGTCTGTCACGATCATAGGCCACCTATGATGTTCCTATGATGTCTGCACGATGTCCTACGATGTTCCTATGATGTCGGCAATCATAGGACCATCTACATGATGTCTGTGTGACGTCAGATAAACCGTAGTCTATATGACGTTTCATAAACCGTAAGGCTGATGTTCCTATGACCTCTGAAGGATGCTTTTAGGATGTCATACAGACCGCAGGACTCCCTACAAGACATACACTACCGTTCAAAAGTTTGGGGTCACCCAGACAATTATTTTGTGTTTTCCATGAAAAGTCACACTTATTTACCACCATGAGTTGTAAAATGAATAGAAAATATAGTCAAGACATTGACAAGGTTAGAAATAATGATTTGTATTTGAAATAATAATTTTTTCCTTCAAACTTTGCTTTCGTCAAAGAATCCTCCATTTGCAGCAATTACAGCATTGCAGACCTAACATGATTGCACAAGGGTTTTCTAATCATCCATTAGCCTTCTGACGCAATGAGCAAACACATTGTACCATTAGAACACCGGAGTGATAGTTGCTGGAAATGGGCCTCTATACACCTATGTAGATATTTCACCAAAAACCAGACATTTGCAGCTAGAATAGTCATTTACCACATTAGCAATGTATAGAGTGTATTTCTGATTAGTTTAAAGTTATCTTCATTGGAAAAAAAGTGCTTTTCTTTCAAAAGTAAGGAAATTTCTAAGTGACCCCAAACTTTTGAACGGTAGTGTATATATAGACACAGGTAATCAACATAACACAGAAGAGTAACAGGTAGGACAAGAGATAACAAGCAGGGGCAAACAGAGAAGGCAGGGCATGGTTACACAAAATGGGATGGCCGGGGCTGCACAGATAATCACACACAGGGGGCCAGAGGGGAGACAAGACCAAGGCAATAATGATAATGACGAGAATAATAATAAGAATGCTGATAAACTAACAGCAAGACCAATGAAGAAGTAAATATGCAATACATAATAACAATAATAGCAGCCCAGGATAAGGTGAAATACAGAAAATCCCAACTTCAAGCGTGGATGTGGGCTGGGACCCATGACCTGGAGGCAAGGAATATCACTCTATATATAATTCAACAAATCTCTGTCACAATGTCATGATGTCACGATCATAGGACTCACAATAACATCATAGAACTTGCTATGAGATCAAAGGCAGGCTGCACTCATGATCATAGGACTTGCTAAGACATCATCAAAAATCAAAGGCAGGCATTACTCATGGTCATAGCACTCGCTATGACATTATCAAAGATCAAAGGCAGCCATCACAGATCAAAGGCATGCGTCAACGAACGAGTGGTGATGTCAAAGATCCAAGGCAGGTTTCACCATGGCTGCTGTTGCTATGGTAACACTAACTTTTTAAGGCCATGCAGAAATGTTTGCTTACATTTGTTTTCTATGGGCATGCAAGGGTATGCACAGTCATGCACAGGTATGCACTAGTATCATTAATTTAAAAAAACAAAACAGAATTATGTTCCTCATATAGGCCCATTACTCTTCCTGGGGTGGATAACAAAATATTGTCTAAAATACTTGCATCTAGATTGGAACAAGTGTTGACTTCCATAGTGGATGCAGATCAGACAGGCTTTATTAAAGGTTGATATTCTTATTTTAATGCAAGGCAGTTATTTGTTATCATTCACTGTTTAAATTTCAATAAAATTCCAGGTGTTCTTGTTTCTATGGATGCTGAAAAGGTCTTTGACAGAACTGAATGGGAATATATGTTTGAAGTGATGAAGAGGTTTGGATTTGGTCCAGTTTTTTAAAAGTGGATCAAACTTCTATATAAAAGGCCCACAGCATCTGTTTTATCAAATGACCTTTCATCAGCTCCTTTTAAACTAACTAGAGGGACAGCACAGGGGAGCCCGTTATCTCCGCTTTTATTTGCTCTGATCATTGAGCCTTTAGCTTTGGCTATAGGACAAAATGCACATATTCGAGGAGTATCAGTGGGAACAAAAGAATATACAGTTGTTTTGTATGCAGATGATACTCTTCTGACCTTAACAGAACCAGAGAAGTCATTGCCAGTATTAAGTGTGTAAAAGATTTTGGATTAATATCTGGATATAAAGTAAATTTTGGTAAATCTGAAATAACTAGTGCATACCCATGCATACCCGTAGAAACCAAATACAAGCAAGCATTTCTGCATGCCGGTGGAAAGTTACTGTTACCATGGCAACAGTAACCATGGTGATGCCTGCCTTTGATCTTTGACATGGTTACATGTGAACAACTCCTTTTATGGTCACTCATACATACCCGTGCATGCCCATAGAAACCAAGTACAAGCAAGCATTTCTGCATGCCTGCCTTTGATCTTTGACATAGTCAGCATGGCAACAGTAACCATGGTGAAACCTGCCTTTGATATTGGACGTCATCACTCGCTTTGACATGGTTACCATGGCAACCTATGCCGTGGTTATCGACAAAAATCCCTCTACAAGCTCCCCTCACAAGGAACAATATTGTATTTCGTATCACCATGATGGACAAGAAAATAGACTTAATACTAAATAACTTGATACTCCTGGCCAAGTATTTCATTCAAGTGGCTAAATATTGAAAAATTAAGCCAAGTTTTTCAGTATTTAAAAGGGACCTTGTCACAAACCATATCAGCTGTTTAAAGCTAGCAAGGGCAAAGCATGAAGCTTGGAGCTTATGAAGATCTAAAACTATTTGAAGACCTCTAGTGGCCTCTAGTAGCAAGTGATCTACTGAATGGGCTCTGAGCCTTTGCTTTTTTTCTTTTTTTAAATTTTGGATCTAATCTGTTTATAATGTTATGAGTGTACACTGTGGTTCCGAGGTGCCTTGCTGACTGTTGTCAGCTCAGCATGTTGTTGATGCCTTTATTGTTTGTATATTGTTAATACAACTCAATTTAAAAAAAAAAAAAAACACACACATGCCGCGCCATCCCAGCCAGCTGAATCCATGTACTCTTTGTTCTTTTAATATTTCGTTTGTGAAGCAAAAACAGAACTACCAAAAATAGCCGTTATATCGTTCTCACCTTGTCAAAATAAAATCTTCTTCTTCTTTTAGATTTGATTGGCAGTTGGCAACCAGCCCACAGTTGCATTGCCGCCACTGACTTGATTATCATCACTCTATATCTTTGTATAAGGAGTTCTGAACAACTCCTTATGTGTGAAAAAAATTAACGGTCCTTGGACTGTGTCCTATATATAATTCAAGAAATCTCTGTCAAAATAAAATTGAAATTGAGCAAAAACGACATAACGGATTTGATTCCGTTCGGTGTTGTTTCCGTTTTATTTTGTTGGTCACAGCCTGAAGTGGTGATAGCAGCCGCACATTTTCAAATAAGCCTGAAAGACTAGCTGCTAAATCTCACTTTAAAATAGGGAAAATGCCCAAAGTTGCAGCATAGACTCATGCAGACATCACCATCTGATGAAAGATGAGAAGGACTGGCAGAAATAGACGTTTATAGAATTCCCATCAGCCAGCAAAGAAGACGCTGTGGACAAATGGATACCAAAGGCCTGGGGAGTCATGAAAGGTTGACGTGACCTACCTCTGGTAGGTCTACTTGGAGACCTATTGTTAAGGTCCACTGATCCGAAAATTAATTAGGCCTAAATTAATAGACTATTTTTCTTTGAAAATTAACGTTGCATTTATGTCTCACTCATTATAGGGATAAATTAGTTGATCAAACATGCTATTTATGACAGACATAAGTTTAATTTTTATTGACCATATTATTAAGTATATATACATTAATACACTAAATGTAAAGTGTGCACATATGTGGCGTGGTGGATGAGAAGGGAGGAAATCATGTTGGATGCCTGAGTTGTAGTAAACTCATTTATTTGAGGGCTGGCTTGAACTGCATAGAACCACTTTTAACAGTTAGACTTTAGGACCAATGAGCCTTCAGAATATTGACTAGTCACCCAAATTGTGCTTTCTATTATTAGTATTAAACGGTCACTAATTTACTGAATTGTGTTTCTACTATTGATGAGCAATGAGTTTAAAAAATATATCAAAAAATAATAAACCAATAAATGAAAATTTTGAAGTCCTTCACTGTCCAACAGCCACACAAGTCAGTAAAGGTTGTTTTCTATTGTAAACATTCAACTGAGCAGAGAAGCTAATGTATGTTAATCACTGTGAATTTTTTTAATCCAGCAAACGTCTGTGTGATCCATGATGACTACATCTGACGTGGAGCTGAGAGCTGCAGAGACCAGGGGACCAGTCTGGATGTGTTCAGCAGAGACCAGGGGACAAGTCTGGGTGTGTTCAGCAGAGACCAGGGGACCAGTCTGGGTGTGTTCAGCAGAGACTAGGGGACCAGTCTGGATGTGTTTAGCAGAGACCAGGAGACCAGTCTGGGTGTGTTCAGCAGAGACCAGGGGACCAGTCTGGTGTGTTCAGCTGAGACCAGGGGACCAGTCTGGATGTGTTCAGCAGAGACCAGGGGACCAGTCTGGATGTGTTCAGCAGAGACCAGGGGACCAGTCTGGATGTGAATGGTGCCCACATCCACTGGTTCTGAGATGGAAGCACCTTCTCCTTTCTTCTTTAAGGCCTACTTTGATGTTTTATATGTTTACAATTTAAATCCATAAAAAAAGTCTAATTTAACTGTGTTAATCTTTTTAAATAACCAGTCATTCACATGTTTCCACAACTGTGAGCTGCAACTCAGTTCATGCATTCTTTATGCATTTATTTATGACTAGACATAATCTGGTATTTCCAAAAAATGTTTTTTTTTAAATTATTAAATAAAAGGTTTATCTCAAGTACTTTATCTGTATTCACTTATTTATAATCATTAATATTCACTGCAGGTTTGGGTAGAATCCAAGTTATATTTGTTCAGAACAGTCAGACATTGGCGATGATGCAGAAATATGCTGCCAGAAAAGGTTCTTGTACTTGTAGATCCTTTGACAGAACGGTACTTAGATGAATAACTTTACTGCAGGATACGTTCTCCTCAAGTACATGTGAGGATAAAACTACTTTTACTCAAGTACCTTTGGTCACAGTCACTAAATTTTAATTTCACTGATTTGAAAACTGATTAGAAATGTGCTTGTTTAAAATTACTGATTAGTCTCACTAGAAATTACTGCATCTTTGGTCATTTTAGTAAATTTATAATTTATTTAGCTGAGATAGGTTTTGATATTATTGTTCTTCTATCCCAGCCACAAAGAACAAGTAATTTAAACAAGTTAGATTTAAAAAGTTACAAATTTATGCAAAAAGTTTATATGTAAAATGTTTTAAATTCATGTTTTAAAATAATCATATAAAACGGTCTCAAAAGAAAATGAAAAATGTTTGAAATGTAGAACTGCTATTTTTTTAAAGTAAGAAGTCAAAATGTATGTTACAAAAATCTAATTTATGTGGAAAAACTGATTTATAGGATAAAAGTTGTATTGTAGAAGAGCTGGAAATAACGAGGCGGTTTTGTATCACAAAAGCAGGGTCTTTAATGAATAACTCTTCTATCTTGTCTCATCTGGTGCAGAGCTTGGCAGAAGGCAAAGAGGAAGAATTCTGCCCAGCTCGCTGGTTAAATACAGGCACACATCAAAGACATGCAAAACACAAGCTGAAATCCCCCGTTATCTAAATCCCCCATTAGTCCTGTTAACTCCTCCCTTCGTCTTGGGAGGTGATGGGAAAACCTCTCCTCGCCTTAGGGGGTGAAGGTGTCAAGTCTGTTGCTGCCGCGTCCTGTGACGTCGTTGGTCTTCACACGGCGGTGAGATTCCTTTGTCCCTTTCAGAGGTGTGAAGTTCCTTTGTATATTCTGTCCCAAACATTTCCACATGCTCTAACAAATGTAGGTATGGAATATATGAGTAATATATACCACAGGCCCCCCAAACAACTATGAAAGGACACAGAAAGGTTCACAGTCTAGGGTAATTACTAAGACATACTACGTGTTACAGCTGTTGCCACAGAAGAAACTTTCAAGCAGCCATGCTCCTAAGAGAGTTCAGTGAAAACATAACAGCATAGTATAATCATAAGTCAGTCCTAAACTGTTGCAGCACAATTAGTGAAAATTTGCAGAGTGGTGGGATCAGTCCCTGTGCTGTCTGGGTTTTAATCTTCTCCCAAAGCTGCTGTAGGTTGGTTTAGGCGTCCTGCTGGGACCTTGTTGTGAGAAATCTGCAGTGTGGGAAGGAGAGAGATTATCTGTTCCCTGCCTGGGGGCTGAGACTTTTCCCTTGGGGGGTCTACCTCGCCGAGGTGCTCGAGCCAGCTGTGCAGGTTCGTCTCTCAACAAGAAGGCAGGTTTGAGTCTGTCAATGCTGACCGTTTCATTTCTATCCCCATAATCAAGCACAAAGTGTTTGTCACCATTTTCCAGCACTCTATACGGGCCATTGTATACTGGGCGTAACGTTGGTTTTAGAGCTTCATGCTTAACAAAAACAAACTCAGCGTTTTTTAAAGTTTGAGGAACAAAAACTCGTGGAAAGGCGTGATGAGCTGGACCGTGGAGAGAGTCCGGTCCGTTACTGCCTAAAAACCTTGGGACTGGGAGGTGCCCTGGTTCCGGGTTTTCTGGTAAAAATTCACCTGGTAGTCTGATAGGCTGAGCAAAGACTAATTCTGCAGGGGAAGCGTCTAAATCCTCTTTAGGTGCCGCACGCAACCCCAATAAAACCCAGGGAAGTTTATTTACCCAATTTGTGTCCGTTAATGAGGCTCTGAGGGCGGCCTTTAAGGACCTGTGAAAACGCTCGCATAACCCATTAGCCTGAGGGTGATAAGCGGTGGTACGGTGAATTGTTGCCCCTAATCTGTTGGACATGGCTGACCAGAGCTCAGAGACAAATTGAGGCCCCCTATCTGACGTGATGTCTGATGGGACGCCGAAACGTGCCACCCAATTTGTTAGAAAAACGCGAGCGACTTCCTCCGCTGTAGTTGCCGCTAGAGGGACTGCCTCTGGCCAGCGCGTGGCGCGGTCTATCATTGTTAGCAGGTGTGTGAAACCCTGGGAGGAAGGCAGTGGCCCCACGAGGTCGACATGAATGTGGTCGAACCTTCTAGCAGGGATGGGAAAAGGCTCCAGAGGGGCTTTTGTGTGTCTGTGTACTTTGGTGCGCTGACGAGGAATGCAAGTTTTTGCCCATTCTTTTACGTTTTTGCGCAGGCCTGGCCACACAAACTTTTCGGCAACCATTTTGACCGAGGCACGCACACCTGGGTGCGCGAGGGAGTGAATTGCGTCGAAAATACGGCGGCGCCAAGCAGCTGGTACTAACGGGCGAGGTCGGCCGGTTGAAACATCGCATATTAGGGGGGGCACACCGTCGCGCAACCCTTTTTTCTCCAGCCTTAACCCTGTTGGTCCAGACAGGAGTGCGCGCACGTCGGCATCACTGTTCTTCCGCCATGGCTGCATAATCTATCCCTTCATGGATAGGTGCTGCATATGTGTTTGCGTTAGAGAAAAGCTCAGCTGCTGAGGCAGTGTAATCTGTCTCTTCGTGCTCTGGCGGTGCCACAGCGCGAGAGAGACAGTCTGCTACTACGTTAAGTTTGCCCGCTACATGTCGAATGTCTGTGGTGAACTCTGAAATTGCAGCTAACTGTCTTTGTTGTCTGCCCGACCAAGGTTCTGAAATTTTAGCCATAGCAAAAGTGAGCGGTTTATGGTCCACAAAAGCCGTGAAACTCCGCCCTTCTAACCAAAACTGGAAGTGGTGGATGGACAAATGGAGCGCCAGCAGCTCCCTGTCAAAAGTGCTGTATTTGCGTTCCGTCGGGTTTAGTGATTTGCTAAAGAATGCTAAAGGTTGCCAGACCCCCTTGACAAGTTGTTCTACAACTGCCCCTATGGCCAAGTCTGAAGCATCTGTGGTTAGAGCAATGCGGGCCGAGGGATCTGGGTGGACTAACATTGTGGCGTTAGCTAGGGCGTTTTTAACTTCCGCAAAAGCGCGTTCGCGTTCCGGGGTCCATTCGACCGCGTTGGAAGCTTTCTTTTTTTTGAGCGCGTCATATAGGGGCTGCATGAGCTGAGCTGCATGAGGGAGGAAACGGTTGTAAAAATTAACCATCCCCAAAAATTCCTGTAGCGATTTGACCGTTTGGGGCCGTGGAAAACCTTCTATCGCATGAATTTTGTCTGGAAGCGGAACCGCCCCTTTCGGGGAGACTCTATGTCCCAAAAAATCAATTTGCGATACGCCGAATTTGCATTTGGCTGGATTAATTATTAATCCGTGCTCCTCTAGCCTCTGAAAAACGGTAGAGAGATGCTGCTCGTGCTCTTCCTCCGATGAGCTGGCTACCAGCATATCGTCGAGGTAGACGAAAACAAAGGGAAGGTCGCGTAAGACTGCGTCCATCATACGCTGAAAAGTCTGAGCAGCACCTTTGAGGCCAAAAGGCATTCGCAGGAATTCAAAAAGGCCGAAAGGGGTTATAACCGCTGTTTTAGGAATGTCTTCAGCTCGGACTGGGACTTGGTGATAACCGCGGACTAAGTCTATCTTTGAAAAAATGCGCGTGCCCGCTAAATGCAGTGAAAAATCCTGTATATGAGGGACGGGGTAGCGGTCATGCGCTGTGGCGTTGTTTAATCTGCGGTAATCTCCGCACCGTCTCCAAGAACCGTCGGATTTCGGAACCATGTGAAGTGGTGAAGCCCAAGGGCTCTTTGAACGTCGGACAATGCCTAATTTTTCAAGAGCTGCAAATTCGTCCCTTGCTATGTTGAGCTTGGCCACGTCTAAGCGGCGAGCTTTGGCAAAAACGGGAGGTCCCGTTGTTGGAATGAAGTGTTTAACCCCGTGTTTGGCTACAGTGGCTGAAAATTTGGGGGTTGTGAGTGCTGGAAATTGGGTGAGGAGTTGCTCAAACTTACCTCCTGCCGTGGTGACGTTGGCCTGCACAGGTGGTGGAGAGACTCGAGCTGAGCAAGGAATAGAAGCAAAAGACAGTGCATTAACCAGGCGCCTATTTGCTAGATCAACTAATAACCCATGTGCACATAGAAAATCAGCGCCTAACAAGTTAAAACTCACCGCCGCTACAACAAATGTCCATCTGTAGCTGCGGCCGTGAATGAGGAGGTGTAGGCTCTTTTCCCCGAACGTGTCGATGTCAGAACCGTTGGCTGCCACTGCTCCATTGCCCCGGGTGCCCATGGCTCGATCTGCGTGGGAGGGCATGATGAAACTCAGCTGAGCTCCCGTGTCGATGAGGAACTGCTTGCCTGTGTGTCCATCCGTCACGTATAACAGCTTGTTTTTCTCGCCGAGAACCGCTGCCGTTAACGGCCCTCGGCTTTGGCGTTTTCCCGACATCGTGAACTTGCAGGGGGGGAACGCATTTGTGGGCTTTCTCGGCGAAGTGGTGGTGATAATAACAGAAGTCGATCTGTTTGTTACGCTTGGGCCGCGCCACTGTCACCATGGGCTGTGGCTCTCCATGGCTCGGGGTGTCAGTTTTGAGGTCCGCGGATGCCGCTGTAGGTGTCCGCTCCTTGCAGGCGTTGACGAGCCGATAAGCCTCGCTGGCCAGTGTGCGGAAGTCTTGGTGGGTGTTGCACTTCGTATTGGCGAGTGTCCCTCTCATGTGTGGTGGAAGCGTGCTGAGGAAAATAAACTGGAAAAGGAAATTGTCGTTGTCCTCCTCCTTAAGCTGCAGCAAATCCTCCATGAGGGCCTTCGGATTGCCCCCTCTGTGGCCGTAGACCGCCAGGATCCTCTCGGCTCTTTCCTCCGCTGGTGGGACATAGTTCGCCACGATGGTCGCCTTGAGCGTCTCATACTTGTCCCGGGCCGGTGGTCGCCGGATCAAGCTCCGCACACACCTCGAAGTGGCGGAGTCGAGTTTGGAGACGATATGGTAGAATTTTGTATCGTCTGCTGTGATGCCCGCCAGTATGAACTGGGCTTCAGCCTGTAGAAACCAAGAGGCGGGGTCTTCTCGCCAGAAGTTTGGCAGCTGGACAGCGACGGCGTTCGTGTACACCATCACTGTTGTGCCCGCCGGGTGAGAGTGCCTTGCCTCGGCTCTCACGGCGGTGCTGGAGCTCGGTTGAGCTCTCTCGGTACCCTCTGCCGGGGGGAACAGCTGTCTGCTTGTTCCCTCGTCTGCGTTGTCGCTGGCGTAAGTCAGATTCGCCACGGATGAGTCACTTGAAGAACGCCTCATGTCCATACTCGCGTCAAGGTCACCAGTGTAGAAGAGCTGGAAATAACGAGGCGGTTTTGTATCACAAAAGCAGGGTCTTTAATGAATAACTCTTCTATCTTGTCTCATCTGGTGCAGAGCTTGGCAGAAGGCAAAGAGGAAGAATTCTGCCCAGCTCGCTGGTTAAATACAGGCACACATCAAAGACATGCAAAACACAAGCTGAAATCCCCCGTTATCTAAATCCCCCATTAGTCCTGTTAACTCCTCCCTTCGTCTTGGGAGGTGATGGGAAAACCTCTCCTCGCCTTAGGGGGTGAAGGTGTCAAGTCTGTTGCTGCCGCGTCCTGTGACGTCGTTGGTCTTCACACGGCGGTGAGATTCCTTTGTCCCTTTCAGAGGTGTGAAGTTCCTTTGTATATTCTGTCCCAAACATTTCCACATGCTCTAACAAATGTAGGTATGGAATATATGAGTAATATACAGTATACCACAGTATATTCAAAAAAGACAAATTATATGAAAGGACTCACAAATTTAGAAGAGTCTGCAAATTTAGAACCATCATTACTACTCCAGTAACTTTTTTTTATTGACTACTTTCATCCTCACCTTTTCTGGCGACGACTCTGATACTTGAACAATTTCAATAACAGTAATATTACTGGAGAACAATTTCTGGCTTCTCTACCCACCTCTGGTTTTAAGCAAAGATGTAGACAGAAAATTAACAAATAAATAAGAAAATGTATTTATTTTGCTGTCCTGTTAAATTTTATTATAACAGTTAAAACAGGGAGAAGAGTGCACGGTGGTGGTGATGACAGTGTGAGTCCTGGTCGCTCCTGGTCGGTGTGAAACCTCCTGAACAGGATGAAGTGAAAGACCAGGGATCTTCTCTGCTGTCCTCTGGAAACAAATGATTTTAGGTCCCAGCATGGACTCTTTCCTGGATTGCAACTTTAACATTTAAGACACTGAATTTCACCTGTGATGGTTGGGGTCATGAACTGGTTCTCATTAGGCTGGGACAATTGGTCCACACTGTCTTCAGGTTCCACATTATGAAGATCTTTAATCAGACACACAGAAATAGAACATCAGACTATCACACACTATGAAGTCTGTTTTTCTGACTTTATTACTTTGCATGTTAAAGTTTGTGAAGAGACTATAATAAATAAAGATGTGTACCGTGGAGACAGACGGTAGTCATATAAAAATGATGACTTGTATGTTAAAATAGTTTTATGGAAGAAAAAATTTAAAGCTGTAACACTTGGAGGAAGAGACAAAAACATCACTTTCTAAAGTGGGACACATTAAAATACAAAAGACAGTCAAGTACAAATACCTTAGAATCACCCAGAATGTAAATATCAACACTAAATATCACATAAAATCAAAGAGACTCCAGTCATATTAAAACTGCTGTAAACCTGCATCACCTCAGTAATCACTGAGCTGACATGTGGAGCCCAAACTAATCTGAAAAGAGAAAAAAGTAATAGAAGCATAATTTAGAAGTACACCTTACCTATTGTAAAGTGGTCAAAACAGAGGGCACAGTGGAGTCAACCTTTCATGACTCCACAGGCCTTCGGTATCCACAACGTCCTCCTTTCATCCCCATTGCTGGCTGATGGGAATTCTATAAACGTCTATTTCTGCCAGTCCTTCTCATCTTTCATCAGGTGGTGATGTCTGCATGAGTCTATGCTGCAACTTTGGGCATTTTCCCTATTTTAAAGTGAGATTTAGCAGCAAGTCTTTCAGGCTTATTTGAAAATGTGTGGCTGCTATCACCACTTCCGGCTGTGACCGACAAAATAAAAGGAAAACGACACCGAACGGAATCAGATCCGTTATGTCGTTTTTGCTCAATTTTGATTTTATTTTGACAAGGCGAGGACGATATAACGGCAATTTTAGGTCGTTCTGTTTTCGCTTCACAAAGGAAATATTAAAAGAACGAAGAGTACACGGATTTATGAGACGGCAGGATTTTCAGTTCATCTCAGATCGACCAGCTTCTTCTTTTTGTAGAAACATGGAGAGAGTTTAGAAAACCGATTATGGAATATGAAGAAAACCTCGACTGTGGGCAAAGAGTGCTGGAAATGAGTTGGAACCCCGTAATAAAGCTGCAGAGAATTGGTATGTGGAGCTATAATGGTCTGAAAGAAGTAAGGTAACAGTAGTGTAAAATGATGGCTGGAACTCTACGTTACAGCTGACTCTAAACTGCTAACCGGAAGGCTAGTGTTAGCATACGTGCTAACGGGCCTGAATAGGTGGTGGGCCGAGTGGCTCTGTCTGCTTTAGTTTTTGAGATGATCGATCCCCATCTAGAGAGTAGCTAAGTTTCACAGATAGGCTAATTCATAGTTTTTCAAAACATGAATCTGTTTGTTGGCAGGTTTAGTATGTGCATATTTTTTTTAATGAAAATTAAACTTTAGTTATGAACCCTGATAGGGCAACTCTGAGGCGATCACTAAGGACCGCTATATTCTTAACCAATCAAAACAGCGCTCCATGATCACTTGACTTGAGTTCGACCAATGAGCTGCGTCATTGTCGGAAGTAACCGTAAAGGAAAGATGGGCTGACGAGTCTGCAATTTCATCAGCCAGGTAAGCACAGTAACGTTATATTTATGTCTCTATATTTTCTTTTCGTGTTACAGATGTCCATATTACAGCCAAGTGCTGCTCTCCATTGTCCCTTGTCTTGTGCAGCATATCGTTAAATAAAGTTACACGTCCTTCGCGTTTTCCTGCTGATGTTAAAGAAGCCCTGCTGAAAAAAAACGGCATACAGCAGCATCAGACCAGCACCAATAAATAATAGTTGAATAATGTAACTAGTAGTTTTAGTATTGTTTGTGAGAGTTTTTGGGTGTTTATTGTGTTTGTTAGATGTTTTGTCGTGTTTTCAGAGCAGCGTCTTTTTTTCATATTGTTCGCCTTTTTTTCGTTTTATTTGTAAATAGCGCTGAAATAGCAACTGATCGTGGAGCGCCAGAGAGCGAAGAAAACGCCTCGACATGGACACAGAAAACAGCCTGGAAACTGGACTCTGTAAGTTCTGGGCAAACAAATATATTTGAGAACAAGTATAAGGATTCAGTTTAATTTTTGCCATCACAAAACTTTTGTTCATGTACATTTGAAATATTTATAAAGAGAAAACCGGTGAAAATTCAAATCTGTATTTTTTTTTTTGTAACTATACACTATTTTAAGCATTTAAAACACAATATTGACACATACTTGCTAGATTTTGAAATGTACACTTCTGAAAAACTGCAAAATATTTTACACAAAGGACATTTTTATGACATATGTATTGAAAAAAAGATAAAAAGCACCAGGCGAACTATTATGATTATAGCACTAAAAGGCTTTACAGCATTCCGGCGAGTTTCCAGCCAATGTAAAATGTTCCACGGGTGGAACACCGGAATTTTAAGAGGTTTAAGATTAAATATTCAACATTTCAAACAGGAGTAGCTCATTTTTCAAAATTAGCTTTAGCATTTTTATTGGTGTTATAATCATCACAAAATCACCAACAAACAAAGAACAAGTGAAACACAACAAGAAAACTCATTGCAACACACCACACCCAAAAGCATATACAGAACACGCAGTGTGTGTGTCTATGTGGCCTAGTCAGAAGTGTTCTCAGTCCAAGCAATAACACACGTCTGTGCATGGAGACTTGTTCTGTCTGCACGTGCACCTCCCTTTCACAGCGTCGTGTTTTTTTACAGGAGCAAGTATGCAAGCTCCAGAATGCTGACAGGTGCAGGGGGAAGAGTCATCCAGTCGATCTCACAGGAGTCTCCCTCAACCTTCCAGCCATGGGCCACTGGTGGAGGTGTGTCTGGCTGACTCTGCAGGCATCTTCTATAGATGGCTGCCTGCTAGTTTGTTCACTGAATGTCTTTATATAGTGAGTCTCTGTTTGGTGGAAGACTCCTCTCTGTGCACTTGCCACTCTTAAACAGTTGGCATCTTGTGTAATTCACATCCGTTGAGCCTTTGAGGTCATACAGAACACAAGTTAACTTTTCAGTGGCCTCATACTGTTCTGAGAGTAGTTGAAAAGCTTTTCCCAGTGTCTTTACTGACACGCAGTGTTCTTTGTTGGACAGTAGTATTTTCATTGCTTAAGTTTTTCTCTTAGCCTCTTTTGATTATATTTTTGAGTTGTATACTTTTCCCTTCTGCATATGATGCATTGGCTTGGGAGCAGATGTGGTGCTCTTCTTAGGTGGACTGGAACCTCTGTTTTTGTTGACCGGAGAACCCGGTTTGGTTGGGGATTTGTAGCAGAAGTATGTGGTTCTTCATCTAAAATATTGTAAAGGAGACAAAATTGGGTGGGATGCTTAATTTGGGACAACTATATATTTACCTCATAAGTGTTCATTCTAAAGAGAACTACATTGTGCTAACATTGTCTGTTCTGTTCTACAGGTAACTCCAGCTGCTCAGACATTCCTGACACACTCCTGGGCCTGTCTGGATCTTTCTGTCTTGTGTTAAATTGACTGTTGGGGCAGTTGCTAGACCTTGCTTGGAGCTGGTCTAGAATGGAGAAGTAAGGCGCCTCCTTCCCTCCACTAGCCTGGGTGTACACCTTGGGCAAGTGTTGGCACACCCTCGGCCTCCTTTGGCCGGGGATATGGCCTAGGTCACTGCACTCTGCGGTTTTGCTTGTCAGCTTGACATCAGTCCTGGCAATCCTTTTTGTGAGCATGCCACTTCTGGGCTTGCCTAGCCAGCATGTGAAGTCAGCCTTCGGCGGAAAGCTTCGAACCGTCGGATGCTTCAGCAAGCTGGATGGCGATCGCTGCAACATGTTGTGGACTGCGAAGAGCGTGACGAGGCACGAGAAGTCACAGTCATCCACTACATCGGTCTCTTCCTCCAGCCGTCTTGACGATGTCTTGCTGCTGGATCCAGGAGGAGTTTGGACCAGAGAGTGAGGTTGGCACGTTGCGCAAACTCCTCCTCACTTCAAACAATTTTTTCGCACAAGTAACCTTTCAAATTGACTATTAATGTTTACACTCATTAATGTACCTGATCAGTTCAGATGGATTTCATCAGATTAAAAATGAAAACTCACCATCACTTCTGTGTACTGATCTTTGTGTCCTTTCTTGGGCTCTTTCAGTATTTCTTGTATTAGCGTACTGCATGTAGCATTGTCTGTGATAGCTGATGTTAACTGACACATCTGAAGGGTGGCTATTATGCAAATTATATTTTTCTATTGCTTTTTCAGCCATTTCTCTTTCCTTTATATCAAGGTTTACCCACTCTATTGAACACTGCACAATTTCTTTCCAACTCCTGTCTGAAAATTGAATTCTATTTTCTAAAGAGCTTGTAACATGCACACAGCGCTCCATACCTGTCCCTGATATTCATGCTAGCTAATGAAAGCACATGTCTGACTTGACATAATTGACATGTTAGAAATAAAGATAGGCCCATACCAAAGCAAGAAACTGAGCAGCAGACATAAGGGTGGGACAAACTAGTTTGTCAGACCTAAATATAAGAAGTGATGCTGGTGTAATAGTATATTGGGAATAAATATCAAATTTCCTAAGGATGATGTGAGACATTGTTGTTAATGGTATTATATATATTGTTCACAGAATAAACCTGAAAATATATGTGATAATCAATGAAGTAATGAATCATGGTTTATAAATGTATTATGCTCTATAATTTTGCACTTGTCTGGTTGTTTTTTTCAACAATCAATGCATGTTTTTTGTAAGCTAGTTAAATTCTTGAAAATGAATATTCACATCAGACCCGCTGCATTTTGAGGTGGATTGGGGGGGGGGGGGGAGTCCTGATAAAAATGTAAGTTTATTAAAAAAAAATGGGAGCAAACTGAGGCTGCCAACAGAATGACACGAAAAACGCACTTGGCCCACCACCTATGAAGTGGCTGTAAGGTCTAAACTGAATTTGAAGAGCCGTTGTCACAGATGAAAAGTTTCGTTGCAGCTAAAGCTAAACTAACTGCCAACATGTTACATTTTCTGTACGCAACTTTTAACTAAACTGTGGATCATATAAAAATATCGTTGAAATGTTTGTTGCTCAAGAAAAATAATTCATGACGTTAAACTGACAGGTTGACGAAACGACAGTGACACAAAACGGCCAAATAACGAATTAAATCATTTTTATTTAAATATTTACCAATGAACAGGCATTGTTGTAAGGAACAGGACATAATGTTGGGTCTCCTCTGATTCGATTGATTATGATTTCAGAAAGGTTTTAAAAACCAAATATTGCCGAATTATAAAAGGAATACACAGGAATCGGTACAAATATTTGTAAAAGTGTCCTGTTTGGTCCCGTTTTTGTATTGTAAGAGTTTATTGATGGTACACAGCAGAACTTCAATATTTCAATTAACTCCATCACCGAACAAAGTGATATGAACTAACAATGGTGAATTAACAGCTCCCATTATCCAAAGTGCAAGATACACTTTTATGAATATCCACCTTATTCCTAGCGCCCATGATGCCTTGTGTGCATTGTTGCCAACTCCTCAGTAAGGAAGCTATTGGTAGTGATGTTAAAACCCAGGCCTCATGAAGCAATGAGCAACGTTGAGACAACTGCTTCATGAGCCACACAGTGTTATGAAACGTCTAATAAAGACTGCCATCTGGTGGCTCACTGTCAGAACTGTATTTGAGTTGAAAAATTGATTAAAAAAAAGCAATATTCTATATCACAGGTTGCACTACACTTTTTATGTAATTTTCTCAGACAGCCTTGTAAAAATTCTGTCATCTATCATTTTTAATTGACTTTAATTACATCACCCTCCATGTAATCTATCAAATGATAGACAGTTTTCAGGATTTGTAGCCATTGCTGGCAAAACTCTGTGGAAGGACAATTTTCAGTGAACAAAACCTGATAGACAGATAGATAGTATGCAGGGCTTGACATTAACACCGGCCAATGGCTGGTGATTTTCAGTGGTGGCCGGTAAGACAGCTACGCTCTTCAGCCACTTTGGCCATGTGCAGCCATGCGGGGGTGTCCCAATTCATATGGGTAGGGGGTGTGGGGAGCCTTGAATAACGAAACTGAATTGCATTTAATTCAAGTTTATTTCAAGCAATCATTCCCACAGTCTGCTCTCATTCTTGAGCAGCGAACAAAGAGGAGGAAACACACCAAAGTCCTCACCTTTAAACATTCTCACATAAAGGAATCTCCCTCGCAGGGGAGGTCACACATCTCCATCATAATCCCTTTATTCACATTCATCATCCCTTTATTTACATTACTCCCCCCTCTCTCCTCTCGCGCTTCAGAGGTCAGGAAGTCTTCTGTCCACACCTATGTCTTCTCTCGCTGTCCTCTGCAGGGGGCTCAGACTCTGCGTCGCAGGGGTCTCAGACTCTGCGGCTCCTTCATCGTGAGGTTAAATCACATATGCATATGTCCAACATATACATGCACAACTAGTTAAATCACATATGCATATGTCCAACATGTACATGCACAACTACACAGTCATATAACCCCCCCCCCCAAACGATGAAGAACGGACTATTCCCTAAAATTCAATAACATCTTACTGACTACTATATAATCAACATCAACATTCAGTCTGTGCGCCGCCTGGGCTTCAACCGTCTGCCGAATCTGCTGTGAGTTGGGCCCGCCTTGCCTGCGGCGCCTTTCTGCTCCGGCTCTGTTGACTGAGGGAGAGAGTGATTATTTGCCCCCTGCGGGGGCCTGCCTCGTCGAGGCGCCACTGCGACCGGTACAGACCCGTCCTTCATGACAAAAGCAGGTTTTAGTCTGTCAATACTGACTGTCTCTTTTCTGTCTCCAAAATCTAGCACAAATTGCTTATCACCTGCCTCCAGCACTCGAAATGGCCCTTCGTAAGGTGGTTTGAGTGTTGCTTTTGGGGCTTCGCGCCTGACAAAAACGAACTCAGCATTTTTCAAAGCCTTGGGGATGAAAACTCGTGGAAAAGCGTGATGAACCGGACCCGGAAGCGTGTCTGCTCCCGTGCCAACTAACGGTCCCAGAGCAGGGAGAGGTGGGGGCTCCGGGTGCTCTGATAAAAACTCGCCTGGCAGCCTAAGAGGTTGTGCGAATACCAGCTCCGCTGGGGAGGCGTCTAAGTCCTCTTTGGGCGCAGAACGCAACCCTAATAAAACCCATGGTAGTTTATTTACCCAATCTGCATCCGTGAGCGACGCTCTGAGTGCTGCCTTCAAAGACCTATGAAAACGCTCGCATAAACCATTAGCCTGAGGGTGGTAAGCCGTAGTGCGGTGAATTTTGGCTCCCAAGCCGTTGGCCATCGCTGACCACAGCTCAGAGATGAATTGAGGTCCTCTATCGGACGTGACGTCCGACGGAACCCCGAAGCGCGCCACCCAAGCCGTTAAAAAAACGCGAGCCACCTCCGCGGCTGTGGTCGTCGCAAGCGGGACCACTTCCGGCCAACGTGTGGTTCGGTCCACCATTGTCAAAAGATGCGTGAACCCCTGTGATGCCGGTAGGGGGCCCACGAGGTCGACGTGCACGTGGTCGAACCTTCTGGCTGGAATGTGAAACGGTTCTAACGGGGCTCTTGTGTGCTTGTGAATTTTGACCCGTTGACAGGAAATGCAGGTTTTTGCCCATTCCTTCACGTGCTTGCGCAGGCACGGCCAAACAAACTTTTCCGCTACCATTTTCACCAACGCGCGCACCCCCGGGTGCGCCAGTGAGTGGACCAAGTCAAAAACACGGCGGCGCCACGCGTCCGGAACCACCGGACGCGGGCGCCCCGTCGACATGTCGCAGATCAGGGGGGGCATACCGGTTTGTAAACACTTGCTCTCCAGCCTTAACCCTGTTGGTCCAGACTGGAGCGCGCGCACGTCTGCGTCCGCCCCCTGGTCCGCTGCCATGGCTGCGTAATCTATACCCACGTGCACCGGGGCTGGTCACGGTGGCCCATTCTGCCTCTGCGCGTGGTGGAGTCGTAACCGCGCGCGAGAGACAATCTGCTACTACATTGAATTTGCCCGCAACGTGCCTAGTGTCAGTGGTAAATTCCGAGATCGCAGCCAGCTGCCTCTGCTGCCTGCCTGACCACGGGTCTGAAATTTTGGCCATGGCGTATGTGAGCGGCTTGTGGTCCACATAAGCGGTGAAGCACCGTCCTTCCAGCCAGAACTGGAAATGACGAATAGCCAAATGCAGCGCCAACAGTTCTCTGTCGAACGTGCTGTATTTTCGCTCAGCCGCGCTTAAGGATTTGCTAAAGAAAGCCAACGGCTGCCAAACCCCGGCGACCTGTTGCTCAATAACGGCCCCTATGGCTAAATCTGAAGCGTCTGTCGTCAGCGCGATACGCGCTGCCGGGTCTGGGTGGGCCAGGAGCGCAGCGTCAGCCAAGGCTTTTTTAACCTCTGTGAACGCGCGCTTCCGCTCCGGGGACCATTCGACCGCCTGGGTTGGTTTTTGCTTTTTGAGCGCGGCATATAACGGCTGCATGATTTGAGCTGCGTGGGGCAGGAATCGGTTATAAAAATTCACCATCCCCAAGAATTCCTGCAGTGATTTGACCGTTTGTGGCCGGGGAAAATCCGCTACCGCGCGTACTTTATCTGGTAACGGAACCGCTCCCTCTGGGGAGACGCGGTGACCCAAAAAATCGATCTGCTCGACGCCGAACTGGCACTTGGTTGGGTTAATTATTAAGCCGTGCTCTCCCAGCCTCCTAAAAACTGCTGTGAGGTGCGTTTCGTGTTCGTCCTCTGAAGTACTCGCGACCAAAATGTCGTTGAGGTACACAAACACGAAAGGGAGATCGCGTAACATGGCATCCATCATCCGCTGAAACGTTTGCGCCGCCCCTTTGAGACCAAACGGCATGCGTAAAAATTCAAAAAGTCCGAACGGGGTTATTACCGCTGTTTTAGGAATGTCCTCCGGTTGGACTGGGACTTGGTGATAGCCGCGAACCAGATCAATCTTTGAAAAAATGCGCGCCCCCGCCAGGTGCACCGAAAAATCCTGAATCTGCGGGATGGGATAACGATCGTGCGCCGTAGCATTGTTTAGCCTGTGGTAATCACCACACGGTCTCCAGGAGCCATCGGCTTTCGGTACCATGTGCAGCGGCGAAGCCCACGGGCTTTTTGACCTACGAACGATGCCCAGCCTCTCTAGGCTGGCGAACTCCTCGCGCGCAATGGCGAGCTTAACTGCATCCAAGCACCGAGCTTTTGCAAACACGGGAGGACCAGATGTAGGGATAAAATGTTTCACCCCGTGTTTCGCGACTGTCGCTGAAAAAGTGGGCACAGTGAGCGCTGGAAATTGGGTGAGGAGTGTGTGAAACTTACCACCTGCTGTAGCAACGTGGGTCTGTACTGGTGGCGGGGACACTCGAGCTGCACAGGGGAGAGAGTAAAAAGAGAGTGCATTTACCAGCCGTCTATTAGCAAGATCAACTAACAGATTGTGTGAGCACAAAAAATCCGCGCCCAACATGTTGAAACTCACCGCCGCTATTACAAAAGTCCATTCATATGTGCGGCCATGTAAGCATAAAGGCAAGGTCCTTTTCCTGTAGGTGTTGATGCTCGAGCCATTTGCCGCCGTAGCTCCGCTACCGCGGGGTCCAGCCACCCGGGCCGCATATGTTGGGGTGATGAAGCTCACTTGGGCTCCGGTGTCTATGAGGAACTCCCGTCCGGAGCTCGCATTCATGATGTAGAGCAGCTTGTTGCCTTCTCCGAGAGTCGAAGCTGCTAGCGACCCCCGGTCTTGCCGTTTCCCGAACTCTTGAAGTTGCAGGGCGGCACACACCTGCGTGCCCTATCAGCAAACCTCCGATGGTAAAAGCAGAGATCCTCTCCTCCGCTGTGTCGGGGCCGCACCTCTGCCACCGGACCATTGGCTCCACCTCGTCGCGGCCGTGCTGCCGCCGTCGTCGGCCAGCCTGGGTCTGCCGCCTCTGGCTCCCCGCTGTCTTGGGTCGCCGCTGTGGTTGCTTGCCCGCCGCAGGCGTCCAGAATCCCATCTGCTTCCTGGGCCAGCTCCCGGAACTCCTCCAGGGTGTGACACTTCTTGCCGGCCAGCGTGCTTCTCGCATGCGTCGGGAGGTTGGAGAGGTAGATGAACTGGAAAAGGAAATCATCGTTGTCCGACCCTCTCAGCTGTATCATCTCCTCCATCAGGGCGCTCGGCCTGTGTCCTCCTTGGTCTAGCAAAGACAGGATCCTCCTCGCCCTCACTTCGGCCGAGGGGGTGAAAAACTTAATGAGGGTGGATTTCAGCTTGTCGTACCTGCCGGTCACGGGTGGCTGCTCCACCAAGCTCTGCACACACCGAGCTGTGCTGTTATCCAGTTTAGCGATGACATGGTGGAACTTAGTGTCATCCGCCGTTACTCCTGCGAGCGCGAACTGCGACTCCGCTTGCAGGAACCACGACCGTGGGTTATCCTGCCAGAAATCAGGCAGCTTGACGGCCACTGCGCTCGCCAGAACCGAACTCTGTGAGTCCGGGACCCTGAGACCTTCTCCGGTCATTCTCAACGTCGTCGGTCACCAATTGTGGGGAGCCTTGAATAACGAAACTGAATTGCATTTAATTCAAGTTTATTTCAAGCAATCATTTCCACAGTCTGCTCTCATTCTTGAGCAGCGAACAAAGAGGAGGAAACACACCAAAGTCCTCACCTTTAAACATTCTCACATAAAGGAATCTCCCTCGCAGGGGAGGTCACACATCTCCATCATAATCCCTTTATTCACATTCATCATCCCTTTATTTACATTACTCCCCCCTCTCTCCTCTCGAGCTTCAGAGGTCAGGAAGTCTTCTGTCCACACCTATGTCTTCTCTCGCTGTCCTCCACAGGGGGCTCAGACTCTGCGTCACAGAGGTCTCAGACTCTGCGGCTCCTTCATCGTGAGGTTAAATCACATATGCATATGTCCAACATATACATGCACAACTAGTTAAATCACATATGCATATGTCCAACATGTACATGCACAACTACACAGCCATAGGGGGTACAATTGAGAACTGGGAGGGACCCAAATCTACCTGCTCTTCATTGTCATATTGCAAATATTTTCCTCTACCGTTTTATAGTATTTACTGCTCTTCATAAATAATGAGACATCGTGTTTCTGTTGGAGTGTTTAAAAGATTTTTATTCAAAAAAAAAAAAGAAGCCTTTCCACAGTGCGTGGTTTCAGCCTGCTTCTCTCGTGGCTTACTACCTCTCCAGCTTTGGAGAAGACCCGCTCACGGGGCACTGACGTTGCTGGCATGTGGAGCTACTTTTCTGCCATCTTGTAAAGAGTGGGGTGTTATGGTTCGGCGTGTTGCCCGGTAACAGAGTGGGTCTTCTCTGGAGAGGTTGAGCTCAGACAAATATTGTTTAACTTCCACTGTGGCATCCGCTGTTGCACTTTGACAGTGCTGTGTTTCACCTAAACAAAAAGAAAAATGTAATTAGCAATCTTTTGCAATTAGAAAATGATGCTTAAAGTAAAAAAAAAAAAAAAAATACATATCAACTCTAAGAACTCCCAGATGTTGTCTTTTGCTGAAGGTCCAGGTTCTTCCTCTGCTGCTGACTGATGGAGTTGAGAACATTTTAATCCATGTTGAGAGAGAGGTTTGGAAAACACAATAATAATATGGATTAATAAGGTACACTACCTGTGATGTTGATGGTGTCGGCGTCTCAGTGTTGACGGTTGCAACACATTCAGCAGTCAATTTTACCATGGTGTCTTGTGCACGTGTCACTGCCAAAACCTAACATTTTAAATTGTGGGTCCAAAATAGTTGCCAAAGCCAAAACTCTTAACATTTTGAACAGTGCACCGTTTAACCAGCTCATGCTGCAGTTTTTTTTATGAGTTGAAGTGCTGTTTGGTTTTAATGACTGATGCCTTTTCAGCCAGTTTGTGCTGTAACCCTCTGAGTGGAATCACTTTGGAGGCAGAAACAGTCTTTTCTGCTGACATCTCTGTAGAGACCAGATGGAAAGGTGCAAGAACCTCTAAACACTCACTGACTGGTAGTCCACACATGTGAGAGGAGGAATGTCTGTAGTGAGGGATGCCACTGCTGCACCGACTGGTTCATGTTGCTCAAACAGTTTTTCTAACATGAAATATGTAGCGTTCCATCGGGTTTCAACTCCTTGAATTAATTTGTGAACTGGCTTCTGCAGCTGGGTTTGCATCTCTGTCAGTTTTTCTTTTGCTTTTGTATTTGTCTTAAAAAATGGGACAATTCTTCGGCCTCTTGCTCTGATGTCTGCAAGTGCAGGAGCTTGATCCAGTGCCTTTTAGGCTGCATGTCCACCAAATGCGTTTTTTCACCTCTGGGCGGCTATTTTCTATTCATTCTCTGTGTAGTTCAGCTGAGCTGAGTGTGAGCTGAGAGTGACGAGCTGTTGCTGGGATACAGGGCACAGACTTTTTTTTTCCCCAGAGCGCTGCACACAAACGCTAAAAAAAAAAAAAATAGCTCAGGGTGGTGAGGCGACAAAAAAAGCGTTTTGGTGGACACGCAGCCTTACTCAACAAGATTAATGCCGTGGGCTAAACATGGCACATTCCTTACATTCATGAGTTTGGCACAGAGGCTCATATTTGATGGATTGTCTGTGATTAAACAGTGCACTTTATTTGTCAAACCCCACTGATTAATTTGCAGCTCCATGGCATCCTTCAAACTTTCTGCTGTGTGGGACCGTGTGAAATGTTCCACTCCAAGCAGAACACTAACGAGCTTCGTGTTGTCATCAGTGAAGTGGCAGGTTATCCCAAGATAAGCATCCATATTCATGGAGGTCCACATGTCTGCAGTCAAACTTACAGACTGTGCTTTCACCAATTCCTCTTCTGCTTTCTCTTTAGCCTCTTCGTATTTTTTCTGCACCATAGCTTGTTAGGCCCGGCAAGTAGGCAGGACGTAGGTTGGGTCCAGCTTCTGTACAAAGGCCCCGAAACCTCTGTCCTCCACCACTTTAAATGGTTGAGTGTCAAGCACAACCATATCAACCAGTGCCTCGTCCAACTCTGCTTGCCAACCTTGCAATGAAAGTATACAAAAATTGTCATTGAAAAATTGTAAGTTATATGGTCTGTAATACCGTTGAGTGTTTGGATTTAACCTATAGAAATTACATTAAGTTCACCTTGTCTGGTCCCCGCTGAACCAGAAGCAGCAGCAGCAGCTGTACTGGGTGTTGTCTCCAGGTGTTTGCTGCACAGGTGTCGCAGTATTGAAGACGTGTTATTGTTGAATGTCAGCTCCACAGCACAGATAAGACACTTGACCTTCTTGGGGTTGACGATGTCAAAGTGCTGCCACACATAAGCGCGTGCTCTTTTAGCAACTGGTTGCTCCTCCATGTCCAGTGGACCAATGAACACACACTATGTGCAGGTAGTGCTTCTAGGAATTGTAGTTTCATAGTCTCACATTACAGATTAGATGCCGTCTAAGGAAACTACAACCCGCCGAGCCCTACACGTTAGAGTCTACAAAACACCAGAAAAGTCTCTGATAACATCAGAAAAAGTCACTAGATTTATCACTAGTCACTTTTGACAGAAAAAGTCACCAAGAGGGGTTGAAAAGTCACCAGATTTAGAGAGAAAGTCGCCAAGTTGGCAACAGTGCTTGTGTGAATTATGGGCGCAACGTCCTGTACTAGTTTAGAACGTGTGGTTGTCACTGAAACAGGACACTTTCCTTGTTAAAAAACAATGACTTCGGCATCAAAAATGCGGGAACACGGCCTTTTGCGCCTCAAAAACAGTAATATAGTCATACCACTTCCCACGACTATGGAGGGATGGGAAGATGACCTTAAAAAGTGGCCTGGCAGACAGTAGCTCCGTTAGTTAGCTCTGCTGCTAAGATGCTAACGATGCAAACAAATAAAAGCTCTGAGATACATCAGCGTCTCCACTGCAATAAAGTCGGCTGCATTTTGTTAAAAGATGTTGGATATAATCAGATTTACCTAAGAGCAGACGTAGAATCTAGTCAGAGCCACAAAGAACCACAGCACCGTGCTTGGGTGTTTTGATGTCAGCTAAATACAGACAGCTGCAGCTGTCCATTTTACCCCGAAATTAAAATGCTCATGCTGTTGTCATGCCATGAATGTTTGTTATTTAACTTAACACGTACAGACCTTTTTTGACAGTTGTTCAAAATTTTATATTTTGTGATAATTTAAAAATTAATGCATGCTGAAGCTGCCAGTCCATATCATTCCAAGTGCCAGTGAGAAGCCTTCATTTATACAGTCTATACTATGGCACAGCCACAAACACCAGCAACAAGTACCAGAACTATGCCAAAACATTCAAAAAAATATAAAAACTGCAAGAGCTGAAATTAGCTGCCAGTTGAGTGCAAACTACGTATGTGGACTATACATTAAAATGAATTTGAAAAACTTTTAAAGACACTATTTTAAATGCCCCACTACTCCACTCTTGCTGACTGGTTTAACATGACTTCAGCCGAAACTGGAAGCTCTGCCCATAATCGTTCCTACAGCGGCACCCCCAGGAATAAGGTGGATAAGTCATACAGTGGGGTAAAAAAGTATTTAGTCAGCCACCAGTTGTGCAAGTTCTCCCACTTAAAAGATGAGAGAGGTCTCCAATTTTCATCATAGGTATACCTCAACTATGAGAGACAAAATAAGAAAAAAAAAAAAATCCAGAAAATCACATTGAAAGATTTTTAATGAATTAATTGGTAAATTCCTCGGTAAAATAAGTATTTGGTCAATAACAAAAGTTCATCTCAATACTTTGTTATATACCCTTTGTTGGCAATGACAGAGGTCAAACGTTTTCTGTAAGTCTTGACAAGGTTTTCACACACTGTTGCTGGTATTTTGGCCCATTCCTCCATGCAGATCTCCTCTAGAGCAGTGATGTTTTGGGGCTGTCGCTGGGCAGCACGGACTTTCAACTCCCTCCAAAGATTTTCTATGGGGTTGAGATCTGGAGACTGGCTAGGCCACTCCAGGACCTTGAAATGCTTCTTACGAAGCCACTCCTTTGTTGCCCGGGCGGTGTGTTTTGGATCATTGTCATGCAGAAAGACCCAGCCACGTTTCGTCTTCAATGCCCTAGCTGATGGAAGGAGGTTTTCACTCAAAATCTCACCATATATGGCCCCATTCATTCTTTCCTTTACACGGATCAGCCGTCCTGGTCCCTTTGCAAAAAAACAGCCCCAAAGCATGATGTTTCCACCCCCATGCTTCACAGTAGGTATGGTGTTCTTTCACCTCCAAACACGACAAGTTGAGTTTTTACAATAAAGTTCTATTTTGGTTTCATCTGACCATATGACATTCTCCCAATCGTCTTCTGGATCATCCAAATGCTCTCTAGCAAACTTCAGACGGGCCTGGACATGTACTGGCTTAAGCAGGGGGGCACGTCTGGCACTGCAGGATTTGAGTCCTTGGCGGCGTAGTGCGTTACTGATGGTAGCCTTTGTTACTTTGGTCCCAGCTTTCTGCAGGTCATTCACTAGGTCCCCCCGTGTGGTTCTGGGATTTTTGCTCACCGTTCTCGTGATCATTTTGACCCCACGGAGTGAGATCTTGTGTGGAGCCCCAGATCGAGGGAGATTATCAGTGGTCTTGTATGTCTTCCATTTTCTAATAATTGCTCCCACAGTTGATTTCTTCACACTAAGCTGCTTACCTATTGAAGATTCAGTCTTCCCAGCCTGGTGCAGGTCTACAATTTTGTTTCTGGTGTCCTTTGATAGCTCTTTGGTCTTGGCCATAGTGGAGTTTGGAGTCTGACTGTTTGAGGTTGTGGACAGGTGTCTTTTATTCTGATAACGAGTTCAAACAGGTGCCATTAATACAGGTAACGAGTGGAGGACAGAGGAGTCTCTTAAAGAAGAAGTTACAAGTCTGTGAGAGCCAGAAATCTTGCTTGTTTGTAGGTGACCAAATACTTATTTTACCGAGGAATTTACCAATTAATTCATTAAAAATTCTTCAATGTGATTTTCTGGATTTTTTTTTTCTCATTTTGTCTCTCATAGTTGAGGTATACCTATGATGAAAATTGGAGACCTCTCTCATCTTTTAAGTGGGAGAACTTGCACAATTGGTGGCTGACTAAATACTTTTTTCCCCACTGTAAAAGATGATATTATTAATTTCTTACACAGTGAATGACACAGGTACCATGAAATTTGACAACAAGCTCCACTTGTGACGCTGGCTGCTGCCAGAATTTCTACAGGGTGACCAGAGCTAAGATAGGCGGCTGCCACAGTTTCTACAGGATTGTAACAGCGTTTGCATTGCCAGTGCTGTTGTCACCTTTTGTTTGTGTTGACACACATTATGAAATCCTCGGTATTTGAAATTATTGTATAGGTTGCTCAGCAACCTGCTGTAACCTGAAAATTGTTGTGAAAATAATTATCCACTATGAGTGCAACACTTTCATGCCTTTGGATACAGCTGATGTGTAGAATTTTCTGTATTATAGATTTTTTTATAGGATAATCATGCTTTTATATGATCAATTTGAAAATATATAATAAATGTGCTGTATATATCTGAAAAATCTGTGTGATGTTTTGCATGTGTAAAGTCAACAAACAGAATGTTTGATACAAAGATTTGGACTTTGTTTTCTCAGATGTGTTTTTCTGTAATCGTGTTCTCTTTGTCCCTCTAGATTTCTCACAACAACCTGCCATAAACAACGAAGATGGTCTGCCGGACCATCAGCCCTCTAACCTGGAGAGAAACTCTATTGTGGACCAAGAAAAAACAGATCCTCAACAGATTAAAGTGAAAGATGAAGAACCAGATCCTCAGCAGTTTAAACAGGAACAGGAGGAACCAGATTTTGCACAGATTAAAGAGGAAAAGGAGGAAGTGTGCACCAGTCATGAGGGAGAGCTGTTAGTAGTGAAGCTGGAGGCTGATGCCTGCATGGTGGCTCCTAAAAATGAAGAAAACAACCACAGTGAAGTCAAATCAAACACTGAGCAACTTTCTCACAACTGTGCTGATTCTGAGATCAAAAATGAGGAAGGAAGCTGGAATATACACTCTGGATCAGCTAAAGAAGAAGAGCCCAGACCAAAGAAGAGACCTCTGCTAAACAGAAGTTATGACGACTTTCTGATGTCAAAGAGTCATTTAGAGAATAAAACAGGTAAAAAAGTTAAAGAGTATACTATGTGAATCTTTCAAAATCAGTCCTTAAATGTGAAACGTGGAACTTGCTGATCCAGGCCAGAGCTTGTCCTGTTTGGAAACTTGGTCAGAATAGGCTCTTTTCCCAATGACATCAGCTAATTTCCAGTGTTCCTGGAAGCAGATTATCTCTACTTTCTTTCTGCATATGGAGTAGGATCCCATAACCCGCATGAGCCCCCAAATAATTACGTTCCCCATGGATAAAGGGGATGAGTGGAAGTGACAATAGAAATTGTAGCTAGGTTAAAGGGGAAGGAATAGGGGTCTGGGAAGATTGGGGGTTTGACTAAAATGGAGCAAAATGGGCAAATGAAAATGAACTAAAGGAGGGAAAACCTCCACAAAGGAGAATCTGCAGGGAAAAAAACACCACCCATCATAAAGCAAACCCCCACACTGAGATGTAGCCTGACTGGCAGCAAGATGGCACATGCCAGCCCAGAAATGGTTTCCAAGTGAATGCCAGATGTGGCCTCACCCACCAGTGCAGTCAGCAGCTGAGTGGGGACAGCTGAGGAGCTCTGAATGAACATGGAGGGGGAAACACACAAGGGAATAAAGGGAAGGCCTGCTCAGGGGCCATACTTGGGGCAACAGCAATTTCAGCAGTTGCTATATATACGGGGGGGGGGGGGGGGTGAAAAGTTCATAGTGATCAAATTTGACCACTATGAACTTTTCAGCCTATGAACTAGGGTTGTCGCGATAACCGCAATTATGTAATACTGCACTATGGACAAGCCTAATGCGGAGGAAAATGAGCAACTGGAGCAGCAGTGTTCACTTTTTTGTGTGTGTGGCTATATCTCGTTCACTTATGTGCCCCTATGGATTATTAAATAAAATTGTTAAATATTAAGAGTATTTTTGTTGCCAACAGCATGTTTGCACCTGGTACTGTGGAAGCTTCCACTGCACACGGTGCGGCTGACACCATGTGGGGCACTCTCCCTCCAGACGGACTCCAGCAGGCAGTTAGTGGTGGAAGGATTTGGACTCCATGCTAAATACAGCCATGACAGTGAGCACTGAAAGGGCACAAAGCGTGTTATTTCCTTCCGAGCAGAGTGTGTATGATCATGACAACTGAGCTCCGAAAGCGAAAAAACTACTACATAGTACATTGCTTGTTTGAATGTGATTTTTCGGACAGTGGCAAAAATCACATTGGCAAAAATCCAAAAATCACGGAGATAAGAGCCATGCAGGGTTCTGTACGGAGGCTGCCTGTTTAAATAAGCTGAATGTCACTGCAGTCTCCAGTCCACACACACCGTAGTTACCGCCACTGCTTTATGAAAATGATCTCTTTTTTTTTATAACAGAATCAGCAGTTCATGCCTGTAGAAAGACTGGAGCTCCACACAATTGTTACACACGCACATAAAGCTGAGAGCGGAGCTGCAGCAAGTTTCTCACAGCTTCCATTGTTTGCCACATAAGTTATGAACCCTGTTTAAATTGCAAGACCACAGGGTCCTAAAAGCATTTGCAATAATGTCACATATCGTGGTGTTGAGCTATCCACCATCACCGCATGGGAAATTCCTCTACCACGACAGCCCTACCATGAACTTTTCAGCCCCCTCTCGTATAGTTCCTTGGTAACCTCACTTGAAGCTCTGAAGAGAAGAGGAATGAAAGTCAGTAGAAGCAAGACAGAATACATGAGTGTGAATGAGAGGAAGGCAGGTGTAAGGTAAAGATGGAAGTAGTAGAGGCAGTGAAGGTAGATGAGTTTAAATACCTGGGATCAACCGTCTAAAGCAATGGAAAATGCACAAGAGAGGTGAAGTAGAGAGTGCAGGCAGGGAGGAGTGGGTGGCGACGAGTGTCGGGGTCATTTGTGACAGAAGGATAGCAGAATGAAAGGGAAGATTTACAAGATGGTAGTGAGACCTGTTATGATGTATAGTTTGGAGACGGTGGCACTGACAAAAAAGACAGTAGGTGGAGCTAGAGGTGGCAGAGTTGAAGGTGCTGAGATTCTAATTGGGAGTGATGTCAGAGGGACAGCTCAGGTTGAACGTTTTAAGTAAGAGAGGCAAGGCTGAACTGGTTTGGACATGTGCAGAGGAGGGATAGTAGATATACTGGACAAAGGATGTTGAAGATGGAGCTGCTAGGCAGGAGGAAGACCACAGGTAAGATTCATGGATGTAGTGAAGGAGGACATGGAGAGAGTTGGTGTTACAGAGGAAGATGCAAGGGATAGGGTGAGATGGAGGGAGATGATCCACTGTGGAGACCCCTAAAGAGAGCAGCCGAAAGAAGATTACTTTAAAGTATTGATTCAAACTGTTTTACGCTACGTTCACATTGCAGGTTTTAATGCTCAATTCTGATTTTTTTTGCACACATGTGACCCATACCTGATTTTTTTTTTTTTTTTTTTTTTTTTTTTAATGACAGTGTGAACAGCACACATCCAAGTTTTTCACACCAGACCCAGGCTGCTTTCATTTGGGTCCTAATTCCAATGCATACGTACAGTTGATAGTGCTATGAGATGACTGTTGTTGTGAAATGGCGCTATTGAAGCGGCATGAAAAAATAAGCAGCAGTGCTGTGGTTTTAAGCAGGTTTTATTAAATCATACCACCTTCACGGGATCCCCTCTCCGGTGCATAGTGGAGCAGCCCGGAGCGGGATCCCTAGGCTCTCAGAGAAGGAGAGGCGGACACGTGTGTGTCTACCAGTTGCAGGATCAGAGTGAGAGAATGAGAGAGAGATTGTGTTACAGAGTTGCACCTTAAATACTTGATCATAACAATACATCAAAAAGACATACCCCACAGTCTAGAATGATCAAAGGGACAACAGAACAGGCAGGAGGTATTTGCATTTGTAAGCCATACATCACAATGGGCAGATTAGCTAGACCTCGCTCTAAGTGCAAGACAAAGAGGCTAACAAGCACATCTACATATTGATCTGAGTCTCTAGGTCACAGTAAGGACAGGACGCATGAGTACAAAGGATGAAAGGCATCGATTAACATCACATAGGTGAGACAGAAGAAACTCGTCTACCTGTAGACATTAATACACCAAAGCACATCTAAGATGCTCAGAAAAAGCACAGTAAGGACAAGCCATATGCACACTATACAGAATGGCGCATTACATCACAACACATGCATGTTTGCATCACAAATACATGAATGGCACATTGCTTCTCAGTAATGCAGCAGAAAAACAGAAAAGAGGGCTGAGTGTCCTTAGTCTGTTGTGGGGTTAAAACGAACCGCCACACTATATAAATAAAGTTGAATTGAATATCTGAGGGTAGGATTCAGGGCTGAAACCGTCAGACATCACAGGTGCATAGTAATGGCACATTTACTGGAAGTTGCAAATTCCCTTTACCCTGTAAGCAGCACACCATTAGTCCCAGCCGCTGTAATATCTAAGATGCAAAGTTAATACCAACATGACTGTGGAGCGGAATGGCCAGAAACAGGGATACGAGGGCACACAGTCCAGGAGAGAGGAGTCTCTGGTGGCTTCTCTTTCGTGTGCGCGACCGGTGTTACGCCACTGGTACAAGCCGTGCTGTTTATTAGGAATTGAGCCACTGACAAGGTCAGTGGGCGAGAGCCCTATTGTAATCGCTAGGATTATTTATTATTAACCTTATTTATACAGGTATCCCGTTGAGACACAGGGTCTCATTTTTAAGAGAGCTGTTTAATGGATCAGTTCTCTTAAAGCAGAGCTGATCACAGCGGTCATCTGGCATGTAGAGGAATGAAGCTGGTCTCACTTATTTTGTGCATAGTCATTTCTGAATGATTTTAACATTTTATTTTGCTGCGCTGCATCAAGGTGAAGAAGTTCTGTCCCCCTCAGTCGTTTGGGGATCATATTTACTACCATAAACACAACGCTGTGTCTGACGTTATGTTTTCTTTTGCACATGCGGCTCACTTCATAGCTGTAGACTATTCACACTGCAGTCTGATGGGGGTCACATTTAAATTATAATATGAACGCCTGCACAAAAAAATTGGCTCTTGGCAAAAAATCGGAATTGAGTATTAAGACCTGCAGTGTGAACGTAGCCTTAAATTGTAAGGAAATAAACCTTACAAATAGACAAAAAAAATCATTTAGACCAGGGATGGGCAATTTTGGTGATAGTGAGGGGCAAAAATGTTTTTCATCACTTCCCGAGTGCCAGATTTACAAGTAAACCTTCAGTGGAGCGTGGGGGGATGTCTTTTGACTTCTTCAAAGTCAAAACTTTCACAATTAAAACTGATGCAAATGACAATAAAAGCTACTCAATGTTTTATCAAATTAGAATTAACATTAGTGTATAGTCCCTCCAGGATTTCACAGGATGCTTTTATGATTGTTGCAGCCCAAAAAGCCTGAATTTGTGGGAGCTTTTTTAAAAAGTTACCATAAAAGTTGCGATGTTTTGAGAGGTTTTTTGGCACTAAAAGTTGTGGAAAGAATTACAAATTAGAATATCATGAAAAAGTTTAATATTTTTTGTCACTCATTTCAGAAAGTGAAACCCATGTATTATATAGATTCATTACACAGAGAGTGAAATATTTCAAGTGTTTATTTATTTTAATTTTGATGATTATGGCTTACAGTCCATGAAAACCCCAAATTCAGTTTCTCAAAAAATTAGAATATTACATAAAAGTAATTTTTAAAAATAGTTTTTAAATGGAAATGTTGGCCGACTGAAAAGTATGTCCATGTACACTCTCAATACTTGGTCGGGGCTCCTTTTGGATTAATTACCATATCAATGTGGTGTGGCATGGAGGTGATCAGCCTGTGGCACTGCTGAGGTGTTATGAAGGTCCAGGTTACTTTGATAGTGACCTTCAGCTCGTCTGCATTGTTGGGTCTGGTGTCTCTCATCTTCCGCTTGACAGTCCTTCATAGACTCTCTATGAGGTTTAGGTCAGGAGAGTTTGCTGGTCAATCAAACAGTGATGCCATGGTCATTAAACCAGGTTTTGATACTTTTGGCAGTGTGGTGGGTGCTAAGTCCTGCTGGAAGATGAAATCAGCTTCTCCATAAAGCTTGTCAGCAGAGGGAAGCATGAAGTGCTTTAAAATTTCCTGGAAGACGACTGCTCTGACTTTGATCTTGATAAAACACAGTGGACCAACACCAGCAGATGACATGGTTCCTGAAATCAACACTGACGGTGGAAACTTCACACTAAACCTCAAGCAACTTAGATTCTGTGCCTCTCCTCTCTTTCTCCAGACGCTGGGACTTTGATTTCCAAATGAAATGCAAAATATACTTTTTTCTGAACAGAGGTCATCTGCTGGTGCCTTCGATGAAGGCTGCAGTGCACAGTCGAAACATGTTAAGAAGGTAAAGACGTCTCCTTTCTATTTTTGTCTTTAATAAGAACAAAAGGTAAAAGAGATCATCTCTGTTCAACCGAGATTATTCTTCCCTACAAAGACCAGGTGGGGGGGGGGGGGCGTGACTGGCCTGACAGAGCTGTCAAATCTGTCAGGTCAGTCATGCCTAAAACAGCTGATATGACATGTCAGGAACATCAGATAACAGTTGTCACAACCTGGCTCACAGGCACGCAAACTGATGGTGATAAAAAAGTTTTATTTTCAATAAAGTGAAAAAAAAAAATAAAACCAAGATAATACATGGAGTGTGCTTTTGCTGGGAGGCGCAACCAACAGCAAAGTAAACAGCTGCACTCTGTGCTTCAGGTGATCAACTGATTGGATCCTCCTCCAGTGTTCTGACATTTTGGCATATCTATCAGAACAACACAGGACAGATGATGTATAGACTTCAGTTAAATGTAAAAACCCCGACAGGTCCTGTTATAAAGTACATGTTAAGCGCTCTGTGCATGCTTGTACGTGTCCGTGCGTGCGCGCTGCAGGCAGACAGCTCTGTACAGGTTTTTCCTGTGAACCAACGCTGCAAATATGCCATTTGCTCAACGAATGCAGGATGTATCAGCTATATATTCGATACGTCAGAAAATTTTCTGCATGCTGAAAATTAATTTTCAGAGGAGCTCGTATAGCCAGCGTGCTTCAGCGTGCTCTTAATTTAGACTAAACTGAGCCATAGCTGATTCGACGTACCCCAGCATATTCTCCAAATTTTCCATACGTTTTGCAAACGCTGCCTAAATCATCTAAGTGTGACAGGGCCTTAACCAAGGCAGCAGTAAGACACCAAAGCACAGCCGCCAGCTGGACAAGCAACAGTATTTTTAAACCTTTAGGGAAACAAGAGTGGATCTGCAGCTCAATGAACAAATGTGCAGGGAAATGGAGCTCTACAATGAAAAGGTAAAGACTTTTAAAACTATAATTTTATAGTTAAAGTTATCTTTAGCATGCTTTGTGTGGACGGCCCTATAGGCTATTTTTATGGTGCTTGGTATGAATGGCACTTAAATTGGGTAGATCACCACTGAAGGCCTAGTTGTAAAATACATGGTCTGCCACTGCATTTGTCCACATTTCACAAGAATCACAAGTCCTCCTAGACCAGGGCTCTGAAACCTGTGGCTCTAGGGCCACATGTGGCTCTTTAGTCCATATTCACCTATATTTTTCTCTACATTATTGATCATTTGATTGTTGTGGTACCCCCCCCCCCCCAATGCATGGAGACAGACAGACATGCATCAAAGTTACAGCGTAGTTGCATGATGGGTATTGTCTTTTTAGTAGAAGAAGGAAATGTGTGCCATTTATATGTGTTAGACATGGTTAATTTAGATGAAATTTTGTGAGTAGTGTAACTCCCTCAAAATGAGGTTTCAGTAGTCATGGCTTCTTTTGTGAGTGTCCCCCCTTGACCTAGTTTACAAATTTCAGTTAGGACAAGTAATACAGCTGTCTGTGTAGATTTCACATCCCCTGAAGGCCACAGTCGGACAATAATTGCTCACAGACATGAAAGAGTAATATAAAGGAATATATGAACTTATTCTACATGGAATGCACATATAAACATCAGACATGAAATAGGAAAGGCATGGTACAATATAATAATAATGATAATGTGGATAATATGGAATTTTTCTATCAAGCTGCAAGCAACAATCATCGGGTTCCAAGCAGGTGTGGACTTCAAGGTCTTATATTGCTTAGCAACAGACCTAGAATCTCTAAAAGTACAGTGGGAGGCAGAGCTTTCAGTTATCAGGCTCCTCTCCTTTGAAACCAGCTGCCAATCTGGAGTCAGGAGTCAGACTCTCTCTCTGTTTTTAAGAATAGGGTTAAAACTTTCCTTTTTGACATAGCCTATAGTTAGGGTGGGATCAGGTGACCCTGAACCCTCCCTTAGTTATGCTGCTAATAGGTTTAGACAGCAGGGGGACCTCCAGCAATGCACTGGGCTTCACTCCTTTCTTCACTCTCACTGTAATATTTTTGCTGGTCATTAACATCTGTTTGTTCTCTCCCATAGAGTCCCCGTCATGCTGTTTGCTCTCTACATGTCTGTTCTTTTCTTCTTCTCTATCCCCCCCCCCCAGCCAGTCACAGCAGATGACTGCTCCTCCCTGAGCCTGGTTCTGGTGGAGGTTTCTTCCTGCTAAAAGGGAGTTTTTCCTCTCCACTGTCTCCAAGTGCTTGCTCACAGGGGATCACCTGATTGCTGGGTTCTTTCTACAATTGTGGAGTTTCTCCTACAGTTTGACAGTGCTATGAGAGGACTGCTGTTGTGAAATGGCGCTATATAAATAAAGTTGAATTGAACAGCATTTAAAACCTAAGGTCTGCAAATTTACAGGAAAAAAATGGCAAATTTATGACAAAAAGATGAAAATTTACATAGTGACACTCCGGCAAAAGTCACATTTTTTTTTTCTGTTAACATGTCTGTAACATGTTTTCTGTGACTTACGACATATCCAGAGCAAAATCTGACTGTAGTCCCAAGTCTGTGTTTTTCTGCTGTGAATTTCCAGTTAGGGAATGCCCCCCCCCCCCAAAAAAAAAGACGAGTTTGGACAGAGCTTTTCTAGCTACGTAAGCCAGTCCCTCCAGGATTTTGCGATATTGCGATTGTGTCAATTCATGCAAAATCAGTGATTGCCTGCATCTTTTACGTGACCTTGCAACTTTGTCCAATCACTGCAACTTTCCCGCAATATTGGCCAATTCTCGTGAGCTTCCCTCATTTCACCAATCAAATTTGTCCCCGAGTAGCGCTTAAATGCTCAGTCTAACCAATCAAATGCGTTGCTGCACCATTCACACTTCCGTGTTCACAGAGAGGATTAACGGAACACATCAGCAAAAAAACAGTGTGTGATTTTAATAAAAACCTCACCCACAAGGTTTGCCACACCATCCCTTCCTCTGTCTCTCCTGGCCTTCCGGTGGACGTTTTGCCACGTCTCCATCCTGACCACATGTACGAAGTGCTGGGTTTGTGTTGAAAAACTTCTGCCTGCCTGAAAACCACCCCTTCATGGGAGTGTGCATAAGAAGAGACGCCATAAAACCACAAACAAATAAGCAAATATAACACTACAGCCAGTGTTTGAACATTTTGTACTTCTTTAGATATAAAATCATAACTACATTTTGTCAATGAGCTTTAAAACTGTGAATCTCTGGTCTGGACACGGACCAATTTGTGTCTCCCCCCCAGGACTCCCGGTAAATGAAAAATCAGTGTCTGATGAGACAGGTGTGTGTCAAGACGTGCAGCAGACAGACAGACAGGTAGGCGTTAGGCACTGTCATACGATGGCCCTCACGAGCCATCAATGAGATGCCGAGAGCTCGCCGATGAGTTTGCATTATTTATTAATACAAAGGAACAGTACAAAATAATCAGCCACGTGGGGCAACGACACGAACATACACTTGGGTGACATAACAGGTTACGAGGGAAAAGTGCACTATGAAACGGACTAAAAGGGAAAACACTTACAGAGGAGAGAAAACTCCTGAACCCAAGAACGGGATGAAACTGTGGAATATCCGACGAGGGTCGCAGCCTGGAATAACCTGAGCTGCTCCCTTAAATAGCGTTTCAATAGACTCAGCTGATGAGAATGACAGCTGATTGATAATCAGCTATCTCAGCGGAGCGCAGCTCTGACAGCCGGAAGCCCCGCCGAGACGCTGTCACAATAAGAGCCCGAAGGCCCAATGGTAACCCAGAGTAGAGAACGGAGAACTACCGGACCACCTGAGCGCGGACAGAGTCAGCACTCGGATCGTAACAGTAGCCCCCCATTCGCAAGGCGAATTCCAGGCACCGTGTAACATCAAAGCCCCCACCCCCACCCCCCACCCACCCAGAGGGTCAACCAGACCACCCCAGGGAGGGAGGTGGGGGAAGGCCAGGCGGGCAAGAAGCAAGACACAAAATCAAGGAGAGAGAGAAAAAAAAACTCCAACCACAATACGGCAACCAGTACAGAAGAAAAACACCGAAAACGGCGCTCGAACAAACCACATAAATGGGGCCATACAGAGATACAATGCAATCATCTGCCGTGCAGAACAAATGACAACAACTTTACTCTGTGTGCCGAATTTGATATAACCAGACATATATATATAAAAAAAACATTCACTTCCAATGGAAGACCTTAGAAGCAATACAATAACATTGACATATTGCCTGCAAATTACAGATAACATGTATACACAAGGCTGAGGGGAAAAAAAAGTATAAGCAAGAGCTATGGAGCTGATGCATACATTTTCCTTTCAGATACGATGTACAACTGGGTGATTGAGACACAAATATAAATACCTCTTGAAAAGTGTAGAGTAACTTAGAATCAGTAACATTTACATCAATAATTAGCCCAAATTGGCTTCTTTATATGTGATTTCTGGTGAGAGAGAGGATGGGGCGAGGGATGACAGCAGGCAGGGCGCAATAGAGAAAAAAAACCACAAGTTCAGGTGGTTTGCCTGCGTCTAGCGTCCAGATCGCTACTGGAGGGAAGAGGATCAGTTCGGGCGGCCTACCCAGAACGCCAAATGGGCGGAGCAATGTCCCAGGCGCCGACCCATGTCATTCCGCCACCAGAACTGCTGGAGAGCACTCGGAGATGGCCTCCCTATGGAGAGGAAAAGCAAGGGAGGGCCGAACCAAAAATGGGAAGTCCCAGCGGCCCCCGATGGACGGAAATGAAGAATGGAGGAAAAACAAGGAGACAGTCCAGCTATGATCGGCGGAGGATCTGCAGCTCTACCTCCGAACTTCACCAGATTAGGCACAGTCCTCCCATCGGACCCCACGTGAGCCCAAGCTGCACCCATGATGGACCCAGATTGGATCACGGCTGCACCCACGATGGACCCCGACTGGGTCGGAACTGCACCGGGAACGACCTTCAACCCCAAACCCAGATCCTCCCGAGCAGAGACTAGGACCGACTCATCACTGGCGACCCTTGGGGAAGGCTCAGGAGAGAGAAAAGGACCAGAATCAGGATCACCGGTAGCAACAGAACCCGGCGAGATGGGCTCGGATGCAGCGGACGGCTGCACCCTGCTCGTCTCCCCGAGAGACAGGCAAAAATGCTCCAGGGTGGAAAGAAGGAAGACAAGGTAGAGCACTTGCCTGATCTCGGGTTATGTTGCCGTCCAGGACTTCGGTGATCCGGGCTCAGGACGAAGAAGGACGTCCGCTGGCTCCCACTCGGTGACGGCAGGCCCCGTAGCCGGCATGATGGTCTCCATAGCCTGAGGATCCTCCAACGCTGACGACCACGCCGACGACCCGCATGGCGTGGGGGCAGGAGATCCTTGACCTGCTGGGTTGGACCGCTCCTCCATGGAGACCCGGGGGTGCTTCGTCGTCGGTGCAGGCTCCAAACAGCAGTCCGCCCTCCTCCTCTGCCCGTGACGTGGCTGCGGGGCTGGAACCAGGCTCTCCAGGCCCGCAGGCTCCCTCCTCGTCCGGTGGCGTAGGCCTGGCACCGCAGGATGCTCGGGGGAAGGAGACACAAAGGTGGCAGGTTCGTCATTAGTTTCTGCAGCAGGTGGAGGAAGCTCGGGGGGCTGTGAACCCCGAACTCCACCCCCAGGAATCAAATTAGGCAATCTACCCAATACAGGAAGAGAATGAATAGACACTTGCCTGATTCCCGGAGGGCTGATGGAACCCGCCGCAGTGGACTTGAGTCTGCCCTTCCCCCGCTGGATGGTGACGGAGGGCCCCCCGGGAAGACGAGGAGGAGCCGCTCGCGATGGATCGAGGACGGGCCTTGCCGAAGCAGGACTCTTGGCACACACAGCAGCCAGGGAAGACGTCGAAGAGGATGGGACGACAGCCGAGACGAACCGGGCATGATGAGCTGACGGGACAGCAGGGAAAGATGACCCGGGGGAAGAGGCTGCGGGGATTCCCTCCTGACGAGACGCAGGAGTGGCAGCTGTTTGAGAGGTTGAGTCCTTGCAACGACCCGGAACAGGATCAGGACGGGGTTCTCGCTGAGTCCTTCTGTTCGCTGTATGATGACGGTCACCGGCCGAGGGCGAGGCGAAGGAGAAGTCTGGCAATCGCCGCTCCTGTGCGGAAACAGAAGCGAGCAGGTCGGCGTACTCTGGAAAGTTACATAACTCAGGATTCCTCTCCACCAGCCTGACTGCCGCTGCCACATGCTTGATGATCTGCGTGGGGTGAACAGCGGAGCGTGCTGCCGCCACTCGGTCCTAGATGGAAACAGCTGCTATTCGTTGTAGCTTCTCTGGGGGATTCCCGAATGACGACACACTCCTTCGGGGATCACCCCTGGGCGGTGCAACCTCCTGGCCTGGAGCAGGGACAGGAACGGGATTCCGAAGCGAGGAGTGAGGATGCCTCCTCTTCGGCCTCCTGCCGGAGTTTCCCTCCAGCCCGCAGAGTATCCTGCGCTGTGCGGCAATGTCTGCCCTCCTCGCAACGACTTCAAGGTGGCCGGAGTAGTGAGGAAGGCGATTTAGGATATCCTCAGCAAGATCCAGGTGCCGGCGTACATCGCAGGGAGAGTCGTAGAGGGTAGCGGTGATGAGCGTTCCATCTACATAGTCGAGGGCCTCCGCCAGCTCGTAGCCCATGCTCCGAGCACGGCCCCTCAATGACGACATTATCCTCCCAGCACGCGGGCACCCAGACAGGAAAGAACAAGTCCAATAAGGCAAAACTCACCGGGACTGGCATCTCAGTCTGGCTGTGACCTACTGTCATGCGATGGCCCTCACGAGCCATCAATGAGACGCCGAGAGCTCGTCGATGAGTTTGCGTTATTTATTAATACAAAGGAACAGTACAAAATAATCAGCCACGTGGGGCAACGACACGAACATACACTTGGGTGACATAACAGGTTACGAGGGAAAAGTGCACTATGAAACGGACTAAAAGGGAAAACACTTACAGAGGAGAGAAAACTCCTGAATCCAAGAACGGGATGAAACCGTGGAATATCCGACGAGGGTCGCAGCCCGGAGTAACCTGAGCTGCTCCCTTAAATAGCGTTTCAATAGACTCAGCTGATGAGAATGACAGCTGATTGATAATCAACCATCTCAGCGGAGCGCAGCTCTGACAGCCGGACACCCCACTGAGACGCTGTCACAATAAGAGCCCGAAGGCCCAATGGTAACCCAGAGTAGAGAACGGAGAACTACCGGACCACCCGAGTGCGGACAGAGTCAGCACTCGGATCATAACGGGCACAGAAAGAGGGAGAATATTGTGTGGAATTTTTTGTCAGAAAAACACAGACAACAGACGATACAGAGCAACAGAATAAATCATTTCTTTTTTTCTTTGCGCTCAGTACCGAGTGGGTGGGGACCGCTGTGGTTTTCAAATGAAGGTGCTGCCATAATTTTCGAATCTATCCTCTTTAACATGCATTCAGTGCAGTTTAGCTGTTGTGATGGATATTGTGTTAAAATCTGTATTTGCTGTTGCACAAAAAAGTTTTTCTGTATAGCAGAAGTTTCTGCTTAATTTACAAATCACTTTTTAATAGGAAGTGTTTTGACAATCCTGTGTTTTTCTTGTATTATTATATAGAATATCACTGCAGTAAACTACAGAAAGAAAAAAAAAACCCATCTGCTTTAAAATTTGTAAGTCTTCCCTCAACTTTTAGTGCAAAAAAACTCTCAAAACATTGGAACTTTTATCGCCCTTTTTTCAAAAGCTCCCGCAAATTTAGGCTTTTTGGACCGCAACAATCATAGAAACATCCCACAAAATCCTGGAGGGACTGGTAAGCATTCCTGCTTAGCCTGATTGGTTAATATTATAACCAATCAGACAGATACTCTTGGCTACCTCGAGGGAAGAGGGAGGAGCCGAGGAGCAACAGTATTGAGGCAGAGAGAGAGAGTGGATGAGAGGCAGAGAGGAGGGAGGGGAGAGGGGGGACCCGGCTTGAATATGGCCCTGAGCCGGAGAGATAATGAGCTGAGAGGACTGGCTCAAACCATCACCAAGGGTCCCACGGTGACAAACAACACTTTGGCCAATATTCCTCTACCTACCACTGACCATGCTGACTGTCAGCATCCCTTCACAGGGACGGCACAAAACCCACCATGGCCGCATATAGTTTTCCACCGCTGGGGCTACAGCATTCCAGAACCCCGTAGCACACACAGGGTATGATCAGCTCAGAGACCGGAGTCCACTGGCTGCTGCATTATCACGTGTGGGGTCCTGGAGATGCACACGGAGGAATGGGAGGCACACAGTCAGAAGCCTGAACCAGAGAGAGACATCTGCTGTCAGGGGGATGAAGGTGTCCGTTTTGCATTCATTGGACTCAGTTTGGTGAAGGGGTTTTCAGGGGAGGGGCAAAAAACCTCCTGGGTGCTCCATTCTGGCTGTGCCAGGGAGGACGGAGGAGGAGACATTGCAGGAGGGAGGCGAGTTGGCCATTGTTTAGTGAAGCAGTCATCAAGCCTTATTCATGCCGCATTTCCCCTCTAGTCTGCTTTGGTCCGTGTGCGCTTTGGACAAGCTCGGCACGCACGCGGGGTTGTACATGCTCACTTTTTTTCATCTACCGGGCCAAGCAGTTGATGCATGTGCACAGCTGTTATTTGTAGTTTCGCCCCAGCACTATGGATAGCGCAAATGTGCCAACACGCCACTTTGTTCACCGGCTGGCTATAAACACGAGAGTGACGCACATTTTTTTTTTTGTAGCAACAACAATGGCGTCATTTCAAGGAAAAGGAGGAAATACCATCTGACCAGAGTGGTGGCCTCGAGGTAGAGCATCCACCCCACAACCGGGAGGCCGGGGTTCAAATCCCGCCGGGTCATGCCAAAGACCATGAAAAAGTGGAACTTCCTGCCATCCAGCTTGGTGCTCAATAATAATGGAATGGAGGAGGGAAATGTTGGTTACCCAGTCCCAGTGAGTGCACAAGTCAAGTGTACTCCCTGTGCCAGTCCCAAGCCCAGATAAAATGGGCAGGGTTGCATCAGGAAGGGCATCCGGTGTAAAAACTCAGCTTCAACTGTAAGAGGACCCACCCCAACTGTGGGACTAAAGGCCCTTTTCCACTAGTACCTGTTTGGCCCTACTCACTTCGACTTGGCTTTACTCTACACAGTTCGCTTTTGTTTCCATTACAGCTGAGTCCTGTCTGGGATGGGTGGGATTTTTTTTACAGCAAGGCGGTGCCACACTCCTATGACGTAAAACATGCGACACAAGCAAAACACAACATGGCGGCTGTACAAAGCGACTCCTCGGTCTCTGGCTTTTTGTCAGCGTAAAGGCCAAAAAGAACCGCCAGACAAAGGTACAGGCAGCAAGACGAAACATTCTGGAAAAGTACTGGAGCATTTAGGAAGCCATAGAGCCAAAGACGTGAGGATATGAACCAGATCACATATGAAGGTAAGCTAATGATTGCTAATGCCAGCTTGCTTTAAGTCCGCAGTACTAAATTGTAATGTCTGCAAGTTATCAGTAAAATATGTATGCTGTGTATGTGTTTCAGATGGCTCTCTTGTGGGAAAATTACCGCTTCAAACCGTCAGTCTGGCGTTCAACGCAGGCTTTCACTCTGTCACTCTCCCTGCCACCCCAGCTTCACAAACGCTCAGTGGTTACAGAACTTAAGAATGTCTATAGAAACGTGTAGGTTCCTGTGCAACAAATTGCTCTGATCTGTGTGAAAATCATGGAGAGACTGTTGAGACATCATGGAATTTATGTGCTCCAGCAGCACTGAGTCTGTGGTGGTGTCATGGCAAAAAGTGATGAGCTGCCAAAACTTGATCGTCAGGTGCCATATTGTATTTATGTGGTTATATTAGCCATAAAATATGTATTTCAACAAGTAAATAGTACTGAGTTAGGTATAATAAGATATATTTAACAATTATGTGCATTTTAAGCCAAACAAACTTGGTCTAGGATTAAAAGCAATTAAAATAATGCAGTCACAAAGTTAAAATACTTGATTTACTGGACACATACAGGTACTCACATGTAGTCTCCCTGCCTTCTACATTAGAACATCAGGTATCAACACGGAGAGCCCGCACAACTGAAAATCTACCTCTCTGACCACCGCTCCACTCCTCTCCGCCCACCTCTTCACCGCTCGGGAATCTCGCAAGCTGATTGGCCGAGACATTTTACCCAGCTTCGCTCCCTGCCGAGCGCCTATACCCAGCGAAGGAAGACCGCATTCATTGTTCTTTATCGCTCGTGTTGCTTAGTGGCACTTTTCGCTGTTCTCTTGTGCCTTTTTGTGCAAAATAGTGCTTGTGATGCCCTTGGGGGGGGTGACGCTACTTCGCGGTTTTTCACTTTTCGCGGTCGGTTCTGGTCCCCATTAAACGCGATAAGTGAGGGATCACTGTAATAAGTTGGAAAAATGCTGATGGTTTTTTTTCCCTTTCTTTTTTATTGTTAATTTTCCTTATCCTGACACCCCAAACATGCCAAAGTAAAGACTCACCATTCTGTATTCAATAAGCGACTCTCCTCCCCATCACTGCTGCGGTCTGAGTCGGTGCCGGAATCCTCCGAAAATTCTGGCTCTAATCTGTACGGTTCGATGCCTCCCTCGCTGTCTTCCTGTTCACTTGACACTCCTGCATCCTCCTCTGTCTCGTCACCGATCCTGAATGCCTCTTCACTCTGAAAACTCTGGTGTTCTTGACTGCTGGAACTGCTATCATCTGCCATTGTTGTTTTGTTTAGAGATCACACTCGTGACGTCACGCAGCGTCGTCTGCACTACTTCCGGTATGTTTGGCACTGCCAGCCAGAGGCAAAAGTTTATCGGCTTATAGCTTGGCCATCGCACGGCCTAAAAATTTCTTTTATGTGTTGAAAAATACAATAGGTAATAAGGAATTAATCTGCTAGTCTACTTTTTTGGCAAAAAGGTGAGTTCAGTTCTACTTTAAAGTTATCTTCATTGAAAAAAAGTGTTTTTCTTTCAAAAATAAGGAAATTTCTAAGTGACCCCAAACTTTTGAACGGTAGTGTAAGTACATGCACAGCACGAAAGTGCAACATGTAAAAAAACCCCACCTTTTTCACCAGGATTACAACTAGCTTATTTCATCAGAATACAAGGAGAGCACGGAGCACAGAGTTAGCATTGACGGCTAACTACCTAGCTCGTTATCTGCACACAACCAACAACATTGCTGTGGTCTGTTCAAAGTGAACTTTCCACTGCTGGAATAAACAATGTAAAAGATGCATAATATCACATCATATCACATCACTTACCATCGTCTATATCCAAATATCACAGCTTTCAACTGCTGAAGTTGGGTGCTCCGGCTGTAAGGGTGGCTCTGTCTAGTTCCCTCTGGATTCTCTCATAAGCCAAAAGGCACAGAAAACTACTGGACCGCAGTGTTGATTTCTGGGGGTATGATTTCTGTGAGGCCATTCTATCGTTAATACTGATGCTTGCTTACTGTCTCACGGACGAATCTTTGCAAATGGCGTCTCCAGATTCTTAATTCAGCCTTCAAACGTCGCTCTCATGACGTTACGCCCTGACCAATCAGTGGCCTGCAGTCTGTTGATGTCACATTTTCAGCTTGACTCAGCCTGGTTAGTACTATGGTACAAAAACGTCCCAGGTACCGGGTACTAGTGGAAAACCCTACAAAGCGAGTAGAGTAGGGCTGAGTGGGTACTAGTGGAAAAGGGGCTTAATTGTGTCCTGTCAAAATAAATACGGATGATGATGATGATGATGATCTGAGTGAGATGCAGACAAGCGAAGTTGCATAATTTCTGCAGCAGTGTTCAACCGACTGTGGAAATTCCAAAATAATGTCATGCTTAGGTTTACATTGTCCAATGGGGGGCTCGCCTGAAAAAGTTGTCCCTGTCTCCAAACTTCACAAGCTGACGAGTGTTTCCATTGCTAGCTTGCTACCTTGTTAGCACGTCCGTAGCAGGAATCTGTGGGTAAATAACTCCAACATCCCGATTCAGCTGAAGAGCTCTCGGTCCTTCTGTCGCTAGGTGTCAGTCTCATTTTCAAACTAGTTTACTTTCCAGTGTTGTTACTTTTACTCCGATGATGGCAGAATCTCAAAGCTAGCGCTATCCCCCGGATGTGACGTGAACAAAAATGCCCAAATAATGAAATAAATATTTTTTATTTAAATATTTACTGACAAATGGGCAACACTGATGCAACAGTTGCAGCCAAACAGGTCATTTTGCTGTGTATAATATTGGGGATTTGTACTTATAAATTACTTATACTTATATATTTGTACTAATATTCCTAAAATATTAAAGGATGCACTACAATGGGACTCAAATATACTGCTCAGAAAAATTAAAGGAACACTTTGAAAACGCATCAGATTTTAATGGGAAAAAATAAGCTGGATAACTACACTGATATGGACTGGATAATGTGTTAAGAATGAAAAGATGCCACATCTTTTGATGGAAATGAAAATTATCAACCTACAACCTACAGAGGGCTGAATTCAAAACACTCCAAAACTTACTCAGATTAAAAAGTGTTCCTTTAATTTTTTTGAGCAGTATATTTATAAACTTGTCTTGTTATAGTACTGCATGATTTTTTTGATGATAGACTATAACAGGGGTGTCCAACCATGTGCCATGGAGAGCCAAGACCCTGCAGGTTTTCTCTTCTACCCAGTCTCTTCAGCAGGTGTTTTCACTTATCAGCAATCAGTGGGAAGAAGTTCACTGAAATCTGCTGTTGAAGACACTGGTTGGAGGTAAAACCTGCAGGGTCTTGGCTCTCCATGGCACATGGTTGGACACCCCTGGACTATAAACTCAAATTAAACTAAATTATTCTGTAATTAATATTCACACAATTAAATAAATCTCAGTTCAGTCCCTTTCATATTTGTCAAAGTCTTACATGTGTGATTGCCTATGGGCTACACCTCTGTATTCCACTTTCAAACAGAGCCTACATTTTGGCCTGTAAAGCCTGGTTGGCCTACCTATTTCAGACAGGAATACTTGCTTTTTATGGGCATGCACTAGTACAGTTTAACTGAATTTAGTGTTTAATGCAATATCTACCTCATCTCTGTTTACCTGGCTGGTTACTGTATTTGCTTACTTGATTGTTATACTCATCACTTACCCGATTAGTCCTGTCACCAGAGTGGTGGCTTAGAGGTAGAGCATCTGCCCCACAACCGGGAGGTTGTGGGTCAAGTCCGGGTCATGTCAAAGACCATATAAAAATGGTACTTTCTTGCTTGGTGCTCAACATAATAGAATGGGGAAAGGAACGTTAATGTACAGAGCTTCCAGAGGACTGATCTCCCACTGTAGCTTTCACTACTTACAGTAGCTGTGTGGCCTAGGGTCAGAGAAACGGAGATAGGCGCCGACTCTATACACCACAGGGTGTCCCACATGCTGTGGAAGGGAATTAATTTAACTTAACTAACATACTTGAGAATGCATCAATGTAGATCAATAAGGGGACAAAGTTTTTTTTTACAGTATTGTTTATTAAATACTGCTTTCTCTGTTTTTGAATGTCCATTTCAGTTTCACACTTTCCTGTATTAAATCTCATTCAACTACAACACCTGTCTGTTCCTTGGAGGATTTGAGTTTAACTGGCTGTGAATTCTAATATAGGACAGGAGTCATTCATGATAACACTGGTATAAATTTTGATACTGATGTAAAAATTAATATCACGATATTTGGGGTCGGCTGTATGAGGATGTCACACCGTTCCACTGCTAATGTGTTAGCATAGAAACAGCACAACAAACATGGCGGGGGAAGCTGCTGCTCCATGGTTGAAGAATCTCTGTCTAGTTGTGTGGAAATATTTAAGCTTTAAAAGAGTTTCAGAGGAGAGTGGATGGCTGGCCTTGCAGCATCCACTACTGGTGGGCGGGGATTTGAGTGGCGCTAATTAGACTATTAATAAGAAGAGCCTTGCATACTAAAGTAGGTGGAAGATGCTATCAGTTTTAAATTCCTGGAATTGACTAGGGGACTAAGGGATTTTATATTGTACAAAGTTGAATCTATTAGCAGCATTTTTTTTTCTTTGTCCCTCCAGAAACCCCACACCTACATGACTGTGAGAAGAAGGAGGAGGAAGAGGTTATCACTGCCCAGCAGAACAGTCAAGAGAAGCTGTATTCCTGTGAAATATGTGGGAAACATTTCAATCTAAGTACTGATTTCACCAGGCACATGAAAATTCACACAGGCAACAAGCAATATTTTTGTACAGTATGTGGAAAAAGTTTCTGTCTGATTAGGATTTTAAATGATCACATGAGAATGCACACAGGAGATGATACATACTCTTGTAAAGCATGTGGGAAGAATTTCACATGTAGGAGTGTATTAGTGACGCACATGAAAATCCATACAGGGGAGAAGCCTTACATTTGTGAAACATGTGGGAAAAGGTTCACATATAAACAGGCATTAACTAACCACATGACAAGCCACACAGGAGAGAAGCCTTATTCTTGTGAAACATGTGGAAAATGTGTAGCAACTTATGGTAGCCTAACTACTCACATGAAAATCCATACTGGTGAGAAACCTTATTCCTGTAAAACATGTGGGAAAAGTTTCATATTTAAACATAAGTTAATTAGACACATGAAAACTCACTCAGGTGACAAGCCATATTCTTGTAAAGCTTGTGGGAAACGTTTCTCAACTAATGCTGTACTAACTTCCCACATTAGAAGCCACACTGGTGAGAAACCCTATAATTGTAAAACATGTGGAAAGTCTTACTTTAAAAGTACTTCTTTAACTGTACATATAAGAAGTCACACAGGTGAGAAACCCTATTCTTGCAAAACATGTGGGAAAAGTTTCTCATCTAATGCTGTTCTAACTACCCACATTAGAAGCCACACTGGTGAGAAACCTTATTCTTGTAAAACATGTGGGAAAGCTTACTTTAAAAGTACTTCTCTGGCTGTACACATGAGAAGCCACACAGGTGAGAAACCCTATTCTTGCAAAACATGTGGAAAATGTTTTGCAACTAATGGTAGTCTAACTACCCACATGAAAAGCCACACTGGTGAGAAACCTTATTCTTGTAAAACATGTGGGAAATGTTTTGCTACTAATAGTAGGCTAACTTGCCACATAAAAACCCACACAGGTGAGAAGCCTTTTTCTTGTAAAACATGTGGGAAAAGTTTTTCAGCTAGTGGTATGCGAGCTAGGCATATGAGATTGCATACAGGGAATAAGCCTTTTTCTTGTGAAACATGTGGGAAGCGTTTCAATGAGCATCCTAGTTTGACACGTCACATGAGAATTCATACAGGCGAGAAACCATATATTTGTGAATCTTGTGGGAAATGCTTCACTGCTCGTTCTGGTTTGACTAATCACACAAGACATCACACAGGTGAGAAGCCATATTTTTGTGAAATTTGTGGAAAACGTTTCTCTCAGCGTTCTAGTTTTACTAATCATATAAGAGCTCACACTGGTGGCCTTTTCCCTCAGGCTAGCCAGCGCGTCCCCCGGGTCGCGGATGGGGGGTACCCCCTCAATATGAGTAATCATGGCGAGGGTAGCTTCGAATAACCAATAAGAAGCCGTGGACGATGAGGAACCAAATATGAAAAATGAATAATACAGGAAAAAGATGCTGGAAAGGTACTGACCAGGATAAAACGGTCCCCTCAGCTCGTTTCTGCACTAGGCGGGCTGTTGAGAGCGATGGTGCAGCTTCGTCTTCGAGTGTCACAAACACTCAACCGGGATCCCCATCAGACCGGCACAGATCTGGTCCTGGGCCCCAACAAGATCAAAAAAGGACTAAACGGTATACAAGAAAAGAAGAAACTGTAAAATGGTCCCTTGATGAGAAGAAAGTTATTCTGTCCTGCTACGCCTATTCAAGGTATGAGAAGTGGGGCAGAAGGAAAAAGCATGTATTTGAGGAGAAGATCAGAGAATCCGAGCTACCACCAGAAAAGAAAGCAGCCACCACCACCTCCAAATTAACATCTATAGTCTCTCAGGTCTCAAAATACTTACAACAAGAAGAAATAGAAAAGATCAAATATGAAGCTCAAGCCCAAGCAATAAAAGATTATCAAGATGCCAACCTATTTGAACAACAAGAATACAAACAAAGTCAGTGGAGCATGGAGGAAAGATGGGTTTTAATATGGGCAACCGAGTACGCCAAGATGAAACACAGCAACCAGCGGGAACGATGCAATGAGTGGCAGCGAATCTTTTTCCATCACTGCCCGGATAAAGCTGGCGTACCCCGAGCCAAACTCACAACCCAGAGACACAACTTCCTCACCCAAAGGTACTTCACAGAGCAACAATTGGAGTACATGCACACTGAAATAGGAAAAATGGCACAGAATAACATCTGCCCAGTTGAGTGTCCACTACCATTACCATTAACTGAAAAACCTCTGGAACAACCTTGTCAAACACACCCTACAGAGGTGCCACCAGGCCACCCAGGCGAATCCCCTGCAACTTCTGGCTCAGAATCAGAACATCCTGATGAAGCAACAAGGGGGAGTGTAGACCAGGATCCAATAAGGAAACAGATCAACCCCCAAATAGAAATGAGCCAACATCAACTAGAAATGGAAGAGGAACTTGCCAACAAAATAGAAGAAACAAAAAAAATGACAATGAAAGAACGTCCTAAATTAATTAAGCTTAAAGAGAATAAAGAATTCAAATTACTACTGCAAAAGGTCAACAGAGGCCTATGTGACCTTGTACCTCAGGGGGTCAGTTTGACAGAGCTTAACTGCATAAACTTTGGTGCAGCGTGGTATGTGCAGAGTAAGCTAGCTCCACAGCATAAAGAAAAAACTGAACGTCAAACCAAAACAAAAATCTCTACACCCATTTGGAAAAATAAACTTCAAGGAAAAATTAATCAATTTAGGGCAGAAATTTCTCAAATGACTTACTACATACAGAACCAAAACTGCAATACTAAATTACTGAGAGTAATCAACAGAATCCAAAAAAAATACAACATTAGGAAAGAGCAAATAATAGGAAAAATAGCAGAGCACCAGGTGCAAGTCAAGGCCCTAGCAGCTCAAATCAGAAACAGGCAACGGAGAGAGAACTCAAAACTGATAAATAAATTATTTGCACAGAACCCAAAGCAAGTCTACAGGAAGTTGATAGATGAAACTATTGAAGTAGAGGTACCTCCTGAGAAAACCCAACTGGAAACTTTCTGGAGAAATCTGTTTGAGGACCCAGTTCAACATAAAAATAATAATTGGATTCAAACCATTGCTGAGAAAAATAAAGGAAAACAACAGATGCCCTCATTAAAAATCACAGAAGAAACAGCTCAAGAAAAAATCAGGAAATACCTTAACTTCAAATCCCCTGGAATAGATAAAATACCAAACTTCTGGCTCAAAAAAATAACAGCACTACACAAACACTACGCAGAGGCATTTAACCGACTTGTTGGGGGAGAGGAAGAAGCACCAGAGTGGCTCACATATGGAAACACCATACTCCTGCCCAAGAGTCTTGAAACCCAACAAGTCAATAAATACAGACCCATCTGTTGCCTCCCGACCACATACAAATGGCTGACAGGAATCATTACTGAGGCCATTTATGAACATCTGGACTCAGAAAACTACTTGCAGCCACAGCAAAAAGGCTGCATAAGAAATAAGCTGGGAGCCAAAGAACAACTACTCATTAATAAAACCATCCTGGAAGACTGCAAGAGGCGTGAGAGAAATTTAAGCGTGGCGTGGATCGACTACAAAAAGGCATTCGACAGCATCCCCCACTCCTGGATAATACGCTGTCTGGAGCTGTATAACATCAGCCCAGAGATTAAAACTTTTCTGGAGGTCCAGATGGCTAAGTGGAAAACTACAATTACACTTAACCACAAAGAAGGACAAATAACAATTCCAGACATCAGGATCCAGCGAGGAATATTTCAGGGGGACAGCCTTTCGCCACTGCTCTTCTGTCTTTGTGTCGACCCCTTAAGCAAAATCTTATCAGACCTTGACATCGGGTATGACTTAAGCAAAGGCAGAACAAAAAAAGGGAGCAAGAGAGTGAATCATCTACTCTACATGGACGACCTCAAGCTCTATGCAGAATCTGAACAGAAACTGAATCAACTTGTCAGTACCGTTCACATGTTTTCAAAAGACATCTCCATGGAATTTGGACTTGACAAGTGTGCAAAATGTACAATAAAAAAAGGAAAGAAAACGGCATCAGAAAATATCCAAATAGAAGACAATAAGCATATCAAAGACCTGACAGGGGAATCGGCATATAAATATCTGGGCATAGAAGAAAACGCAACTATTGAACACAGAAAAATGAGGGAAATGGTCAAAAAAGAATACCAACATCGCCTAAAGAAAATCTGTAAATCAAATTTAACACCTAAAAATAAGATCACTGCAATAAACCAGTTGGCAGTACCAGTTGCCACATATGGATTTGGGGTGATAGACTGGCCACAAGGGGAACTGGATAAGTTGGATGTTCGGACCAGGAAGACCCTAACCCTTCATAAGGTAACATACAGAAACCAATGCCTAGATAGGATATATATGCCACGTAAAGAGGGAGGGCTGGGCCTAATTGAAATGAACCAGGCCTACAGGGCAACAATAATAAGCATTGGTCAATACCTAAAAAGCGCTAATGATGAGACGATGGAAAAGGTCACCCAACATCACGAAACCCTCAGTATTAACACATCTATAACTAAACAAGCCGAGACCTTTGCAGCAGATTTATTAGATAACATGAAAGCCAGTCAGCAAAACCCAGCAACAAAAATAGCTAGAAAGACGAGAGAAAAATACAGCAAAAGGACACAGGAGGAAAGAAAAGAAAGATGGAAACAACATAAGCGAGCAGGACGTTTCCAGGAGGAACTCAATAGGGATTATATTGATAGGGAAGAGACATTGCGCTGGATCAGGAATGGAGATCTGGGGTACGACGAGGAGAGACTAGTGGTTGGAGCACAAGACCAGGGACTTCTAACCAATGGTTTTAAAAAAATGGCAGGATTGTCACAGAGTGACAAATGTCGATTCTGTCAGGTAGCGGTGGAAAGTGTAAGCCACCTGCTCTCCGGCTGCCAGGTCCTCATGGCCGATGGACACTATACTGCTCGCCACAATAAGATCTGCCGTTATATACACTGGAAAATATGCAAAGAATTCAAAATAGAAGTAAAAGGACCAGTATGGGAGCACGATCCAGAGCCAGTTAGCTCCAACGGAGATATTACCATCTTTTATGACAAGGAAATCCCAACTGGAAGACACATTGAAGGAGGAGCAATAAAACCGGACATAGTTATCTTGAACAAAAAGGGCAAAACTGACCAATTAATCGATGTAACTATACCAAACGACTACGGCCTCAACAGAGCAGAAAGAGAAAAAATAACAAAATATCAAGACCTCAAAAACGACCTAAGGAGCACCTGGAATCTGCAGGATGCAGATATTATACCTGTGGTGGTGGGAGCAACTGGGATGGTTAAGAAGAACTTGAAAAAATATCTACAAGCAATACCCGGCTGCCCTAGCATCTGTGAAATACAGATCTCAGCAATCAGAGGAACAGTCTCTATCTTAAAGAGAGCCCTTGGATACAAAGCTTTTTAATTTAAAGTGTAATCATAGACCCCTGGCTGGGGCCCATTGCACTTGTAAGGAAATGAGATGCAAATAAATAAAACAGTGAGAAGCTGTAATTTTGTGAATCTTGTGGAAAATGTTTCAAAAATTGTTATGGCTTTACTCATCACATGAAAACTCACACTAATGAGATTGTTTTCTTGTGCAGCATATTTCTTTAGACTCTGTCAATAAGATAACAATTGTTATTGATATACTGAATAAAAATGCACATTATATTCATAAATGTTTTATTGTACCATTTGTATATTTTTATGACAGACAGTGGCTTTTTTTTGTTTGTTTTTTTTAAACAAATTCTTTACTGTAGTGTGTACTGTATACTAGCGCATCTCAGTAAATTAGAATGTCATGATCCAGAATTTGTTTAAAAATGGTAAACCATATTGGGGCAGCTCGGTGGTGCAGTGGTTAGCACCATGACAGCACAGCAAGAAGGCTATAGGTTTGATCCCACCCCCTAGCCAGCAGTGTTCCTTCTGTGTGGAGTTTGCATGTTCTCCTCATGTCTGCCTGAGTTTTCTCTGGGTACTCCGGTTTCCTCCTACAGGCCAAAGACATGCACGTGAACTTAATTGGCATCAACTGGGGATTCTACAGTATATTGTCCTTAGGTATGAATATGATAGTGAATGTTTGTCTATCTCTCTGTGTTTGCCCTGTGATGGGCTGGCGATCTGTCCAGCATGTACTACCCCCCCCCCCAAAGCAACCCAAAACAGATTTAAGGGGTCACTGACTGCACTTTTTCGGAGTCGAAAGCGGCGTCGGCAGCGTGTTTTCAGCAGCGTTGGTTTGTTGGTTTGTCTGTCTCTCTGTTAGCAACATTACTCATAAAGTTCTTAACGCATTTTGATAAAATTTTTAGGAAAGGTGTGTAATGGCACTGGACCAGAGTAATGGCCTGGAAGTAGAGCATCTGCCCCACAACCAGGAGGCCGGGGTTCCAGTCCCGGCCGGGTCATGCCAAAGACCATATAAAAATGGAACTTCCTGCCGTCCAGCTTGGTGCTCAGCAAAATGGAACGGAGGAGGTAAATGTTGGTTACTCAGCCACAGAGGGGGCACAAGCCAGTGTACTCCCTGTGCTGGTCCTAAGCCCGGATAAAAATGCAGGGTTTTGTCAGGAAGGGCATCCAGTGTAAAAAAAACCTGAGCTCCAACCTATGGATATGGCAGCTATATCGATGTCTGCCACAGCGATCCCACCAGAACGTGGGAATGATGCTAGAAGAAGAAAATGTGTAATGGCACGGAGAATAGATGATTAGATTTTGGTGTTGATCGAGATTACGATCTGGATCCAGATAATTTTTTTGAGGAAAATAATAATAATATTAAGCTTCCCCTTTAAGACGTGTCCACGGAGTTACGTTCGCCTCCGCACCCATACACTTGATTGCTGCGTTCGGAATGTTCACTCACTCACTCCCTCCTCGCTATATAGTGAATTTAGATACAGTGGACTATATAGTAAACTCAATATAACAATAAAATGAACAGCTTTTGGCTGAAAACAAGCCCTACTTGTTTTCATCACGTGGTTAACGATGTCATCATGGTGAGACAGTAAAACGAAACAGACTAACAGTTTTAAAAAATTAATACTTGCATGTAATTTGTAGTAAATAAGTATTAAATCAAATTGTTTTTGTTGACTTAATAACTATAAATACCTTAAGGTAGTTTATGTTATAATGTGAAGCTCTCCTCTCACTGTTGTGTTGGCTGCACACCACATTATGGGATACTGTATATAATGTAGTGACCGTCCATTGTACATTACTTTTCAAAATGCATTGTGGGATATTTTGAACATACTATATAGTGAATTAAATTTTCAGTTAAGATTTCGAACAGCACTACAAAATGGCTGATTCATTATATATAGTGCACTATATGGGGAACGAGTGAACATTTCGAACACAGCAATAGTATGTGATGGTTGACATTATTTAATCTGAAGACTCCAAGAAAAAGGAAACAAACTGCAGTTTATTAACGGATTTTGATAACATTTCCAGGAAAAGTGTGTAATGGCACAGGGACAGAGTACCGGCACACAAGCTAAGGATGTCTTGCGAGGCACGTTACCCACACGGTATGTAAACACACAGCACTGGACAATATTTAATCTTTATTACCTCCGCCAAGAGGAGGAAGTAATGTTTTTGCTGGGGTCATGCCAAAAAGTGATTGAGGGTGGCGAGAGTGTGGAGCGATCTGCTGCCAAAAAGTGATCACCGGCTGCAGGAGCCGGGAGCACCCGCTTATTAAAGGTGTACTGCCTGGTCTCAGTCCACCTACAATTTGTTTGTAAATGGTTTGAGGTTTTGTCGCATCTGAAAAAAGAAAAAAAAATAATAGTGTTGGTCAAAGTGTTTGCAGTTTGGATAACAACATATAACATTCATGACATTGCAATTGATATCAAGATTTATGTGCAAAAACCTTGTTGTTTAGAAGCTATGCTGTAATTGTCCATTGTTGATGCACAGAATATGTATTTATACAGTATCTACATCATTATTGTGGGTGGCAACAACACTGTTGATTCAAATGTGAAATATACTGTCTGGGTCCATATTTATATTCTGCAGGGTAATTTAACTAACAATGATGCTGTTGATACCATCTAGCTGCAATGCTTCTGCACTGTGTATATAAAACTGTGTACATATATATATTTATTTACAGCTTTGGCGAACCAGTTCTTATCTTATTATCTTATTTACTATTGCTCTGAGTGCTGCTATCCCTTTGCTGCTGCAATCCTGGAATTTCCCCATTGTGGGACTAATAAAGGCTTATCTTACAGTGGATATAAAAAGTCTACACACCCCTGCTCAAATCTTGAAATTTATTAATTTCTTCTTGAAATTTATTTATTTGGATAAACCCCTTAAAATGTAACACCTTGTGTCAGGTTTTTTGTGATGTAAAAAAATAAGGCCAAGATAAATCATTTCAAAACTTTTTCCACCATTAATGTGACCTATAACCTGTACAACCCAATTGAAAAACAAACTGAAATCTTTTAAGGGTTTAAACATAAAAAATAAATTTACAATTAAAGCTGCAAGCAGCGATAAATGGGCCCTCGCGTCCTTGCTAGACCTCGGCCTTGCCACTCAGAGTGCGTAACTCCACTCAGGCCTCATTCCTCCCTCCCCAACTCTCTCCCTCCAACTCTTTGTTCATCCATCCTTCCATAACGCCATATGCCCATCCATCCACCATCCATTCGTCCATCAATCCATTCGCCCGTCCATACTGCCATCCATCATCAGTCTGTCCATCTGTACATTGCAAGAGAGCACCTCGGCAGAGGTACTGTATAAGCTTGTGGATTACCTCAAAAATCTAATGTTTGTCCATTGCCTAAAGGCCACTTCTGGTGAAAATTTCACCAGAAAATTTGTTTGAATTTAGACAAGCTATGCCATCACTATAATTATTATTTTTTTTTTTTTTTGCCTAGGAGGCACTATAGCTATACGTGTTATAGTGATATAAAACTGTTCTGGGTGGTACTAGTACCATGTATATCAAATTTGGTTCCATTTGGATGATGTATGTGTGAGTTATGACAACTTCCTGTCCATTGGCAATAGGGGGCGCTTCTGCTGTGTCTCATTATATATTATAGAAATATTCACCATTGGCTGCCTCTTCAAGATGCTAAATTTGGTTGACTTCTGACAAAGTATGCCAGAGTTAAATCACATAAGGATTGTCATATCCAGTCTGTGTTGTGTTGTTGCTTAGTTTTTGTTTTTTGTTTTTTTGTCACATTTTGTCTTTGTTATGTTCTGAATTGTAATCACTCTTGTTTTGTTTTTCTTTTGAATCCTTGGAAGGAATATGGGTGGGTAATATAAGCTGCGGCTTCAGCCATCACCCATTTTGGATAACTTATGTTGAACTGTATAATCAGAGGAGTTATTGTCTAATTTGACCTTGTTGGATTGTCTTTCCCCCTTTGTTACATTATTCTGTTTCTTTTTTAATCTCTACTTTTAATCTATCTGAAATAAAGATTCATTCATTCATTCAGTTATTAAGCTTTGTTTTTCTGCTGGGGGCACTAGAGCTCTGTGTAATTGTTCATTATGGAAAGGTTCAGTGTTGGTTAACCATGCATCACACAAAATTTGGTTGAATTTGGACAAAGTATTTCAGAGTTATAAGGCTTTGTTTTTTCTGTTAGGGGGTGCTATAGCTACAGTATGTGTCATTTTTCATTATACAAAGGTTCAATGTAGGCTATAGATGCACCACACAAAATTTGGTTGAATTTGGACAAAGTATGACTGAGTTATAAAGCTTTGTTTTTCCTAGGTGCTATAGCTGTTTGTTATATTTACATAAATCTGTTCGGGGTCTGACTAGTGTTATATATATATGAAGTTTTGTGGCATTTGGACAGTCTACGTGTGAGCTATGACAACTTCCTGTCCATTGGCGGTAGGGGCGCTGTTGCTATGTGTCATTCTTTATTAGAGAAATTATCAGTATCAGCTACCTATTCACCACACAAATTCTGGTTGAAATCAGTCATTGTATGCCAGACTTACAATCATTGGGACAGTGATGGCAATACCGCAAAACCACCGAGCATTTGAGAGAGGGCGTTATTGCTACTTATGAATATTCATAGCTATAATTGGCATACCCATGTACATCATACTTATCTTGGTGTCAATCCGAAATTCCATTCCCGAGGTATTAAAAAAACAACATGATGCAAACTTTCTCATGCAAATCTTTCTGCCTCCCTGTTGGGTGTAGACCATCACTTCTATGGAGTTTTTTGTATGTCTTGACATGATAAACATCTCACCCGATTTTCACCTTTCTACACGAAAGTAAGTGTGTGCCAGTCCCCATTAACTTCACATGCTAGGTGGTGCTGTAGAGCCATTTTTGTGGTGTCATTCATATTTCCTCTGAAATTTTAAATTGTTTGCCAGTCTTGAGGTCCCTGCAAAAAATGTGGTGAGTTTTCATGCACGCTGACTACCCCAAAAATGAGATCTTAGATGGAAAAGAAGAAAAAAAAAAAATTCTAACAATTACAATAGGGCTCTCGCCCAATGATGTTGTCATTGGCTCAGGCCCTAATTAAAGCTGCAAGCAGCTGTAAGTGGGCCCTGACCCCCCGCGCAACCGCGGACCTCGGCGCCCGTCGTACCCAGCTGACTCAGAAAATTTCCCATCGTCGTGGCAAGCACCGCGTGAATAATAAAGTAAACTGTTTGGTGCAGTACTTCCTGTGAGCAGTAGGTGGTGCTACAAGTTTTGTCAACCATTTTTATGTAGGAGCGTGCAGGGTTGGACTAATATCCATTGTAGAAAATTTGGTGAAGATTGGATAAAATTTGTCCAAGTTACAACTTTCCGATGTTCCATGGCAAAGAGTCAACCTTTGCCATGTCACCATGGCAACACTTCCCTGTCAGTTATGTGCTGCCCACCCATATAGGACTACATATGACAGTAACCTCGACCTATGTTCCAGATTTCGTGACTCCAAGTCCTTCCCAAGCCTCCCAACAAGATCACGGAGTGAATGGCGAGGGGAGCATGTCCAAGGTAACAGCAGTAACGCCATGCTAAAGGTGATTAGTTATGATCAACCAGGTAGTGTGATAAACCTCAGAAAATTGCACGCCATTCTGGAAAGCAGCGCGTGAGCATGGCATGGGAGTTATGGCAACTTCCTGTCCATTGGCAGTAAGGGGCACTGTTGCTATGTGTCATTCTTTACTATAGAAATTATCAGTATTGGCTACCTATTCACCACACAAAATTTGGTTGAAATCAGTCAATGTTTGCAAGAGTAAAAGCCATTGGAAAGGTGATGGTGATACTGAAACCTTGGCCACACTCCTTCCGCCAAACCACCAAGCATTTGGGAAAGTTTTCAACAGCTGTTGATGGCACATGGGTATAGATGATTGGTACCATTTATGGTGACAATCAGACTATTAATTTCAGAGATATTGAAGAAAACCTTTGGTGTAACCTTTATGTCTCCAAGAGATGGTGCTATTGCTACTTATGAATATTAATAGCTGTAATTGTTCGGAGACATACCCATATACAGCATACCTATCTTGGTGCCAATCCGACATTCCATTCCCAAGGTATTAAAAAAAACAACATGATGCAAATTTTCTGATGCAATACTTTCTGCCTCCTCTAGATGGTGCTGTAGATGTCTATGAATGTTGTTCTATAGAACTGTTTGTAATTGGACTGATATCCATAATGTTGAATTTGGTTGAAATCCGACAATGCATACCAGAGTTATTTTTTTTAAATTTATTTTACCTTTATTTAACCAGGAAAAAAAACCGTTGAGATTAAAAACCTCATTTTCAAGGGAGTCCTGGCCAAGAGGCAGCAAAAAAATCACAAATACACTTACAATGACATACAAATCATATAAAACAGTTACAAATTAGTGAGGCCATCTCAAGTATTCTCAATCTGGATTTAAAGTCGTTCAATGAAACAAGTTCCGTTAGTTTCCAGTCTTTTTGCAACATGTTCCATGTAGAGGGGGCTGAGAACATGAAAGCTCTTTTTCCCAGCTCAGTACGGGCAAATGGAACAGAAAGCAACAAATGATCATTAGAACGCAAACCATAAGAATCAACACATCTCAGTGTGATCAAATTACAAATGTAAGGGGGCAACAGTCCAAGCATGGCCTTGTAAATAAAAATGTACCAGTGAGTCAACCTCCTGGTGGACAAAGAGGGCCATCCCACTCTAGAATACAGTTCGCAGTGATGGGTCAAGGCTCTACAGTTTGTAACAAACCTCAAAACAGCATGATATACAGAGTCAATCTTACTCAGACACTGAGCTGAAGCGTTCATATACAAGAGGTCTCCATAATCTAAAATAGATAAAAAAGTTGCAGTAACAAGACGCTTTTTAACCTCAAAAGAAAAACAACATTTATTTTGAAATAAAAAAACCAGTTTCAGTTTAAGTTTCTTCACAAGATTTTCAACATGGGGCTTCCAGCTACAATGCTCTGCACTGTGTGTCTGTGTGTATATATATATTTTATAGTAATATGTACATATGTATATTAGCTGCTCTTGCTTGCTTGTTTTTGTTTTTTTTTTCTTGCCTTCTGATTGTTGCTCTGAGTGTTGCTATCCCTGTGCTGTTGCAATCCTGGAATTTCCCCGTTGTGGGACTAATAAAGGCTTATCTTATCTTATCTTATCTTATCTTAAAAGTCAGAGTGTCATCAAGCAAGATACCAAGATACTTGTACAAGTGAACCACCTCAATTTCATTTCCCTCAAAAGTGGACACAGTGGGAAAAATTTGTGGACTCTTCCTAAAATTTAAAAACCACATCAGTTTAGTTTTGTCAGCATTAAGGACTAGTTTTAGCTGCAGAAGTGTGTGCTGCACCACATTAAAAGCTTTCTGCAGAGAAGCAACAGCATTAGCAGGGGAAGAGCCAAAGCAGTAAATAATTGTGTCATCAGCATAAAAATGCAAACTAGCATCAGACACATTTTGTCCTAGATCATTAATGTACATAATGAATAGGAGGGGTCCTAATACAGAACCCTGTGGCACCCCCTTGTGGACACTGACAATTTCAGAACACAAACCATCATATTTAATACATTGGGTCCTGTCACTCACATAATTTGCAAACCAGGAGACTACATGTTCTGACAGTCCAAAACTGATGAGTCTTTGCTTTAAAACTGTGTGGTCCACAGTGTCAAAAGCCTTTGACAGATCAATGAAAAGTGCAGCACAGTGCTGCTTTTTATCAAGAGCAACAAGTATATCATTGACCACTTTTGTAGCAGCAGTAATAGTGCTGTCCTTTTTTCTAAAGCTCGATTGCAGTTTTGAAAGAAGTTTATTTGAGTATAAAAACTCTAAGTTGATCACACACGAGATTCAAGAATCTTGGACAAGACACACAAATTTGATATTGGTCTGTAGTTAGTTAAAACTGCTGGGTCACCTCCTTTTAAGAGAGGAACCACAAAAGCTGACTTCCATACTACAGGAATCTCTTTGTTTTCAATTGATAAATTAAAAAGTACTGTAAGAGGCTGTGCAATAAAATCGGCAGCCATTTTTAAAAAGTAAGGCTCTATCAAGTCTGGTCCAGGAGGTTTTCTGTCATTCAAAGTTTTGAAAGCCTTATGAACTTGCTGTACAGTACTTGCTGGACAATACTCAACAGTATCCTTGGAAATAAAAGCAGAAATACAAGCTACCCAACTAATATTCCAAAAAATAGTAAAACGACTCAGAGTGTGAATATCGCTTCACCTGCAGATGAATTTAATAATTTTTTTGTTAACATTGGACCTAAACTGGCCCGAGAAATACCCACTACGGTGCCAACAGGTGATACAATATGCAATAACACTGCTGTAAAAGACTCCATCTTCATAAAGAACACAGACGAAAGAGAGGTCATTGAAATTGTTAAATCGTTCAAAAGTAAAACATCTACTGACTGTGATGGTATCGACATGCTACTAGTCAAAACTGTTATCGAATGCATAGTAAAACCACTGACGTATATCTGCAGCCTGTCTCTCCAATCAGGTATATTTCCCAATGCAATGAAAATAGCTAAAGTAATTCCGATATACAAGACGGGCGACAGAGGGGAACTCTCAAACTATAGACCAATTTCACTATTACCACAATTTTCCAAGATACTTGAAAAAAATATTCTATGAGAGAATTGACAACTTCATACTGAAGAATGATTTATTATGTGAGCAGCAATATGGGTTCAGACACAAGAGGACAACTGCATATGCCCTAATGGAATTTACAGAAAAAATATCAACAGCCATTGAAAATAAAGAGTATTCAGTTGGAGTATTCCTAGATCTTAAAAAAGCATTTGATACAGTAGATCATAATTTATTATTAAAGAAACTACAAAATTCTGGTATTAGAGGGGTAGCACTGTCCTGGTTAAGTAGTTACTTAAAGAATAGATATCAGTATGTATGTGTTAGCAACAAAAACTCAGAGTTGCTGAAGGTCACCTGTGGAGTCCCACAGGGTTCAGTTTTGGGACCATTATTATTCAATATGTATATAAACGATATATGTAAAGTCTCAGAAAAAATGGACTTAATATTGTTTGCCGATGACACTAATCTGCTATGCAGTGGAAACAATTTGGAACAACTTCTGGATACACTCGGAAAGGAATTAGGAAAGCTTAAACTGTGGTTTGATTCAAACAAATTAACGCTCAATTTAAGTAAGACAAAATTTATAGTCTTTAACAACCATCGCAACAACCCAGTACCCAAACTCAATGTAAATGGTGTAGAGATTGAAAGGGTATCTGAAACTAAATTCCTTGGAGTAATAATTGATAACAAACTGTGTTGGAAGTCACATATTAATTATATTAAAGGTAAAGTATCCAAATCAATTGCAAAATATTACACAGAGTGAAATATTTGCTGAATCAACCCACACTATACACCTTGTATCATTCATTAATACTCCCATATGGCTGCACGGTGGCGCAGTGGTTTAGCACTGTGGCAGCACAGTTTTACCCTCGGCCGGGGGATCGCGGGGATCATGAGATCGTGGGTTCGATCCCAGCCCCCGACCAACAGTGAGCTGTGTGGAGTTTGCATGTTCTCCCCGTGTTGCGCGGGTTTACTCCGGGATTTCTCCGGTTTCCTCCCGCATACCAAAAACATGTAGGTTTAGGGCGCTCGCGCACGCAGCGACCAGCAGCCGGTGGCTTGTCACCAGACTGCAAACCAAATCTACCTACGGGTACAAATAAGTAACAAAAAAAAAAACAAACAAAAAAAATACATGACATATTGTAATGAAGTATGGGGAAATACATATAAAACAAACATATATCCACTCTTTATGCTTCAAAAGAGAGCTATTAGAATAATAAACAAAGCAGCTTACAGGGAACCAACAAACCCACTTTTTCTCAAACAAAAAACTCTCAAGTTGAAAGATCTGGTTGACTTTAAAACCGCAATAATAATGTTCAAAGTGAAGAATTTATCACTGCCCGCAAATATCCAAAAGTTGTTCCAAACAAGGGAGAAACGATATCACTTCAGAGGAACATGTATATTTCAAAAGCCTACAGTGAGAACAACCACCAAGCAACACTGTATTTCAGTGCAAGGAGTCAGATTATGGAACGATTTTGGACCTGAATTAAAATCATGTACAACGCTTGGACAATTTAAACAAAAACTAAAGGAAGAAATACTCCAAACATATTTACAAGACGACATGTAAACTCACATAAGGACTGACATATCCAGCCTGTGTTGTGTTGTACCTTAGGTTTTTGTTTTTTTTTTTTCTTTTTTTCTCTGTGACATTTTGTCTCAGATTTGTTTTGAATAGTAACCGCTTAACTTAGCTTAGTTTTCTTTTTTTCTCTCAGTCACATTTTGTCTTAGCTTTGTTTTAAATTGTAATCGCTCTTGTCTTGTTTTCTCTTTTTTCTCTTTTGAATTCTTGGATGGAATATGGGTGGGCAATATAAGCTGCGGCTTCAGCCATCACCCATTTCGGATAACTCACGTGGAATTGTATAGAAGAAGGAGTCTTTGTCTAATTTGACCTTGTTGTTATATTATACAGTTTCTTTTAACCTGTACTGTACTATCCGAAATAAATAAATTCATTCATTCAATTCATTCATTCATTCATTCATTCATTCTTTCACATAGGTATAGATGATTGTCACCACAAATGAGCTCAATCGGACAAAAACCCTAGGACAAGTTTGATCAAATGCGTGAGGTGGAAATCTGGTCACTGCCACTTCCTGCCAAAATGGCCAACTTCCTGTTGGGTGTAGAGACCATCACTTCTATGGAGTTTTTTTGCATGTCTTGACATGATAAACATCTCACTTGATTTTCATCTTTCTACACGAAAGTAAGCGTGCCGCTCTCCATTGACGTCACATGTTAGGTGGCGCAGTATAGCCATTTTTGTGGGTTCATATTTCCTCCAAAATATTCAATTTTTCACCAGTCTTGAGGTCCCTGCAAAAAAATGATGAGTTTTCATGCACGTTCACTACCCCAAAAATGAGATCTTAGATGGAAAAGAAGAAAAAAAAGAATTAAAGCTGCAAGCAGCTGTAAGTGAGCCCTCGCCCCCTGTGCACCCACAGAACCTGGCGCCTGTCTGAGGCAGCTGGCAGGGAAAATTTCCCGTCGTCACAGCATGCGCTGTGTGAATAATAAAGAAAACCATTTTGCACAGTACTTCCTGTGAACAGTAGATGGTGTTATAAGTTTTGTCAACCATTTTTATGAAAGAGTGTGCGGGGTCGGATTAATATCCATCATAGAAAATTTGGTGAAAATCAGATGAAGTTTGTCCAAGTTGCAACTTTTTGATGTTCTATGGCGAGTCGTCAACCGTCGCCATGTTGCCCTGGTAACACTTACCTATCAGTTATGTGTTGCTGACCCATATAGGACTACAGAGTTCAGTCGCTTCTACCTATGCTCCAAATTTTATGACTTCAGGACCTTCCCAACCCTCCCCACAAGATCACGGATTGAATGGCGAGGAGGGCGTATCCATGGTAACAAGTGTGACGTCATGCTAAAGGTGATGTGCAGTTATGGTCTTCCCTGTGGTCTGATTAATCTCAGAAAATTTCACGTCATTCTGGCAAGTGGTGTGTGAGTAATAAATAAAACAGTTTTCAGCAATTCTTCCTTTAACCACTAGGTGGTGCTGTAGCTTTATATGAATATTGTTCTATAGAACTGTTTGGAATTGGACTGATATCCATAATATTGAATTTGGTTGAAATCCGGCAATGCATCCCAGAGTTATTGTCGTCAGAAGGGTCATAGAATGATCATGGCGAGACATCAAACTTTGCTACGCCCCTACGGCCAAACCGTTGAGCTTTAAGAAAAGTTTTCAATAACTTTTAATGGCACATGGGTATAGATGATTGGCCAGGGTTACATGGGCAAAATTTCATCAATATGATTACAATTCAGATCAGAATTTTACTGTTTACATGGATCCTGAAAAAGCTGATCTGATTAGGACGTGCGTTTCCATGTATCACAGGTTTGAACGGAATAAATCATTTTGACATGTGTACGTTGACATTTCGACATTCCAAAAATAGTAGAAGAAGAAGCAACTTCCGGTGTTAGCGAGCCCCGTTTCGTGTCGAAATTGACCTGTATCGTATTATTCAGACTGTACTTTTGCTTCTGCTGGTCTCCGTAATGAAGCTACAAGTACATACTTCTGCATATGACGAACAGAGGGAGACAGCAGGATGATACAGACCAGTTTTGTTTTACTCCCGCTATGTTTTCTGCTAGCTGCTGCTAAGGCGGAAATACGTCACGTCCACGTGCTGCTGGTGTACAGACATGCGCAGTAAACATATTTTCTGCCCTACGTTCGGAATAAGTGTTTTCATGAGCACCATTCGGATTAACAATCGGCATAACCCACTCCTCTCAATCGGAATGAAATTTTGATCCGAATGAGCGTGATCGGGTTAGAATATTCAGATTGGCATGTTTACATGAAGCATTTTTATTCCGATCAGGCTTTTAATCCGGTTACTTGTGTCCATGTAAACATAGCCATTGTCACCACAAATGAGCTCAATCGGACAAAAACCCTAGGACGAGTTTGATCAAATGTGTGAGGTGGAAATTTGGTCACCTCCACTTCGTACCAAAATGGCCAACTTCCTGTTGGGTGTAGACCATCACTTTTATGGAGTTTTTTGCATGTCTAGACATGATAAACATCTCACCCGATTTTCATCTTTCTATGCGAAAGTATGCATGTGCCACTCCCTATTGACTTCACATGTTAGGTGGCGCTGTAGAGCCATTTTTGTGGGGTCATTCATATTTCCTCCAAAATATTAAATTTTTTGCAAGTCTTGAGGTCCCTGCAAAAAATGGTGAGTTTTCATGCACGTTCACTACCCCAAAAAGGAGATATTAGATGGAGAAGAAGAAAAAAAAAAAAATTAAAGCTGCGAGCAGCTGTAAGTGGGCCCTCACCCCCCGTGCAACCGTGGACTCCAGTGCCCATCGCACCTAGCTGGCTCAGAAAATTTCTCATCCTCGCGGTAAGCGCTGTATGAATAATAAAGTAAACCATTTGGTGCAGTACTTCCTGTGAGCAGTAGGTGGCACTATAACTTTTGTGAATCATTTTTATGTAGGAGCATGTGGGGTGGGACGAATATTCATCGTAGAAAATTTGGTGAAAACACTTCCCTGTCAGTAATGTGTTGCCCACCCACATAGAACAGTCACCTGAACCTATGTTTCAGATTTCATGGCTCCAGGGCGTTCCCAACCACCCCAACAAGATCACAGATTGAATGGCGAGGGCGTTTCTATGGTAACACGTGTGACGTCATGGTAAAGTTGATGTGCAGTTATGATCATACCTGTGGGCTGACGTTCTCTACCCCAAAAATGAGATCTTAGATGGAGAAGAAGAAAAAATAAAAATAAAAAAAAAAAATTCGAACAGTGACAATAAAACAATTAAAGCTGCAAGCAGCTGTAAGCAGGCCCTCGCCCCCCGCGCAACCGCGGACCCTGGTGCCTGTCGTACCTAGCTGGCTCAGAAAATTTCCCGTCGTCGCAGCAAGTGCTGCGTGAATAATAAAGTAAACCACTGGGTGCAGTACTTCCTGTGAGCAGTAGGTGGAGCTCTAACTTTTGTCAATCATTTTTATGTAGGAGCATGTGGGGTGGGACAAATATCCATCATAGAAAATTTGGTGAAAATCAGACAAAGTTTGTCCAACTTACAACTTTGTGATGTTCCATGGCGAGGAGTCAACCTTCTCCATGTCGCCATGACAACACTTCCCTGTCACTTATGTGTTGCCCACCCATATAGGACTACATATGACCATCACCTCAACCTATGTTCCAGATTTCATGACTCCAGTTCGTTCCCAACCATCCCAACAAGATCACGGATAGGATGGCGAGGAGGGCGTGTTCATGGAAACAGCAGTGACGCCATGCTAAAGGTGATGTGCAGTTATGATCAACCATGTGGTCTGATAAACCTCAGAAAATTGCACGTCATTCTGACAAGCGACGTGTGAGCATGGCATGTGAGTTATTGCAACTTCCTGTCCATTGGTGATAGGGGGCGCTGTCACTATGTGTCATTGTTTATTATAGAAATTATCAGAATTGGCTACCTATTCACCACACAAAATTTGGTTTAAATCTGTCAATGTATGCCAGAGTAATAGCCATTGGAAGGGTGATGGCGATACTGCAAACATGGCCACGCCCCTTTCGCCAAACCGTTGGGCATTTGGAAAAGTTTTCAACAGCTTTTAATGGCACAATGGTACCAATCAGACTATTTATTTCAGAGATATTGAAGAAAACCTTTGGTGTAACCTTCATGTCTCCAAGAGAGGGCACTATTGCTACTCATGAATATTTATAGCTGTAATTGTTCGGAGACATACCCATATACAGCATACCTATCTTGGTGCCAATCCGACATTCCATTCCCGAGGTATTAAAAAAACAACATGATGCAAACTTTCTGATGCAATACTTTCTGCCTCCTATAGATGGTGCTGTAGATGTCTATGAATATTGTTCTATAGAACTGTTTGTAATTGGACTGATATCCATAATGTTGAATTTGGTTGAAATCCGACAATGCATACCAGAGTTATTGCTGTCAGAATGGTCATAGAATGATCATGGCGAGGCATCAAACTTTGCCACACCCCTACGGCCAAACCGTCAAGCTTTTGGAAAAGTTTTCAATAACTTTTAATGGCACATAGGTATAGATGATTGTCACCACAAATGAGCTCAATCGGACAAAAACCCTAGGACAAGTTTGATCAAATGCATGAGGTGGAAATCTGGTCATTGCCACTTCCTGCCAAAATGGCCAACTTCCTGTTGGGTGTAGGCCATCACTTCTATGGAGTTTTTTTGCATGTCTTGACATGATAAACATCTCACTCGATTTTCATCTTTCTACGCAAAAGTAAGCGTACCACTCTCCATTGACTTCACATGTTAGGTGGCGCTGTATAGCCATTTTTGTGGGTTCATATTTCCTCGAAAATATTCAATTTTTCATCAGTCTTGAGGTCCCTGCAAAAAAATGATGAGTTTTCATGCACGTTCACTACCCCAAAAATGAGATCTTAGATGGAGAAGAAGAAAAAAAGAATTAAAGCTGCAAGCAGCTGAAAGCGAGCCCTCGCCTCCTGTGCACCCGCGGAACCTGGCGCCTGTTTGAGGCAGCTGGCAGGGAAAATTTCCCGTCGTCACAGCATGCGCTTCATGAATAATAAAGAAAACCGTTTGGCACAGTACTTCCTGTGAACAGAAGGTGGTGCTATAAGTTTTGTCAATCAACTTTATGTAAGAGTGTGCGGGGTCGGACTAATATCCATCGTAGAAAATTTGGTGAAAATCAGATGAAGTTTGTTCAAGTTGCAACTTTTTGATGTTCTATGGCAAGTCGTCAACCGTCGCCATGTTGCCATGGTAACACTTACCTATCAGTTATGTGTTGCTGACCCATATAGGACTACAGAGTTCAGTCGCTTCTACCTATGCTCCAAATTTCATGACTTCAGGACCTTCCCAACCCTCCCCACAAGATCACGGATTGAATGGCGAGGAGGGCGTATCCATGGTAACAAGTGTGACGTCATGCTAAAGGTGATGTGCAGTTATGGTCTTCCCTGTGGTCTGATTAATCTCAGAAAATTTCACGTCATTCTAGCAAGTGGTGTGTGAGTAATAAATAAAACAGTTTTCAGCAATTCTTCCTTTAACCACTAGGTGGTGCTGTAGCTTTATATGAATATTGTTCTATAGAACTGTTTGGAATTGGACTGATATCCATAATATTGAATTTGGTTGAAATCCGGCAATGCATCCCAGAGTTATTGTCGTCAGAAGGGTCATAGAATGATCATGGCGAGACATCAAACTTTGCTACGCCCCTACGGCCAAACCGTTGAGCTTTAAGAAAAGTTTTCAATAACTTTTAATGGCACATGGGTATAGATGATTGGCCAGGGTTACATGGGCAAAATTTCATCAGTCTGATTACAATTCAGATCAGACTTTTACTGTTTACATGGATCCTGAAAAAGCTGATCTGATTAGGACGTGCGTTTCCATGTATCACAGGTTTGAACGGAATAAATCATTTTGACATGTGCACGTTGACATTTTGACATTCCAAAAATAGTAGAAGAAGAAGCAACTTCCGGTGTTAGCGAGCCCCGCTTTGTGTCGAAATTGACCTGTATCGTATTATTCAGACTGTACTTTTGCTTCTGCTGGTCTTCGTAATGAAGCTACAAGTACATACTTCTGCATATGACGAACAGAGGGAGACAGCAGGATGATACAGACCAGTTTTGTTTTACTCCCGCTATGTTTTCCGCTAGCTGCTGCTAAGGCAGAAATACGTCACGTCCACGTGCTGCTGGTGTACAGACATGCGCAGTAAACATATTTTCTGCCCTACGTTCGGAATAAGTGTTTTCATGAGCACCATTCGGATTAACAATCAACATAACCCACTCCTCTCAATCGGAATGAAATTTTGATCCGAATGAGCGTGATCGGGTTAGAATATTCAGATTGGCATGTTTACATGAAGCATTTTTATTCCGATCAGGCTTTTAATCCGGTTACTTGTGTCCATGTAAACATAGCCATTGTCACCACAAATGAGTTCAATCGGACAAAAACCCTAGGACGAGTTTGATCAAATGTGTGAGGTGGAAATCTGGTCACCGCCACTTCGTACCAAAATGGTCAACTTCCTGTTGGGTGTAGACCATCACTTCTATGGAGTTTTTTGCATGTCTAGACATGATAAACATCTCACCCGATTTTCATCTTTCTATGCGAAAGTATGCATGTGCCACTCCCTATTGACTTCACATGTTAGGTGGCGCTGTAGAGCCATTTTTGTGGGGTCATTCATATTTCCTCCAAAATATTAAATTTTTTGCAAGTCTTGAGGTCCCTGCAAAAAATGGTGAGTTTTCATGCACGTTCACTACCCCAAAAAGGAGATATTAGATGGAGAAGAAGAAAAAAAAAAAAATTAAAGCTGCGAGCAGCTGTAAGTGGGCCCTCACCCCCCGTGCAACCGCGGACTCCAGCGCCCATCGCACCTAGCTGGCTCAGAAAATTTCCCATCGTCGCGGTAAGCGCTGCGTGAATAATAAAGTAAACCATTTGGTGCAGTACTTCCTGTGAGCAGTAGGTGGCACTATAACTTTTGTGAATCATTTTTATGTAGGAGCATGTGGGGTGGGACGAATATTCATCGTAGAAAATTTGGTGAAAACACTTCCCTGTCAGTAATGTGTTGCCCACCCACATAGGACAGTCACCTGAACCTGTGTTTCAGATTTCATGGCTCCAGGGCATTCCCAACCACCCCAACAAGATCACAGATTGAATGGCGAGGGCGTGTCTATGGTAACACGTGTGACGTCATGGTAAAGTTGATGTGCAGTTATGATCATACCTGTGGGCTGACGTTCTCTACCCCAAAAATGAGATCTTAAATGGAGAAGAAGAAAAAATAAAAATTAAAAAATAAAAAATCTTACAATGACAATAGGGTTCTCACCCACTGACTTTGTCAGTGGCTCGGGCCCTAATTAAAGCTGCAAGCAGCTGTAAGCAGGCCCTCGCCCCCCGTGCAACCACGGACCCTGGTGCCTGTCGTACCTAGCTGGCTCAGAAAATTTCCCATCGTCGCAGCAAGTGCTGCGTGAATAATAAAGTAAACCACTGGGTGCAGTACTTCCTGTGAGCAGTAGGTGGAGCTCTAACTTTTGTCAATCATTTTTATGTAGGAGCATGTGGGGTGGGACAAATATCCATCATAGAAAATTTGATGAAAATCAGACAAAGTTTGTCCAACTTACAACTTTGTGATGTTCCATGGCGAGGAGTCAACCTTCTCCATGTCGCCATGACAACACTTCCCTGTCACTTATGTGTTGCCCACCCATATAGGACTACATATGACCATCACCTCAACCTATGTTCCAGATTTCATGACTCCAGGTCGTTCCCAACCATCCCAACAAGATCATGGATAGGATGGCGAGGAGGGCGTGTTCATGGAAACAGCAGTGACGCCATGCTAAAGGTGATGTGCAGTTATGATCAACCATGCGGTCTGATAAACCTCAGAAAGTTGCACGTCATTCTGACAAGCGACGTGTGAGCATGGCATGTGAGTTATTGCAACTTCCTGTCCATTGGTGATAGAGGGTGTTTTCACTATGTGTCATTGTTTATTATAGAAATTATCAGAATTGGCTACCTATTCACCACACAAAATTTGGTTTAAATCTGTCAATGTATGCCAGAGTAATAGCCATTGGAAGGGTGATGGCGATACTGCAAACGTGGCCATGCCCCTTTCGCCAAACCGTTGGGCATTTGGAAAAGTTTTCAACAGCTTTTAATGGCACAATGGTACCAATCAGACTATTTATTACAGAGATATTGAAGAAAACCTTTGGTGTAACCTTCATGTCTCCAAGAGAGGGCACTATTGCTACTCATGAATATTCATAGCTGTAATTGTTCAGAGTCATACCCATATACATCATACCTATATTGGTGCCAATCCGACATTCCATTCTCGAAGTATTAAAAAAGCAACATGATTCAAACTTTCTGATGCAATACTTTCTTCCTCCTATAGGTGGTGCTGTAGATGTCTATGAATATTGTTCTATAGAACTGTTTGTAATTGGACTGATATCCATAATGTTGAATTTGGTTGAAATCCGACAATGTATACCAAAGTTATTGCCGTCAAAATGGTCATAGAATGATCATGGTGAGGCATCAAACTTTGCCACGCTCTTACGGCCAAACCGTCGAGCTTTTGGAAAAGTTTTCAATAACTTTTAATGGCACATAAGTATAGATGATTGTCAGCACAAATGAGCTCAATCGGACAAAAACTCTAGGACGAGTTCAATCAAATGCGCGTCAGTTGCGCAAGGTGGAAATCAGGTCACTCCCACTTTGTGCCAAAATGGCCGACTTCCTATTGTGTGTAGACCATCACCTTTATGGAGTTTTTTTGCATGCCTTGACATGATAAACAACGCGACTTTCATGTTTCTATGCAAAAGTAACCATGTGCCACTCCCCATTGACTTCACATGTTAGGTGGCGCTGCAGAGCCATTTTTGTGGGGTCATTCATTCTTCCTCCAAAATATTCAATTTTTCACCATTCTTGAGGTCCCTGCCAAAAATGGTGAGTTTTCATTCACAGTCACTACCCCAAAAATGAGATCTTAGATGGAGAAGAAAAAAAAAATTTAAAAAAAAAAATTCTTTCTATTACAATAGGGCTCTTGCCCACTGACGCTGTCAGTGGCTTGGGCCCTAACAAATACAATAGGGCTCTCGCCCTAATAACTTTGTATAAATATGCACACCCTCTTATAACTGGGAACGTGGCTGTGTTCAGAATTAACCAATCACATTCAAACTCATGTTAAATGGGAGTCAGCACACACATCACACCATTTAAAAGTGCCTCTGATTATCCTCAAATAAAGTTCAGCTGTTCTAGTAGGCTTTTCCTGACATTTTTGTAGTCACATCTTACAGCACAAGCCATGGTCCGCAGAGAGCTTCCAAAGCATCAGAGGGATTTCATTGTTCAAAGGTATCAGTCAAGAGAAGGGTACAAAAAATTTCCAAGGCATTAAATATACCATGGAACACAGTGAAGACAGTCATCATCAAGTGGAGAAAATATGGCACAACAGTGACATTACCAAGAAGTGGATGTCCCTCCAAAATTGATGAAAAGACATGAAGAGAACTTGTCAGGGAGGCTACCAAGAGACTGACAGCAACATTGAAGGATCTGCAGGAATTTCTGGCAAGTACTGGCTGTTTAGTACATCAAATCAAATCAAATCAAATCAAATAATCAAATCAAACTTTATTGTCATATTGCTGTACATACAACTGTAGTGCAGGCAAGATGAAATTGCGTTTCTCTCGGCATCCATATAAGAAGCAGCATGATTAAGACACACTCCCACATAGCTCCATCCCCCACCCCACCCCCACCCCCCCATCCATTCACACATCCCTGAGACATACTTGGGGAAAAAGAATAACTAACTATAATATACAAAATGTCCATAGGTGCAGTAGTGTGTATGTGAGATTCCGGGTCAGCTGTTCAGCATCCTGACAGCCTGTGGGAGGAAGCTGTTGATCAGTCTGGTGGTTCTGCCTCTGATGCTCCGGAATCGTTTACCAGATGGAAGAAGTTCAAAGTGTTTATGCAGAGGGTGAGAACGGTCCTTGACAATGTTCAGTGCCCTGCTCCTACAACGGTTCTGAAAAAGTTCTTGGACAGAGGGGAGGGAGACTCCAATTACCCTCTCCGCCCCCTTGACTATCCTCTGCAGGGCTTTTTTGTCTGACATACTGCAGCTGGAGTACCATGTAGCAATGCAGTACGTCAGAACACTCTCCACCACACCTCTGTAGAAGGTCCTGAGGATGCAGATGGGGAGAGAGGCCTGTTTGAGTTTCCTCAAGAAGTGTAGTCTCTGCTGAGCTCACTTCCTGATCTCCAAGGAATTCTTGCTCCAGGTCAGGTCCTGCGAGATCTGCACTCCGAGGAACTTGATGTTCTCTACTCTCTCCACTAAACGGCCGCCGATGCTGAGGGGGACGTGCTCAGGCTGTGACCACCGGAAGTCGATAATCATCTCCTTCGTTTTGTCCACGTTGAGCACCAGATTGTTCTCCCTGCACCAGCCCTCCAGGTCTCTCACTTCTTCCCTGTACATTGATTCCTCATCCCTCTGAATAAGTCCCACCACCGTGGTGTCATCTGCAAACTTAATAATCTGGTTCCCCTCGTGTTTGGATACACAGTCATGTGTTAGAAGTGTAAACAACAGTGGACTGAGTACACAGCCTTGAGGGGTTCCGGTACTCAGCGTGACAGAGTTGGAGATGTTGTTTCCAACCCGGACAGACTGAGGTCTCTCAGTCAGGAAATCCAGGATCCAGAGACATGTGGCGGTGTTCAGACCGAGAAGGAGTAATTTCTCTATCAGTCTCTGGGGAATAATGGTGTTGAATGCTGAACTGAAATCAATGTACAGGAGTCTGGTGTAGGTGTCTTTCTGGTCCAGGTGGGTGATGACAGAGTGTAGGGTGGTGACTATAGCATCCTCCGTGGAGCGGTTTGAATGATATGCAAACTGGAGCGGGTCGTGTGATGCAGGGAGGCAGGCTGTGATGTGTGGTTTGACAAGCCGTTCAAAGCACTTCATCACAATTGGCGTAAGTGCAACAGGACGATAGTCATTCAAACAGGACACCACTGGTTTCTTTGCCACCGGTACAATGATAGAGGTCTTGAAGCATCTGGGAACAATGGCCTGACTCAGGGAGATGTTATAGATGTCAGTCAGGACATCCGCCAACTCGCTCGCGCAGTCTCGGAGCACACGTCCCGGAATGTTGTCTGGACCTGCAGCTTTGCGTGGGTTGATTCCGGATAGGGTCCTCTGTGTGTCCGCTGTGTTAATGGTAAAAGCTGGTCCGACCGATGGTGGGAGTGGGCCGGCCCTCCCTCTGATTGTCGAGTTTGATGCTTCAAAACGTGCAAAGAAGTCGTTAAGCCTGTCTGGAAGCGAAGCGTCGTCATCATCGACCCCCTGCCTAGACTTAAAGCCCGTCAGTGTCCGAACTCCCTGCCACATCTGCTTGGTGTTCCTAGTGTCACAGAGGTGTCCCTGGATTTTCTCCGCATAGGCGCGCTTTGCCGCCTTAATTCCCTTTGAAAGCGCAGACCTGGCTGAGCGGAGGGCAATCCTGTCCTTCGCTCTGAACGCTGCATCTCTGGCTGTAAGCAGCGAGCGCACCTCTGCAGTCATCCAGGGCTTATGATTACCCCGCATAGTGATGGTCTTCACTGTAGTGAAATCCTCTGTGCACTTCGCGATGTAGCTGGTGACCGAATCAGCATACTCCTCCACATCTGTCCTGTGACAACAATCTCAACAACAACCTCAACAACATGTGACAACAATCTCCCGTCTTCTTCATTTGTCTGGGCTATGGGGTAGGGTGGCAAGATGGAAGCCTTGTGTTACGAAGAAAAACATCCAAGCCCCGCTACATTTTCCAAAAACACATTTGAACTCTCCCAAACGCATGTGGGAAATTGTGTTATGGTCCGATTAAACCAAGGTTGAACTTTTTGGCCATAATTCCAAAAGGTATATTTGGTGTAAACACAACACTGCTCATCACCAAAAGAACACCATACCTACAGTGAAGCATGGTGGTGGCAGCATCGTGCTTTGGAGCTGTTTTTCTTCAGCTGGAACTGGGGCCTTAGTCAAGGTGGAGAGAATTATGAACAGTTCCAGATACCAGTCAGTGTTGGCACAAAACCTTCAGGCTTCTGCTAGAAAGCTGAAACTGAAGAGGAACTTCATCTTTCAGCACAACAATGACACAAAGCACACATCCAAATCAACAAAAGAATGGCTTCACTAGAAAAAGATTAAGGTTTTGGAATGGCCCAGCCACAGTCCAGACCTGAATCCAATTGAACATCTGTGGGGTGATCTGAAGAGGTGCTGTGCACAGGAGATGCCCTCGCAATCTGACAGATTTGGATCGTTTTTACAAAGAAGAGTGGGCAAATATTGCCACATGAAGATGTGCCACGCTGATAGACTCCTACCCAAAAAGACTGAGTGCTGAAATAAAAGCCAAAGGTGTCACAACAAATTATTAGTTTAAGGGTGTGCATATTTATGCAAACAGGTTATTGTAAGTTTTTTTTATATATTTTCCCCTTAAAAGATTTCAGTTTGTTTTTTAATTGGGTTGTACAGGTTATAGGTCACATTAATGGTGGAAAAAGTTTTGAAATGATTTATCTTGGTCTCATTTATTACATCACAGAAACCTGGTATTTGGACAATAATGTGTAGACTTTTTATATCCACTGTATGTTTGTTTCCAGTAAATCTATGCATTTTTCTATGTAACCTTGTGACTGCATTACTTTAATTGCTTTTAATCCTACATCAAGTTTGTTTCCGGTTCAAAATGCATCATAAGTGTTAAATATATCTTATTATACCTAACTCAGTACTGTTTACCTGTTGAAATATATATTTTACAGTTAATATAATTCCATAACTACAACATGGCACCTGCTGATCAATGTTTAGCAGCTGATCACTTTTTGCCACAACACCGGCATTGCTTTGTCTGTCTGTCTCTTTGCAACATTACTCCAAAATTTATAAATGGATTTTGATGAAATTTTCAGGAAAGGTGTGTATTGGCATGGGGAACAGCTGATTACATTTTTGTGATGATCCGGATCACCACCTGGATCCAGGATTTATTTTTTTTTAAGGAAAAATCACTATCAACTTGGTTAAATTTTATTTTTGCTGGTACACCAGAATTTCTGTAGCTAAGTTACCTAATACTGTTTATTTGTTATTTCATTAAGTTTTATGGAGGTAAACTTGAATTGGTATTTTTCATCAATATCAAATGCAGAAATGTTGCATTTAGAAAGCTGCTGCATTACTAACAATCTCCTTTGGGGGAAATGAACTGCTTGGCGGAGGTCTTTGCTCTCCGAGTGCTTTTCTAGTTTTTATTCTTTTTTAATTATAGACTTTTTAAGGAACTTCATGACATCTGAAATTTCTTGAAAAAATTTTTGGTCGTGGATTGACATTTTTTTCTTGAATTTGTGACTTTTGCATCATAAACTGGCATCTTTTTTCCTTCCGTCTTTGCATTTTTGCCTCAATAATTTTCCATCATCTTTCCATTGATTTTTTCCTTAATTTTTCTATAATTATTGCACATAAGCTACATTTCTCTTGTGATCTTCTGTCCTTTGTCTCAACAATTTATTTTCTTTTTCTGAATGAATTTATTATTTTATTTTATTTTTTGAATTTATTAAATCTTTTAAATAACATTGTGTGTTTACATTCTCAGTGACTGTAATTGTACATATGTGAATTTTTTCCTCATAAATTTGCAACTCTTGCCATGAGTTTGTAACTTTTATCTTTTAAAATTCAAATTTGATTTTCTTGTAATTTTGCATTTTTTCCTCTGATGAATTTAGTACATATTTTAAATAAATGGGCATTTGTCCCTATAAATTTGTTACATTATTCTAGTAAATTTGAAGCTTTTATTGTATGTGGGTTTGTGATGTTTTTTTTCTTTGTAATTGTGAAGAATATTTCCTTCTACACGATTACAGTACATTTCCTTGTAATTGTGTAGAAGGAAATATTCTACACAATTTCCTTGTAATTGTGTAGAATAAAAAGGAGACACTTATACCTTTACATGTTTCGACTGTTGACTGTAGTTTTCCTCAGACAGAAAAAAATCGACAGACAAAAAGAAGGATTTGCAGTGGGAGACCCACGATCAGTCATCATGAGCAGCTTTTTCATGGAGGATCTGGAAAATAAAGCCATCAACACAACACCCATACAATGCAAACCCACCCTCTGGAAGAGATACATGGACGACATACTGGAGAAAGTAAAAAAAAAAAAGGACACACACAAGAACTCACAGACCATCTGAACAACACGGCCAGCACTGGGAACATAAAACTCACACATGAAGAGGAAGAAAATGGGACCACAGCCTTTCTGGACATGAAAATCCATTGCAATGATGACGGCAGAATAAAAATCTACAGGAAAACCAACCCACACAGATCAGTATCGACTATGGACATCAGAACAACCTATGGGCTGCACGGTGGCGCAGTGGTTTAGCACTGTGGCAGCACAGTTTTACCCTTGGCCGGGGGATCGCGGGGATCATGAGATCGTGGGTTCGATCCCAGCCCCCGACCAACAGTGAGCTGTGTGGAGTTTGCATGTTCTCCCCGTGTTGCGTGGGTTTACTCCGGGATTTCTCCGGTTTCCTCCCGCATACCAAAAACATGTAGGTTTAGGGCGCTCGCGCACGCAGCGACCAGCAGCCGGTGGCTTGTCACCAGACTGCAAACCAAGTCTACCTACGGGTACAAATAAGTAACAAAAAAAAAAAAAAAAAGAACACCCCACAGCACACAAACTCAGTTGTCAGGACACTATACGAATGGGCCACCATCATCACAGACCAAGAAGACAGACAGGAGGAGGAAAATCACATACAGTGGTGTAAAAGAGTGTTTGCCCCCTTGCTGATTTCTCTCTTTTTTTTTAAATGTGTTTGTCACACTTAAATGTTTCAGATCATCAAATAAATTTAAATATTAGACAAAGATAAAACAAGTAAACACAAAATGCAGTTTTTAAAATGAAGGTGTTTGTTGTAAAGGGGAAAAAATCCAAACCTACCTGGCCCTGTGTGAAAAAGTGATTGCCCCCCCTAAACCTAATAACTGGTTGGGCCACCCTGAGCAGCAACAACTGTAATCAAGCATTTGCGATAACTGACAATGAGTCTTTTACAGCACTGTGGAGGAATTTTGGCCCACTCATCTTTGCAGAATCGTTGTAATTCAGCCACATTGGAGGGTTTTCGAGCATGAACTACCTTCTTAAGGTCATGCCACAGCATCTGAATTGGATTCAGGTCAGGACTTTGACTAGGCCACTCCAAAGTCTTCATTTTGTTTTTCTCAAGCCATTCAGAGGTGGACTTGCTGGTGTGCTTTGGATCATTGTCCTGCTGCAGAACCCAAGTGCGCTTCAGCTTGAGGTCACGAGCAGATGGCCAGATGGCAAAACTGAGACGAGCATTTATGTTCTTTTTGCTCAGCAGTGGTTTTCATCTTGGAACTCTGCCGTGCAGGGCATTTTTGTCCAGTGTCTTTCTTATGGTGGCGTCATGAAGACTGGCCTTAACTGAGGCAAGTGAGGCCTGCAGTTCTTTGGAAGTTGTTGTGGGGTCTTTTGTGACCGTCGCTGCGTTCTTGGGATAATTTTAGTCGGCCGGCCACTCCTGGGAAGGTTCACCACTGTTCCATGTTTTTGCCATTTGTGGATAGTGGCTCTCACTGTGGTTCACTGAAGTCCCAAAACTTTAGAAATGGCTTTATAACCTTTTCCAGACTGATAGATCTCAGTTACTTTGTTTCTCACTTGTTCCTGAATTTCTTTGGCTACAGCATGATGTCTAGCTTTTGAAGATCTTTTGGTCTACTTCACTTTGTCAGGCAGGTCCTGTTTTAAGTGATTTCCCTGAGCAGGCAAGGCAGTGCCACCAACCCCCATAGGGCACAAATGCCCGAGGTCAGCAAGCCCCAGGGAAGCCAGGCATCTGCCCCCAGAAGGACAATTGAGGGAGACGAGGCCGCCAGGTGGCCGGCGCGGCGGGCCCACACCCCTGGGCCCGCCAAAGCAGGGCAAACACCAGTCCCCGGGCCCCAGACACCAGGAGGCCAGTGCCCCTGGCTCCTGGCGCAAGCTCCCCCCAGGCACCCCCACAGCAGGTCCACCCTCCCCAGCACCACTGCTACACACCCCAGGGACCCCCATGCCCAAAGAAGTCCCCCACTGCCCAGGGAAGCCCACATAGCCGAGAGGCACTACCCCCTCAATCCAGCACCTCCCGACCAGCAGACACACCCATCCCCACACCATCACACCCTCAGGCTCTCATATGCACCCACATGCACTCCCTCAATCTCACTCCCACTTGCCCTCAGGGTCACCCACACCCACTCACTTTCACCCATGCACACAGTCTCACTCACACTCCGACCTACTCACATCCATTCATGTTCTCACACTCACCTATCCTCATTCACCCTTATTTCTTAGGGCGACTGCAATGCAGATGCAGCGAACCTGAACATGCACCAATGCCCGGCAGCAGATGTAGAGACCACCTGCGCAGGCCTGCGGCCACACACCCCCATCTCACCCCAGGGTGGCTGTGGCCACAGAAGCAGACCCCCACCCCCAGCGCCCACCCGAGCGACTGATCAGCAGATCACCACAGGCACCCCAAGATGCCACCCGATACACAAAGCACCACACAAAACCAACCCACCATCACCGTCTCCATTCATCACTCCCTCACTCTCGCTTACTCTCTTATTCAGTCCCTTTCTCACTCCCTTGCTTGGATCTATACATTCAGCAGCACCCAGGGATTTTGACAACATGACGGGTCCCAGGCCTCCCCGCCGGGCCCCCAGACTCCTGGCAGGAGGAGGGCAACAGGGGTGGGGGAAGACCACAACCCCCCTCCCCCTTGTGCAAAACATAGTAGGTGTATGTTGGTTGTATGATGTGATTGTGTGTAAATGTGTGGACTACCATAGTGCAGTTAAAATTAGGGGGGATGGTAGTTGGAGCACCACTAGCCACTGTGATAGGCAGAGGGGCCCCATCCCCCCAAACCCTCAGTGTCTAAAATGCAATTAAAATTGAGGTGAGGGCAGTCCCACTGCACAGCAGAGGTATCCCCTTCACCAACACAGTGTGGCACACCCCCACCCCAAAGCCCAAAATGTATCCAAGAAGATGTATATTCCACCCAGAATCGGGGGGGGGGGGGTAAGACTAGGAGGGCGGCGGTCCAAAAGTGAGGCCATCCCCACCCAGAAGCCAGCTCGCAAACTAGTTCATGAGACCACCCACTGGCCCCAAATCCCAACCCAGGGCGAGGGCTGCCAGACCAAGCAGCCCAGGACCCACCAGCTTCGCACCCTGGCGCTCCCAGCACCACAAACATGATGGAGCAGCCACAGCCATTCCCACTCATCTTGCACACGCAAACATGTGCAACAATAATAGTCACAATAGTGAACAATGGGCCAGACCCACACAGCGCCCCACACGCCAAGCGACACTTTCGAGCACCCACTGCAAGCCCACTGACCACCCACCCCAGAGGCACACCGACAGCAGCAGGCCACCCCACAGCCACAGCCACCCCAGAGCACCTCGATGGCAACACGGCCACCAACCTGTGCCAACGGCCCCCCCGACCACCCCTGAACACCCACACACACCCGGCGCCATTTGACACCAGGGGCAGTGCGACAAAGTACCCCGCCCCGTGACACAACAGCAGGGTGGCCAGGACAAGCAGGCCCTGAATCACTAACTCCCGTGCCACTAGATGGGCCGCCCCACCCCCGCCACCCAACAAAGTTCTCCCACCCATACACACATCCTCCACCCCCACACATCCACCCACAGGTATCCGCACCCGTACACACACACACACACACACACACACACACACACCCGCCCACCCTTATGTGCACACATACACACACACTCACCATCACTCACGCCCACCTACACATAGCCCCACATGTCCACACGCAACACACACACCCACGCGCACGCACCCATTTCTGCACCCGCTCACACACACGCCCCCACTCACACTCACTGTCACACACATGCATACCCACACCCCCAGGTGGCCCCCCAGGATGCAAAAAACTGCCCCAGAGCACCACCAGGGCCCCGGGGAGGATATGACCCCGCCACACAAAGACACGCCAGGGCCGGCCGGCACCACCGGCGCACACCCGACCCCGGCCCAGGGAGGGAATGCAACCCCTGTCCCAGCACCAGGGGCCCAGGGCCAGACCCAGCCCCGCCCGGGAGGCAAGGCCAGCTGGCCGGGGGCCATGGCCCACCCCACGCCCCCCCCAACCAACCCCCCGGGCCAGACACACGGCCACCCCAAAACAGGCCCCCTGGTCCCTTGTGGTCTGGTCGCAGTCAGCCGCCAGAGGCGCCAGGGAGAGCAAGCTGCCGCCCGCCACCCCTCAGGTTGTAGAATTAATAAGCAGGAACCAGAGAGAATTGAATTCAGCCAATTGATTATTCAAGGAGGCAGACATTCTCTCCAGGCTAGTATAATCTAATAGTAAGTTATTATAGTGAGTCATACATAAATTATTTCTTGATTTCCAATTCATGAGGATTGTTTTCTTTGCAATGCATCAGGCGGTGAGAACCATGTGTGACATCCTTGCCTCTATATTTATTTCACTTAAATCACCTAATATGCAAAGTATGGGTGAGGATGGGACACGATACCCAAGGCATGCCGACAGGTCCTTACATGTCTTCTGCCAGAACTTTTGAACCGGTGCACAGGACCACATAGCATGCATATAGCTATCCGGGATGTTGCTGGTGCAGTAGAAGCAGATATTTGTGTGACTCAGACCCATTTTGAACATCCTTTGTCCTGTGTAATGAATTCTATGTAAAACTTTATACTGAATGAGTTGTAAATTAGAGTTTTTAGTCATCTTGAAAGTGTTTAAACATATTTGTGTCCAGAAGCTTTTCTCCCTATTGGTTGATAAGTCTGTCTCCCATTTTGATAATGGGAGAGATACTGACTCATCCAGTTTTGATAATAGTCTGTATATGTTCGATATCAATTAGGGGAATGAAGATTTAGAAACTCTGCCACCTTAACTGGTACCTCTAAATCTGTCTGATTGAGATTGAATCTTGCTTTTATTATGGATTTAAGCTGTTGGTACTCAAGAAACTTTTTATCGCTGATATCGTACTGTGACACCAATTCCTGAAATTGGATAAAATTTCCACCTTGAATAAGATGCTCTAAGTTTTTTATTCCCTTCTCTTGCCATAGTGGAAAGTTTAACGTCCTCTTTTGTTGCAAGATATCAGGGTTATTTCAAATGGGTGTGAGTTTACAAGGGACAAGCGAAGACTCCATTATTTTTAAAAATTTCCACCAAGCTGTCAGAGAGGAGCTGATATGATACGGTTATGATACGTTATGATACGGTTATGATATGATACCGGTTATGATATGATACCGTTATGATACGGTTATGATACGTTATGATACGGTTATGATACGGTTCCGGTTCCGCCGGACCGGCGGCGCCACACGAGTCGGCTGCCTGTTGCAACAGCCTTTTTTTTTTTATCTTCCTTCTTCTTTCTACACCTTTCACTCTGTATATATATCACGGACGCACGGATCACCCCGGGGGTCTCCCGGGTCGGCGGACGGAGCCACGGTTTGCAGCGGGAGACGTTACAGCGGGGAGGAGCTAGTGCTAGCTAGCACTTGGCCGCCGCCCGGTGCTAATGGGAAACTCGACATACCGGGAGCTGTAGCGAAAATGACGCGGGTACCGGGCTGGAGTTTAGGCGGCATGAAAGAAATATAAGACAGAATAATAAAGAGCGATGGCAAGAACCAAGCAGACCGCCCGTAAAATCTACTGGAGGAAGAAGCCCCCCCCCCAGGAGACAGCTAGCCACCAGGGCTGCTCGGAGAGGCGCTCCGGCCACCGGCAGAGTGAAGAGGCTTCGCCGTCACAGGCCCGTGGCTCTGAGAGAGATCTGTCGCTGCCAGAAATCCACGGAGCTGCTCATCCGTAAGCTGCCCGTCCAGCGCCTGGTGAGGGAGATCGCTCAGGACTTCAAGACCGTCCTGCGTTTCCTGAGCTTCGCCGTCATGGCTCTGCAGGAGACCAGCGAGGCCCACCTGGTGGTCTCTTCTTCGCTAAGGGGGTCACCATCATGCCCAAAGACTTCCAGCTGGCCCGCTGCATCCGCGGAGAGAGAGCTTAGACTTTCTGCTGCACATTAACCAGCCATAATGCTCTGCACTGTGTCTATATATATATACATTTATAGTAATATGGACATATGTTTACTAGATGTTGTTTTTTCTTGCCTTCTGATTGTTGCTCTGAGTGTTGCTATCCCTATGCTGTTGCAATCCTGGAATTTCCCCATTGTGGGACTAATAAAGGCTTATCTTATCTTATCTTATCTTATCTTATATTAATGCTTTTAAAACAGTCATGGCATTGAATACAGGGACACATAAAAGGTAAGTCAGAGATATTTAGCGACCCACAGAAAGCCTGTTCAGCATCTAACCATGGGTTTCCTAGTGGAGTTAATTTTGTCCATTTAGAAACAAACTGCAATCTATTGGCCAAGAAGTAACAAAAAAAAAACCTGGTAGATCTAAGCCTCCGCACTCTTACTTTTTGAAGAGTTTTTAGACTGATCCGTGATGGTTTATCCTTCCATGAAAATTTACTAACTAGTCTCAAGATTTAAACCAGGCCATAGATGGTTGGGTAGGAATCATTGAGAACAAATAGTTGATTTTAGGAAGGACCATCATTTTAACGGTTGCGACTCTTCCCATTAGTGATATAGGTAGTGTCCTCCAGTGCGTAAGGTCATCTTGTATTGTTTTTAAAATGGGAGCGTGAGTTAGTTGTAATAACTATGAGAGCCTGGGGGAGATATCTATTCCTAAGTATTTAATATTACCTGATTGTATTGGAATAATGGCTGCATTTGAGAAATTACAATTTATAGGTAAAACTGTTGATTTACTCCAGTTAATAGAGTAGTCTGATAATGATGAAAATTTATCAATGAGCGCCACTGTCTGAAGAGGAGATCTTTGTGAGTTTTCAAGGAAAATCAATACACCATCAGCATAAAGCCTTATCTTGTGTTCTTTTTCTCCAGTTTGGATACCTCTGATGTCAGCATTCTGTCATATGGCTGCTGCTAATAGTTCAGTAAAGATGGTAAAACGTGAGGAAGAGAGTGGACAACCCTGCCTAGTACCTCTCTGGAGATTAAAGCTTTGGGAAGTCTGATCATTTGTTCGGACAGACACAGTTGGACAGCTATATGGTGTTTTAATCCAGTTTATGAAAGATGAACCAAACCCAAACTTACTTAACACCATAAAAATTGTGGATATGTTTTCCCTGTTTTTTTTGTGCTAAAGGCTAACTAAATGTGCCTCTGTGATTATATGTCTGTAATGTATGCATATATGAGTATATGTATGTTGTGTGTAAAATATACACCTACGCATGTATGCTTGCAATTGCAAGCAAATGGGGCGTATGGACTTAGGGTGCATGTACTTAAAGTTATTTCCTAAAAACCAGACGTATAAGAGAAAACCGACATAAAGGTTAGTAAATGGTGAAAAATGCAGATAACATACAACAATGAACTAACAACTTCAACAAAATTAGTTACAACAGACAAACAAGCAAACAACAACCTCAGCAGAAAGGGGGGGGGGGGGACAGATAAATGTTAACAAATTAAACCAAGATTGAATAAGAGACCTGTGCTCAATCACACTCTTTCCACCTGTAGCTAAGAAAAAAAAGGAAGTTCTAGAATAAGCAGGGGGTTATGGTTTCATCCAGAAACAACTTGCCATCTATAAACAATCTATCCACAGACACAATAGCTCGCTTTATCTTCTTGGATTTTTTGTTTTCTTTTGAGAAAAAGCTTCTTTCTTCTTTCCAAGATTTCCTGTGGAAATTGATCATTTAGACCATAATTGGTGTTTTTAAGCTGCCTGCCCTGCCTCTGTACCAAAATTTTTTGCTTGAAATGCTCTAATTTGGCAACAATAGGTCTGGGACGTTTATTTCGGGGATTTTTTTTTTTTTTCCCAATTCGGTGGACTCGGTGGAAGGCAATTGATTTTATGACTTTGGCAGACAATTTCATTTGCATGGACATAAATTCCTGGACCAGCTGTTTTGGATTTTCATAATTTTTTTTCAGCAATTTCAGAAAAAAACAAGGTTGTCTCTCATGCTGCGTGACTGCAAATTGAGAACTGTTTCCTTCATCTTCCTGTTCTCTCTTTCAACAATGCCAAGTCACGTGGTTAGCGTGTTTACTGACTTTTTCAAACTATTGTTTTCCTCTAAGAGAGAGACAAGCTGTGCCTGACTGTATTCCAGACTCTCATGCACGCTCTGGAATTCTTTATGGAGCAGATCTACTAACGCTAGTCTACCATCCATGCTGGTAAGTTTATTTTCAGTAGAAAAAACAATGCCACTACCCTCGGAGCCGTCTCGTGATTTCTCGGGCGTTATTTTCGGCGATTCTGCCGGTCTCAGTCATTTCGACTGGAAAGCAGGGATGGGAGCCTGCTCCATGACACAGCAATGGTAATAAAACTCATCGATGTCGTTCTCTCATTCCTCCAGCTCCGTACATAAAAAGATAGCTAAAAACAGTCAGTCAGTTAATGGATTAATTACAAAAAGCAGAAAAAAAAAGCTACTCGTGGAAAAGTTTGTTTATGCTCCATCAGCGGGCGTCGCCATTTTGGGTTATTGCGCAGCAGTAGTGATGGGACGGCAGGCTCCGGAGCTTCGAGGGTGCTCCGAGCCAGGAAATATTTGGCGAAGCACATTTCGAGGCATGTATTGCTGACGTATGTGTTGACGTCTTACCATGTGACTAGGTCAGGAACATGAAATAAAGTGAGCAGCGATACACAATGGAAATCCCCATCCCTCATGTTTTGTGTTGTCGATGTTTGACTGTGTAAGGGATTTGTCACAGCAAATTTTCAGATGGAGACAGCACCAAAACCATGGACTTCTCCCGTTTGAAACATTTTGAGCACATTTCTCCCAGTGATGTATTTTCTACAGATAGTGGATGTTTATTGTAACTGAGGTGATGGCTTAGTTCTCACTGTTCAACTGTTCAGACTGCTCTGGGTGGATCGTCACTTCCTTGTGGTAACGAATCGTCACTTCCTGTTTTGCTGTCTGCCTGTGTGGTTTGCTCTCCAGCTCTCTAGCCACTAGCTATGGCTACTACCTCTCTTTCCTCTCCTCTGGTGTGCTCTCTCTGTCAGATGTTTAGCTACACCTCTGCCTCTTTTAGTGATAACGGTAAATGTAATAAATGTTGTCTTTTTGAGGCGCTCGAGGCGAGGTTGTCTGATTTGGAATCCCGGCTCCGCTGCATTGAAACACCGTCTGTGCCAGTTAATCTCGACGGACGCCCATTAGCTGCAGCGGAGCTAGCTAGCTTAGGCCCCCCTGTCAGCGGTTCCCCGGCTCTCCTCAGCAGCGAGGAGACTGGGTGGGTGACGGTGAGAAGGAAGCCTAGTCGCAAAGCCCCGGTACACCACCAACCTGTTCACGTTTCTAATCGTTTTTCCCCGCTCAGCGACACACCCGCTGAGGAAAAAACTCTGATCATTGGCGACTCTGTAGTCAGAAACGTGAACCTAGAGACTCCAGCGGTCATAGTCCAATGTATTCCTGGGGCCAGAGCAGGCGACATCGAGTCAAATTTGAAAATGCTGGCTAAAAGTAACTGTAAATATTCCACAATTGTTATTCACGCCGGCATTAATGACATCCGTCTCCGGCAGTCGGAAGTCACGAAACTTAATGTAGAATCGGTGTGTGACTTTGCAAAAACGATGTCTGCCACTGTAGTATTCTCTGGGCCCCTCCCCAATCTGACCAGTGATGACATGTTTAGTCGCTCGTCATCCTTCAACCGCTGGCTGTCTGTGTGGTGTCCTAAAAATGACGTGGGCTACATTGACAATTGGAGCTCTTTTTGGGGAAAACCTGGTCTTATGAGACGAGACAGCATTCATCCCACTTTGGATGGTGCTTCTCATTTATCTAACAATCTGGCATCTTTTTTATCCAAATTTCCAAAACCGTGACTACTCAGAGTTGGGACCAGGAAGCAGAGTCGCAGTCTTACACGCCTCTCTGCAGCTCCTCTTCATCCGCCACCCCTCAGCTTAGCCCCTGTCTTCCCCATCAGAGAATCGTTGTCTGCTCCCTCCAAAGTGAATAAAAATATAATGTATAAGCATCCCAAAGTGATAAAGCAAAATATTGGTAAAACTCAAATTAAACATAAAGCCTCTAAATTGAATGATTTGGCCTCTGTTCCTCCTCATAATTTAAAAATTAAATGTGGTTTGTTAAATATTAGGTCTCTAACTCCCAAGTCTCTGTTAGTCCATGATCTGTTAATTGATCATCAGATTGATTTAATTTCCCTTACAGAGACTTGGTTAGGACAAGAGGATTATGTTGGTTTAAATGAATCAACCCCCTCTGGTTATTTAAACTGTCAAAATCCCAGAAGTTCTGGTCGTGGAGGAGGAGTAGCAACAATTTACCATTCCAAATTACTAGTTAATGTAAAGCAAAAAACATGTTATAATTCCTTTGAGGGCCTGGTCCTCAGTATTGGGCACTTTAGCAATTTCAGGTTAAACCCAATTTTATTTGCCATAGTTTATCGTCCCCCATCAACCTATTCAGAATTTTTATCCGAATTTGCTGATTTCTTAGCTGATTTAGTGTTGAAATCTGATAGAATAATTATAGTAGGGGACTTTAATATACATGTGGATGTAGATAGTGACTGCCTTAATGTGGCTTTTAATTCAATATTAGACTCGATTGGGTTTTCTCAGAAAGTAGGAAATTCTACTCATTACCTCCACCATACATTGGACCTTGTTCTGACATATGGCATAGAAATAGAAAATCTTGTAGTGTCTCCTCATAACCCTGTACTGTCAGACCATTGTCTGTTAACCTTTGATTTTACTATTTCTGACTATTTGGCTCCTAAAGAAAAATATTATCACAGTAGATGCCTCTCAGATGATGCTGTTTCCAAATTTATGCAGATTGTTTCCTCTATGCCATGTGTCAACACAACGGAAATAAGCTATAGACAGCTTGCTCCTTCTGTAATTGATAACATGGTGGATAGTGTCTCAGCTTCTCTGCATCAGGCTCTAGACTTGGTGGCCCCCTTAAAAAAGAAAAAGTCTAATCAGAGATTTTTAACTCCTTGGTTCAACACAGAAACTCGTAGCTTAAAACAGAAGACTCGTCAATTAGAAAGAAAATGGCGCTCTACTAATTTAGATGAAATCTATTTAGCTTGGAGAAATCATCTTTTAATTTATAAAAAATCTCTTAGAAAAGCTAGAACGAGTTATTACTCTGCATTAATAGAAGACAACAAGAATAATCCCAGGTTTCTTTTCAGTACTGTAGCCAGGTTGACAAAGAGTCAGGACTCTGTCAATCCTAGCATCCCCTTAGAGCTTACTAGTCAGGACTTTATGAACTTTTTCAATAATAAAATTTCATCCATCAGAGATAAAATCAATCAGATTCTTCCCACAGTTAACTTAAATACTGTAACTACTACAACTCCTTCTATTGATGTCTGTCTTGATGAGTTTACTCCAATCGACCTTTGTGAGTTAGACAAAGTAGTTTCCTCATCCAAACCTTCAACTTGTCTTTTAGATCCTATTCCTACCAGGTTATTTAAAGAAGTCTTCCCACTTATTGGTAGCTCTTCTTGTAGAGTGCGTCAGTATTGTGTGACCAGTCTAGTTTATTGTTCAGATGAACACCCAGGTACTTGTAGGATGTCACCATCTCAATGTCTGTTCCCTGTATGTTTACTGGTGCTGTGAGGGGTTGTCCTTGCCTGCGGCAGTCCACCACCAGCTCCTTAGTTTTCCTCGCGTTGATCTGGAGGCAGTTCCGATGGCACCAGTCCACGAAGTCCTGGATAAGCCCTCTGTACTCAGCTTCATCTCCATTGGAGATGAGGCCAACGATTGCAGAGTCATCAGAGAACTTCTGTAGATGGCAGTGTGTTGTGTTGTGTGAGAAGTCTGCAGTATAAAGAGTGAACAGGAAGGGAGCCAACACCATTCCCTGGGGGGCCCCCGTGCTACTGATGATCGTGTCGGACACACAGTCCCAGGTTCTCACAAACTGAGGCCGGTTCGTGAGGTAGTCCAGGATCCATGATGACAGGTGCTGGTCCACCCCTGCGCGCAGCAGCTTGTCCTTCAGGATCATCGGTTGGATGGTGTTGAAAGCACTGGAGAAGTCAAAGAACATGATCCTCACCACATTCCTGGGCTTCTCCAGGTGGGACAGAGAACGGTGAAGGAGGAAGATCACCGCATCCTCCACCCCAATGCGGGGGTTAAAAGTTATTATTTCTTAATAAAAATGGATAAGTAGCACAAGCACATTCACTGTAGTCACCTCAGTTTTATTTCTTTTTTCCCTTATGATCATTGATAGTTCTTAAAAGACCATGAATTTATTGAAATGAAAAAATACACAAACCAATCACACCCTTGTAAAAATCTGCATGTTGTATATGTTTTGTCCACTAGATGGCCTAGTAGAGAAAATGAAGTTTCACATGAAGCCTCGTCTTTATGAGCCATTTTGATGAAAGGCCTCAAGTCCTCCAGAAAGCCTCATCTGGCCATCACTACACAACAGTCTCGGAATGTCTCGCGATCACAGCATTGGCCCCAGTCCAGTAGACAGTTGATCTACTGACAGACAGGTCCTATTTAAGTGATTTCTTGATTGAGAACAGGTGTGGCAGTATTCAGGCCTGGGTGTAGCTACAGAAATTGAACTCAGCTTTCCAAAGATGTAATAAACCACAGTTAATTTATGTTTTAACAGGGGGGCAATCACTTTTTCACACAGGGCCATGCAGGGTTTTTTTTGTTTTGTTTTTTTACCCTTAATAATAAACGCCTTCATTTAAAACTGCATTTTGTGTTTACTTGTGCTATCTTTGTCTAATATTTAAATTTGTTTGATGATCTGAAACATTTCCGGCGCCACACGAGTTGGCTGCCTTTTGCAACAGCGGCTCAATTATGAGTCTTTTTATCTTCCTTCTTCTTTCTGATCCGGTGATAACTTTCTGATCCGGCACACCTTTCACTCTATATATATCACGGACACACAGATCGCCCCAAAGGTCTCCCAAGTAGGCGGACGGAGCCTCTGTTTACAGCAGGAGACGATACAGCAGGGAAGAGCTAGCTAGCACTCAACCGCCACCCGGTGCTAACGGAGAAACTCGACATACAGGGGAACTGAAGCGAAAACGACGCGGGTGCCGGGCTGGAGTTTAGGCGGCGTGCAAGAAATATAAGACAGAATAATAAAGAGCGATGGCAAGAACCAAGCAGACCGCCCGTAAATCTACTGGAGGAAAAGCCCCCCAGGAAGCAGCTAGTCACCATGGCTGCTCGGAAAAGCGCTCCGGCCACCGGCGGAGTGAAGAAGCTTCACCGTTACAGGCCTGGTTCCGTGGCTCTGAGAGAGATCCGTGGCTACCAGAAATCCACGGAGCTGCTCATCCGTAAGCTGCCCTTCCAGCGCCTGGTGAGGGAGATCGCTCAGGACTTCAAGACCGACCTGCGCTTCCAGAGCTCCGCCATCATGGCTGTGCAGGAGGCCAGCGAGGCCTACCTGGTGGGTCTCTTCGAGGACACCAACCTGTGCGCCATCCACGCCAAGAGGGTCACCATCATGCCCAAAGACATCCAGATGGCCCACCCCATCCGCGGAGAGAGAGCTTAGACTTTCTGCTGCACATCCACCAACCACAATGCTCCGCACTGTGTGTCTATATATATATATATATATATAGTAATATGTACATATGTATACTAGCTGCTCTTGTTTTTTCTTGCCTTCTGATTGTTGTTCTGAGTGTTGCTATCCCTGTGCTGTTGCAATCCTGGAATTTCCCCATTGTGGGACTAATAAAGGCTTATCTTATCTTATCTTATCTTTAAGTGTGGCAAACATAGAAAAAAAATGAGAAATCGGAAGGGGGGCACCACTGTAAGACCACACCACTGTAAGACATGCACTCACACGCTGCCAATATCTGATATGGGCCATAAATAAAGGGAAACAGCAAGACAAAAACAAAGACACAGACCAAAAGCCGAAATCAAAAATGAGGACATCATAACCATACCATCCATCCGAGGGATAACAGAACCAATTCAAAGGATCATGAAAAAACACAAAAGAAATGCAGCGGTAAAACCACACCAAAAATAAAGATAGTGATTAGTACACCCCAAGGACAAAATAGAACAGGGCAAAAAATGCAACGTAATATATGAAATATCATGCAGATCATGTAACAAGACTTGCTTCGGAGAAACGGGAAGATCATTCACCACAAGACAAAAAGAACACCAGAAGGAATGTGAGAAGGAAACACAAGGACGACTCACAAGATCACAAAAAGAAAAGGCAGAACAAGCAATATTAAAATCAGCAATATCAGATCACTGCAAAGGAAATAATCACATCATGGACTGCAACAACGCAAAAATCATTGGATCGGAAAGTAACAGACACAAACGCTGGATCAAGGAGGCCACAGAAGTCAGAAAGCGGGGAAAAGACAGCATGAATCAGGATGAGGGGGCATTTATGCTTTCCCACACCTGGGACTACGTTCTCCAGAGACCATCAGATGGCGGAGGGTGGGGCCAGCCTAGTGGATCTGATAGATCCACTGGGCTGACCCCGCCTAGGAAAAAAAGCTGATAAATGGCACTTCACAGCAATCAGCTAACAGTTCTGAGGAAGACTGCAGTGGATAGTCAAAACATTTAAAGGTAAAAACATCTCCTTCTTATCCCTGTCTGCAATAAGAAAAACAAAAAAGCTGATTAAAAAAGGTTTGTTCTTTCTTTCTTTCTTAAAACCACAGGGACTGACTTGTTAAGGGCAAAATTGGGATAATTCTGACCTCTGTTAATCCATTAAAAGGGTAAATTGCATTCACTTATATGGCGCTTTTTCTCATCTCTAGATGACCAAAGCGCTTTACAGATCCTGCTATCCACCCATTAACACAATGATGACGGCGGAGCTGCCATACACAGGCACCTGACCCACCAGGAGCAACTGGGGGTTCAGTGTCTTGCTCAAGGACACTTCAACATGCAAACTGCAGACAGAGTGGGAATTAAACCCCTGACTCTCCAATCCATAGTCTGGCACACTACACCTGTGCCACAGCCGCCCTCTGTGATTAAGTGTGATGGTTGAATGTTGCTACTTAACAAATTGGACCAAAAATGCCGGGGCTCATTTTTTTTTTTTTTTTTTTGTTCCAGTCCAGCCCAAGCTAAGACAGCAAGTAGCAGACGTTTTTCTTTAATGGTTGCATTATTAACCAACCACTCTGCACTGTTTGAATTTGAGAGAAAGAAGCTGTTATTGTTTTGGTATAAGCAAAATATTAAATCCAAGCTGTCACTGTTTTTATGTATCATCACATACCATGTTCACTAACTAGAAGCCAGGGAGGAGATGTATGAAAGATGATAACAAAACTGTGTGTGTGTGGAGCTCATTGAGTGCTCAGCACCCCTAAAAGCTCTGATCCTAGAACTGCCCCTGAACCTAAGTCAGAATATTTCCTGAACTGACTGACTTATTGTTTTCTGCTTTGGAATATTAGCACTGATGTTTCCATAGTTACTCAATCTGTCATGTGTCTGAGGTTCCATGTCATCCTAGACCTCAGACACAGGTTACTGTTGTGTTTTGTCTCCTTGTTTTGTCCACCTGTCTAGGGTTATTCTGTGTTCTGTTCTGCCTCTCCCTCTTCCTCCAGGTACTCCCCATTGGCTGCTCAGCCTGTCACTGCAGTGAGCAGCCTGTAATCAGCACACCTGTTGCAGCTACTCACCTGTATTCACCCTGTGCCAGTAGTTCACTGTGTATCCCTATCAGTTCATTCACTTATTGTTGCGGCATTAGTCTGCATCCTGCACACAGTCAGTCTCTGTGTTCAGTTATCTCTCGGTGTTTGGTCTACTTTTCCCTGGGACTATGTTTGGTGTTGTTTTTCCCAGAGCCCAGATGCGCTTTGACATTCTCCTGTAAGTCCTCCTTTCCTCAGTTTACTTTTCTTGTTTCCCCCAGAGGCCAGTTTCACCCTGGGGCGTGACGTGACCTGCTTTCTTGTAGCCACCTGATTCTACTGAACCATGCTCATCTGTTGTGTAGTTTATTATTTTGATTGCTTATGTTGGACACTTTTGTATTATTGACTCTTTGTTAATAAAACACACACTTCACCTGCAAGTGGGCTCATCTCTTTTCACTCGTGTGCTGCGTAAAAGCGCACGTTCATGACAGAACGCCGTAACCAGAAACAAGCCCAGCAGTGAAGTAGTGGGTTTTTTTTTCACCTTTCCCTGTGTGTTTTTCACTCACCTGAGTTCAACGTTGCCATGGGCCACCTCAATGGAATGGAGCGGCAGGCGGTGTCCCTCCTGGAGGACCTCCTGGTGCAGACGCAGGCTTCTGTCTCCCCGAGGACAGTTCGGGAGGGTTGGGACAATGCGGCGTGGGTAATGAAGATGTTCCCTAGCCTTTGGAGTCACTCGGAGGCTACAGACGTGCTCAGTCTCATAAACTCCCTGACAGTGGAGGAGGTTCCGACGCCGAAGCTGGTCCTTACTAAGAAGAGGCACGTGCACCGTAAGAAGCCTCCAGCCTCTCCTACGACAGCCCCGCTTCCTTCTCCAGAGCCATGGCCCGTTCCATCTGCAGATGAGATGGAGGAACACAGACAGGTGTTGCTGGCGGAGACAGACCTCCTCTTGGAGGTGAAGCCGTGGCTCCTCCCAGAATTTGCGTCTTTGTTAGAGGAGTATTCTCCGAGGGAACCGAAACTCCAGCCTGAAGTCGAGCGTGCTCCTACCCCAAAGCTTCCTCATCTCTATGACGAGCCCAACCTCGGGATGACAGCTGACGTCATCACCTCCCAGGAATTCAGGCAAGTGCTTATTCAGTCACTTTTACTCTCACCTGAACCTGCTTGTCTGATTCCTGATGAACTGTCAGCTGCCGTCGCCGCATCTCCGTCTGTCTCTCCTGTCTTCCCTGAGTTCCCGCTGATCTGGGAGGGAGGTCTCTGGGTGATGGAGGGGCTTTCCCCAAGGGAGTTGGAGCCCACGCCAGAACCTGAGCATGCGCTGACCGTGGAATCACCTGTTTCTCCACGTTGTCGCCGTTCTTGGAGGTCTCACCTGAAGAATCTTACCATCACCCAGCCAGCAACTCCTCTTTCACCGGAGGAGGGGAATATGGCAGCAGGGCCACTATTTCCTACTGCTACCTTGCCTACAGCCACCTCCTCCATAGTTTTTACCTCCACCAAGGTGGGTGGGGCAGTTTTTTCCCCGAACTCATCCACCTCTGTGCCTGTTTGGGGGGTTTCTCTGCTGCATATAGAGAAGTCCAGGCCCCCCATAGACACGGAGAAGGATGAGAGTGCTCCTGACACCGCTGGAAACACCAAAAACCAGGAGAACAGGCAAGTTCCTTTTCATTCTATTCCCATTATTGATGAACAATTTTGCCTTTTCCCTAGTCAAGAGACTCAGGTCCTGCAGTCCCCTGAGTTCTCTGCACCAGCGGCATGTGACAACCCCTCACCAGTCCTCTCTGTATGCTTGTGTGAGTTCGCTGGTCCTTGAACCTAGCCGCCAGATGGAGGAGGAGCCTGAGGCCCTGGAAGATCCTATTCCAGGGTCAGTGGTGAGGCAGCCCCCAGCCACCATGCTGGATGAGTTACCTGCGTGGGAGACTTTATCTGGGGGCTTCGAGACTGCAACCACCATCACACCTGCTGCGGGGGCCATCACAGCAGAGTCACCCATCCAGCTGGACCTCCAGGAGGCCGGGCCCAAGACGTCATTGTTGGGATCAACGGAGTCCTGGACGGCGGTGGCGCTTGAGTCCAGGCAAGTGCTCTCATTTGTTTCTCACCTTTTTGAGTTGGAGCAATCTTGCCTGCCTCTTGGTGAGGAGAGTCGGGTGCAGCCCTTAGCTGCATCTGAAATCACCTTGCCGGGCTCCGCCACTGCCGGCGACCCTAACCACTTCCCCTCTCTTGTTGCTCCTGAGCCTGCTCCTAGGGTCACCAGAGAGGATCCACCATCGCCAGGGGGCCCTGTACATCTGGTCCAGTCCACTGGAGATGACGAGAGTCCAGTTTCGCCGGTGGAGATCAACGCGGGGGCTCCATTCCAAATCAAGACCTCCGTGGGTGCAGCGCCGCCCCAGCCTGATGAGCCATCATTTCCTGGATCGTTGGAGTCCTGGATGGCGGTGGAGCTCGAGTTCGGGCGAGTACACTCTGTAGTTTCTTTCCTGCCTGTTTTGGAGCTATTTTGCCTGACTCTTGGTGAGGAGAGCCAAGGGCAGCTTGCTGCTGCACCCGAGCTCACCTCGCCGGGCTCTGCCGCTGAAGGTGACCCTGACCCTGTCTCCTTCTCTACTGTCTCTGAGCTCCCTCCCAGGGCCATTAGAGAGCGGCCAACACCACCTGAAGCCGCCAGAGATCCTGGTTCACTGCCCGAGGTCGCTGTGAACCCAGCTTCCCCATTGTGGAAGCCACCGCGGGTACAGTGTTGGCCCTCTCCGGGTCCACCATGGGTGCAGCTGAGCTCCAGCCAGGGACCGCTGCAGGTGAAGCTGAGCTCCAGCCAGGGGCCGCCGTGGGTGCAGCTGAGCTCCTGCCAGGGGCCGCCAAGGGTGCAGCCGAGTCCCAGGCCGGGACCACCGGGGGTCCAGCCGAGTCCCAGGCCGGGACCACCGGGGGTGCAGCTACGCTCCAGCCCGGAGCCACCGCGGGTGCAGCTACAGCCCAGCCCGGGTCCACCGTGGGTGCAGCTACACTGCAGCCTGGAGCCACCTGGGGTGCAGCTACACTTCAGCCTGGAGCCACTGCGGGTGCAGCTATGTCCCGGACCAGGACTCCCACAGGTGCAGCATTGGCCCAGCCCGGGTCCACCGTGGGTGCTGGGAAAGCTCTGGCCTGGAGCCACAGTGGGTGCAGCCACATCCCAAGCTGGGGGCACCGAGGGTGTCACCTGCCAGCCTGGGGACACCGAGGCCTTCTTCCCTCTTCCAGAGGCCTTCAGGGCATTCCTTTCTCCTCGTCCACCATTCCCCGCCACCAGAAGCTGTTGGAGTTTTCCTTCTCCGGTTGGGCTTCCTGCCTTTAAGCCTCCTGGTGGGAAGACTGCCTCCTCGTTCACCCCTCCGGTCTTGGTGACTCAACAACGCTGGCTGGCCGCCCGAAGGACTGGGCCTCTGGGTTGGGTGGCCCATATTCTCCGGCAGGCCGCCTGACTATAGTCTGCGGGCCGTCTGCTGGGTCTGGAGCTTTGGCCAGCCACCTGAACCCTGGAGCCCTGTGACTGTGGGGGCTTAGAGGTTTGCCGGGATGCAGGTGTATGTGTGAGCTGACTGTTTTTCCCTCCTAGACGGGGTTCCCCCACCTCCGTCCCTGGGTGTTTTTTTGCTGTTCTCCTTTTTTGGGGGGGTGGGGGGTGGGGGGGCACTTCTTCTGGTGTTACCAGAAGGGTGTCTGGAATCCACCTCTTGAAGGGGAGGCTCTGTCATGTGTCTGCGATTCCATGTCATCCTAGACCTCAGACACAGGTTACTGTTGTATTTTGTCTCCTTGTTTTGTTCACTTATTGTTTAGGGTTATTCTGTGTTCTGATCTGCCTCTCCCTCTTCCTCCAGGCACTCCCCATTGGCTGCTCAGCCTGTCGCTGCAGTGAGCAGCCTGAAATCAGCACACCTGTTGCAGCTACTCACCTGTATTCACTCTGTGCCAGTAGTTCACTGTGTATTTATTCCCTATCAGTTCATTCACTTATTGTCGTGGCGTTAGTCTGCATTCTGCACACAGTTAGTCTCTGTGTTCAGTTATCTCTCAGTGTTTGGTCTACTTTTCCCTGGGACTACATTTGGTGTTGTTTTTCCCAGAGCCCAGCTGTGCTCTGACACTCTCCTGTAAGTCCTCTTTTCCTCGGTTTACGTTTCTTGTTTCCCCCAGTGGCCAGTTTCACTCTGGGGCGTGACGTGACCTGTTTAATCGTAGCCAACCTGATTCTACCGAACCATGCTCATCTGTTGTGTAGTTTATTATTTTGATTACTTACGTTGGACACTTTTGTATTATTAACTCTTTGTTAATAAAACACACTTCAAATGCAAGTGGGCTCATCTCTTTTCACTCGTGCGCTGCGTAAAAGCGCACGTTCATGACACAGTCATGTGTGTATATTCAAGTACTGAATAAAATTACATTTGTTTCTTGATTGATATCCTGCAAGGTGTATGCCATCTTTAAATCTTGAAAAAAAGGATACCCAATCCTAATACCAGTTTCTAATGTCATGCTGTAGACTGATTTAAAATGTCTCTCTTTTTGATTTGTTAGACATGCATAGGAAGAAACTAAACTAAAACAGGCTGTGCATGCAAGAAACCACTCAAACAACATCCAGCTTAAAAAGTCTGAACTGAGTAGAGAAAGCACTGCCAGTTGATGGAGCGTTAATTTTTTTTTTTTTATGACTGTATATCTTAACCATTTCTTCACTGTAACATTTCATATGTGGTTTTATACTGATTTTTTTTAAGTATTAAAAACAATCACTGACTTGTTTTCATTTATTTGAAACTAAAACTTATTTACCTCAATTTTGGAGCTCAAATATGAAGTGATTTCAAACATCTTATTTGAAATTATTAGCTACTTTTTTCCTCCTCAAATTTCTAAGTTTTCTATCAAAATTTGGAGCTTTTACATTTGCAGTTTTCATCCCTAAATTTTTGACTTATAACTCGTATACTGATTGTGTAAATTTGTGTCTTTTTAACTCTTAAATTTGCAACTTTTTACATTTAAAAGTGAATTGATTAACCATAAACATAAGAGGCCAAAACCTCAGAGGGATAATATTACTGCTAGAATGAAAAAAGAGTGGACCTTTTTTGAATGTGAAATTTGGGGCCAGTGTTTAAAATAATATGTTGACTGGTGTCTGACTAATTATTTTGTTTTTGTCGCTGCCTCTTCCATATTTAAAATGTTTTCCTTATCTTTGGCAACAGTGGCTCATCAGAGGAGGAAAGCAATGTGGCTGCCTTATCGGTCCCCAAAACAAGGTCGGTACCCAGCATGAAAGACAGAATATTATTTAAAAATTATACATTTGTATATTGAAGACGTGACCAAGAATTTAATAAAAATCTGCAAGTTATTCAATAGCATGTCTATTCAGTTGTAAATTAAATACATTTGTCATGATGTAAAGGCGTTGCGCATGTGTGTACATCGAGTGAAGTACTTTTGTGTGTGCGTGGCACCGATCTTGTTCCGGGTACCGATTGGACAGCCACAGCCATTGACATATTGACTGGACAATCAATCTAAGTGCAAAGTGCAACACCAACAGAATCACACACAAAGAAAGCTTGACTCTTTATTAGTTTTCAAAAAACGCAAACTTGGAGAAAACCAGTCACTCGCCAGAGGAGCAGCAAACCTGCAGAGGGAGAGAAAAGGCTAAATAACAGAGGAATGGAGCACTGCTGGTACGGGCAGCTTGGAGATGTCTCACTGTGCTCCAGAAGAGCTTCACTGCCAACTCCTTCCTGCTATCAGAGCCACAGTCCGAGCCTGCCTTCACCGTCGCCGGAGAATCCCTCCAGCCTCTCTCGTAAGCTCAACTATCAACTCACCTTTGTCTGCTAACCCCTGTGCACAGGCGGAGTCCGCGGCGGCGGACTCTTCCTGCTCCTTCTCCACATCAACTCTCCACAGACACTCACCTGCCGGAGCCACACCATCTCCAGAAGAGCACTGTCTCCCTGGCCACAGTTGTCACGCTGAACCGGAGCATCTCACCATCTGTTCCCACAGTCAGCTACAGTGTAACTGTATAACTCCAGCTGTGATGCTCATTAATTCCATTTCTCCATGTGTTCCTAGGATTGCCAGGCCGTTTGGTGTCTCGCTCTGTTCCCGGCAGTTCCAGACTACATTTACACTCACCCACACTTCCCTGGTTGTTAATAAACTTAGTTGTATCAATTTGGAGTCTGTGTCTTGTCACTGGGTCACTGAACCATGTCAATTTCGCGTTCTTGGACACCCTGCAAAACACGTTGCTGCATTATAGAGCGTCTGTCCATGATGGGCTGTTCCCTGGCGGCTCTCATGCTGGGGCCCGAGTTGCCTTTGCTGGTGAGCCAGCTGAGACCACCAACGACAGGTTCTCAAGAAGGCACGGACACAGTTTTGACAGGAAACACAGGGCAAGGGACCTTGGACTGAGGGAAACAGACCGGGTATGGATGAAACACCCTGTCCGCACCCACAAGTTGCAGCCACTGTGGACGGGGCCACGGCAGATCGCGAGGCAGCGGGGCCTGGACACATTTGAGCTAGAGGATGGGTCTCGGTGGCACACCAGTAGACTGAGAAGGTCGCCATTGGGGCAGAGGACTGATGCTGCAGCTGGTCGTTTCAGTGACAGTCAGGACTGGGGGTCCTGACGGACGAGGGCCTACAGGTTAGGCCGACAGTGCCAGGTGCAGAGTCCCCTCCTAGGGGACGCCCAACTAGAATTCGTCGAAGGCCTAGGTACCTGGGGGACTTTGTCACACAGACTGTTATGTTTGACGCCGGTTGGGTTTAGTGGCAGAATAATCTGCTCCAACTAGGCCGGGCATTTTGGCAGTCTACCCAGACGCCCGTAGGGTTCAGCTGTTTATAGCTATACATGTACATAGTTTTAAAAAAATGACAGTGGTGTTTATGTGATGAGTTTTGTGTTCCTTGGTTTGCTGACATGGGGTAGGGTCTGGAACTTTGTAAAGGGGGAGAATGTTATGAATGGGAATTGTGCTTTGGGGCTTGCCATAGCTCAGCCGGGGTTTTGGGGGTGAGTGACATCAAGCGGGCTACAGCTGGGATATAAATAAGGATGTGAAGTTCAACAAAGTGTGTTCAGCGTGCAATAGAGAAAGCTCTCCATCTCCTATTCTTCCAACATTACACATATGTGCCTTAATTCTTTGTATTGAATGTGTATTCTCCTGTATAACTGATCTTGTGACCAGTATGTGCTTCTGAGGTCAACACATGACCCAATATCTCCTTAGTTAAGAACCTGGTGCCAGCCAGTCTACGGGATAACCTTCTATATGTCAGAATACTACTGGGTTCTTGAATTATCTGTACACTTGTTATGTCTTGTGATTCTGCTGACAGTGCAGACTGGCGCTTTGTGTGTCTGTGATAGTCTTTTGTCATAGATGTATAAACAGTGGCATATAAGCTCAATGTCTCTGTCAGAATGTTTATGCATTTTCCACTCAGTACTTCTGAGTGTGAAACTGTCACTGCATAGGAATAAACCCTTTTTTTCTCTTCTGACCACAAACGCCATTGTCTCAGCTTATTCCAAGTTAGAATTTCTCTAACAAACTGGTCCTTCAAAGCTGGATCCAAACTCTCTATAGTGACGCCAGGAAAGAAGCACTGTGTATGCTGAAACGACAAAGAAAGACCTCCTCCGACACAAGCCTGTGGTTTTGGCAGAAGGCCCAGGGGTCTTCACCCTGACGCCAGCGGGAGTGACAGACCGAACCACGAGGATGGCATGGGTGAGCAGGACAAGCAAAAAGTGTAAGAAGCAAATTAACTTTTATCCCTAATATACAGAGAATTTTTTTAATATAAAAATAGTTAAATATGTATTTAAACTTAAAGGGGAGTGATACAGAAAATGGGGTAGAGGCCCCTGATACAGAGGGAAAAAAAAGAGTGGGGTTGAGGTCCCCTGGTAAAAGGAGTTTGAGGCTCTTTGAAGGGATTGACAAAACCTAAGGCTATTTGGAATAGCATAAAAAATCAAAAGAAAAGGAAGTTTGAGGCCTTCTATGGTGTAGCTATGTTTTTAATAAAACAATAAAGACCAAAAACATCAGCATAAATATGAAATATAAAATTAAATAAAACCATAAAAGTAAATTAAAATAAATAAGGGGAAAAAGAGAAAACATGGATGAAACCCAAAGTAAAAGTTTAGAAAGAACTAAACTTCCTGAGCACAGTAGAACAAATAAAAGCTGTGTAAAATGTTGTACACCTTCCAACACTGAAGATCTGGAAATGTACTACTATGTTTGGAAGGGAGATCAAAAACTAATGGTTCAAAAAGATCCTGTCAATGTTAAGAAGTTGAAAGTGTGGCAAAGAAAGGTTGGATAATTGTGATCAGCTGGTTACATCTGTTCAGAGAAAAAGTAATGGAGAGAAAAGCTAAAAAGTACGGTTTAGAACAAGCACAAAACTAGCAAAAAGAAGCACAAAATAGAAAAAATAGTTTACAAAAAGAAAAGCAAAAAACAAACAAACAAAAAAACAACAGAACATTAACCCATCTGATATATCCTCTGTTTCTCTCCCAATGAGGAAAATTTCAGGTGGCAGGGACAAGGCGAGCTCCTCCAGTCTTCCCTCCGCCGTGCATTGCTCTGCACCCCAGCGAAGCCACCCCAGCACCGCCTCTTCCTCCTCCTCCGTCCAACCAGCAGCGCCTCCCTCCAATGGCTCCGCTGAAGAAGCCCCGCCTACCGCAATATGCACAACTGACGTCAAACCAATCCAGGTTCCGACTCCTGCCACATCAGCAAAGGCAACAAAGTCAGCCATATTGGCCAATGTAACTCCAACTGTGGTCGAACGATAAAAAAAAGAAGAAATGAAGAAAATGGCTTTAAAGGACAAAAAAGACATAAGTGCATTTCCTCTGATTGAAATTCACAAATTGCACGTGCCCACTGCAAGACACACACACGCACGCATGACACCACGAAAACATACTGAAAGAAAAGCAGAAAAAAGCAGATAAAAAATAGAAGGACAAGCCTACTCTTGTCTGTTTGGTAGTTGCTAATGCGACGGAGGGCCCTGTTTGGGTTCCCCGCTCTGTGTTTACTTCCAATAGAGGGACGCCGGTGGACACCGGGGGAGGTCGTGGACGTGCTGCTTGTGGTGGACATGGAGGCGTGGAGAGGTGCTGGTGGCAACAGGAATGTCTGCTTCAACTGTGTGCAGGGAGGAGGAGGGACTGGAGAGGCTCAACCTAAGGGGCAAAGTTGACTATCTTAAAAGCCCCTTTTCCACTAGGACATATACTGTATATCCTTACTCACCTCGACACAGCTTTACTCAACTCAGCTTGCTTTTGTTTCCATTACAGCCGAGAACCGCCTGGGGTGAGTGGGATTTTTTTACAGCAAGGCAGCGCCACACTCCCGTGATGTAAAACACACAACACAAGCAAAACACAAGATGGCGGATTACGAAGCGACTGCTGGGTCTCTGGCTTATTGTCAGAATAAAGGCAAAAAAGGAGAGCCAGAGAAGGCTACAGGCAGCAAGACGAAACACCCTGGAAAAGTACTGGAGTGTTTAGGAAGCCATTAAGCCGAAGACATGAGGATACGAACCAGATCACATATGAAGGTAAGCTAATGATTGCTAATGCTAGTTTGCTTTAAGTCTGCCGTACTACATTGTAATTCAGCAAATTATCTCTATTAGGTATGAAAATATGTATGCTCTATGTGTGTTTCAGATGTCTCTCTTGTGGCAAAATTACCACTTCAAACCGTGGGTCTGGGCGTTCAACACAGCCTCTCACTGATGTCACCCCAGCTTCACAAACGCTTAGTGGTTACAGAACTTCAGAATGTCTGTAGAAACGTTTAGCTTCCTGTGCAACAAATTGCTCTGAGCTGTGTGAAAATCACGGAGAAACTGTTGAAACATCATGGGATTCTCAGATGCAGCACTGAGTCTGTGGTGGTGTCGTGGCAAAAAGTGATCAGCTGCCAAAACTTGTTCGCCAGGTACCATATTGTAGTTATGGGGTTATATTAGCCGTAAAATATATATTTCAACAAGTAAAAAGTACTGAGTTAGGTAAAATAAGATATATTTAACAATTATTATTATTAGTGCTCTGAGTGTTGCTGTCCCTGTGCTGTTGCAATCCTGGAATTTCCCCATTGTGGGACTAATAAAGGCTTATCTTATTATATTACTTATCTTGGCATATTATTATATGCCACCATCAGTGTGTGAATGGGTGGATTGCAGGATCTGTAAAGCGCTTTGGTCATCAAGAGATGAGAATAAAAGCGCTATATAAGTGAATGCCATTTACCATTTACCATTTTATAATGCATTTTTAAGCCAAAACAAACTTGATTTAGGATTAAAAGCAATTAAAATAATACAGTCACAAGGTTACATGGAAAATACTTGAATTTACTGGATATATACATTGTAGCATCATCTCACTTTGGCTCATCAATAAGAATTATTCTTCAGCTTAAAGTAGAACTGAACTCACCTTTTTGCCAAAAAAGTAGAATAGCAGATTAATTCCTTATTACCTATTGTATTTTTCAACACATAAAAGAAATTTTTAGGCCGTGCGATGGCCAAGCTATAAGCCGATAAACTTTTGCCTCTGGCTGGCAGTGCCAAACAAACCGGAAGTAGTGCAGACGACGCTGCGTGACGTCACGAGTGTGACCCTTATCAAAACAACAATGGCAGATGATAGCAGTTCCAGCAGTCAAGAACACCAGAGTTTTCAGAGTGAAGAGGCATTTAGGATCGGTGACAAGACAGAGGAGGATGCAGGAGTGTCAAGTGAACAGGAAGAGAGCGAGGGAGGCATCGAACCGTACAGATTAGAGCCAGAATTTTCGGGGGATTCCAGCACCGACTCAGACCGCAGCAGTGATGGGGAGGAGAGTCGCTTATTGAATACAGAATGGTGAGTCTTTACTTTGGCATGTTTGGGGTGTCGGGATAAGGAAAATTAACAATAAAAAAGAAAGGGAAAAAAAAACATCAGCATTTTTCCAACTTATTACAGTTATCCCTCACTTATCGCGTTTAATGCGGTCTTCCTTTGCTGGGTATAGGCGCTCGGCAGGGAGCGAAGCTGGGTAAAACGTCTCGGCCAATCAGCTTGTGAGATAAAACGTCTCGGCCAATCAGCTTGCGAGGTAAAACGTCTCAGCCAATCAGCTTGCGAGATTCCCGAGCGGGCTGGGGAGCCGGGGAGAGCGGGCTCTCCGTGTTGATACCTGATGTTCTAATGTAGTCTCCCTGCCTTCTCATTAGAACATCAGGTATCAACACGGAGAGCCCGCACAGCTCAAAATCTACCTCTCTGACCACCGCTCCACTCCTCTCCGCCCACCTCTTCACCGCTCGGGAATCTCGCAAGCTGATTGGCTGAGACGTTCCACCTCGCAAGCTGATTGGCCGAGACATTTTACCCAGCTTCTCTCCCTGCAGAGCGCCTTCTTTATCGCTCGTGTTGCTTAGTGGCACTTTTTGCTGTTCCCTTGTGCCTTTTTGTGCAAAATAGTGCTTGTGACGCCCTTGGGGGGGGGGTGACGCTACTTCGCGGTTTTTCACTTTTCGCGGTCGGTTCTGGTCCCCATTAAACGCGATAAGTGAGAGATCACTGTATATCTAGAAATGCATCGCTTCCCGGTCGCTTTTCCTCCCCCTTTCTTTTCTTTCGTCGCCATGACAGCTTTCCTTGGCCACTGAACAGATCTTCCCAGGTGTTGGAAGTGTTTTGTAGTTGACTATCACGACAAAATGCACCAAAAACAACCAGTGTCGACGTGCTCGCAATGGTAAACATGAGGACTGGGTCACACTCGTGACGTCACGCGGAACTCTGGCTGCGCTTCGGCGGATTTGTCTGATTTTTCAGGGCGGGAAATTCTAAATCGCGATTTTCTCCAAGATTCCGGGATTTGTGGAGGGGGTGCCAATGATAAATTATCTTTATAATTGTATGTACTATCACCCAGTGCCGTTCAATGCCGTTCAGTTCAGTTCTACTTTAAAGACACTGTTTCACTCAGGAAAAGGACAGCCAGGAAGTTGCTCTCTTACCCCAGGCTGCAATTGAACTCACATTGCTTTGTTAAAACCAGTCTAAGGAATTCATCCTAATGCACTTCCTGTTTTGACTTTATGGCCCATAAACATGGAGACATAGAACAGAACCCTGGAGTACGTCATATGGCCCACAAAGATCCACAGCTCAACATTGCCCTTACTGGCAACTCTGGGACATGCCAGATTTAGCCATTGAATCTTTTCACCACATCTTTAAGACTCACTTCTAAACATTCTAAACATTTCTTTTTCAGGACACCATGGGAAAAGCAAATGGACTCTTGATGTTTAATCTGGACAATCAATAATAGGTTTGAAATGTATTAATCCTTGATTTAAATATCTGCATGCTAAAATGTTTGAATGAATGTTTATTCTTGCATGTTAATTTATAACCACTGATTATAAGTTGCATGAACACTGAAATAGGTTAGAGTTATACATAAATGTATAGAGGAATATTGCAGTATTGAAACTTGTGTATTAGAGTTTGTGAAGGCATCTCAAATCATGTAACCGCCAGCAGCCAATCTTTGCTTGACAACAACTCTCTCTAGGTTCAGACAAAAGACTGTTTGCTCATTGGACTAAAATTCATAAAGCCTGCCCACGAAGGAAGCCTATTGGTCGGGGCTCCTGTCAATCACCGAGGCCCACGAAGGTTTCCCCAGATAAAAAGGAAATGACACCCTTTTTCAACTCTCTTTTGGCTCTTACTCATTTGTCTCGGGTTCCTTAAGAACTACAGGGCAACGCAGAAGAATCTTCACTAATCCGGAGTCACGTGAGCGACAGTTCTTATTCATCTGCTGAATAAACGTCTGAGGTTTGAGAATAATAACTGAGTATTTGATGAAATGCAAAATTAAGGAGCCATTAACATAACTCCTCTTTTCATTAAAATCCCGTTTTCATTTTCTTAAAGGCGTCGGCCGGACGAAAATTCAATATCGCTAAATCATATCTTAAATTTTTGTGTGAGACGAGCTAATTTGAACCGCACATGTTTTGGTGTCAACAAATGTCGCATAAGGTGACAATGCGCTCTTGAAGTACGCTGTCCTTGAGAGCTGTCTGACTCAGGCGAGCGATCAGCGGCTAAGATGGCCACTGACTGTGTGACGTCATTTCAAGAAGAGACACGCACACGCTCGGCGGACATTGCTTGTTGTTTACGTTTTAAAATCGGCGAATACGGATATTTCTCAGAGTACTTGTGGATTACAAATAGATTATTTATTAAGATTAGGATTTCAGGAATTGAATTAATTATGGTTTGGCGTTGTGTTGTCTATGGGTGCGACGTTATACCAGCGGAGCATGCGGTGAGTGTTTTTGAATTTCCCGTCCTTGGGAAAATCAGAACGGCATGGGTGAAATTCGTTCAGAAAACGCGAAAAAATTGGAATGATGTCGGTAACTCACCCAACATGTGCAGTAGACATTTCGTTGACAGCGATTTCGAGAATAAGATGCAATTTGTGTCACGACTCGCCGCTCATCAGCGGCTTCAGCTGCGCGCACACCTGCGTAGTACAAATACAAAGATGCGAGCACTACATGAGATGAGATGAGATTCAACTTTATTGTCATTACACATGTATGACAAGGTAACGAAACGTGACTTGGCATTTGGGCTTGGACTTGGCATTTGGGCACGCTCACATATGATCCCGCAGCTCCTGAGAGACTGCAACCTAACACAAAAAACAGTTTCACACAATGAAACAACAGTGCATGTATTATATATATATATAAAAAAATTATTATCCCATTGATTTTCATCATTTTTGGTCACATATCTCACACCTACAATTTATTTATTTCAGGGACAAAGGGCTGTGAAAAAGTTGTTGATATGATCAACAAAACACGGGTCCTCAGGGATGTGCGAAAGCTGAGTCCAGGGCAGCAAACTTCAAATGTGGAGGCTTTCCACAGTCTGATTATTCATTTTGCACCAAAGAGTGTACACTTCTCATTCCTTGGAATGTTGACAAGGTGAGGAGATGCAATATGTGACCAAAAATATGAAATGCAATTATAATAACAGTGCCAATTACATAGAGTTTCTGCTGATAGACAGATCACTTATATGTCCAAAAATAAATCATTGTGATAATATTCTAATTACAGACTTTGTTTAGCTGCAATGCACTTTAATGAAAATGCAGGCCGCAAGCAGGCACAGAATAGTGATGGTGAGGCGGTCTTCATCATCAGGTACCCAAAATTCAAAAAAGGCGGATATACACTGCAAGCAAAGAAAGTTAATCCAACTTTCGGGGAGTATAAGAAATATTAGTATCATTTTCTAGGCTTGTATATGATATTTACAGTGGGTGGAGGGTTGGTCTTCATTCAACTTTCACATTTCATAGCTTTTATCAAATTATGTTAATTTGGGTCAAATTTGTATTTCATACTGTAGTCAAATGGATGTCTAATTTTTATTGAATATATTTTTTTTCAGAATATGTGGATGATCTGATGAATACTCTGTTCAACAAAACCTTGGTTGATCCAACCCACTTATGGGAGCAGTGGCACTATGTACAAGCCAGAGTTCCCACCACATTGAGTGCCGAATTGAACCCGAATTTTATACCATAAAATGGTAGAAAAATTATTCAAATGTATATGACATGCAACTTTGATGAATGCTGAAATATTAGAATTATAAAATTGACATGAACATTAATAAACTCAATATATGATTTTACAAAACTTTATTTAAATATCATTCTTCACAAATCTAATCTTGGTAGGCAAAATCCCTTGTAGTGATCCGATGGGAATGTTTCTCTGATGAGGCTCACAGCACAGGCAGGCAATATCACCCTCACTTCTTCCTGAGCTGACGTCACTGCTGCCTGCCCCTATCGACAGATGGCGGTACTGCAGCATCACTAAGTGAAAGATGGGCTATTACCAAATAAAGTCATTTATGGAGGCTGGTGACACATATTAAATCACGGGAATGGCCAGAATGGAATATTTTCATACAATCAGTTTATTGGTTCAATAAAAAAATGTCACCGTCCGAGGACTTTAAAGAATAATCCGGAACTTTTCATATAATAATTCCCTTTTCCCATAAATTTGCGTTATGTTTTTCATTTTCTGTTAACTTCAAACTGATCTAAATTCATTTCACAGTTAACCCTGGTTCTGCAAATGTTGACATTGTTAATCTATCATTTACAGGTTTAATCTTATGGTTAATGAAATCACTGCAATGTCTTTTTATCATCATTTCATTTAATAAATATGTGAAAATGAGAGAAGTTGTTGAGAATTTATTTCATTCTGAGTCTGGTTCAAAGCCCCAGTAAAGAATTCACTGAAATTTGGAGACTGATTTTTAATTAATTTATTGAGTGATTAAACACGTATAAAGTGAAATAAAGATTAAAATTGCTTCTTCAGATAGAAGCTGGTGCCCCACGAGTGTTATTAATTTTTCCTGTGAATATGAACCAAGAATTCATCTCAGGTTCCAATACATTAATATAAATTAAATAATTTTTATACCTCATCAGAATTATTAACTCATATAATGTTACAACATGTAGATACTGTATAAATATATATTCTCTGCATCAACAATGTACTATACTGTAGAGAGAGGAATGAGCAGATGAGGCAGTGAGCTGGAGCAGAGCAGACTTTTTTCTCTCTCTCTATCATCAGACAGAAAACTCGTCAATTAGAAAGAAAATGGCGCTCCACTAATTTAGATGAAATCTATTTAGCTTGGAGAAATCATCTTTTAATTTATAAAAATCTCTGACAAAAGCTAGAATGAGTTATTATTCTGGCATTAATAGTAGAGAACAAGAATAATCCCAGGTTTCTTTTCAGCACTAGCCAGGCTGACAAAGAGTCAGGACTCTGTCAATCCTAGCATTCCCTTAGAGCTTACTAGTCAGGACTTTATGAACTTTTTCAGTAATAAAATTTCATCTATCAGAGATAAAATCAGTCAGATTCTTCCCACCGTTAACTTAGATACAATAACTACTACAACTCCTTCAAATGACATCTGTTTGGATCAGTTTACTCCAATTGACCTTTCAGAGTTAGACAAAATAGTTTCCTCATCCAAACCTTTAACTTGTCTTTTAGACCCTATTCCTACCAGGTTATTTAAAGAAGTCTTCCCATTTATTGGTAGCTTTATTCTTCAAATAATCAATTCTTCATTAACTTTAGGCCATGTACCGCAGGCTTTTAAAACTACTGTAATTAAACCCTTACTCAAAAAGCCAATGCTGGATCCAGGAGTTTTAGCTAACTATAGACCAATCTCTAATCTCCCTTTCCTTTAAAAAATCTTAGAAAGAGTTGTTGCTACGCAATTATTTGTCCATTTGCAGGGAAATGGTTTATTTGAAGAGTTTCAATCTGGGTTTAGAATTCATCATAGTACTGAAACAGCTTTAGTGAAGGTCACCAATGACCTCCTTATTGCATCTGATAATGGACTTGTTTCTGTACTTGTCCTTTTAGACCTTAGTGCAGCTTTTGATACTATTGATCATAATATTCTACTTGATAGATTAGAACACTATGTTGGACTTAATGGAACTTCGTTGCAGTGGTTTAGATCTTATTTATCTGATAGGTTCCAGTTTGTTCATGTCAATAATGAGTTTTCTTTCAACTCAAAGCTCAGTCATGCAGTTCCACAGGGATCTGTGCTAGGCCCTACTCTTTTTAGTTTATATATGCTTCCGTTAGGCAACATTATTAGGAAGCACTGTATACATTTTCATTATTATGCAGATGACACACAATTATATCTGTCAATGAAGCCAGATGATAGTAATCAATTAGCCAAGTTAGAAACCTGTCTTAATGAAATCAAAGCCTGGATGACTTGTAATTTCCTGCTATTAAATTCAGAATAAAACTGAAGTAATTCTTGTTGGTCCAAAAACCCTTAGAAATACCTTTCCAAATCAAACTTTTAGTTTGGATGCAGTTACTCTTTCTCTTAATAGCTTGGTGAGGAACCTTGGAGTTATTTTGATCAAGATATGTTTTTCAATTCAAATTCTTTTCTAAGACTGCCTTCTATCATTTGCGTAATATTGCCAAGATGAGGAGCATCTTGTCTCAGAGTGATGCTGAGAAACTGAGCCACGCTTTTGTTAGCTCGAAATTAGAATATTGTAACTCTTTATTATCCCAAAATGCAGGATTACTTGTAATACCTAGAATCTCCAAAAGTACAATGGGAGGCAGAGCCTTCAGCTATCAAGCTCCTTTCCTGTGGAACCAGTTACCAATCTGGATTCGGGAGTCAGACTCGATCTCTGTTTTTAAGAATAGGGTTAAAACCTTCCTTTTTAATATAGCCTACAATTAGGGAGGGATCATGTGTTTCTGAACCCTCCCTTAGTTATGCTGCTATTAGGTTTAGACAGCTGGGGGACCTCCAATAATTGCACTGGGCTTCACTCCTTTCTTCACTCTCAATGAATTTTTTTTTTTTTTTTTTTTTGCTGGTCATTAACATCTGTTTGTTCTCTCCCATAGATTGAGTCGCCATCGTGCTGTTTGCTCTCTACATGTCTGTTCTTTTCTTCTTCTCTATCCCCTCACCCCCCAGCCAGTCGCAGCAGATGATTGCCCCTCCCTGAGCCTGGTTCTGCTGGAGGTTTCTTCCTGTTTAAAGGGAGTTTTTCCTCTTCACCATCGCCAAGCGCTTGCTCATAGGGGATCGCCTGATTGCTGGGGTCTTTCTGCAATTGTGGGGGTTTCCCCTACAGTTGAAAGTGCTATGAGATGACTCTTGTGAAATGGTGCTATATAAATAAAGTTGAATTGAATTGAATTGAATCATCAGTCAAGAAGAAGAAGAAGAAGAACCCAGGTCGCTGGCATCTCTCTTTTATACCATACAAACTCGCCTCGCGACCTGGGGGGTTCACATTACAATACATACACTTACAATAGCAATTCCCTTTGTCACCCAGCCTGTCAGCGCATTATTACGCAGTCTGGAGGAGAATGTACTGTATATTATCATGTGGTCTTGTGGAGAAAACCACAGTCTATCCTGCATATCCGTTTCACAGCCTTTAAGCATCTCCTCCTGTGCCATTCTGTCTGAGTAGAGTATGTATTGTCTGGGTCCCCCCCCCCCCCCCAAAAAAAAAAAACCTGAGACTGGGCCTTAACCCTCATGTCCTGCAGGCTTTAGCCAACATCTGCAGCAGCTGTAAAGGGGCGTCGCAGGCTCCGAGGCGCTGCTGTGGCAGCCAAATCCTCCTTCGGTGCTGAACGCAACCCTAATAGAACCCACGGCACCCGGTCCACCCAATTTGCATCCGTAAGCGAAGCCCTGAGCGCTGCTTTAAGTGACCTATGGAAACGCTCGCATAACCCATTGGCCTGGAGGTTGTACATGGTTGTGCAATGGATTGTGATGCCCAGGCTCCAGGCCATCGTGGACCAGAGGTCAGAAACGAACTGCGGGCCCTGGTTGGACGTGATATCCAAAGGGGCGCTGAAGCGTGCCACCCATGTCGTCAAAAAAGCGCGTGCAACTTCTGTGGACACGGTGGAAGCTAGCGGCACTGCCTCGGGCCAGCGCGTGGTGTGGTCCACCACTGTCAGGAGGTGCGTGAACCCCTACGATGGTTGGGAGGGGGCCCACGAGGTCCACGTGAACGTGGTCGAACCTCTTAGCCGGGACATGGAACGGCTCAAGGGGGGGGCCTTTGTGTACCTGTGCACCTTGGCTCATTGGCACACTATGCAGGCTGCAGCCCACTCTTTCACCTGTTTGTGCAGGCTCGGCCAGATGAACTTTGTTCCCACCATTCTGACTGAAGCGCGCACTCCTGGGTGTGCCAGGGAGTGAACTGACTCAAAAATGCGGCGGCGTTAAGTGTGTGGGACCACCGGGTGCGGGCAGCCTGTGGAGATGTCACAGATTGGTGGGGGGGGGGGGCTCCCATCTTGCAGTACTCTGCTGTACAGCCTTAACCCTGTTGGTCCAGACTGGAGTGCGCAAACGTCCGCATCGCCGATCTGCTCAGCGGAGATGGCCATGTAATCTATCCCTACGTAGACTGGGGCCACTAATGCACGCGAGAGGCAGTCTGCCACCACGTTGAGTTTACCGGCCAGATGCTGAATGTCGGTCGTAAACTCCGAGATCACGGCCAGCTGTCGCTGCTGCCGGGCCAACCATGGTTCCGAAACCTTGGCCATAGCGTATGTTAGCGGCTTGTGGTCCACAAACGCAGTGAAGCTGTGCCCTTCCAGCCAGAACTGGAAGTGGCATATGGCCAGGTGGAGAGCCAGTAACTCCCTGTTGAATGCGCTATATTTACGCTCACTGTCACACAAAGACCTGCTAAAAAAGGCGAGCGGCTGCCAAGAACCGGCAACGCACTGCTCCACGACGGCCCCTAGGGCCATGTTCGATGTGTTGGTAGTGAGCGCTACCCGAGCCGCCGGGTCCAGGTGCACCAGTAGTACGGCGTTTGCTAGAGCTGTTTTGGCCTCGAAAAATGCCTGCTCTCACTCAGGAGTCCAGTTGACTCTGTCCGCCAGTTTCCGTTTCTTAAGCGTTGTGTACAACGGCTGCATGAGCTAGACTGCGTGGGGGAGGAAACGGTTGTAAAAGTTAACCATCCCCAAAAACTCCTGCAGCACCCTGACCGTCTGAAGCCGGGGAAGATCTACCACTGCGCGCACTTTGTCCGGTAAGGGTATCGCACCCTCCGGTGAGATGCGGTGGCCCACAAAATCGATTACCGTAACCCTGAACTGGCACTTCACCGGGTTGATTATTAACCCGTGCTCTTCCAACCTCCGGAAAACCATCCTGAGGTGGGCTACGTGTTTGTCCTCAGACGCGCTGGCCACCAGGATGTCGTCCAGGTAGACGAACACAAATGGCAGATCGCGCAGCACCGCATCCATCGTGCATTGGAATGTCTGCGCCGCGCCTTTTAAACTGAAAGGCATGCTTAAGAACTCAAAAAGACCAAATGGGGTTATTACTGCTGTTTTGGGTATGTGGTTCCAAGGTTGTCATAGCCAGCACTGGGGTTAAGCTCCCAGTGCTCATAAAATGCTCCTTATGGCGTGCGTCTCAAAAAGCCTCTGACAACTAAGTCCAACTCCTAGCCTGCCCATGTGGTTTAGTCTCTAAGCCCGGCAGAACTGCTTTTACTAATAGGAGAAGGGGCAAGGGCGGATCTCTGGCGCCTTAAAACCAGATGCTTCGGGTAGATGGTGGCTCATCAACCTGGGAAGGTAGCCCATCTAGGGGAAGGTAAACCCTGATTTCAAACCTCCGCTGCCTTGCGGCACACCCGGTCACGGGAAAGGCTTCGGGAGTCAACCCTGAGGAAAAATCCGGAGTCGGAGCCCCTAAGGCAGTTCTCTGTTGTTCTCAACATCGTTCTGGCAGCTCTTGTGACGGCGCTGGTGCCAAACTGTAGCAGCCCTGCTGTTCCTTTGGATTCATCAGTGACGTGGAGAGGGGGGAAATGCTGCATGGGCAACATCTTGTCCTTCATATCTTCCTGCCCAGGCTTGAATCCTACCAACGCCCAACGCTGGAAGGTACAACACCGGATCACTGGAGAGGACACTCCAGCTTTGCCTTTGGCGTAGACAAAACATGGGGAATGACAGTTACCGGTTATAAGCCATTGCTCAATTGGCGTAGAGCGCGGCACCAGGGGTTGTTCCCGACGGTGGGAGGGATCATCGGATCTCACTGGACAGCTACCGCCCACCTCAAGCTGGGCAGCCCTCAGCCAATAAGGTGTTGTCCCACCACAGCTTGCTTTCCTCATTGGGTGCATGGGGATGAGGAGAAGTCCACACAGCAGGCTGAGAACCTTCACACCAGGCAAGACAAAAAAACAAACGAGACCAACTCTAAAACTGGGAACTTGGAACGTCCGCACTATGATGACAGGACTCGCTGCTAACCTCAAGGACATCAATGACACCAGGAAGACTGCCATCATCAATAATGAGCTGAAGAGACTGGGAGTGGATATCGCCACTCTCCAGGAAACACGGTTGGCTGACGCAGGCACACTGAGAGAGAAGGACTACACGTTCTACTGGCAGGGAAAGGGCAGTGATGAACACAGGGAACACGGAGTGGGCTTCGCAGTGAAGAACACCTTGCTGAAGATGGTGGAACCGGGCAGCAATGGCTCTGCACGACTCCTCACCCTCCGCCTCAACACCACTCAAGGCCCAGTCACCCTCGCCAGTGTGTATGCCCCAACACTGACAGCCACACCAGAGGCAAAAGACGAGTTCTACGAGAATCTCGCAACAACTGTCAGGATCATCCCCAACTCTGGACAACTCATTCTCCTTGGAGACTTCAATGCCAGAGTGGGTGCTGACCATGACTCCTGGCCCTCCTGTCTTGGACCATTTGGCGTGGGCAGAATGAACGACAACGGACAGTGGCTGCTCAAGTTCTGCACATATCACGATCTGTGCATCACAAACTCATTCTTCAAGACCAAGCCCCAACACAAGGTTTCCTGGCGACATCCGTGCTCAAAGCACTGGCACCAGCTGGACTTGATCCTGACCAGGCGCACCTCACTGAAGAACGTGCTAATCACCCGTTCGTTCCAGAGTGCAGATTGCGACACAGACCATTCATTGGTGTGTTGCAAGGTCAAGCTGCAGCTGAAAAAATTCCATCGTGCTAGACAGCCTGGAAAGGCACAGATTGACACCAGCAAGATGGCCCAACCAGAACTTGTTGAGCAGTTTGCCTCCACCTTTGAGAAGGAACTTGGTGTACCACAAGAAGGAGAATCTGCAAAGCAGAAGTGGGAAGAGCTGCGAAACCCCATCCACCGCACAACCTTGGCTACCTTTGGGAGGAAGACCTCGAAGTCACAGGACTGGTTTGATGCCAAGTTGACCGAGTTGACCCCCATCATTGAAGCCAAGCGCTCAGCACTTGTTGAGTACAAGAAGTACCCAAACGAGAAGAATCTCCAGATTCTCAGGGCTGCGAGAAGCAAAGTTCAGCAGACTGCTCGGCACTGTGCCAACGAGTACTGGACTCAGCTCAGCCAAGACATTCAAACCGCTGCTATAACAGGGAACATCCGTGGTATGTACGATGGCATCAAGAAAGCACTTGGTCCGGCTCAGAGCAAGACGGCCCCCCTCAAATCCTCCACTGGGGAGATGATCACAGAAAAGAACAAGCAGATGGAGAGATGGGTGGAACACTACTCCGACCTCTACTCCAGACAGAACACCGTGACACCGTCAGCCCTTGATGCCATCGACTGCCTGCCATCCATGGGCAAACTTGATGCAGAGCCAACCATCGATGAACTCAGCAAGGCCATTGATAGCTTGGCTGCTGGCAAGGCACCCGGCAACGACAGCACACCCCCCGACCTGATCAAGTACTGCAAGACCGCCCTACTGCTGCCATTGCATGACGTCCTCTGCCAGTGCTGGAAGGAAGGTGCCGTACCACAGGACATGAGGGACACCAAGATCATCATCCTCTACAAAAACAAAGGGGAGAGAAGTGACTGCAACAACTACAGGGGCATCTCCCTCCTCAGCATTGTTGGCAAAGTCTACGCACAAGTTGTTCTCGTTCGTCTACAGAAGCTTGCCGAACGTGTCTACCCCGAGTCTCAGTGTGGCTTCCGCGCTGAGCGATCGACAGTAGACATGATATTCTCCATCCGCCAACTCCAGGAGAAATGCAGAGAACAGAACATGCCCCTGCACGTTGCCTTCATCGACCTCACCAAAGCGTTCGATCTGGTCAGCAGAGAGGGCCTTTTCAAGATCCTGCCAAAGATAGGATGCCCACCAAAGTTGCAAAGCCTCATCGAATCGTTTCACACCAACATGCAGGGGATAGTGCAGCACGACGGCAACGTCTCAGAGCCATTCAACATACGCAGCGGAGTGAAACAGGGCTGTGTACTTGTGCCAACCCTCTTTGTGATTTTCTTTGCTATGCTCCTGAGGCATGCCTTCAGCACAGCAACAGAGGGAATCTACATGCACACAAGATCTGACGGCAGGCTTTTCAACCTCACCCGCCTGAAAGCCAGAACCAAAGTACGCGAGGCTCTAATCAGAGACATGCTGTTCGCAGACGATGCTGCAGTCGCAACCCACACACAGCAGGAGCTTCAGACCCTGATGGACCGCTTCTCCCAGGCATGCAAGGACTTCGGGCTTACCATCAGCCTGAAGAAGACTAACGTCTTGGCGCAAGGCATGGAAGCACAACCAACCATCACCATCGACGACTACGAGCTGGAGGTCGTGAATCAGTTCACGTACCTGGGGTCCACGATCAGCAACAACCTCTCCCTTGATACAGAGATCAACAAGAGGATTGGAAAATCAGCCTTCACACTCGCTCGCCTCACCACACGAGTGTGGAAGAATCCCAAACTCTCTGTCAAGACGAAGATGGCAGTGTACAACGCCTGCGTCATCAGCACACTGCTCTATGGGAGTGAGACGTGGACAACATACGCCCGGCAGGAAAAGAGACTGAACTCCTTCCACTTGCGCTGCATTCGCCACATCCTGGACATATCCTGGCAGGACAAAGTGCCCAACACAGAAGTTCTGTCCCGCGCCGGCCTTCCCTCCATGTTCACTCTACTCAGGCAGCGAAGGCTCCCCTGGCTAGGCCACGTTCACCGTATGGAGGATGGCAGAATCCCCAAAGACGTCCTCTACGGAGAACTGGCGACTGGCAGGAGAGACGTTGCCCACCCACAGCTGCGCTTTAGAGATGTCTGCAAGAGCGACATGAAGACTCTGGAGATCAACACAGAGCGCTGGGAGGACCTTGCAACGGACCGCTCCAAATGGAGAGGCACCCTGACCAGACAGCTCAAGGCGGGTGAAGAGAGACTGACTGCTGCAGCAGATGAAAAAAGGACCCGCAGGAAGAACCGCCACAGACCCAGCAGCACGGAGACCACCCACAAGTGCGACCTGTGTGACAGGGACTGCCATTCGCGCATCGGCCTGTTCAGCCACAGGCGGTGCTGTTCCAGCAGAGTAGACGTTTAGGATTCTCTTCCATGGTCATCATAGACCAACGGAGGCCGACGAATTTGGGTATGTCTTCCACGTGCACCGGGACCTGGTGGTAACCGCGGACCAGGTCTACCTTGGAAAAAATGCGTGCCCCGGTGAGGTGGATGGAAAAATCCTGAATATGGAGGATTGGGTAGCAATTGTGTGCTGTGGCGTTGTTTAATCTGTGGAAATCCCCGCATGGTCGCCACGATCTCTCGGCTTTAAGAACCATATGTAGCGGGGATGCCCATGGGCTGTTTGGGCGCCTGATGATGCCCAGCCTTTCCAAGTTGGCGAACTCCTCATGCGCACTGGCCAGTTTAGCTGCGTCCAGGCGCTGAGGTTGTGCAAAAACGGGCGGCCCCGTGGTGGCAATGAAGTGCTCCACCCCGTGTTTAGTGACGGCTGGCGTAAACGTAGGAACCGTGAGTGTTGGGAACTGGGTGAGTAGTGTGTGGAACTTACCCCCTGGAGCTGTGACATTGGCTAGTGTTGTGGACCCGGCTCCTCTTGCTGTACAGGGCAGAGAATCAAGAGACATTGTGTTAATCAGGCGTCTGTTAGCCACATCGACTAATAGTCCGAGTCTATACAAAAAATCTGCGCCCAAAATGGAGAAGTTACATGCCGCTATGACGAATGTCCTGTCCATTGGTATGTACGGCCATGCAAGGATATAGTCAGTGTCCTCTCACCAAAAGTCTTATTGTGTGAGCCGTTTATGGCCACCAGCTCGGGGCTGCTACTTCCCGTCAGCCGGTCTGCGTAGGACGGCAGGATGAGGCTCTTTTGGGAGCCAGAGTTCATGAGGAACCATCTCCCTGAGCGTGAATCTATCACATAGAGCAGCTTGTTTGTGTCACCGGCGGTCGCAGCTGTTATCGACTGCCGGCCCTGGCGTTTCCCGAGCACTTGAACTGGCATGGTGGCATGGTGGCATGCATCAGCATGCGTCTTCTCCAAAACAGCGGTGGTAGAAGCAGAGCATGTCCCTCCGGTGCTTCTTGGCCTCCGCTGTGGCCACTATCACTGGCTCCTCACCCCCGCTGGCCGTCTCACTGGGTTCCGATGCAGCTGCGTTCACAGCAAAGGTTCTGGTCGTCAGGAAAATCTGATCTGCCTCTTGTGCTAGTGCCCGGTAGTTGCGTGTGGCCAGCAGTGGTGAATTGGCAATGACTGCTCTGGCCGCTCTCGGGAGGTTCCAGAGGAAAAGGTGGGCAAAGAGGAAATCCCCTTCATCTGTGACCATCAATGCCAACATCTTCTCCATTAATTCGACCACCGACCCGTCTCCCAGCTCGGAGCGTGTCAGGAGCCTTTCCGCTCTCTCACAGTCCGAGAGCGTGTAGCACCGAGTCAGGGCGGTCTTGAGAGCGTCATATTTGTCGTGGGCTGGGGGCTGTTGGAGCAGGCTCAATACCTGCTGTGTTGTGGGACGGCAGTGGGTGACGGCAGTGGGCGGCAGTGGCTCAGGAGATAGAGCAGGTTGTCTAAAACCCGATGGTTGATGGTTTGAATCTCGCTCTCCCCAGATATCCTGCCGTTGTGTCCCTAGGCAAGACACTTCACCCGCATTGCCTGCAGTACCCATAACACTGGGTATGAATGTGTATAAATATTTGGAGGTGGCCAGAGAGGCCGTTGGCGCAGATTGGCAGCCACGTTTCCGTCAGCCTGCCCCAGGGCAGCTGTGGCTACAGTAGTAGCTTGCCACTACCGTTGTCTGTCTGGAGTGAATGGATAATGTATCTACTTGTAAAGCGTCTTTGAGTGTCTATGATAAAGCGCTATATAAATCTGATGCATTATTATTATTATTATTTTGTGTGTGTGTCCAGCGCTGCAACCACGTAGTAGTATTTGGTGTCATCCGCCGTCACTCCACGGAGAGCGAACTGGGCCTCGGTGCGGAGGAACCAAGACTTCGGGTCATGTAGCCAAAAGTCTGGGAGTTTGACCGAAACAGTGCACGCGGTGCTGGTGCCTCCAGTCTGGGTCATCTCCGGGATGTCTGCGTCGAGTTCCATTATGCGTCAAGGGTCACCAGTGTGACCCTCTGGTAAAGAAGAGGAAGGATCAGGCTAGGCAGTGAGCTGGAGCAGAGCAGATTTTATTCTCTCTCTCTATCATCAGTCAACAAGAAGAAGAAGAATAACCCAGGTCACTGGCATCTCTCTTTTATACCATACAAACTCGCCTCGCGACCTGGGGGTTCACATTACAAAACATACACTTACAATAACAATTCCCTTTGTCACCCAGCCTGTCGGCACATTATTATGCAGTCCGGAGGTGAATGCGTATTATCATGTGGTCTTATGGAGAAAACCACAGTCTGTCCTGCATATCCGTTTCACAGCCTTTAAGCATCTCCTCCTGTGCCATTCAGTCTGAGTAGAGAATGTATTGTCTGGGTCCCCCACAATACATGTATTCATTTAGTATTGCACTAGGAATTTTGACAATAAACCTTTGTACTTTTTGCAGATCTGTCTCCATTTTTGTTTTATGTGTGAAGATTACCACCAAGTGACATAAATTAAATACTAAAAGATTGGAAAACTTAGCCAAAGATTGGCTTCATCCAGCAATGACCTACAGCTCTTGCTGGGATGGTTTGCCACTGAGTGTGAAGCGGCTGGGATGAGAATCAGCACCTCCAAGTCTGAGTCCATGGGCCTCAGCCGGAAAAAGGTGGATTGTCCTCTCTGGGTTGGGGACAGGCTCCTGCCCCAAGTGGAGGAGTTTAAGTATCTTGGGGTCTTGTTCACGAGTGAGGGAAAAATAGAACGAGAGATTGACAGACGGATTGGAGCAGCATCTGCAGTGATGCGGACGTTGTACCGGTCTGTTGTGGTGAAGAGGGAGCTTAGTTCTAAGGCAAAGCTGTCGATTTACCAGTCAATCTACGTTACTACTCTCACCTATGGTCACGAGCTTTGGGTAATGACCAAAAGAACGAGATTGCGGATACAAGCGGCTGAAATGAGCTTTCTCCGTAGGATTGCTGGACTCACCCTAAGAGATAAGGTGAGGAGCGCAGTCATTCGGGAGAGGCTCAGAGTAGAACCGCTGCTCCTCCACATTGAAAGGAGTCAGTTGAGGTGGTATGGGCATCTGATTAGGATGCCTCCTGGACGCCTCCCACTTGAGGTGTTTCAGCCACGTCCCACTGAGAGGAGACCCCGAGGCAGACCCAGGACTTGGTGGAGAGACTATGTCTCCCAGCTGGTCTGGGAATGCCTTGGTATCCTCCCTGAAGAGCTGGAGCAGGTTGCTGGGGAAAGGGAAGTCTGGGCTTCTCTGCTTGAACTGCTGCTTCTGCGACCCAGACCTCCGGAAAAGCGGTAGAAGATGGATGGATAGATGGATGGAAGATTGGAAAACCTGTCTAAGAACAATCCAGCGGGCTGAGAAATCACTTTTGGTTTGGTTTAAGTCTGTCAACAGAATTATGAACCATAAAGCAGTTTGTGTTCAAATGTTAAATCCCATTAAACCCTAACCCAGGGGTGTCCAATCATGTGCCATGGAGGGCCAAGACCCTGCAGGTTGTCTCTTCTACCCAATCTCTTCAGCAGGTGTTTTCACTGATCCAGCAGTCAGTAGAAGAAATTCAGTGGAATCTGCTGTTGAAGACATTGGTTGGAGGTAAAGCTTGCAGGGTCTTGGCCCTCCATGGCACATGATTGGACACCCCTGAACTTAATCCATTACTAGAAAATCCAGATGCTAATATGTCCCAGAATTCCTCCATTTACTGGTACTATCACTAGTGTGCAGTGTCTTCTGCACTGGCACATCACAGTACAGTGTTCAGTAAATAAAATAATTGTTTTTGGTTATTTTTTTCTTAAAAATGAGCCATTATTTTCAAAGTCACTGATAAATGGTTTGTACTGTTGACTCTTCTCCCACTGGTGTCTTAACAGAAAATAGAAAATCATGATGCAAACACATAAGTCACTAAATTGTTTATTACAATCAGCAGCAAAATCCAGATTATTTAGAATGTGCAAAATTCAAACTCTAAACTGTAAAAAAACAAAACAAAACTTGGAATGGGTCACACATGCCGGCCACGCTGCCTCACTGAGAAGCAACTGGATGTGTCGCTCACACTGGTTCTGGTTCAGCAGATCTTAAGCCTGCATCTCTGTAAATAGTGACGCAAGGTCCAGTTTGGGGTGGATTGTTTTCCTCTTGCCTAGACGAAAAGAGAGAAATGGGTGGTGGATAATTAAAACAAGTTTAAAGCATATTTGGGAAATACACTTGTTGCTAAAAGCCAGTGGTGGAATGTGACAAAACAGTACTTTGTTGTTGTATTCAACCACAATTTTCATGTAGCTGCGCTTCAGTAAAGTAGATTTTACAAGGGCTGGGTTATGTTTAAAATAATTTGTTTTTACTGTGGCTTCATCAATGAAATGAGTTGATACCTTCAGTTGAATGGAATCTAGTTCTTTAACTGAAGGTGTGCATCCCGAGTATGGAGTCGCTCAGTCAAAATATGTAATTTTTAATCAATAAAAGTTTAGCCACCACTCTGTCTCTTCTTGCCCTGGCTTCAAGTGTGGGCGGTGTTTCGTACTTGTATTGCTAAAACATAAAAGGATGCACTACAATGGGTGTTACAAACCTTAATTAGTTGAGATTACGAGGGGAGATGAAAGGACGTAATACAAACACTGGCTGCAGCACACCAAAGGAGAAGTAACTCAAAAACACCATGGGACTGCTGGTTATCAAAATAGGTGTAGATTTATTTACAAGTGACGCTCAAAACTAACAGGAAGAACTCAAAATAAAAAGGAAGCAACAGTTTCAGGGTTCTCCCAGGCCAAAATAATAAACAAAACCCCCACTCTTTCTAGAAAGGAAAAGGAAACTACCCTAGTGAAATAAAATACAGAAACTTGCCTACCTGGCTCACCACAAAACAGGAGAAAGCATGAATCAAACACAAATGGCAGAGAACCCCTACAGTTAGTGATGGGAAGGCAGGCACTGGTGCACCGAATGGTGATCCGATCTTATCCAGGAAATATTTGGCGAGGCGTGTTTCGAGGCGTGACTCGTGACATATGTGTTGATGTGGGACCATGTGACTGGGTCAGGAAGCCGTTCCCCATCCCTCACATTTTGTTTTGTCATGTTTGACTGTGTAAGGGATTTGTCACAGCCAATTTTCAGATGGAGCCAGCACCAAAAACACAGACTCCTCCTTTTTGGGGAACAGTTTGAGCTTGTTTCTCCCGTTGATGTATTTTTCACAAATAGTGGCCATTTATTGCAACTGAGATGATGGCTTAGTAGTAGTATATTCATTTTGCAAGTGGGAGACTTGAGTTTGAATCCCTGTTGTGTCGTTCTTTTAATTTCATTTTTATTTGCAAGGTGAAGTGTCTCTTGTGTTTCAAAGAGCTTGGATCATTATTACGCATCATTATGCTGAGGCACTATTGCTGTTGTGCCCTGCATGTAAATGAGGTAAGAGTTAAATATACTGGGACAGTATAAGACTGTTGAAAGTTTATTATTTCTTAATAAAAATGGATAAGTAATAAAAGCACACAAAGTAATACAGACACGTTCATTGGAGTCACCCCAGTTTTATTATTTCTTTTTTCCCTTATGATCATTGATATTTCTTAAAGGTGAACTGAACCCACCTTTTTGCCGAAAAAGTAGAATAGCAGATTAATTCCTTATTACCTATTGTATTTTTCAACACATAAAAGAAATTTTTAGGCCGTGCGATGGCCAAGCTATAAGCCGATAAACTTTTGCCTCTGGCTGGTAGTGCCAAATAAACGAGAAGTAGTGCAGACGACGCTGCGTGACGTCACGAGTGTGACCCTTATCAAAACAACAATGGCAGATGATAGCAGTTCCAGCAGTCAAGAACACCAGAGTTTTCAGAGTGAAGAGGCATTCAGGATCGGTGACGAGACAGAGGAGGATGCAGGAGTGTGGCAGGTGGCAGGCGTGCACAAGGGCGAGCCCGGGAGACAGCGACCTGATGCACCTGTGACAGCAGCTGGCAGATGGCGATGCAGAGGCGAGGTCCGCTGCCGGGGAATACACCTGTGCACAGGGGAGAGACTGGAAAGGCAAAGGTAGGTATGCTTATGCTGTAGATCTTGTTGGGAGATGAGGGGGTTCCTCTGCAGCAAGAGGGCTGAAGAAATCACACAGCTTCAGGCCGAAGCCCAGGGCAGAGTGGCTTATATCCCACGCTGCTGATGAGGCGCAGGTGTGTGCGCAGCTGGTGCCGCTAATGAGCGGCGAGTTGTAACATATCCAGCCTGTGTTGTGTTGTAGCTTAGTTTTCTTTTTTCTCTGTCACATTTTGTCTTAGTTTTGTTTTGAATTGTAATCGCTCTTGCCTGTTTTCTCTTTTTTCTCTTTTGAATTCTTAGATGGTATATGGGTGGGCAATATAAGCTGCGGCTTCAGCCATCACCCATTTCGGATAACTTACGTTGAATTGTATAATCAGATGAGTCATTGTTCAATTTGACCTTGTTGTTATACCATTCAGTTTCTTTCAACCTGTACTGTACAATCCGAAATAAATAAATTCATTCATTCATTCAAAAAATTGTTGGTGGATTCCAGCACCGACTCAGAGTCAGACCCCAACAATGATTGGGAGGAGAGTCGCTTATTGTATACAGAATGGTGAGTCTTTACTTCTCTACTTTGGCATGTTTGGGGTGTCAGGATAAGGAAAATTAACAATAAAAAAGAAAAAAAAAACATCAGCATTTTTCCAACTTATTATTTATACATATTTATACATTCATACATATATAGACCATGGGCTATGTATTACAATACTTCTACAGACTATAGTGGCAATACACATGAACAGAACTGGCCTCTGCATTTGACTGTGCTATTTATAAATACAGTGATCCCTCGCTACTTCGCGTTTCACCTTTTGCGCCCTCAGTGCATCGCGGATTTTTCAAAAATATTCATCAAAAATTCAAAATTGAGAAAAAATGGCAAGAAAGTTGCCCGGGCGCTAGCAGAAGGCAGGGAGACTACATTAGAACATCAGGTATCAACACGGAGAGCCCGCACAACTCAAAATCCACCTCTCTGACCACTGCTCCACTCCTCTCCGGCCATCTCTTCACCGCTCGGGAATCTCGCAAGCTGGTTGGCCGAGACGTTTTACCCAGCTTCTCTTCCTGCCGAGCGCCCATACCCAGCGAAGGAAGACCGCATTCATTGTTCTTTATCGCTCGTGTTGCTTAGTGGCACTTTTCGCTGTTCTCTTGTGCCTTTTTGTGCAAAATAGTGCTTGTGACGCCCTTGGGGGGGGGGGGGAGCGACGCTACTTCGCGGTTTTTCACTTTTCGCGGTCGGTTCTGGTCCCCATTAAACGCGATAAGTGAGGGATCACTGTAATATCTATATCTAGAAACGCATCGCTTCCCGGTCGCTTTTCCTCCCCCTTTCTTTTCTTTCGTTGCCATGACAGCTTTCCTTGGCCACTGAACAGATCTTCCCAGGTGTTGGAAGTGTTTTGTAGTCGACTATCAAGACAAAATGCACCAAAAACAACCAGTGTCGACGTGCTCGCAATGGTAAACATGAGGACTGGGTCACACTCGTGACGTCACGCGGAACTCCAGCTGCACTTCCGGATAATCGGCGGATTCGTCTAATTTTTCAGGGCGGGAAATTCAAAATCGCAATTTTCTCCAAGATTCCGGGATTAGTGGAGGGGGTGCCAATGATAAATTATCTTTATAATTGTATGTACTATCACCCAGTGCCGTTCAATGCCGTTCAGTTCAGTTCACCTTTAAAAGACAGCACATTTATTGAAATTGAAAAATACACATTGTAAAAATCTGCAGGCATTATACTTTGTCGACTACATGGCCTAGTAGAGCAAATGAAGTTCCACATGAGGCCTCGTCTATGGGAACCATATTGACGAAAAGGCTCAAGTGTTCAAGAATGCCTCAACTACTCATGACTAAGTAATAGCTTAGAGGTAAAATCCCTGTCCTGCAAATGGGAAGCTGGGGTTGAAGTCCCAGCTGGGTCATTCTAATTTATTTTTATTTGCACAGTGAAGTGTCTGTTGTGTTTCAAAGAGCTTGGATACAACAATAACACATCATTATGCTGAGGCACTATTGTGCCCTGCATGACATTAAGGACAGAGATGAATGTACTGAGAAAGACAGTATGACTGTTGAAAAGTTGTTTCTTTTAAAAAAAAAATGGATAAGTAGCACAAGCACATTCACTGTAGTCACCTGTTTCATTATTTTTCTGCCTCATGATCATTGATATTTCTTAAAAGACAGCACATTTATTGAAATTGAAAAAATACACATTAAACCAACAATACCCTTGTAAAAATCAGCATGTTGTATACATTTTGTCCACTAGATGGTCTGGTAGAGAAAATGAAATCCCACATGAGGCCTTGTCTATGTGAACCATTTTGATGAAAGGCCTCAAGTCCTCCAGAAAGCCTCATTTGGCCATCACTACCTACAGTCGCCCCTTTAACACTAAACACTTCCAAGTGCATAGGCATATAACAAGTCAGCAAGATAAGATAAGAGATAAGATAAGATAAGCCTTTATTAGTCCCACAATGGGGAAATTCCAGGATTGCAACAGCACAGGGATAGCAACACTCAGAGCAACAATCAAGAAGACAAGAAAAACAAGAGCAGTGAATATACATATGTACTGTACATATAAATATATAAACACACAGTGCAGAGCATTGTAGCTGGATGGAATAAATATATAAATATATATACACACAGTGCGGAGCATTATAGCTAGATGGAATAAACAGCATAACCGTCTGCTTAGTTATCCTACATAGTATGAATATGTACCCATACATATTGTCACCCTCCGTAGCGACCGATATTGTCCTAGTTGTATACTGGAGGGGACCATTGTGTAAGTCTATTGCGTCTTTTGCATTCAATACTATTAGGTCGTCACGTTTTTTTTTTTTGCTATCTCTGCGAGCAGCCCTGCTTAGGTTATACAGTCTGACAGCCGTAGGTAGGAAGGACCTGCGAAACCTCTCAGTTGCGCACCTAGGATGATGTAGTCTGCTGCTAAATGAGCTCCTCAGTGCATTCAGTATGTCCTGCATAGGGTGGGACTCGGACTCGGACTCCAGCAGAGATGACAGTTTAGCTACCATCCGTCTCTCTCCTATCTCCTCCACTGGGTCTGCAGCCTGATGCACTGTTCAATAATTACACCAACACAGGCCACACACTATAAAGCCCAGTGGCCAAATAGCACAGGACGCTGGAGGCAGGAGGCAGGAGGCAGGATCTTTAAATAGGCAGCTCAGTAATGGTTGATACAGAGCAGCTGCAGGAGCCCAGGTGGGTAGTTCAGGATCCCCTCAGGAGTGTAGGAGAAACTGGGCTCACCAGAGTGGATGCCAAAGAGCCATGGAAGCCCAGGTGTATGGTTCAGGGTCCCCTCAGGAGTGTAGGAGAAACCTGTTATACAGGAGAAAAGGGAAAAGAAAAAAGAGTACCTCTCTTCCCAGAAGAGAGAAACACCGTTAAGGCATGTGACAATGGGTCTCAAATATTTGTAATGTGTCCTGTTACTCCATGAGTTTATTGACGATAGATTATAAACTACACACATAAACTAAATTATAATGGTGACTGAACACCTGCCATTCCCCAAAGTGCAAGATACACTATTATGAATATAACTCAAGTGATCTGACAAATAAATAAACAAGCGGTTTATTTTACAGTGGCTAATATTGGATGTCCCATTCATTTTAAATTATTCTGTAATTAATATCCACACAATCAAATAAATCTCAGTTCAGTCCCTTTCATACTCAGTGGAAATTGTGCTACTTTAGTTTTGACACTTAAGCTATACTTTAACTTAAAATGCAAAGAATTTGAGTACTTTTTTGTCCACCACTTCTAAAAAACAACGGAGTGTGCAACTTACCAGTCATAACACATTGCTGTGTCATGCTACATTGCGGTGTCAAAGCAGATGCTGGTCGGACTCTAGAACGAAAATACACACAACTTAAGTACATGCACAGCACAAAAGTGCAACATTCAATTCAATTCAATTCAACTTTATTTATATAGCGCCATTTCACAACAACAGTCATCTCATAGCACTAGCAACTGTAGGGGGGACCCCCACAGTTGCAGAAAGACCCCAGCAATCAGGCGATCCCCTGTGAGCAAGCACTTGGCGACGGTGGAGAGGAAAAACTCCCTTTTAACAGGAAGAAACCTCCAGCAGAACCAGGCTCAGGGAGGGGCAGTCATCTGCTGCGACTGGCTGGGGGGTGAGGGGATAGAGAAGAAGAAAAGAACAGACATGTAGAGAGCAAACAGCACGATGCTGATGCAACATGTAAAAAAACCACCTTTTTAACCAGGATTTAGCCGGAGGTTTTTAACCGGAGTTAGCATTGATGGCTGACTAGCTAGCTCATTGTCTGCATACAGGAGACAATGGTGTTGTTTGTTCAAAGTGAGCTTTCCCCGCTGGGATAAATAACGTAAAAGATGCATAATATCACATCACATCACATCACTCACCATCCTCTATATCCTAATATCATGTCTTTCAACTGCCGTGGTTGGGTGCTCCTGTCATTTGCCGGTTGGTGCCCATAAATGCATTTCGGGTGGCTCCGTCCTAGTTCCCTCTGGATTTTCTTATCAGCCAAAGGCACAGAAAAGTCTGCTGGACCTTGGTGTTGATTTCTGTGAAGCCATTCTATTGTTGTTGTTTATACTGACGCTTGCTTGCTGGCTCACGGACGAATCTTTGCAAATGGTGGCTGGAGATTCTGTTGAAGACATCACGCTCATGACGTTACGCCCTGACCAATCAGTGGCCTGCAGTCTGTTGACGTCACATTTTCAGCTCAACTCAGCTTGCTTGGAATCTTAATCAGATGGGTATGAAAAAAGTACCTGGAAGCGGGTACCAGGTACTAATGGAAAAGCCTACAAAGCACGCTGAGTCGAAGTGAGTAGAGCCAAACAGGTACTAGTGTAAAAGGGCCATAAGATAAAACACAGAACACACACAGGCACCATAGTCACATGTAGATGATGCAGAATACAGAGTGTTGAAAAGTTGTTAGCCCTTAATGTCAAACCAGAACTTATTCTCATGGTTAACAATGAAGAGGTTAGATTTTTGTGTGATACTGGTGCCTGTAGGTCTGTGCTCTCTAGCCCATTAGCAGACAAAATTCCAAAATCAAACATGTCTGTAAATGTACTTGCTGCAACGGTAAAATGAAAACAAATCTGTTATCTCACTTGGTAACAAAGTAACTACTGAGTGTTTTACACTACAAAATCCATCAACACCACATCATTGGTATTCTTTAGACTTAATAAATCTAAATGACTCTGCTGCTGTCCTTGAAACTTTGAAAAAAACATTCTGTTCCAACAACAGATGTAACTAAGAATTCTGAAAATGATTTACACTGTACAATATACAACAAAGGACCCAATGGTCCTGATCAGTGGTACAAAAAGCAATTCTTCAAAACAGACCACTACAGTTCTGTTAGCACGCTTATTTTGGAGTAATAACAGTTTTGCAGGTGCTGTAGTCACACTGTCACCACAAGACTCCAAATTTGTCATGCATATACACACTCCTCATGTGTCACTTTGTAAGCCAAGGTATTCACATTGGGAGGATGTAGTTTTTGTCACCAATGCTAATGAACATGGCGGTGACTGGACAGATACATCTTTTCCTGTTGTCCAGTTATCACCTTCCATTGATACTTATTGCATGACACTTGACTGGCACTCAATCAGTAAAAAAAACAGCTTATACCAGTGACCCTATGACATTTGACAGGCTTTCACTCTGACTGAAGAACAGGAGCAGCTGCTGTACCCCATTTGATTCTCCTTGTCATCAGAAGGGCCCCCTGACGTGTGGACGGTGAAAAAGGGGGCTCAGCCTACTACAATTACACCTAAGTCTAACTTTAGACCTCACAAAAGACAATACCCACTTAAATAGGAAGCTGAGGAGGATATTCGTCCTGTCATTCAGTCACTGTTAAAAGCTGGAATCATCAGAAAGTGTAACGATTCTCCATGCAATTCTCCATTATTTCCTGTCAGGAAGGCCACACCCTCTAAAGGATGATGAATGGTTCTAGACCTACAGGAAGGAAACAAAGCAATTATTTCACATTCTCCTGTAGTTCCTGATCCACATGTTTGTTTGTTTTTTAAATGATCTGTCACCTGATAGTAAATATTTTACTGTCATAGACATCTCAAATGCCTTTTTCTCAATTCCAATTCATAAAGATCATCAGTTTTGGATTGTCTTTACCTATTGTAAACAGAGATTCACCTTCAATAAGTTACCACAAGGGTTCAATGAAAGTCCCACAATTTTTTTCACAAGCTATGTCTGCAAATTTGCCCAATTTACACCACCAGGTGGAAGGCAATTACTTTTATATGAAGATGAAATTTTGATTGCCTCAAAAAAAACTGAGGATCCGTGCAAACAGGACACAGTAGCATTGCTTAATTTTCTAGCATCTCAAGGTCACAAGGTCAACAAAGACAAACTGCAATTATGGCAGAAAAAAGTAAAATACTTAGGCCATGAGAACTTTCACAAGCATGAATCTATGGTGTTGGTGCTTATATTCCCGGTTTAGATCCTGTTAGACAATTTTTTAGTTGAAATAAAAGACGATTTCTTAACACCAGTTAACCTTTCCAGTGCTGAGGAAAATTATGATACACGGATAGTTGACAAACAAACTTTAGACAAAACAACACATACAGTTTAATATCTCAGCATCCACTCATTAGCTGACACTTTTTCTGCAGAACTAGGAATACATGATAATTTATGGCTACAATGGATTTTATACAGCACCAAAGATTTTAACATGTCAAATTGTTTAATTTGTGCTTCTGCCAGGCCACTATGGCTACCTCTTCACCTCATGAAAAGCACACCAAAACAGCATTATAATGTACAGTTAAATTATTTTTGACTAACAAAAGATCTTTAGAACCAAATTGTGAAAAAAAAATCATAATCATTATCCTCCAGTTAAAGGAAGACCAATTCCACCTTGTCATAAAGTCTATCCAGGTGATTATATTTGTTTTTCTAGATATAATGGCTCATCTGATGCCCCAGATCTTGGGACACCTTCCCTACTGTGAATCTGTGATAAACATCACACAATGTTTGTGATGTGACAATGAGATTTTCCTCTCTAGATTTAAATCTGCTACTGTAGCTGAATATGCCTTATTGTTCCACCAAGACAGTGTCAGACATGATACTAATGACCATGAGAGTGACTTAGATAACACTGAGAATTAGAGTTTTTTATGATACCCATATTGAAAACTGAAAAGAGTGATATGAGGATATTTGGTAGCGGCATGTAACCAAGAACTTTATACTCACAATGATGTGTGACAATCACATTTATGTCATTTATTTCATTTATTTTTCATTTTAATCAAATCATTAGCATTGTACAAATACGATTTCTCATCATGGGAAAATAAAGGTTATGCCAGCATAACAGGGGGAAGATGATAGAGAAATCGTATTTCTAGTCTATTCTTTATGTTATTCTGATATTGGTATGACTTGACATTTAATCATTATTCTGATGTCCATTCATATGTGTCTTAATACTTTGTATTGAGTTTGTATTCTCGTGTATAATTGATCTTGTGACCAGCATGTGCTTTTGAGGTCAATACATGACCCAATATCTCCTTAGTTAAGAACCTGGTGCCAGTCAGTCTACAAGATGACCTTCTATATGTCAGGGTACTACTGTGTTCTTGAATTATCTGAGCACTTGTTATGTCTTGTGATTCTGCTGACAGCGCAAACTGGTGCTTTGTGTGTCTGTGATAGTCTTTTGTTGCAGATTAGATATGTAAACAGTGGCATATAAGTCCAATGTCTGTCAGAATGTTTATGCACCTTCCACTTTGTACTTCTGAGTGTGAAACTGTGTCACTACATAGGAATAAACCCTTTTTTCTCTTCTGATGGCAAACACCGTTGTCTCAGGTTATTCCAAGTTAGAATTTCTCTAACTCGAAGGGAAAAAAAAATCCGTTAACAGCCCCAGGAGTTGTCTTTGCAATGGAGATTTCTAACATGGGTAAACTGAGAGAAAGAGAGAGAGAGAGACGGGAGGGCTTGTTTGGTGAAACGGCAGACAGGTAGGCCAAATGATGAAATAGTACTTTTAAATAACCCCACTCCCTCCCTGTTTTATTTAGACCCTCTTCCTGACCCGGTGAAATAACATACTAAATGAATTTAAAATGTTGAAATGACCAAAACCCCTTCATGCCCCAGAGCATAGAAATGAGATGAAGACAGAAGTAATGTGGTGAATGAGTGTCTGTGGTTATATTATACTGCTGTAGTTTACGGTTTATATTTTTAAATGTAATAAGCAGGTTACATTAACCATAGCTAAATTGCTCTTACATTTATAAAGCCATGTTTTCAGGACTATTCAGATGTTTTAAGAAAAACCTTTATAATTTTCAAAACTATGGGCTATATGTAGTCTACAGTACCAACTTCACTCATCTGCTTGTTACCGTTCTCTCTTAAATTTGTTTTATTTTCTCATTTTTTAAACATCTTTTCTTAAAGGTAGATTTTTTTTAAGTTTTCAACATTTTTGCTTGCTTGTTTTTTTCTTGCCTTCTGATTGTTGCTCTGAGTGTTGCTATCCCTGTGCTGTTGCAATCCTGGAATTTCCCCGTTGTGGGACTAATAAAGGCTTATCTTATCTTATCTTATTTTTGGTGACAAATTCATGACCTTTTTCATGCAGAATTGTAACTTTTTACCTAAAGCGTCTTACCTTCTATTTTTATTTGGAAAAGGTGAACAAAGCAGAAGCAGCACCAGATTAAAATTAAGATTAGTCAATCAGTTGTTTTAATAATCAATAGATCAGTTGACTATTAAAATCCTAATTACATTTATAAATAGTTTGATAGCCTACCTATCATTTTAAAATGTTGGCCAACTAAAACTGTGGTGGTTTCTGGCTTCCAGCAACAGGGTGGCCTAGGATGAAGTCAAATTCCCACCCTGAATTTTTGTCCCAGTCCACCCCTCAGTGCACTTAAGATGTGCGGTTTATAATATTTTCTGGTAATATGACTGCCCTTTATAAACTGGAGAAATAAGAGTTTAAGTTTTTACTAAATATGTTGAACATAATTAACGCTGGCCTGTGAAACTATACTTTATAAATTTAAAAGAAAAAAACGTATTCTGTGATATCGAGAAGAATATCGTTATCATGAAAAATCACAGAAATACTGTATCGTGATATTATTTTTGGGCCATATCGCCCACCCCTAGTTTGAACTCTTCCCCATAACAAAACCAGGAATGGACCAGACTACAATAATACTGATAGTGTCCCCATCAATATTTACTCTGGAGAAAATGTTCTGTTTATTGCCCCCCACCCCCCAGCAATAACATGAAATATCCACTCTGAAATACAGCTTAAACAACTTTATTTTCCAAAGGTGTCATGGTGTTAACATTGCATCAGAATCAGAATCAGAATCACTTTATTGCCAAGCATGTTTACACAATAAACATACGAGGAATTTGACTTGACCTTGGGCGCGCAGAAGCGCATCCCAGGGCCGCGGCAGCCTGAAGGTGCCTGTCATCAGTGGAGGGTAAAGAGGGGGGAATGGGGGGGGGGATGACACAATGGGCAGAGAGAAAAAACATAGTTAATCAAAATAAAGATTACATAGATAATCTAAATTGTGATTACATAGAAAAAAACCCTCTAAGTACAATTAGCAGACTAATACAGATCACACAATACAAAGGAGCAAAGAGAGACCAGTGTATGTAGTCAGCATGTAATAATCAGTGTGAGTGCAGTGTTGAATGTATCAGTTGCTATTGTACAACAAAGGGGCGCCTCCTGGCAATGGATGGTTGTTAAGATCATGTATTCAAAACACAGATAAGCATGTCCCAGAGTCTTTCTCTCTTCGTGCATGCCAGATGGCAAAGTTCTGTATTAGACACATGATAGCGCTGTCCTTGAAGAGTCTGGTTTGCTGAACAACAGCAATTGTTGTTATTGTTTGGGTTAAAGAGAAGCCAAAACACCTTCCAGCACAATCTCTGCACCTGGAGGAACAAGTTCCCAAGGATGTCGAATCAAGGCCAGATGAGCACAGTCACTTGGAGCATAGTAATTTCCACTCTCATGCGATTCTGTGCATCACAAATAATTCAATTCAATTCACAGGCTTAAATCGCTGGTCGAATTGTTGAAGGAGCGTCGCCGGGATCCGCATTTTGATCAGCTCTTCCAACTTTATTAATTTCCGATACACTAGGAAACTCCGGAGCCAAACAGTAGAATCCTGCGATCATATCCAAACAGATAGATGTCTTCTGCATCTTCAGTCGAATCACACAGACACATGAGTTCCAATTAACCATGAGTCACACAGTTGGGCTCCCCTGGGCCTGATTTCCTGTTGAAAAGGTGGTGTCAACTGCATTAAAGCCTGAAATTCCATTTTTTCCGTTTTCCGTTTGGATTGAGATCAGCGAGAAGGAGCGAGACACAGACACAGACGAAGCAGCAAGCTGGGATCAGATCATCAGGGAGGCGAGAGGAGGAGAGGAGTGAAAATGCGACTGTTCTCTCTGAAAGCCGGAAGAAGAAAATACATGTGTGTTGAATATACACACGTGGACAAAATTGTTGGTACCCCTCTGTTAATGAAAGAAAAACCCACAATGATCATAGAAATAACTTGAATCTGATAAAAGTGGTAATAAATAAAAATTGTATGGAAATTAACCAATGAAAATCAGACAATGCTTTTGAATTGCGGTTCAACAGAATTATTTTAAAAAACAAACTCATGAAACAGGCCTGGACAAAAATGATGGTACTATTAACTTAATATTTTGTTGCACAACCTTTTGAGGTAGTCACTGCTCCAGATAGATAGATAGATAGATAGATAGATAGATAGATAGATAGATAGATAGATAGATAGATAGATAGATAGATAGATAGATAGATAGATAGATAGATAGATAGATAGATGATGGATGGATGGATGGATGGATGGATGGATGGATGGATGGATGGATGGATGGATGGATGGATGGACTTTATTGATCCCAAACTGGGAAATTACAGTTGTCTCAGGTCCCTTCTCCAGACGGCATGTCTCAGCTCCTTCCACAGATGTTCAATAGGATTTAGATCAGGGCTCATAGAAGGCCACTTTAGAATAGCCCAATGTTTTGCTCTTAGCCATTTTTGGGTGTTTTTAGCTGTGTGTTTTGGGTCATTATCCTGTTGCAAGATCCATGACCTGCGACTGAGACCAAGCTGTCTGACACTGGGCAGCACATTTCTCTCTAGAACACCTTGATAGTCTTGAGATTTCATTGTACCCTGCACAGATTCAAGACACCCTGTGCCAGATGCAGCAAAACAGCCCCAGAACATAACAGAACCTCCTCCATCTTTCACAGTAGGGACAGTGTTCTTTTCTTGGTATGCTTCATTTTTGCGTCTGTGAACATAGAGCTGATGTGCCTTGCCAAAAAGTTGCAGTTTTGTCTCGTCTGTCCATAGGACATTCTCCCAGAAGCTTTGTGGCTTGTCAACATGCAGGTTGGCAAATTCCAGTCTGGCTTTTTTATGATTTGTTTTCAACAGTGGTGTCCTCCTTGGTCGTTTCCCATGAAGTCCACTTTGGCTCAAACAATGATGGATGGTGCGATCTGACACTGATGTACTTTGACCTTGGAGTTCACCATGAATGTGTTTAGAGGTTGTTCTGGGCTCTTTTGTTACCATTCGTATTATCCGTTTCCTCCTGCGGCCATGTCCAGGGAGGTTGGCTAGAGTCCCGTGGATCTTAAATTTCTGAATAATATGTGCAACTGTAACCCCCCTCATGTATCGTCACCTTATCGTGGTGGGGGGGGTTGCGTGCCCCAGTGATCCCAGGAGCTATGTTGTCCGGGGCAATTTGCCTCTGATAGGGTCACCCAAGACAAACTGGTCCTGGGTGAAGGGCCAGACTAAGAACGATCCAACAGACTCTCATGATAAATTCTAGATCAAGGATTCAGTGTATCCCGCCCGGTATGGGGTTACCGGGGCCCCACCCTGGAGCCAGGCCTGGGGGAGGGGCTCGAAGGCTAGCATCTGGTAGCTGGGTTTCCACCCATGGGACCCGGCCAGGCTCAGCCCGAAGGAGTTACGTGGGTCTGCCCTCCAGTGGGCTCACCACCTGCAGGAGGGATCATGGGGGTCCGGTGCTATGTGGATTAGGTGGCGGTCAAAGGCGGAGACCTTGGCGGACTGATCCCAAGCTTTCTAAACTGGCTTTTGGTACGTGGAATGTCACCTCTCTGGTGGGGAAGGAGCCTGAGCTGGTGTACAAGATTGAAAGATACCGGCTAGATATAGTCGGCCTCACCTCAACACACAGCTTCGGTTCCGGAACCAGTCTCCTGGAGAGGGGCTGGAGCTTGGCCTTTTCTGGAGTTGTCCCGGGCGAGAGGCAATGAGCAGGGGTGGGTATTCTTGTATCCCCCCACCTTGCTGCCTCTATATTGGAGTTTTCCCTGGTGGATGAAAGGGTTGCTTCCCTGCGCCTTCAGGTTGGGAAACGGGTCCTGACCATCATTTGTGTCTATGCACCAAATGATGTTTCAGAGTACCCATCCTTTTTGGAGTCTGTGACTGGGGTGCTGGAGGGTACTCCTCTTGGAGACTCCATTGTCCTACTGGGGGACTTCAATGCGCACGTGGGCAATGACAGTGAAACCTGGAGGGGGGTGATTGGGAGGAACGGCCTGCCCGATCTGAACCCGAGTGGTGTTCAGTTATTGGACTTCTGTGCTAACCACAGTTTGTCCATAACGAACACCATGTTCAAGCATAAGGGTGTTCATATGTGCACCTGGCACCAGGACACCCTAGGCCGCAGGTCGATGATCGATTTTGTTATCGTGTCATCAGACCTGCGACCGTATGTCTTGGACACCCAGGTAAAGAGAGGTGCATAGCTGTCAACTGATCACCACCTGGTGGTGAGTTGGATCCGATGGCAGGGGAGGAAGCCATTAAGACCTGGTAGACCCAAACATATAGTGAGGTTGTGCTGGGAACATCTGGCTGAGGCCCCTGTCCAGGAGGTCTTCAACTCCCACCTCCGGAAGAACTTCAACCACACTCCGAGGGAGTCTGGAGACATGGAGTCTGAATGGGCCATGTTCTCCACCGCTGTTGTTGAAGCAGCGGCCCAGAGCTGCGGCCGCAAGGTGGTCGGTGCATCTCGTGGTGGCAACCCTCGAACCAAGTGGTGGACACCAGTGGTGAGGAGGGTCATTAAGCTGAAGAAGGGGTCCTATCAAGCTTGGCTGGCTTGTGGGACTCTCGAAGCAGCTGAGGTGTACCGGCAGGTCAAGCGGAGTGCAGCTCGGGTGGTTGCTGAAGCAAAAACCCGGGTATGGGAGGAGTTCGGTGAGGCCATGGAACAAGACTTTCGGTCGGCCTCAAAGAGATTCTGGCAAACTGTCCGGCGGCTCAGGAGGGGAAAGCAGCTCCCTGTGCACACTGTGTATGGTGCGGATGGGACACTGTTGACTTTGACTGGGGATACTGTCGGGTGGTGGAAGGAATACTTCGAGGATCTCCTCAATCCCACTGATACGCCTTCCACAGAGGAAGCAGGGTTTGGGGACGAGGGGGATGACTCGCCTATCACAGGGGCTGAGGTTACCAAGGTGGTTAAAAATCTCCTTGGTGGCCGGGCCCCGGGGGTGGACGAGATTCACCCTGAGTACCTCAAGGCCCTGGATGTTGTTGGGCTGTCATGGTTGACACGCCTCTGCAACATTGCGTGGAGGTCGGGGGCAGTGCCTTTGGCATGGCAAACTGGGGTGGTGGTTCCTCTATTCCAAAAAGGGGACCGGAGGGTGTGCTCCAACTTTAGAGGGATCACACTCCTCAGCCTCCCTGGGAAGGTCTATGCTAAGGTACTGGAGAGGAGAGTCCGGCCGTTGGTCGAACCTCGGATTCATGAGGAGCAATGTGGTTTTCGTCCTGGCCGTGGCACATTGGACCAGCTCTTTACCCTCTCGAGAATTCTTGAGGGTTCATGGGAGTTTGCCCAACCAGTTTACATGTGTTTTGTGGACTTGGAGAAGGCATTTGACCGTGTCCCTTGTGGTTTTTTGTGGGGGGTGCTTCGGGAGTATGGGGTATCGGGCTTGTTGTTACGAGCTATTCGGTCTCTGTATGACCGTTGTGAGAGTTTGGTTCGTATTGCCAACACTCGGTCGGAGTCATTCCCAGTGAGAGTTGGACTCCTCCAGGGCTGCCCTTTGTCACCGATCCTGTTCATAATTTTTATGGACAGGATTTCTAGGCGCAGCCAGGGAATGGAGGGTGTCATGCTTGGTGACCACAGGATCTCATCTCTGTTGTTTGCAGATGATGTTGTCCTGTTGGCTTCATCCAGCAATGACCTACAGCTCTTGCTGGGACGGTTTACCGCTGAGTGTGAAGCGGCTGGGATGAGAATCAGCACCTCCAAGTCCGAGTCCATGGTCCTCAGCCGGAAAAAGGTGGATTGTCCTCTCCGGGTTGGGGACAGGCTCCTGCCCCAAGTCGAGGAGTTTAAGTATCTTGGGGTCTTGTTCACGAGTGATGGGAAAATGGAGCGAGAGATTGACAGATGGATTGGAGCAGCATCTGCAGTGATGCGGACATTGTACCGGTCTGTTGTGGTGAAGAGGGAGCTTAGTTCTAAGGCAAAGCTGTCGATTTACCAGTCAATCTACATTCCTACTCTCACCTATGGTCATGAGCTTTGGGTAATAACCGAAAGAACAAGATCGCGGCTACAAGCGGCTGAAATGAGTTTTCTCCGTAGGATTGCTGGACTTACCCTCAGAGATAGGGTGAGGAGCTCAGTCATCCGGGAGAGGCTCGGAGTAGAACCGCTGCTCCTCCACATTGAAAGGAGTCAGTTGAGGTGGTATGGGCATCTGATTAGGATGCCTCCTGGACGCCTCCCACTTGAGGTGTTTCAGGCACGTCCCACTGGGAGGAGACCCCAAGGCAGACCCAGGACTCAGTGGAGAGACTATGTCTCCCAGCTGGTCTGGGAACACCTTGGTATCCTCCCTGAAGAGCTGGAGCAGGTGGCTGGGGAGAGGGAAGTCTGGGCTTCTCTGCTTGAACTGCTGCCTCTGTGACCCGGACCTCCAGAAAAGCGGTAGAAGATGGATGGATGGATGTGCAACTGTAGTCACAGGAACATCAAGATGCTTGGAGATGGTCTTATAGCCTTTACCTTTAACATGCTTGTCTATAAAATCTCCTGAGACAACTCTCTCCTTTGCTTCCTCTGGTCCATGCTCAGTGTGGTACACAACATGTCAACAAACAGCACAGTGACTACTTGTCACCCTTTAAATAGGCCGACTGACTGATTACAAGTTTGTAGACACCTGTGATGTTAATTAGAGGACACATCTTGGTTGAACATGTCCCTATGGTCACATTATTTTCAATCTTTTCTAGGGGTACCATCATTTTTGTCCAGGCCTGTTTCATGAGTTTGTTTTTTAAAATAATTCTGTTCAACCACAATTCAAAAGCATTGTCTGATTTTCATTGGTTAATATTCATAGAATTTTTATTTATTACCACTTTTGTCAGATTCAAGTTATTTCTGTGACCATTGTGGGTTTTTCTTTCATTAACAGAGGGGTACCAACAATTTTGTCCACGGCTGTACCTGTTGAAGTCAGGTTGATTCCTACCACTGTAGACAAACTTTACAGACGTAAGCAACAGTCAGTCCAGTTGTTACAGCAGTTAAGTGGTTAGGAAATCATGTCAACAAAACCTATGGGTGGGAGGGGGCTGAAAAGTTCATAGGCTGAAGAGTTCATAGTGGTTAAATTTGACCAAATGTGGTTTATTTTTCAACCGCAGGGATCCAAGCGCTGCAACACCAGTGGAAGAAGTGTGTGGACTGAAGGGGAGACTATGTTGAAAAATAAACCACATTTGGTTAAATTTGACCACTATGAACTTTTCAGCCTATGAACTTTTCAGCCCTCCTCATATTCTGACAATATATCACTATCAGATTCTGATGAAAGCCAAAATGAAAAAATCATCCACCATCAACATTTAAACCGTAGAGTTGAAGCTGTTATCACTTCCAAAGACCCTCCCTACTAAACACTACACAGTGAAACAGAGGATTTATGGAATAACCTAAACCCAGGGTAGAGAGGCTTGGTGAATGTGGTGTTTAAGGTGTGGAGGTGGATCAGTGTGTCAGAGGAGATGCTGAAGAAGGACAAAACACCAGCGTTACAGTCCACATACACACCTATTCTGTTAGACACAGAGGAGGAAGGGATGGGGGTTTGGATCTTATTGTGACAGACAGAGTAGCCGTCACGATCAGAGCATCTCAGACTCCAGGACTGATCATTATATCCAAACACACAGTCAGTGTTTCTGTTCCTCCTGACTCCTCTGTAACTCACTGATATATAAACCGCTCCTCTCCTCTCAACCTCCCAGTAACAGCGACCAGTCAGACCATCTCTACACAGCAGCTGACAATAGTTCAGCTCAAATCTGCCTTTGCAATGATGATATGGCTGCTTCTCTTTCACAAATGTCACCACCCTGTTGTCGTCAGACAGTCGGAGGTGTTCGTTCACTGTGCTTCTGTCCAGTTTAAGTTGACAGAAATCTAATGGAGAGAAGATGACAACACAGCTGCAGTTTAACATCCAAGTGCAAATCAAGGGGGGGGAACCTGGGGACCCCCCCAGTATCATTACAGTATAAGTCTTTAATATAATGTTACATAAGGCTTTGAATCCTACATGCAAAAACAAAAAATAAACTTGCAAATTTCTTTTAAATGTCCATTTTGTAACTGTAGTTTCCCAGTTTGGGATCAATAAAGTACATCTATCTATCTATCTATCTATCTATCTATCTTGTAAATTTTAAATCTGCAACTTTTCTCATAAGTTTTCAACTTTTTTCTTGTAAATTTGCATAAAAAATTCTCATAAATTTGCAATTTTTTTCCTTTTAAATCTGCAATATTTTTTGTCAAATCTGCAACTTTTTTTCTCATAAATTTACAACTTTTTTCTTTTAAATCTGCAACTTTTTCCTCATAAATTTGCTACTTTTTTATTGTCAGGTTGCAACTTTTAATAAAATTGTGATTTTTTTTTCTTATTGTAAATTTGCAACTTTTTTCATATTTTTCACAAATTTAATATTTTTTCTTTTAAACACGCCACTTTTTTCCTCATGAATTTGCTATTTTTTTCTTGTAAAATTTCAAGGTTTTTTTTTAATCAAATTGTGATATTTTCCTTTGAGATTTGGTACTTTTTCTCATAAATGTGAATTTTTTTTCTTGTAAACATAACTTTTCCCCTCATGAATTTGATAATTTTTTAATCTATTTTTTCATCATCAGTCTGCAACTTTTTTGTTGTAAATTTGTGACTTTTTTCCTTTTAAATGTGCAACATTCATATGAATTCTGGTTAAGTTTTTATTCTATGTAATGCCTTAAATTTTTTCTCTTCATCTAGACAATGACTCATGTTTATAAAGTTTTGTTTTAAAGGGTTTGAACTATTTTCTATTACAAAATAGGGGCAAAAACACAATCTTGCATCGGGCCCTGAATATAATGTCCCCCTCAGTCTTTGGAGAAAATGTTCTGTTTATTGCCCCCCCCCCCCCCAACAGTTACATGAAATATCCGCCCATGTCATCTGATCATCTGACACATCTGATGGCTTTATTCTTTCTTTAATGATATGGTCATTGGTAGAAAGTTTCATGACACTTTTTGTCAGCTATCTCCTGTCAGTAATGTCTGACTGACTAAACTCCATGATCAACTTTGTAGTTAAAGACAAACTGGCAGTTTCTTGTTTAGTCACCATTAATCAGACTTACATTTCCTCACACCGGGCTTTAATCTGTGCTCTCCACAATGGTCCACCCTGCAGGAAGAAAAACAGAGGGATTTTTTTGTCCAACATAAATACTGTCTTTAAGAGGATGACACACGATTGAATAAGGTAGTGTACGTGTGTCATCAAAGAATGCTGCTGCTTGTAGATATCAATAAATCAAAAAAGGCTTTGCAATTCTACAGGACAAAAGGCTGATAAGTGTTCTTCTTCTTTTAGATTTTATTGGTAGTTGGCAACCAGCTTACAGGTGCATTACCGCCACCCACGTACTTCACCCTATATCATCACTCTATGCTCATGTTCACCCCAGACTTTACTCCTGTTCTATTGCTGACAAGTGTTAAGACAAAAAAACAACAGACAGACCCATGTGTTCTCCAGCTTCACTGACCTGTTGTTGTTAAGCGTTGACTGGCATTGCTATTTTGTTCTATTTTTCAATTTTATGATACAAACTGGGAAGGCTGTCAATTCGTTTCGCTGTTGGAGGGACAATTAAAAGAATATTTTCTCAAGATTAAATATTGAGGGGGACACTATCAGTATTCATTGGAGTCAGGTCCATTCCTGTTTTTTTTTTTCTGTGGGGAGAGACATCCAAAATTTTATAATGGGAAAGAATTCAAATGCAATAAAATATATAACTTAAATAAAATGGAGTCATTCTCTAGATAAACATAAAAATATTAACCATTACATAGAATAAAAATTTAACCAGGATCCATGTGAACGTTCTGAAATTTATGAGAAAAAAAGTCATAATCATACAAGAAAAATTTTCAAAATTGTGGTGAGTTATTGAGGAAAAAGTTGCAAATTAATGAGAACAAGGTTGCAAATTTACATGAAAAAAGTTGCAGATTAATGAGAAAAAGTTACAAATTTACATGAAGAAAGCTGCAAATTAATGACAAAAAGTTGCATATTTACATGAAAAAGTTGCAGATTAATGAGAAGAAATCTGCACATTTACATGAAAAAGTTGCAAAATAATGAGAAGAAAGTTGCAAATTTACATGAAAAAAGTTGTAGATTAACAAGAAAAAAATTGATGAAAAAACTTGCAGATTAACAAGAAAAAAGCTGTAAATTTGCATAAAAAGTTGCATATTTACATGAAAAAAAATTGCAGATTAATAAGAAAAAAGTTGCACATTTACATGAAAAAAGTTTCAGATTAATGAGGGAAAAAACTGCAACTCTACAGCGGGGAAAATAAGTATTGAACATGTCAGCATTTTTCTCATTAAACATACTTCTGTTGGAGCCAGTGACCTGAGATTTTCACCAGATATCAGTAACAACCCAAGTAATTCATACATACAAAGAAATCGTGGTAACTGTGTTCCCAAAACAAGTTATAATATAAAGAATATAATACAAATAAAGTGGAATGACACAGGGAATAAGTATTGAACACATGAAGACAAAGGCAGTGCAAAAGGCATAGAAAGCCAAGAAACCAGTTGGAATCAATCAGAATTTAGGAAGCCATCCCACCCCCCATCAGTGCCAATTAATTTCAGCTGGTTAGCAGGTACTGCTGTTTCAAAGAAAATAAGTAATGCACTCAACTGACATGGGCTCTATGCCCGCTCACTTCGCAAGACTCCATTGCTGAAGAAAAAGCATGTTGAAGCACATTTAATGTTTGCTGCACAACATTTGGGCAAGCCAGTAAAATACTGGGAGAATATAGTCTGGTCCAATGAGACCAAAACCGAACTTTTTTGATGCCACAACACACAGCCTGTTTGGAGGAGAAATGGCACTGCACATCCCATCATGGTGTAGGGGTGCTTTTAAGCACATGATACAGGCAGATTTCATATAATTGAAGGAAAGATGAATGGACAAATGTACAGAGACATCCTTGATAAGAATTTGTTGCCATCTGCCAAGATGCTGAAGATGAAACAAGTGTGGACATTTCAGCAAGACAATGATCCCAAACACACAGCCAAGGAAACTCTCAACTGGCTCCAGAGAAGGAAAATAAAGCTGTGAGAATGGCCCACTCAATCACCTAACCTGAATCCAACTGAAAATCAATGGAACGAACTAAAGATCAGAGTTCATAGAAGACACCCATGGAACCTTCAAGATTTGAAGACTGTGTGGAAGAATGGACTAAAATCACTTCTGAGCAATGCCTATGCCTAGTTTCTCCATACAGGAGGTGTCTGGAAGCTGTTATTACCAAAAAAGGCTTTTCTATTACATATTAAATTAATTTTACCAAGCATGTTCAATACTTATTCCCTGTGTCATTCCACTTTATTAAATATAACTTGTTTTGTAAACACAGTTGGGTTTGGTGGGAAGACTCATGTGTAGGTAGGGATACAGAGCAGAATGATAATTTATTAACAAACTCAGGGCAAAACAAAAAGCAGTGCATGGGCTGAGAACTAAACTAAAGTTGACAAAACTCAAGGCAAAAACTTGACTAACGCATAGCAAAGCAAACTGACATGGGCATGGATACATGGCATAGACAGGGTGAAAACGACACAGGGAACTTGACACAGAAATGATGCAATGACCAGAACAGAACAGAGACTCACATAAATAGGGGAGGGAACAATTAGCCAGACACAAGACATCTGAGGACAATCAGGACTGGGCAGTGCACACATGAGGGAGACTGGCTATGGATACAGAAACAAGGAAAGAGGGACTGGAGACAATAGGTAAAAAGGCACACACACAACCATGAACTTAGACGGGGGATGACAAAACATGGCTAAGAACAACAAGGACATTAATACTAAACAGTAAAGATAAACAGGAATAACACAATATAACCAAATACAAAAAGACAACCATAAGACGCAGACAACAATCAGAGAACACAAGGACATTTAATAACTAGAAAAGCACTTGGAGAGCACAGACCTCCGCCAAACGGCACAGTTCCCCCCATACAGTGTTTATTTTTTTCATCCTGTATTTTTTTTTCCAAGTGTTCTGACGATTTTTTGGCAGAGTTACATGCACAAAAAAAAAAAAATTGAAAAAATATTGAAAATGGCCCTATCTCGCAATGTTAAATTAAAAAAAAAGTATCCTTTAAAAAATTCCTGGATCCAGACGGTGATCCGGATCACCACCAAAATGAAATCATCTGTAGGATACCCCATTTCTGACAATCTCTGAAAATTTCATGAAAATCCGTCCATAACTTTTTGAGTTATCTTGCTAACAAACAAACAAACAAACAGACAAACCAACGCCGATGAAAACATAACCTCCTTGGCGGAGGTAATAATACTATGGAAAAACAAAAACCAAAAATGAACATAAAGTGTGGGCACGACCAGGGACCATGCCCCAATCATGACAACAGTTGCCTTGATTTCTTTGTATGTATGGATTACTTGGGTTGTTACTGATATCTGGTGAGACTCTCAGGTCAATGGCTCCATCAGAAATAGGTTTAATGAGAAAAATGTTGACGTGTTCAATACTTACAATATTTTACCCACAAAATATATTTGTTTTGCTTGTATCCTTAGCATATGTGCTTAAAATGCATTTTATTCAGTTCTGTAACATCCCATAGAAAGGTTTACAGACGTGGACAAAATTGTTGGTACCCCTCTGTTAATGAAAGAAAAACCCACAACGGTCACAGAAATAACTTGAATCTGACAAAAGTGGTAATAAATAAAAATTCTATGAAAATTAACCAATGAAAATCAGACAATGCTTTTGAATTGTGGTTCAACAGAATTAATTTTAAAAAACAAACTCATGAAACAGGCCTGGACAAAAATGATGGTACCATTAACGTAATATTTTGTTGCACAACCTTTTGAGGCAATCACTGCAATCAAACGATTTCTGTAACTGTCAGTGAGACTTCTGCACCTCTCAGCAGGTATTTTGGCCCACTCCTCATCAGCAAACTGCTCCAGTTGTCTCAGGTTTGAATGGTGCCTTCTCCAGGCGGCATGTTTCAGCTCCTTCCACAGATGTTCAATAGGATTTAGATCAGGGCTCATAGAAGGCCACTTTAGAATAGTCCAGTGTTTCGCTCTTAGCCATTCTTGGGTATTTTTAGCTGTGTGTTTTGGGTCATTATCCTGTTGCAAGACCCATGACCTGTGACTGAGACCAAGCTGTCTGACACTGGGCAGCACATTTCTCTGTATAATACCTTGATAGTCTTGAGATTTCATTGTACCCTGCACAGATTCAAGACACCCTGTGCCAGATGCAGCAAAGCAGCCCCAAAACATAACAGAACCTCCTCCATCTTTCACAGTAGGGACAGTGTTCTTTTCTTGGTATGCTTCATTTTTGCGTCTGTGAACATAGAGCTGATGTGCCTTGCCAAAAAGTTCCAGTTTTGTCTTGTCTGTCCATAGGACATTCTCCCAGAAGCTTTGTGGCTTGTCAACATGCAGTTTGGCAAATTCCAGTCTGGCTTTTTTATCATTTGTTTTCAACAGTGGTGTCCTCCTTGGTCGTCTCCCATGAAGTCCACTTTGGCTCAAACAATGACAGATGGTGCGATCTGACACTGATGTACCTTGACCCTGGAGTTCACCATGAATGTGTTTAGAGGTTGTTCTGGGCTCTTTTGTTACCGTTCGTATTATCCGTCTCCTCCTGCGGCCACAGCCAGGGAGGTAGGCTACAGTCCCGTGGATCTTAAATTTCTGAATAATATGTGCAACTGTAGTCATAGGAACATCAAGCTGCTTGGAGATGGTCTTATAGCCTTTACCTTTAACATGCTTGTCTATAATTTTCTTTCTAATCTCTTGAGACAGCTCTCTCCTTTGCTTCCTCTGGTCCATGTTCAGTGTGGTACACACCATGTCAACAAACAGCACAGTGACTACTTGTCACCCTTTAAATAGGCCGACTGACTGATTACAAGTTTGTAGACACCTGTGATGTTAATTAGAGGACACATCTTGGTTGAACATGTCCCTATAGTCACATTATTTTCAATCTTTTCTAGGGGTACCATCATTTTTGTCCAGGCCTGTTTCATGAGTTTGTTTTTTAAAATAATTCTGTTGAACCACAATTCAAAAGCATTGTCTGATTCTCATTGGTTAATTTTCATAGAATTTTTATTTATTACCACTTTTGTCAGATTCAAGTTATTTCTGTGACCATTGTGGGTTTTTCTTTTATTAACAGAGGGGTACCAACAATTTTGTCCACGTCTGTGTAGTGATACAAGTTTTCCTAATCAGAATCAGAATCAGAATCAGAATCAGTTTTATTGCCAAGTATATTTACAAGTAAACACACAAGGAATTTGACTTGACATTGGGCGCGCACGTTAGGCGCATCCAATGACGCGGCAGCCATGAAGGCGCCTGTCATGCAGTGAGGGTAAAGAGGGGAAGGGGGGGGGGACACAATAGGCAGAGAGAAAAAACATAGTTATCAGAATAACGCTCGTATAAGCTCATATAAAGCTCAATGAGCCAAATTTTGATTACACAGAAAAACAACCCTCTATGCACAATTAGCAGACAATAGATCACACATTAACAAAACAGGAGAGTTGAGAGAGTCAGTGTATGTATATTTGTGTCAGTTTACATGTATCAGTCATGTAATGTTGTATGCAAAGTGTAATGTAGGTGTGTCATTGCTGGTGAACAGCAGAGGGCACCCTCTGGCAACGGATAGATGTTATTCAGTCAAGTGTTCTTTAGTCCAGACACATGATAACGCTGTCCTTCGAGCTGGTCTGCAGAACAACAACAATTGTCGAATGATTGGGTTAGCTCCCTTCAGCCTTATCTTCCCAGGAGGAATGAGTGGTCTTCAAGGGCGCCGAATCAAGGTCGAAAGGCACAGCTCACTTAGAGTAAAATTTCATCTCTCAGCGATTGTGCATCACAATTTACAGGCTTTAAGTCATTCTTTGGAAAGCACTCAGCGACTCCAGATGATATCCACCTACCGAAACATAGATAACATGTCCAAGAGAGTCCATTCTCTCTTCAATGCATGCCAGATGGTAAATTCCATGTCAATCCCATTTGCCGCTATCCGTGCTCCCCCCAGCTGGAAATTGTTGTTGGGGGAGCTACGCCGGGGTCCGCATTGATTAGCTCTCCCGAATAATTTTTGATACACCAGGAACTCCAAGGCCAAACAGAAAATCCTGTGCTCATACCAATCCACAGTCGAATCACGCAGGTTCCAATTCTTGGGCTCCCCCTGGCCCGGTTCTTGTTGAAGAGTGGTGACAATAGCATTAAGCCACAATCCAATTTCCATAGTTTCCATTCGGGTCGATTCAGCAGAAGTAGAGCGAGAGCGACACAGACACAGACAGTAGCAAGCTGGGATTCAGTCAGTTGGGGAGGAAGGAGGAGGGAGCAGAAAGAAAAGCGACTGCTCTCTCTGAGAGGCAGGAAGAAATATTAATATTAATTAATTAATATAATATGAAACAACTAGAATACTGTCTACCTTCTAAACACTTTAAACCCAGCGCTGGAGACTCAGAGGACAGTGATCATTTTACTAGACCCTTTTATAATTAATGTGTTTTAATTGACCTACTGTGGCTAACCACATGTAACAAGATGGCCCTTTAACTTGACAAGACAAGTATAACTCCTTTTATTCCGTCACACAATCCCCCATCAGATTTTAACATTGTTCAAATCTCTGAAGTGTATTTATCAAGGACCTGAGCCTTGTGACAACTGAAGGATAAAATTTGTTTGTGTCTATGTATTATTTTATTGTTGTGTTTCTTTCTGAAATGTATTTTGCTCAGATTGAACAGTTGCTTTTTATCACATCAGGGGTGTGCTACTTGAGTGTAAAAGTACTGGATGAACCATTGTACAAGAGGGAGTGCCAACTCAGCAGTTGACCAGTGTGCCCAGATGTCTTCAAGGCCAGTCACGTACTGATAGTAGCTGTTTCTGTTCCCACTCCTGAGATGCTGAAGAACAACTCCTTACATGATTATACAACTATGCATGATTGTTACCTCTGCCAAGGAGGTAATGTAATTGGGGTGGTTTGTCTGTTAGCAGGATTATGCAAAAACTACTGGGTGGATTTTGAAATTTTCACCACAGGTAGCCCTTGGGCCAAGGATGAAATCATTAAATTTTGGTGATGACCTAAGACTGCATACCTCCACCAAGGACCTTAAAGCAGACTGTGTGGATGTATGTGCTCTCTGAGTGCTTTTCTAGTTATCTATGTAAATACTACTGTATTGTATAAAAAAGCCTCAGTGGGACTGCCCTGTTGAGCATTATTCTCAACTTTCTGGTGTATGTACTGCTCCCTTGCTGCAAGTAATAAACTTGTTTAATTCATCTGATTGATTCTCTTCTCAGTCATTTAAGGGTGATTAATTTTTCCCCAACAACCCATCACCCAGTCGGTCCTGCCAACGGTACCCTCATGACTGGCCATGCTGACTTAATGGGGATTGACTTGAAACCACCTATATCAGAAGCTCTACCGGTGTTGTCAAGCGTGTCGAATCAGAAGAATTGATACTGTGTTGATCTGATTATTTGATTTAGAAAGAGCATTACGCCGGATCCCCTACTTGATGCAATCCTCTCCATTTACCTGGGCTTCAGACTGGCACAGCGAGTACACTGGCTTGTGCTCCCCCGTGACTAGTAAAAAAATATTCATGTTGGTTTAATGTTGTAAGGGCTCCAAGCTGCGCAGCTGTGGAAAGTTTTTGTTGTTGAAAAAGCTTGCTGCTTCACACTGGTAGATAATGTTTCTACTAAAGTTACAGCAGAAGAAGTATGTTGGAGTGAAGGAGTTCTCAATGGAAGTTCTGATTAACGGCACAATGCTTTTTCTGTTGAGAATATGCAGTATTTGGAGCCATGACTGTCGTGGTTCAAGGGCCGATTTCGTCCGCGCTCGGGCCATGCTGTATTTTCCTCCCATCTGGTGTGTGTTCCCGATGGCTCTCCGAGCTCTTATTGTGATAGCTTCCGGCTGTCAGAGCTGAGCCTCTGACAGCTGAGCTGCATAAACGACTGCCTCATCAGCTGTTCCATCCTGAGCCCTATTTAAGGGAGCAGCTGAGGGCCACACATTGCTGCATTCTCGTCGGATATTCCTCGTCTGACATCGTCGAGCATTCCTGGTCAAGCTTCCCCGGGTCAGATGTGAACAATCTTTCATCTTCTTCCCTTACTGTAAGTGTTATTCTGAGACTCTGTGTTCCTCATCCATGTCATTACCTTAGTTGTGTTTTGGCCCCCCGTGGCTCATTATTTTGTCATTATCTTCCCTTTAATAAACTGTGCAAACTCACCGGCTAGCCTATGGCGTCTTATTGATGGCTCGTGAGGGCCATCCGTGACAGCAGACTGCAGCCAGACTGAGACGCCGGTTGCCGTGAGTTTTGCCTAAATTGGACTTTTGTTTTTCCCTGTCTGGGTACCTGTGTGCTGGGAGGTCATGTCGTCACTCAGGGGCCGCGTTTGGAGCCTGGGCTACGAGCTGGTGGAAGCCCTGGACTACGTTGATGGAACTCTCTTCATTGTTGGCCTCTATGACACTCACAGCAATGTACGCCGGCACCTGGACCTCGCTGAGGACATCATTAACTGCCTTCCTCGCTATTCCAACCACCCTGAAGTCAATGCGAGGGAAGCAGACATCTCTGTGCACCGGGAGAGACTCCATGAGCTGGAGGGAAACTCCGGCAGGAAGCCGAAGAGGAGGCACCCTTGCTCCTCGCTTCGGGATCCCATTCCTGTCCCCGTTCCAGTCCAGGAGTTTGAACCGCCCAGGGGTGATTCCCTAAGGAGTGAGACGTCAGTCGGGATTGCCCCGGAGAAGTTACAGCTGACAGCAGCTTCCATCCGGGACCGAGTGGCTGCAGCTCGCTCCGCTGTCCACCCCACGCAGATCATTAAACATGTGATGGCGGCAGTCAGGCTGGTGGAGAGGAATCCTGAGCTACGTGATTATCCAGAGTATGCCGGCCTGCTCGCCTCTGTTTCCGCGCAGGAGCGGCGTTTCCCTAACCTCTCCTTCGCCTCGCCCTCTGCCGGTAAATGTCGTCACACATCCACCGGTAAGCCTCTGCGAGAACCCCGTCCGGATCCTGTTCCAGGTCGTCGGAAGAACTGTACCTCCTAGTCAGCTGCTTCTTCTGCGTCTCGTCAGGAGGGAATTCCCGCAGCCTTGTCCCCTGGGTTATCTTCCTCTGCTGTCCCGTCAGCTCCTCGTGCCCGTATTGCCTCGGCTGTCGCCCCCTCCTCCTCGACATCTTCCCTGGCAGCTGTGAGTGCCACGAGTCCTGCTCCGGCAAAGCCCGTCATCGGAACATCGCGGGCGGCTACTCCTCGTCCTCCCAGGGGGCCCTCCGTCACCATCCAGCGGGGAAAGGAAGGAACAAAGTCCACTGCAGTGGGTTCTATTGGGCCTCTACGGATCAGGCAAGTGACTTTTCATTCTGTTCCCTCATTGAGTGAAATGCCTTGCTTGATTCCTGGGGGTGGAGTTCGGGGTTCACAGCCCTCCGAGCTTCCTCCACCTGCTGCAGAAATTAATTACGAACCTGCCACCTTTGTGTCTCCTTCCCCTGAGCGTTCCGCGGTGCCAGGCCTACGCCACCGGACGAGGAGGGAGCCTGCGGGCCTGGAGAGCCTGGTTCCAGCCCCGCAGCCACGACACGGGCAGAGGAGGAGGGCGGACTGTAAGTTGGAGCCTGCGCTGACGACGAAGCGTCCCCGGGTCTCCACGGAAGAGCGGTCCGACTCAGCAGGTCGAGGATCTCCTGCCACCACACCGTGCAGGTCGTCAGCGTGGTCATCAGCGTTGGAGGGTCCTCAGGCTGTGGGAGCCATCATGCCGGCTGCGGGGCCCGCCGTAGCCGAGTGGGAGCCAAAGGACGTCCTTCTGCCTTCTGAACCCGGATCGTCGAAGTCCTGGACGGCGACAGAACTCGAGTTCAGGCAAGTGCTCTATTTTGTCTTCCTTCTATCTGTTCTAAAGCATTTTTGCCTGTCTCTTGGGGAGCCGAGCCGGGTGCAGCCATCCGCTGCATCCGAGCTCGTCTCACTGGGCTCTGTCGCTACCGGTGATCCTGATCCCGGTTCTTCTTCTTCTCCTGAGCCTTCTCCCAGGGTCACCGGTGCGGAGTCAATCCCGGTCACTGTGCTGGAGGTTCCGGGTTCGGGTTTGGAGGTCGTCCCTGGTGCTGTGCTGACCCAGTTGGGGTCCATCGCCGGTGCGGCATTGACCCAATCGGGGTCCAACGTGGATGCAGCCGCGATCCAATCAGGGTCCATCGCTGGTGCAGCATTGACCCAGTCGGGGTCCGACGTGGGTGCAGTCGCGACCCAATCGGGGTCCATCGCGGGTGCTGCTCCAACCCAGTCGGGGTCTGTCATGGGTGCTGCTCCGGCCCAATCGGGGTCCGTCATGGGTGCAGCGCTGACCCGATCGGGGTCCATATTCGGCTCGGCTCTCCCTCGCTTCCCCCTCTCCAGGGAGGACGTCTTCGATTTCTCCCCTGCGGTCCTGGTGGCTGAGTGATGCCCGTCGGCCACCTGGAGGACTGCCTCGCCCGTTTGGCATTCTGGATCGGCCACCCGAGCAACTAGACTGCCTGTTTGGTGACCTGGTCTGGCTGTCAGAGGTCCTGTTTCTCCGGGCCTGGGACTGGGGTAGGTCGCCCGAACTCTTTCTTTTCCCCCGGTCAGCTAGCTGGACGCTGGACGCAGGTAGACCACCAGAACTGTTCATTGTCTCATTGGACTCTGCCTGCCATCATCCCCATGCGTTTCCTTATTTCCAACGAAATATTAAGGTTGCTCAGGTGTGTTGTCATGTGCGCTATTGTGGTCAATGTATTCACCGCTGTTTAGCATGGTTTTTTTTTTTCCTTTTCTCCTCTCCCCTGTCTGAGGGATGATTTGTGGTGGCCACGTTATGTCTTATGGGCCGGTGCATCTTTGTGTTAGGCTTTGTTATTTGCATTTTTGTCCTGTCTGTTGTACCATCCGTGCTTTATGGAGAATTGTGCTTTTTTTCCCTACCATGCTCTGTAATTGCTTCGTGTTTGTTTCCTGTGATCTCCCTTGTCACTCTTTTCTGGTTCTCACCCTCCAGGCCTTTCCTCCATCCTCCCACCCTGGGGGGGGGGGGTAGCTTGAGTGTCACGCGGCGCCCGGAGTGCGCCGTTGGGGGGAGAGTACTGTCGTGGTTCAAGCGCCAATTTCATCCGCGCTCAGGCCATGCAGTATTTTCCTCCCATCTGGTGTGTGTGTTCCCGATGGTTCTCCGAGCTCTTATTGTGATAGCGCTCGGAGGGGCTTCCGGCTGTCAGAGCTGAGCCTCTGACAGCTCAGCTGCAGTAGCGATTGCCTCATCAGCTGTTCCATCCTGAGCCCTATTTAAGGGAGCAGCTGAGGGCCAAACGTTGCTGCAGTCTCGTCGGACATTCCTCGTCTGACATCGTCGAGCATTCCTTGTCGAGCTTCCCCGGGTCAGACGTGAACAATCTTTCATCTTCTTCCCTTACTGTAAGTGTTATTCTGAGACTCTGTGTTCCTCATCTGTGTCATTACCTTAGTTGTGTTTTGGCCCCCCGTGGCTCATTATTTTGTCGTTATCTTCCCTTTAATAAACTGTGCAAACTCACCTGCTGGCCTATGGCGTCTTATTGATGGCTCATGAGGGCCATCCGTGACAATGACATTTACAAAAAATCATGCTGAAATAGAGTAAATCAGTTTGAAGAACTTGCTGTGTATTTTCTAGTGATATACCTAATAAGCAAGATAAAATGAGAAATGTTTCAATAAATTCTCACTGTAGGATCTCCTGGTCTCTACTCATACCTGAGAGTTTCCAGTCTCCAGAGTGGATCCTCCTTTAGGGCAGACAGGATCTTCACTCCCGACTCTCCTGGATGGTTGTAGTTCAGGTCCAGCTGTCTGAGATGGGAGGGGTTGGATCTCAGAGCCGAGGCTAGAGAAGCACAGCCCACCTCTGAAACCAGACACCCTGACAAACTGGAGTTAGAAAAAAGCAAAACAAAATATCAAGAAGCACAGTCAGGAAAGGACTGATCTAAACTCATGAAACTAAAACCTTAAACTTATTGAAATCCTCTGTATCCTGACCTTAGAGTCTCCAGTTTACAGTATGGACTCTCAAGTCCAGCTGACAGATGTTTTACTCCCGAATCCTTCAAGTCGTTGTCACTCAGGTCCAGCTGTCTCAGATGGGAGGAAATGGAGATCAGAGCTGAGACCAGTGAAGCACAGCCCACCTCCGTAATCAGACATGCTGATAGGCTGGAATTAGAAAAATACCTTCAGGTTAAGAAGCAAAGTCAGAAAAGCAACACCATTAAACTGAAATCTTAAACTTACTGATATTCCCTGCATCCTGACCTGAGGGTCTCCAGTCTACAGTATGGACTCATCAGTGCAGCTGACAGAATCTTAACTCCTGAATCCCCAAGGTTGTTTTCACTCAGGTCCAGCTCTCTGAGATAGGAGGTATTGGAGCTCAGCGCTGAGACCAGTGGAGCACAGCCCACCTCTGTGACCAGGCACACTGACAGGCTAACAGAAAAAGATAATCAGATCAAGAAGGAAAATCAAACAAACACCGACCTTCACCACCACTGAACAAAACCTCTGATTCACAGATAAAGAATCCTCACCAGAGGGTTTCCAGTCGACAGTGTGGACTTTGCAGTCCACAGGACAAAATCTGAACTCCTGAATCCCTCAGCTTGTTTTTACTCAGGTCCAGCTCTCTCAAAGTGGGTGAGCCAAGAACAGAGGACAGAGCTTCACAGCTTCTCTCTGAGAGATCACAGCTACTCAGCCTAAGAAATGCATATAAAATATTTTTTATTTATTTTCCCAAAACACAATATAATATTTTTGTGTTTCATATTTCTTTATTGATTTTGGCATATACAGTATCTCACAAAAGTGAGTATACCCCTCACATTTTTGTAAATATTTGATAATATCTTTTCATGGGACAACACTGAAGATATGACACTTTGATACAATGGAAAATAGTCAGTGTACAGCTTGTATAACAGTGTAAATTTGCTGTCCCCTCAAAATAACAACACACAGCCATTAATGTCTAAATCGCTGGCAACAAAAGTGAGTATACCCCTAGTGAAAATGTCCAAATTGTGCCCAAGGTGTCAATATTTTGTGTGGCCACTATTATTTTCCAGCACTGCCTTAACTCTCTTAGGCATGGAGTTCACAAGAGCTTCATAGGTTGCCACTGGAATCCTCTTCCGCTCCCCCATGACGACATCACGGAGCTGGTGGATGTTAGACACCTTGCGCTCCTTCACCTTCCGTTTGAGGATGCCCCACAGATGCCCAATAGGGTTTAGGTCTGGAGACATACTTGGCCAGTCCATTACCTTTACCCTCAGTTTCTTTAGCAAGGCAGTGGTCATCTTGGAGGTGTGCTTGGGGTCATTATCGTGTTGGAATACTGCCCTGCAGCCCAGTTTCCAAAGGGAGAGGATCATGCTCAGCTTCAGTATGTAACAGTACATGTTGGCATTCATGGTTCCCTCAGTGAACTGTAGATCCCCAGTGTCGGCAGCACTCATACAGCCCCAAACCATGACACTCCCACCCCCATGCTTAACTGTAGGCATGACACACTTGTCTTTGTACTCCTCACCTGGTTGCCGTCACACACGCATGACACCGTCCAAATCAAATAACTTTATCTTGGTCTCATCAGACCACAGGACATGGTTCCAGTAATCCATGTCCATAGTCTGCTTGTCTTCAGCAAACTTAAAAGAGACTTCCTTCTGGGATGACAGCCATGCAGACCAATTTGATGCAGTGTGCGACGTATGGTCTGAGCACTGACAGGCTGACTCCCCACCCCTTCAACCTCTGCAGCAACGCTGGCAGCACTCATACGTCTATTTTCAAAAGACAGCCTCTGGACATGAAGCTGAGGACGTGCACTCAACTTCTTTGGTCGACCATGGCGAGGCCTGCTCTGAGTGGAACCTGTCCTGTTAAACCGCTGTGTGGTCTTGGCCTCCATGCTGCAGTTCAGTTTCAGGGTGTTGGCAATCTTCTTATAGCCTAGGCCATCTTTATGTAGAGCAACAATTCTTTTTTCAGATCCTCAGAGAGTTCTTTGCCATGAGGTGCCATGTTGAACTTCCAGTGACCAGTATGAGTGTGAGAGCAATAATACCAAATTTAACACAACTTTATTTATTTATCTTTTGTTCTTATAAAAGACAAAAATAAAATAGAAAGGAGATGTCTTTACACACCTGCTCCCCATTCACACCTGAGACCTTGTAACACTGAGTCACATGACACCAGGGAGGGAAAATGGCCAATTGGGTACGATTTGGACATTTTCACTTAGGGGTGTACTCACTTTTGTTGCCCGCAGTTTAGACATTAATGGCTGTGTGTGGAGTTATTTTGAGGGGACAGCAAATTTACACTGTTATACAAGCTGTACACTGACTACTTTACATTGTATCAAAGTGTCATATCTTCATTGCTGTCCCATGAAATGATACATATAATAAGGTATTTACAAAAATGTGAGGGGTGTACTCACTTTTGTGAGATACTGTAAACATTGTAATTCAGTAGGTCATAGCAGTATAGCTATGTACTATACATACATAGCTATATTGTAGTATAGCTACAATGCTCTGCACTGGGTGTGTTTATATTTATATATCTATATATTTATTCCATCTAGCTACAATGCTCCGCACTGTGTTTTTATATATCTACATATTATTCCATCTAGCTACATTGCTCCGCACTGTGTGTGTTTATATACTTGCATATTTATTCCACCTAGCTGCAATGCTCCGTACTGTGGGTGTTTATATATTTACATATTTATTCCATCTAGCTACAATGCTCTGCACTGTGTGTTCATATAGTCATATATTTATTCCATCCAGCTACAATGCTCTGCACTGTGTGTCTGTGTGTGTGTGTGTGTATATATATATTTTATAGTAATATGTACATATGTATATTAGCTGCTCTTGCTTGCTTGTTTTTTTTCTTGCCTTCTGATTGTTGCTCTGAGTGTTGCTATCCCTGTGCTGTTGCAATCCTGGAATTTCCCCGTTGTGGGACTAATAAAGGCTTATCTTATCTTATCTTATCTTATCTTATAGGACAAAGACATTAGGGAAAAAAAAGAAAAACCCCAAACAACAGAACATAACCCCCAACACCCACCCCTTGCTGTCACCCGTTACCACTGTACACCATCATACACCACCTTATACAGTCATGTGAAAAAAATTAGGACACCCTGTATAAGCCTGTGTGTTTTTTCAACATATTTGCACATATGCAAGTTAGGTTAATTGGCATCAAACTGGGGATTCTAAATTGTCCTTAGGTATGACTGTGAGAGTGAATGGTTGTCTGTGTGTCTGTGTTGGCCCTGCGATGGACTGGCGATCTGTCCAGGGTGTGCCCTGCCTCTTGCCCAAAGATGCTGGGATAGGCTACAGCCCCACCCTGCGACCCGAAAAGGATTAAGCGGTAGAAGATGAATGAATGAATGTTAAAAATACTGGGAGATTCATGTAATACAAGTAAACAATTAAAAATGAATTAAATACTCTAATACTTCTAATACTAATTAGAATTTTCTAAAATATAATTCTAAACAAATAGTGAGGAATAAATTACGATACCCCCCATCTTTTATAGGACACCCCCACATTCATTCCCACTTAAAATGGCTAAAATAAATGTTAAAAATTGCAAATAAAAACAAAAACAAGGTTAGACAGATATGTGAACATTTCTTAATAAAGAACTGAATATTTAATGGGGTGTCCTAATTTTTTTCACGACTGTAGATGTGCATGAGCTTGCATGGGAAAAAAAAGAAAAATAATACAAAACATAATAAAAAACAGTTATCCATTAAACCAAAACAGTGTTCAAAGAATTTATGACCTCAGTGACAAAGTGAAAGTATAATATTATATAAGGGTATTTTCTATATTAATGTATCTATTTCTCAAATTTTGCTGTAGATTCCTCAAAAAAGTTAGAAAGGGACCCCAGACTCTATAAAACTTATTCTCAGATCCTCTAATTGTGCATCTGATTTTCTACAGCCTCAAATTACACATAACATCCCTTAACCAATGAGAAAATGATGGTGGGGCAACCTCCTTCCACTGTAGCAAAATTAGACGAAGTGCTAAAAGGGTACAAGAAAGTATAATTTTATGGCCCCCTGCAGGTAAAAGTTGTTTCAAAGAAACCGTTCCAAACAAGGATGTTAAGGGATCTGGATGAATTTCAGCAGATAAAACAGAGGAAAATGTTTCAAAAATACTGTAGTTTTCCAGTATCCCTCTAATTTAGGACACAGCCAGAACATGTGTATCAGTGTTGCCTCCAAAGATTGACATCTCTCAAACATGAGGCTGATTCCCAGATACATTTTGGTTAATCTGGATTTTGAAAGGTGTACCCTGTGTACCACCTTGAATTGGATTCGTGAATGTTGAGCACATACAGATGAAGAGTGTATTTTCTCTAAAATATTGAGCGAAGTTTCCTCATCCACCTGCATTTGGAGGTCTGTCTCCCATGCCAATTTGATTTTGGAATGAGTTGAAGTGTTTCATTATATAGGTTAAGATAAGATAAGATAAGCCTTTATTAGTCCCACAACGGGGAAATTCCAGGATTGCAACAGCACAGGGATAGCAACACTCAGAGCAACAATCAGAAGGCAAGAAAAAACAAGCAAGCAAGAGCAGCTAATATACATATGTACATATTACTATAAAATATATATATACACACACACACACACACAGACACACAGTGCAGAGCATTGTAGCTGGATGGAATAGATATATGAATATATGAACACACAGTGCAGAGCATTGTAGCTAGATGGAATAAATATGTAAATATATAAACACCCACAGTATGGAGCATTGCAGCTAGGTGGAATAAATATGCAAGTATATAAACACACACAGTGCGGAGCAATGTAGCTAGATGGAATAATATGTAGATATATAAAAACACAGTGCGGAGCATTGTAGCTAGATGGAATAAATATATAGATATATAAATATAAACACACCCAGTGCAGAGCATTGTAGCTAGATGGAATAAATATGTAAATATATAAACACACACAGTGCAGAGCATTGTTGCTAGGTGGGATGAAACAGCATAACCGTCTATTTAGTTATCCTACATGGTATGATTATGTGCCCATACCTATTCTCACCCTCCATAGCGACCAGTATGTTCCTAGTTGTATGCCGGAGAGGACCATTGTGTAAGTCTATTGCATCTTTTGCATTCAAAAAAAAAAAAAAAAAAAAAAAAAAAAAAAAAACTATTAGTTTGTTACGTCTTTTTGCTATCTCTGCGAGCAGCCCTGCTTAGGTTGTACAGTCTGACAGCCGTTGGTAGGAAGGACCTACGAAACCTCTCGGTTGTGCACCTGGGATGATGTAGTCTGCTGCTAAATGAGCTCCTCAGTGCATCCAGTATGTCCTGCATAGGGTGGAACTCGGACTCCAGCAGAGATGACAGTTTAGCCACCGTCCTTCTCTCTCCTATCTCCTCCATCGGATCAAGGCGTTGCCCCAGGACAGAGCTAGCTTTCTTAATCAGTTTGTTCAGTCTCTTCCTATCGGCTGCAGTAATGCCACTGCCCCAGCAGACCACTCCAAAAGTGATGGCTGATGCCACCACCGTGTCATAGAATGACTTCAGCAGCGCCCCTTGTACACCAAAAGACCTGAGTCTCCTCAGCAGGAACAGCCTGCGCTGTCCCTTCTTGTAGAGTGCGTCAGTATTGTGTGACCAGTCTAGTTTATTGTTCAGATGAATACCCAGGTACTTGTAGGATGTCACCATCTCGATGTCTGTTCCCTGTATATTTACTGGTGCTATGAGGGGCTGCCCATGCCTGCGGCAGTCCACCACCAGCTCCTTAGTTTTCCTCGCGTTGATCTGGAGGCAGTTCCGATGGCACCAGTCCACAAAGTCCTGGATAAGCCCTCTGTACTCAGCTTCATCTCCGCTGGAGATGAGACCAACGATCGCAGAGTCATCAGAGAACTTCTGTAGATGGCAATGTGTTGTGTTGTGTGAGAAGTCCGCAGTATAAAGAGTGAACAAGAAGGGAGCCAGCACCGTTCCCTGGGGGGCCCCCGTGCTACTGATGATCGTGTCGGAAACACAGTCCCGGGTTCTCACAAACTGAGGCCGGTTCGTGAGGTAGTCCAGGATCCATGATGACAGGTGCTGGTCCACCCCTGCGCGCAGCAGCTTGTCCTTCAGGATCATCGGTTGGATGGTGTTGAAAGCACTGGAGAAGTCAAAGAACATGATCCTCACCATATTCCCGGGCTTCTCCAGGTGGGACAGAGAACGGTGAAGGAGGAAGATCACCGCATCCTCCACCCCAATGCCATGCTGGTAGGCGAACTGGAGTGGATCCATCGCTGGTTCCACCAGGGGGCGGAGATGAGCAAGGAGCAGTCTCTCCAGGGTCTTCATCAAGTGGGACGTCAAGGCCACCGGTCTGAAGCTGTTCAGGTCTTTGGGGTGGGAAGTTTTTGGTACAGGTACCACACAAGATGTTTTCCACAGCTGTGGTACCCTCCCCAGTTTCAGGCTCATGTTGAAGATATACGTCACAATCCCACACAGCTGGTCTGCACAGGACTTGAGGAGCTTTGCGCTGATGCCGTCCGGTCCCGACGCCTTCCTCGCCTTGATCTTCCTCAGCTCCGTCCTCACCTGGGTCTTGGTCAGGGTCAGGATGGGGGGCTGTGTGTTGGGAGTGGGGGGGGTGTCGGTGGAGTGGGGAGTGGGTAGCAGGACTTGATTTCTTAGAGTTATTGTACCTCTTTTTGTCAGACTGTAGAACTATAATATTGTCAATAGTATTATCCAGAGGTTTAGTTGAAAATTCTGAGATAAACTTCTGAGTGTAGTGCTAAACCTGAAGATATCGAAAAAAGTGTGAATTACGTAGGTAGGTTAAATTTCTTAAACAACTCTTCAAAAGATGCAAATGTGCTACCAGTGAAAAGGTCCCGATATAATAATATATTTTATAATATAATATATTTTAATGACTCATCACTCCACCTACTGAGCTTTGTCGGAGGCTTTGACCACTGGTAGCAGTCTCAGAAGAGTCTCCTCTGAAGCAGAGTATTTCTTCAGGTCAAACACTTTCAGATCTTTTAGTGATGACAGTAAGACAAAGACCAGAGCTGACCACTGAGCAGGAGACAATTTATCTGTGGAGAGACTTCCTGATCTCAGGGACCGTTGGATCTCCTCTACAAGTAAAGGATAATTCAGTTCATTTAGACAGTGGAAAAGATTGATGCTTTTCTCTGCAGTCAAATTATTACAGATCTTCTTGATATAGTTGACTATTTCCTGATTGCTCTGTGATCTACTTGCTGCTGGGATAATCAGCTCTTTTAGGAGTGTTTGATTGGTTTGCAGTGAAAGACCAAGGAGAAAGCGAAGGAATAAGTCCAGGTGTCCATTTGGACTCTGTAAGGCCTCGTTCACAGCACTCTGGTGGAGATAAATTATGCTTGGTTTCTTCTTTACACGTTTAGTTTTCTTGGATGTTCTTTCTAGCAGGTTGACACCAGAGTTGATGAAAGTCAAATGAACATTTAGAGCAGCCAGAAACTCCTGAACACTCATGTGGATGAAGCAGAACACCTTGTCCTGGTGCAGACCTCTCTCCTCTCTAAAGATCTGTGTGAACACTCCTGAGTACACTGAAGCTTCTCTGATGTCGATGCCACACTCTGTCAGGTCTGATTCATAGAAGATCAGGTTTCCTTTCTGCAGCTGCTCAAAAGCCAGTTTTCCCAGAGACTCAATCATCTTCCTGGTCTCTGGACTCCAGAGTTGATCTGTCTCAGCTCTTTCTTCATACTTGACATTCTTCAGTTTGGTTTGAACCACAAAGAAGTGGATGTACATCTGAGTCAGGGTCTTGGGCAGCTCTCCTCTCTCTTTGTTCTTCAGCTCATCTTCCAGAACTGTAGAAATGATCCAGCAGAAGACTGGGATGTGGCACATGATGTGGATGCTTCGTAATGTATTGGTGTGGGAAATGATCCTGCTGGCCTGCTCCTCATCTCTGAATCTCTTCCTGAAATACTCCTCCTTCTGTTGATCATTGAACCCTCTAATCTCTGTTGCCATATCAACACACTGAGGAGGGATCTGATTGGCTGCTGCAGGTCTTGTGGTTATCCAGAGGTGAGCAGAAGGAAGCAGTTTCCCCCTGATGAGGTTTGTCACCAGAGCATCTACTGAGGTGGACTCTGTGACATCAGTCAGGATCTCAGTGTTGTGGAAGTCCAGAGGAAGTCGACACTCATCCAGACCATCAAAGATGAACACAACCTGGAATTGATCAAAGCTGCAGATTCCTGCTTCTTTGGTTTCAGTGAAGAAGTGATGAACAAGTTCCACCAAACTAAACTTCTTCTCCTTCAGCACATTCAGCTCTCTGAAAGTGAATGGAAATGTGAAGGTGATGTCCTGGTTGGCTTTGTCTTCAGCCCAGTCCAGAGTGAACTTCTGTGTTAAGACTGTTTTCCCAATGCCAGCCACTCCTTTTGTCAGCACTGTTCTGATTGGTTCGTCTCTTCCAGGTGGGCCTTTAAAGATGTCTTCTTGTCTGATGGTTGTTTCTGGTCTGTGTGGTTTCCTGGATGTTGTTTCAATCTGTCTGACCTCATGTTCATCACTGACCTCTGCAGTCCCTCCCTCTGTGATATAGAGCTCTGTGTAGATCTGGTTCAGAAAGGGTGGGTTTCCTGCTGTAGAGATCCCATTAAACACAAACTGGAACCTCTTCTTTAGGCTAGACTTCAGTTGACTCCTGCATACTTCAACAGGAGTCCCTATGAGCAAGTAAAAAAAGCAATTCATTGTCTCATTAATTTGAAATGACCTGCCAATAATTTGCTGTATCTGAAAGCAAAGTACATATTTCAACAGTAAAGGTTTTTCTTTTATCCAGTAGAATTTGTAGATGTGATGCAAGTGATTTACCACATGAGCGTTCAAGTTTTAAAACCTAAAAACTCCAGAAAGTATTTCAACCATTTCTTTTTTCTGTCATACTGAGTTGTTAAAATCCTCTTACTGCTCTGCAGACTGTCAGCCAGCTCCTCCTGTTTCATTGGCCACTCTCCACTGCTTCTCCCCTGATGTTCGTCTTCACCCTCCAACATCCCCACTTCCCCACTCTGACTCAGTAAACATTCATTTTTCCATAAAATGAAAAATGAAACAGAGGAATCATTCTATTGTTTATCACATTTTTTTTTTCACGTATCATAGTTACATATTGATGTAGAACAGTTCTCACCATAAATATGCAATCCACTGAGCTCTGCTGGTGGACACTGCAAAAACATTAAAATTTAGCACATGTACAGTTTTAAAAAGTGTGAGCGATCAAGAATAATGAATCCTGTAAATTAAAAAAAAAGTGTAAAATTATGAGAAAAAAGGTGCAGCTTTTTTCCTTGTAAGTTTGCATAACCATTCTCACATAAATTTACAGATTTTTTTCAAATACATATTTTTTCTCTCATAAATTTGTGACCTTTTCCTCTTTAATTTGCATTTCATTAATTGTAAATTCACAACATTTTCCCCACATAAATTTGCAGCATTTTTGTTAAATTTGAACATTTTTTTATTTACAGGTCTTTGTATAAATTTGCAAATTTTCTCTCTTTAATTTGCAACTGTTTTCCTGAAAATGAACAACTCCTTTCACAGAAGTTTGTAATGTTTTTCTGTTTAATTTGCAGCTTTTTTTTTTAACTTGTAAAACTGCATAATCGTTCTCTCATAAATTTGCAGATTTTTTTCAAATAAATACATATTTTTTCCTCTCACAAAGTGTCACATATCCGGACCAGGAAAGGAGAGAGGGCACAGGTACAGGCAATGATGGAAATTCAATGAGAATTACTGAACATAAATGTGGATCATGGGCTGGAAAAACTACACTAAACTAAACTTACGACACAAGGAAAATATAACAGGAAAAATTTACATGAACTGTGGGATAACAAGGAGCCAGAAGGGGAGGGAAACCACGGGGAGCTTGGAGAGGATATCCACAACATAATATATAGTGGATCTAAAAAGTCTACACACCCCTGTTCAAATGCCAGGTTTTTGTGATGTAAAAAAATGAGACAAAGATAAATCATTTCAAACATTTTTCCCCCATTAATGTGACCTATAACCTGTACAACCCAATTGAAAAACAAACTGAAACCTTTTTAAGTGGAAAAATAAAAATAAAAAACTTACAATAACCTGGTTGCATAAATATGCACACCCTATTATAACTGGGGATGTGGCTGTGTTCAGAATTAACCAATCACATGTCAGTACACACCTGCCACCATTTAAAGTGCCTCTGATTAACCCCAGATAAAGTTCAGCTGTTCTAGTAGGCTTTTCCTGACATTTTTGTAGTCACATCTTACAGCACAAGCCATGGTCTGCAGAGAGCTTCCAAAGCATCAGAGCGATCTCACTGTTCAAAGATATCAGTCAGGAGAAGGGTACAAAAGATTTTCCAAGGCATTAAATATACCATGGAAAACAGTGAAGACAGTCATCATCAAGTGGAGAAAATATGGCACAACAGTGACATTACCAAGAACTGGTGGAGCTGGAGGTGGCAGAGTTGAAGGTACTGAGGTTCTCACTGGGAGTAACTAGGAGGGACAGGATTAGAAATGAGAATTTCAGAGGGTCAGCTCAGGTTTGGAGACGAAGTAAGAGAGGCAAGGCTGAGATGGCTTGGATATGTGCAGAGGAGGGATAGCAGATACATTGGACAAAGGATGTTGAAGATGGAGCTACTGGGCAGGAGGAAAAGAGGAAGACAACAGAGAAGATACATAGATGTAGTGAAGGAGGACATGGAGAGGGTTGGTGTTACAGAGGAAGATGCAAGGGATAGGGTGAGATGAAGGCAGATGATCCACTGTGGCGGCCCCAAAGGGTGCAGCCGAAAGAAGAAGAAGAAGAAGAAATCTCTATTGTCATTCAGTCCATACAGCCAATCATTTACAGTAGAACGAAATTACATTCCTCTCATCTACAATGTTAATCACATGTACAATCAGAAGGGTCGCTGCCATGCAAGGCACTGCCACAAACAACTTTTGCTTCCCCCATTCTATTATGCTGAGCACCAAGCTAGAAGGTGGGCAGTACCATTTCTATATGGTCTTTGGTATGACCCGGCCGGGACTTGAACCCCCAACTTCCTGGTTGTGGGGGCGGATGCTCTATCAAGATTCAAAGACTCAAAGGCTTTATTATCATGTGCACAGTTAAGAAATGCAACATTTCCTAAGCAATGAAATTCTTACTCTGCTCTTCAAACAAATGCCATGGGAATAAATACACATCAATACTAATAAAGATAATAAAACACACCTTAATACTAATACTAATAAATACTACACTAGGCCACCACTCCAGCGGCCTAGCTGAAGAAGAAGTAGTGATATCACCAAGAACTGGACATCCCTCCAAATTTTTTTGTATCTGTATTTTGTATACTTTATAGATCCCCAGAGGGAAATTCATGGTATCCACCTGAATGGATGAGGCAGCTACGGTACGGCGCCAATCCCTTCACCATTCACACACACAAATATACACCTAGGGCCACTTTAGAGTCTCCAATTAACCTAACTTTGATTACCTAAAATTGATGGAAAGATGAAGAGAAAATTGGCCAGGGAGGCCAAGAGGCTGACAGCAATATTGAAGGAGCTGCCTGGAAAAATTTCTGGCAAGTACTGGCTGTTTAGTACATGTGATAACAATCTGTCTTCTTCATATGTCTGGGCTATGGGGTAGGGTAGCAAGACGGAAGCCTTATCTTACAAAGAAAAACATCCAAGCCCAGCTACATTTTGGAAAAACACATTTGAAATCTCCCAAACGCATGTGGGAAAATGTGTTATGGTCAGATGAAACAAAGGTTGAACTTTTTGGCCATAATTCCAAAAGGTGTATTTGGCACAAAGAACACTGCTCATTACCAAAAGGACACCATACCAACAGTGAAGCATGGTAATGGCAGCATCATGGTTTGGGGCTGTTTTTCTTCAGCTGAAACTGGGGCCTTGGTCAAGGTGGAGGGAATTATGAACAGTTCCAAATACCAGTCAGTGTTGGCACAAAACCTTCAGGTTTGTGCTAGAAAGCTGAAGATGAAGAGGAACTTCATCTTTCAGCATGACAATGAGCCAAAGCAGACATCCAGATCAACGAAAGAATGGCTTCAACAGAAGAAGATTAAGGTTTTGGAATGGCCCAGCAAGAGTCCAGACTTGAATCCGATCGAACATCTGTGGGCTGATCTGAAGAAGGCTGTGCACAGGAGATGCCCTCGCAATCTGACAGATTTGGAGCGTTTTTGCAAAGAAGAGTGGGCAAATATTGCCACATCAAGATGTGCCATGCTGATAGACTCCTACCCAAAAAGACTGAGTGCTGTAATAAAAGCCAAAGATGCTGCAACAGTTTAACCAGATTATTGTAAGCTTTTAATTTTTTATTTTTCCCCTTAAAAGATTTCAGTTTGTTTTTTTAATTGAGTTGTACAGGTTATAGGTCACATTAATTGTGGAAAAAGTTTTGAAATGATTTATCTTTGTCTCATTTTTATACATCACAAAAACCTGGCATTTGAACAGGGGTATGTAGACTTTTTATATCCACTCTTTTGTCGCCACAAGGCAGGGAGAGACAAGACTAAACTTATAGGGGAGAGATGATCAAATAGTGGACCACAGGTGAGGACACAGGTGCAGGGAATCATGCAAGCAGGGGAGAAACCAGAATTAACCTAAATGTAACCTGAGGAACATCACCAATCACTAACAGGAAAAACTTCACAAAATAAAACAGGAAACAAGTTAAACCAAACAAGAACAAGGCAGAATTTACTGTCAAAAGAAGACCAAACAAAACAAGGATGACACACGGAATAGTTTCAACACAAACCTGAAACTAGACAGAGGTTCAGTCACCATTACAATTGTTTTAGTTTTAATTTTTTTGTCATAATCCACCCTCCGGGCAGATGAAAATATTAAGGGAGGCCTTATGGCGAAAGCAGAGGTAGGATGCAAAATGATGATCAACAGAAAAAAGAACACAACTAAATGGCTGCAAGGGGTAGAAAACAACTCAGGAAATAATTCAGCAAAATAAACTCACAGAGAATCCCTGGAAAACCGTAGGAGCACAGGAAATAACAGAAGTAAGCAACAACAATGACGTCAGACAGAGCACATGCAAAAACTGACATAAATAGGGAAATAACTAATTGTAAACATGAGACAGCTTGGGCAGACAATCAAGGGCAGCAGGTGAGGAAAACAGGATGGGAGGGGCTACACTGACACTCAGACAGGGGATGCACAGGAGACATGACAATGAACATGCACGACAACAATACTAGAATTTCCCTCTGGGATTAATAAAGTATGCAAAATACAAATACAAAAATAAACAGTAAAAATAAACTGAGATCATAAAATATCACCAAATACAAAGGACAACCAAAAGACATAGACAACAGGGGATGACATGACATGTCAGACAATGATCAGGGAACACGGGGGTGTGGTCTATATTTATCATATATTCCATAACCTACATATGTTGAAGCATGTGAGAATGTTTGGTGATTACATATGTAAGGCGACTTCACACCTCAGAACAGGACAAAGAGATCTCAACCGCCAGTGAGGATCAAAGAGCTTCCCAGGCACTGCGGTGGAGACCGGAGGAGCTGCCCTGACCCCCCAGGGCCATGAGGAGGAGTACGAAGACAATGGGGGGATTAAGATAAGGAGGGATGTCAGCTTTGGATAAGCATGTCTTTTGTTATGTGCAAGTATAAGTTGTCAGAGCCGGAGGTGTTCGCTCTCTTTTACCTTCTTCTGCTGCTGCACCAGGATGAGACTTGTTAGAGGAGCTGATAATAAACTTTGGTTTATATATCACATCACCTCGTTCTTCTAAGCTCTTCTACACTGGTGACCCCGACGTGATGATGGACCAGAGGCGTTCCCCCGCGATCGACTCATCTGTGGCGACCCAGGCAGACGCCGGCGCCCATGTAGACAGGGGAACAGATGGACGACGTTCCCCCACAGCAGAAGTGATAGAGAGGGCTCAACCGAGCACCAGCGCCGCTGTGAGAGCCGAAGCAAGGCACTCTCACCCTGCGGACACAGCAGTGACAGTCTACACAAACGCCGTCACCGTCAACCTGCCGGACTTCTGGCAGGAAGACCCCGCCTCGTGGTTTCTGCAAGCTGAAGCCCAGTTTGCACTTGCGGGCATCACGGCTGACGATACAAAGTTCTATCACATCGTCGCCAAACTCAACGCCGCCACTTCGAGATGTGCGCGGAGCATAATCCAACGGCCGCCGGCCCAGGACAAATATGAAGAACTGAAAGCGACCATCGTGGCAAATTACGTCCCCTCAGCCGAGGAGAGAGCCGAGAGGATCCTGGCGGTTTACGGCCACAGAGGAGGCAGACCCAAAGCCCTCATGGAGGACTTGCTGCAACTTAAAGAAGAGGACAATGACAACTTCCTCTTCCATTTCATATTCCTCAGTACGCTGCCACCACACGTGAGAGGGACGCTGGCCAACATGCGATGCAGCACCCAGCAAGACTTCCGCACGCTGGCTCACAAAGCTCAACGGCTCGTCAACGCCTGCAAGGAGCAGACACCCACAGCAGCATCCGCAGACCTCAACGCTGATGTCCGGAGCCACGAGGAGCCACAAATCACCGAGCAGAATCAGCCCGCGGTGACAGCGACACAGCCAAGATGTAACAGACGGAGCGACGTTTGTTATTACCACCACCGCTTCGCCGAGAAGGCTTACAAATGCGTTCCCCCCTGCAAATTCACAATTTCCGGAAAACGCTGAAACCGAGAGCCGTTAACAGCGGCGGTTCTCGGCGAAAAAAGCAAGCTTTTATATGTGACGGACGGACACACCGGCAAGCGGTTCCTTATCGACACGGGAGCTCAACTAAGTTTTGTCATGCCCTCCCAAGCAGACCGGGCCATGGGCCCCCGGGGCAATGGAGCGGTGGCAGCCAACGGCTCCACCATCGACACTTTTGGCGAAAAGAGCCTGCACCTCTGCATCCACGGCCGCAACTACAGATGGACATTTGTTGTAGCGGCGGTGAGTTTTAACTTGTTGGGCGCAGATTTTTTGTGTGCACATGGGTTATTAGTTGATCTAGCGAACAGGCGCTTGGTTAATGCACTGTACTTTGCTTCTATTCCCTGCTCAGCTCGACTTTCTCCACCACCCGTGCAGGCTAGCGTCACCACAGCAGGAGGTAAGTTTGATCAACTCCTCACCCAATTTCCAGCACTCACAATTCCCAAATTCTCAGCCACAGTGGCTAAACACGGGGTCGAACACTTTACTCCCACAACGGGCCCACCCGTATTTGCCAAAGCTCGGCGCTTAGACGCGGCCAAGCTCGCCATAGCTTGGGACGAGTTTACCACCCTTGAAAAATTAGGCATTATTAGACGCTCGAAAAGCCCCTGGGCCTCACCACTTCACATGGTTCCGAAATCCGACGGTTCTTGGAGACCGTGCGGCGATTACCGCAGATTAAACAATGCGACAGCGCATGACCGCTACCCAATTCCTCACATTCAGGATTTTTCACTGCATCTGGCGGGTGAGTGCATTTTTTCAAAAATAGACCTGGTCCGCGGTTACCATCAAGTGCCAGTTCGAGCAGAGGACATTCCTAAAACAGCTGTAATAACCCCTTTCGGCCTTTTTGAATTTTTGCGAATGCCTTTCGGCCTCAAAGGCGCGGCTCAAACCTTTCAACGGATGATGGACGCAGTATTACGCGACCTCCCTTTTGTTTTCGTCTACCTCGACGATATGCTGGTAGCCAGCCCGTCTGAGGAAGAACACGAGCAGCATCTCACTATGGTTTTTCAGAGGCTAGAAGAGCACGGGTTAATAATAAATCCAGCCAAATGCAAATTCGGCATGTCACAAATTGATTTTTTAGGACACAGAGTTTCTCAGAAGGGGGCAGTCCCACTTCCAGACAAAGTTCACACGATAAAAAGTTTCCCACGGCCACAAACGGTCAAATCGCTGCAGGAATTTTTGGGCATGGTTAATTTTTACAACCGTTTCCTCCCCCACGCAGCTCAGCTCATGCAGCCCCTATATGACGCGCTCAGAAAACAAAAAGCTTCCAACGCGGTTGAATGGACCCCGGAGCGCGAACGCACCTTCGCGGAAGTAAAAAGCACCCTAGCTAATGCCACATTGTTGGTTCACCCCGATCCCTCGGCCCACATTGCGCTAACCACAGACGCTTCGGACCTAGCTATAGGGGCAGTTGTGGAACAACATGTCAGCGGAATCTGGCAACCTTTGGCATTCTTCAGCAAATCGTTAAACCAAACCGAGCGTAAATACAGCACTTTTGACAGGGAGCTGCTAGCGCTTCATTTATCCATCCGCCACTTCCAGTTCTGGTTAGAAGGGCAGAGTTTTACGGCTTTTGTAGACCACAAACCGCTCACCTTTGCTATGGCTAAAATTTCCGAACCGTGGTCAGGCAGGCAGCAAAGACAGCTGGCTGCGATTTCAGAGTTCACCACAGACATTCGACATGTGGCAGGCAAACTTAATGTGGTAGCAGACTGCCTCTCTCGCGCTGTGACATCACCAGAGCACGAGGAGACAGATTATACTACCTCAGCCGCAGAACTCTTCACTAACGCGGACACATACGCAGCACCAATCCATGCAGGGATAGATTATGCAGCCATGGCAGAGGAACAAAGTAGTGACACGGACGTGCACGCACTCTTGTCTGGACCAACAGGGTTAAGGCTGGAGGAAAGGGGTTTACGCGACGGTGTGCCCCCTCTAATATGCGATATTTCAACCGGCCGACCGCGCCCGTTAGTCCCAGCTACATGGCGCCGCCGTATTTTCGACTCAATTCACTCCCTCGCGCACCCAGGTGTGCGCGCCTCGGTTAAAATGGTCGCCGAAAAGTTTGTGTGGCCTGGCCTGTGCAAAAACGTAAAAGAATGGGCAAAAACTTGCATTTCTTGTCAGCGCGCCAAAATACACAAACACACAAAAGCCCCTCTGGAGCCTTTTCCAATCCCTGCTAGAAGGTTCGACCACGTTCATGTCGACCTCGTGGGACCACTACCTTCCTCCCAAGGTTTCACACACCTGTTAACAATGATAGACCGCACCACGCGCTGGCCAGAGGCAGTCCCTCTGGCGTCAACCTCAGCGGAAGAAGTCGCTCGCGCTTTTTTGACAAACTGGGTGGCACGTTTCGGCGTCCCATCGGACATCACGTCCGATAGGGGGCCTCAATTTGTCTCGGAGCTTTGGTCAGCCATGGCCAGCAGCTTAGGGGCAACAATTCACCGCACCACCGCTTATCACCCTCAGGCTATTGGGTTATGCGAGCGTTTTCACAGATCTTTAAAGGCCGCCCTCAGAGCCTCACTAACGGATACAAATTGGGTAAATAAACTTCCCTGGGTTTTATTGGGGTTGCGTGCTGCACCCAAAGAGGATCTAGACGCCTCTCCAGCAGAATTAGTTTTTGCACAACCTCTCAGGCTCCCAGGTGAATTTTTACCAGAGAACCCAGAGCCAGGGCACCTTCCAGCCCCGAGGTTTTTAGGCAGCAGCGGACCGGACTCTCTCCCCGGTCCGGCTCATCACTCTTTTCCATGGGTTTTTGTCCCACAAGCTTTAAAGAACGCTGAATTCGTTTTTGTTAGGCATGAAGCTTTAAAACCAACTTTCCGCCCACCATACGATGGGCCATTCAGAGTGCTGGAACCTGGTGATAAACACTTTGTGCTTGATTTTGGGGATAGAAAAGAAACAGTCAGCACTGACAGACTTAAACCTGCCTTCTTGTTGAAAGACGAGCCTGCACGGTTGGTGAGAGCACCTCGGAGGGGTAGACCCCCCAAGAGAAAAGACTCAGCCCCCCTGCAGGGAACAAATAATCACTCTCCTCCCCAAGCTGCAGATTCCTTACAGGAAGGTCCCAGCAGGACGCCTAAGCGGACCCACAGCAGTTTCAGGAGAAGATTAAAACCCAGACAGCACAGAGACTGATACAAACGACTCAACAGTTGTTCACTAATTGTGCTGTAACAGTTTAGGACTGACTTGTGATTTTACTATGCTGTTATGATTACCACTGAACTCTCTTAGGGGCATGGCTGCTGCAAAGTTTCTTCAGTGGAAAGAGGTGTAGCAGTTAGTATGTCATAATAATTATCTTAAACTGTGAATTTTTCTATTGTCCTTTTCTTAGTCGTTTGGGGGGGAGGCTGTGGTCTATATTTATCATATATTCCATAACCTACATATGTTGAAGCATGTGAGAATGTTTGGTGATTACATATGTAAGGCGACTTCACACCTCAGAACAGGACAAAGAGATCTCAACCGCCAGTGAGGATCAAAGAGCTTCCCAGGCACTGCGGTGGAGACCGGAGGAGCTGCCCTGACCCCCCAGGGCCATGAGGAGGAGTACGAAGACAATGGGGGGATTAAGATAAGGAGGGATGTCAGCTTTGGATAAGCATGTCTTTTGTTATGTGCAAGTATAAGTTGTCAGAGCCGGAGGTGTTCGCTCTCTTTTACCTTCTTCTGCTGCTGCACTAGGATGAGACTTGTTAGAGGAGCTGATAATAAACTTTGGTTTATATATCACATCGCCTCGTTCTTCCAAGCTCTTCTACAGGGGCACTTAATAATAATGATAATCATAACTAGTGATAATACTGTGAAAAAAGCAAAGACTAACATAAACATAAAGTGTGGGCACGGCACACACATAATCCCCCCTTTAAGGGATGGCTTCCAGACACCCCTAAACAAAAAAAACAGAGTAACACCAAGACGGGCGGGAGGAGGAGGGCAAGGCACTGTGGGAAAAATAAAAACATAAACAAAGGCAACAATGTCCATCAGGTGGTCTTCCAAAGTCCCACGACCACAAAGTGGAAGAAAATGATGAATCTGGTGCCCTGCCAGAGTCCAAGGCCCACCAGACAGAAAAACACGGCATGTTGGGTGGCCTACCAACATCGAAAGGCCATCAGACAGGTGAACACGGTGCATCAGGGGGCCTACCAAAGTCCAAAGGCCACCAGATAGGTGAACACAGTGCGGTGGGAGAGCAGAGATCAGATACCAGATGCAAAAGAGCCTTTAATATGGGGGTGGGGGTAGTATGGAAGCTCCTTGCTCAGGAGATGACATCAAAAGAACATTAAACCCAGGAGATAATGACACAACAACCCTTGGCTCCCGGGGACAACAGTACAGGAGCTTCAAATTTATAAAATGATAACAGGAGCATTCTCAGCTCTGGAGATAACAGAAACCTTAAACTCAGGAAGTAACGACAACATGGAAATTTTAAGATCAGAGGCTGACATGAAATCTTTAACCTCAGGCAAAAACAATATAGGAACTCCCTGCAAAATAGGAGCCCTTTGTTCTGGGGAAAACAATGTAGGAGCTCTTAGCACTGGAAAAAACAATACAGGATCTTCTTGCTCGGAAGAAAACAACAGAGGTTTTAAACCCAGAAGATAACATCAAAACCTCTTACTCAAAAGAAAACAACATGGGGGTTTTAAACTCGGGAGATAGCATTGGGGCTCTTTGCTCTGGAGACCACAAATGAGCCCTTTGACTTAGAGACCACAAAGGAATTGTTTGCTCAGGTGACAACAACATAAAATCTGAGAGCTCAGCAGATGGTAACAGTGGAGGTCTTATTACAGGAAATAGCATAGAAGTCTCTCGCTCTACAGACAGCAACAGAGGAGTCTTTTGCCCTACAGACAGTACCTGAGAGACCTTAGGTGTAGGATCCAACAGTGACTGAGGAGCGGTGACCCTACTGGGATATGACTGGGGAGCGCTGACCACACTGAGAAGCTGTTGCTGGGGAACGTTGACCACGGAGAGTACAGGAGCAGCGGTGTGCACCTCGGGGACTGCTGAAACAGCGGTGTGCACCTCAGGGACTGCTGAAGCAGTGGCGTTCACCTTGGGGACTGCTGAAGCAGTGGTGTACACCTCGGGGATTGCTGAAGCAGCAAGTGGATGTTCACCGACCTCTGGCGTGGCAGTTGGTGTGTCCAACCCCGATGCCTGGGGAAACACCCCGGCTGCGGTCACCTCAGACGGGGGAGAAAGGCTGGGTGAGGCATCACCGAAATTTCCAGGAGCTAGGCAAGGCTTGACTCATATTGAAGTTATAAAAGTAAAAAAAAAAGAACTTGCCTGAGCTCCTGGTCCTCTGCTGCCAGGGTGACCTCCTCAGGGTGAGCCGCAGGAGCTGGAACGTGCACCTTGAGCAGAGCTGGTATGAAGGCAGGAGAAACTGCAGGCATGGCAAAAGGCAAAGTTATGGGCTTGGCGAGAGGCGAGGCTGAAGACATGGTAGGAGGCGAGGCTGTAGACCTGATGATCGGTGGAGTCACAAGTATGCTGACCGGTGAAACTGCAAGCATGGCGACCGGCGATGAGCTCTCCTCCAGTCCGTGAAGTGGCTGCAAAGCTGGGGAGAGTTCCAGGGCTGAAGAGGGTGGCGCCATCTCCGGAAAAGTCTGGCAGCAATGGCTGCAGGCGGAGGTAAGCACCTACTTTACCTCGGGACAGCTCTGCAGGCTGGGGAACATCCTCACCACCCTCATCGCCACTTGCAGGAGCATGAGATGTGCGGGCGGTGTGAGCGTTTGCCACCAGGGACATGAAGGTACAGGCTGCCCTCCGCTCACTCGCATTGGGACCACCAGCTTCCGGGTTGCCTGCTGAATCCAAGTTTGCTGGCATCCTATTGTCATAATCTGCCCTCCGGGCAGATGAGAACATAAAGGGAGGACTCATGGCGCAGGAAGAGGTATGATGAAAAATGACAATTTATTAACAAAAACAGAACACAAATAAATGACTGCACGGGGGCAGAAAACAACTCAGGAAATAACTAGGCAAAATAAACTCACAGAGAATCACTGGACAACCGTAGGAGCACAGGAAATCATGGGAGTAAACAACATGCAAAAACTGACATAAATAGGGGAATAACTAATTGCAAACATGAGATAGCTTGGGCAGACAATCAAGGGCAGCAGGTGAGGAAAACAGGATGGGAAGGGCAACACTGACACTCAGACAGGGGATGCACAGGAGACATGACAATGAACATGCACGACAACAATACTAAACAGTAAAAATAAACCGAGATCATAAAATATAACCAAATACAAAGGACAACCAAAAGACACAAACAGGGGATGACATGACATGACAGAGAATGATCAGGGAACACGACGGCACTTAATAATAATAATCATAACCATAATAATAATACTGTGTGCCTTTAACACCATCCAGCCACTGCTGCTGGGTGAGAAGCTGTGGGTGATGGGGGTTGACAGCTCTGTGATCTCCTGGATTACTGACTACCTGACAGGCAGACCACAGTTTGTCCGGCTGGGCAATGTCTTGTCTGGAGTGGTGGCTAGTGATACAGGAGCTCCACAGGGGACTCTGCTCTCTCCTTTTCTTTTTACCTCATACACCACCGACTTTCAGTACAACACAGAGTCATGCCACCTGCAGAAATTCTCTGATGACTCAGCTGTTGTGGGGTGTATAAGAGGAGGAGAGGAAGGGGAGTAAAGGGCACTGGTAGACAGATTTGTGGAGTGGACGGAGCAGAATCACCTGAGGTTGAATGTCAGCAAGACCAGAGAGATGGTGATTGACTTCAAGAAGAGGAAGACTCCTTCTCAGCCACTGCAGATTAGGGGGGAGGATGTGGGAGTGGTTGAGGACTACAAATAGGTCCCTGGCCATGCCCCGATTGTGACATTTTTAGATACTCACGTGCGAGGGGGGACTCGCAGTCCTGCAAAAGACAGTGATACCAGATGGGTGAAGCAACAGTTGGGAGTCCCGTCTACCACTGGCCATGCAGGCTGGACATGCGTCCCCGCGAAGGACCGTGGTCCGCCCAGTCAGGCTGCTGCTTCTCCTGGCGTGTCCTGTGTTGGATACACTAGTGTTCTTTGTCAAACCCGAGTCCCCGCTGATACTCCTGCCAGTCAACTCGTGTTTTCCTCATGTGCTGAATTATCCTTTAGACCTACGCAATTACGGCAACTTTCTGGTGTAATTTTTTAAGCATTAAATCTTCAGTATTAACTTTTTCTAGTCAAATTTGTTGCCTTTCACCTCCTTCTTTTGCTCATGGAGCGCTGTGGTTACTGATGCCATGATGCCGCATATTATCATATCAGTATGGAGTCAATCCGAAACCCCGCCCTCACTTCTAGAAGCCAGAGCATGAGGATAGAGTGATGACTAAACTTTAATTGATAAAAATGACATATTTTGACTGAACAACTCCATACTCAGGGATGCACACCCTCCTAACCTCAGCAAAACACTTATAAAATCTGAAGTCAGTCTGACAAACGGTTTGAGAGCTATGTGAGGAACAGACACAGACACAGACAGAGATATGCTGCATTCATAGATAGATGGTGATTTGACACTATTGACCTTTATACATTGTTGTCTGTCAGTTAAATAGAATTTCCTCCATTTGATAGCGTGTTCTGAAAAATTAAATTGAGTAAGTTTGGTTAAAAGGATGTTGTGGTCAACGGTGTCAAATGCCTTCTTCAGATCTAAAAACAGCACCTTCACAATTGCACTTATCTAAAAAAATTAGTTTTCTCTAAAAACAAGCTTATTGCAGACTCTTTTGAGTGGTGGGCATAGAAACCAAACTGTGTGTGATGCAGGGGGATGTTCCAGTAATTCACATGTTCACATAATAGTGTAGCCACCCATTTTTCAATTATTTTGGAGATAACAGGTAAGATGCTGATTGGTCTGTAGTTGTTTATATCAGTTTTGCAAAGTTGCAACTTTTTCCTCACAAATCTGCAACTTTTTTTCTTAAAAATTTGAAGCTTTTTTATCAAAAAATTGCAATTTTTCTTGTAAATTTGCTACTTATTTTGGAAATTTTCAACTCTCAAATATTTGCAACTTTTTTTTAAAACGAGACAAAACATAAGCAGCAGTTTACATTCTCACCCTTTATTAACAGACTGGTGTCCATCTGTGAATTCAATAGGATGAAACATAGACTGATCGCTCTTCATGGACACACAGGTGGGTACAGGAGAGGCTGGTCTTTGCTGGAGGACACTGGCACACAAAAAAACATGTATGTTATTTAAAGGGAGATTCAACTGAAAACATCAAAACACAACCATCATTATATGAAATTTAAAATTTAAAATATTATCATTCATATTATTTGTTTATTTAAGCCCTTAGCATTCCAGCCAATTTCTCTGAATTTAGCGTACTCAAAGAAAATCAAATTTTTTTGTCACTGAGGGGCAGTAGAAAATTTGAAATGTCCTACAGGCAGAACACCGGAATTTTATGAGGTTAATATTTTTACATGCACGAAATTATTATGCCTCGGTGAAAATAGAGGCATACAGTAATCAGTCAATGTGTCTGTGTGTGTTTGGGGGCGTGGCTGTATCTGTCTGTCTGTCTGTTACCAGCTTTTCAGCTCGCTTGGTCAAAATTAAGTGCAACTAAAGGCTAGTATCATTGTATGACCATATTTTCTCAACTTTTAATTTGCCAGAATTTGGAGAAAAGGCTTTGTTTTCAAAATAAACACAAATTTAACTCACCTTTTCCGTCAATGAAGCTGGAAAAAAAGGTATTGTAATAACTATCCCGGGCCACTAGAGGTGTCAGTGCAACTTTTTGATAAGGTGAGGGCATGTGCGCTATCGTCCACAACCTAGGTATCGAAGGCCAGTGAGTCCTACAGACACTCAGCGCGTCGGACTCATTTGAGGACGTCGTGGAGCTGCTAGCTAACCATTTCACCACTCCAGACAGCGCAACTGTATGGAGAATTTGTTTTTGCCAGCGACACCAACATGTAGGTGAGCCCATCCACCATTTAAATTTTTTTTTCTAGCCAATTTGTAAGTTTTTTCCCTGACATGATTGCAACATTTTCCCTAAATTTCAAGTATTTTTGGCATGAATTTTCCACTATTCTGATAAATATATTTTTCTTTGTAAATGTATTGCCTTTCATGAATAAAACTGCAGCATTTCTAACATGCTGTAAATTAATTACATTATTCTGATAAAACTTTTTTCCAGCAAATTTGTGAATTCTTTTTCTCACAAGTTTGTGTGTATGTTTTCCTTAGAAAATCTTAAAAAAATTTCTCTAAATTTGTGACCGTTTTTTGCATAAAATTTCAGGTTTTCTTATTTTCTGCTTTAAAGATATTTTTCTCATGAATATGCAGCATTTTTCTTGCAAAGTTATTGCTTCTTTTCTTGGAAATGTATGAGGTTTTCTTTAATTTTTCCTCAAGGCCTAAGGGAGGCACTGGCTATGGGAAGAAGAGGTACATGTGGCCCCAGAGCCACAGGTTGAAAACTGCTCTAGTATCTAAATAGGTAAGACTGTATTTGTAACACTTGTTAATAATTTTTATGAGAGTATCATAATACTGTGTCTCTGAATCGATACAGTATCACCATCACAAAGTATCGCAATACTATGATGCATCGATTTGCTTCCCCAGCCATCATAAGCTGCACAAATACATTCATGCTCATAAATTTTTAAACTGTGGTGGAAAAAATCTGTTTTTTTTCTTCTTCTTTGAGTCCACATTTTAATTTTATCTTGGCTAGAAAAACATTTTGGTAAACCAATCAGAAAGTATGTTTCTGTGTCTTAGAATACACTGACACATGAACTTGCACAAACCTACATTTCTAGAGAAGAATACCGTTTTATTACTTTATTATTCACGTTGTCCATAGTGCAGATATCAGAAAAGTTACATTTTTCAGTCTGTCCACATACCTATCACTTTTTTGGAGCACACACCTGGGTCCAGATCCAGGTCCATCAGAGTGCGGTCTGGTCTTCTGCTCTGACCTGTAAAATGATAAGCCAACTCTATTGTCATTCAGTCCATACAGCCAATCATGTACAGTAGAACGAAATTACGTTTCTCCTATCTACAATGTTAATCACATTTATAGAATCAGAGGGGTCGCTGCCATGAAAGGTGCTACCACATTTCCCTCCTCCATTCCATTATTGCTGAGCACCAAGCTGGATGGCAGGAAGTTCCACTTTTTTATGGTCTTTGGCATGGCCCGGCCGGGATTTGAACCCGGTCCGGCTCTACCAACTAGGCCACCACTCCCGTTACTTTTGGAAGTGTGAATAATTAAGGATTAGTGATGTAAGTGCTGAGCTCTGACATGGAGAAGAGTCCTGGACAGTTAGAGATGGTCCTCTCACCTCTGAGCTTTGGTCTGGATCTCATGGTCCCCACACAGAGAGGTTTTAGGGGGACGGACTCCCTCCTCTGGGTCCTTATACTGATCCATAGCAGAGACCACACCTCAGACACAACTATACATCATCAACTGTGAACAAAATACAACTGAGTTTAAAAAAGCAAACTGAGCACTAACATCACAGTCACTCAGAATAACTTAATAATTTAAGCATAAACTTAAATTTGACCACAAAAACTCAACTGAATCAGTTATATTTTCCAAACTCAAACAGCTTTATATTTTTACTGTGCAGCTGCAAAAATCACCACATTTGCTGAACTTATATATTTCAGCCGGAATTTGCACATTTTGTAGTTTCAGATTCCAACTTGAATTGCTCTAAACAGAGATGCAGACCCATGCCCTGGAGCCGTATCCCAACTGGGGTGGAAGTCAATGGTATATTCTAAGTATTTCTGTTGTAACGGGAATGTCCAGATTGACTAGAATCAGACCTTTCCAGTCCTCAGGGTCAAAGGCAAGGTCATTTCATATTTGGATGTTGTACGATACTAAAGCTTACAGTATATTCAAACTCTGCTAGCACTAAACCTGATAATAAAGGCACTGTAAAGCAAGTTTAAAGGTTGTAAACCAAAATGTAAATTTGAAACTTGGTGATGTAGTGACCTAACTTCATATCCTATCAATCCTCAAGGTCAAAGCCAAGGTCAATTTCAACATTTTTTTTATGTGCCCATTTTAACATGTACATATTTTTTTGCCCTTAGTTCTAATAATAATGTCACTATTGGTCAAAACTGATTTTAACCTTTTGTGACCATGTGACCTTGACCTTTGACCTTGTGACCACAAAAACATAATAACACACGCTAAGGCCCGAGGTTCCCCAGTATACCTAGTTTAGTGACCCTTACGTTTACTTACTTTATGAGGCAATAAATTCACACATTTTTAAGTAAACGTGTTATGTTTTACAGTCTAAAAAAAGTTGTGAAGATTGATGTCCCTCTGGGTCTCTGCTCACTTTAGACCAGTCTAAAGTAGGGCTGGGAACGATCCATAATTTCTAGAATTGATTCGATTCCGATTCTTGAGATTCTGAATCGATTCAATTCCGATTTGATCCGATCCAATCCCGATTCGATCTGGGAAATTACCATTTTCACAGCCATTTTACTTGCCAGGAAAAAAAATCTTCCAAGACCTAATGCTGCAAATTGTACCAAGAATACTCTAACTTTGTTAATACATAAATTATTACATAAAGAACTGACTCAAAATCAGTTACAATAATGGACTTTATTATTTAACTTGTGATTTCACAAAGTGCTAACAAGTGCTTTCTTTAGTGCAAAGGGTGTGTAGTGTCAAGTTAACAACCCAGAGTCAGTAAACAAATTCAATGCATGAAGCATGTAGACATAATCTCACTGTACTTCAGTCCCTCCAGGATTTCATGGCTGTTTTTGTGATTGTTGTGGCCCAAAAAGCCTGAATTTGTGGGAGCTTTTCCAAAAAAGTTGTGATAAAAGCTGTGACAATTTTAGAGGTATTTTTTTTTTTTTGGCACTTAAAGTTGTGTGAGGAAGTATAGATTTTAAAGTAGCTGCTTTTTCCATAGTTTACAGTGATGCTATTCTATGTAGCACCACAAGAAAAGCACAGGATTGCCAAAAATTTACTGTTAAACTGTGATTTATGTAGAATTAAATGCTCAGTAAAGTTGTCAAAACATGACCAACATTGTATTCTTGCTGAGAACTTAAATAAAAAATAGAAATAAAACAATCAGTCATTACAACAACTGAATTGCACTGAATGCATGTTAGAGTATGGAGAAAATTCTGGCAGCACCTTCTTGAATCTTGAATTTGAAAACTAAGACCCCTGAAAAATCTGAGGTCTTCCTCTGTGCTGAAATCCACATGAAGCAGGGATGGTTCCTCCACTGACGATCTCTGACCTTCAGAAGGTCTCAGTGCAGGATGGAGCTTGGAGTGGAAACCCAGTCTTCACACATCTGAAGGGGAGATGAAAAGAACAGATCTCAATTAATAATCATTTTTAAATCCCCACACCACAGTAGGGTTTAATTATTCCATCCATCCATCCATCTTCTACCCCTTTTCCAGAGGTCCGGGTCGTGGAGGCAGCAGTTCAAGCAGAGAAGCCCAGACTTCCCTCTCCCCAGCCACCTGCTACAGCTCTTCAGGGAGGATACCAAGGTGTTCCCAGACCAGCTGGGAGACATAGTCTCTCCACCGAGTCCTGGGTCTGCCCCAGGGTCTCCTCCCAGTGGGACGTGCCTGAAACACCTCAAGTGGGAGGCGTCCAGGAGGCATCCTAATCAAATGCCCATACCACCTCAACTGACTTCCTTTAATTATTTAGTTTCTTTTATATTTTTGTTGTTTATATTTTAACTACAAATTAACTTGCAATTTTTGAAAAGGGCTTCAATTCATTTCCTGGGAAGATTTGTTCATTTCAGTTCAGTTCTATTGAGTAAAAATGGCTTGTACTACAACTTTTATTAATTCTGTCAGTTTCATTTTATTGTGATTTTTATTATTATCTTCAAATCTCTCACTTAAGTGCTAGAAGTCCATAATCTCATAAAATATACCTTTATTCTGCATTTATTCACAGTGCTTAACTGTGGTAGACTGCAAGTCTAATTTAAAACATTACTGGCACATGCCTCTAGGGGGAACTACCTGTATTGTTCAGCACTACTATTAAGGGGACACATTAGAACAAGAGTGTGAAAACCCCGCGCAGAATCCATGTTCAGTCATATTATGTGTGTTGCAGAATAAACGGCAGAGTTAGCCAAAGAAATAACTCAAGTGTGATCATTGCTACACGGTAGGATATCACATTAACCAATAGTTAACGACTGTATCTACAGTTTGTAAAAGAAAACACCATCATGCTGGATGAATTATTAATTTACAACACAAATGTTAAAACAAACAGATGATATTTTACTTGCAATGTCAGCCGCTCCAAGTCTCTTTGTTCACGAGTTTCAGTCAGTCTCTGTGCGTTTTCCGTTTCAAGTGTTTATCAATCATCGATTTTATGTTTCAACACAGCACTGCGCATAGTACAAAACCGTCTATCCTCGCCTTACAAAAATATTAGGAAAATGTTGAGGACAGTCTTCATAGTGATTTTTGTTGATAAATTAAGAGACACGCTCGTCAACTCCTCTCGGAAACACGGAAGTAAACACGTTTTTGGGGTTTTTTGGAGCTGAACACAGCTGCAAGCAGAGGCAAAGGCGGAAGAGACCCCCCCCCCCCCACACACACACACACTTTTTTTTTTAAACTGAGAAAATACAAACTCTTGTGAGGGGCACAGGGGGTAATCAAAGGTAGTGTCTAAGACAGAAAAGAGAACCCACTTTGGAAAAAAAGTAAAAATAAAACGACACTCAACTAGGCGGTTGAATTAAAAAAGACCAAATATACTGTATATATATATATATATATATACTGTATATATATATATATATATATATATATATATATATATATATATATATATACAGTATACAGTATATACTGTATATATATATAAGGCTGGATGAAACATAGGGTTAAGACATACATCAGTGTTTCGCCATTAAGACATTTTTCTCCTCATACTGTCATTGCACATACTGTATAAGGGAAGAGCTAAAAGAGAAATAAAGATAAATAAAAATCTCAAGGTTCTAAATCAAAATAATAAAAAAACGAGCAATGTCTCTGTATTTCTTCCTGCCTATTGTTGTGTTCACTTTCTTAGGATGAAAAAAAGGACTTAAAATCATTTATAAACCAGGCAAAAGAGGGCTTACTGTTCCTCCACTTGCAACAATGAATATGGTATTTAGCCATAAGGATAATCATGTTGATCATGTCAGAGCAGCTCTGCTCCAGGTGTCATGGTCCGTGCGCTGACTCTGTCCGCGCTCGGGTTGTCCGGTGGTTCCCCGTTCTCTTCTCAGGCGTACCATATGGCCGTCAGCGCTTTTATTCTGACAGCGTCACGGCGGGGCTTCCGGCTGTCAAAGCCGAGTCACGTTGTGACAGCTGTTCAGCATTTCTCCAGATTACATTCTCCATTGATTGGTATGTCATGGGTATTTAAGGAAGCAGCTGAGGCTTACTCCTCGCTGCGACCTCGTCAAACATTCCCTTGTCCAACCTCCATCGAAGGTTCATGTCTCGTTCATCTCTCTGTAAGTGCATTTCCTGAGACTCTGTATCCTGTGTTTAAGTCATAGCCTTAGTTGTGTTTTTGCCCCTCATGGCTCTTTATTTTGTCATTTGTCTTTTATTAATAAATTATGCAAACTCATCAGCTGGCTTTCAGCGTCTCAGTGACTTTCGTGCACTATATAGAGCAGCTCAACCAGACTCATGTCATTCATCACTGTTTTTCTGTTGCATTATTGACTGCACTGTGGTACCCCATATTATCTGCTACTTGCTAATTTATTTAAAACTGCCTTGACTAGTATTACTCATTATTATTATTATTATTATTATTATTATTATTATTATTATTATTATTACTTATTATTCTACACTTATTGCATGTTTTTAGTCCTTTAGTTTTTTAGTTTATCTCTTTATCTCATTGTTGGGAAAATTGTATGTAAATAGTTATCATTTTATTAATAACTCATGAAATGAAGGTTGATGTTCTTATATGTATGATGCTTTTTCTCTGATTAATCATAAATACAAACCTGTGCCTTGTCTTATAATCACTGTTAGTGACTAAACTGCACCACCCTTCTGTTTGTTCATATAAGGTGTGATAAGAGTATGCGAGTTTTTATGCTGTATCAAGATCTGTCTTTTGTACATCCTGTGTTTCTTTTTTTTCTCTGCTATGAGAACTCTGTGAACTTCATGAAACCTTATATGGAAATGTTCTTCCTCTGTTAAGAAATGAACCAGCTCAAACTGGTACGAACTGTATGTGCTGTTTCTTATCATCCTCCCTATGAGGGAGGAAAGGACTGTCTGGGAGGAAAAGGAATGTTCGGGAAGATGTCACTGTCTTATCTTTGTCTATAAAAGTTATTGTACTGGGCTGTTTTCGCCAGCATTCAAAGCTCACTCTGTAACAGGTATGTGATTTGATTGCTCTCTCTCTTGCAAGAGATATAAAAAACAGAAACGGCATCACTGTGTCAGGTCTGATGATTTCTTCAGTCTAATGCTATTGAATATTACTGTGCTTGAGCTATATTGCAGATAAAAATTCCTGACACTCATCATGTTTTTAATGTTGCAGCATGGCACCGAGACAAATTCCTAGTTTGTGTACTACATGAACAATGGCAATAAATCTGATTCTGATTCTGATTCTGATTGATGGCTCGTGAGGCCATCGCTGACAGTAGGTCACAGCCAGAAGGAGATGCCGGTCACCGTGAGTTTGTGATGTGCTTGTGTTTTTTCCCTTCTCTGGGTGCTCGTCTTTCCTGTTAGCATATCTGCTTTCGAGCGTGGGTATTGCCCCGAGTGGTTTCAGGAGGTAGATGGCTACCTGGCAGAAGCCCGTCTCCTTATGCCCACCTACGCTGCATACGAGCCCCTGGGTCTCGCGCAGAGGACATTATTAAAGTATCACCTTACCTCCTTTCTGGAAGGGAAGGAGAGAGTGGCGTGGATTGTGGCGCAACGTGAACTGATAGAGAGAGCGGCCGAGAAGGCGGCCATGGAACCCTCGCCTCCTTCCCCGAATATGGCCGTTCCGACGAGGGAGGAGATCCACAGACTGGAGGGAAACTCCGGCAGGAGGCCGACGGTGAGTCATCCCTGCTCCTCGCCACGGGATTCAGCTCCTGTCACCTGTCCAGCCCAGGAGCGGCGGTTTCCTGACTCAACCTTCGCCTTGCCCTCTGTCGGTAGACATCGTCACAAGGCCCGTGTTCAGCCTCAGCGAGAACCCCGTCCGGATCCAGTTCTGGGTCGCCATAGGAACTCTGCCTCCCAGCCAGCTGTTTCTCCTGCGTCATGATAGGAGGAAAACCCAGCAGCCTCAGCCTCCGGGTGATCTGTCCCTGCTGTTCCGTCAGCTCCTCGTTCCCGGATCGCCTTGGCTGTTATTCCCTCCTCCCCGATGCTCTCCCCAGCTGTTGTGAGTTCCACGAGTCCTGCTCCAGTGATGCCCGTCATCGATCCTGTGCGAACAGCTCCTCCTCGTCTTCCCGGGGGGCCCTCCGTCACCATCCAGTGGGGGAAGGGAAGAACCAAGCCCACTGCAGCAGCTTCCATCGGCCCTCAGTGGAGCAGGCAAGTGCGTTTTCATTCTTTTCCTTCACTGGGTGAATTGCCTTGTCTGACCCCTGGGGTTGGAATTCGGGGCTCACAGTCCCCTGAGCTTCCTCCACCTGCTGCAGTGATCAATTATGAACCTGCTTCCTTTGTGTCTCCTTCCCCTGAGCGTTCTTCGGCGCCAGGTCTACGCAGTCGGACAAGGAAGGAGCCTGCGGCCCTGGAGTACCTGGTTCTGGTCCCGCAGCCACGTCATGGGCAAAGGAGGAGGGCGGACTGTAATTTGGAGCCTGCACCGATGAGCAAGCGTCCCCCGGGTCTCCACAGAGGGACAGTCCGACCCGGCAGGTCACGGATCCCCTGCCACCACGCCATGTGGGCCCTTGGCGTGGACGTCAGCGTCAGGGAATCCCCAGACTGTGGAGACCATCATGCCGGCTGAGGAGCCCACCATAGCCGAGTGGGAACCAGAGGTCCTTCTACTTCCTGAACCCGGATCGCCGAAGTCCTGGACAGCGGCAGAACTCGAGATCAGGCAAGTGCTCTATTTTGTCTTTCTCCTATCTACTCTGGAGCATTTTTGCCTGTCTCTCGGGGAGACGAGCCAGGTGCAGCCGTCCGCTGCATCCGAACTTGCCTCTCTGGGCTCTGTCGCTTCCGGTGATCCTGATCCCAGTTCTCTTTCCTCTCCTGAGCAAAAGCTTTTCCCAGGGTCACCGGTGATGAGTCGGTTCAGGTCACTGTTCTGGAAGTTCCGAGCTCGGGGTTGGAGGTCATCCCTGGTGCTGCTCTGACCCAGTCGGGGTCAGTCATGGGTGCAGCCGTGACCCAGTCGGGGTCTGTCGTGGGTGCAGCGCAGTCTTGCTTGGGATCCAACAGGAGGGCAGCGCCAGTTCTAGTGGAGTTAGGAGGAGGTGCTGCAGAGCCTTTGCTGATCGATGCCGGACTGGTCCCTCATCCTTTCCCCGCTTCTTTTTCCCTTCCATCAGGGGCCGCTGGGATTCTCCGTTATCGGTTCGGCCCTCCCTCGTTATCCCTCTCTATTGGGAGGATGTCTCCGAGCTCTCCCCTGCGGTCCTGGTGGATGAATGATGCGGGTCGGCCGCCTGGAAGACTGCTTCACCCATCTGGCATTCTGGGTCGGCCACCCGACAAATTGGACTTTCTGTTCGGCGACCTGGTCCGGCCGCCAGAGGTACTGTTTCTCCGGGCCCTGGTCGGGAGTAGGACGCCCGAACTGATCCTTTTTTTCCTGCCAGCGTTCTGGACGCTGGACGCAGGTAGACCTCCTGAACTATTTGTTTTTTGTGTTATGGTGCTCTGCCTGCCTGCATTCCTGTAATGATTTTTTTTTTCTGTCCTTTTGATTGTCCCCTCCGTAGTCTGAGAGATGTTCTTTTGTTGCCTATGGCCGTTTATTTGTACTGATTTAAACTATTTGTATTTTGCCGCCCTGTTGCGTGTGTTTTTTTTTTTCTCTCCTCCTCTCTTGTGTTATTTATACAACACTGAAGTGTATTTATCGCTGTTCCTTAACATGAGTTTTTTTTTTCTAGCTCTGGTATTATGGGGTACACTGCATTGTTAAGATAAGATAAGATAAGATAAGCCTTTATTAGTCCCACAACGGGGAAATTCCAGGATTGCAACAGCACAGGGATAGCAACACTCAGAGCAACAATCAGAAGGCAAGAAAAAAAACAAGCAAGCAAGAGCAGCTAATATACATATGTACATATTACTATAAAATATATATATACACACACACAGACACACAGTGCAGAGCATTGTAGCTGGATGGAATAAATATATGAATATATAAACACCCAGTGCGGAGCATTGTAGCTAGATGGAATAAATATGTAAATATATAAACACACACAGTGCAGATCATTGTTGCTAGATGGGATGAAACAGCATAACCGTTTACTTAGTTATCCTACATGGTATGATTATGTGCCCATACATATTCTCACCCTCCATAGTGACCGGTATTTTCCTAGTTGTATGCCGGAGGGGACCATTGTGTAAGTCTATTGCATCTTTTGCATTCAAAAAACTATTAGTTTCTTACGTCTTTTTGCTATCTCTGCGAGCAGCCCTGCTTAGGTTGTACAGTCTGACAGCCGTTGGTAGGAAGGACCTGCGAAACCTCTTGGTTGTGCACCTGGGATGATGTAGTCTGATGTTGTGCCTGTATCTGAGTTTCCTGTATTCCCCTGTGGGTTGTGAAGATGTTTTTTTCTTTTTTGCCTGTGACTTTATTGGATTGATCATGGTGTTCTGTTTGTAGCCTGTTCTTTTTTCTCTTTCTCTGTTATTATGATGGTTGGTTCTTGCCCTCCGAGCCTGTTTCCCCCACCCCTCTCCCTAGGGTGGTCCTGTTGACCTTCTGGGTGGGGGTGGGGGTGGGGGGGCTCAATGTTACAAGGCGCCTGGAATTCACCTCGTGAACGGGGGGCAACTGTCAGGGTCCGTGCGCTGACTCTGTCCACGCTCGGGTTGTTCGGTGGTTCCCCAATTTCTTCTCAGGCGTACCATATGGCCGTCAGCGCTTTTATTCTGACAGCGTCACAGCGGGGCTTCCGGCTGTCAAAGCCGAGTCACGTTGTGACAGCTGTTCAGCATTTCTCCAGATTACATTCTCCATTGATTGGTATGTCATGGGTATTTAAGGAAGCAGCTGAGGCTTACTCCTTGCTGCGACCTCGTCAAACATTCCCTTGTCCAACCTCCATCAAAGGTTCATGTCTCGTTCATCTCTCTGTAAGTGCATTTCCTGAGACTCTATATCCTTTGTTTAAGTCATAGCCTTAGTTGTGTTTTTGCCCCTCGAGGATCTTTATTTTGTCATTTGTCTTTTATTAATAAATTATGCAAACTCATCGGCTGGCTTTCAGCGTCTCATTGATGGCTCGTGAGAGCCATCGTTGACACCAGGTGCTCCATGTAAAACAAAATGTCTGAGAGGTTAAAAGAAGGGATGCTAACTAATCTGAGAGACAACCAGTTATTTATGTTCAACCAAAATCTCTTTGAAATGGTACATGAGAAAAAGAAGTGTCCTAGGGTTTCATTAGAAAAATTACAAAAGTTACAAGGATCCACTTCAAACTTGAAGTGTCTTTTAAGGAATTCTGCAACTGGGTAAACATTGTGAATAATTTTAAAATGTGTTTCCTTAACCTTTGGTGAAACAGGCCTCTTTATAAATTTAGAATAAGCCTTTTCCATTCTAGAAAATGTAAGTCTGTCAGATGCTGAGATATACTGTAGTCTGTTGTAATCACAAAAGACTTGTAATTTTAATGAGGTACTAATGAGCCTGTTGTTACATTTATGATGATTCAAATTACAACCACTAACCACTAGGCTTGGTAATGTAGGAGACACCTGGGAAAACCTGATGGTATTTTGAATTAACTGGATCAATGGTAGTGGAATAGCTTTGCACATCTTATTATATTCATTCTGAGTACACTTCAGATTATATTTAGATAACAAAGACATGTAATTCAACAGGTTGCCATCAGTGTCCATCAAGTCCATCACAAAAAGAAGACCTTACTCATACCAGTCTTTTTTTGAAGATGGATTTGTTCTTAACAGTTATTACTCTGTTATTCCACACAGTTGATCAATGGGGAGAAAAATTATGTGTGAAAATTATTTTCCAAAAAAGGAGAACCTGTTTGTAAAAACTGGAGAGTTTAATGGGAATCTTACCAACTTCAAAGTCGCATCTCAAGAGAAAAGCAAGTCCGCCGATTTTTTTAAACAGGGATCTGGGAATGTGAAACCACATGGAATTTGGATTTGCAAGAAAAGCTTTTATCCAATTGATCTTGATGGTTCCTACCATTGTTTCAAAATCTAATGCTTTAATACCCCCTTTATCATAGTCTTTAACTAGCTGTGATCTTTTTAAATAATGGGTTTTGTTTTTCCACAAAAACTGGAAGATAACAGAGCTGGCTTTCTTAATATTATTATTGGAGATATATAAGGAGTGGCATGGGTAGATGAGCTTTGAAATTCCTTGTCCTTTAGATAAAAGAACTCTGCCAAAAATAGTAAGGTTTCTACTAAGCCAAAAACTGAGAGATTTTTTCATATCTACAATACAACTGGCTATATTAACATCTTCTCTTCTGGTGTGATTTTTAGAAAGTGTTATTCCCAGGTTTTTCACTTCAGGTTCTACTCTAATAGATTCAATACTGGAGTCAATGCAGGTATGGATAGGAAGTAGTTCACATTTTTTGATGTTAAGAGACAAACCAGATGCCTTGGAAAATGCTGAGATTTTATCAAGGGCTTTACGAACCATGGATTTATTCTTTAAAAAGATAGATGTGTCATCTGCAAACTGACTTATTTTAAATTCTTTTTCAAGAAAAGTAATACCTTGAAGTTCTGGGGAATTATTGGTAAGCAATGTGAGTAGCTGTGCTGTCAAAATAAACAATTTAGGAGAGATGGGGCAACCTTGTCTTATACCACGTAATATTTTAAATTTGGGGGTCATGCCAGGATTTAATGACACAGAACTACAAATATCCATATAGAACATCTTAATTATATTACACAAGTTTTCACCAAAACCTAAGAAGTGTAGTGTTTCAATTAAAAAGAAATGTTCCACAGTGTCAGAAGCCTTGTAGAAATCAAGGAACACCACAAACCCATCATCTTCTGTAAGCTCACTATAATCAAGCATGTCAAGTATCAGTCTGATATGGTTGTGAATATTCCTGCCCTTAATAAAAGCAGACTGGTATTTGTCAGTAATGTGTGACAAACTGCAGTTAAGTCTGTTTGCAAAGACATGGATGAGTAATTTGTAATCATTGCATAATAGGGTGATAGGCCTCCAATTGTCAAGTAGCAATATGTCTTTATTGGATTTTGGGATTAATGTGGTAAGACCCTGTTTCATAGTTGGGGAAAGACTTTTCATAGAAATACATTCTAAGAAGGCATCGTATAATAATTTTCTGACATCGGGCCCAAAAATTTGAAAAACTCAACAGTTAAACTATCAAGCCTGGGAGATTTCCCATTGGACATTTGTTTAATTGCTTCATCTAGTTCTTCAATTTTAATCTCTTCATCCATATAATGTTTGAATTCCTCATCTACAATCGGACGAAATTTAGCAATATTATTAAAAAACAAATGACAATTGTCTTTCAAAAAGTTAGATCTGTATAAATTGCTATAAAAGTTTCTAATTTTCTCATTTACTGTAACTTGGTCTTCAACAATTTTGCCATTGACCTGTAACTTTAATATCTTCTTTTTTGTTTGTCTTTGTTTCTCCAAGTTAAAAAAATAAGATGAAGTTTTTTTCCCCCTTCTCAATCCAACGAGCTCTAGAGCGAATGAAAGCCCCTTTTACTTTTTCCATGTATAAATCATTTAGCTGGGACTGCAGTTTATTCATTAAAACCTGTTTGCCCAGAGATAGCTCAGACTTGGAGCATAAATTGTTTATCTCCTTAATAATATCACATTGCCTTTGTTTTTTTGTGTTGCTAAAAGTTTACTTATTCCAACTGCAGTTTCTCTGACTTTAAACTTGAACCACTCCCATTTACTCAGACATGACAGTTCTTCATTCATGACATTGTTAGCTAATTGTTTGGTCTCGTTGCAAAACTCAGTATTTTCAAAGAGATGGTTTTTAAATTTCCAGACTAAGTTATGAATAATCTTAACATGAGTCAAGGACAGGCCCAGGGAAATAATACAATGATCAGTTAAGGGGGATGCAGAAATATCACAACTAGAGACTCTGTCAATTAAATTGTCAGTAATTAGCCAGAAATCTAACCTTGAACTTATGTCGTTATTAGATGGGTGAAACCAAGTGTACTGAGTAGAAAAGGGGTTTTTCATTCTCCAAAAATCAATCAGTTTTGTTTCAGTCACCAACTCAGTTAGAATGCTATCAAAATTATGGCAGTGACCCCTAGATGGACATCTGTCCAAATCCAATCCAGTCATATTTTCATTTGTAAGAGCTGCTTTCTAATGTCATATTATGCATGTAGATGGAAAGCATTTATTTTAATTTAAGTTGGGCCTGGAACTAAATTGAAGTCTCCACCCATTATAACTTTATCGGTCTTATAGAATATTTTCCATTCCTTTAACATCTTAGACATCAGTAAAAAAAAAAAAAAAAGTTCTTTGTTTTGAGCTCTCCTATTGTATCCATAAACACATATCAAAATGAAGTTGACACCATTAATTTCAGTTACCACCATTATCCAATGATCATTTGAATCACTCCTTTAGTCAATTACTGCACCTGGAAACCTGTTCAACATAATCATCACGCCCGCTGAGTGTGAAGCTCCATGGCTAAAGAAGACTGTATCACCCCACTGAACTTTCCAGAAATTAGCATCCGATAAGAATGAGTGAGTCTCTTGTAAAAAGTAACAATTAGCCCTTTGTTCTTTACAAAAAAGAAAAATTGCCTTGCACTTAACATTATCCTTCAACCCCCTAGTATTTAAGAACATAAGAGAAAACAGTTCAAAAATGAAAGGCTTTGAAAAAAGAACCAAGAAACGCTGGTATCATGCAGGGATTATTAAGTCTTAGTCTTCACAACATACTCACAATAACCCACGTCGAACGATTGAAAAAGGAGGTGCAACTCTACTTGCTTATTTCAGCCCACCAGTTCACAATAAGTACATGTGTTTTAAATGGGATCCACTCTTTGGTTGTCAATCCATGCATATCCCTCCCTCAGGAATGCTCACTTTCCTTTCTTCCTTGCTTCCTGGACCAGTGGCCACAGCTTAACACGTGCATCTCTATCCTCCTTGAAGCGTATGTGCCTCTCGTTGCAGATTCTTGTATCTTTTGATGGCCTCCATACTTCGTCCCAGACAGTTCTCATTCCAAATTGAATTATGATAGCTCGGGGAGAATTGTTGGAGGTAGCCACTGTGCCCTTTCTTCCAAGACAGTGGACTGTATCCACTGTTTCTTTCAGACAATCCACAGACAGCGGTACAACTCTCGTGAAGATGCCAATCACAACATCTTTTTCAGGAAGACCCATCAACTTTAAGTTCCATTTTCTCTTGTATCAATCCTGTTCCTTACAAGAGTTTTTTAGGATTCTGTTTTCATTTTGGAGCTCATCAACTGTTTTCTTCAGCATCACTATTTCCTCCTTATTTTCTTTAATCCCTGCAGTATTAGCTTCAATATGTTGCTCAAATTTTTTGAGAAGTTTGGTCTGTTCATCCATTTTCAGCGTCACTGACCTGGTTTCGACCTGATCAGACTCAGCAGGCGTTCGCAGACGTAAAAGCATTATATTAAAAGATCGATCCATGGATTTTGTGGATTGATACTGGTTCAGTCAAACATGGATCGATCTAGATCGTTGTTTCGATCTTTTGAACCCACCCCTAGTCTAAAGAGTGTCATTAGTCTCCACTGAGTCTCTTTAGGTCTTCTTTCTTACCAGGAGACTGGTGAAATAGTTTTTCTTTTAGCTTGACACGTTTCAGCATGCCTTCCTTCAGCTGCCCAAACATGTCAAAGTAAAGAAAAAAACAACATAATTTCTCCAATGTCTTGGTTAGAAAAATATCTAACCAGTGAGGAAGAGTGAAGCTGCTAAATTCTATTTAACCTCTTAAAATTCCGGTGTTCTGCCAGCGGCCATTTCAGATTTTCTACTGCCACTCAGTGAGAAAAGAATTTTCTTTATGTATGGTAAATTTAGGGAAATTGGCTGGAATGCTAAGGGGTTAAAAGAACAGTTTCAACTCTACAACAAAAAAGTTGCACAATTTGCAAGAAAAAATGTTGCAAATTTCTGAGAAAAAGTTGCACATTTACAGGAAAAAAAATTGCAAATTGAGAAAAAAAAGTTGCAAATTTAACCACTTAAAACTCTGGTGTTCCACCAGCAGGACGTTTCAAATTTTCTGCTGACACTCTAAAGGAAGAATGTGATTTTTTTTTTGTGTGTGCTAAATTTAGGGAAATTGGCTGGAATTCTAAGGGGTTAATGCATAAGTAGAAAGAGAAAAAGACTAGATATAGGACGTTTTACTGCTGTTACTAGAACCAATACTGCTATGAATAAGAATAACTTCTGTTCAACATGATACTAACAATAATAATGAGAAGAGCAAGCATTTTAATTTGTTCTGTCACTGTTAACTTTAACCCAAACATTCAGTCACTTTGATCAGTTCAACATTCTGTGTATTTTACCTGATGACTCCAGATCAGAAGTCAGTTGAACTGCTGTTTAGTTCACCTGCTGATCACTGACAATAATAGATGGAAATCACTGTTCTTTAACTCACAGAGAAATTCTTCATTAGATATCTACCTCCAAGCAGCATCCAGAATCCTGTCTACTAATAATAATGGATTAGATTTATATGGTGCTTTACATGTAAAGTGACATCTCAAAGCATTTACAGTGAGTCCATCATTCATTCACTCACTCCAGACAGACAATGCTAAGCTACTTCTGTAGCCACAGCTGCCCAGGGGCAGACTGACGGAAACCATCCAGCGTCACTGGCCTCTCTGACCACTACCGAACATTTATAACCAGTGTCATGGACACTGGAGGCAAGGTGTCTTGCCCAGGGACACAAAGACAGAATGTCTGGGGAGAGCGGGATTTGAACCACCACCCCTCTGGTTATTAGACAACCCGCTCTACCTCCTGACCTACCGCAGCTGTCCAGTCAGTGGTCAGACCAGTGTGATCATCAGAATGATGATGTTTCTGTCAGCTGCTGAACTCACCTCAGATCAACGTCCGCACACTTTTCCACCTCCATGTGTCCAGGAAATATCTGGAGAGGAGACGCTACCTGTTCTCCTTAATCAGTTCTGGTGTCTCACTGACCCTGATCTGAGGACGACTTCGTCCACACCCTAAAGTTTGAAAGCACCAACAGTGGGAGAGTCAGAACCAGTCCAACCAGTCTCAGGCTCCAAAAGCTCTCCTCACTCCTCCCTCTTACCTGTTCAGGTGATAACATTATTACTGCTGCTTCGCACATGAGCACTGCTGCTGGAACTGGAGGCACTGAGGAGGAGTTGTTGACTTCTGGGCTGTGTTTGGAATGTTCACTCACTCCCTCCCTCCCTCCCTCCCTCCCTCCCTACTCTCTACATAGTGAATTTAGATACAGTGGACTATATAGTAAACTCAATATACGTAACAATAAAATTAACAGCTGTCGGACACTACTGGCTTGTTTTCGCAGCACGGTTAATGACATCATCACGTGAGACAGTAAAACCTAATTAAAAACTGCATTTTGTGTTTACTTCTGTTATCTTTGTCTAATATTTAAATTTGTTTGATGATCTGAAACATTTAAGTGTGACAAACATACAAAAAAATGAGAACAATGAGAACAACAACAGTGGTACAATTACAACTGCTCTTTAGGAAAGTTCTGCACATGTTGGGCAATGCAAGTTTCTTTAATACAACAAAAAGTATCTGCACCAAACAAACCATAATCTCCGTGGAAGCGGACCAGAGTTCCTTTGGTCCGGACCAAACAGTGGCAGTGTGAACGTGCCCTGAATGCACAGTCATACTCTGGTGTGCACCAAACAAGCAAACTCTGGTCCGCTTGAAAATGGGGGTCACGGTTCACTTGCAAGTGAACCCTGGTGCGGTTCACTTGCAGTGTGAATGCAAACGGACTATCCAGTGGACCAAAGGGCGGAAGTGCCCCTCGGTGTTTGTGTAACCATAGCAACATGTAGTCTCTGAAGAGAAAGTGACATTTACCATAGTGCATTTTTGGTAGAAAATAACAAAGACAACCGTGCAAATTTACTGGAGAAAGCCGAGGAGAAAAGTTAAAAAATGTCTAACGGACATTTGTGGTGGACAAACAATGCAGCTGAAGGGAACGGATTTCCATTTTTGGTCCTGACCAGTTGATGAGCCGGACTTTTCTTCTTTGCCAAGATTTTTTTCTTCCTGGTTAGTGGTGGTTTCAGCTACAGCGCCCCAAATGAACAGTTGTTGTAACTGCATAATGTTGTCCGGGTAGTTTGGTCCACTTGAGTAAAATGCAGTGTGAATGCAAACCAAACCAAACCAAAGGTGCCAAAATTCACGGCATTCCCCTCCCAGTAGAACCAAGACCCCCAGACTATCCTGGTGTGGGAACATATAAAGGTTACAAATGCCCCACAAATATATTGCTGTGTGTCTATTGTGTACTGCACGTCTCAAGGAACAAAAAGGACTGAGCCTCCAGTGGACAATGGGAGAGGGTGAGGTTTGGCCTTTGTTTCAGAGAAGAGGACTGGAGAGGCTTCCGGACGACTGGAGACAAAAGGGACAATGGTGTGGGGGTTACATCGTGACTGTTTGTTTGATTAAACACCATGTGACTGCAGTGTCCGGGGCTGGGGTATAAAAGGGAGATGAGAGATTGTTCTGCCTCTTTTTCATGCTTGAGATTTGTTGGAGATGTGATCTGTTAATGAAGCTGAATATGAGGAATAAACTCAGTCTCATCCTTCATCACATTCTCCACACTGGTGACCTTACGACTAAGAATGAGCAGAGATAATTCTCCCGAGCGAGTCTCGGCAGAAGCCAGCCTGGTGGCTGCCGCCACATGCCAGCTGCCTGAGTTCTGGCAACATAGTCCGCGCTCCTGGTTTAACGCGGTCGAGGCGCAGTTCAACCTCCGGAGAATCTCGAAGGACGACATGAAATTCTACCATGTGGTGGCGAAGCTGGACAGCCACACAGTCCAGAGGGTGGAGAGCCTGGTCAACCACCCACAGGACAGCGACAAATACAACGCATTGAAGGCTGCGCTTATCAGCCACTTCACCCCCTCGGTGCAGCAGCGAGCAGAGGGGCTCCTGGCGTTGACGGAGTCGGAGAACGACAGACCAGCAGACCTGATGGTGAAAATGTTGAGGCTGAAAGACTCCGAGGATGGCGAATTTATCTTTGCCCACCTTTTTCTACGGACCCTGCCGCCAGCGGTGAGAGTTACCCTGGCAGGCTCACCTCTTCTGGACCGGCGAGACTACCATCAGCTGAGCAAGGAGGCACAGGGGCTCGTCGACGCCCACAGACAGAGCGCAGTTACGGCCGCGGCAGCAGAGCAAGGCACAGCGCCCGGAGACGGCACGGGGCCAGTGGTTGCAGCACCGGAGGCACTGACGACGGCAGCAGCGAGGACCAGGCGACACGGAACAGACAACGTCCTGTGCTTCTATCATCGCCGTTTCGCAGAGAGGGCACACAAGTGCCTCCCACCGTGCCACTTCAAGCGTCCGGGAAACGCCAAGACCGAGGGTCGGTAGCAGCTGCAGCCCTCGGAGATGTGAACAAGCTGCTTTACCTGACGGACGCACGCTCGGGGAGGCATTTCCTCGTAGACACGGGCTCCCAGCTGAGCTTCCTCACGCCTTCCTACGCGCGGACCGGCTGACCCCATCTAAGGGCCCCCTGGTATTAGCGGCAAAGGGCTCACCGATTAAAACCTTTGGTGAGAGGACTCTGCTTCTGTCTTTACAGGGCCGTGTGTTTGAGTGGACTGTTGTTGTAGCGGCAGTTAGTTCCAACATGTTAGGGGCTGATTTTTTATGCTCACATGGTTTATTGGTTGATCTTGCTAATAGACGTCTGGTCTTTCCACTCTATTCCCTGCACAGCGCGAAAGGCGTCGCCAACTGCACAAGCCAACGTCACAGCTGCGGGTGGTAAGTTTCACGCTCTCCTCACTCAGTTCCCAGCACTCACAGTCCCAACGTTTTCGGCGACAGTCGCTAAACACGGGGTGGAGCATTATATCACCACCACAGGCCCGCCTGTTTTTGCAAAAGCTCGGCGCCTGGACTCAGCTAAACTGGCCATAGCGCGCGAGGAGTTTGGCCTTGGCTGCACGGTGGCGCAGTGGTTTAGCACTGTGACAGCACAGTTTTACCCTCGGCCGGGGGATCGCAGGGATCATGAGATCGTGGGTTCGATCCCAGCCCCCGACCAACAGTGAGCTGTGTGGAGTTTGCATGTTCTCCCCGTGTTGCGCGGGTTTACTCCGGGATTTCTCCGGTTTCCTCCCGCACACCAAAAACATGTAGGTTTAGTGCGCTTGCGCACGCAGCGACCAGCAGCCGGTGGCTTGTCACCAGACTGCAAACCAAGTCTACCTACGGGTACAAATAAGTAACAAAAAAAAACAAAAAAAAAAACTGGAGAAGCTGGGCATCATCAGACTTTCAAAAAGCCTCTGGGCTTCACCATTACATATGGTCCCAAAAGACGATGACTCGTGGCGACCCTGCGGTGATTTCCGCAGGTTGAATAACGCCACTGCACACGACCGCTACCCGATCCCGCACATCCAAGATTTTTCGGTTCATTTGGCGGGGGCGTGCATTTTTTCTAAAATAGATTTGGTGCGCGGCTACCATCAGGTTCCAGTGCGCGCTCAGGATATACCCAAAACAGCGGTAATAACTCCATTCGGCCTTTTTGAGTTTTTACGCATGCCTTTTGGACTCAAGGGTGCAGCGCAAATGTTTCAGCGCATGATAGATGCGGTCCTGCGTGACCTCCCTTTTGTGTTCGTCTATCTGGACGACATTTTGGTAGCCAGCATGTCTGAAGACGAACATGAAAGCCACCTCACAGCGGTTTTCAGGAGGTTGGCAGAACACGGGTTAATAATCAACCCAGCAAAGTGCCAGTTTGGGGTGGCGCAGATCGATTTTTTGGGGCATCGCGTTTCGCCAGAGGGAGCGGTCCATCTGCCCGATAAAGTGTGCGCGATAACAAATTTTCCCCAACCTCAGACAGTCAAAGCGTTACAAGAGTTTTGGGGAATGGTTAATTTTTATAACCATTTCCTCCCCAGCGCAGCGCAGCTCATGCAACCATTGTATGCTGCACTAAAAAAACAAAAACCTACGAGTAAAATTGAATGGTCCCCCGAGCGGGAGCGCGCATTCTCGCAGGTCAAATCAGCGTTGGCAAACGCTACCCTGTTGGCACACCCAATTCCAACAGCCCGCATAGCCCTCACCACTGACGCGTCTGATTTAGCAGTGGGGGCGGTCGTGGAACAGTATGTAGCTGGAACCTGGCAACCGCTCGCGTTTTTCAGCAAAACCTTGCACGAGAGCGAGCGGAAATACAACGCGTTCGACAGGGAGCTGTTGGCGCTACACTTGGCCATCCGCCATTTCCAGTTTTGGCTGGAAGGGCGCCGTTTTACCGCGTTCGTGGACCACAAGCCGCTGACTTTTGTGATGGCCAAGATCTCAGAGCCTTGGTCGGGCCGGCAGCAGAGACAGCTGGCCGCGATATCGGAGTTTACCACCGATACACAGCATGTCGCAGATAAACAGAATGTGGTGGCAGACTGCCTCTCACGTGCTGTGACGGCCCCAGGCCCCGTGGGGGCAGACTTTGCAGCCATGGCCGCGGGCCAGGGTAGCGACGCGGGAGCGCGCGCAGCCCCGGTCCGCGTAGGGTTAGATTATGCAGACATGGCCGCGGAGCAGACTAGCGACACGGATGTGCGCGCGCTCCAGTCTGGACCAGCAGGGTTAAGGCTGGAGCATAGGGTCCTTCAAGAAGGTATGCCTCCGCTAATCTGCGATATCTCCACTGGGCGGCCGCGTCCGGTGGTGCCAGCCACGTGGCGCCGCCATGTTTTTGACTTGGTCCATTCTCTGGTGCACCCGGGGGTGCGCGCATCGATCAAAATGGTGGGGGAGAAATCTTGTATGGCCGGGATTGCGCAAACAGGTCAAAGAATGGGCGACAGCCTGCGTAGCGTGTCAGCGAGCCAAAATACACAGACACACTAGAGCCCCTTTGGAGCCTTTTCACATCCCGGCTAAGCGTTTTGATCATGTACATGTTGACCTAGTGGGCCCCCTTCCGGCTTCACAGGGGTGCACACACCTTCTGACAATGGTGGACAGCACCACACGCTGGCCGGAAGCGGTTCCACTGGCATCAACCACAGCTGAGGAGGTGGCGAGCACGTTCCTAACGGCTTGGGTAGCGCGCTTTGGAGTCCTGTCGGACGTCCTCAATTTGTTTCCGAGCTCTGGTCATCGATGGCCCGCAGCCTAGGGGTAGCGATCCACCGTACTACCGCGTACAACCCCCAGGCCAACGGTTTATGCGAACGTTTCCATAGGTCATTGAAAGCAGCCCTCAGAGTGTCGCTTACGGATACAAATTGGGTGGATAAACTTCCATGGGTTTTATTGGGGTTGCGTTCTGCACCTAAGGAGGATTTGCAAGCCTCCCCAGCGGAATTAGTCTTTGCACAGCCCCTCCGTCTGCCGGGAGAATTTCTCCCCAATAATCCTGCTCCAAATTGCCCCCCCCCCCCCCCCCGCTCAGCTGCTGCAGAGCGAGACAGGATCAAACACGCTTCCGGGCCTGGTTCATCACAGTTTTCCACGCGTTTTTGTGCCAAAAGCTTTAAAAAATGCAGAATTTGTTTTTGTCAGACATGATGCTAATCGCCCAGGTTTATGGCCGTCGTATGATGGGCCTTTCAGGGTGCTGGAAACAGGAGAGAAGCATTTTTTGCTAGATTTGGGAGACAGAAAAGAATTGATTGCCATTAACAGACTCAAACCCGCTTTTGCTCTGGCGGATGAAACAATGCAGTTGGCGAGAGCCCCCTGTCATGGCAGGCCCCCTAGAGGGCATTCTCAAGAACAATCACAGAGATTGACTAACAGTTCTAATCCACAGGCAGCCGTTCCACAGCAGGATGAAGCAGTAAAGCTGGCTTACAGCAAATACAGCAGGAGACTCAGACCTAGGCAGTGGATGGATTGATATGTAGTAATGTTATTATTTCATGCATCTCTGGTATGTTTGTTCCATTCTAGACGTTTGGGGGGGTCATGTGGGAACATATGAAGGTTACATATGCCCCACAAATATATTGCTGTGTGTCTATTGTGTACTGCACTTCTCAAGGAACAAAAAGGACTGAGGCTCCAGTGGACAATGGGAGAGGGTGAGGTTTGGCCTTTGTTTCAGAGAAGAGGACTGGAGAGACTTCCGGACGACTGGAGACAAAAGGGACAATGGTGTGGGGGTTACATCGTGACTGTTTGTTTGATTAAGCACCATGTGACTGCAGTGTCCGGGGCTGGGGTATAAAAGGGAGATGAGAGATTGTTCTGCCTCTTTTTCATGCTTGAGATTTGTCGGAGATGTGATCTGTTAATAAAGCTGAATCTGAGGAATAAACTCAGTCTCATCCTTCATCACATTCTCCACACTGGTGTGAATGCATACCTGTCAAGTGATACGTTTTCGCCGTATTTTAATACGGGGAAAATGCAATTTTAGCAAATACGGGCGTATTGCCATTTCTGTACGCCCAAAAGAAAAATATACGGGAAAAAAAATTAGTGAGTGTGTTGAGGAACACGTCGTGTGTGTGACCCCCACAGCTAGGGGCTGGCAGAGCGCTCAGCGTGAGCTATTATCACTACAGTGAGAAGTGTAGACTTAATCATTAGGCTGATGGCCTCACACTTTCTACTGTCCTGCGGCTCCGGAACAGAGAGGAATCGCCTTCCAAATCCAATGCATCACTAGCAGAAGTGATGGTTTGTCATTTTTTTGTGGCAGGGCACAATCTACCCCCATTGGTGGCAGATCACTTCTGATCTGCCACCTGATCTGATCTGCCACTTCAGAAATGCTAGAGTCAGCAAAGGCTGCTACTTGGAACTATAACAAGCAGCATCAGTGAACATTTTCTTGTTTCAAGTTCATCCAAGTGCATTAGTGTAACAAAGCTGACAAATAAAAACTCTTTAATTCCAAGTGTATACACAGTATCTAGCTGACAATTAAGAACTATATTCAGAATAATTCTTATTGTGTACTTTCAAATTAAGCAATCTACCTTGTGCTAATGTAAATTTGAAAAATATTTTTGTATTTTTTTTATTTTATTTATTTTTTTGTGCTACTTGGCTTATTATGTTCACATTACCAAAAAGTTGTGGCTCAAGATTGTGTCCATAAAAGTGTACATTTGAATAAATATGTTTGAAATAGGTCATGTTGCAGTTGCTGTTTTTTTTTTTTGTATTTTTTTTTGGGGGGGGGGGTTCAGTTTTCTTTCATCTGCCGATAAATACAGTTTTTAAGTACTCAGTACAGGTGTGAAAGCCCCCCAATAAGGGAGGCATGAGGTATGCCTTGACAGGTATGTGAATGCAGCTTAAGTATATAGATATACAGTACATCTAACATCCCTCACTTCCATATACTGTATAGATCCACTAGAACAGAGAGGGGAAAATAATAAGCATTTATCCTGGTAACTTAATGTTAAAATATAGTGGAAATTCCTATAGACAGGCTAATGCTTTAGCATTGACCCAATAACCACCTCAAACTGAACTACGCTTGACTCATTCAACATAAACTCACAATGAGCTGATACTTAAAAGAATATGTTCCCTGTGCTCTATGAAATGACTTTAGAACAGTTTATTTGTGCTCTGCTGCCAGGTTGATCACACTCTACACTACACCGCTTCAGCTCCTGAAACATGGGTTCTCACACTCACTTACTCCCCCTAACGGCATTGTGGAACTACTGCAGCCCAACAAAGGCAACACAATATTCTCTTTAAGCTCCCACGGGCCACATAAAATGACATGGCGGGCCGGGTTTGGCCAGCGGGCTTTGAGTTTGACACATGTGATCTAAGGGCATCATTATCGGCAACTTGAAGTCCCCTTAAACTCCCTGCTTTACAATTGGCCCACAAATGTGCAGTATACATGGGTTCAGGTTCAGGTTACTTTATTTGTACCCGTAGGTAGATTTGTATACATGGGTGTACAGTATGCTCTGAAAAGAGACAACATAACATCACGTGAGCCTGCGCTAAACCTGCGACACAGAATGTTAGCTTGTCTTCTATGACAAGTACTTAAGGTCGTGCTCTCACTGGTGCCGTTTGCTTGGTTCCATGCTGAGGTGACGTGGCACTCTCAGTGGGGGGTCAGCACTGGTCAGCACCGGCTGTACTCACATTGTATTTTTTTAGCACGTTTCTCCCTGTTCCTGTCATGCGCAGGCAGCGTGTGTCACGCATGCAAGCGGATACTTGACGTGGCTTACGTTTTCACTCCAGGGTGCGCTATCAGTCAGCTGAGCACGCAGCGTTCAGTTTAAAAATTAAACATTTGGAGTTTGTAGTTCACAAGCAGCAAGAAAACATGTATAGAAATAGATATTTTGTAGACTACATTAATAAACTGAGGAGTATGGATCACCCCCTTCAGGGCTGCGTTACATCTTAGCCTCAAGGTAAACAGATGACCTTTCGCCAGAAAGAAAAATTAAATTGATGATAAAGTCTCAAATTTACCAGACAAAAGTCTAAGTGGAAAAAGTCAGAAATTTACCAGAAAAACAGCTGTAAATTTGCAGAAAACATAAATCTATTGGGGAAGGGGAGTCACATTAACAAGAAAAAATAACGTAGATGAGAGCTGTTTAAAAAACAACCCGGAGACTATTTTTTAGCAGCAGTGGTGAGCTTGATTTAAATTTATTTCTAATATTAAGTTTTTCTGTCACCAACTCCCTCACCAAAGACAGCAGCCTGTCATCGGAGGTATGCGTTTTAAAAATTAATTAAAAGGTTTGTAGTTAACTGGTGAAGAGTGGCAACAAAATAATTAATAGCTTGGAGAATATCCCCCAAATTAATGCAGCTTACAAGTGAATAGTTGAAACCGTTTACCCACACTACAGCGATGAGGCTCCGTGAAGTCAGGGCAGATGCCTCTGCTGTTCATGCAACTGCTGGAGCTCATCACCCGGGTTGTCGGGACAGAAACAGCCCGTCTGCAGAGTTTTCAGCACGGAGCTCTTGCTGTTTTCAACTTTTCCAGAGGAAAATATCTTGCTTTTAAATCAACAAACACAAAGAACCTCTGCAGAGGGAGGCAGACAGCGGTGGAAAAAAAAAATGCCAACTTTTTTTTAGCTGATAATAGGCAACAGAAACTTAAGCCAGTCTCATCACCGGCTGAGGCCACTGTGTCTGGAACAGTCGGCCAAGGAGCTCTAGATTTGTGGAAAAAAAAGTGTGGGAAAAATGCACGTTCACATGATAAAAAACAACTGCAACTACTGGGGTTGCTTGGAAACTTCCTATTGGTTTGTCAGTAGCGAGATTATAGTGACAGCCCTATACATGCATGTGTAGGAGTCAAGAATTGAGGAGACTGGATGATTTTTCCAGTATCTGCTTTAATTCTCATTCATCCTACGTCCTCTCTCGATCGGAGTGAAAAGAGACAGGACGCAGTCACACACATACATTTATACACTCATCTCTAACAATACATCACACCAAAGTCTCAATACTTAGCTACATCCTTTCATCTGTAATAGAACACCCAGAGTCCTTCTGTTCTCCTCTCTAACCCCCAAAGGTCAGGCCGGGTAATCTTCTCCTCTCTCCTGAGTCCCCAGGGGGTGCAGACACGTCTTCCTCTTGAGGTGTGAAGTCAATACACATGGCTAGCTCAAAGTCTTTCTTGGCTGAATTCAGCCAGCCACATGTGAGTCACATAGGTTATAACTATGGCCTCCACATCACTCCCCCCTTCCACGCGAAAGACTGGGCACCCACATACAGTCATACAACAGTCATACAGCACGTCACCCCCCCAACAGAATCTCACAGCAACCTAAACAACCTGACCAAAAAAAACAAAAAAACAAAAACAAAAACACATCATTCTGCATGCAGCTTAGGTTTCAATCTTCTCCCGAATCTGCTGTATGCAGGTCTCCTGCTCTGTGTTGGGCCGTCCTGCTGTGCATCTGTGGAGTGAGGGGGAGAAGGGTTATTTGCCCCCCGTGGGGGGTCCCGGGGCCGCCCCTTCGGAGGCCTGCCACGTCGAGGCACGCCCGCCGGCCGTACAGACTTGTTATGCAACACAAAAGCAGGTTTTAATCTATCAATACTGATCGTCTCCCTCCTGCCCCCCAAATCTAGCACAAAATATTTCTCCCCGGTTTCCAGCACTCGAAATGGACCGTCGTAAGGTGGGCGGAGACTATGCCGCTGCGCATCGTGTCTGACAAAAACAAACTCTGCGTCTCGTAAAGCCTGGGGCACGAACACACGCGGGAAAGAGTGATGAGCGGGGCCCGGGAGCATTTCTGCTCCCGTGTTACTCAGAGACCCCCGGATCGGGGGGGGGGGGGGCCCTGGTGCCATGTGGTCGGGTAAAAACTCGCCTGGCAGCCTGAGCGGTTGCGCGAAGACCAATTCTGCTGGTGAGGCATCTAGATCCTCTTTGGGTGCCGAACGCAACCCCAATAAAACCCATGGTAGTTTGTTTACCCAATCTGTGTCAGTCAGTGACGCTCTGAGGGCTGCCTTCAAAGACCTGTGAAAACGCTCACATAAACCGTTGGCCTGGAGATGGTAAGCGGTCGTGCGATGTACCGCCGCTCCTAAGCCGCTGGCCACTGCTGACCACAGTTCCGACGCAAATTGAAGTCCCTTATCAGACGTAATATCTGACGGGACCCCGAACCGCGCTACCCAGGCTGTTAAAAAAGCGCGTGCCACCTCTGCCGCTGTGGTCGATGTTAACGGGACCACTTCCGGCCAACGAGTGGTTCGGTCCACCATTGTCAAGAGATGCGTGAACCCTTGTGAAGTGGGCAGGGGGCCCACGAGGTCCACGTGCACATGGTCGAACCTTTTAGCCGGAATGTGGAACAGTTCTAAGGGCGCCTTAGTGTGCCTGTGAATTTTAGCCCGCTGGCAAGCCATGCAGGTTTTAGCCCACTCCTTCACGTGCTTGCTCAGGCTCGGCCAAACAAACTTCTCCGCCACCATTTTCACCAAAGCGCGCACCCCTGGGTGCGCTAGGGAGTGCACGGCGTCAAAAACGCGACGGCGCCACGCAGCTGGCACCACCGGGCGCAGTCGCCCTGTGGATACATTGCAAATAAGCGGGGGGAAACCGGTTTGTAGATTTCTGCATTCCAGCCTTAACCCTGTTGGTCCAGACAGGAGCGCGCACACGTCCGCGTCCTCGCTCTGCTCCGCCGCCATGGCTGCATAATCTATTCCCATGTGGACCAGAGCCGCGCGCGTGTCCGTGCTGTTACCGCGCTCTGGGTAAGCGGCCGCGCAATCCGTTTCCGCGCGGACGGGTGCTGCTGCTGCGCGTGACAGACAGTCTGCCACCACAATGATTTTACCGGCTACGTGCTGAATATCAATTCAATTCAATTCAACTTTATTTATATAGCGCCATTTCACAACAACAGTCATCTCATAGCACTATCAACTGTAGGGGGGAACCCCCACAGTTGCAGAAAGACCCCAGCAATCAAGCGATCCCCTGTGAGCAAGCACTTGGCGACGGTGGAGAGGAAAAACTCCCTTTTAACAGGAAGAAACCTCCAGCAGAACCAGGCTCAGGGAGGGGCAGCCATCTGCTGCGACTGGCTGGGGGGTGAGGGGATAGAGAAGAAGAAAAGAACAGACATGTAGAGAGCAAACAGCACGATGGGGACTCAATCTATGGGAGAGAACAAACAGATGTTACTGACCAGCAAAAAAAAAAATATTTCATAGAGAGTGAGGAAAGGAGTGAGGCCCAGTGCATTACTGGAGGTCCCCCGGCTGACTAAACCTATTAGCAGCATAACTAAGGGAGGGTTCAGAAACACATGATCCCTCCCTAATTGTAGGCTATATCAAAAAGGTAGGTTTTAGCCCTATTCTTAAAAACAGAGATCGAGTCTGACTCCCAAATCCAGATTGGCAGCTGATTCCACAGGAGAGGAGCTTGATAACTGAAGGCTCTGCCTCCCATTGTACTTTTGGAGATTCTAGGTATTACAAGTAATCCTGCATTTTGGGAGCGTAGTGCTCTGTTAGGATAATACGGTAGTATCAGATCTTTTAAATAAAAAGGGGCCTGATTGTTTAGAGCTTTGTAAGTAAGAAGAAGGATTTTAAACTTAATTCTAAACTCTATGGGAAGCCAATGAAGGGAGGCCAGAACCGGAGAGATATGATCTCTCTTTCTAGTACCTGTTAAAACTCTTGCTGCAGCATTTTGGATCAGCTGAAGACTTTTTAAAGATGTTTTAGGACAGCCTGATAATAAAGAATTACAACAATCTAATCTCGAGCTAACAAAAGCGTGGATCAGTTTCTCAGCATCACTCTGAGACAAGATGCTCCTAATCTTGGCAATATTACGCAAATGATAGAAGGCAGTCTTAGAAACAAATTTAATATGTGAATTGAAGGACAAATCCTGATCAAAAATAACTCCAAGGTTCCTCACAGAGCTATTAAGAGAAAGAGTAACCGCATCCAAACTGAAAGTTTGATTTGGAAAGGAATTTCTAAGGTTTTTTGGACAAACAAGAATGACTTCAGTCTTATCTGAATTTAATAGCAGGAAATTACAAGTCGTCCAAGCTTTGATTTCCTTAAGACAGGCTTCTAACTTGGCTAATTGATTACTATCATCTGGCTTCATTGACAGGTATAATTGTGTGTCATCTGCATAACAATGAAAATGTATACAGTGCTTTCTAATAATGTTGCCTAACGGAAGCATATATAAACTAAAAAGAGTAGGGCCTAGCACAGATCCCTGTGGAACTCCATGACTAAGCTTTGAGTTGAAAGAAAACTCATTATTTACATGAACAAACTGGAACCTATCAGATAAATAAGATCTAAACCATTGCAACAAAGTTCCATTAAGTCCAACATAGTGTTCTAATCTATCAAGTAGAATATTATGATCAATAGTATCAAAAGCTGCACTAAGGTCTAAAAGGACAAGTACAGAAACTAGTCCATTATCAGATGCAATGAGGAGGTCGTTAGTGACCTTCGCTAAGGCTGTTTCAGTACTATGATGGATTCTAAACCCAGATTGAAACTCTTCAAGTAAACCATTTCCCTGCAGGTGGTCAAATAATTGCGTAGCAACAACTCTTTCTAAGATTTTTGAAATGAAAGGGAGATTAGAGATTGGTCTATAGTTAGCTAAAGCTCCTGGATCTAGCGTTGGCTTTTTGAGTAAGGGTTTAATTACAGCCGTTTTAAAAGCCTGCGGTACATGGCCTAAAGTTAATGAAGAATTGATTATATGAAGAATAAAGCTACCAATAAGTGGGAAGACTTCTTTAAATAACCTGGTAGGAATAGGGTCTAAAAGACAAGTTGAAGGTTTGGATGAGGAAACTATTTTGTCTAACTCACAAAGGTCGATTGGAGTAAACTCATCAAGACAGACATCAATAGAAGGAGTTGTAGTAGTTACAGTATTTAAGTTAACTGTGGGAAGAATCTGATTGATTTTATCTCTGATGGATGAAATTTTATTATTGAAAAAGTTCATAAAGTCCTGACTAGTAAGCTCTAAGGGAATGCTAGGATTGACAGAGTCCTGACTCTTTGTCAACCTGGCTACAGTACTGAAAAGAAACCTGGGATTATTCTTGTTCTCTTCTATTAATGCAGAGTAATAACTCGTTCTAGCTTTTCTAAGAGATTTTTTATAAATTAAAAGATGATTTCTCCAAGCTAAATAGATTTCATCTAAATTAGTAGAGCGCCATTTTCTTTCTAATTGACGAGTCTTCTGTTTTAAGGTACGAGTTTCTGTGTTGAACCAAGGAGTTAGAAATCTCTGATTAGACTTTTTCTTTTTTAAGGGGGCCACCAAGTCTAGAGTCTGATGCAGAGAAGCTGAAACACTATCCACCATGTTATCAATTACAGAAGGAGCAAGCTGTCTATAGCTTATTTCCGTTGTGTTGACACATGGCATAGAGGAAACAATCTGCATAAATTTGGAAACAGCATCATCTGAGAGGCATCTACTGTAATAATATTTTTCTTTAGGAGCCAAATAGTCAGAAATAGTAAAATCAAAGGTTAACAGACAATGGTCTGACAGTACAGGGTTATGAGGAGACACTACAAGATTTTCTATTTCTATGCCATATGTCAAAACAAGGTCCAATGTATGGTGGAGGTAATGAGTAGAATTTCCTACTTTCTGAGAAAACCCAATCGAGTCTAATATTGAATTGAATGCCACATTAAGGCAGTCACTATCTACATCCACATGTATATTAAAGTCCCCTACTATAATTATTCTATCAGATTTCAGCACTAAATCAGCTAAGAAATCAGCAAATTCGGATAAAAATTCTGAGTAGGTTGATGGGGGACGATAAACTATGGCAAATAAAATTGGGTTTAACCTAAAATTGCTAAAGTTATGGCGCACATTTAGGGCGCATATATGGCATGCTTGTATGGTACGCATCTTCTCTCACATGTATTTAGTAGGCATGACGGTGCATACTCTACAGACTTCAAACGTCCAAAAGGACCTGACCCGGCAGAGACCTCGGCAGGTGTGAAGTGGTTTCTGGAGAGACGGGAAGTCAGAGACAATGTCCCAGCAGGAGCCCCCGAGGCGGAAGAGACAATAGAGACGCCAACGAGCCTCGGAGGCTATATGTTACTGAAGGACTGTGGGTTCATATGTTTACTGAAGGACTGTGGGTGGAAGGTGTGATATTTGATGTGGGGGGTTTTGTGTCTCTGGGGGTATAAGAGCTGTGAGGAAAGATTGTCCTGTCTCTTTTGTTGAGATACTTGCTGTTAGAGGATGAGACTGCAAATAAACCTTTCCTGAGAAATAAACTCAGTCTCGTTTGTGAAGGCATCCTCTACAAAGTGCCCAATACTGAGGACCAGGCCCTCAAAGGAATTATAACATGTTTTTTGCTTTACATTAACTAGTAATTTGGAATGGTAAATTGCTGCTACTCCTCCTCCACGACCAGAACTTCTGGGATTTTGACAGTTTAAATAACCAGAGGGAGTTGATTCATTTAAACCAACATAATCCTCTCGTCCTAACCAAGTCTCTGTAAGAGAAATTAAATCAATCTGATGATCAATTAACAAATCATGGACTAACAGAGACTTGGGAGTTAGAGACCTAATATTCAATAAACCACATTTAATTTTTAAATTATGAGGAGGAACAGAGGCCAAATCATTCAGTTTAGAGGCTTTATGTTTAATTTGAGTTTTACCAATATTTTGCTTTATCACTTTGGGATGCTTATACATTATATTTTTATTCACTTTGGAGGGAGCAGACAACGATTCTCTGATGGGGAAGACAGGGGCTAAGCTGAGGGGTGGCGAATGAAGAGGAGCTGCAGAGAGGCGTGTAAGACTGCGACTCTGCTTCCTGGTCCCAACTCTGAGTAGTCATGGTTTTGGAAATTTGGATAAAAAAGATGCCAGATTGTTAGATAAATGAGAAGCGCCATCCAAAGTGGGATGAATGCTGTCTCGTCTCATAAGACCAGGTTTTCCCCAAAAAGAGCTCCAATTGTCAATGTAGCCCACGTCATTTTTTAGGACACCACACAGACAGCCAGCGGTTCAAGGATGACGAGCGGCTAAACATGTCATCACTGGTCAGATTGGGGAGGGGCCCAGAGAATACTACAGTGGCAGACATCGTTTTTGCAAAGTCACACACCGATTCTATATTAAGTTTCGTGACTTCCGACTGCCGGAGACGGATAAGATAAGATAAGATAAGATAAGCCTTTATTAGTCCTACAACGGGGAAATTCCAGGATTGCAACAGCACAGGGATAGCAACACTCAGAGCAACAATCAGAAGGCAAGAAAAAAAACAAGCAAGCAAGAGCAGCTAATATACATATGTACATATTACTATAAAATATATATATACACACACACACACACACAGACACACAGTGCAGAGCATTGTAGCTGGATGGAATAAATATATGAATATATGAACACACAGTGCAGAGCATTGTAGCTAGATGGAATAAATATGTAAATATATAAACACCCACAGTACGGAGCATGTCATTAATGCCGGCATGAATAACAATTGTGGAATATTTACAGTTACTTTTAGCCAGCATTTTCAAATTTGACTCGATGTCGCCTGCTCTGGCCCCAGGAATGCATTGGACTATGGCCGCTGGAGTCTCTAGGTTCACGTTTCTGACTACAGAGTCGCCAATGATCAGAGTTTTTTCCTCAGCGGGTGTGTCGCTGAGCGGGGAAAAACGATTAGAAACGTGAACAGATTGGTGGTGTACCGGGGCTTTGCGACTAGGCTTCCTTCTCACCGTCACCCACCCAGTCTCCTCGCTGCTGAGGAGAGCCGAGGGACCACTGACAGGGGGGCCTAAGCTAGCTAGCTCCGCTGCAGCTAATGGGCGTCCGTCAAGATTAACTGGCGCAGACGGTGTTTCAATGCAGCGGAGCCGGGATTCCAAATCAGACAACCTCGCCTCGAGCGCCTCAAAAAGACAACATTTATTACATTTACCGTTATCACTAAAAGAGGCAGAGGTGTAGCTAAACATCTGACAGAGAGAGCACACCAGAGGAGGAGAGGAAAGAGAGCTAGTAGCCATAGCTAGTGGCTAGAGAGCAAACCACAAAGCAAACCACACAGGCAGACAGCAAAACAGGAAGTGACGATACGTTACCACAAGGAAGTGACGATCCACTTCTGAATTTACCATCGGTGGTAAATTCAGAAATTGCGGCCAGCTGTCTCTGTTGCCGCCCTGACCACGGTTCTGAAGTTTTGGACATCGCAAAAGTGAGCGGTTTGTGGTTGAAAAACGTGGTGAAACGCCGCCCTTCCAACCAGAACTGGAAATGGCGAATAGCCAAGTGGAGCGCCAGCAGCTCCCTGTCAAACGCGCTGTATTTTCGCTCAGCCTCGCGTAAGGATCTGCTGAAGAATGCGAGTGGTTGCCAAACCCCGGCAACCTGCTGTTCTACTACGGCCCCTATGGCCACATCTGACGCGTCCGTGGTTAGCGCTATGCGGGCTGCTGGGTCTGGGTGGGCCAACAGTGCTGCGTTTGCCAGTGCCCGTTTAACCTCTGTGAATGCGCGCTCCCGCTCCGGGGACCATTCAATCACATGGGAGGGCTTCTGCTTTTTGAGCGCGGTGTACAAAGGCTGCATAAGCTGCGCTGCGTGGGGTATGAAACGGTTATAAAAATTTACCATCCCCAAAAATTCTTGCAACGCCTTTACCGTTCGAGGCTGGGGAAAATCTGCCACCGCGCGTACTTTGGCCGGCAGAGGAACTGCTCCCTCCGAGGAAACGTGGTGCCCTAAAAAATCGATTTGTGCCACGCCAAAATGGCACTTGGCCGGGATGATTATCAACCCATGCTCTCCTAACCTCTGAAAAACTGTCGTGAGGTGTTTTGCGTGCTCCTCCTTGGAGGTGCTGGCTACCAAAATGTCGTCTAAATAGACAAAAACGAAAGAAAGGTCGCGCAACACTGCATCCATCATCCGTTGGAAGGTTTGTGCGGCGCTTTTAAGGCCAAAAGGCATTCGTAAAAACTCAAAAAGCCCGAACGGGGTTATTACGGCTGTTTTGGGGATGTCCTCTGGTCGGACCGGGACTTGGTGATAACCGCGGACCAGGTCTATTTTAGAAAAAATTCGCGCCTTCGCCAAATGCACTGAAAAGTCCTGGATATGCGGAATCGGGTACCGGTCCTGCGCTGTGGCATTGTTCAACCTGCGGTAATCGCCACAAGGTCTCCATGAGCCGTCAGCTTTAGGTACCATGTGGAGGGGGGAAGCCCAAGCGGACTTCGAGCGGCGAATTATGCCCAACCTTTCCAGGTTGGCGAACTCCTCGCGCGCAATGGAGAGTTTAGCTGCATCCAAGCGCCGAGCCTTCGCAAAAACGGGTGGGCCACTTGTGATAATAAAGTGCTCCACCCCGTGCTTCGCCACCTTAGCTGAAAAAGTAGGAACTGTGAGTGCTGGGAACTGGTGTAGAAGGCTGTGAAACTTACCACCTGCTGTGGTGACGTTGGTCTGAACTGGCGGCGGGCACACCCGAGCTGCACAAGGGATAGAACAGAAAGAGAGTGCATTTACTAGTCGTTTGTTGGCCAGATCAACTAACAAACCATGTGAACACAGAAAATCAGCACCTGGACTTCCGGTCTGGACGCCATGGCGACTGCAGCTTAACACTGAAGCTCTCAGACCCAATCCAGGATAACACCTTGAAAATCAAACTTAACGGATTTTTGGAGGAGTGAAAATCAAAAGACAAAATCATCATGTCTAAAGGAAAACAGAAGAAACTGAAATTCTCCAGGCCAGGACACGTATCGGCCGGAGAATCTGAACTGGAAGATCTCCGTTCAGAAGACGAGGAACTGGTGATAGCTAACAAAAGGGTTAGCCTGAAATCACTATTTGAGGAGCTACGACGATTTCGCCGAGAAGTTACGGCCGAATTTCGGGAATTCAGAGAAGAATTGAAAAGGACAAACAGCAGAGTGGACCAGGCCGAGAACCGAATCTTGGAAACAGAGGATCGAATAAAAGTGCTCGAAGATTCTGTGCTAGACCTACGCAAAAGACAAGCAGCTATAGAGGCTAAGCTAACCGACCAAGAAGGAAAACAAAGAAGAGACAACATAAGAATTCATGGTCTGATAGAAGGAACCGAAAATGGTTTTAACTCAATGGCAGAATGCGTGGAATCCTTACTAAGAGAGAAATTGGATATTCCACAAACCACCGACTTGAAGATAGAAAAGGCACATCGTTCATTAGCCGCTAGGCCGGCGGCGGAAGCGCCCCCACGTTCGGTGTTGGTAAGATTTTCCAATTTCAAAATAAAACAAGAGGTTGTAAGACTGGCCTGGCAGAAAAAAGGATTTATGCACCAGGAGAGAAAAGTCTACGTGGAACACGATTACGCCCCGGAGGTCCTTAAAAAGCGCAGGGAATACAATGATGCGAAAAAGGTGTTAAGAGAGAAGAAATTGCGCTTTCAGACTCCATTTCCTGCGAAGTTAAGGGTCTTCTACGGCGATGAAACGTGTCTCTATAATTCGGCGGAAGAAGCAACAGCTGACATGGCGAAAAAAGGGCTCCCGGTAACGGTATTTAAACCCGCAGCAGACCCGAGTGAGAAGATCAAAGCGCAAACATGGACAACACAAAGACCCTCAAAATCCACGGACCAGCAGCGGGAAACCCAGCGCCAGAGCGTCGCGGATAAACTATCCGTTTTCAGGTTGGAATAGCGACCTTTTTTTTTTTTTTTCTCCCTTTCTCTTGAATCAATCCGCACATCCAACCCCCCTCATACAAGGTAACAAACATTAAAGGAGATGCATATTCAGCATGTGGTAAAACATTTCATGGAACAATCATATTATTTGAAACAAATAAGTCTTTGTAATAAAAAAAAAAAAAACTTGTTACAAGTTTGGATTGGGTTCTGAAACTCACGTTAAAAGCATGGGACTACTTTCAGTGGTAAGAGAGGGCCCTCAACACGTAACAGAGTTTGAGGAATTTCCCTCAGGGCCTTCACTCCATCAAGGCTCTTCCAGGGTCTTTAAAAAGACCTCAGCTCAGGAAGTTCTTATGACAGCCTTTTGTTTTAAAGTTTTTTACACTATGTTCTTAATGTTTTTCTTGTTTTTAATGTTCTTTCAGTTTCTGAGTAGCACAAATGAGGGCCACCACACAGTTATACTAAACAAAACAACACAATGGAGAAACAGGGTGTAACCAAAATAATTTCATATAATGTAAAAGGAATCCTGAATCCAGTTAAAAGATCCAAGATTCTAGGCAAAATGAAAAAAGACAAAGCAGGAATAATATTTTTACAAGAAACCCACCTAACAGACGTGGAACACAATAAACTCAGTAGACAAGGGTTTGAAATGATCTCTTCATCTTCATATAAATCAGGGAGGAGGAGGGGAGTAGCGACATTGATATCAACCAAAATTACATTTGAAAAAAAAATCAGAACACAAAGATAAAGAAGGGAGATACAGTTTGGTAACTGGGCGGCTAGAGGGAGAAGATATCACCCTGCTGAATGTGTATGCTCCCCCAGGGGCTAACTGGAAATTTTATAAAAATGTATTCGACCTAATGATAACTAAAGCTCAAGGTTTAGTGATATGTGGTGGGGACTTCAATCTTAGACTGAATCCATACTGGGATGCTTCTGGTAATTCCCCACATCAAAATAACACCCAAAACAGGAAGACTCGGATGCTACTAAAAGAAATGGGAATCTGTGACGTGTGGAGGGAACTCAACCCCAGTGTAAAAGACTACATTTTACTCAACTCCACATTCATCTTACTCAAGGATTGACTATTTTTTTATGTTTAATAGAGACATTGGAAGAGTAAAAACATGTAAAATAGGACTGATGGATCTCTCCGACCACAGTCCGATCTACATGGACTTAAATATCCAAAAATACACAAATAATACATTTTCTTGGAGGTTAAATTCAAATGTCCTGAAAGGACCATTGAAAGATGAATTGGAATCAGATATTTGGAAGATAACGATAATGGAGAAGTATCCCCTTTAATACTGTGGGATGCATGGAAAGCTGTAATAAGAGGAAAGATTATTGCAAAACTGGCAACCCAAAAGAAACTAAGACAAGAAAAACTATCCACATTAGAGTCAGAACTTAGGAACCTAGAAAAAGAACACAAAGGCAACACTCATTCTACTGACTCGCTCAAGATTAAGGAAATTAAAAACCAAATAAATGAGATCTACACAATAGAAATCCAGAAGAAACTTACATTTCTGAAACAAAAATACTATGAAGCAGGCAGTAAATCGACAAAATTGCTAGCCTATAAATTGAGGAAACATCAAACAGAAAGAGCAATCTACAAAATCAGAGACCCAGTATCAAAGGAAATAAAATTCAGAATTCAGGATATTCTTAAAAGCTTCGAGAATTACTATAAGAACTTATACTCCCACAAAAAACATAAAAACGCATCCGAGGCATTCCTAAACACATTAAACCTTCCCCAACTTACGGAGTCACAAAATAAAACACTACTGTCAGAAATACATCCTAAAGAATTGGAAAAAGCAATTATGAAACTTAAAGCTAACAAATCCCCAGGAGCTGATGGCTATACAGCAGAGTGGTACAAAACCTTTAAACAGCAACTATCTCCTCTCCTCCTGAAAACATTTAATTATGTCCTCCACACAGGGGAATTCCCCCCCTCCTGGAGAGAAGGGGTCATTGCAGTTATACCTAAACCTGAAAAGGATAAACTAGAGTGCTCCAACTACAGACCAATCAGTGTACTAAATCAGCACTATAAGCTTTTTACCATTATCCTTGCCAAAAGGTTAGAAAATATACTGACAGACCTAATTCATTTAGACCAAACAGGTTTTATAAGACAAAGACAGACACAAGACAACATTCGACGCACTTTACACATAATTCATCATATAAAAAAATATAACTTAAATGCAGTCATATTGGGATTAGATGCTGAAAAAGCATTCGATTCGGTTGACTGGTCTTTTCTATATAGAATCTTATCCAGTTTCAATTTTCATAACAACTTCATTAGAACTATACAGGCATTATATAAAAAACCAACAGCTAAAATAAGGATTAACGGTAATTTATCATCATCTTTTGAACTGGAAAGAGGATGTCGTCAGGGCTGCCCCCTGTCTCCACTGCTCTTTGCAATCTTCATAGAACCTCTGAGCCATTGGATAAGACAAAACCAAAAAATTCAAGGTATTACACTTGGTCAGAAGGAACATAAAATAGCACTCTTTGCTGATGACATTTTAATATACCTAGGGCAGCCGAACACTTCTTTACCAGAACTAACCTCAGTTTTTTCAGAGTATGGAGATTTATCGGGGTACAAATTAAACATGCATAAAACCCAAGTTTTAACATTCAACTATGACCCAAATCATTATTCACTAAGCAAACTCAAAACTAACTGGGAGTCGGAATCTATGAAATATCTGGGGGTCAATATCCCGAAACAACTCAACAAAATTATATCACTAAACTATGATCCACTGGTGACAAAAATAAAATCTGACCTAGCAAGATGGAATATGATACCATTCTTGGGTACTGCACAAAGAATTGAAGCAGTCAAAATGAATATACTTCCACGTCTTCTATACCTTTTCCAAACAATACCGGTAGAACCTCCCAAAAAAACATGGCAGGAGCTGGACAGAAGGATCTCAAGATTCATATGGCAGGGCAAGAGACCTAGAATCAGATATAGAACCCAACAGCTAAACAAAGACAAAGGTGGGCTCGCGCTGCCAAATATCAGGGACTACTTTAAAGCTGCACAAATTAAAACTTTAGTAGAGATATGTAACCCAGTCTACACTGCACAATGGAAGGAGATCGAATGCCAAATAACAAGTGACATCCCCCTACAGGCGATAATAGGGAACAATGCCTTACCTAAGCTTTTGAATAACACTAACCCGTGGATAGAGACCCCGCTAAAAATTTGGTTTAAGATAGTCAGAGAGAATCAAACTAAAGAGCCCTATCGACTTCTGCAATGGATTGCCTATGATCAGGACTTTACTCCTAATAAAACAGACACCAGATTTAAAAAGTGGAAGGAGAAAGGGCTGATAAAATATTACGATTTTTTTAAAGGGCAAATCTTAAGAAGTTTTGAAGATTTGAAAAAACAAGGCCTAATAAATCAAGACCTTTACAGGTTCTTCCAGCTTAGACACCACATAAACAATATACTTAAAAAGGAGGTTTTGGAAAGGGCCCAGTCAGGTGTTCTGAAGGTCTTCTTAATGGCATATAAAGGGATCCCAGGAATCAGATACATTTCTAAAATATACCAAGGTCTTCAAGACTTAAAAGGAGACAACACATCTTATATAAAAGAGAGATGGGAAAAAGAGGGGAATTTCACTTTACAACTGGAAATATGGGAAAAGCTAAATAAACAGCAATGGAAAAGTACCTCATCCCTGCAGTGGAGAGAATTTGGATGGAAAAACTTGGCAAGATTTTTCAGAACACCTGCACAAAACAAATTTACCCATAAGGGATTGAACTGTTGGCGCTTGTGTGGTGAAAAGACTGCAAATCATTTTCATGTGTTTTGGTCATGCCCAGTTATCCACCAATATTGGACCAAGGTACAGACAATATTGGGGAAAATATTCAAAATTACAGTTCCCTTTTCTTTTGTAACTTTGTATTTGGGTTTACTACCGGACTCACTGGAAAGACGAGGAGAAAAATACTTATTCAATGTTTTAATATTGGCAAGCAAAAAAGCTCTAACTAAAAAATGGATGTTGAAGGACTGTCCTACACCTGAAGATTGGACTAACGTGATCCAAGACATTTACTCGATGGAAAAGTTGACATTCGCACTGAGACAGGACATGGATGGGTTCATGAACTTTTGGCAACCCTGGACCGCATATGTGTCTTCCATTAGATCTAATCTTTGACAAATACCATTTCAATAATGGTTCCGCTCTTTGTTCCAACGCTACTCAGATGCTCTTTTATCTTTATTTACTTACTTTTTCTTTTTGTTGGTTTTTTACTGGTTTGTTTGTTTTTTTTTGTTATTTGTTTTTTGTTTTTTTTCTCTTTAATTTCACTTTTTCTTTCACTTAAAAAAAAAAAAAAAGGGGTGTTGTAAGAATTAATCTTCCAATGTTGTCAGATATCAGAAAATAAGGGAACATGTGATGAAAATGTAAACAATGCATTGCTGTAACGACCTGTATACCCTTTACAAAAACTTAAATAAAAAAAAAAAAAAAAAAGAAAATCAGCACCTAACATATTGAAGCTCACTGTCGCCACGATGAAATTCCACTCATAGGCGGGGCCGTGGAAGGACAGAGACAAGGTTCTCTCTCCGTACGTCTTGATGCTGGAGCCGTTGGCCGCTGTCGCTCCGTCTCCGCGGGGTCCCGCGACCCGATCAGCATAAGTGGCAGTGATGAAACTCCTCTGGGCTCCGGTGTCCACTAGGAATTGCCGCCCGGAGCCCGCGTCTGTAAGATAAAGCAGCTTGTTCTGTTCGCCGAGAGTGGAAGCTGCTAACGGCTCCCGGCCCGGTCGTTTCCCTGCTTTTTGAACTTGCAGGGCGGGATGCATTTGTGCGCCTTCCCAGCGAAACGTCGATGGTAAAAACAGAGGCCATCATCTCCCCTGCCACGGAATCTCGCCGCTGCTGTCGCCGCTGAGGTGGTCACTGCCGTCTCTGGCTCCACACTGCCCCCGGCCGCCGCGCTGAGGTCTGCCGCTGCCACGGAAGCCTCTTGTTCCTTGCAGGCGTTGAGGAGCCGCTCCGCCTCTTGGGCCAGGTCGCGGAAGTCCTGCTGGTTCACACATCTCCTGCTGGACAGGGAACCTCTCGTGCGCGCTGGGAGGGTTCTCAGGAAAATATGTTTGAAAAGGAACGCGTCGTTGTTCGTCCCGATCATTTGTAGCATGTCCTCCATGAGGACAGTCGGCCTGCGTCCACCTCTGTCGCGCAGGTCCAGTAGCTGCCTGGCTCTTGCCTCAGACGACGGCACGAAGCTCCTGATGAGGGTGGCTTTCAGCGCGTCGTATTTGCCGACAGCGGGTGGTTGCTGCACCAGGCTCCGCACACACCGAGCTGTGCGGCTGTCGAGCGTCGCGATGACATTATGGAATTTAATGTCATCCGCTGAAACTCCCCCGAGCAGGAACCGCGACTCCACATGCTAGAACCACGAGTGCGGGTCGCTTTGCCAGAACTCGGGGAGCTTAATTAGTCTTGTGCCCCTGCTGGCATTCCCTGGTGAATCCGGGTCTGAGCGGCTGTCTCCCAGCTCTTCCATATCGATCACGAGCTGTCCTCCAGCCTCGGCATGCTCAGATTCATGCGTAGGTCACCAATTGTAGGAGTCAAGAATTGAGAAGACTGGATGATTTTTCCAGTATCTGCTTTAATTCTCATTCATCCTACGTCCTCTCTCGATCGGAGTGAAAAGAGACAGGACGCAGTCACACACATACATTTATACACTCATCTCTAACAATACATCACACCAAAGTCTCAATACTCAGCTACATCCTTTCATCTGTAATAGAACACCCAGAGTCCTTCTGTTCTCCTCTCTAACCCCCAAAGGTCAGGCTGGGTAATCTTCTCCTCTCTCCTGAGTCCCCAGGGGGTGCAGACACGTCTTCCTCCTGAGGTGTGAAGTCAATACACATGGCTAGCTCAAAGTCTCTCTTGGCTGAATTCAGCCAGCCACATGTGAGTCACATAGGTTACAACTATGGCCTCCACACATGTGCATGTGCTCGTACACACGCATGAACATTTGCATTTGCTCTGTTCCACAGCCACCTCTTCCCTCCATTCCAAAGAAAGGGGGGAGGGGGGTTGCCATTCTGCAGAATGGGAGGGAGCAAGACAGAGGTTCCATACTTCGGGGGTCAAACCTTGGTCAGCATGGAACCACCACTACAGTGAGAGTAGGCCCTAATACCTCTGCAGAGAGGAGATTCAGCATTCAGGCTAGCAGCTCTCTGACAGCAAAGCTCAAATTTCTATGATGTGTGGATGCCCTTTATACCAGGAACAAACAGATAATCAGGAACAAACAGACTCCTGTGGCCTTGAGATTTATGCTTGTTCTTACAGATTATCAGTTTAAACTGGTCAGAAGAGAGGGCAGCGTGTCCTGTGTTCTGTAGGGAGTACAGATAGTGAGCGCCACTTCATGCATCACACAGTCAAGCATAAACATAAAAAGAAACACTTAAGCATGAATATTTCCATCACACGTGTCCCACAACAGCAATGCAGCCCCAGTGGGCCCACAAACTTATTTCTGACCAAGGAAAGTAAGTCTTCATGTCTGCATGTGTAACTTTCTAATGACTGTCGTTTGTCACAACAGACAGTCTGATAGAAATAAATTACTTGACCTGGTGGCGTTTAAACTCATGGAGCCAACCAGATCAGCTGATCCATGTTACAAGTTAAAGACGCACTCCGATGGATATAAATTCCCTAAAAAAACAAATCTCCATTCTCTAAAATGGTATCCTGTACCCCTTTTTCTATTAAAAATTTTTAATTTTCTTACAGTTTTGTGTCAAAATCTCTTCACTTTTCCTCCCCCTTCAAAAACCAGGATCTGTGATTACTAGGCCCACCCACATCCCAAAAGGTTAATAGTGGCTAGCACTGCATTATGACAATGAAAGCTGTGATAAAAAGACTTACCGGCTGAAGGACATGCCCAGTTGTATGCACTGTAGCCCAGGATATCGATTGAAACTGCATCGGTCCGTAAAAGCAATTTAATGGTAAAACCTGTGGCACACATATTTGAGATGCTTAGACTGCATATGTATATTGTGTTACCTCACATCTTAGAAGGAACAATGAGTCTGGACCTCCTGGGGATAACAGTAGGAGGTGGAGGTGCCTTTAGAAATGACTCTGAAAGGACTTCCTGACCTCCAGGGGTCAGGTGGAGGAAGAAGAGACCTGGGGGAGATGTATTGTCTATGGGGGTTGAATGACAATGTGATTCTGTACTTTGATGTCCCGGGTATAAAAGGAGGGGATTGGAGAAGTTGGTCCTCTTTTCTGTTTGAGAGGACGTTGGAGATGTGAGATGATTAATAAACCTGAATTGAGAAATAAATTCAGCCTCTTCATTTCACGCTCTCCACAAAACCCATCTTAATTTGGGTCAAGTTTTCAAAGCAGCTGGTTCAAATATGCTAACTGGCCTGGAGGCTAACCAGTTAGGCCAGAGAGTCCTGATTGGCTCAACACTAGCGACATGTCTGCGCCATGCATAGTTACATCACCAAAAACGTTCCATCTAAACACACCATTTTTCCAAGGACGGGGCTTAAATGAAACTTTAACGCAAAAAAAAAAAAAAAAAAAAAAAAAAAAAAAACAAGACAAGACGTTTGAATGAGTTCACTTTTGATAGGTCTTGTAAGTCATAAAAACCATGTTACAGACATGTAAAAAAAATTAGATTTGTGGTGTAGTGTCACTTTAAAGCAGACGGACAGTGACATATTTTTATTGAACCAATCAACTGATTGTATGAAAATATTCTATTCTGTCTATTCCCGCGATTTAATATGTGTCACCATCCTCCATAAATGACCTTATTTGCTCATAGCTCAGCCTTCACTTAGTGAGGCTGCAGTACCGCCATCTCTCGATAGGTGCGGGCATTAGTGACGTCACAGCAGCAATAGAAAGAAAAAGGCAGAACGAGAACAAAGTGATTCGGACAGCGATTATTTTGTCGAGTTTGACGACCACAATATAAATGATGACATTGAAAATGAAGAATCGGATGATGAAGTAGTTTTGGGTGGTGCTGAGGGGGTATTCAGCCTTATTTGTGGGAAAGAAGCGAGGGTTATGTTGCCTGCCTGTGCAGTGAGCCTCATCAGAGAAACATTCCCATCTGATCACTACAAGGGATTTTGCCTACCAAGATTAGATTTGTGAACAATGATATGTAAGTTTTGTAAAATCATATATTGAGTTTATTAATGTTCATGTCAATGTTATAATTCTCATAGTTCAGCATTCATCAAAGTCGCATGTCATATACATTTGAATAATTTGAACACACTAAATTCTTCTCAATTTGAAAAGAAATATTACATACTATACCACCTTTGTATGAATGTTTGAAAACACAGCAGAAATATACAAAGAAATACAAAAATCAATGGAGTATCACTACAGATTAAGAAAATAACTAGTTTCCAGATATAGCAATTATTATATTCCAATAAATAACATTTCACAGTTATAATGGGCACCATTCTATGGTAGAAAATTGGGGTTCCATTTTTTAAAGCACATTTCTCTTACAATCTTAGGCTTATATTTATTTTTCTTAGCAAATATGTTGCTTCCCTAAAAATTGAAAGCTGAACTGTCATTGGTAATTACCTCCGCCAGGCCGAAAAGGCCAGGAGGAGGTTGTGTTTTTGCCGGGGTTTGTTTGTCTGATTGTCAACTCCGCGTTCTTCAACGTTTTAGGCACAAAAGCACGCGCAAAACACTGGTGGGCTGGGCCCGCCAGCGTGCCTCTGTTTGCGCGCAGCTCCAAAACCTGACACGGGCACCTGTCCGCCGCCGGATTATTTGGCAGAAATCTGACCAACACAAACTCCGCGTTCTTCAACGTTTTAGGCACAAAAGCACGCGCAAAACACTGGTGGCCTGGGCCTGCCAGTGTGCCTCTGTTTGCGCGACGCTGCAAAACCTGACACGGGCACCTGTCCGCCGCCGCATTATTTCCCAGAAATAATTTGATTTTGAAAATCATCCATTGCTTGGAATTCATTTAAAATGTTTAGTAAACATTTGCAGTGAATATTAAAAATACAAAACTTACCCTGTTTACTTCTCGTTTTCTGACAGCTGATCACATCGGTAGATCACCCTTGCTTTTCACGCCACTGTCACTGATGCTTGTCTCAGAGTCAGACTTGGGAATCGCGGGATATATAGTTGGAATAGCCGTTTTCTTTATCACCAATCTTTTTGCAAATTTCATTTCAAATTGCATCTTATTCTCGAAATCGCTGTCAACGAAATGTCTACTGCACATGTAGGGCGCTGACGAGGTGCAGGTGTGCGCGCAGCTGAGGCAGATGCCTGAGAGCGGCGAGCCGTGACACCTGCAAAACATATGTGGACAAGAAAGACTGACAAACCTGGGTACTATTTCACTGCAGTCTGCTTTAATACAGAAGCTGAAGCAATAGGGAACACTGTATGTCTCTGTAATTGAGAACTTTGTTTCTAAAAAACACAGGAGGATGGACTTCCAATATAAGTAACCGGTGAATTAAACTGTCTTTCTTCAGCATGTTTTTTCCCCCTAACCGTTCTTATGATCATGAAAATATTTGGTAATTCCGAGAAATATCCGTAATCGCCGATTTTAAAATGTAAACATCAAGTGTTGCATGAAGCAAAACACAGCAGTGGCCGCGACAGTGTGAGTGTGTTTGCCGGTTGTGACGTCACACAGTCAGTGGCCATCTTAGCCGCTGATCGCTTGGCTCTCCAGGGCAGCATACTTTCAAGAGCACATTGTCACCATATGCAACATTTGTCGAGACCAAAACATGTGCAGTTCGCTTTAGCTCATCTCAGACAACAATTTCAGATATGAATTAGCGATACTGAATTTTCGTCTGTCCGTCTGCTTTAAATGTTTTAACTTGTGTATATAAGTGCAGGTTAGTTAGTTAGTTAGTTAGTTGTGCCTCCCCAGCCAGCATGTCCATGTGCCCCCCCCCATAGGTTTAACTGGGCTGTGTTCTGGGTCCCATCTGGGTTTGTCCACGGGTTCCATGTTGGCCCCATTTGTGCCCGCAAGGACTTTACATGTGGCACAAGTAAGCATATAGTACATTTACTTGCTTTAAACCCTTCTGGGCCCCACATGAGTTTAATGTGGGTGAGCAGGTTTCAATTACATTTGTGCCATAGGCAAAATTACATGAAAAAGTCACAAATTTACTACTAAAAAGTTGCAAATTTATGAGAAAAAAAGTAAAAAATTAGGAGGAAAAGTTACATATTTACAAGAAAAAGTTAGCAGCAGCTGAGGAGAAACGCAAAGAAACAAAATGTCTCCAGTCAGAGTGTAACAAAGGAGACGGAGGGGAAAAAAGAAGATTTAGACGACGAATATCAGAGAATGGACAGACGTGGGGAATTCAACCGTTCTTCAGACTGAGGTGGTGGTAGGAGGATGCAGCCAGTTAACGGTCTTTGCTCACCTGTGCGGTGCGCTAGAGAGGAGCAGCATGGAGGTGTCCTGGGCAGCAAGATGAGTACTGTGGGAGCCAGGGACGCCGGAGAGGCAGCGGCACTTTGGTGGCATCGGAGTCGGGGAGAGGGGCATGGTTGTGGCGTCTGCTCACCTGGACGAGTTGCTGGAGAGGTGTGGTGGTGGCACCTGGGCAGTGGTCGAGGACTGGCAGGTCGCACAGCGGAGCGGTGGTTCTGGAGCGCTGGGGCCAGGTGCCTGCATCGGACGTCGGTACCAGACACCAGAGAGGACGCTGAACTTCGCTGATTGCAACGCGGAGAAGTTTTTCATCTTGAAAGAGTGGTTTGAGGACATGAGCAGGGATTCTGTGCTGTTGTTGAAATGGCACCTAAGAAAGCACGACCTTACAACGACGAAGAGATGGACAAGATAAAGCGTTCACTAAACTATATGTCAGAGATTAGTTAAATGTCAAAACAGCAGAACAAGCTGCTTGAACTAATGGCCAAGGTGTGTGAATTTAAAAAAAAGCATCTTGGAAAAAGAGCAGAATATTAATATGTTGGAGAAGTGAGAGGATGAGCTGGAACAGTACCTCAGAGTTGACAACGTCATTGTAAGAAAAAATGCAAGAAAATAAGTTGAAAATAGGTATACAGGTAAAGTCCATGTGGGCAAATGTAGACGGGGCCAACATGGAACCCATCGACAAACCCACATGGGACCCAGAACACAGCCCAGATCTGACCTATGGTGGAGCATACATGGACACGCTGGCTGGGTCCTGAGAACAAAATGCTAAGTGGTTATGTCAGCATTATTTTCAGAGTGAAGGGAAATAAATCAGGATTTTTTTTAAATATATGAAACACAAAAGGTGACTGGATGTTTTGACAATAATTTTACCATGTTTGTGGAAATGATTCTTTACAAAGACAAACTGGTCCTGTCTTAAAAGCTGATAGCTGGTATTGATATCAAAAGATGCATAAAAAGATGTTCTTTTAAACCTAATGGGGGGGTGTTAATTTGTGCTTCTTTGGAAATCTGTATCTTGCAAAACATCACAAATGCTGTGAGCATCAGCTAGTTTGAAATTTAATCTCTTTAAATTCCAGTGTTCTGCCGGTGGGACGGTTCAAATTTTCTACTGCCACTCTCTAAAGTGAAGAAAGAATTTGATTTTCTTTGGGGAAATCGGCTGGAATGGTAAGAGGTTAAAAGAAACGTTATGGGGTGTAGAAGAGCTTGGAAGAACGAGGCGATGTGATATATAAACCAAAGTTTATTATCAGCTCCTCTAACAAGTCTCATCCTAGTGCAGCAGCAGAAGAAGGAAAAAGAGGCCGAACACCTCCGGCTCTAAGAACTTATACTTGCACATAACAAAAGACATGCAAATCCAAAGCTGACATCCCTCCTTATCTTAATCCCCCCATTGTCTTCGTACTCCTCCTCATGGCCCTGGGGGGTCAGGGCAGCTCCTCCGGTCTCCACCGCAGTGCCTGGGAAACTCTTTGATCCTCACTGGCAGTTGAGATCTCTTTGTCCTGTTCTGAGGTGTGAAGTCGCCTTACATATGTAATCACCAAACATTCTCACATGCTTCAACATATGTAGGTTATGGAATATATGATTAATATAGACCACATGGGGAACCCATGCTGGGATATTCATCTCAGACTAGAAGGAAAAGAGAGGCAGTAAATTCCTCTGCCGGAAGAGCGTGGGGGATTAAGCAACTGGGGACAATAGGAATTGTGATGGGAGAATGTATTGTGATGCAAGACCCCAGGCAGCAGGAAAAAGCAGCTGTGGGGACAATAGGAATTGTGATGCATAAATGTATTGTGATGCAGGACCTCAGGCATGCAAGGGGAGTGAGTGTTGTGATATAAAGGAGAGACCCTGCAGCATGAGTCCACTGCTGTTTCTGAGACTGACAAATGTGAGAGAGTGAATAAAGATCGTCTGCTATGAATGCCTGGCCTGTTTATTGCTCTCTCCACACTGGTGACCCTTGACGAATAATGGAACACGAGGCAAACACCCCGGAGATGGCCCGGATGGGAAGCCCCAGCAACGCGAGTGCCGTTTCGGTCAAACTACCAGACTTTTGGCTGCACGACCCGAAGTCTTGGTTTCTCCACACCGTGGCCCAGTTCGCGCTCCGGGGAATAACAGCAGATGACACCAGGTATTACTATGTGGTCACAGCGCTGGACGCTCACATGATTCAGCAAGTAGCGAGCCTGCTCCAACAGCCCCTAGCCCGCGACAAATACGGGGCTCTCAAAGCTGCGCCGACCCGGCACTACACGCTCTCGGACTGTGAGAGAGCAGAGAGGCTCCTGACGCGCTCTGAGTTAGGAGATGGGTCGGCGGTCAAACTGATGGAGAAGATGTTGGTGTTGATGGGCACGGACGACGGGCATTTTCTATTTGCCCACCTTTTCCTCCGGAACCTCCCAACCGTGGCCAGAGCGGTCCTTGTCAACTCGCCGTTGCTGGTCGCGCATGACTACCGTACGCTAGCCCAGGAGGCTGATCGGATCACCATCACCACTAGGGCCCTCACAGTGAACGCAGCGGAGTCGGAACCCAGTGAGACAGCCAGCGGAAGCGAGGAGCCAGCGATGGTAGCGGCAGCGGGGGCCAGGAAGCGCCAGAGAGACACGCTCTGCTCCTACCACCGCCATTTTGGAGAGGACACATGCCGATGCGTGCCACCGTGCCAATTCAAACGTTCAGGAAAACGCCAAGATCGGCAGTCGGTAGCAGCCGCGACCGCCAGTGAAGAAAGCAAGCTGCTGTATGTGACAGATTCGCGCACGGGGAGACGGTTCCTCATGGACTCCGGCTTCCAAAAGAGCCTCATCCTACCGTCTTAAGCCGACCGGCTAGCGGGTGCTAGCTGCCCCGAGCTGACGGCCACAAACGGCTCGGATATTAAGACTTTTGGTGAAAAGAAAAAAGTTGCAAATTTCTAGGGAAAAAAATATAAATATTTGAGAAAAAAAAAGTTTAAAAAACTTACAAGAAAGAAGTTACAAATTGAGGAAGAAAAAAAGTTACATATTAAACCTCATAAAATTCCAGGGTTCTGCCGGGGGAACATTAAATTTTCTACTGCCATTCAGTGAAGAAAGAATTTTATTTTCTTTGCATATGCTAAATTTATGGACATTGGCTGGAATGCTAAGGGGTTAATGTATGTATATCACCAAGTCCAGTAATTCATGGAATAAAAATTAGTTTAATTTTATACCAAAACTGAAAAGACTGGATCAGTTTAAAGCCCTAAAATCAGAAATTGTAACTTTATATACGTTGAACACAAATATATTGTAATTCTATGATTGTTTACATACATGCTAACTCTATTTTCACACATTTAACCTGTCACTGCCCTATTTGGAGCCTTTTTTGGCTTGTCTTATTGCTCATTGGGAGTTCTGAAGTTCTACTGGGTGACATTCCTGAATCCACCCTAACGTTCTCCCATCAGGCTAGCTCCACCTACTGGGTGTCACAGATAAAAGATATCAGTACAGAACCTCGCGCAATCGCTTTCCGCAGCTTTGCACTGATGGAGATGCTCAGTGTTTTCCTCCAGTCCCTCAACCCTGTCTCCTTGTTTGGAGCTCTGCTGGTTACCTCCGCCAGGCCACAGGCCGCAGGCCGCAGGAGGTTATGTTTTTGCCGGGGTTTGTCTGTTTGTCTGTCTGTCTGTTGGTTAGCAAGATAACTCAAAAAGTTTTGGACGGATTTCGATGAAACTTTCAGGCGTTGTTGGAAATGGTACAAGGAAGAACTGATTAAATTTTGGGGATGATCCGGATCACCGTCCAGAAGAAAACCGCCATTACGGAAAATGCCATTTTCGTGAATAACTACTGAACCACTAATCCTATCATTGTCAATCCAATTGCTAGTCATATGTTTTCATGGTTAACGTATTGGAAAACGTACACACAAACACTGTATGGGGGGAACTGTGGCGCTAAACCGCCATTACGGAAAATGCCATTTTCGTCAATAACTACTGAACCACTAATCCTATCATTGTCAATCCAATTTCTAGTCATATGTTTTCCTGGTCAAGGAATCTGAAAACGTACACACAAACACTGTATGGACGCAACTGTGGCCGCCATTACGGAAAATGTCATTTTCCTGAATAACTACTGAACTGTGGGGAGCGTGAAATAACGAGGCTGAATTATTTCTCAATTCAGGTTTTAATGTAGCTTTCACATCCCCAGCGATCTCTCAAGAACAGAAGAGAGAGAGCTGCATCAGAACCCCCACATTTATACATCAACATCAAAAGAAGAATCACACATCTCTGTCAAAACCCCGCATTGACAATAACTCTCCCCCCGAGTCCCTTAGTCCTCCGCCTGGCCCCAGGAGGTCAGGAAGTCCTTTCAGCTCCTTATCCCGGTGCCTCCATCCTCTTGCCATTATCCACAGGCAGTCCAGACACATTGTCCCATCCTAAGATGTGAGGTCAATCCACATATGCAATCCTAAGCATCTCACTTTATACTCATACATATGTAGGCAAAAATACATGAGCCACATAACCCCCCCCCCCCGCCCCAAACGTCGAAGAATGGACAATATCTCATAGTTCACAAAATATGACAACATCAACAGCATGATTTACACAACATGATCAAATCACACGTCAGTCAGTACGCCGTCTGGGCTTCAAACGTCTTCCAAATCAGCTGTAAGCAGGCCTCGCCGTCCCTGCAGCGCCGTCCTGCAAAGAATCTGCCAACTGATGGAGAGAATGGTTATTTGATCCCTGCGGGGGCTCCAGGACCTGTTCCCTGGGGGGTCTGCCACGTCGAGGAGCCCTCGCTACCCGTACAGACTCGTCGTTCATCACAAAAGCAGGCTTTAGTCTGTCAATACTAATTATTTCCTTTCTGTCCCCCAAATTTAGCACAAAATGCTTATCACCTGTTTCCAGCACTCTAAATGGGCCATCATATGGCGGGCGGAGGCCTGATCGTGAAGCCTCGTGCCTGACAAAAACAAACTCGGCATTTTTTAAAGCTTTGGGAACAAAAACACACGGAAAAGTGTTATGAACGGGGCCCGGGAGCATGTCTGCTCCCGTGCCACTCAGTGGCCCCAGAGCCGGGGGACGCCCGGGCTCCGGATGCTCTGGCAGAAACTCACCGGGCAGCCTGAGAGGTTGTGCAAAAACTAACTCCGCTGGGGAGGCATTTAAATCCTCCTTGGGCGCAGCACGCAACCCCAATAAAACCCATGGTAGTTTGTTTACCCAATCTGCATCCGTAAGCGACGCTCTGAGGGCTGCCTTCAAAGACCTATGAAAACGCTCGCATAAACCATTAGCCTGGGGGTAATACGCGGTAGTGCGGTGAATTGCCACCCCTAAGCTGCTGGCCATCGCTGACCAAAGCTCAGAGACAAATTGAGGCCCTCTGTCGGAACGTAATATCCGACGGGACCCCGAAACGTGCTACCCAGGCCATCAAAAATGCGCGAGCCACCTCTGCAGCCGTGGTCGATGCTAGTGGGACCACTTCCGGCCAGCGTGTGGTTCGGTCCACCATTGTCAAAAGATGTGTGAACCCCTACGACGACGGTAGGGGGCCCACGAGGTTGACATGCACATGATCGAACCTCTTGGCCGGGATGTGGAACGGTTCAAAGGGGGCTTTTGTGTGCTTGTGAATTTTGGCCCGCTGGCAAGCCATGCAGGCTCTTGCCCACTCTTTCAAGTGCTTGTGCAGGCTCGGCCAAACAAACTTCTCCGCTACCATTTTCACCGAAGCGCGCACCCCTGGGTGTGCCAGGGAGTGAACCGAGTCAAAAAAGCGGCGGCGCCAAGTGGCCGGTACCACCAGGCGCGGTCGCCCAGTAGAGATATCGCAGATTAGAGGGGGCATACCGGTTTGCAAACTCCTACTCTCCAGCCTTAACCCTGTTGGTCCAGACTGGAGCGCGCACATGTCCGCATCTCTACTCTGTTCCACCGCCATGGCTGCATAATCTATCCCCACGTGAACTGAGGCCGCGTGCGCTTCCGCGCTGCTATTTTGCCCTGCAGCTGCGGTAGTATAATCTACCTCCGCACAGACTGGTGCTGTCACCACGCGAGAGAGGCAGTCTGCCACTACATTGAGTTTACCCGCTACGTGCTGAATATCAGTAGTAAATTCCGAAATTGCGGCCAGCTGCCTCTGCTGCCGGCCCGACCAAGGTTCTGAAATTTTGGCCATCGCAAAAGTGAGCGGCTTGTGGTCGACAAACGCGGTGAAACGCCGACCTTCCAGCCAGAACTGGAAATGGCGAATGGCTAAGTGGAGTGCTAAAAGCTCCCTGTCAAACGTGCCTTATTTCCGCTCGGCCCCATGCAAGGATCTGCTGAAAAATGCCAGCGGCTGCCAAACCCCGGCAACCTGCTGTTCCACAACCGCCCCTATGGCCAAATCTGATGCGTCAGTGGTGAGCGCTATGCGGGCCGTTGGGTCTGGGTGAGCTAGAAGCGCAGCGTCAGCAAGGGCTTTTTTAACCTCAGCGAATGCGCATTCCCACTCCGGGAACCACTCTATCGTATTGGAGGGTTTTTGCTTTTTAAGCGCGGCATATAATGGTTGCATGAGCTGCGCTGCGTGGGGTAGAAAACGGTTATAAAAATTTACCATTCCTAAAAATTCCTGTAATGATTTGACCGTTTGTGGTCGGGGAAAATCTACCACTGCGCGCACTTTGTCCGTTAGCGGAACTGCCCCTTCTGGGGAAACGCGGTGCCCCAAAAAATCGATCTGCGCCACGCCAAACTGGCACTTGGCTGGATTAATTATTAACCCGTGCTCTCCCAACCTCCGAAAAACCGTAGTGAGGTGTTTTTCGTGTTCCTCCTCGGAAGTGCTGGCGACTAAAATGTTGTCGAGGTAGACGAACACAAAAGGGAGATCGCGTAACACGGCATCCATCATGCGCTGGAAGGTTTGTGCAGCGCCTTTAAGACCAAACGGCATGCGCAAAAACTCAAAAAGTCCAAAAGGGGTTATTACCGCTGTTTTAGGAATGTCCTCAGACTGGACTGGAACTTGATGGTAGCCGCGAACCAGGACTATTTTAGAAAAAATGCGCGCCCCCGCTAGATGCACCGAAAAATCCTGAATGTGTGGGATTGGGTAGCGGTCATGCGCTGTGGCGTTGTTTAATCTGCGGTAATCGCCGCAAGGTCTCCACGAGCCGTCAGCTTTTGGAACCATATGCAGCGGCGAGGCCCATGGGCTCTTCGAACGGCGAATAATGCCCAGCCTTTCCAGGCTGGCGAACTCCTCGCGCGCTATGGAGAGCTTAGCGGCATCCAAGCGCCAAGCTTTCGCGAAGACGGGGGGGCAGCTGTAGTGATAAAATGCTCCACCCTGTGCTTCGCAACTGTTGCCGAAAATGTGGGAACTGTGAGTGCTCGAAACTGGGTGAGGAGTGTGTTAAACTTACCGCCTGCTGTGACGACGTTGGTCTGCACTGGTGGCGGGGACACTCGAGCTGCACAAGGGATTGAATAAAAAGAGAGTGCATTTACCAGCCGCCTATTGGCAAGATCAACTAACAAACCATGTGAGCACAGAAAATCAGCACCTAACATTTTGAAACTCACCGCCGCTATAATAAAAGTCCATTCGTAAGTGCGGCCGTGTAAGGACAGAAACAGAGTCCTCTCTCCAAAGGTGTCGATGCTCGAGCCGTTCGCCACCATTGCCCCGTTACCCCGGGGGCCTGCCAGTCGGTCAGCATAGGTCGGGGTGATGAAACTCACTTGGGCCCCGGTGTCCATGAGGAAGTGTCGCCCGGAACTTGCATCTGTGATGTAGAGCAGCTTATTCCGTTCTCCGAGAGCCGAGGCTGCTAACGACTCCCAGTCCTGGAGTTTCCCGAGCTCTTGAAGTTGCATGGCGGTACACATCTGTGCGCCTTCTCTGCAAAACGCCGATGATAAAAACAGACGCCATCTCCCCCGCTGCGTCGGGAACGCGCCGCTGCCATTGTTGGTGGGGTTGGTTCTGCTGTCTCCGGCCATTCGCTGCTCCCGAACGCCACACCAAGGTCTGCCGCTGCTGCTGTAGCCGTCTGCTCACCGCAGGAGTCGAGGAGCCGCTGTGCCTCCCGGGCCAGCGCGCGGAAGTCCCGCTGGGTCACACAACGCATGCTGGACAGGGTCCCTCTCATCTGCGCTGGGAGGTTTCTCAGAAAGATATGCTTAAACAAGAAATCGTTGTTGTCTGAGTCCCTCAGCTGCAGCATATCCTCCATAAGGTCGACTGGCCTGCGTCCGCCCCGGTCGTGCATAGCCAGGAGTCTCCTAGCCCTCTTTTCGGCTGAGGGTGTAAAGTATTGGATGAGGGCAGTCTTCAGCTCGCCGTATTTGTCGTCAGCGGGCGGTTGCTGCACCAGGCTCCGCACGCACCGAGCTGTGCGGTTGTCGAGCTTTGCGATGACGTGGTAGAACTTAGTGTCATCGGCTGTTATTCCCCCGAGTGCGAACTGTGTCTCGGCCTGGAGGAACCACGAGTCCGGGTTGTCCTGCCAGAATTCTGGTAGCTTGATGGAGACGGCGCTCGCTCGGGCAGACTCCGACGAGTCTGGATCGGGGGACTCGCTTCTAGGCATTCTCACGTCTCTGGTCACCAATGTGGGGAGCGTGAAATAACGAGGCTGAATTATTTCTCAATTCAGGTTTTAATGTAGCTTTCACATCCCCAGCGATCTCTCAAGAACAGAAGAGAGAAAGCTGCATCAGAACCCCCACATTTATACATCAACATCAAAGGAAGAATCACACATCTCTGTCAAAACCCCGCATTGACAATAACTCTCCCCCCGAGTCCCTTAGTCCTCCGCCTGGCCCCAGGAGGTCAGGAAGTCCTTTCAGCTCCTTATCCCGGTGCCTCCATCCTCTTGCCGTTATCTACAGGTGGTCCAGAGATATTGTCCCATCCTAAGACGTGAGGTCAATCCACATATGCAATCCTAAGCATCTCACTTTATACTCATACATATGTAGGCAAAAAGTTTTGGACGGATTTCGATGAAACTTTCAGGCGTTGTTGGAAATGGTACAAGGAAGAACTGATTAAATTTTGGGGATGATCCGGATCACCGTCCAGAAGAAAACCGCCATTACGGAAAATGCCATTTTCGTCAATAACTATCCATCCATCCATCCATCTTCTACCGCTTTTCCGGAGGTCCGGGTCGCGGAGGCAGCAGTTCAAGCAGAGAAGCCCAGACTTCCCTCTCCCCAGCCACCTGCTCCAGCTCTTCAGAGGGGATACCAAGGCGTTCCCAGACTAGCTGGGAGACATAGTCTCTCCACCGAGTCCTGGGTCTGCCCCGGGGTCTCCTCCCAGTGGGACGTGCCTGAAACACCTCAAGTGGGAGGCGTCCAGGAGGCATCCTAATCAGATGCCCATACCACCTCAACTGACTCCTTTCAATGTGGAGGAGCAGCGGTTCTACTCTGAGCCTCTCCCGGATGACTGAGCTCCTCACCCTATCTCTGAGGGTGAGTCCAGCAATCCTACGGAGAAAGCTCATTTCAGCCGCTTGTATCCGCGATCTCGTTCTTTCGGTCATTACCCAAAGCTCGTGACCATAGGTGAGAGTAGGAACGTAGATTGACTGGTAAATCGACAGCTTTGCCTTAGAACTAAGCTCCCTCTTCACCACAACAGACCGGTACAACGTCCGCATCACTGCAGATGCTGCTCCAATCCGTCTGTCGATCTCTCGCTCCATTTTCCCCTCACTCGTGAACAAGACCCCAAGATACTTAAACTCCTCCACTTGGGGCAGGAGCCTGTCCCCAACCCGGAGAGGACAATCCACCTTTTTCCGGCTGAGGACCATGGACTCGGACTTGGAGGTGCTGATTCTCATCCCAGCCGCTTCACACTCAGCGGCAAACCGTCCCAGCAAGAGCTGTAGGTCATTGCTGGATGAAGCCAACAGGACAACATCATCTGCAAACAACAGAGATGAGATCCTGTGGTCACCAAGCATGACACCCTCCATTCCCTGGCTGCGCCTAGAAATCCTGTCCATAAAAATTATGAACAGGACCGGTGACAAAGGGCAGCCCTGGCGGAGTCCAACTCTCACTGGGAATGACTCCGACCGAGTGTTGGCAATAACTACTGAACCACTAATCCTATCATTGTCAATCCAATTGCTAGTCATATGTTTTCATGGTCAAGGAATCGGAAAACGTACACACAAACACTGTATGGGGGGAACTGTGGCCGCCATTACGGAAAATGCCATTTTCGTGAATAACTACTGAACCACTAATCCTATCATTGTCAATCTAATTGCTAGTCATATGTTTTCCTGGTCAAGGAATCTGAAAACGTACACACAAACACTGTATGGGCGCAACTGTGGCCGCCATTACGGAAAATGTAATTTTCCTGAATAACTACTGAACCACTAATCCTATCATTGTCAATCCAATTGCTAGTCATATGTTTTCCCGGTCAAGGAATCTGAAAACGTACACACAAACACTGTATGGAGGGAACTGTGGCGCTTGGCGGAGGTCTGCGCTCTCCGAGTGCTTTTCTAGTTCTAGTTCTGTTTCACCTGTTTCTGTCCAGCTGTAGGTCGAAGCTGAAGGAACCTCCAGGACCGCAGCCACTTCCACTGATTGGAAACCTGCTTCAGCTTCATCTGGACAGGCTGCACGTGAAATTTCTGGAGGTAAGAAAGTGTCCAACAGGTGATCACACGAAACTATCATCCCCCATCCAGCGCAAGCCTGAATTTAGATGTTGGTTTTTATGGGCTAAATCAGGTCCTTTGGGCCAATCCTTAATTTAGCCCAAAAATAGGTGATGAAAATTGGGCTGTTTAGTCAGTCTAATACAGTCTAGAAAACAGTTGTTGAAAGTTGTGCTTTACAAAACCATAGTAACCAAAAAATAGTCCAATAATTTGGTTGTTTAGTCCAGTGGATTTGTCCCAAATTTATCCTCAAAGCAGTTTTTGGCATTCGGTGATGGTGGTGGGGGTCTGCCTCTCAAAAGTCAAACTGATTTTTACAACAACTGGGACTCTTGGTTAACAGCGTGTTATGAAATACGGATTTTTTAAACACCTTTTTGAAGGTTCAGTAGTTGGCATGGTTTGGCATTGTTAATTCATATCTAGAACAACTGAAACTAGCTCCAGTGTTACTGTCCTGCACTGTCTGAATACAAGTGTGTTTTGCAAATTTCACTCGTTCTTCAGACATGGAACAACATGTCCAGCAGCTGTAACTGCTACTGGAAAAAAAAAATGTTGAAATATTTAAAACTGGAGCTGTCATGAGGGATTAACTAGAATGTAATGAGCACAATTTTCCCTTTCAATTTCATTTAATCATTATTTTATTAAATTTATGACATCATCATCCCACTACCTCTAAAAGAACCTCTCATTATAGAACATTTTAAACCTTTATGTGCAATAAGACTGCTTATTTTTTTTTTACAATTATTAAAATAGAGCCTGTTTCATCAAAAGAAATATTTGATAATATCTCATATTAAAGCAATAGTTGTTCATCAATATATTCATTTTTACAAAGTTTTAAAGGTGTGTCCCAACGAATTTCCCCATTGTGGGACTAATAAAGGCTTATCTTATCTTATCTTATGTCAGACAACTATAAAAAAAATGTCAAGAATTAGTCTATTTTGGGGTCGGGTGTCACTCTGAAGGACCTCTTTTCAAAATTCCTTCCATGCAAAGTGTATCCATGGCAGAAAAGCTTTTGCAAGTTTTATTTTATGAATATATTTTGTTGACATTTGGCTTGTCACACCCACGATATGTCAACACTCTCGTCCAGTTTCTGACAAAATTGATTTAAGAATAAAAATCTTTGGATTCTTTAATGAAGTTCTCCCTGCAGATCACCTGCACTCAAACATTCCAAGTACCACTCATGGGACGGACCAGATTCCATACAAAATAAAAACGCCTAAAAATAACATACCCAAAGTAACTCAAAAGTTGTTCTTCAACCCTTTGCAACAACTTCATGGGGTTGGTCTCATTTAAAAGAAAACACTATGAATTTTTTGGCAAAACAGTCATAATCCCTCTAAAGCCCCTTTTCCACTAGCCCCAATTGGCCTTACACGGTACGCCTCGGCCCGCGTTTGTAGCCTTTTCCATTATACCCAGCACCGGTTAACAGGTCCTTTTTTCATACCTATTCGAGACCAGGGTACAGCCGTGCTGAGTCGAGCCGAGCTGTGACGTCAACAGACTGCGAGCCACTGATTGGTCAGGGCATAGCGTCATGAAAGCGTCCATCTTCTGTGGAATCTACACGACCGCCATTTGCAATATTTCATGGACTAACTCGGTCACCGAGTAAATACGACATTAATACAGATGGCGTTGTAGGTTTTGCGGAAATCTACACCGTGGTCCAACGAAGAGGTGCAGCGTTTTCTGTGCTTGGTGGCAGATCCACAGTGAGAGGAGCGACCCGCCCCGTTACAGATGCAGCCCAGCATAGAACCGGACTACAGACAAGCTGAAGACGAACGTGACAGAACCATCGATGGTGAGTGATTTGTAATATTGTGCATCTGTTCGCTTATTTATCCTGTTGGTGGTAAGCTCACCTTTTTTGAGCGATACAGCGCCGTCCTGTGCTGGCTAACGAGTGTTAGCTAGTAGCTAGCTCTGCTGATTCGCGCTTGTTTTGTCCTAAGTATTTGCTTGTGAGAGCAAAACGATATTAATCTGTATGTTAATATGTTAATCCTGGTTAAAGTCCTGGTTTGTGTACGTGTTGTACTTTGGTGCTGTGCATAAAGTTGTGTGTAATTTCTTCCTAGAATGTGTTTCCACATGCCAGGGGTTAGCCTCCCTTAGTGTTTATATTGTGGATACAGGTCAAGTGGACACCAGGATCTGAAATCTCAACATATTCAAGTGCATTTTCAAACCAGTGATTTATAAAGTGATTCATATAATTTTCTAAAGCGTCAGAATAGACCCAAACACCTATTCTGTGGATTTTCCCCCCTCAAAAAAGTGTTGGAACAGTGTTTTCGTGCTGTTTCTGTTCCACCATAAATCCCTGGATTGATAATGTACTTGTACATGTACAGAGTGGATCCTGAGGTTCTCAGTGGTCAGGGAAACGAAGCATTTTTGTCACATCCCACCACTGACTTTCATAAGTGTATTTCCCTAATACAGGTACATCTCCAAAAATTAGAATGTCATGAAAAAGTTCAATATTTTTTGTCATTCATTTCAGAAAGTGAAACCCATATATTATATAGATTCATTACACAGACAGTGATATATTTCAAGCATTTATTTATTTTAATTTGGATGATTATGGCTTACAGCCCCTGAAAACCCCAAATTCAATTTGGCAAAAAATTAGAATATTACATAAAATTAATTTTAAAGAATAGTTTTTAAATAGAAATGTTGGCCGCTGAAGTGTTGGTTAATATGGGCTGTAGCCATAATCATCAAAATTAAAATAAACACTTGCAATACATCACTGTCCCTGTAATGAATCTATATATGGGTTTCACTTTCTGAAATGAGTGACAAAAATATTGAACCTTTTCATGATATTCTAATTTTTAAGATGTGCCTGTATATGCGTTGAACTTGCTTGAACTAACCACCATCCATTTCTGTCTTTTGTCTAGGCAAGAGGAAAGGAAAATCAGCCGCCCCACAACGGACCTCGCCACTGTGGAAAGTACTGAAATCCTTTGCTTTTATAGGTAAAGTGTCAAAACCAAAGTAACACAATTTCCACTTAATATAAAAGTGACTGAAGTGAAATTTATTTGATTGTGTGAATATTAATTACAGAATAACTGAAAATGACTGGCACATCAACTGTAAAATAAACCGCTTGTTAATGTGTTTATTTTTTTGTCAGATCACTTGTGTGATCCTTTGTGAGTTATATTCATAACTGTATGTTGCACTTTGGGGAATGTCAGTTGTTCAGTCATCAATATAATTTAGTTTATATATGTAGTTTATAGTCTATCATCAATAAACTCATGCAGTAACAGGACACATTACAAATATTTGAGACCCATCGTAGTGCTTCCTTTTATATTTTAGCAATAAAAGTACAAAACACCGCCCACACTTGAAGCCAGGGCAAGTAGAGACACAGCGGTGACAAAGCGGTGGCTAAACTTTTATTGATTTAAAAATTCCATATTTTGACTGAGCGACTCCACACTCAGTGATGCACACTCTCAGTTAAAGTAGTAGATTCCATTCAAGTGAATGTATTAATTCATTCTGATTTCTGAGGCCCCAGTAAAAACAGATGATTTTAAATGTAGCCCAGCCCTTGTAAAATCTACTTTATTGAAGCGCAGCTACTTGAAAATTGTTGTTAAATACAACAACGAAGTACTTTATTGTCACATTGGAATTGGAATCGCTCCTGTTTTGTTTTTCTTTAGAATTCTTGGATGGAATATGGGTGGGCAATATAAGCTGCAGCTTCAGCCATCACCCATTTCAGATAACCTATGTTGAACTGTATAATCAGAGGGGTTATTGTTTAATTTGACCTTATTAGATTTTTTCCCCTTTGTTATATTATTCTATTTTCCTTTTAATCTTTACTTTTAATCTATCGAAATAAAGATTCATTCATTCATTCATGTTCCACCATTGCCTTTTAGCAACAAGTGTATTTCCCAAATATGTTTTAAACTTGCTTTAATTAACCACCACCCATTTCTGTCTTTTGTCTAGGCAAGAGGGAAAAGATCCACCCAAACTGGACCTTGCCTCACTATTTACAGAGATGCAGGCCTAAGATCTGCTGAACCGGGACCAGCTTCTCAGTGAGGCAGCGTGGCCGGTGTGTGTGACCCATTCTAAGTTGTTTTTTTTTTTTTTTTACAGTTTAAATTTTGCACATTCTGAATAATCTGGAATTTGCTGCTGATTGCAATAAACAATTTAGTGACTTATGTGTTTGCATCATAATTTTCTATTTTGTCTGTTAAGACACTGGTGGGAAAAGAGTCAACAGTACAAACCATTTATCAGTGACTTTGAAAATAATGTCTCATTCTTTAGAAAAAGTAACCAAAACAATTATTTTATTAACTGAAGGCTGTATTGTTGGATGTGCCACTGCAGAAGACCCCACATACTTTAGTGATAGTACCAGTATATGGAGGAATTCTGGACCATATTAGCATATGTCCTTTATCATAATGGGTTTGGGCAGGGGTGTCCAATCATGTGCCATGGAGGGCCAAGACCCTGCAGGCTTTATCTCCAACCAGTGTCTTCAACAGCAGATTCCACAGAATTTCTTTCCACTGACTGCTGATAAGTGACAACACCTGCTGAAGAGACTGGGTAGAAGAGAGAACCTGCAGGGTCTTGGCCCTCCATGGTACATGATTGGAGACCCCTGAGTTACGGTTTAATGGGATTTATCATTTTAACACAAACTGCTTTATGGTTCATAATTCTGTTGACAGACTTACACCAAACCAAAAGTGATTTCTCAAACTGCTGGATTGTTCTTTCTTTTCCAATCTTTCAGTATTTAATTTATGTCACTTGGTGGTAACCTTCACATATAAAAAAGAGACATCTTCAAAAACTTCAGAGGTTTATTTTCAGTGCAATTCCCAGTGCAATACTACATGAATGCATGTATAGTACATTGTTGATGCAGAGAATATATATTTCTACAGTACATGTATCTAGTAAATCAAGTATTTTCCATGTAACCATGTGACTGCATTATTTTAATTGCTTTTAATCCTAGATCAAGTTTGTTTTTGCCTAAAATGCATCATAACTGTCAAATATATCTTATTATACCTAACTCAGTACTGTTTACTTTTTGAATATATATTTTGTGGCTAATATAACCCAGTGATCAAGTTGTGTCAGCTGATCATTTTTTGCCTCGACACCACTTCAGACTCAGTGCAGCTGGAGCAGCTACATCCATGATGTCTCAACAGTCTCTCCATGATTTTCACACAGATCAGAGCAATTTGTTGCACAGCAAATAAACGTTTCTACAGACATGCTTAAGCTCTATAACCACTGGTCGTTTGTGAAGCTGGGGTGACATCAGTGACAGGCTGTGTTGACATCAGTGACAGGCTGTGTTGAACGCCAGACCCACGGTTTGAAGCGGTAATTTTCCCACAACAGAGCCATCTGAAACACACACACACAGCGTACATATTTTAGTACCTAACAGCGATAACTTGCAGACATTACAGTGTAGAACGACGTACTTATAGCAAACTAGCATTAGCAACCATTAGCTTACCGTCATATATGATCGAGTTTGTATCCTCACGTCTTCGGCTTTCCCAGAAGCTGCAGTACTATTCCAGAGTGTTTCATCTCACTGCCTGCATCCTTGACTGGTGGTCCTTTTTGGCATTTACGGTGACAAAAAGCCACAGACCGAGGAGTCGCCTTGTACAGCCGCCATGTTATGTTTTGCTTGGGTCACGTGTTTTACGTCACGGGAGTGTGGCACCGCCTTGATGTAAAAAAAAAATCCCGCCCACCCCAGCTGTACCCAGCTGCAATGGAAACACAACCAAGGCCGAAATGAGTAATGGCGAGTTGAGTCGGGTAAGGCCGACTGGGGCTAGTGGAAAAGGGCCATTTGTGCTCCTGCCACTGAGTAACAATCATCTAAACATACTGAATTTGAAGAAAATAAAAGTTCGTCTGGGTGTTTTGTTTTTTTTTTTAGATACAAATGCTTGCAAATAACATACAACTGTCAGACACTGGCTGGAAAACACAACAGGAATGTAGAACCAAGTGTTACCAAGTTCAGGTCAAAATTTTGTAACAATACCACAAAAAATGAATATATTACACAGCTTTTTTCACAGGTTGTAACCAGGCGTTTTTGGAACTGTGCCAAATGACACAGTTTGGAAAAACATCTATAACTTCTGAATGCTTCAACATAGAAGCTTCATCTTGGGCTCTAATGAAAGGTGACACTCAGGGCTATATTGTTAGATATCCAGAAACACTGTCAGTAGTAATGACACAGAGAAAGTGAAGGTTAAAATATAAACATGCTTTACTGAACAAAAATGTCAATGTACAAAACATGCCATTTTCAAACAACAAATGTGAACAAATGTGAATATAAATGGGTGGATAGCAGGATCTGTAAACCACTGTGGTCATCCAGAGATGAGAACAAAACACTATATAAGTGAACGATTTAGTGTTTATCAACCCCTGGTACCCAGATTCACAACAATCAGAACATAAAACCATACCATAATCCCCCTTTTACAAAAACAAAATCTGTCCTTTATAGGTTCTTGGCAATATGCCAGTTGTAACAGTCCTGGTTTGGGATCAAACACAGAGGCACATCACAGGTGGAGCACTTGAGTGATGTCTTTTTTATGGCAGTGCCTGCATATCGCCCGTCCATTTGTGCGGTGCCCAGAGATGAAGACGATCCTGTGATGTGCAGTGGGTGTAGGATGAGGTGGTGTGGGTGTGGCTGATGGAGAGCGCACCTGTGCCAGCTGCTTAGCAAGGGTCTCCCGAAATGCTTCCTGTGTCAATGGCTTCTCTCCTCTTCCAGTGGCGAGTGCCTTGTGGAGGATGTATGCATTGATGATGGCAATGTCCATGAAGTGGTAAAAAAAGCTTTTATACCACTTCTTGATCTTGTGGAGAACACTGTAGTAGTCTATCAGGGCATCTGATAGGTCCACTCCACCTATGCACCTCAATGGACAAAAAAAGCACATCATTTTTAGAATAAAAGGAAAAAAACACTTAAATATATTACTGAAGCCAATTGTTACATTTTCAAATCATTACATACCTGTTGTAGTCCTTTACACAAGGCGGCATGGGGATGTCCTTTATTGACCACTGCCCCTGCACATCTTTCACCCTCCGGCACACCGACTCTCCTGAGTGGGCAGTGTGCACTGTGGAGCACATGAACACATCCCTTGTGTCTCGTCACTGGAGGAAAAGAAGGGAGTCCTTCCTCATCCAGCGTATGCCTCCCCGTGGAGATCTGGAAACCAGGCTGTTCTCCTTGATCTTTGGAAAGCCAACCCTGTTGGTGCGGATGGTTCCACAGGCATAGATCCTCTTTTTCAGGAGATCACGAAAAAGGGCAGGACTTGTGTAAAAGTTGTCAACATACAGTTTGTACCCAGTGCCCCGCAACTGTATGTCAAGCAGCTGCATCACTGATTCATAACCGAGTCCCATGCCAATACCTGACTTTTGTTTGCCCTCATACACAAAAAAGTCCCAGGTGTAGCCAGTACTGGAGTCAGCCAACACAAAGAGCTTGTAGCCCCACTTCACTGGCTTGTTCTTCACATACTGCTTCAAACCAATGTGTGCTTTTGAAGCAGCCATCATCTCATCGATGGAAATGTCCTGACCAGGGTGAAAGTTTCTCCTGCACACTTCTCTCATCTAATCATAGAGAGGCTTGATTTTGCTGAGGCGATCATGCATTTCCGTGCCTCTCTTCTGCTCACTGGCCTCTTCTGCTGCTGGGCTGCTGTGGTGAAGGGCCCTGCTGATCAGCAGAAACTTTGTCCTAGTCATAACGCTTTTGGGGAAAGGAAGGTTGTACAGCTTTCCCCCTTGCCAGTAATCACTGAAAGATGCGCATTTCACTAAACCCATTTAAATAATGAGGGCAAAGAATGAAAGCAGGTCGGAGCATGTGAGGTCAATCCAGGGGCTGGTGGGTGTGTTGTAATGTGCAGAGCCATGTAAATTGGTGTTCTCAACAATTTGGTCTAACACAGATGGAGTGATAAACAATTGGATCAATTGAACGGGGGTGTATGGAGCTGCTGAGAGGTCCAGGTGGATTTTTTGGACGAAAAATGGGCTGTGGTGGAATCATGTCAGGGGTGTCAGTATCATGCCACCTCTCCTCAGCTGATGAAGGGCCAGCCGATGTCCCAGGCTGAGGGCTGCCATCACCACTCTCTCCTCCTCTTGCTCTCCTGCTTCTCCTGCTACCTCCTCTTCCTATCCCCAGTCGTCTCCCTCTTTTTGGGGTGGGGGTTTCCTCTTCTGAGGAGCTCTCCTGCTGCTCCCTTCTTCTCCACTTGCTGGCAGAGTAATAATCTGACCAGAGTCTTCATCTGAAGTTTGTCTATTAAGTGTAAATAAGAGTCATTTACAGAGTTCAATTTTTATTTTCCACTATTCTCCTATTTTTCCAGAGTTCACCATCTCAGCAGTTTACAGAGTAAAACAAAGGGGTAATAATCCAGACATACACAGCACAGTTCCTGTTTTTATACAGGCAAAAATAGCCTACGGTGTAAGAAAAATTATGCTAGAAATTATTACATTTTACTAAAGTATACACAAAAACAACCCTCCCCCTCCAATTTTTCCAGAGTTCACTATCTCAGCAGTTTACACAGATACAGGTCAAGTGGACCCCTGACCAAGTGCGCACCCAAGTGGACCACGGAATCCAGTCTGTACATGTACAGGTGCATTCTCCGTCCAGTGATTTATAAATGCTGCCCCAGGGGAAAATCCAGTCTGTGGGACTACAATGTTCTGAATGAGGCTTTAGAAAATTATGAATCACTTTGCAAATCATTGGATTGAAAATGTACTTGTACGGATTGAATACCGGGGTCCACCTGGGGTTCTCACATTGGTCAGGGGTCAATTTCACCAGATCCAGTTTACACAGTAAAACAAAGGCATAATAACCCAGACATACACAGCACAGTTCCTTTTTTTACAGGAAAAAAATAGCCTACAGTGTAAGAAAAATTCTACTAGAACATTATTACATTTTTCTGCAATATACACAGTAACAACACCCCCCCCACCCCCGGCTACAGAGGAACACGGCACACAAAAACTTGTGGCCATGCGGGACCCTTGTAATTACCGACTGGTCAAAAGTTATTTTTATTACTATTTTTATCGATAAAGAATAATTTAGATTATAACACTTAACTGTCCACAACCGCACTGTCGTTGGTGAACATCTGTGCATGAGGTTCCTCATCGTCAGACCAGCTAGAAAGTTCTAATCGTTCCGTTGTTACCGACTCGTCGTCCTAGTCACCCGATGTGGTCAAGCCATCTACGCTTTCATGCATGCGCTTTTTTCCAACCGTTTTTCAAAACAAATAAGTAATAAGTAAAACAGTAATAAGTAAAATAGTGGCTAATGTTACCCTTACGCACAGGTTGGACTGCGTATCACGCAGCGGCTAAGGCAAAAGAGATTTTACGCACGTGAACACATGGCTTTATACCAGAAATATAAAAACGTAACATGTAGGGTATCACTGAATTCAGAAATCGATTGGCTAAACGACACGTCCATCACCAGATTACTCAGCTTCAATTGGCTCGTTGTATTCGCGGTCGTTAGTGGGCAGGTCCTTCTGGCTAGGTTTTCATTGGTTATTCAAGGTTTCAAAACCCAAATCAAGGCTTTTAATGGTTGAATGAGATGTCAATCAAATCTAAACCAATCCAACACTCCTTTGTCTTTCTGTTTACGGCCGTAATTGTACCGCAAAGACCAAAAATACAGCTTTTTTTTTTCATTCCTTACTGAAGCGATACTGGGGGCGGGCACTAGAAAAATCACACTAGAACACTAACGTAGGGTGATTTTTCACCCGATGTTAATGGAGATGCTAGTGTTACTAGCTTTAACATTAGTGTTCTAGGGTTAATAAGGTTAAAAAAAATCCAAACCTACATGGCCCTGTGTGAAAAAGTGATTGCCCCCTATTAAAACATAAATTATGTTAAAAATTAATGATCCGATGGAGGAGATAGGAGAGAGAAGGACGGTGGCTAAACTGTCATCTCTGCTGGAGTCCGAGTTCCACCCTATGCAGGACATACTGGATGCACTGAGGAGCTCATTTAGCAGCAGACTACATCATCCCAGGTGCACAACCGAGAGGTTTCGTAGGTCCTTCCTACCAACGGCTGTCAGACTGTACAACCTAAGCAGGGCTGCTCGCAGAGATAGCAAAAAGACGTAACAAACTAATAGGTTTTTTTTGAATGCAAAAGATGCAATAGACTTACACAATGGTCCTCTCCGGCATACAACTAGGAACATACCGGTCGCTATGGAGGGTGAGAATATGTATGGGCACATAATCATACCATGTAGGATAACTAAATAGACGGTTATGCTGTTTCATCCCACCTAGCAACAATGCTCTGCACTGTGTGTGTTTATATATTTACATATTTATTCCATCTAGCTACAATGCTCTGCACTGGGTGTGTTTATATTTATATATCTATATATTTATTCCATCTAGCTACAATGCTCCGCACTGTGTTTTTATATATCTACATATTATTCCATCTAGCTACATTGCTCCGCACTGTGTGTGTTTATATACTTGCATATTTATTCCACCTAGCTGCAATGCTCCGTACTGTGGGTGTTTATATATTTACATATTTATTCCATCTAGCTACAATGCTCCGCACTGTGTGTTCATATATTCATATATTTATTCCATCCAGCTACAATGCTCTGCACTGTGTGTCTGTGTGTGTGTGTGTGTATATATATATTTTATAGTAATATGTACATATGTATATTAGCTGCTCTTGCTTGCTTGGTTTTTTTTTTTGTTTTTTTTTTTTTCTTGCCTTCTGATTGTTGCTCTGAGTGTTGCTATCCCTGTGCTGTTGCAATCCTGGAATTTCCCCGTTGTGGGACTAATAAAGGCTTATCTTATCTTATCTTATCTTATCTTATTAACTGTGGTTTATCACATCTTTGGAAAGCTGAGTTCAATTTCTCTTACCACACCCAGGCCTGATTACTGACACACCTGTTCTCAATCAAGAAATCACTTAAATAGGACCTGCCTGACAAAGTGAAGTAGACCAAAAGATCCTCAAAAGCTAGACATCATGTTGTGATCCAAAGAAATTCAGGAACAAATGAGAAACAAAGTAACTGAGATCTATCAGTCTTGAAAAGGTTATAATGTGGAGAGTGTAAATAATGAGACTGATTCATGTAGCAGACAACTTTATTCACTCTCACATCAGTCATACACAGAAAAAGCATGTCTCAATACACCATGGGTCCTCCTTTTATACCAACCGCCCATCTCACATCTGCATGACATCTCACATCACAATACCTTCATCCTTTCTCCCCCCAACTCCTTCTTCCTGCTACCTCACCATGATCTCCATAGCTATTGCCCTTCTCTGTTTACCCTCTGCATCCAGTCTGAGATGATTAACCCAGTCTCTACCCCCCCCCCCCCCCCCCCCCCAGAATATCAGACCGAGTTTCAGTCCTCACGTCCTTTTGGCTTCAGTCTCTTCCCATATCTGCTGTAACGGGGGTTTACCGCCTCCGCGGCGCAGGGGGCTCCTGAGGGTGTGTCTGTCTGCGGGTGGGCCATGGCGAGGGGGGGGGGAAACCTTCGACTTGCCCGTGTGGCTGCTCTGATGAATCGTTTACCTGGGGAGTTCTCAGTGGGGGTCTTCCACGCCGAGGGGCCCGAGCCAACAGCATTTGCTCATCCGCCACCACAAAGGCGGGCTTAAGTCTGTCTTATGGCAATGCATATTGGTGATATAGCAATGTATATTGTGGTTGTGTCAGCAGACAGCATCTCAGTCAGGAGGCAGTGGTTAAACACAAGAGAACAATAGGCAAGGACCTCATGGGGAGTTGGCAGGAAGAGAGAGCTGGGGGTTTAAGGGAAATGTATGGTGGAGGTGAAATGTCATGCAGATGTGAGATGATCTGTGGAGTTTTTAAGGAGAAACCTGGTTTGGCTGACTCAGTACTTTCTGTGTATGATGATGTGAGAGTGTGAATAAAACTTCGTCTGATCGTAACTTGGCCTCATCATTTCCACACTCTCCACAGCCTATGCATATTTTCTCCCGACGACCCTCCAAGTCTAACAAAAAATGTTTGTCCCCTGTTTCCAGCACTCTGAACGGGCCATCGTAGGGTGGGCGCAATGGAGGGCGGTGGGCATCGTGCCTGACAAACACGAACGCCGTGTTCTTCAAAGTTTTTGGCACAAAAGCGCGTTTAAAACAGTGGTGGGCCGGGCCCAGCAGCGTGCCTGTGTCTGCACTATGCTGCAAACTTTGAGATGGGCAGTTGTCCGGCGTGGGATTATCTGGCAAAAATTCCCCGGGCAGCCGCAGTGGCTGAGAAAAAACAAGCTCCACCAGGGAAGCCTCCAAATCCTCTTTTGGTGCAGAACGCAACCCCAATAAAACCCACGGCAACCGGTCAACCCAATTTGCATCCGTCAGCGAAGCCCTGAGCGCTGCTTTCAGTGACCTATGAAAACACTCGCATAACCCATTGGCCTGTGGGTTGTACGCAGTTGTGTGATGAATTGCAACACCCAGGCTACGGGCCATCGCGGACCAGAGGTCGGAAACAAACTGAGGGCCCCTATCGGACGTGATGTCCGATGGGATTCCAAAACGCGCCACCCATGTCGTCAAAAAAGTGCGCGTGTGGTGCGGTCCACCATTGTCAGAAGGTGCGTGCACCCCTGCGATGGCGGGAGGGGGCCCACGAGGTCCACGTGAACATGGTCGAACCTCTTAGCCGGTATATGAAACGGCTCCAAAGGAGCCTTCGTGTGTCTGTGCACTTTGGCTCGTTGGCACGCTACGCAGGCTGCAGCCCACCCTTTCACTTGTTTGCGCAGGCCTGGCCACACGAACTTCGCTCCCACCATTTTGACTGACGCGCGCACTCCTGGCTGTGCCAGTGCGTGAACTGACTCAAACACGTGGCGGCGCCAAGCGACTGGGACCACCGGGCACAGGCGTCCTGTGGAGAAGTTGCAGATTGGGGGGGGGGGGGGGGGGGGCTGCCGTCTTGCAGTACTCTGCTCTCCAGCCTTGACCCTGTTGGTCCAGACTGGAGCGCACACACGTCTGTATCGCCAATCTGCTCTGCGGCCATGGCTGTATAATCTATCCCCACGCAGACCGGGGCCACTACTGCGCGCGAGAGGCAGTCCGCCACCACATTCAGTTTACCCGACACATGCTGAATATTGGTCGTAAACTCCGAGATCGCGGCCAGCTGTCTCTGCTGCCGGCCCGACCATGGTTCCGAAACCTTGGCCATTGTAAACGCTAGCTGCTTGTGGTCCAGGAACGCAGTGAAGCTGCACCCTTCCAGCCAGAACTGGAAGTGGAGTATGGCCAGGTGGAGAGCCAGCAACTCTCTGTCGAACGCGTTGTATTTATGCTCACTGTCGCGCAAAGCCCTGCTGAAAAACACGAGTGGCTGCCAAGAACCAGCGACACGTTGCTCCACGACAGCCCCTATGGCCACGTCCGAGGCGTCGGCGTTTGCCAGGGCTGTTTTAACCTCAGAGAACGCCTGCTCTTGTTCCGGAGTCCATTCAACTCTGTCCTTTCTTGAGCGCGGCGTACAATGACTGCATGAGTTGAGCTGCGCAGGGGAGGAACCGGTTATAAAAGTTAACCATCCCCAAAAATTCTTGCAGCGCCCTGACCGTCTGAGGCCGGGGAAAATTCGCCATGGCGCGCACTTTGTCGGGCAAGGGTATCGCTCCCTCCGGTGAGATGCGGTGCCCCAAAAAATCAATCCCCGTCACGCCGACCTGGCATTTCGCCGGGTTGATTATTAACCCGTGCTCCTCCAACCTCCGGAAAACCATCCTGAGGTGGGTTACGTGTTCGTCCTCGGACGCACTGGCCACCAGGATATCATCCAGGTAGATGAACACAAACAGGAGATCGCGCAACACCGCATCCATCACGCGTTGGAATGTCTGTGCCTTTTAATCCAAAGGGCATGCGTAAAAACTCAAACAAGACTTCCGGTCTGGACGCCATGGTGATAGCAACCTAACGCTGAAACTCCCAGACTCAATCCAAGGAAAACATCCTCAAAATCAGACCTAACGGATTTTTGGAAGATTAAAAATCAAAAGACAATAACACCATGCCTAACCACAAGCAGAAGAAACTAACATTCCCCAGGTCAGGACGCACAGCGGCTGCAGAATCTGAACCAGAGGACCTCCGTTCAGAAGATGAGGACCTGGGCCTAGCTAACAAAAGGATTAGCTTGAAATCGCTATTTGACGAAATACGACAATTTCGGGCCGAATTTCTTGAATTCAGAGAGGATCTAAAAAAGGCGAACAGCAGAATGGACCAGGCCGAAAACCGAATCTTGGAAGCTGAAGAAAGAGTAAAAGTGCTTGAAGATTCTGTGCTGGATTTACACAGAAAACAGTCAAGGCTGGAGGCTAAGCTAACCGACCAAGAAGGAAGACAGAGACGAGATAACATCAGAATTCACGGTCTGAAAGAAGGAGCTGAAGATGGTTTCAACACAGTGGCGGAATGCGTGGAATCCTTATTGAGAGAGAAGTTGGATATTCCACAAACCACCGATTTGAAGATAGAAAAAGCCCATCGTACATTAGCCGCAAAGCCAGCCCCGGAAGCGCCCCCACGTTCTGTGGTGGTAAGATTCGCCAATTTCAAAATAAAACAAGAGGTTGTAAGACGGGCTTGGCAGAAAAAAGGATTTATGCATCATGAGAGAAAAGTCTTCGTGGAGCACGATTACGCCCCTGAGGTTCTTAAAAAACGACGGGAATATAACGACGCCAAAAAGGTTTTACGGGAACAGAATCTACGCTTTCAGACGCCATTTCCGGCGAAGCTAAGGGTCTTTTACGGGGAAGAGTCATGTCTCTATAATTCAGCGGAAGAAGCAACAACTGACATGGCAAGGAGAGGACTCCCGGTAACGGTGTTTAAACCCGCAGCGGATCTGAGCGAGAAAATCAGAGCTCAAACGTGGTCCACTCAGAGACCTTCAAAATCCACGGGCCAGCAGCGGGAAACCCAGCCCCAGAGCTACAAAGATAAGCTTTCCAGTTCCAGGAAGGAATAGCGACCTTTTTGGTTTTTTTTTTTCTTTTCAGTCACTCTGCACTTCCACCCCCCCTCCTACAAGGTAACAAACATTAAAGGAGATGCAGAATCAGCATGTGGTAAAACCTTTCATGGAGCAGTTATAGCATTAGAAACAAATGTCTTCTTAATTTAAAGGGGGGAAAAAAAATCATGTTAAAATAGAAATGTAACAATGACCCACATGTTCTCTCCATGCTAACAAATACTGTATTAGAGTGAATGTTTGCTGTGATGGGGGTGGGAGGGTGCACACAATCTCATAGGGTATAGGCATAAAAAAAAAAAAAAAAAAAAAAAATCATTACAAATTCGGATTGGGATCTGAAATTCACGTTAAAAACATGGGACAACTTACAGGGGTAAGAGAGGGCCCTCAACACGTAACAGAGTTTGAGGAATTTCCCTCAGAGCCTACACTCCATCAGGACTCGTACAGGGTCTTTAAAGAGACCCCAGCTCAGGAAGTTTTTTTGACAGTTTTTTGTTTTAAAGTTTCGTACACTATGTTCTTAATGTTTTTTATGTTCTTAATGTTCTTTCATTTTCTGAGTAGCAAAAAAGAGGGCCACCACACTGTTATACTAAATAAGAAAATACAATGGAGAAACAGGGTGTAACCAAAATAGCCTCATATAATGTAAAAGGGATCCTGAATCCAGTTAAAAGATCCAAGATTCTACGCAAAATGAAAAAAGACAAAGAAGAAATAATATTTTTACAAGAAACCCACCTAACAGACGTGGAACACACTAAACTCAATAGACAAGGGTTTAAAATGATCTCTTCATCTTCATATAAATCAGGGAGGAGGAGGGGAGTAGCGACATTGATATCAACCAAAATTACATTTGAAAAAAAATCAGAACACAAAGATAAAGAAGGGAGGTACAGTTTGGTAATTGGGCGGCTAGAGGGAGAAGATATCACCCTGCTGAATGTATATGCACCACCAGGGGCTAAATGGAAATTTTATAAAAATGTATTCGACCTAATGATAACTAAAGCCCAAGGTTTAGTGATATGTGGTGGAGACTTCAATCTAAGACTGAATCCATACTGGGATGCGACAGGTAATTCTTCACATCAAAATAACACCCAAAGTAAGAATACTCGGATGCTACTAAAAGAAATGGGAATCTGTGACGTATGGAGGGAATTCAACCCCAATGTAAAAGATTATACTTTTTATTCAACGCCACATTCATCTTACTCAAGGATTGATTACTTTTTTATGTTTAATAGAGACATTGGAAGAGTAAAAACATGTAAAATAGGACTGATGGATCTCTCCGACCACAGTCCGATCTATATGGACTTAAACATCCAAAAATACACAAATAATACATTTTCCTGGAGGTTGAATTCAAGTGTCCTGAAAGGACCACTGAAAGATGAATTGGAATCAGATATTCTCAGATATTTGGAAGAAAACAATAATGGAGAAGTATCTCCTTTAATACTATGGGATGCGTGCAAAGCTGTAATAAGGGGGAAAATTATTGCAAAACTGGCAACCCAAAAGAAACTGAGACAAGAAAAACTAATCACACTAGAGTCAGAACTCAAGAACCTAGAAAAAGAACACAAAGACAACACTCATTCTAATGGCTCGCTCAAGATGAAAGAAATTAAAAATCAAATAAATGAGATCTACACAATAGAAATCCAGAAGAAACTTACATTTCTGAAACAAAAACACTATGAAGCAGGCAGTAAATCGGCAAAATTACTAGCCTATAAATTGAGGAAACAACAAACGGAAAGAGCAATCTACAAAATCAGAGACCCAGTATCAAAGGAAATAAAATTCAGAATTCAGGATATTCTTAAAAGCTTCGAGAATTACTACAAGAACTTATACTCCCACAAAAAACATAAAAACGCATCCGAGACATTACTAAACACATTAAACCTTCCCCAACTTACGGATTCACAAAATAAAACACTACTGTCAGAAATACAACCTAAAGAATTGGAAAAAGCAATTATGAAACTTAAAGCTAACAAATCCCCAGGAGCAGATGGCTATACAGCAGAATGGTACAAAACCTTTAAACAGCAACTATCTCCTCTCCTCCTGAAAACATTTAACTACGTCCTCCACACAGGGGAAATCCCCCCCTCCTGGAGAGAAGGGGTCATTGCACTTATACCTAAACCTGAAAAGGATAAACTAGAATGCTCCAACTACAGACCAATCAGTGTATTAAATCAGGACTATAAGCTTTTTACCACTATCCTTGCCAAAAGGTTAGAAAACATACTGACAGACTTAATTCACTTAGACCAAACAGGTTTTATAAGACAAAGACAGACACAAGACAACATTCGACGCACTTTACACATAATTCATCATATAAAAAAATATAACTTAAATGCAGTCATATTGGGATTAGATGCTGAAAAAGCATTCGATTCGGTTGACTGGTCTTTCCTATATAGAATCTTATCTAGTTTCAATTTTCATAACAACTTCATTAGAACTATACAGGCATTATATAAAAAACCAACAGCTAAAATAAGGATTAACGGTAATTTATCATCATCTTTTGAGCTGGAAAGAGGATGTCGTCAGGGCTGCCCCCTGTCTCCACTGCTCTTTGCAATCTTCATAGAACCTCTGAGCCAATGGATAAGACAAAATCAAGAAATTCAAGGTATTACACTTGGTCAGAAGAAACATAAAATAGCACTCTTTGCTGATGACATTTTAATATACCTAGGGCAGCCAGACACTTCTCTACCAGAACTAATCTCAGTTTTTTCAGACTATGGAGATTTATCGGGGTACAAATTAAACATGCATAAAACCCAAGTCTTAACATTCAACTATGACCCAAATCATTTTTCACTAAATGAACTCAAAACTAACTGGGAGTTGGAATCTATGAAATATCTGGGGGTCAATATCCCGAAACAACTCGACAAAATTATAACACTAAACTATGATCCACTGGTGACTAAAATAAAATCTGACCTAGCAAGATGGAATATGATACCATTCTTAGGTACTGCACAAAGAATTGAAGCAGTCAAAATGAATATACTTCCATGTCTTCTATACCTTTTCCAAACAATACCGGTAGAACCTCCCAAAAAAACATGGCAGGAGCTGGACAGAAGGATCTCAAGATTCATATGGTAGGGTAAGAGACCTAGAATCAGATATAGAACCCTACAGCTAAACAAAGACAAAGGTGGGCTCGCGCTGCCAAATATCAGGGACTATTTTATAGCTGCACAAATTAAAACTTTAGCAGAGATATGTAACCCAGTCTACACTGCACAATGGAAGGAGATGGAATGCCAAATAACAAGTGACATCCCCCTACAGGCGATAATAGGGAACAATGCCTTAACTAAACTCTTGAATAACACCAACCCGTGGATAGAGACCCCGCTAAAAATTTGGTTTAAGATAGTCAGAGAGAATCAAGCTAAAGAGCCCTATCGACTTCTGCAATGGATTGCCTATGATCAAGACTTTACCCCCAATAAAACAGACACTAGATTTAAAGAGTGGAAAGAGAAAGGGCTGATAAAATATTACGATTTTTTTAAGGGGCAAACTTTAAGAAGTTTTGAAGATTTGAAAAAACAAGGTCTAATAAATCAAGATCTTTACAGGTTCTTTCAGCTTAGACACCACATAAACAATATACTTATAAAGGAGGATTTGGAAAGGGCCCAGTCAGGTGTTCTGAAGGTCTTCTTAATGGCATATAAAGGGATCCCAGGGGTCAGATACATTTCTAAAATATACCAAGGTCTTCAAGACTTAAAAGGAGACAACACATCATATATAAAAGAGAGATGGGAAAAAGAGGGGAATTTCACTTTACAATTGGAAATATGGGAAAAGCTAAATAAACAGCAATGGAAAAGTACCTCTTCCCTGCAGTGGAGAGAATTTGGATGGAAAAATTTGGTAAGATTTTTCAGAACACCTGCACAAAACAAATTCACCCATAAGGGGTTGAACTGTTGGCGCTTGTGTGGTGAAAAGACTGCAAATCATTTTCATGTGTTTTGGTCATGCCCAGTTATCCACCAATATTGGACCAACGTACAGACAATATTGGGGAAAATATTCAAAATAACAGTTCCCTTTTCTTTTGTAACTTTGTATTTGGGTTTACTACCGGACTCACTGGAAAGACGAGGAGATAAATACTTATTCAATGTTTTAATATTGGCAAGTAAAAAAGCCCTAACTAAAAAATGGATGCTGAAGGACTGTCCTACACCTGAAGATTGGATTAACGTGATTCAAGACATTTACTTGATGGAAAAGTTGACATTCGCACTGAGACAGGACATGGATGGGTTCATGAACTTTTGGCAACCCTGGATCGCATATGTGTCTTCCATTAGATCTAATCTTTGACAAATACCATCTCAATGATGGTCCCGCTCTTTGTTCCAACGCTACTCAGATGCTCTTTTACTTTTAATTACTTAATTTTCTGTTTGTTTGTTTTTTGCTGTTCTGTTTGTTTGTTTATTCGTTTTTTTTGTTTTGTTTTGTTTTTATTTAATTCTCCTTAATTTCACTTTTTCTTTCACTTTAAAAAAAAAGGGGGGGTGTTGTAATAACTATCCTACCAATGTTGTCAAATAACAAAAAATAAGGGAACATGTGATGAAAATGTAAACAATGCAATGCTGTAATGACCTGTATACCCTTTACAAAAACTTAAATTAAAAAAAAAAAAAAAAAACTCAAACAAGCCAAACGGAGTTATTACCGCTGTTTTGGGTATGTCCTCCGCGTGGACTGGGACCTGGTGGTAACCGCGGACCAGGTCTATTTTAGAAAAACATGCGTGCTCCAGCGAGGCAAACGGAAAAATCCTGAATATGGGGAATTGGGTAGCGGTCGTGCACTGTGGCGTTATTCAATCTGCGGAAATCTCCACACAGTCGCCACGATCCCTCGGCCTTAGGGACCATGTGTAGCGGGGATGCCCATGGGCTGTTTGATTGCCTGATGATGCCCAACCTTTCCAAGTTGGCAAACTCCTCGCCCGCTATGGCCAGTTTAGCTGCGTCCAAGCACCGAGGTTGTGCGAAAACGGGCCGCCCAGTGGTGGTGATAAAGTGTTCCACCCCGTGTTTACTAACTACTAACTAACTAACCTGCACTTATATAGCGCTTTTCTAGTCACAAAGACCACTCAAAGCACTTTCACTAATACTAACCCTCTATTCTAAGGGCCTATAGGAAACAGATATCTAGGGACAATTTAGAACAGCCAATTAACCTAACATGCATGTCTTTGGATTGTGGGAGGAAACTGGAGCCCCCGGAGTAAACCCACACAGCACAGGGAGAACATGCAAACTCCACACAGAAAGGTTCCAACCCCTGCCAACCTGGGGATTCAAACCAGGAACCTTCTAGCTGTGAGGCAACAGTGCTAACCACTGCACCACGATGGCCGACGAAAACGTTGGGACCGTGAGTGCTGGGAACTGAGTGAGCAGTGTGTGGAACTTACCGCCTGGAGCTGTGACGTTGGCTTGTGTTATTGGCCCGGCCCCTCGAGCTGTACAGGGGAGAGAATCAAAAGACATTGCATTAACCAGGCGCCTGTTAGCAACATCGACTAGTAACCCATGTGCACACAGAAAATCAGCTCCCAGGATTGGGAAACTCAGTGCCGCTATGACAAAAGTCCACTCGTACATACGGCCGTGTAGGGATAAAGTCAGTGTTCTCTCACCAAAAGTCTTAATGTCCGAGCCGTTTACTGCTACCAGCCCGGGGCCGCTAGCTCCTGCTAGCCGGTTGGCGTAGGACAGCAGGATGATGCTCTTCTGGGCTCCGGTGTCTATGAGGAGCCGTCTCCCCGAGCTCGAGTCTGTCACGTAGAGCAGCTTGTTCTCTTCACCGGCGGTCGCAGCTGCTTCCGACTGCTGGCCTTGGCGTTTCCCGAGCGCTTGAATTGGCACGGTGGCGCACATCTGCATGCGTTCTCTCCAAAGCGGCAGTGGCAGAAGCAAAGCGTGTCTCTCTGGTGCTTCCTGGCCTCCGCTGCCGCTACTGTCGGTGGCTCCTCGCCTCCTCTGGTTGTCTCGCTGGGTTCCGACTCCGCCATGTTCACTGTGAGGGCTCTGGTGGTGAGGATAATCCGATCTGCCTCCTGGGCTAGCGCACGGTAGTCACGCGCGGCCAGCAATGGCGAATTGGCGAGAACCGCTCTCGCCTCTGTTGGGAGGTTCCGGAGGAAAAGGTGGGCAAACAGAAAATGCCCGTCGTCCGTGCCCATTAACGCCAACATCCTCTCCATCAGTTCGACCGCCGACCAATCTCCTAACTCGGAGTGCCTCAGGAGCCTCTCTGCTCTCTCACAGTCCGAGAGCGTGTAGCGCCGGGTCAGTGCATCCTTGAGAGTCCCGTATTTATCGTGGGCTGGAGGCTGTTGGAGCAGGCTCGCTACTTGCTGAGACGTGTGAGCGTCCAGCACTGCGACCACATAGTAATATTTGGTGTCGTCTGCCGTTATTCCCCGGAGGGCGAATTGAGCCTCGGTGTGGTGGAACCAAGACCGCGGGTCATGCAGCCAGAAGTCCGGTAGTTTGACCGAAACAGTGCACGCGTTGCTGGGGGTTCCCGTCCGGGCCGTCTCTGGGATGCTTGCCGTGTTGCTGAGGCTTCCCGTCCGGGCCGACTCCGGGGTTCTTGCCTCGTGTTCCATAATTCGTCAAGGGGTCACCAGTGTGGAGAGTGTAAATAACGAGACTGATTCATGCAGCAGACGACTTTATTCACTCTCACATCAGTCATACACAGAAAAAGCATGTCTCAATACACCATGGGTTCTCCTTTTATACCAACCGCCCATCTCACATCTGCATGACATCTCACATCACAATACCTTTGTAGAGAATGTGGAAATGATGAGGCTGAGTTTATCTCACGAGTCAGGTTTATTCACATTCTCCAACATCATCCAAAAACAGAAGAAGAGAGAATCCCCCAACATCTGTCCCTTTTATACCCCAGGACATCAAAGCACACAGTCACATTGTACTTAATCCCCAGTAACAATGCATCTTCTTCCCGATCTTAACACCCCCCACCTTCAGTCTCTGGCCGCTGGGCGAAATCCCCCAAGGCCGTCTCTTTGCATGCCAAAGACTAAACCTTCACATCCTCGTGTTATCTCCCAAGAGGCTCAGTCCTTTGTTCCGTCTCAGATGTGAAGCCTAAGGTGGTATATGTATGAATCATACAGTGATATACATATGTGCGTATATGTGTCCCACATGACCCCCCCCCCCCAAACGTCTAAGATGGAACAACGTAATAACAGTCTGCATGTCATGGTAAAATTATTACACTTCAGTCCATGTGTTGCTTGGGCCTCAGTCTTCTCCCGTATCTGCTGTAAGCGGGCTTTACCACTTTCGTGGTGCCCTCCTGCTGGGGAGCTGCTGTCTGAGGATGAGAACTGTTAATCAATCCCTGTGGGTGTTCTGGGGAATGTACCTTAGGGGGTCTGCCGCGCCGAGGAGCCGTGGCCAACAGCACATCCTCGTCGGCCAACATAAAGGCGGGTTTGAGCCTGTTTATGCCAATCTTTTCTTTCCTGCCCCCCAAATGTAGCAAAAAATGCTTATCCCCTGTTTCCAGCACTCTAAATGGTCCATCCTAAGGTGGTCACAACGGTGGGCGATGCGCATCGTGTCTGACAAAAACAAACTCCGCATTTTTTAGAGCCTTAGGAACAAAAACGCGCGGAAAACTGTGATGAACGGGGCCAGGCAGCATTCCTGCTTCCGTGCCACTCTGCAACCGCTGAGCCGGGGAGCATTCTGGCACAGGATTATCTGGGAGAAATTCCCCGGGCAGCCAAAGTGGCTGCGCAAAAACTAGCTCAGCCGGGGAGGCTTCTAAATCCTCTTTAGGTGCAGAACGCAACCCCAATAAAACCCATGGTAGCCTGTCCACCCAATTTGCATCCATAAGCGACGTTCTGAGGGCCGCCTTCAATGACCTATGAAAACGTTCGCATAACTCATTAGCCTGTGGGTTGTACGCGGTAGTGCGGTGGATCGTTACCCCCAGGCTGCGGGCCATCGCTGACCAAAGTTCGGAAACAAATTGAGGACCTCCAAAGCGGGACTCCAAAGCGCGCTACCCATGCCGTTAAAAACGCGCGCGCCACCTCCTCGGCTGTGGTTGACGACAGTGGGACCACTTCCGGCCAGCGCGTGGTGCGGTCTACCATTGTCAGAAGGTGTGTGCACCCCTGTGACGGCAGGAGGGGGCCTACGAGGTCCACGTGAACATGATCGAACCTCTTAGCCGGGATGTGAAACGGCTCCAAGGGAGCTCTCATGTGCCTGTATACCTTGGCTCGTTGGCAAGCCATGCAGGCTGCTGCCCACTCTCTAACTTGTTTGCGCAGGCTCAGCCATACAAATTTCTCTCCTACCATTTTGACCGACGCGCGCACCCCCGGGTGCACCAGAGAATGAATCGAGTCAAAAACACGGTGGCGCCACGCGGCCGGTACCACCAGGCGCAGTCGTCCCATGGAGACATCGCAGATTAGGGGGGCATACCATCCTGCAGCACCCTGTTCTCCAGCCTTAACCCTGTTGGTCCAGACTGGAGCACGCACACGTCCGTGTCGCTAATCTGATCCGCGGCCATGGCTGCATAATCTATCCCTACGCGGAGTGGGGCCGTGCGCACTTCCGCGCCGCAAGCCTGCTCCGCGGCCATGGCTGCATAATCTATCCCTACGCGGACTGGAGCCGCTACGGTGTGCAAGAGACAGTCTGCCACTACATTCAGTTTACCCGCTACGTGCTGAATATCGGTAGTAAACTCTGAGATTGCAGCCAGCTGCCTCTGCTGCCGGCCTGACCACGGTTCTGAAACCTTGGCCATCGCGAAAGTCAGCGGCTTGTGGTCGACGAACGCGGTGAAACGGCGTCCCTCCAGCCAGAACTGGAAGTGGCGAATGGCCAAGTGGAGAGCTAACAACTCCCTGTCGAATGCGCTGTATTTTCGCTCACTATCGTGCAAAGTCCTGCTGAAAAAGGCGAGCGGCTGCCAAGCCCCGGCTACATGCTGCTCCACGACCGCCCCTATGGCCACATCTGACGCGTCAGTAGCGAGTGCTATGCGGGCCGTTGGGTCTGGATGTGCTAACAACGCAGCGTTTGCCAGGGCTGTTTTGACCTCCGAGAATGCTCGCTCTCGCTCCAGAGACCATTCGATTTTATTTGTGGGTTTTTGTTTTTTTAGCGTGGCATACAATGATTGCATGAGCTGCGCTGCGCGCGGGAGGAAATGGTTATAAAAATTCACCATTCCCAAAAACTCCTGTAACGCTTTGACCGTTTGTGGCTGGGGAAAATTTGTTATTGCGCGCATTTTGTCAGGCAGAGGAACTGCTACTTCTGGAGAGACGCGATGCCCCAAAAAATCAATCTGCGTCACCCCGAACTGACACTTCGCTGGGTTGATTATTAACCCGTGCTCTCCCAACCTCCGGAAAACTGCCGTGAGGTGATTTTCGTGTTCGTCTTCGGACGCGCTGGCTACCAGGATGTCGTCCAGGTAGACGAACACGAAGGGGAGATCGTGCAACACCGCGTCCATCATGCGTTGGAACGTCTGCGCAGCGCCTTTAAGCCCAAACGGCATGCGTAAAAACTCGAATAGGCCAAACGGAGTTATTACCGCTGTTTTGGGGATGTCCTCAGCGCGCACTGGGACTTGATGGCACCCGCGGACCAAGTCTATCTTAGAAAAAACGCGCGCCCCCACCAAATGAACAGAAAAATCTTGGATATGCGGGATTGGGTAGCGGTCGTGCGCTGTAGCATTGTTCAACCTGCGGAAATCTCCGCAAGGTCGCCACGAGCCATCAGCTTTAGGGACCATGTGAAGCGGGGAAGCCCATGGGCTTTTCGAACGCCTGATGATGCCCAACTTTTCCAGGTTGGCGAACTCCTCGCGCGCTATGGTCAGTTTAGCTGCATCCAATCGCCGAGCTTTTGCAAAAACGGGCGGTCCGGTGGTAGTAATAAAATGTTCCACTCCGTGTTTAGCGACAGCTGCTGAAAATGTGGGAACCGTGAGTGCTGGGAACTGAGTGAGTAGTGTGTGGAACTTACCGCTTGCCGTTGCGACGTTGGCTTGTGCTGTGGGCGGGGTCACTCGGGCTGCACAGGGAATAGAAAAAAAAGAGAGTGCATTAACCAGGCGCCTATTAGCAAGATCAACCAACAAACCATGTGAGCACAGAAAATCAGCCCCCAACATATTGAAGCTCACTGCAGCTATAACAAAAGTCCACTCAAATGTACGGCCGTGTAGGGACAGAAGCAGAGTCCTCTCACCAAAGGTCTTAATCCTCAAGCCGTTCGCTGCTGATGCTCCGTGGCTTCCGGGACCCACCAGCCGGTCAGCATAGGTAGGCGTGATGAAACTCACTTGGGAGCCTGTGTCCACGAGGAATTGCCTCCCCGAACGCGCATCCGTCAAGTAGAGCAGCTTGTTCTCTTCCCCGAGGGCCGCGGCTGCTACCGACCCCCGGCCTTGGCGTTTCCCGAGCGCTTGAACTGGCACAGTGGTATACATTTGCGTGCCCTCTCTGCAAAGCGGTGATGGTAGAAACAGAGGTCGTCTCCTCCGCGATCCTTGGTCCTCGCCGCCGCCGTTGTCGGTGGGTCTGCTACCGCCGCCTCTGGCCCCCTGCCATCTCCGGTCGTCGCGCCGAGCTCCGTCGCTGCTGCGATGGCCGCGCGCTGTTTGCTGGCATTGAGGATCCGTTGTGCCTCCTGGGCCAGCGCGCGGAAGTCCCGCTGGGCCAACAACGGTGAACTGGCCAGGGTCGCTCTTGTGGCCGACGGTAGGGTTCTCAGGAAAATGTGGGTGAAGAGGAAGTGGTCGCCATCTGAGCCCCTCAACCTCAGCATGTCCTCCATCAAGTCGATGGGCGTGCTATCTCCCAAGTCTTTCAGAGCCAGGAGCCTCTCCGCTCTCTCCTGGACTGAGAGAGTGAAACGCTGGATGAGCGCAGCCTTCAACCCGCCTTATTTGTCGTCGGCCAGTGGGCGCTCCAAAAGGCTCTGCACATGTCGAGCCGTGCGGTTGTCGAGCTTGGCAATAACATGGTAGAATTTCGTGTCATCTACCGTTATTCCCCGGAGGGCGAACTGTGCTTCGACCAAGTGGAACCAGGAGCACGGGTTGTCTTGCCAGAAGTCTGGCAGCTGGACTGTGGCTGCATTCGCCTGGCTGGCTCCTGACGAGCCCGGCTCGGGGGAATTTCTTTCGCTCATGATACGTCTTAGGGTCACCAGTGTAGAGAATGTGGAAATGACGAGGCTGAGTTTATCTCACGAGTCAGGTTTATTCACATTCTCCAACATCATCCAAAAACAGAAAAAGAGAGAATCCCCCAACATCTGTCCCTTTTATACCCAGGACATCAAACACACAGTCACATTGTACTTAATCCCCAGTAACAATGCATCTTCTTCCCGATCTTAACACCCCCCACCTTCAGTCTCTGGCCGCTGGGCGAAATCCCCCAAGGCCGTCTCTTTGCATGCCAAAGACTAAACTTTCACATCCTCGTGTTATCTCCCAAGAGGCTCAGTCCTTTGTTCCATCTCAGATGTGAAGCCTAAGGTGGTATATGTATGAATCATACAGTGATATACATATGTGCGTATATGTGTCCCACACTTTCATCCTTTCTCCCCCCAACTCCTTCTTCCTGCTACCTCACCATGATCTCCATAGCTATTGTCCTTCTCTATTTACCCTCTGCATCCAGTCTGAGATGATTAACCCAGTCTCTACAATAATGCCATTTCTGAAGCTTTGGGACTCCAGCAAACCACAGCGAGAGCCGCTATCCACAAACGGCGAAAACATGAAACGGTGGTGAACCTTCCCAGGAGTGGCTGGCCGACCAAAATTACCCCAAGAGCACAGTGACTCATCCAAGAAGTCACAAAAGACCCCACTACAACAGCCAAAGAACTGCAGGCCTCATTTGCCTCAGTTAAGGTTAGTGTTCATGACTCCACCATAACAAAGAGACTGAGCAAAAATGGCCTGCATGGCAGAGTTCCAAGACGAAAACAACTGCTGAGCAAAAAGAACATAAAGGCTCGTCTCAGATTTCTCAGAACACATCTTGATGATCCTCAAGACTTTTGGGAAAATACTCTGTGGACTGTTGAGACAAAAGTTGAACTTTTTGGAAGATGCTTGTCCCATTACATCTGGCGTAAAAGTAACAGCATTTCAGAAAAGGAACATCATACCAACAGTGAAATATGGTGGTGGTAGTGTGATGGTCTGGGGCTGTTTTGCTGCTTCAGGACCTGGAAGACTTGCTGTAGTAAATAGAACCATGAATTCTGCTGTCTACCAAAAATCCTGAAGGAGAATATCTGACCATCTGTTCATGACCTCAAGCTGAAGCGCACTTGGGTTCTGCAGAAGGACAATGATCCAAAACACACCAGCAAGTCCACCTCTGAATGGCTTAAGAAAAACAAAATAAAGCCTTTGGAGTAGCCAAGTCAAAGTTCTGACCTGAATCTGATTGCGATGCTGTGGCATGACCTTAAAAAGGCAGTTCATGCTCGAAAACCCTCCAATGTGGCTGAATTACAACAATTCTGCAAAGATGAGTGGGCCAAAATTCCTCCATAGTGCTGTAAAAGACTCATTGCCAGTTATTGCAAACGCTTGATTGCAGTTGTTGCTGCTAAGGGTGGCTCAACCAGTTATAAGGTTTAGGGGGCAAACACTTTTTCACACAGGGCCATGAAGGTTTGGATTTTTTTCCCCTTAATTTTCCCTTTAACACCTTCATTTAAAAACTGCATTTTGTGTTTACATGTGTTATCTTTGTCTAATATTTAAATTTGGTTGATGCTCTGAAACATTTAAGTGTGACAAACATACAAAAAAATGAGAAATCAGGAAGGGGGCAAGCACTTTTTCACACACACACATATATACACAGATACATACACATATATATACACAGATACATATATACATATACACAGACACACACACACACACACACATATATTGTGGAAGATGGAAGCAGACGAGGCAGCGAGCTCGACGACACACAAACTTTATTCCTCTTCCAACATAAAACACAAAAACTCTCACTCTGAATGCCTGAGCGAACTCTTTCATACACTTCTATTCCCGCCTCCGGCACACAGGGTAAACACATTAACATACAGACATGAAAGACATGTACATACATTAACATGACATTAACCCACACATCAAAGAGCAGGTCTTAGTACAATACATTTGCACCCCTGCGTCTTCAGGTGTGAACCTGGCACGGTGGGGGGTGAAAGGCACATCTTTGTTTGTTTGGCTCCCCTCACCTTTCTCCATTAGCATCCCTAACTATCTTCTCCCCCACCAACCCCTTTATTCTGGGTTGAGTGCCATGTGTGCTGTGCCCATCACACAGCCCCCCCCCCCCCCGAACACCCAGAAGGGGCTCTAACCCTCTTGCCCCTTGGGCTTGAGCTGGCACCCATAACGGCTGTAATGTGGACTCGCCGGACCGGCTGAAGCATCTTGCTGTTGAGGTGGGCAGGAGACAAACTCTGCCTCCGGCGCGCAGTCCTGTGGAGGAGGAAAGGGTGGGGAGGGGAAGACCTAGTCTCCTATCAACAATCCTCTCCAGGGGGAACACCAATTTGCAGAGCCACTGTAGGTGGGCGTCTGTGCTGGGGAATTTGAGCCAAAACCACCTGTTCATCTGCCAACACATAAGCGGGCTTAAGCCTGTCAATGCAGACTGTTTCCTTACGCCCCCCCAAAGTCTAACACGAAATGGTTTGCCCCAGTTTCCAGCACTCTTAACGGTCCATCATACGGTGGGCTCAGCGGGGTTCTGTGTGCGTCATGCCTAACAAAAAAGAACTTGGCGCTCTGTAAGGTCTTTGGGATGAAGGCGTGGCGAAAACAATGGTGCACTGGGCCCGCACACTGGCCGGTCCTGTACCGTGAAATAATTGCGCAGGCAGTTCGGTCCCGGGTGCAGGGTTTTCCGGTAAAAATTCCCCGGAGATCCACAGCAGCTGAGAAAAAAACAGTTCTGCGGGGAGGCTGCCAGATCCTCCTTATGCGCGGAGCACAACCCTAACACAACCCAGGCGGTCGACCCAATTTGCATTCGTGAGTGAAGCTCTGAGCACTGCTTTAAGCAACCTATGAAAACGTTCGCATAACCTGTTAGAGGGGGCCCACCAAATCCATGTGGACATGGTCGAACCTCCTGGCCTGAATTTGGAACGGCTCGAAGGGGGCTTTGGTGTGCTTGTGCACTTTGGCCCGCTGACACACGACACACGCTGCAGCCCATTCTTTCACGTCCCTGTGTAAATGTGGCCAGACAAATTTTGCCCCCACCAGTTTAACCGAGGCACACACGCCGGGGTGTGAAAGGGAGTGGACTGACTCAAAAATACGACAGCGCCAAGAGCTCGGAACCACCGGGCGTGGGCAACCTGTGGAGACATCGCAGAGCAAGGGAGGGCACCCTTCTTGCACTGCCCTGCTCTCCAGTTTTAACGCAATAGGCACGGACTGGAGCGCGCAAATGTCCGCATCCCTGGTTTGCTCCGCAGCCATGGCAGGGAAATCTATTCCCATGTAGACCGGGGAGACTAACGCGCACGACAGGCAGTTGGCCACAACATTAAGCTTACCGGCTACATGCTGAATATCGGTTGACCACGGTTCCGAGACTTTGGACATTGGGTACGTTAGTGGCTAATGATCAACGAACACGGTGAACTTGTGCCCTTCCAGCAAAAACTGAAAGTGGTGCATTGCCAGGTGGAGGGCCAACAACTCTCTGTCAAATGTATTGTATTTGCATTCGTTGTCACGCAAAGTATGACTGAAAAATGCAAGCAGTTGCCACACATCAGAAACGTACTGCTCCACCACTGCCCCTATGGCAATGTCAGACGCGTCAGTGGTGAGTGCTATCCACACTGACGGGACAGGGTGGGTGAGCAAAGCGGCATTAGTGAGCACTGTTCTGGCATTTGCGAAAGCCTGGACTGGCTTGGGGGTCCAGTCGATGTTTTCCGCAGGCTTCTTTTTCTTGAGTGCTGCATACAACAGCTGCAGCAGCTGGGTTGCTTGGGGGATGAAACGGTTTTAAAAGTTGACCATGGCCAAAAATTCCTGCAGGGCCTCCACGGTCTGCGGACGTGAAAAATACAACACGGCACGCATCTTATCAGGCAGAGGAATCGTGCCCTCCGTTGAAATGCGGTAACCCAAAAAATCATTCATTGGCACACCGAACTGGCACTTCGCCAGGTTCATGATAAGCCTGTGCACTTCCAACCTCTGGAAAACTAGTTTGAGATGTGTGAGGTGCTCCTCCTCGGACGCGCTAGCAAGCAGAATGCCGTCTAAGTAGACAAAAATGAAGGGCAGGTCATGGAGCACCATGTCCATCATTCTTTGGAAGGTTTGCGCGCCGCCCTTTAACCCGAATGGCATGCGTAAAAACTCAAAAAAGCAAGAGGAGTTATTCCCACTGTCTTGGAAACGTCCTCCGCATGCATCGGGACCTGATGGCTACCGTGGACCAGATCCACTTTCTAAAAAAACATGCGTCCCGGCTAGGTGCACAGAAAAATCCTGGATGTGCGGGACGAGATACCGATTGTGTTCCGTGGCGTTGTTCACGTGCCAGAAATCGCTGCACGGTCACCATGACCCATCGGCCTTAGGCACCATGTGTAGTGGGGATTGCCACGGGCTGTTGGAGGACTTAATGATGCCCAGCTGCTCTAAGTTGGTAAAGTCCTTGCGTATTGGCTCGTTTAACTGCGTCCAGGCGCCGGGGTCGCATGAACACCGGCGGGTCTTTTGTGGTTATGAAATGTTCAACCCCGTGTTTGGTTACTATAGCAGAAAACGTCAGAACCATGAATGCTGGGAACTGTGAAAGTAAATTCTGGTACTTACCCCTGGAGCGATAACGTTAGCCTGTGTTGTTAGCCCAACTCCCTGAGCTGTGCAGGGCAAGGAGGAAAAAGAGACAGCATTCACTAAACAAATGTTGGCAACATCGACTAACAACCCATAAGCACATAAAAAATCTGCGCCTAAAATGGGGATAGACCGCTACCACAAAGTCCCATTGGTAATTGTATCCGTGTAAGCACACCGTCAACGTCTGTTTGCCAAACATCCTGATGTTGGATCCGTTGGCAGTCGTGAGCTCGGGACCGCTGCCTCCTGCCAATCTGTCTGCACTAACCGGCAGAATGAGGCTCTTCTGGAAGCCAGAGTCCACTAAGAAACGTCTCCCCAAATGTGTGTCCGGGATGAAAAGTAGATTGTTCCTGTTGCTAGCAGTCGCAGCTGCTACTGACTGGTGGCCATGTCGTTTCCCTGCTTTCTTGAATTGGCACGGTGGCAGACAGCATTGGGCATTCTAGCCAAAGCAGCGGTGATAGAAACAGAGCATCCTGTTCCTGCGTCTCTTGGCATCCATCCCAGCCACCACCAACGGCTCCTCGACCTCGCTGGAGTCCTTCCCGGATACCGGTGTTGTTGCGTGCATGCTGAGAGTTCTGGTCGCGAGGATGATGCGGTCCACTTCCTGCGCCAGAGCGCAGTAGTTCTTGGTTACCAGCAGCGGCGAGTTGGCCAAGATCGCCCTCGCTATAGCAGGTAGGTTCCTGAGGAAGAGGTGGGCAAACAAGAAGGATTTGTCATTCTTCCCCATAAATGGTAACATGCTCTCCATCAGCTCCACAGCTGATCTGTCACCTAACTCTGAGCGCACTAGGAGTCTGGCCCTTTTCCACTAGTACCTGTTTAGCCCGGTACAGCTCAGCACAGTTCAGTTCGGTCCGCTTGTGTTTCCATTACACCGGAGTACCGCTTGATGTGGGTAGGATTTGTTACAGGGAGGCGGCGCAACCCTCCCGTGACGTAAAACAAGTGACCCAGGAAAAACACAAGATGTCAGGATACGAGATGACTGGGTCTCTGGCTTTTTTGCCAAAGTAAAGGCAAAAAAGGAGAGCCAGAGAAGGCTATAGACAGCAAGACGACACACTCTGGAAAAGTACTGGAGCGTCTAGGAAGCCATATAGAGCAGTATAAAGCAGAAGACATGAGGATACGAACTACATCACATGAGGTAAACTAATGATTGCGAATGCTACTTTGCTTTAAGTCCGCCGTACTGCATTGTAATGTCGGCAAGTTATCGCTATTAGGTACTAAAATATGTATTCTGTGTGTGTGTGTGTTTCAGATGGCTCTCTTGTGGCAAAATTATTGCTTCAAACCATTGGTCTGGGTGTTCAACACAGGCTCCCAGTGGTGAGATGTCACCCCAGCTTCACAAACGCGCAGTGGTTACAGAACTTCAGAATGTCTGTAGAAACATTTAGCTTCCTGTGCAACAAATTGCTCTGATCTGTGTGAAAATCACAGAGAGACTGTTGAGACATCATGGGATGTACCTGCTCCAGCAGCACTGAGTCTGTGGTGTCGTGACCAAAAGGGATCAGTTACCAAAGCATGATCGCCAGGTGCCTTATGGTAGTTATGGGGTTATATTAGCCGTAAAATATCTATTTCAACAGGTAAACAACACTGAGTTAGATGTAAGATATACAGTATTTAACAATTATGATGCATTTTAAGCCAAAACAAACTGGATCTAAGATTAAAAGCAATTAAAATAACACAGTCACAAGGTTACATGGAGAAATACATGGCTTTACTGGATATACTGTATACATGTACTGTGTAGAGGAGCTGGAAATGATGAGGCGATTTTGTATTAAAAACAGAGTCTTTAATGAACAGCTCTTCTATCTAGTCTCATCTGGTGCAGAGCTTGGCAGAAGGCAAAGAGAGAGATTTCTGCCCAGCTCGCTGGTTAAATACAGGCACACATCAAAGACATGCATCACACAAGCTGACATCCTCTGTTATCTTAATCCCCCCATTGTTCTGTTATCTCCTCTCTTCATCTTGGGAGGTGATGGGAACTCCTCTCCTCGCCATGGGGGGCGAAGGTGTCTAGTCCTTCTCTGCCACTGCGTCCTGGGACGTGTTTGTTCTTCACACGGCGGGTGAGATTCCTTTGTCCTTTCCAAGGTGTGAAGTTCCTTACATATGCTGTCACAAAACATTTCCACTTGCTCTAACATATGTAGGTATGGAATATATGAGTAATATATACCACAACTGTATAAATATATGTTCTCTGCATCAACAATGATCTATCTATACATGTATTCATTTAGTATAGCACTAGGAATTTTGACAATAAACCTTTATACTTTTTGCATGTGTGTATCCATTTTTGTTTTATGTGTGAAGGTTTCCACCAAGTGAGATAAATTAAATACTAAAAGATTGGAAAAGCTGTCTAAGAACAATCCAGCAGTTTGAAAAATCACTTTTGGTTTGGTGCAAGTCTGCCAACAGAATTATGAACCATAAAGCAGTTTGTGTTAAAATGTTAAATCCAATTAAACCCTATCCCAGGGGTGTCCAGTCATGTGCCATGGAGGGCCAAGAACCTGCAGGTTCTCTTCTACCCAGTATCTTCAGCAGGTGTTTTCACTGATCAGCAATCAGTGGAAGAAATTCAGTGGAATCTGCTGTTGAAGACACTGGTTGGAGGTAAAGCCTGCAGGGTCTTGGCCCTCCATGGCACATGATTGGACACCCCTGCCCTAACCCATTATTAGAAAATCCAGATTCTAATATGACCCAGAATTCCTCCATATATACTGGTACTATCACTAAAGTGTGCAGGGTCTTCTGCACTGGCACATCCAACAATACAGTCTTCAGTAAATAAAATAATTGGTTTTGGTTACTTTTTCTTAAAAATGAGCCATTATTTTCAAAGTCACTGATAAATGGTTTGTACTGTTGACTCTTTTCCCACTGGTGTCTTAACAGACAAAATAGAAAATCATGATGCAAACATATAAGTCACTAAATTGTTTATTACAATCAGCAGCAAATTCCAGATTATTTAGAATGTGCAAAATTCAAACTGTAAAAAAAAAAAAAAAAAAAAAAAAAAAATGGGCCACACACACCGGCCACACTGCCTCACTGAAAAGTAACTGGATGTGCTGCTCAAGCTGGTCCCAGTTCAGCAGATCTTCAACCTGCATCTCTGTAAATAGCGACGCAAGGTCCAGTTTGGGGTGGATCGTTTTCCTCTTGCCTAGACGACAAAAGAGAAAAGGGTGGTGGTTAATTAAAGCAAGTTTAAAACATATTTTGGAAATACACTTGTTGCAAAAGCCAGTGGTGGAATGTGACAAAAAAGTACTTTGTTGTTGTATTTAACCCCATTAATTTTCATGTAGCTGCATTTCAGTAAAGTAGATTTTATAATGGCTGGGTTACATTTAAAACTAGAAAAGCACTCAGAGAGCGCAGACCTCCACCAAGCGCCACAGCTCCCCCCATACAGTCTTCAGATTCCTTGACCATGAAAACATATGACAAGCAGTGGTTCAGTAGTTATTCACGAAAATGGCATTTTCCGTAATGGCGGCCACAGTTCCCCCCATACAGTGTTTGTGTGTACGTTTTCAGATTCCTTGACCATGAAAACATATGACAAGCAATTGGATTGACAATGATAGGATTAGTGGTTCAGTAGTTATTCACGAAAATGGCATTTTGCGTAATGGCGGTTTTCTTGTGGACGGTGATCCGAATCACCACCAAAATCTAATCATCTGTAGGATACCCCATTTCTGACAATCTGTGAAAATTACATGAAAATCCGTCAATAACTTTTTGAGTTATCTTGCTAACAAACAAACAGACAAACAAACAAACAGACAAACAAACAAACCAACGCCGATGATCACATAACCTCCCCCTTTGGTGGAGGTAATCATTTGTTTTTACTGTGGCCTCAGCAATCAGAATGAGTTGATACTTTCAGCTGAATGGAATCTACTACTTTTAACTGAGAGTGTGCATCCCCAAGTGTGGAGACGGTCAGTCAAAATACTGTATGTAATTTTCACCAATAAAAGTTTAGCAACCGCTCTGCCATCGCTGTGTCGCCCTGGCTTCAAGTTTGGGAGGTGTTTTGTACTTGTATTGTTCAAATATAAAAGGAAGCACTACAATGGGTCTCAAATATTTACATTTATATATCTTTATCCATACAGCCCAACACTAGATTTTCTTTATGTCAACTTGTGTTTGCTAACTTTCTTTGAGAAAACCTTTAAAACTGCCACTGCAGAAACCTTCACTGCAGTTAATGCAGTTATTGATTAGACGTGAATGTCTCCACATTTTTCCATTTTAATGAGCACACAGCTGCAGGCAGATCATGTTCTTTTTTTCTTTTTTTTCTTTTTTTTTTAACCTGGAACCCAGCAGGGGGCTGCTGGGGGTGAGTGGCACTTTCAGACTGAAGGGGAGGGCACATAACAAAAAGATGGCCATTAGAAACATTTGAAAGGAATAAACTCTGTGTTTTGTTCTGACTCATTTCAAGCTCAATTCAGCTCCCTGCTGGGTTCCATTTACAAAGCAATGACTGCTGGCGCCAGTGTGGTTTCTGCCTCTCCGGGCTGTCTGCTGAGGAACCACGGTCTGTGGGCCAAAGTTCTCTTTTCTGATCAAAGCAAATCTTGCATTTCATTCAAAAATTAGGTTTGTAAATGTGAAGCCAACATGCCTGTTTATGCTTTTTGGCTTTAAGCCTGTTTTATAAACTCACCCAGTCAAAATTAAGTGGAACTAAAGGCTTGTATCATTGTATCACCATATTTTCTCAACCTTTAATTTGCCAGAATTTCGAGATAAGGATTTGTTTTCAAAATAAACACAAATTCAACTCACCATTGCTGTGTAACGGAGCTGTAAAAAATAAGGTATTGTAATGATAACTATGCCGGGCCAGTAGAGATTAGGTATTAATGTAGGATTTTTTTCGGGGAATAATGAATGAACAGGGAGCATGTGTGCCAGTGTGTTCCAAGGTGATGCGCGGTGCATGGGGGGGGGGGGGGGATTTTCGTTTTCATCACGGACTTATTAGGCATTAATGCCTTTATTTTTAGGGGAATAAGTGAATGAACAAGGCGCCAGATTGCATCCTTCCCTCCTACCCAGGACAGATAGGGGGAGACCCTCGGTCGATGCAAGCATGCAAGCAACAGGAGAATTGATAATGCACCTCTGTTAGTTACCCCTTGGTATTCCTGAAACTGGCTGGAATACTAAGGGGTTAAAAAAAAATTAAAGGAAAAAAGTTGCTAATTTTATTTAGAAAAAAAAGTCGCAAATTTATAGCAAAAAGTTGCAAAATTTGAGAAAAGTTTTTAAAAATACAAGAAAGAAGTTGCAAATGTTTGAAAAAAGTTTCAAATTGACAAGAATAAAGTTGCAAATTGAGGAGGAAAAAGTTGCAAATTCACAGGAAAAAAGTTGCAAATATTTGAGAAAAAAGTTTAAAAAAATTACAAGAAAGAGTTGCAAATTTTTGAGAAAAAATGTCAGATTTACACAAATAAAGTTGCAAATTAAGAGAAAAAGTAGCAAATTTACAGGAAAAAAGTTTCAAATTTTTGAGAAAAAAGTAAAACATTTACAAGAAAGAAGCTGAAAATTTTTGAGAAAAAGTTGCAAACTTACAAGCATAAAGTTGTAATTTTTTTTATAAGAAAAGCTGCAAATTTACAAGAACAAAGTTGCAGTTTTTTGAGGAAAAAAATGTGCAAATTGACAAGAAAAAAAAACTAAATTGAGGAGAAAAAAGTTGCAAGTTTAACCTCTTAAAATTCTGGTGTTCTGCCAGGGGGACTTTAAATTTTCTACTGCCATTCAGTGAAGAAAGAATTTGATTTTCTTTGCATATGCTAAGTTTGTGGAAATTGGCTGGAATACTCAGGGCTTAAGTGGACTTGCTCCTGTGAAGTTTTAAGATCATATGACATGGTGATGTTTTGCAGCACCAGCTCAAGTGAGGCGCAAATTTCTAACCAGCATAAAGTATACCAGTACTACGATGCATCACTTTATTAAGCCACATTTGGTCTAATTTGACCACTCCGTCATTGTCAGCCTATGAACTTTTCAGCCCCCTCTCGTATAAGCAATGCTTTACAGTGATGCTGAGACACATTTGAATGGAATAAACCTTTATTTTTCTCACTTATTTCAGACAGAAACCACCCCGCAGTCTCAGCAGCCCCCTGCTGTGTCCAAGCAAGAAGAACTGACTGTTCATGCCTGTCGAGTTTCTGCCTCTTCCTACTATCTGCTTAGGAACAGCTGTCAGCTCATTAATGTGGAAAGATGTGAAGACACCCACCCAGACACTCTCAGTGTAATCAGTAATTGTAAATTGTACAATTTAATTACTCCAGAAAGATTACAAATTCAAAATGTAGAAGTTAAATTTAGGTTGAACATGAATTATTGCAAGCCTAAAATTTTTACATTTTTAACTGCCTTCTTTCTTAAAATTTGTGTACATTCAGTTTCTCAGCCGCTTCATCATATTTACATTTATTTTTAAAAACGGCAGCACATGAATATTGTAGGTGGTTTAAACATGCCAGCAGACTCTGAGGTGTGATCTTTATTGAAACAAGTTGGTATCCCACTATGACAAGGTTCCTCTGGGTCTTTTAAAATTCCAGCCTGGCCCTTCACACTTGCCATGACAGGGTAAGTTTCTGTGTGCTTTTGTCACCTCCTGACGACTTTAATCTACTACCTCCATAGAGAGTCCTGCTGAGAATCAATTAGCATCACTGAGGGTCATCTGAATCCTGGGGGCCTGTGGTCAAAGCTCAAAGCTGTATCTGTGGGGTGAAATCAAATGTACGCATAAGAAAGCAATGGGTTTTCACATGATACAAGTCCCTCCCTGCTTTCACAGAAGATCATTTTACATATAAATTCAGTTACTACCTGGAATGAGTGCTGACTGGCCGAGAGAGCTCTCTGAAAGTTATACAAATTCAGTCTCAGGATATCAGATCCAGATTCTCTTGGCAACTGCTGAGGATTACTTTGTTCTTAACATCCTCAGAAACCATGGCACAAGCTCAGCTGGATGAAGTAGCTCTTGACCCATCAGAACCCAAACAGGAACACATCAAGAGGCCGATGAACGCTTTTATGGTTTGGGCCAAGAGGGAGAGGAGGCGCCTCATGAATGAGAAGCCAAACATTAGCAATGCCAGCATCTCCAAGATTCTGGGGACCAAGTGGAGACTGATGAGCGATGAGGAGCAGAAGCCATTTTATATGGCAGCCAAAAGTCTGGCGATCCAACACAGGATAGACAATCCTGGCTACCGTTACCAGCCACAGAGGGAGAAGGAGAAGAAGACAACGTCCAGGAAGACACAGGGGATGGAACAGAGGAATCAGTCAAAGAGACCTGCTCAGCAGCGTGGATCTGCAACTGTGGCCAAGCAGAGCTACAGGACAACATCATCTGATCATCAAATCGCTAGTTGGACAACACATGAACAGAGCTACCAAGACAGGGTATCAACATCATCCCACACGAATGCTGAGGAGCTTTTTGAGCAGAAAATGTTGAAAGAGTATTTGGACGAGGCACGAGGATCTCGTGCCTTCCCTTTAGATTTCCCTGACATCACTTCACTCCTGGAGGAGGCTGAGGTGACCTTGGGGCTGCTGAACACCTCCTTCAATTCAGCTCAGCACCATGGAGCTGTGTCTGCTCCCAAAAAGAAAGGTAAATGGAGCATCTCCGAGGAGGAGAAGAAGAAGAAAAAGATGAGACAGGCTTTGGACGAGGCCTATAGGAGGACTCTCATCTTCCCTTTGGACCTCCATAATGTAGCCTCACTCTTGGGGGAGGCTGAGGTGACCCCGGAGCTTCTGGACTCCTCTTTCAGTTCATTTCCCAGAGACAACATCGTTCTCTGGATGAACAAAGACTTAGAGGAGTTTAACGAGGAGACCTTCAGCTACTACTCTCACTTTGAGTCCTCTGATCCTCTCACCAGTGACATTGGGAACCTGGATTATTCATGGTGATGTTCTGATCATCCTTCACATGTTTCTTTTACATGTTTGTGATCTACTGTGCACACATTTTGTTACCCTTTCATTGTTAAAATTATTCAGAAAATATATTTTTGACCTGAACTGAATTGAAGACTAACTTATTTTCATTGTAGATAGATAGATTCTTAATTGATAGGACATTCTTAATTGAATTTTTAAACTTTTTTCAAACTGTGAAAATCTGTCCTTGACAAGTTGATTTATTTTTTAGACACATAAAAACTTTCAGATACCTTTCAATAAGATAAGATAAGATAAGATAAGCCTTTATTAGTCCCACAATGGGGAAATTCCAGGATTGCAACAGCACAGGGATAGCAACACTCAGAGCAACAATCAGAAGGCAAGAAAAAAAACAAGCAAGCAAGAGCAGCTAATATACATATGTACATATTACTATAAAATATATATATACACACACACACACAGACACACAGTGCAGAGCATTGTAGCTGGATGGAATAAATATATGAATATATGAACACACAGTGCAGAGCATTGTAGCTAGATGGAATAAATATGTAAATATATAAACACCCACAGTACGGAGCATTGCAGCTAGGTGGAATAAATATGCAAGTATATAAACACACACAGTGCGGAGCAATGTAGCTAGATGGAATAATATGTAGATATATAAATATAAACACACCCAGTGCTGAGCATTGTAGCTAGATGGAATAAATATATAGATATATAAATATAAACACACCCAGTGCTGAGCATTGTAGCTAGATGGAATAAATATATAGATATATAAATATAAACACACCCAGTGCTGAGCATTGTAGCTAGATGGAATAAATATGTAAATATATAAACACACACAGTGCAGAGCATTGTTGCTAGGTGGGATGAAACAGCATAACCGTCTACTTAGTTATCCTCCATGGTATGATTATGTGCCCATACATATTCTCACCCTCCATAGCGACCGGTATGTTCCTAGTTGTATGCCGGAGAGGACCATTGTGTAAGTCTATTGCATCTTTTGCATTCAAAAAAACTATTAGTTTGTTACGTCTTTTTGCTATCTCTGCGAGCAGCCCTGCTTAGGTTGTCTGACAGCCGTTGGTAGGAAGGACCTACGAAACCTCTCGGTTGTGCACCTGGGATGATGTAGTCTGCTGCTAAATGAGCTCCTCAGTGCATCCAGTATGTCCTGCATAGGGTGGAACTCGGACTCCAGCAGAGATGACAGTTTAGCCACCGTCCTTCTCTCTCCTATCTCCTCCATCGGATCAAGGCGCTGCCCCAGGACAGAGCTAGCTTTCTTAATCAGTTTGTTCAGTCTCTTCCTATCGGCTGCAGTAATGCCACTGCCCCAGCAGACCACTCCAAAAGTGATGGCTGATGCCACCACCGTGTCATAGAATGACTTCAGCAGCGCCCCTTGTACACCAAAAGACCTGAGTCTCCTCAGCAGGAACAGCCTGCGCTGTCCCTTCTTGTAGAGTGCGTCAGTATTGTGTGACCAGTCTAGTTTATTGTTCAGATGAATACCCAGGTACTTATAGGATGTCACCATCTCGATGTCTGTTCCCTGTATATTTACTGGTGCTGTGAGGGGCTGCCCATGCCTGCGGCAGTCCACCACCAGCTCCTTAGTTTTCCTCACGTTGATCTGGAGGCAGTTCCGATGGCACCAGTCCACAAAGTCCTGGATAAGCCCTCTGTACTCAGCTTCATCTCCGTTGGAGATGAGACCAACGATCGCAGAGTCATCAGAGAACTTCTGTTCTCTAATAATGACAAACATTCACAGTAAAAAGACTGAATTAATTCTGATTTTCTATACATTCACTCTAATTGTTTAGCAGGTCAGACATTCAAGATCAACACTACCAAAGTACAAAATAAATGAACAAATTACTCACATTTATTCTTTAATGCATCTTTTTAAATCTAAAATGTAAATCATGCATTTTTTTCTGTAAGTTTTATACCTACATAGTTTATTGATCTGTTGGGTCAATGTTCTTTACCCTTTGGAGATTCAATTGTACGGTGGCCCAGAGTGATTACAAAAATGCAACAGCCACGACACAAATAACAGTAGTGGTACCTCTACTTACGAATGTCTCTACATACGAAATTTTCAGGTTACGAGACGCCTCAACGGGAAAATATTGCCTCTAGTTACGAACAAAATTTCAGGATACGAAAGGCAAAAAAAGTACGCGCTCCTCGCAGCTCCCGTATTTTACCGAACGTAAACATACCTGTAGCTGCTCTGCCATTGGCTATCGCCTAGCATCTTCCTGGTATCCCATTGGCCACGAATGGGTGCGTTTGGTTGATCTCGCTTTATCTTATTATTATTTACTATTCTTACTACTTTATTTTATCCTTCTTACCTCTTTTAAGACTGTTGACTGAACTACACAATTTAGAGAAAAAAAATTGTTAACTGCCATGTTTATCACCATCTACGTTATAACTCTGTACTTTCACCTTGTTCTTAATAAAGTTTTGGGAAAAAAAACATCAACGATCAGCACGGTATTAAAACAAAATGAAGCCCTTACAAGCCGATAAAAGCAAACGTCCTTGGATCGTTTCATCACAAAACGTCAGGCAAAAACCACTGATGAGACAGAACATGAACCAAAGGAGGCAAAAGGTGACGCTGACGCCGACGCCGACGATCGCAGTTAAAAGGTAAATGAACATAATTTTTATTATTCTTTCTCTTTTATTTTTCTTTCTCTCATTTTAAACTCTCATTTTATGTTTATTGTGCAGTAATCTAATTGTAACATGTATTTGTTACATGTTTTGATGCGTTTTTACGATTTATAAAAAATTTATGCCCGAATTTTGGGGGCTTGGAACGGATTACGGCATTTACATGTAAAATGCGCCTCTACTTACGAATTTTTCACGTTACGAGAATTCTTCCGGAACGAATTAAATTCGTAAGTAGAGGTACCACTTACTGCTAATCCTAACATTAGCATTGATTCCAACATTAGCATGCTATTAACCATTTGCCAGTGACGTCCCGCGTCACGTGATTTTTGTTGATACCGCCATATTGGACTCGGGCGCTGTGTGAGTGCGTTTCAACATGGCGTCCGCTCAGTCAGATGTGCCGGCTTTGTCCGATGTAGCGCAACTACTAGATAAAAAACATCGTGACCGGTACACGGAAAAGATCAGTGTTATCGGCGTGGACCCTTACAACTTGTCGCTTGAAAAATTCACCAGTTTCATAGATTTTTGCCCCAAACCTGACGTACGCTATATGGACATCTACAACTACCTGGTCAACACACCGTCTAGGTACACTGGAGAGTCTCTGAAAGCCTACAAAAGTTTGGACGCTTATAGTTATTTTGTTGCTGGGCTTGTGACAAATGTGCTGATATCCCCAGTCATCACTTCAACGGTCCACTATGTCGTGAAGGCTCAGGTATTTTTATTTTATTTTTTCCCAAATTCAGACTCTAGTCTCTAGTCTCTCTCCTACTGTATAGATTTGTCATGTTATATAGAATCTATTAAGTGATAAATTATTAAAATTTTATAAAATATTCAATTATTATTATTATTATTATTAGCTGTAGATATAGTATCTCAATTAAATGAATTAAAAAATAACTAGAAAAGCACTCGGAGAGTGCAGACCTCCGCCAAGCGCTGCAGTTCTGGCCATACAGTGTTGAGATTCCTTGATCATGAAAACATATGAGAAGCAGTGGTTCAGTAGTTATTCACGAAAATGGCATTTTCCGTAATGGCGGCCACAGTTCCCCCCATACAGTGTTTGTGTGTACGCTTTCAGATTCCTTGACCATGAAAACATATGACTAGCAACTGGATTGACAATGATAGGATTAGTGGTTCAGTAGTTATTCACGAAAATGGCATTTTGCGTAGTGGCGGTTTTCTTGTGGACGGTGATAGGGATCACCACCAAAATGTAATCATCTGTAGGATACCCCATTTCTGACAATCTGTGAATATTTCATGAAAATCCGTCCATAACTTCTTGAGTTATCTTGCTAACAGACAAACAAACAGACAAACAAATGGACAGACAAACAAACAAACAAAGACAAACCAACGCTGATGATCACATAACCTCCCCCTTTGGCGGAGGTAATTAAATATTTTTATAGATCTATATATTCTGTAAAAGGATTTTTAAATATTTGTCTTATCAATAGAGTACTCGATAAACAACTCCCAACACTATTAGATATATTACAAATTTTATTGTGCAGTCTATACAAGAAAGACTTATATCCAGATAAAAAGTCATCATACCCGCATATTAATTATAAGAATATTTATCCACTACAGGTACATCACTCCCAGAAGATGTCGGACCCCCCACTGAAACCCTGGGTGATCATGAATCAAGATGGTGTCATATTGTCTTCACACTGTACTTGTATGGCAGGGTTAGGAGAGACTTGTTCGCATGTTGCAGCTGTGTTGTTTGCTGTTGAGTGTGCTGTCCGCCTGTCTCAAGGCCAGACTTGCACTGATGTTCCCTGCGCCTGGAATACACCAACAGCAAACTTGAAGCTTCCTTTTGCTGCATTGCGTGATATCGATTTTAAAATTTATTTCTAAAAATAACAACTTTTAAAGTGCTTTACAGTCTATTAAATGCTATATAATCATTATGTGGGACATCATAATATCTATGCAGGAAAATTTAGGTTAGTTATATCAGACATTGTTTCTTCTGCAGGTAAAATTTGTTGAAGAAACTACCAGATCGCAGAACAAGTGTGTGTTGTGGCATCAGCAGCGAGTCGGCAGAATAACGGCATCCATCTTCAAAGAAGCTGCACAGACTCATCTTGACGTTCCTTCGAGAAGCCTGCTGAACAAGATATGCTACCCAGTTAGTTTTACCAGTAAAGCAACAAAGTAAGAGACTAGAAAAGCACTCGGAGAGTGCAAACCTCCGCCAAGCCTGCATGCAATTCCTGAATTGTTTTTTTTACCGATAATCATCTCTTTTTAGCCTGCTATGCTTAGCTACTTACTGTAAGCTACTTTTGGTGCTCAATTGAATCATTGAGTACTAAGTGGGTTGACCATGGAAACTGACAACATTTAAATTGTAAAGAAGACATATAATTCTAAAAAAATTGTCATTTCATTGTGCTATCTAAAATAAGATAAGATAAGATAAGCCTTTATTAGTCCCACAACAGGGAAATTCCAGGATTGCAACAGCACAGGGATAGCAACACTCAGAGCAACAATCAGAAGGCAAGAAAAAAAAAAAAAAAAAAAAAAAAACAAGCAAGCAAGAGCAGCTAATATACATATGTACATATTACTATAAAATATATATATATATATATATACACACACACACACACAGACACACAGTGCAGAGCATTGTAGCTAGATGGAATAAATATGTAAATATATAAACACCCACAGTACGGAGCATTGCAGCTAGGTGGAATAAATATGCAAGTATATAAACACACACAGTGCGGAGCAATGTAGCTAGATGGAATAATATGTAGATATATAAAAACACAGTGCGGAGCATTGTAGCTAGATGGAATAAATATATAGATATATAAATATAAACACACCCAGTGCTGAGCATTGTAGCTAGATGGAATAAATATATAGATATATAAATATAAACACACCCAGTGCTGAGCATTGTAGCTAGATGGAATAAATATGTAAATATATAAACACACACAGTGCAGAGCATTGTTGCTAGGTGGGATGAAACAGCATAACCGTCTATTTAGTTATCCTACATGGTATGATTATGTGCCCATACATATTCTCACCCTCCATAGCGACCGGTATGTTCCTAGTTGTATGCCGGAGAGGACCATTGTGTAAGTCTATTGCATCTTTTGCATTCAAAAAAAAACTATTAGTTTGTTACGTCTTTTTGCTATCTCTGCGAGCAGCCCTGCTTAGGTTGTACAGTCTGACAGCCGTTGGTAGGAAGGACCTACGAAACCTCTCGGTTGTGCACCTGGGATGATGTAGTCTGCTGCTAAATGAGCTCCTCAGTGCATCCAGTATGTCCTGCATAGGGTGGAACTCGGACTCCAGCAGAGATGACAGTTTAGCCACCGTCCTTCTCTCTCCTATCTCCTCCATCGGATCAAGGCGTTGCCCCAGGACAGAGCTAGCTTTCTTAATCAGTTTGTTCAGTCTCTTCCTATCGGCTGCAGTAATGCCACTGCCCCAGCAGACCACTCCAAAAGTGATGGCTGATGCCACCACCGTGTCATAGAATGACTTCAGCAGTGCCCCTTGTACACCAAAAGACCTGAGTCTCCTCAGCAGGAACAGCCTGCGCTGTCCCTTCTTGTAGAGTGCGTCAGTATTGTGTGACCAGTCTAGTTTATTGTTCAGATGAATACCCAGGTACTTGTAGGATGTCACCATCTCGATGTCTGTTCCCTGTATATTTACTGGTGCTGTGAGGGGCTGCCCATGCCTGCGGCAGTCCACCACCAGCTCCTTAGTTTTCCTCGCGTTGATCTGGAGGCAGTTCCGATGGCACCAGTCCACAAAGTCCTGGATAAGCCCTCTGTACTCAGCTTCATCTCCGCTGGAGATGAGACCAACGATCGCAGAGTCATCAGAGAACTTCTGTAGATGGCAATGTGTTGTGTTGTGTGAGAAGTCCGCAGTATAAAGAGTGAACAGGAAGGGAGCCAGCACCGTTCCCTGGGGGGCCCCCGTGCTACTGATGATCGTGTCGGAAACACAGTCCCGGGTTCTCACAAACTGAGGCCGGTTCGTGAGGTAGTCCAGGATCCATGATGACAGGTGCTGGTCCACCCCTGCGCGCAGCAGCTTGTCCTTCAGGATCATCGGTTGGATGGTGTTGAAAGCACTGGAGAAGTCAAAGAACATGATCCTCACCATATTCCCGGGCTTCTCCAGGTGGGACAGAGAACGGTGAAGGAGGAAGATCACCGCATCCTCCACCCCAATGCCATGCTGGTAGGCGAACTGGAGTGGATCCATCGCTGGTTCCACCAGGGGGCGGAGATGAGCAAGGAGCAGTCTCTCCAGGGTCTTCATCAAGTGGGACGTCAAGGCCACCGGTCTGAAGCTGTTCAGGTCTTTGGGGTGGGAAGTTTTTGGTACAGGTACCACACAAGATGTTTTCCACAGCTGTGGTACCCTCCCCAGTTTCAGGCTCATGTTGAAGATATACGTCACAATCCCACACAGCTGGTCTGCACAGGACTTGAGGAGCTTTGCGCTGATGCCGTCCGGTCCCGACGCCTTCCTCGCCTTGATCTTCCTCAGCTCCGTCCTCACCTGGGTCTTGGTCAAATATTCAGATTTCTTACAGAAAATAGTTCTTCATTGTTTTTAAGGAATACTGGTACATTTTTTTTTGTACTCTGTCAATAATTTTGCCGATTTGTTTACAGATGGGGATGCGACCATGAGAAAGTGGCCTGTGATCAGTATGAAGAAATCAGGTCTTCTCAGCACCAGGATCTACTAGTGTGTGATGCTGGACTAGTTCTCAGTCAGCGCTTCCCCTTCATGGGTGCCTCTCCGGATGGATTTGTCTCCTGTAGCTGCTGTGGGGAGGGTCTGGTGGAGGTGAAATGTCCTTTCTGTAAGAGGAATCAGGCTTTAGAGGAAGCGGTGGAAGACCCTCAGTTTTGTGCAAGCAACATTGATGGCGACATCAAGCTGAAACCATCTCATAAATATTTCTACCAAATCCAAGCTCAACCGGGTGTCACAGAACTTTCTTACTGTGACTTTGTTCTCTGGACTCAAAAAGGTTGTAATGTTCAAAGAATTGAGTTTGATGACCTCTTTTTTAATGAGAAAGTTCAACTTGTTGGTAAATATCACAGGTCTGTCATTTTACCAGAACTACTCGCCAAATGGTATACCAAAAATCCAAATTTGTTTCATATATCTTGTAAGACAAAAGAAACCCCAAAAGGTGATAATACTAGTGTCATTTGCTACTGCAGAAAAACCTGTGGTGATGCATCTATTGTAACCTGTGAGTCTGGCTTTTGACAAATTGGTCAGTTCCATGTACAGTGTCTCAGGTTGAAAAATGTTCCAAAGAAAAAGTGGTGCTGTCCAGATTGTAGAGCAATTTCAAGGAGTCAGAAAAATCTGAAGAACTAAGTGTGTGTAGCATGTAGATTGTGGTTGTATCATCACCTGAGGTTTACTAAAAATAATAAAATGTATTGGCCAAATAGAATATAATATTTCTTTGTTGTACAACTAGCTTAGCTATTGCATGTAAATATATATCATGACTTAAGTAATAAATTCAAATTTAATTGTTATAAATAATTTTCAGGTTATTTCATTGCGTGCATCATATAAAATGTTGATTGCATAGCCGCGAGTAAGGCGGCTATGCAATCTTTCCTCTTCAGCGCTGCCACCCACCTCCTGCGCCTGTCTTCGTCAGCTGGGAACCGGTAAAACTTCAAGTTGGATCCCTTTTTCTGGCGATTTGTACACCCAAAGGCACAGCAGTGAAACAACATAGTCTAATTCAATGCCAACATAAAATAAAACAAAGACGTAGGTTGAAATCAGGTAAATATATCGAGATCTGGTACACCGCTGAACAGCTGCTGAATGTGCCGTCCACTCGCTTCCGCCGTCCAATATGGCGGCGTAAACAAAAGGTGTGATGTCACAGCAAATGGTCAATACCGGCGTGGTGGCTCAGTTGGTAGATCATCTGCCCCACACCCAGGAGGCCGGGGTTCAAATCCCGGCCAGGTTATGCCGAAGATCATATAGAAGCGGAACTTCCAGCTGTCCAGCTTGGTGCTCAGCAATAATGGAACAGAGGAGGGAAACTTGTGGTGGCGCCTTGCATGGCAGCGACCCCTCTGATTCTATATATATGTATGTAAGTAACATTGTGTCATATTGGCTGGACAAGCCACTTGAGTGTAATGTGTGAACACACAAAAAACATTTGACCTTTTATTAGAATATTCAAAACAGCAATCTTGAAGAAAAACGCCAGTCACTCGCTAGATAAGCAGGAGCCCTGCGGAGGATAGATGAGGCTGATTAGGTTCAGGTTACTTTATTTGTACCCGTAGGTAGATTTGTTTTGCAGTCTGGTGACTGCCACAAATTCAAGTCAAGCCACAAATTACATTCAACATAGACACAAACAGGCACACATGAAGCTGACTATAAACATGATAAAAATACTCAAGGCTCCATCAATCAGGGTATAAAAAGACAGAGATGGGAGAAAAACCAGAGGTAAGAGAGAAGGGTCATATTAAAAGTTAAAAACTAGTCAAAGAAAAAAAAAAAAAAGGTTAAAAACTCAAAGGTCTAAAACCCAATAAAATATTTAGAACCCAAGTGACATCCTACAAAAATAAGTAAATATAAAATGGAGTTAATAAATAGGTACCTAAATTATGTGCAATATATTGTTACAGTTTGTTCAACTCTTTGACAGCAGCAGGAACAAAGCTGTTTTTGTAGCACTGGGTTCTACTTTTTGGGACAGCAAACCTCCGTCTTGAGGGAAGAAGCTGAAAGTGGCAGTGCAAAGGGTGGGAGTGTGGAGCCCATAGTTATAACCTATGTGACTCACATGTGGCTGGCTGAATTCAGCCAAGAGAGACTTTGAGCTAGCCATGTGTATTGACTTCACACCTCAAGAGGAAGATGTGTCTGCACCCCCTGGGGACTCAGGAGAGAGGAGAAGATTACCCGGCCTGACCTTTGGGGGTCAGAAAGGAGAACAGAAGGACTCTGGGTGTTCTATTCCAGATGAAAGGATGTAGCTGAGTATTGAGACTTTTGTGTGATGTATTGTTAGAGATGAGTGTATAAATGTATGTGTGTGACTGCGTCCTGTCTCTTTTCACTCCGATCGAGAGAGGACGTAGGATGAATGAGGATTAAAGCAGATACTGGAAAAATCATCCAGTCTCCTCAATTCTTGACTCCTACAATTGGTGACCTACGCATGAATCTGAGCACGCCGAGGCTGGAGGACAGCTCGTGATCGATATGGAAGAGCTGGGAGACAGCCGCTCAGACCCGGATTCACCGGGGAATGCCAGCAGGGGCACAAGACTAATTAAGCTCCCCGAGTTCTGGCAAAGCGACCCGCACTCGTGGTTCCAGCATGTGGAGTCGCGGTTCCTGCTTGGGGGAGTTTCAGCGGATGACATTAAATTCCATAATGTCATCGCGACGCTCGACAGCCGCACAGCTCAGTGTGTGCGGAGCCTGGTGCAGCAACCACCCGCTGTCGGCAAATACGACGCGCTGAATGCCACCCTCATCAGGAGCTTTGTGCCGTCGTCTGAGGCAAGAGCCAGGCAGCTACTGGACCTGCGCGACAGAGGTGGATGCAGGCCGACTGTCCTCATGGAGGACATGCTACAAATGATCGGGACGGACAATGACGCGTTCCTTTTCAAAAATATTTTCCTGAGAACCCTCCCAGCGCACATGAGAGGTTCCCTGTCTAGCAGGAGATGTGTGACCCAGCAGGACTTCCACGACCTGGCCCAAGAGGCGGAGCGGCTCCTCAACGCCTGCGAGGAACAAGAGGCTTCCGTGGCAGCGGCAGACCTCGGCGCGGCGGCCGGGGGCAGTGTGGAGCCAGAGACAGCAGTGACCACCTCAGCGGCGACAGCAGCGGCGAGATTCCGTGGCAGGGGAGATGACGGCCTCTGTTTTTACCATCGACGTTTCACTGGGAAGGCACACAAATGCATCGCGCCCTGCAAGTTCAAAAAGCAGGGAAACGACCGGGCCGGGAGCCGTTAGCAGCTTCCACTCTCGGCGAACGGAACAAGCTGCTTTATCTGACAGACGCGGGCTCCAGGCGGCAATTCCTAGTGGACACCAGAGCCCAGAGGAGCTTCATCACTGCCACCTATGCTGATCGGGTCACGGGACCCCGCGGAGACGGAGCGACAGCGGCCAACGGCTCCAGCATCAAGACGTACGGAGAGAGAACCTTGTCTCTGTCCTTCCATGGCCGCGCCTATGAGTGGAATTTCATTGTGGCGGCAGTGAGCTTCAATATGTTAGGTGCTGATTTTCTGTGTTCACATGGTTTGTTAGTTGATCTGGCCAACAAACGACTAGTAAATGCACTCTCTTTCTGTTCTATCCCTTGTGCAGCTCGGGTGTGCCCGCCACCAGTTCAGACCAACGTCGCCACAGCAGGTAGTAAGTTTCACAGCCTTCTACACCAGTTCCCAGCACTCACAGTTCCTACTTTTTCAGCTAAGGTGGCGAAGCACGGGGTGGAGCACTTTATTACCATGAGTGGCCCACCCGTTTTTGCGAAGGCTCGGCGCTTGGATGCAGCTAAACTCTCCATTGCGTGCGAGGAGTTCGCCAACCTGGAAAGGTTGGGCATAATTCGCCGCTCGAAGAGCGCCTGGGCTTCCCCCCTCCACATGGTACCTAAAGCTGACGGCTCATGGAGACCTTGTGGCGATTACCGCAGGTTGAACAATGCCACAGCGCAGGACCGGTACCCGATTCCGCATATCCAGGACTTTTCAGTGCACTTGGCGAAGACGCGCATTTTTTCTAAAATAGACCTGGTCCGCGGTTATCACCAAGTCCCGGTCCGACCAGAGGACATCCCCAAAACAGCCGTAATAACCCCGTTCGGGCTTTTTGAGTTTTTACGAATGCTGTTTGGCCTTAAAGGCGCTGCACAAACCTTCCAACGGATGATGGATGCAGTGTTGTGTGACCTTTCTTTCGTTTTTGTCTATTTAGACGACATTTTGGTAGCCAGCACCTCCGAGGAGGAGCACGCAAAACACCTCACGACAGTTTTTCAGAGGTTAGGAGAGCATGGGTTGATAATCAACCCGGCCAAGTGCCATTTTGGCGTGGCACAAATCGATTTTTTAGGGCACCGCGTTTTCTCGGAGGGAGCAGTTCCTCTGCCGGCCAAAGTCGGCCACGCGTGGTGGCAGATTTTCCCCAGCCTCGAACGGTAAAAGCGTTGCAAGAATTTTTGGGGATGGTAAATTTTTATAACCGTTTCATACCCCACGCAGCGCAGCTTATGCAGCCCTTGTACACCGCGCTCAAAAAGCAGAAGCCCTCCCATGTGATTGAATGGTCCCCGGAGCGGGAGCGCGCATTCACAGAGGTTAAACGAGCACTGGCAAACGCGGCACTGTTGGCCCACCCAGACCCGGCAGCCCGCATAGCGCTAACTACAGACGCATCAGATGTTGCCATAGGGGCCGTAGTAGAACAGCAGGTTGCCGGGGTTTGGCAACCACTCGCATTCTTCAGCAGATCCCTACGTGAGGCTGAGCGAAAATACAGCGCGTTTGACAGGGAGCTGCTGGCGCTCCACTTGGCTATTCGCCATTTCCAGTTCTGGCTGGAGGGGCAGCGTTTCACCGCGTTTGTCGACCACAAACCGCTCACTTTTGCAATGTCCAAAACTTCAGAACCGTGGTCAGGGTGGCAACAGAGACAGCTAGCCGCAATTTCTGAATTTACCACCGATATTCAGCACGTAGCCGGTAAAATCAATGTGGTGGCAGACTGTCTGTCACGCGCAGTAACAGCACCCGTCCGCGCGGAAACGGATTGCGCGGCCGCTTACCCAGAGCGCGGTAACAGCGCAACACGCGCGCAGCTCCGGTCCACGTGGGAATAGATTATGTAGCCATGGCGGCGGAGCAGAGCGAGGACGCGGACGTGCACGCGCTCCTGTCTGGACCAACAGGGTTAAGGCTGGAACGCAGAAATCTACAAACCGGTTTCTCCCCGCTGATCTGCGATGTGTCCACAGGGCGAACACGCCCGGTGGTGCCATCCGCGTGGCGCCGTCGCGTTTTTGACGCCGTGCACTCCCTAGCACACACAGGGGTGCGCGCTTCGGTGAAAATGGTGGCGGAGAAGTTTGTTTGGCCGAGCCTGCGCAAGCACGTGAAAGAGTGGGCTAAAACCTGCCATGGCTTGCCAGCGGGCTAAAATTCACAGGCACACTAAGGCGCCCTTAGAACCGTTCCACATTCCAGCTAAAAGGTTTGATCATGTGCACTTGGACCTCGTGGGCCCCCTGCCCACTTCACAAGGGTTCACGCATCTCTTGACAATGGTAGACCGAACCACTCGTTGGCCGGAAGTGGTCCCGTTAACATCGACCACAGCGGCAGAGGTGGCACGCGCTTTTTTAACAGCCTGGGTAGCGCGGTTCGGGGTCCCATCAGATATTACGTCTGATAGGGGACCTCAGTTTGCATCGGAACTGTGGTCAGCAGTGGCCAGCGGCTTAGGAGCGGCGGTACATCGCACGACCGCTTACCATCCCCAGGCCAACGGTTTATGCAAGCGTTTTCACAGGGCAGCCCTCAGAGCGTCACTGACGGACACAGATTGGGTAAACAAACTACCATGGGTTTTATTGGGGTTGCGTTCGGCACCCAAAGAGGATCTAGATGCCTCACCAGCAGAATTGGTCTTCGCGCAACCGCTCAGGCTGCCAGGCGAGTTTTTACCCGACCACACGGCACCAGGGCCCCCCCCCCCCCGATCCGGGGTTCTCTGAGTAACACGGGAGCAGAAATGCTCCCAGGCCCCGCTCATCACTCTTTCCCGCGTGTGTTCGTGCCCCAGGCTTTACGAGACGCAGAGTTTGTTTTTGTCAGGCACGATGCGCAGCGGCGTAACCTCCGCCCACCTTACGACGGTCCATTTCGAGTGCTGGAAACCGGGGAGAAATATTTTGTGCTAGATTTGGGGGGCAGGAGGGAGACGATCAGTATCGATAGATTAAAGCCTGCTTTTGTGTTGCATAACGAGTCTGTACGGCCGGCGGGCGTGCCTCGACGCGGCAGGCCTCTGAAGGGGCGGCCCCGGGACCCCCCACGGGGGGCAAATAACCCTTCTCCCCCTCACTCCACAGATGCACAGCAGGACGGCCCAACACAGAGCAGGAGACCTGCATACAGCAGATTCGGGAGAAGATTGAAACCTAAGCTGCATGCGGAATGATGTGTTTTTTTGGTCAGGTTGTTTAGGTTGCTGTGAGATTCTGTTGGGGGGGGTGACGTGCTGTATGACTGTTGTATGACTATATGTGGGTGCCCAGTCTTTCGCGTGGAAGGGGGGAGTGATGTGGAGCCCATAGTTATAACCTATGTGACTCACATGTGGCTGGCTGAATTCAGCCAAGAGAGACTTTGAGCTAGCCATGTGTATTGACTTCACACCTCGAGAGGAAGATGTGTCTGCACCCCCTGGGGACTCAGGAGAGAGGAGAAGATTACCCGGCCTGACCTTTGGGGGTTAGAGAGGAGAACAGAAGGACTCTGGGTGAAAGGATGTAGCTGAGTATTGAGACTTTTGTGTGATGTATTGTTAGAGATGAGTGTATAAATGTATGTGTGTGACTGCGTCCTGTCTCTTTTCACTCCGATCGAGAGAGGACGTAGGATGAATGAGGATTAAAGCAGATACTGGAAAAATCATCCAGTCTCCTCAATTCTTGACTCCTACAGGAGTCATCATTTAAAATGGAGGTAGCAATCCTCTGTACTTGTCTGGTGTACAGGGATGTCAGGCTCAGCTGTGGCTCACCAAGCAAACGACTGGACCATCTAACTACCTGATCCAAGGATTTCCTCTGTTTCAGTTTTATCTGACCAAACCATGACACTAAAGAAAAGGATAAAACAGATTCAATAAAAGCCCGATAAAACATTGTCATTATGGTTCGGTCAATTTGGAAGCGTGCAAGTTTTCTCAAGCAATGCAAATGTTGCTGACCCTTTTTGCACACCCTCTCACAGTTCTCTTCAAACTTTAAATTACTATCAATAATCGTCCCAAGATATTTGTAGGATTGTACACATTCGGTGGTCTGGCCTTTTAGTACGGTGACTTTGTGCCTGGGAGTTTTCCTCCTAAAGTCAATACTCATGTCTTTAGTTTTTGTCGTATTCAGCTGCAGGTAGGAATCCTCACACCAGTGAACAAAATCATCAACTACTGGGCCATGGCCACTCTCACCATCCTGGAGGAGACTGACAAAAAAAAACTGAGTCATCAGCATACTTTATAATGTGTCTGTTCTATTCTAGGGAGGAATGGAGATTGAATGGGAAAACAAATAGTACCACTCATGTGGGAGATAGGAGGAGACCAGCACAGAACCCAACAAAGGAGATGAACCAGCAGGCAGAACTGCCGGACGGGTAGGATTAATGGGTCTGACCGGGCGGAGAAGGAAGGCTGCTTAGAGGTGGAGCAACAGGCTGGCGAGCGCACCAAATCCCTGCAGACGCACCGCTTTGTTGGCAGCAACCTGGAAAAGGTGGAGGAGAAGAGATTGTTAGATAATGTCATGGAAGACACAACCGCTTACTATGGAGCCATCTGTTGAGCAGTATACCCAAACGAGCCAGCGTTGAATCACTGAAGATTGCTTCCTTATAAATGCTGGCCAGGCAGGAATCAGCAGGTGTGTTTGATGAGAGAGCTGGTGAACAGGAAGGAGGGGGCGAGCGCTCGCCAGCACATGGCACATTGTAGATAAGAGAAACATTTTGTTCTACTGTACATGATTGACTGTATGGATTTGAATAACAATAAAGATGGCTTATCCTTATCCTTAACTCATACCTGTCAAGTGATATGGTTTCGCCGTATTTTAATACGGGGAAAATGCAATTTTAGCAAATACGGGCGTATTGCCATTTCTGTACGCCAAAAAGAAAAATATACAGCGAAAAAAAAAAGTTATTGAGAGAACCTAAAATCAACTGACCAGTAATTCGATGTCTGGCGACATTGAGCGCACCTAAGCAGTCTTTTTGTGATTTTTAAAATGGCTTCATGCAGCGTGCCGCCGGCGAAGAAAACAAAGCTTGAAGAAAAGGGAAATCGAGGGACTGGACGTCACCGAAAAGAATGGGAGAGTCCGAGCTTTGAGAAGGGAAAACACGTTCATCTGCATCAGATCGTACCTGACAGCCAGACCCACACTGCAGGTCGGTGCCTTTTTAGTCCTTCATGCTTCCTAGACACACTGGATATAAAGTATCAAACTTCAGCTTTCAGTAGATCAAACCCAATGAAGGTGATGATTTACAGTAGGTGAGAATAGGGAAACACCATCTTTGACTGGCAGCGCTGTTCAGATTCAGCAGGGCATATGATGATAGCTATGGCACTAAAAAACAGGCTTTTCAATTTTATATAATTTAGCTAAAATATAAAAATGTTACACATTTATGAGGGCTGTTCATAAGAGATTTCCCCTGAGTCATCTTCCATGGACTGAGAAGACTCAACCTTGGCACATTTATTAGTCTTTCTCTGCATAGTTACCACCAAGGGTTACACATTTCTCCTATCGCTTTATGCAGCTGCGGAGACCTCACCTGTAGAAGTCTGCAGGCTGTGCCAGAAGCCACAACTTGACCATGGAAATCAGCATTTCATTGTCTTGGAAGGGCTTGCCCTTCAAAAATGACTTCATTGTTGGAAAAAGGTGGAAGTCAATGGTGTAAGGTAGGGAGGGGAAGTGGGGTGAGGAAGGATTAAATAGCCGCAGGACTGTGCTTCCCTCTGGGCAACGTGTAAGTTTTGAACCCGGCATCATCTTGCAGGAAGCGGTCACCTTTGGTCAGCATGATGATTGCTTTTGATGACCTTCTGCAATTTCTGCAGCAGTGAAGTGTAGTAAGTCCCGGTAACTGTGGCCCTGCTTCCCCCAGCTCCTCAAATAGGCCTTTTCCACTAGTATCGCTTTGGCCTTACTCACTTCTACTCTACTCGCTTTCTCGCCCTTTCCACTGTACCCAGCACGGTTTAACCGGCACTATTTTCGTGCCCGTTCGAGGGCAGGGTACAGCCGTGCTGAAGCGAGCCGAGATGTGACGTCAACAGACTGCGAGCTGATTGGTCAGGGCGTAACGTCACGAAAGCGTCCGTCTTCAGTGGAATCTTTACGACCTCCATTTGCAATATTTCACGGACTAACTCGGTCACGGAGTAAATACGATATTAATACAGACAGCGTTGTAGGTTTTGCGGAAATCTACACCGTGGTCCAACGAAGAGGTGCGGGGTTTTCTCTGCTTGGTGGCAGATACACAGTGAGAAGAGCGACCCGGACCAATACAGATGGCAGCCCAGCACAGAACCGGACTACGGACAAGCTGAAGACGAACGTGAGAGAACCATCGATGGTGAGTGATTTGTAATAATGTGCATCTGTTCGCTTATTTATCCTGTTGGTGGTAAACTCACTTTTTTTGAGCGTGCTGGCTAATGAGTGTTAGCTAGTAGCTAGCTAGTACCAACTGCTGATTCGCGCTTGTTTTCTCCTAAGTATTCACTTGTGAGAGCAAAACGATGAAATATGTTAATCCTGGTTAAAGTCCTGGTTTGTGTACAGTGGGGCAAAAAAGTATTTAGTCAGCCACCAATTGTGCAAGTTCTCCCACTTAAAAGATGAGAGAGGTCTCCAATTTTCATCATAGGTATACCTCAACTATGAGAGACAAAATGAGAAAAAAAAAAATCCAGAAAATCACATTGAAGGATTTTTAATGAATTAATTGGTAAATTCCTCAGTAAAATAAGTATTTGGTCACCTACAAACAAGCAAGATTTCTGGCTCTCACAGACCTGTAACTTCTTCTTTAAGAGGCTCCTCTGTCTTCCACTCGTTACCTGTATTAATGGCACCTGTTTGAACTCGTTATCAGTATAAAAGACACCTGTCCACAACCTCAAACAGTCAGACTCCAAACTCCACTATGGCCAAGACCAAAGAGCTGTCAAAGGACACCAGAAACAAAATTGTAGACCTGCACCAGGCTGGGAAGACTGAATCTGCAATAGGTAAGCAGCTTGGTGTGAAGAAATCAACTGTGGGAGCAATTATTAGAAAATGGAAGACATACAAGACCACTGATAATCTCCCTCGATCTGGGGCTCCACACAAGATCTCACCCCGTGGGGTCAAAATTATCACGAGAACAGTGAGCAAAAATCCCAGAACCACATGGGGGGACCTAGTGAATGACCTGCAGAGAGCTGGGACCAAAGTAACAAAGGCTACATCAGAAACACACTACGCCGCCAGGGACTCAAATCCTGCAGTGCCAAACGCGTCCCCCTGCTTAAGCCAGTACATGTCCAGGCCCGTCTGAAGTTTGCTAGAGAGCCTTTGGATGATCCAGAAGAGGACTGGGAGAATGTCACATGGTCAGATGAAACCAAAATAGAACTTTTTGGTAAAAACTCAACTTGTCGTGTTTGGAGGAGAAAGAACACCATACCTACTGTGATGCATGGGGGTGGAAACATTATACTTTGGGGCTGTTTTTCTGCAAAGTGACCAGGACGACTGATCCGTGTAAAGGAAAGAATGAATGGGGCCATGTATCATGAGATTTTGAGTGAAAACCTCCTTCCACCAGCAAGGGCATTGAAGATGAAACGTGGCTGGGTCTTTCAGCATGACAATGATCCCAAACACACGGCCCGGGCAACGAAGCAGTGGCTTCGTAAGAAGCATTTCAAGGTCCTGGAGTGGCCTAGCCAGTCTCCAGATCTCAACCCCATAGAAAATCTTTGGAGGGAGTTGAAAGTCTGTGTTGCCCAGCGACAGCCACAAAACATCACTGCTCTAGAGGAGATCTGCATGGAGGAATGGGCCAAAATACCAGCAACAGTGTGTGAAAACCTTGTGAAAACTTACAGAAAATGTTTGACCTCTGTCATTGCCACCAAAGGGTATATAACAAAGTATTGAGATGAACTTTTGTTATTGACCAAATACTTATTTTACCGAGGAATTTACCAATTAATTCATTAAAAATCCTTCAATGTGATTTTCTGGATTTTTTTTTTCTTATTTTGTCTCTCATAGTTGAGGTATACCTATGATGAAAATTGGAGACCTCTCTCATCTTTTAAGTGGGAGAACTTGCACAATTGGTGGCTGACTAAATACTTTTTTACCCCACTGTACGTGCTGCACTTTGGTGCTGCGCATTAAATTGTGTGCAATTTAATGCTAGAATGTGTTTCCACATGCCAGGGGTTAGCCTCCCTGTTTATATTGTGGATACTGGTGAAATGGACCTCAGGAGCTGAAATCTCAACAATATAAAAGTGCTTTTTCAAACCAGTGATTTATAAAGTCATTCATATAATTTTCTAAAGCGTCAGAATAGACCCACACACCTATTCTGTGGATTTTCCATAAAAGGTGCTGGAACAGTATTGTGCTGTTCCACCATAAATCCCTGGATTGATAATGTACTTGTACCTGTACAGAGTGGCTCCTGAGGTGCTTGTCAGGGAAACAAAGCGTTTTTGTCACATCCCACCACTGACTTTCACAGGTGTATTTCCCTAATATACCGGGCTGCATGGTGGCGCAGTGGTTAGCACTGCGGCAGCACAGTTTACCCTTGGCCGGGGGATTGTGGGGATCGTGGGATCGTGGGTTCGATCCCAGCCCCCGACCAACAGTGATCTGTGTGGAGTTTGCATGTTCTCCCCGTGTTGCGTGGGTTTACTCCGGGATTTCTCCGGTTTCCTCCCACATGCCAAAAACATGCATGTTAGGTTAATTGGCTGTTCTAAATTGTCCCTAGATATCTGTTTCCTATAGGCCCTTAGAATAGAGGGTTAGTATTAATGAAAGTGCTTTGAGTGGTCTTTGTGACTAGAAAAGCGCTATATAAGTGCAGGTTAGTTAGTTAGTTAGTTAGTAATACAGGTACATCTGCAAAAATTAGAATGTCATGAAAAACTTCAATATTTTTTGACACTCATTTCAGAAAGAGAAATCCATATATTATATTGATTCATTACACAGACAGTGATATATTTCAAGCATTTATTTATTTTAATTTGGATGATTATGGCTTACAGCCCCTGAAAACCCCAAATTCAATTTGGCAAAAAATTAGAATATTACATAAACTTTAAAAAATGTCATGATGGCCGCTAGGCCGTCATCGTTATCATCATCTTCAGCTGCGCTCACTCCAGCAGGTGGCAATCAGCGGGCTTTAAAGGCTCGACCCGCGGACTCCTCGGCATGGAGTCGTCTGTCATCCTTACCACGTAATGCGCCGAGATCTCGACCACAAGTCAAGAAGCGCACGCCAAGCCAAGCCAAGCCAAGCCAAGTAAGCAATCCCAGGACTCAACCTCTGCTAGTTCTCTCCCCTGTGCACAGGTGGACCTCCCAGGCGGCGGACAATCCTCATCAGCTGACGGGGCGCTATCCCCTCCACCTCGGAGTTCCTCCTCACCCCCGCTACACCGGGCACCACGAGCCCTACAACTCTCGGGCACAAGGAGCCAGCAAGACTTACACTGTGGGACCTGCAAGTAAGCATCACCAGCACAAAGTCTCTAACGCTAATGAGCAACAGTAATCATTTGTGCTTGTATGTTCCATGGTTGCCAGGTTGCCACAAGACGTGCTCAGCTCCAGTGACCAGACGACCACACACTCATCTATTCACACACTACACTCACACTTTATTAATAAAAGATAACTGTCTGTTATCAACTCGTGTCAGCGTCTGTCTCCTGGGTCACTAACCATGTCAAAAAATAGTTTTTAAATAGAAATGTTGGCCGCTGAGGTGCTGGTTAATATGGACTGTAGCCATAATCATCAATATTAAAATAAACACTTTCAATATATCACTGTCCCTGTAATGAATCTATATATGGGTTTCACTTTCTGAAATGAGTGACAAAAATATTGAACTTTTTCATGATATTCTAATTTTTGATGTGCCTGTATAAGTGTTGAACTTGCTTTAACTAACCACCATCCATTTCTGTCGTTCGTCTAGGCAGGAGGAAAGCAGCCGCTCCACAACGGACCTTGCCACTGTGGAAAGTACTGAAATCGTTTGCTTTTATAGGTATAGTGTCAAAACCAAAGTAGCACAATTTCCACTTAATATAAAAGGGACTGAACTGAGATTTATTTGATTGTGTGAGTATTAATTACAGAATAATTGAAAAAGAATGGCGCATCAACTGTAAAATAAACCACTTGTTAATGTATTTATTTTTTTGTCAGATCACTTGTGTGATCCTTTGTGAGTTATGTTCATAACTGTATCTTTTGGGGAATGGCAGTTGTTCAGTCATCAATATAATTTACTTTATATGTGTAGTTTATACTCTATCATCAATAAACTCATGCAGTAACAGGACACATAACAAATATTTGAGACCCATTGTAGTGCTTCCTTTTATATTTTAGCAATGCTAGTACAAAACACCGCCCACACTTGAAGCCAGGGCAAGAAGAGACACTTTTACATTCAAGACAATCTTTTATTGATAAAAACTCCATATTTTGACTGAGGGACTCCATACTCGGTGATGCACACCTTCAGTTAAAGTACTATACAGTGATCCCTCACTTATCGCAGTTAATGGGTTCCAGAACCGACCGCGAAAAGTGAAAAACCGCGAAGTAGCGTCACCCCTAATGACGTCATCCATAAATAATACGTACGTTCATTCTCTCACTCTCTCTCTCATATGATACGTGTGTGTGTGTGTGTGTACGTGTACATACATACGTAGATGTAAATAAAGTGTACATAAATATGTTTTTAGAACTCTTTTATTCTTATAACAAGATACGTAACTCAAGATGAAGATGATTTACTTCACAGGTTAATGAGAGCTTTACTGCTCCTCAGGTGACGCCTCATCATCAGGTGCTAGAAGCGCAGGATCATCGAGGGCAGCTTCCGATAGAGCTGGAGAAGCTGCAGGAGGCGGCGTAGTGGCTCGACGGGAAGACTATTTCGCACAAAATGGCACAAGAGAACAGCAAAAAGTTCCACGCTGCGAGACTACGTAACACGAGTGATAAAGAGCAATGAATGCGGTCTTCCTTCCCTTCATGGGCGCTCGGCAGGGAGAGGAGGTGGGTGAAACGTCTCGGCCAATCAGCTTGCGGGGTGAAACATCTCGGCCAATCAGCTTGCGAGATTTCCGAGCCGAGCCAACACGAGAACAGCGAACAGAGAGGTGGATTTTTTGAGTTGTGCGGCTCTCCGTGTTGATACCTGATGGTCTAATGTAGTCTCCCTGCCTTCTGCTAGCGCCCGCCCATTATTTCTCAATTTTGAATTTTTGATGAATATTTTTGAAAAATCCGCGATGCACTGAGGGTGCGAAAGGTGAAGCGCGAAGTAGCAAGGGATCACTGTATTCCATTCAAGTGAATGTATTAATTCATTCTGATTGCTGAGGCCACTGTAAAAACAGAAGATTTTAAATGTAACGCAGCCCTTATAAAATCGACTTTACATCAGTGCAGCTACATGAAAATTGTGGTTAAATACAACAACAAAGTACTTTATTGTCACATTGGAATTGGAATCGCTCCAGTTTTGTTTTTCTTTTGAATTCTTGGATGGAATATGGGTGGGCAATATAAGCTGCAGCTTCAGCCATCACCCATTTCAGATAACCTATGTTGAACTGTATAATCAGAGGAGTTATTGTTTAATTTGACCATGTTAGATTTTTTTTCACCTTTGTTATATTATTCTATTTTCTTTTAATCTATCCGAAATAAAGATTCATTAATTCACATTCCACCACTGGCTTTTAGCAACAAGTGTATTTCCCAAATATGTTTTAAACTTCCTTTATTTAACCACCACCCATTTCTGTCTTTTGTCTAGGCAAGAGGTAAACGATCGATCCACCCCAAACTGGACCTTGCGTCACTATTTACAGAGATGCAGGCCTAAGATCTGCTGAACTTGGACCAGTGTGAGCTGCACATCCCAGCTGGTGAGTGACCCAGTCTTACAGTTTGAGTTTTGCACATTCTGAATAATCTGGAATTTGCTGCTGATTGTAATAAACAATTTAGTGACTAATGTGTTTGCATCATGATTTCTATTTTTGTCTGTTAATACACTGGTGGGAAAAGAGTCAATAGTACAAACCATTAATGGATGATCTTGAAAATAATGGCTCATTTTTAAGAAAAGTAACCAAAACAATTATTTTATTGATTGATTGATTGATTTGATTGATTTTTTTATTTGAACATTGTTAAAGAAAGAAAAAAGAGAGTTCAAAACACAACAAAAAAACAAACCAAAAATAAAATGTTCAAAAGGAGTGGGAAGAAGCCAACGCTTATACAATCCCACCCCTTCTCCACACCAAACAAATTACAGTATTACTCATAATCATCATTATCCCACAACCACATTCACCCATAGTCAAATTATACAATAAAAATGACACAACAATGACAGTCCATATCCAACAATATTACAACAACAATAAACATACACTTCTGGCATGTTCAATGCAAACACTAACAACACCATCACCTTCACAATCATCATAACACACAACAACCTTCCCTCACTGAAGACACAATGTAACATCACTGCCCTTCATTCTCATACTGCTCAAAAATCATTTCTTTATATGTTGATTTAAATATATGGATGTTGGGACATTGCCTGTGTTTCTCCCCCAACCCATTCCACAATTTTACCCCACACACAGACACACAAAAACTCTTCCGTGTAGATCTTACTAAGTGAATTTTAAATTTTGTATTCCCCCGTAAATTATATTTCCCTTCTCTCTCCCTGAATAGATTCTGTATATTGTGTGGCAAGAGGTTTTTACTAACTTTAAACATTAATTGTGCTGTGTAATAATGAACCAGATCCCATAATTTCAATAACTTCCAATGTAAAAACAATAAATTAGTATGTTCGAGGTACCCGACTTTGTGTATAACACGGACTGCCCTTTTTTGTAATATTAACAATGAATTAAGTTTACTTTTATAACTGTTACCCCAAACTTCTATACAATAAGTCAAGTATGGAAGTACTAATGAACAATACAAAATATGAAGTGATTTATAATCTAGGACCTGCTTAATTTTATTTATAATTGCAATATTTTTTGCAACTTTATTTTGTATGTATCTGACATGTGGTTTCCAACTAATTTTATCATCCAGTACTACACCTTTTATTAACTGAAGACTGCATTGTTGGATGTGCCACGGCAGAAGACCCTGCATACTTTAGTGATAGTACCAGTATATGGAGGAATTCTGGGTCATATTAGCATCTGCTCTTCATCATAATGGGTTTGGGCAGGGGTGTCCAATCATGTGCCATGGAGGGCCAAGACCCTGCAGGCTTTAACTCCAACCAGTGTCTTCAACAGCAGATTCCACTGAACTTCTTCCACTGACTGCAGATCAGTGAGAACACCTGCTGAAGAGACTGGGTAGAAGAGAACCTGCAGGGTCTTGGCCCTCCATGACACATGATTGGACACCTGTGGGTTAGAGTTTAATGGGATTTAACATTTTAACATAAACTGCTTTATGGTTCATAATCCTGTTGACAGACTTACACCAAACCAAAAGTGATTTCTCAAACTGCTGGATTGTTCTTAGACAGCTTTTCCAATCTGTCAGTATTAAATTTGTTACATGGTGGTAGCCTTCACATATAAAAAAGAGACATCTGCAAAAACTTCAGAGGTTTATTGTCAGTGCAATACTACATGAATGCATGTATAGTACTTTGTTGATGCAGAGAATATATATTTCTACAGTATATGTATCTAGTAAATCAAGCATTTTCCATGTAACCTTGTGACTGCATTATTTTAATTGCTTTTAATCCTAGATCAAGTTTGTTTTGGCCTAAAATGCATCATAACTGTCAAATATATCTTATTACACCTAACTCAGTACTGTTTACTTTTTGAATATATATTTTGTGGCTAATATAGTTATTAACATGGTGATCAAGTTGTGTCAGCTGATCATTTTTTGCTATGACACCACCTCAGACTCAGTGCAGCTGGAGCAGGTACGTCCATGATGTCTCAACAGTCTCTCCATGATTTTCACGCAGATCAGAGCAATTTTTTTTCACCACAATATTTTTATTGAACCTTTTTTTTTTTTTTTACAAACATAGCACACACAGTCAGACACTAACACAAAAATAATTTAAAAACTAAAAAGAACAATAACAAAATAACAAAAAAAAGGGTAATAAAAACAACAACAGCCATTAACAAAAACAAGTCAACAACAATGCTCCTCTGTTTAGTCTAGGTAATCTATTACATAAGAATACATAATATACATTCACCAGTTTGGAATTTGCAAGGTCCACACATATCATTCACCTTCTTCTTCAGAAGTTATGTTTAATTTCTTTACATAATCAATGAAAGGTCTCCATATATTCTCAAACACATTTTCCTTTGATTTCAGTATGTATGTTATTCTTTCTAGTGGAAGGTTTGTTAACATCTGTCTTAATCACTGAGTCACATCTGGTCTATGAGTTTTTCCACAGTAATGCAATACATTTTTTGGCATTAAGCAAACTGAGGTCTATGAATGTTCTTTCACTCTTATTAAAGTTATGTTTTTCTGGACACAGACCCAACAAAAACAGTTTAGGGTTCAATGTGATTTGTTTTGAAATTATTTTTTCAATTGTTACCCTCACCTCTTCCCAAAACATTCTAATTTTTCTACATTCCCATAAACAGTGAAATAGGGTTTCTTTACTTAGATCAGAGCAATTTTTTGCACAGGAAATAAACCAGACATTCTTAAGCTCTACAACCACTGATCGTTTGTGAAGCTGTGTTGACATCAATGACAGGCTGTGCTGAACGCCAGACTGACCGTTTGAAGCGGTAATTTTCCCACAACAGAGCCATCTGAAACACACACAGCATACATATTTTAGTACCTAACAGCGATAACTTGCAGAGATTACAGTGTAGTACAACGTACTTATAGCAAACTAGCATTAGTAACATTAGCTTACCGTCATATATGACCTAGTTTGTATCCTCACGTCTTCGGCTCTCCCAGAAGCTGCAGAACTATTCCAGAGTGTTTCGTCTCACTGCCTGTGCCCTTGTCTGGCGGTCCTTTTTGGCATTTACGGTGAAAAAAGCCACAGACCAAGGAGTCACCTTGTAAAGCCGCCATGTTATGTTTGGCTTGGGTCGCGTGTTTTACGTCACGGGAGTGTGGCGCCGCCTTGCTGTAAAAAAAATCCCGCCCACCACAGCTTAACCCCGCTTTACCCGGCTGCTATGGAGACACAACCGCGGCCGAACCGAGTAGTAACGAAACGAAACAAGGCGAGGCGAACTGGGCTAGTGGAAAAGACCCAATAGTGTACTCAGCACTGCTTTGCCTTCCTCACAGCAATGCTGACAGTGAGAGGGCTTTTAGCATGGTCAGGAAAATTCACACTGACTTCAGAAAAAGTATGCTCCCAGAAACTCTGACTTCTTTCATGCAAGTGAAAATGAATTGTGACACTCCATGCTTCAAGGTCAAGCCTTCAAAAGAAATGCTAGAGTCAGCAAAGGCTGCTACTTGGAACTATAACAAGAAGCATCAGTGAACATTTTCTTGTTTCAAGTTCATCCAAGTGCATTAGTGTAACAAAGCTGACAATTAAAAACTCTTTAATTCCAAGTGTATATATCTAGCTGACAATTAAGAACTATATTCAGAATTATTCTTATTGTGTACTTTCAAATTAAGCAATCTACCTTGTGCTAATATAAATTTGAAAAATATTGTTTTTATTATTTTATTATTGTTTTTTTAATTTATTTTAATTTATTTATTATTAATATTATCATTTTTTTTTTTTGTCTGCTACTTGGCTTATTATTTTCACATTACCGAAAAGTTATGGCTCAAGATTGTGTCCATAAGTGTACATTTGAATAAATATGTTTGAAATAGTTCATGTTGCAATTGTTGTTGTTTGGTTGGTTTTTGTTTGTTTTGGGGTTTTTTTTTGGGGGGGGGTTGCTTCAGTTTTCTTTCATCTGCTGATAAATACAGTTTTTAAGTACTCAGTACAGGTGTGAAAGCCCCCCCCAATAAGGGAGGCATGAGGTATGCCTTGACAGGTATGTTAACTGAAGCCATTTATGTTGTTACTTTGTCATGTTGCTTTTGCATTTTGGTGAGCTCTCTGGGCATCTGTACAATCTGCCCAAATTAAGCTATAAATGCCACAAAAGGGAAATAAAAATACCCTCATATACTGTATATTTAAATATATTAAAAAAACATGCAATAAATACTATCACTGTGGCGAGCATATTTTGACTGCATATGCATAGCACAGGATTGAGATGCTTAGGATTGCATGTGTATTCTGTAACCTCACATCTTAGAAGAGACAATGTGTCTGGACCTCCTGGGGATTACAGCAGGAGGTGGAGGTGCCATCAGTGAAGACTCCAGAGGATTTCCTGACCTCCTGGGGTCAGGTGGAGGATGACTTGGGGGGATGTGATAACAATGTGATTCTGCCTTTGATGTGCCATGTATAAAAGTGGGGGTTTTGGGGAATTCTGTCTCTTTTTGCTGTTGAGAGAAAGCTGGAGATGTGAGATCGCCAATAAACCTGAATTGAGAAATAATTCAGTCTCTTCATTTCACACTCTCCACACTGGTGACCGAAGATAAGATAAGATAAGATAAGATAAGCCTTTATTAGTCCCACAATGGGGAAATTCCAGGATTGCAACAGCACAGGGATAACAACACTCAGAGCAACAATCAGAAGGCAAGAAAAAAACAAGCAAGCAAGAGCAGCTAATATACATATGTACATATTACTATAAAATATATATATACACACACACACACAGACACACAGTGCAGAGCATTGTAGCTGGATGGAATAAATATATGAATATATGAACACACAGTGCAGAGCATTGTAGCTAGATGGAATAAATATGTAAATATATAAACACCCACAGTACGGAGCATTGCAGCTAGGTGGAATAAATATGCAAGTATATAAACACACACAGTGCGGAGCAATGTAGCTAGATGGAATAATATGTAGATATATAAAAACACAGTGCGGAGCATTGTAGCTAGATGGAATAAATATATAGATATATAAATATAAACACACCCAGTGCTGAGCATTGTAGCTAGATGGAATAAATATGTAAATATATAAACACACACAGTGCAGAGCATTGTTGCTAGATGGGATGAAACAGCATAACCGTCTACTTAGTTATCCTACATGGTATGATTATGTGCCCATACATATTCTCACCCTCCATAGCGACCGGTATGTTCCTAGTTGTATGCCGGAGAGGACCATTGTGTAAGTCTATTGCATCTTTTGCATTCAAAAAACTATTAGTTTGTTACGTCTTTTTGCTATCTCTGCGAGCAGCCCTGCTTAGGTTGTACAGTCTGACAGCCGTTGGTAGGAAGGACCTACGAAACCTCTCGGTTGTGCACCTGGGATGATGTAGTCTGCTGCTAAATGAGCTCCTCAGTGCATCCAGTATGTCCTGCATAGGGTGGAACTCGGACTCCAGCAGAGATGACAGTTTAGCCACTGTCCTTCTCTCTCCTATCTCCTCCATCGGCTCAAGGCGCTGCCCCAGGACAGAGCTAGCTTTCTTAATCAGTTTGTTCAGTCTCTTCCTATTGGCTGCAGTAATGCCACTGCCCCAGCAGACCACTCCAAAAGTGATGGCTGATGCCACCACCGTGTCGTAGAATGACTTCACCAGCGCCCCTTGTACACCAAAAGACCTGAGTCTCCTCAGCAGGAACAGCCTGCGCTGTCCCTTCTTGTAGAGTGCGTCAGTATTGTGTGACCAGTCTAGTTTATTGTTCAGATGAACACCCAGGTACTTATAGGATGTCACCATCTCAATGTCTGTTCCCTGTATATTTACTGGTGCTGTGAGGGGCTGCCCATGCCTGCGGCAGTCCACCACCAGCTCCTTAGTTTTCCTCGCGTTGATCTGGAGGCAGTTCCGATGGCACCAGTCCACGAAGTCCTGGATAAGCCCTCTGTACTCAGCTTCATCTCCATTGGAGATGAGGCCAACGATCGCAGAGTCATCAGAGAACTTCTGTAGATGGCAGTGTGTTGTGTTGTGTGTAATGTCTAGAGATGATGTAAGATGTAAGATGTGCAATGTCTAGATGTAAGATGTGAGATGTGAGATGTGAGATGTAAGATGTAAGATGTGCAATGTCTAGAGACAATTCCCCCGAACCAGACTCGTCAGGGACCGCTCAAGCGAGCGCGGTCTCGGTCAAGCTACCAGAGTTCTGGCAGGACAACCCAGACTCGTGGTTCCTCCAGGCCAAAGCCCAGTTCACACTCGGGGGAATAACGGCTGATGACACAAAATTCTACCACGTCATCGCCAAGCTCGACAAGCGCACAGCTCGATACGTGCGGAGCCTGGTGCAGCAACCACCCACTGGCGACAAATACAACGAGCTGAAGGCTGCCCTCATCCAGTGTTTCACGCCCTCAGCCGAGGAGAGAGCTAGGAGGCTCCTGGCTCTGCACGACTTGGGAGGACGCAGGCCAGTCGACCTGATGGAGGACATGCTACAGTTGAGAGGCACAAACAATGATGATTTCCTATTCAAGCACATCTTCCTGAAAACCCTTCCAATGCAGACGAGGGCGACCCTGACGGGCACCCAGTGCATGACCCAGCAGGACTTCCGCGCGCTGGCCCGAGAGGCGCAGCAGATCCTCGACTCCTGCGGGGAGCAGGCGGCCACCGCAGCAGCGGCAGACCTCGGTGCGGCGGCCGGGAGCAGTGGGGGGCCAGAGACAGCGGAATCGATCCCGCCAACGATGGCAGCGGCGAGGTCCCGACGCAGCGGAGGAGATGACCTCTGCTTTTACCATCGGCGTTTCGCAGAGAAGGCGCGCAGGTGTGTGCCGCCGTGCCACTTCAAGAGCTCGGGAAACGCCAGGACCGGGAGTCGTTAGCAGCATTGGCCCTCGGTGAACAAAACAAGCTGCTCTACCTCACGGATGCACGCTCCGGGCGGCACTTCCTCGTGGACACCGGCGCCCAAGGGAGTTTCATCACCCCAACCTATGCTGACCGGCTGGCAGGCCCCCGTGGTGACGGAGCAACAGCGGCGAACGGCTCGAGCATTAAGACCTTCAGCGAAAGGACTCTGCTTCTGTCCTTGCACGGCCGCACTTATGAATGGACTTTTATTATAGCAGCGGTGAGTTTCAACATGTTAGGTGCTGATTTTCTGTGCTCACATGGGTTGTTAGTTGATCTTGCCAATAGGCGATTGGTTAATGCACTCTCTTTTTATTCCATTCCTTGTGCAGCTCGGGTGTCCCCGCCACCAGCACAGACCAACGTCGCCCAGCAGGCGGTAAGTTTCACACACTCCTCACCCAGTTTCCAGCACTCACAGTTCCCACATTTTCGGCAACAGTTGCGAAACACAGGGTGGAGCACTTTATCACCACAGCTGGCCCCCCCGTCTTCGCGAAAGCTCGGCGCTTGGATGCAGCTAAACTCTCCATAGCGCGCGAGGAGTTCGCCAACCTGGAAAGGCTGGGCATCATCCGCCATTCGAACAGCCCATGGGTCTCCCCACTGCATATGGTCCCTAAAGCTGACGGCTCATGGAGACCTTGTGGTGATTACCGGAGGTTGAACAACGCCAAAGCGCATGACCGCTACCCAATCCCACACATCCAGGATTTTTCGGTGCATCTGGCAGGGGCGCGCATTTTTTCTAAAATAGACCTGGTTCGCGGCTATCATCAAGTCCCAGTCCGAGCTGAGGACATTCCCAAAACAGCGGTGATAACCCCGTTTGGACTTTTTGAGTTTTTGCGCATGCCGTTTGGCCTCAAAGGCGCCACTCAAACCTTCCAACGCATGATGGATGCCGTGTTACGCGACCTCCCTTTTGTGTTCGTCTACCTGGACGACATTTTGGTCGCCAGCACATCCGAAGAGGAACACGAAAAACACCTCACAGCAGTTTTTCGGAGGTTGGGAGAGCACGGGTTAATAATCAGTCCAGCCAAGTGCTAGTTCGGGGTGGCGCAGATCGATTTTTTGGGGCACCGCGTCTCCCCAGAAGGGGCAGTTCCGCTACCGGACAAGGTGCGCACAGTGGCAGACTTTCCCTGGCCACAAACGGTCAAAGCATTACAGGAGTTTTTAGGAATGGTGAATTTTTATAATCGTTTCCTACCCCACACAGCGCAGCTCATGCAACCACTATATGCCGCGCTTAAAAAGCAAAAACCCTCCAATGCAATCGAGTGGTCCCCGGAATGGGAGCGCGCTTTTGCGGAGGTAAAAAAAGCCCTTGCAGACGTTGCGTTGTTAGCTCACCCAGACCCAACGGCCCGCATAGCACTTACCACCGACGCGTCAGATTTGGCCATAGGGGTGGTTGTGGAGCAGCATGTTGCCGGGGTTTGGCAGCCGCTGGCCTTTTTCAGCAGATCCTTGCACGAAGCCGAGCGAAAATACAGCGCGTTTGACAGGGAGCTGTTAGCGCTCCACTTAGCCATTCGCCACTTCCAGTTCTGGCTGGAAGGTCGGCGTTTCATCGCGTTTGTCGACCACAAACCGCTCACTTTTGCGATGGCCAAAATTTTGGAACCTTGGTCGGGCCGGCAGCAGAGGCAGCTGGCCGCAATTTCGGAATTTACTACTGATATTCAGCACATAGCGGGTAAACTCAATGTAGTGGCAGACTGCCTCTCGCGCGGTAACAGCACCAGTCCGCGCGGAGGTAGATTATACTACCGCTGCCGCGGAGCAAAATAGCAGCGCGGAAGCGCACGCGGCTCCAGTTCACGTGGGGATAGATTATGCGGCCATGGCAGCGGATCAGAGTAGAGATGCCGACGTGTGCGCGCTCCAGTCTGGACCAACAGGGTTAAGGCTGGAGAGCAGGAGTTTGCAAACTGGTATGCCCCCCCTAATCTGCGATGTCTCTACCGGGCGGCCGCGCCCGGTGGTACCGGCCGCTTGGCGCCGCCGCGTTTTTGACTCGGTTCACTCCCTGGCACACCCGGGGGTGCGCGCTTCTGTGAAAATGGTAGCGGAGAAGTTTGTTTGGCCGAGCCTGCGCAAGCACGTGAAAGAGTGGGCAAGAGCCTGCATGGCTTGCCAGCGGGCCAAAATTCACAAGCACACAAAAGCCCCCTTAGAACCGTTTCACATCCCGGCCAAGAGATTTGATCATGTACATGTCGACCTCGTGGGCCCCCTACCGTCGTCGCAGGGGTTCACACATCTTTTGACAATGGTGGACCGAACCACACATTGGCCGGAAGTGGTCCCGCTGGTGTCGACCACTACTGCAGAGGTGGCCCGTGCATTTTTGATGGCTTGGGTAGCGCGTTTCGGGGTTCCATCAGATATTACGTCCGACAGGGGACCTCAATTTGTATCCGAGCTTTGGTCGGTAATGGCCCACAGCTTGGGTGCGTCAATTCACCACACTACCGCTTACCACCCCCAAGCTAATGGTTTATGCGAGCGTTTTCATAGATCATTGAAAGCAGCCCTCAGAGCGTCGCTTACGGATGCAAATTGGGTAAACAGACTGCCATGGGTTTTATTGGGGTTGCGTTCTGCGCCTAAAGAGGACTTAAAGGCCTCCCCAGCGGAGTTGGTTTTTGCGCAACCTCTCCGGCTGCCAGGCGAGTTTCTGCCAGATCATCTGGCACCAAGATGTCCCCCTGCTCAGTGGTCACTGATCGGCACAGGAGCAGACATGCTTCCGGGCCCCGTTCATCACACTTTTCCGCACGTTTTTGTTCCCAAATCTTTGAAAAATGCCGAATTTGTTTTTGTCAGGCACGAGGCTCTGCGCCCAGCCCTGTGCCCACCTTACGATGGCCCATATAGAGTGCTGGAAACAGGTGATAAGCATTTTGTGCTAGATTTGGGGGACAGACAGGAAACAATTAGTATCGACAGACTAAAGCCTGCTTTTGTGATGAACGACGAGTCTGTACGGGTGGCGAGGGCTCCTCGATGTGGCAGACCCCCCAAAAAGCATGTTCTGGGGCCCCCGCAGGGATCAAATAATGGTTCTCTCCCTCAGCTAACAGATTCACTGCAGGATGGCGCCGCAGAGGCGGCGAAGCCCGCTTACAGCAAGTTTGGGAGATGCTTGAAGCCCAGATGGCATGTGGACTAATGTGTGGTTTAATTATGTTGTGTGGATTATGCTGCATTGTTTCATTCTTCGATGTTTGGGGGGGGGGTGATGTGGCGAGCATATTTTGACTGCATATGCATAGCACAGGATTGAGATGCTTAGGATTGCATGTGTATTCTGTAACCTCACGTCTTAGAAGAGACAATGTGTCTGGACCTCCTGGGGATTACAGCAGGAGGTGGAGATGCCATCGGTGAAGACTCGGAGAAGATTTCCTGACCTCCTGGGGTCAGGTGGAGGACGAAGGGACTTGGGGGGATGTGATGACAATGTGATTCTGCCTTTGATGTCCCATGTATAAAAGTGGGGGTTTTGGGGAGTTCTGTCTCTTTTTGCTGTTGAGAGAAAGCTGGAGATGTGAGATCGCCAATAAACCTGAATTGAGAAATAATTCAGTCTCTTCATTTCACACTCTCCACAATCACAACAAATCCACTGTGAAATTGAAAATGTAAATCTTCAATATGTTTCAGATTTCGGATTACTTTGCCGTTTTCTCTCATCATGCTCCAATATGGGATAACAGAGGTATATTATAAAAGGAAATCTATATTTATGAAGGACTGGATGGGGAAAAAAAAGATCTATTGACCTCTTGCAGAATGTAGAGTGATGTACTTCCGCTTTCCAGCCTCCCCAGACAACCAGTTTCGGTTCTATTAGATCTGCCTACTTCGTAGCACTTTCATCATTGTACATATTGGAAACTGTATTGTATTGTGTTTGACATTTTGATCATTTTTGTAATCATACTGTGCAATTTCACTGTTAGCCTAGTTAGCTTAGAATAGCGTGTGTAGCTGTCACAGTGAAAAGGTTTATGTATCTTTGGTTCTTTTCTGAAATAATGTTTGTTTATGGGTGTGTGCGCCAGTGTTGCAGACGTTAGCGGTGTCCTTTTCTCCGCCTTCAATCCCTCCATATCGCAGCGCATATGCGCTCGTGCTGCCGAGCTCGCGGGTGAGTCGGAGAGCTCGTGAAGGGGGCTCGTGCAGGTATCTTGCCCCGCCTATCAGCACCATGGTGTGAGCGAGTGTCGGAGAGAGGACGGAGTGTTTTTCCTGCAGGCAGCCGGACTGTTAAGTGTTCTCCATGTTTGTGAGGAAACAGCGGCGGACCCGGACGATATGCAAATATGGGTGGTAGGCATGCGCTGTTCACATGCCTGATTAGAAGAGTCACACGGCTGCTGGAGGCTGTCCACAATCAGATGCGGAGAGAGGACTTTGGAGAGAGGATTTTGGGAAATTTGTGACATGACTAACAACTACTAAATTCTAGGCAGAAGGCACACACGGTATGTGATTATTTTTGTTTATGAGCATTTGTTAAGTGTTATAATTTATTTTGTATTCATGTTTTTTATATCTGTATTTTTAGTTTTTCACGGTGTTTAAGGGCGAAGATTTGCTGTGACAAAATAAACAAAAAACTTGTCAACATCAGTTGGAGTGTGGTTTTCTGACCTAGAAGAAGACTTTGGGAGCGGTTATAGTGAAAAACGTGCCTAATCCAGGAGTGAAAAATGTGCCTAATCCAGGAGCAAGCAGTAAGATTCCTGCAGGGCCATGCTTCAAGGACTTTGTCCATCCATCCATCCATCCATCTTCTACCGCTTTTCCGGAGCTTTGTTTGCTGATTCAAATAAAAGACGTGCATGCTTCTTCCCACATCCGCTGGACATTCAGCCGGACAGAAGAGGTACCAGAGCGACATTTATGGACAATGCAGTTTGCAAAAGGTCACAACACCTTTAAGGTACCAGGTTAGATGGTATATTTTCAGTTTGGAACTTTTTAATTCCTAAGTGAAATTGAGAAAAGAAACAGAAGTAAAAGAAAATTGAAGTGTTGTAAATTACTGAAGAGTGTCACTTGTTTCCTGTTGTATGTTCTCCCAGCAGTTTTCTAACTTTTCTTTCACTGTAAAATTCCAAAAGTGTTAGTTTAAATCATTTTTGAAAATGATTTAATGATTTAATGATTTAGTGTATTTCATCTCCACAATGCAAAAGCTGCCAGAGAACTAAACATCCACCTGAGCGGACTCAAGCTTAAGCATGCCCCAAATCCAACTTATCTTGGAGTGACCCTTGATAGGACCTTATCCTTCAAGGAACATCTAAAGGGGACGGCTGCTAAGGTGAAAGTACGAAACAACCTGCTCTGCAAGCTCGCTGGTGCAAAATGGGGGGCGGCAGTCTCCACCCTGCGCACCTCAGCACTGGCCCTTTCATACTCTGTAGCAGAATATTGTGCCCCTGTCTGGTCCAGGTCATCTTACACACACCATGTAGACACCCAGCTCAACTCAACCATGAGAACTATAACTGGAACAATCCGCTCAACACCACTCCCCTGGCTCTCTGTACTGTCAAACATAGCCCCTCCACACATCCGGCGAGCAGCATTAACTCAAAGGATGCTCCAAAAAGTTAAAGATTTTCCTCACTTACCAATCCATGCAGATATCTACACCCCACCCACTGCCCGACTTTCATCCAGACGGCCGATTTGGAAAAACCCTCCCCCAGCTGACTTTACCATCCAGACAGCTTGGCAAGAGGAATGGGAGACCAAGGAGGTCCCAAACAAACAGCTGGTGATAAACCCCAACCAACAGGTCCCGGGCACCAACCTCCCAAGGAGACAGTGGTCTACACTCAATCGCTTCAGGACTGGACATGGCCCCTGCTTGGCCAGCCTTCACAGATGGGGCAGTAGCCCTAGCCCACTGTGCGCATGTGGAGAGGAGCAAACTATGGAACACATCATAGAGGCTTGCCCGCTCCAAAGACTGGAAGGAGGATTACACACCCTCCATACAGCAAACCAGGAGGCAACTGCTTGGCTTAAGGACTTTGCATTCGCTAAATAAATAAATACAAATTTTTGAAAATGGAGCAGAGCACAAGTGAGTTTTGTACATTAGAGGAAATACTTGCAGCTCTAGAAGATGAGAAAGTAAAGTTGGAGGAGAAATTAAAAACTGAATCTGTCGACTTAAAAAGACGAGAAATTGAGACACGGATAGGAGAAATAATTGGAGATCTTGAAACACACAAGATAGGGTTATCATCATCATCATCTCTAGTCGAAACGCAAGTGAGACGATCAGAAAGGGAGAGACGCCCTACAGAAAAAATCGTTGAGTTTAAAAGAAAGGAAATAACAGAGAGCGAAAGAAAGTTTATGTTGTGGAAGTTGTGTTCAATGATGAGACTGAGTTCATTCCTCAGGTTCGGCTTTATTGCAGAACACAATCATCCAACATTCTCAAATAGAAAGAAGAGGCAGAATCATGTTACATCACACTCTTATACCTCCGGGGGATTAAGAACTCAAGTCACATGGTGCTTCTGCAAACATTTAATCACAATGCAAGTCTCTGAAGATTCACCATTGTCTCTTATTCTCTGGTGTTCCGGGAATCCCCCCAGGGCCTCCTCTCTGAGACAAGGGTCCGACTTCACACCTCCTCGACATCTCCTGTCGGCCCCCATCGATCCAGACTCTTTGTTCCTCCAGACGTGAAGCCCCAATCCACATAAGCCATACATTTGTGGGAGATATGAACCAGACATATGTGCCACACTCTTGTGGGAAATATGAACCAAACATATGTGCCACAATGTCGACTTATCTTAATTTTAAAGTAGAGATTCAACTAACAAGATCTAAATTTAAGGAAGAGTGCTCTAAAACTGAGTTGGGTGAAATGATCCATTCAATAGAAAAGTGTGAGTCAGAACTAAAGCAAAGGTATGAGAGTTTACGTGCACTTACTTTATCATCTCAAGATATGAGAAGGAAGCTTGATAGCTGCACTTCAGTTACAACTGAAATAATCCTACTCCTGCAAAGACGGTATGCAGATGTTGATACTAAGGAATTTGATGCAGTAGCTGTAAAGGAATCTCTCTTTCAGTTACTCCAAAGAGAAGATGCAAGGTCAATTTATGGATCAACTGTGTCTAGAACTAGTCAAAGCAGTCAGTCAAGTCATAGTCAGCAGGGAAGTCATGTATCGGCGAAAAAAGCAGATGCAGCTGCACGTTTGGCATCAAAACGGGCTGAAATAAACAGGTAGATGGAAATATCTGCCCAGAGAAAGGAGATTTTGGCTCAGCAAGAAAAACTAAAATGGCTGGAAGATCAAAGGGATCTTGAAGTCATAGAGGCTGAATACAATGTGTATGCTGAAGAGGAATCAAGGTTTAATGCTGAAATAAGGGATGTTGAAGTAAAAAGTACTTTGCCTCCAAGTCAGCTTCCAATGCAGCATAGTAGCCCTCCATGCACTCAAGTTCCACAAAATGTATCGGCCCCTCCTTACTCTGAGAGTAAACGCATCAATGTTCCCCACAGTGCATCAGCCCCACACAACTCTGGCAGGATATCTGAGCCCAGAGAGCGAAGTCTCACTAGTCCAAGCATTCAAGGAATCCCTTGCTATGACAAGACTTCCGGCACCAGAGCCTTTTGTGTTTACAGGAGACCCACTTAAATTCACAGAGTGGAGCACTTGCTTCAAAGCTTTGATAGAAACAAGCTGTACAGATCCAGCGCATAAGCTGTTCTATTTGAAAAAATACATAAGTGGTGAGGCGCTTTCAGTGTTAGAAGGAACCTTTTATCGTAGTGATGAAGAAGCATACACACAGGCTTGGGATGCCTTAAACAAGCGCTATGGCCACCCCTTTGTAGTCCAAAGAGCTTTCAGGGGAAAACTGAGTTCCTGGCCAAAGATTGGACCAAAAGACTCCCTTAAACTAAGAGAGTTCAGTGATTTCTCATCTCTTGTAAAAATGCCATGCCCCATGTGCAAGGACTTGGAGTTTTGATGATTGTGAGGAAAATCAGAAAATTACTGCTCAAACTTCCAGGACTGGGCAACAACTTGCTGGAACAGACATGTCACTAAAACACTGGATGAAGGGAAGGCATATCCAGGTTTCGAAGAGTTTGCACACTTTGTGGCAGAAGAGGCGCGCATAGCATGCAATCCTAATTCTTCCCTTTATGGGCTAAAGCTACAAATGGAAAACTAGAGAAGGAACAAAACGTGTCAAGGCAGGCCAGTGTTCTGGTAGCTTCAACAAATGTACCCAATTATCCAAAACAAACCTCAAAGGCCACATCCCAAAGTGGCAGAGGTTCCAAGCCCAGCTCTTTAGCATCTCAGAATAAGAAGCAGATTAAGTGTATTTGCTGTCAGCAAGATCACTTTATCTATAAGTGCGACAAGTTTGCAGCAATGCCTCTCAAAGACAGGAAAAAATTTGTCATTGATAATAACATGTGTTTTGCTTGCCTTAGAGTTGGTCACATCTCCAAAAACTGTCGACAGAAGGTCACTTGTAATATTTACAGGCGAAGCCACCCCTCTCCACTTCACGAGGAACGTCCTCAAGGAGAAAAGCCAGAAATGCCACCACAAGAGGAAAGCACTTCCACAGTTGCATGTAGTGTAAAGGTGGGCAACAGTGATCGCACTTAAATGATTGTTCCAGTATGGCTCTCTTGTGCAGCAGAAAACAGTCCAGAGACCTTGGTGTATGCACTTCTGGACACTCAAAGCAGCAATACATTCATTGATCAAGATATTTGTGAGAAAATTCATGCAAAAACAGAACCTGTTAAGTTGAGGTTGACAACAATGACTGACCGGGGTTCAACTGTACATTGCCAAAGAGTAGATGGGCTCAAAGTAAGAGGTTACCATTCACAAAAGTATGTTGTCTTGCCACCTACTTATGCAAGGGAATACATTCCACTTGAGGAAAACAGTATCCCAACTCGTGAGACAGCGAAAGAGTGGACTCACCTTCTAAGCATTGCAGAAGAGATGCCAGATCTGTTAGACTGTCCCACAGGGCTCCTGATTGGCTATGACTGTGCAAGAGCATTAAAACCAAGGAAGGTCATACCAGGAAATGATTATGATCCATATGCAGTCAAAACAGACTTAGGCTGGACTATCGTGGGTTCCATCAAACCATGGACTGGTCTAATGGAGGTAATAGGAGTCTGCAATCGTGTCTCTGTAAAGGAATCAGAATCAGAATCAGAATCAGAATCAGATTTATTGCCATTGTTCATGTAGTACACAAACTAGGAATTTGTCTCGGTGCAATGCTGCAACATTAAACATGATAAAAATAGAAGATAGAAATAAAAAAACTATACATGCAATAAAATGTAGAATATGAATGAGTAATACTAGTCAAGCAATTTAAATATATTAGCGAGCAGCAGATATTGTGGAGTACCACATAGTGCAGTCGGTAATGCAAAAAGAAAACAGTGATGATTGACATGAGTCTGGTTGAGCTGCCGTACGTAGTGCACGAGAGTCTAATACGTCACATAGTGTCAGCAGTCTGATGCAGAGGGGAAGAAGCTGTTCATGTGACGGAGGTTTTAGTTGAATGGAACGAAGTCTTCTATTCTGAGGGGAGGGGGGGCAAAAAGTACGTGACCAGTGTGTGGAAAGGATCGGCTATGATCCGGCCTGCACGCCTCCGGGTCCAGGGGATGTACAGATCCTGGAGGAATGGGAGCTTGCAGCCGATCACCTTCTCAGCAGCGCGCACGACGCGCTGCAGCCTTAGTCTGTCCCTGGAGTGGCTCCTGTGTACCACACCGGTTATGGAGGTGGTGAGGATGGACTTGATGATGGCCGTGTAGAACTGCACCAACATCTTGGTGGGTAGCTTGAGCTTTCCTCAGCTGCCGCAGGAAGAACATCCTCTGCTGGGCCTTTTTGATGAGGGAGCTGATGGTCGGCTCCCACCTGAGGTCCTGGGTGATGTGGTGCCCAGGAAGCGGAAGGAATCTGCAGTGGTGATGGGAAAGCCTGTGAGGGTGAGTGGGGGGCAGAGGGTTGTGACTTTCCTGAAGTCCCACGATCATCTTCACTGTCTTCAGAGCGTTCAGCTGCAGATTGTGTGGCTGCGCCAGGACACCGGCTGGGCCACCTCTCTCCTGTAGACGATTTGTCGCCGTTGGAGATGAGCCCAATGAGGTGGTTTCGTCCGCAAACTTGATCAGCTTGACAGACTGGTGGCTGGAGGTGCAGGAGTTGGTATAAAGGGAGAAGAGTAGGGGGGAAAGTACACAGCCTTGGGGTGATCCGGTGCTGATGCTAACAGAGTCTGAGACAGTCTTTCCCAGCCGCACATGCTGCCTCCGGTCCGTCAGGAAGTCAGTGATCCACCTGCAGAGGGAGTCAGGCACGTTGAGCAGGGACAGCTTGTCCCGGAGCAGAGCTGGGCAGATGGTGTTGAATGCAGAGCTGAAGTCCACAAACAGGATCCTGGCGTAGGTTTCCGGGGAGTCCAGGTGCTGCAGGATGGAGTGGAGGGCCAGGTTGACTGCGTCGTCCACAGACCTGTTGGCTCGGTAGGCAAACTGCAGCGGGTCCAGGAGGGGAGTGGTGATGGACTTGAGGTGGGGCAAGGACCAGGCGCTCAAAGGACTTCATGACTACAGAGGTGAGCGCTACAGGTCTGTAGTCGTTAAGTCCAGTGATCCGTGGCTTCTTGGGGACAGGGATGATGGTGGAAGTTTTGAGGCAGGTCGGCACGTGGCATAACTTCAGGGAGGTGTTAAAAATGTCTGTGAAGACAGGAGTCAGCTCTTCCGCACAGTGTCTCAGGGTGGAGGGAGACACGCCGTCCGGACCGGGGGCCTTGCGTGGGTTCAGTCTGGAGAACTGTCTGTGCGCGTCCTGCTCACTGATGACAAGGGCAGGGGGGGAGGAGGGGGGGCCCTTTGATGAAGTGAGGACCGTGGAGGCAGTGGCGCTGGGGGGAGGGGGGAGATGGACACAGCTGACGAGGTGTCAAAACAGGCATAATGTTGGGACAGTCTTTGACAAAGGGCTTTGTCATCCTGACCTTTAGAAGCCTGAGGCCGATAGTTGGTGATTTGCCTCAGTCCTCTCCACACAGAAGCAGAGTCGTTAGCAGTGAACTGCTGCTGGAGTCTCTCAGAATACACAGATTTAGCTCTCCTCAGCTCTCTGCTAAACCAATATTTGACCTCCCTGTAGCAGTCCCTGTCTCCACTTTTCAACACTGCTTCCTTCTCCTTCCTGATCTGTCTGAGCTTAGCAGTGAACCAGGGCTTGTCATTTGAGTACCTCACCCTGGTGCGCGATGGAAGAATGCTCTCCTCACAAAAGTGGATATATGAGTTCACAGTGTCCGTGTACTCATCCAGATCATGCGTGGCTCCTTTAAACATGCTCCAGTCGGTTATTTCCATGCACGTGCTCAGTTTCTCCCCAGCTTCACTGGTCCATTTCTTCGTAGTGCTCACAACAGGTTTAGTGAGCTTTAGTCTCTGTTTGTATGTGGGAATGAGGTGGACCATCACGTGATCAGATAGTCCGAGCGCAGCACAGGGAACAGTGCGATACGCATCCTTCACTGTAGTGTAACAGTGATCCAGCGTGTTCTTTCCTCTGGTGGGGCATTTAATAAACTGTTTGTATCGGGGAGATTGTGGCTCAGGTTACTGTGGTTAAAGTCGCCAACCACAATAACCAGAGAGTCCGGGAAACTGGGAAAGGAGTTTCCATCTATCACACCTTCCTCTGTGATCAAAGTCCTGGAATGAGATTTTTTGGACACAAATCCAAGAGAAGGAAAAAATCCCAAGTACAAAGAGGTCCTGGAGGTGATACCAGAAACAGAACATGCAAGTGAGAAGAAAGATGTAAATCTGAATTACACTGAGGTTCCAATGCAGAATGTACTAGGGGTAAAGTGGAATGTGGAAGCTGATGTGTACTCATTTAGTGTTATCCTCAAAGAAAAACCAGCCACAAGAAGAGGAATTCTAGCAACAGTTGCGAGTGTGTATGACCCACTAGGATTTCTCTCTCCTTACATCTTGACTGGCAAACAACTGCTGTAAGACATGTGCAGGCGGGGTGTTGGATGGGATGAACCTGTTTCCCCTCAAATCCAGGCCAAGTGGGAAATATGGCTCCAGGATTTGGAAAATCTTCAAAACATTAAAATACCAAGATGCCTCATTCCTGAATACCTCGGCACAATCCAAAAAAATTGAGTCGCATCACTTTTCAGATGGTAGCAGCAGTGATTATGGACAGTGTTCCTACATCAGGATTGTTTCTGATGTGCAAGTTCATTGTGCTCTTGTCATGGGTAAGGCCCGAGTGGCACCCACAAGCATAGTCACCATCCCACGTCTTAAGCTGACTGCTGCAGCAGTTTCAGCTGGTGTGAGTAACTTTCTCAAAGCAGAGCTCGAGCTGAAGATCGAAGAGTTTTTCTGGACAGACTCTCAAGTGGTGCTTGGGTACATCAAGAATGAAGCCTGGCGCTTCCATGTGTTTGTTGCCAATCGCGTCCAGAAAATAAGAAACACTACAGATCCAAAGCAATGGTTCTACGTTGAAACCAATCAAAATCCAGCAGACCATGCTTCTAGAGGTCTCAAGGTGGCAGAGCTGATTGACTCAAACTGGCTCACTGGGCCTGAGTTTTTATGGGAACGTGAAATTGTCGCAATTCAACATTCACCAGAGCTTCTCATAGGTGACCCTGAAGTAAAGGTTTTGAAGACAGATGCTGTTGAAAGAGACAACTTTCTTGAAAGGTTTTCAAGATTTTCTGACTGGAATACAGCCATCAATGTTGTAGCAAGGATTAAAAGACTGGCAAAAGAAGACAGGTCAGGTCCAATTAGTGTAGAGGAGAGAAGAGTTGCCTCTCTCACACTCATTCGGGCAGCACAAAAGGAGGCATTTGAAGATGAGCTGAAATGGTTCAGTCAAAAGTCAGCTAAACTACCAAAAACTCACAAAATGCATCAGCTTGATCCTGTCCTTGTAGATAACCTCCTTAGAGTTGGAGGGAGGTTGAGAAAGTCGTCTGCATCCTTTGAGCTGAAACATCCAGTAATCCTTCCCAAAGAAGGCATTGTAACACAACTAAGGTCTAGTACGAAAGGCTAAAGTTCAAGTTGGAACAAGAGATCTAGGGAAAAAGGTGAACGCTTAAAGCAAGTCTCAGTTCTTGAGAGACATGTTCAGAAACTAATAGTTCTAGTTGAAAATGAGTCCTAGACTACAAGGGGAGGACATAATGAAACTAAAGTCAGATGATACAGTAATGACAAAGAAACGCTTAAGTCTAGAAAGTGAATAATATCAGTGCTATTGAAGCAACATGTGATTTGAAGGTTTACATTTATTTCAAGGAAAATTACAAGATTTAATTTTGTTTGTTAAAAGTTGAGTGAATGTAAATCTTTGTAATTTTGGTGGCAGTGTAGCTGTCACAGTGAAAAGGTTTATGTATCTTTGGTTCTTTTCTGAAATAATGTTTGTTTATGGGTGTGTGCCCCAGTGTTGCAGACGTTAGCGGTGTCCTTTTCTCTGCCTTCAATCCCTCCATATTGCAGCGCATATGCGCTCGTGCTGCCGAGCTCGCGGGTGAGTCGGAGAGCTCATGAAGGGGGCTCGTGCAGGTGTCTCGTCCCGCCTATCAGCGCCATGGTGTGAGCGAGTGTCGGAGAGAGGACGGAGTGTTTTTCCTGCAGGCAGCCGGACTGTTAAATGTTCTCCATGTTTGTGAGGAAACAGCGGCGGACCCGGACGATATGCAAATATGGGTGGTAGGCATGCGCTGTTCACATGCCTGATTAGAAGAGTCACACGGCTGCTGGAGGCTGTCCACAATCAGATACGGAGAGAGGACTTTGGAGAGAGGACTTTGGGAAATTTGTGACATGACTAACAACTCCTAAATTCTAGGCAGAAGGCGCACACGTTATGTGATTATTTTTGTTTATGAGCATTTGTTAAGTGTTATAATTTATTTTGTATTCATGTTTTTTATATCTGTATTTTTAGTTTTTCACGGTGTTTAAGGGCGAAGATTTGCTGTGACAAAATAAACAAAAAACTTGTCAACATCAGTTGGAGTGTGGTTTTCTGACCTAGAAGAAAATTTTGGGAGCGGTTATAGCGTGGCTATCATGTTGTTTATGTCTCTCACATTCCAAATCCCACTGCATGGGCTGTAATGGACCTGGGAAACTCACCGAAATATATGTCCGACTCCCAGTTGTTACCTGACTTTGTGCATACTTTGTGTATGCAGAATTCCACGGTTATTGCTGTTAGTATAACTATTATTGTTATTAGCCTATTTAGATTCCAGTTGCTAGTGTGTTTTTCTGTTATTAAGTAAAATCAGTTGTTACCATACCAGCTATTAATGACATTTGAGTCCATGTAATATTTGTAAGAGTGAGTCAAAGTTTAATAAGAACAAACAGTCATGTGGAAAAATTTGGACACCCTGTATAAGCATGTGTGTTTTTTTAACATATTTGGACATATGGATTTTTAATATTAATGTTAAAAATGCTGGGAGATTCACACAATACAACTAAACAATTAAAAATGAATTAAAGACTTTTTTAAATTTTCTGTAAAATGTAATTCTAAAAAATAGTGAGGAATAAATTAGGACACCCCCCATCTTTTTTAGGACACCCCTACATTCATTCCCACTTAAAATGGCTAAAATAAATAAACAAAAAAAAAAACCATGCGAATAAAAACAAAAACAAGGTTAGACATAGATATGTGAGCATTTCTTAATAAAGAACTGCGTATTTAAAGGGATGTCCAATTTTTTCACATGACTGTATAATTATTTAGTAATGTGGAGGAACAAATAAGTTCAGACGAGATGCGACGAGCTGGAAGGTTTTAGAGTTTTATTTCCTCCATCATGAGACACACTGTAGCACTGTGCGCTGTGGCTGTGTGTGCTGCGCTGTGCTGTGCTGTATGTCCTGTGTGTGTGTTTTGAGGCATGTATAGCAAGCTCTTTAATACAGACAAGAGAGAATGCATGGCACATTTGCATATTGATATACTGTACATATCAGTCAATACATATCAATCGTGTGATTAACTGGCGCCTGGACTTCCTCTCCTTAATCCAGGATGTATAACAATAGCCATTGTTCTGATTGTCTCCTAGGGGCTCTCTGTCCGTATGCAAATTGTTCTGCTTCCTGCTGCCTAGCTGGGTGTGAAGATTGAATGTCCATGTAGATTGTGGTGGGTCACCACAGGGCTCCCCCCCCCAGAACACTCAGCAGGGGTTGTGACCCCCCCTCCCCCCGTCGTTTGGCTCCAGCTCCGGGTTCCAGCACGTTGAACGGCCGTGGATCGTGGGCGCACGGGTCGGTGTGTTTCGTGCGTAATGGAACAAGACGGCGATCGGCCGGCTTTAGGGAGTGAGGTGCGGGAAAAGCGCTGTACAGGAGGAGGGGGAGGGGGGTGGGAGTAAGTGAGTGCCGGCCCAGGACGTCAAAGATGTCTGCGCCGTGCAAAAATTGCGTGTGGATCCGCGATAGTGAGGGACTTTCCCGTTAAATGTGGTGGAGATCCACAGCGGCTGTGGAAAAAAAAAACATTTTATCTGACTCCTCCCGCGGCTCGATCCAACGAGGATGTGGGGAAGGCGAGCGGCCAAATTCCCCAAGGATGCGTAGTGGCTGTGAAACAACTGCAGCTGTGTGAGGGTGTGAGGCGGTTTGGCTGTAAGTGCGGGAGCAGCCCTAAAGTCATCGGGGAAAGGGGCTGACTAAACCTATTAGCAGCATAACTAAGGGAGGGTTCAGAAACACATGATCCCTCCCTAATTGTAGGCTAGATCAAAAAGGTAGGTTTTAGCCCTATTCTTAAAAACAGAGATCGAGTCTGACTCCCGAATCCAGATTGGCAGCTGATTCCACAGGAGAGGAGCTTGATAACTGAAGGCTCTGCCTCCCATTGTACTTTTGGAGATTCTAGGTATTACAAGTAATCCTGCATTTTGGGAGCGTAGTGCTCTGTTAGGTTAATACGGTAGTATCAGATCTTTTAAATAAAAAGGAGCCTGATTGTTTAGAGCTTTGTAAGTGAGAAGAAGGATTTTAAACTTAATTCTAAACTCTATGGGAAGCCAATGAAGGGAGGCCAGAACCGGAGAGATATGATCTCTCTTTCTAGTACCTGTTAAAACTCTTGCTGCAGCATTTTGGATCAGCTGAAGACTTTTTAAAGATGTTTTAGGACAGCCTGATAATAAGGAATTACAATAATCTAATCTCGAGCTAACAAAATCGTGGATCAGCTTCTCAGCATCACTCTGAGACAAGATGCTCCTAATCTTGGCAATATTATGCAAATGATAGAAGGCAGTCTTAGAAACAAATTTAATATGTGAATTGAAGGACAAATCCTGATCAAAAATAACTCCAAGGTTCCTCACAGAGCTATTAAGAGAAAGAGTAACTGCGTCCAAACTGAAAGTTTGATTTGGAAAGGAATTTCTAAGGTTTTCTGGACCAACAAGAATGACTTCAGTCTTATCTGAATTTAATAGCAGGAAATTACAAGTCATCCAAGCTTTGATTTCCTTAAGACAGGCTTCTAACTTGGCTAATTGATTAGTATCATCTGGCTTCATTGACAGGTATAATTGTGTGTCATCTGCATAACAATGAAAATGTATACAGTGCTTTCTAATAATGCTGCCTAACGGAAGCATATATAAACTAAAAAGAGTAGGGCCTAGCACAGATCCCTGTGGAACTGCATGACTAAGCTTTGAGCTGAAAGAAAACTCATCATTTACATGAACAAACTGGAACCTATCAGATAAATAAGATCTAAACCACTGCAACGAAGTTCCATTAAGTCCAACATAGTGTTCTAATCTATCAAGTAGAATATTATGATCAATAGTATCAAAAGCTGCACTAAGATCTAAAAGAACAAGTACAGAAACTAGTCCATTATCAGATGCAATGAGGAGGTCATTAGTGACCTTCGCTAAGGCTGTTTCAGTACTATGATGGATTCTAAACCCAGATTGAAACTCTTCAAGTAAACCATTTCCCTGCAGGTGGTCAAATAATTGCGTAGCAACAACTCTTTCTAAGATTTTTGAAATGAAAGGGAGATTAGAGATTGGTCTATAGTTAGCTAAAGCTCCTGGATCTAGCGTTGGCTTTTTGAGTAAGGGTTTAATTACAGCCGTTTTAAAAGCCTGCGGTACATGGCCTAAAGTTAATGAAGAATTGATTATATGAAGAATAAAGCTACCAATAAGTGGGAAGACTTCTTTAAATAACCTGGTAGGAATAGGATCTAAAAGACAAGTTGAAGGTTTGGATGAGGAAACTACTTTGTCTAACTCACAAAGGTCGATTGGAGTAAACTCATCAAGACAGACATCAATAGAAGGAGTTGTAGTAGTTACAGTATTTAAGTTAACTGTGGGAAGAATCTGATTGATTTTATCTCTGATGGATGAAATTTTATTATTGAAAAAGTTCATAAAGTCCTGACTAGTAAGCTCTAAGGGGATGCTAGGATTGACAGAGTCCTGACTCTTTGTCAACCTGGCTACAGTACTGAAAAGAAACCTGGGATTATTCTTGTTCTCTTCTATTAATGCAGAGTAATAACTCGTTCTAGCTTTTCTAAGAGATTTTTTATAAATTAAAAGATGATTTCTCCAAGCTAAATAGATTTCATCTAAATTAGTAGAGCGCCATTTTCTTTCTAATTGACGAGTCTTCTGTTTTAAGCTACGAGTTTCTGTGTTGAACCAAGGAGTTAAAAATCTCTGATTAGACTTTTTCTTTTTTAAGGGGGCCACCAAGTCTAGAGCCTGATGCAGAGAAGCTGAAACACTATCCACCATGTTATCAATTACAGAAGGAGCAAGCTGTCTATAGCTTATTTCGGTTGTGTTGACACATGGCATAGAGGAAACAATCTGCATAAATTTGGAAACAGCATCATCTGAGAGGCATCTACTGTGATAATATTTTTCTTTAGGAGCCAAATAGTCAGAAATAGTAAAATCAAAGGTTAACAGACAATGGTCTGACAGTACAGGGTTATGAGGAGACACTACAAGATTTTCTATTTCTATGCCATATGTCAGAACAAGGTCCAATGTATGGTGGAGGTAATGAGTAGAATTTCCTACTTTCTGAGAAAACCCAATCGAGTCTAATATTGAATTAAAAGCCACATTAAGGCAGTCACTATCTACATCCACATGTATATTAAAGTCCCCTACTATAATTATTCTATCAGATTTCAGCACTAAATCAGCTAAGAAATCAGCAAATTCGGATAAAAATTCTGAATAGGTTGATGGGGGACGATAAACAATGGCAAATAAAATTGGGTTTAACCTGAAATTGTTAAAGTGCCCAATACTGAGGACCAGGCCCTCAAAGGAATTATAACATGTTTTTTGCTTTACATTAACTAGTAATTTGGAATGGTAAATTGTTGCTACTCCTCCTCCACGACCAGAACTTCTGGGATTTTGACAGTTTAAATAACCAGAGGGAGTTGATTCATTTAAACCAACATAATCCTCTTGTCCTAACCAAGTCTCTGTAAGGGAAATTAAATCAATCTGATGATCAATTAACAGATCATGGACTAACAGAGACTTGGGAGTTAGAGACCTAATATTTAACAAACCACATTTAATTTTTAAATTATGAGGAGGAACAGAGGCCAAATCATTCAATTTAGAGGCTTTATGTTTAATTTGAGTTTTACCAATATTTTGCTTTATCACTTTGGGATGCTTATACATTATATTTTTATTCACTTTGGAGGGAGCAGACAACGATTCTCTGATGGGGAAGACAGGGGCTAAGCTGAGGGGTGGCGGATGAAGAGGAGCTGCAGAGAGGCGTGTAAGACTGCGACTCTGCTTCCTGGTCCCAACTCTGAGTAGTCATGGTTTTGGAAATTTGGATAAAAAAGATGCCAGATTGTTAGATAAATGAGAAGCACCATCCAAAGTGGGATGAATGCTGTCTCGTCTCATAAGACCAGGTTTTCCCCAAAAAGAGCTCCAATTGTCAATGTAGCCCACGTCATTTTTAGGACACCACACAGACAGCCAGCGGTTCAAGGATGACGAGCGACTAAACATGTCATCACTGGTCAGATTGGGGAGGGGCCCAGAGAATACTACAGTGGCAGACATCGTTTTGGCAAACTCACACACCGATTCTATATTAAGTTTCGTGACTTCCGACTGCCGGAGACGGATGTCATTAATGCCGGCGTGAATAACAATTGTGGAATATTTACAGTTACTTTTAGCCAGCATTTTCAAATTTGACTCGATGTCGCCTGCTCTGGCCCCAGGAATACATTGGACTATGACCGCTGGAGTCTCTAGGTTCACGTTTCTGACTACAGAGTCGCCAATGATCAGAGTTTTTTCCTCAGCGGGTGTGTCGCTGAGCGGGGAAAAACGATTAGAAACGTGAACAGGTTGGTGGTGTACCGGGGCTTTGCGACTAGGCTTCCTTCTCACCGTCACCCACCCAGTCTCCTCGCTGCTGAGGAGAGCCGGGGAACTGCTGACAGGGGGGCCTAAGCTAGCTAGCTCTGCTGCAGGTAATGGGCGTCCGTCGAGATTAACTGGCGCAGACGGTGTTTCAATGCAGCGGAGCCGGGATTCCAAATCAGACAACCTCGCCTCGAGCGCCTCAAAAAGACAACATTTATTACATTTACCGTTATCACTAAAAGAGGCAGAGGTGTAGCTAAAACATCTGACAGAGAGAGCACACCAGAGGAGAGGAAAGAGAGGTAGTAGCCATAGCTAGTGGCTAGAGAGCTGGAGAGCAAACCACACAGGCAGACAGCAAAACAGGAAGTGACGATACGTTACCACAAGGAAGTGACAAGGGGGTGCATTACTGGGGACCTCCAGTAATGCACTGGGCCTCACTCCTTTCCTCACTCTCTGAAATATTTTTTTTTTTGCTGGTCATTAACATTTGTTTGTTCTCTCCCATAGATTGAGTCCCCATCGTGCTGTTTGCTCTCTACATGTCTGTTCTTTTCTTCTTCTCTATCCCCTCACCCCCCAGCCAGTCGCAGCAGATGACTGCCCCTCCCTGAGCCTGGTTCTGCTGGAGGTTTCTTCCTGTTAAAAGGGAGTTTTTCCTCTCCACCGTCGCCAAGTGCTTGCTCACAGGGGATCGCCTGATTGCTGGGGTCTTTCTGCAACTGTGGGGGTCCCCCCTACAGTTGATAGTGCTATGAGATGACTGTTGTTGTGAAATGGCGCTATATAAATAAATAAAGTTGAATTGAAAGCAATCGGCTAAATTCCCCTTGTGCGCCATGGCTGAGAAATCCATACAAAATCCTGTGTGTGGGCTGCACGTATGCTTCCAGTGCTTGAGCAGCCCTGAAGGTTCCAAGGGTGGCGATCAGCCGTTTTTCTTGGGCATGTGCAGCGGCGAAGGACGCTGTATCAGTCTGCGGAGCCGGTTCGTCTCTGTGCGTGGTGCGTGCTTGGCGCCTTGACCACATAACTGGCAGTTGCGCTGTCCTCGTAATCCTGCAGTGTGCATGCGGGGCTTCTGTGAGCGGTAGGTCCGCTGTCCAGAGTTTAGTCAGAGTCGGGGAACTCGGTGGAAATCAACGCAGTTGGCGTCGATGATTGTCCCCGTTCAGGCTGCTTCCTTCATTCGCTTGTGTCGTTCGTGGTGCGTTTTGGTCCCAGCGCTGCGCTCCGGTGAGGATGAAGAGGTTGCAGGTGTTCTCTGGTCCTCTGGGATCCACAGCGCAGTGGGAATGAGCAGACAGTCATTCTCCCTCGTCAGGTCACCAGTGCGGAGGTAAAAGATCAGGTGAGGGGCACACCATGACGCGTGCTGGGGCTTCCCGTCTGGGTCGTCTCTGGGGTGTTTGCCTCGTGTTCCATTCTTTGTCAAGGGTCACCAGTGTGGAGGAACAAATAACTTCAGGCGAGATGCGATGAGCTGGAATGTTTCAGAGTTTTATTTCCTCCATCATGAGACACACTGTAGCGCTGTGCACTGTGGCTGTGTGTGCTGCACTGTGCTGTGCTGTGTGTCCTGTGTGTGTGTTTTGAGGCATGTATAGTAAGCTCTTTTATACAGACAAGAGAGAATGCATGGCACATTTGCATATTGATGTACATATCAGTCAATACATATCAATCGCGTGATTAACTGGGGCCTGGACTTCCTCTCCTTAATCCAGGAATGTATAACAATAGTCATTGTTCCGGTTGTCTCCTAGGGGCTCTCCTGTCCGTATGCAAATTGTTCTGCTTCCTGCCGCCTAGCTGAGTGTGAAGATTGAATGTCCATGTCGATTGTGGTGGGTCACCACAGTAATATCTTATTATGGAATGCACTGGCTCACTTCTTTTCTGGGTGATTAATTGATATGTGATTCACTGTGTGACAATTATTTTTTGCCTTGTCATGTTTGTTATTCACATCCTTTTCAGTATGGAGTGCATTTTGATTGTATAGTTTATTGTATCTATGCACTCTTTAATCTCGCTATTAAAAAAAAAAAAAACTTTGATTATATAAATGCACTGGAAATGGCAAAGACAGTTTCCAAAAAAAAAATAAATAAATATGACAAAATCATTGAAAAAAAAAAATCATGTGGTTTTTGTAATATTTTTACTTGCATGTTGGAAGACATCAGGGGGAAAAATAGAAATAAGCCTATTTTTTAAAGTGCAAATATGACCAAAATAAACACTTCTAGTCAACAAAATAAGTCCGGCTTTACTTCATTTTTAAATATGTTTTATTTTATAAGCCTTTATTAGTCCCGCAATGGGGAAATTCCAGGATTGCAACAGCACAGGGATAGCAACACTCAGAGCAACAATCAGAAGGCAAGAAAAAACAAGAACATCTAGTAAACATATGTACATATTACTATAAATATATATATATATAGACACACAGTGCGGAGCATTATGGTTGGTGAATGTGCAGCAGAAAGTCTAAGCTCTCTCTCCGCGGATGCGACGGGCCAGCTGGAAGTCTTTGGGCATGATGGTGACCCTCTTAGCGAAGAAGAGACCCATCAGGTAAGCCTCGCTGGCCTCCTGCAGAGCCATGACGGCGAAGCTCAGGAAGCGCAGGTCAGTCTTGAAGTCCTGAGCGATCTCCCTCACCAGGCGCTGGATGGGCAGCTTACGGATGAGCAGCTCCGTGGATTTCTGGTAGCGACGGATCTCTCTCAGAGCCACGGGCCTGTAACGGTGAGGCTTAATTAATTAATAGATTTAATTAATAGATTAGACATTAATAGAGATGAAACAAAATTCCATTTAGTTTTTCTTACTGAATATGAATTTTGATTTCAGAGTCATTTCAGTCTCCAAGTCAACATACCACTTAATCCTCAAATTAGATTTTAAGAATTTAATAGCTATGTAGGAAACTCGAAATGAAGAGACTGAATGATTTTTCAGTATAGGTTTATTCCATCTCAAGTCCTACAGCTCCTCTCTCAGTCAGGGAATGAAGAGGACGAGCTGAGATAAACCACATACCTTTATACTGTTACAACAGACACAAATCACATTCACATCAAACACAGAATTCCATTCATAACTAATCCCCCCATTGTCCTCTCGGCTTCTCTGTCTGACCCCATGAGTCAGGCAGTCTCTTCAGGTTCACTCTCAGATCTTCTCACTTCTCCTCTAGTCCGCAGGGGGTCCAGACTCAATGTCCATCTGGGGCGTGATGTCAATACACACTGTGAGCTCAAAGTTCCTTCATGTCTGGGTCTCTGCCAAGGAATATGTGAGCTACATAATGTTACGCCACATCACTCCCCCTGAAACGCCCAAGAACGGACATACACCAACCTTAAGTCAATAATGGACGGTCATACACACTATGTCAAGAAAGGACACACACACACAGCCCTCGTGTCCACAATGGGCAGTCATACACATTACACTCTTACAGCCACCCCCCCCTTTGCAGGATCTACAGCACAATTTACACGGGTTGATCAAAATACAGATCACTCTGCCCGTTGCTTAGGCTTCAATCTCCTCCCGAATCTGCTGAACGCAGGCTTCGCAGCCTGTGTTGTGCCGTCCTGCGGCGCGGCTGTGGAATGAGGGGGAGAAGGGTTATTTGCCCCCTGCTGGGGAACTAGGGGCTGTCCCTTGGGAGGCCTGCCGCGTCGAGGCGCCCCCGCCGGCCGTACAGGTTCATCACGTAACACAAAAGCAGGCTTTAATCTGTCAACGCTGATTGTCTCTTTCCTGCCCCCCAAGTCCAGTACAAAATATTTCTCCCCGGTTTCCAGCACTCGGAACGGACCATCGTAAGGTGGGCGGAGACTGTGACGCTGGGCGTCGTGCCTGACAAAAGCAAACTCTGCGTTTTGCAAAGCCTTGGGAACAAAAACCCGCGGAAACGTGTGATGAGCGAGGCCCGGGAGCATTTCTACCCCCGTGCCACTTAGAGGTCCCCACACCGGGGGGCGCTTGGGTGCTGCATGGGCTGGCAGGAACTCTCCTGGCAGCCTGAGAGGTTGAGTAAACACTAATTCAGCAGGTGAGGCATCTAAATCCTCCTTGGGTGCCGAACGCAACCCCAATAAAACCCATGGTAGTTTGTTTACCCAATTTGTATCCGTGAGCGATGCTCTGAGGGCTGCCTTCAATGACCTGTGAAAACGCTCGCATAAACCGTTGGCCTGTGGGTGATAAGCGGTGGTGCGATGAGCTGTTGCCCCTAAGCCGCTGGCCATGGCTGACCATAGCTCTGAAACGAACTGCGGACCCCTATCGGACGTAATGTCCGACGGGACTCTGAACCGCGCTACCCAGGCTGTTAAAAAAACGCGAGTTACCTCTGCCGCTGTGGTAGACTGCAATGGGACCACTTCCTGCCAACGCGTGGTCCGGTCCACCATTGTCAGGAGATGTGTGAACCCCTGCGAGGGCGGCAGGGGTCCCACTAGATCTACGTGCACATGATCAAACCTCTTAGCCGGGATGTGGAAAGGTTCTAAAGGAGCTTTTGTGTGTCTGTGAACTTTGGCCCGCTGGCAAGACATGCAGGCTCTACCCCACTCCTTCATGTGCTTGCGCAGGCTCGGCCAAACAAACTTCTCTGCTACCATTTTCACCGAAGCGCGTACTCCCGGGTGTGCCAGGGAGTGCACCGCGTCAAAAACACGACGGCGCCACGTGGCCGGCACCACTGGGCGAGGTCGCCCGTTGGATACATCGCAAATAAGCGGGGGTGAACCGGTTTGTAAACTTACGTTCTCCAGCCTTAACCCTGTTGGTCCAGACAGGAGCGCGCGCACGTCTGTGTCCTCGCCCTGCTCTGCTGCCATGGCCGCGTAATCTATCCCTACGTGCACCGGAGCCGCGTGCGCGTCCGCGCTGTTACCGCGCTCCGCGTCTGTGGCGCTACAGCCCCCATCCGCGCGGACAGGTGCTGTTACCACTCGCGAGAGGCAGTCCGCCACCACATTAAATTTACCGGCTACGTGCTGTATATCGGTGGTGAATTCTGAAATTGCGGCCAGCTGCCTCTGCTGTCAGCCTGACCATGGTTCAGAGACTTTGGACATTGCAAAAGTTAACAGTTTGTGGTCGACAAAAGCAGTGAAACGCCGCCCTTCCAACCAGAACTGGAAATGGCGAATGGCCAGGTGGAGCGCTAGCAGTTCCCTGTCAAACGTGCTATATTTTCGCTCCGCATCGCGTAGGGACCTGCTAAAAAAAGCGAGTGGTTGCCAAGCCCCGGCGACTTGCTGTTCTACCACAGCTCCTATGGCCACATCTGACGCGTCTGTGATTAGCGTTATTCGGGCTGCTGGGTCTGGGTGAGCCAGCAGTGCTGCGTTCGCTAGTGCTTTCTTAACCTCAGTGAATGCGCGGTTCCGCTCCGGGGACCACTCAATCGCATTGGAGGGCTTTTGTTTTTTTAGCGCGACATACAACGGTTGCATGAGCTGCGCCGCGTGAGGTATGAAACGGTTGTAAAAGTTTACCATGCCTAAAAATTCCTGCAATGCTTTTACCGTTTGTGGCTGGGGAAACTCAGCCACTGCGCGTACTTTGGAGGGCAGCGGAACTGCACCCTCTGGGGAGACGCGGTGCCCCAAAAAATCGATCTGTGCTGCGCCGAAATGGCACTTGGCTGGGTTGATTATCAACCCGTGCGCTCCCAACCGCTGAAAAACAGTTCTGAGGTGACTCTCGTGTTCCTCCTCAGAAGTGCTGGCGACTAAAATATCATCTAAGTAGACAAAAACAAAAGGGAGGTCGCGCAAAACGGCATCCATCATGCGTTTGAAGGTTTGCGCAGCGCCTTTAAGGCCAAAAGGCATGCATAAAAATTCAAAAAGCCCGAAAGGGGTTATTACCGCTGTCTTGGGAATGTCCTCTGATCGGACCGGGACCTGGTGATAACCGCGGACCAGGTCTATTTTAGAAAAAATTTGTGCCTTGGCCAAATGCACCGAAAAATCTTCGATATGCGGAATTGGGTAGTGGTCCTGCGCTGTGGCATTGTTTAACCTGCGATAATCGCCGCACGGTCTCCACGAGCCGTCCGCCTTCGGGACCATGTGGAGGGGGGAAGCCCAAGCGGACTTCGAGCGGCGAATTATGCCCAACCTTTCCAGGTTGGCGAACTCCTCACGCGCAATAGAGAGCTTAGCTGCATCCAGGCACCGAGCCTTCGCAAAAACCGGTGGACCACTTGTGGTTATAAAGTGCTCCACCCCGTGCTTCGCCACCTTAGCTGAAAACGTGGGAACTGTGAGTGCTGGGAACTGGTTTAGGAGAGTGTGGAACTTACCTCCTGCTGCGGCGGCGTTGGCCTGTACTGACGGCGGGGACACTTGCGCTGCACAGGGAATAGAACAAAAAGAGAGTGCATTAACCAAGCGTCTATTAGCCAGATCTACCAGCAAGCCATGTGAACACAAAAAGTCGGCGCCCAACATGTTAAAACTCACCGCCGCTACTATGAAGGTCCATTCATAGTTGCGGCCGTGCAAGGACAGGCGCAGAGTTCTTTCGCCAAACGTCTTGATCGACGAGCCGCTTGCGGCTGTTGCTCCATCTCCGCGGGTGCCGGCCGCCCGGTCCGCGTAGGTCGCGGTGATGAAACTCCTCTGTGCTCCGGTGTCAACGAGGAATCGCCATCCGGAGCTCGCGTCCGTCAGGTAGAGCAGCTTGTTCCGTTCGCCGAGGGTCGAAGCTGCCAGCGATCTCCGGCTCTTTGCGCTTCCCTGCTTCCTGAAGTTGCATGGCGGGACGCACCTGTGCGCCCTGTGCGCGAAACGTCGATGGTAGAAGCACATCTCGTTCTCTCCTCTGCTCCGGGATCGCGCTGCCGCTGTTGTCGCTGGGGTCGGCTCTGCTGCCACCGGTTCTCCGTCGCCCTGGGCTGCCGTGCCGAGGTCCGCTGCTGCCGCTGCCGTCTCCTGCTCACCGCATGCATCCAGGAGTCGCTCTGCTTCCAAAGCCAGCGTGCGGAAGTCCTGCTGGTCCACACACCTCATGCTGGACAGGGAGCCTCTCATGTGCGCTGGAAGGGCCCTCAAAAAGATGTGTTTAAATAAAAACGCATCGTTGCCTGCCCCGATCATCTGCAGCATGTCCTCCATGAGGACGGTCGGCCTGCGTCCTCCTCTGTCGCGCAGGTCCAGGAGTGTTCTGGCCCTCACCTCGGCCGATGGCACAAAGCTCCGAATGAGGGCGGCTTTCAGGGCGTCGTATTTGCCAGCAGCGGGCGGCTGCTGCACCAGGCTCCGCACACATCGGGCTGTGCGGCTGTCGAGTCTTGCGATGACATTGTGGAACTTAATGTCATCCTCTGATACCCCGTTAAGCACGAACCATGATTCCACGTGTTGGAACCATGAGTGCAGGTCCTCTTGCCGGAACTCGGGGAGTCTAATGGAGTTTACGCCGGTGAGGGCGGTCTCCGGTGAGTCAGGTTCGGAGTCGGAGAGACGACCTCCAAGTCTTTCCATTTTTCTCACATGTGGGTCACCAATGTAGGAAACTCGAAATGAAGAGACTGAATGATTTTTCAGTATAGGTTTATTCCATCTCAAGTCCTACAGCTCCTCTCTCAGTCAGGGAATGAAGAGGACGAGCTGAGATAAACCACATACCTTTATACTGTTACAACAGACACAAATCACATTCACATCAAACACAGAATTCCATTCATAACTAATCCTCCCATTGTCCTCTCGGCTTCTCTGTCTGACACCATGAGTCAGGCAGTCTCTTCAGGTTCACTCTCAGATCTTCTCACTTCTCCTCTAGTCCGCAGGGGGTCCAGACTCAATGTCCATCTGGGGCGTGATGTCAATACACACTGTGAGCTCAAAGTTCCTTCATGTCTGGGTCTCTGCCAAGGAATATGTGAGCTACATAATGTTACGCCACAGTTAAATGTTTAAAGTAAATCCTGAATCCCAAAGAGAAGTTTTGAAATATCTAAAACTTTTCAGCCGTGAAACATGATGATCAGTGAAAAAATTAATCCTACTTTGAATATATTAACCATTAGGCTGCGCGCCCACCAAACGCGATTTTTGTCGCCCGACCGCCCTGAGCATTTTTTTTTCAGCGTTTGTGCGCTGAGCTCTGGGAAAAAAGTCTGTGCGCTGCTTCCCAGCAACAGCTTGTCACTCTCAGCTCACCACTTCTGCTTCGCCCATCGAGACTTTTTTAATAGCAGTGTCAACAGTCTCTAAATAACAGTGTACAGGAAACACATTCTGGCATTTTCGGTAGCTCTGGATGAAAAATTTGATGAAACGGAAAAGAAAATCAGAGTCTGGATACATGACCTCAACAGGTCGAGAAATCGGCTGGGAGAGTACCACCGTCTTGTGCATGAGCTGCAACTTGGTGGTTCCCATTTCAAAGAGCATTTTAGATTGACTAGGAGTCATTTTTAAATTTTGATCATGATAGCCTTTTAGCATCAGATCAAACAATACCGGATTGTCTGACAGAGCGAGAATCAGCCTCTCCTCCACAATCATATCAGTTGTCTTCTTCCAGTATGTCCCGCCCTTCCTCAATTCTGATTGGCTGCTTAGAAAGGTCTGACTTTGACGAGCTCATCTGCACTCTGAAAAGTTGAGCATTTTTCAACACCAAACGCCCTGAGTGCTGCGACAAAAAACGGCCACCGCTGAGAGAGTTTCAGCGCTGTGGGGACTCAACGCTGTAAGCGCTGGGCTACATAGAGAATGAATGGAAAATAGTCGCCCAGAGCTGAAAAAACGTGTTTGGTGGACATGCAGCTTAAATACTGTGAATAATGAAAGCAACAAGGTGCAATTGCCTAGGTGTGACCTCTCTGGCCCGGCCTAGTTATTACAATACCTTTTTTCATGGCTCCATTACACGGCAATGGGGAATTAAATTTGTGTTTATTTTGAAAACAAAGCCTGATCTCGAAATTCTGGCAGATTAAAAGTTGAGAAATATGGTGAGACAATGAAACAAGCCTTTAGTTGCACTCAATTTAAAATATAATATACTGTAGCGGTTTGATTCAACCCCCACAACACAGAGACAGAACACAGAGACAGTCAGCTCGCACTCCTGGGTTTTTTCCGCTGCATGCTGCGTTTACAGCCGTGAAGTTAAAGTGTTCATGCGTCTTGTCCTTACTGTGCTTCTTCTGAGCATCTTACATATGTAGATGTGCTTTGGTGTAAATCCCCACAAACAGACTGGTCAAACACAGCGCTCGGCTAGAGCAAATAACAGAACTGTGAAATGTGTATTAATGTCTACAGGCAGCCCCGTTTCGTCTGGCTCACTTCTGTGATGTTAATTGTTGCCTTTCATGCAAGTGTCTCATGCCTGTCCTGTATCTGTTTGATCAGACCAACTGCTGTGAATGCTTTGATGTATTGTTGTAGTTGGGTGTATATATACTGCATTGTAACCATGCTCTCATTCTCTCTCAATCTCACTTCAACCTCTGCTGCAGGACACAGACTTTGTGTCCCCTCTTCACTGAGAGCCGTGGGCTCGCTCTCGGCGCGCATGCACGGCACCGGGAATGGAGCTTGTGACGGCGGTATGATAATAAAACTTCCTTAAAACCTTCAACAACGCTGCTTTATTTCATGTCGCCGCAATACAATATAAAACTGTATCTGGTTTATTTCAGGCTGAAACAGTCTCTCACTCACAGCAGCCCTCTGCTGGTTTCCTGACTGTTCACACTTGTAGAGCTTCTGCCTCTTCAGACTGTCTGCTGAGGAACGGCTGTCAGCTCATTATTGTGAAAAGATATGAAGTCATCCACCCACCCTCAGACACTCTCAGTCTAATCAATTATTGCCTTAACTGGACTGAAAGTTTCTGTAGCTGCAGGTTTTATAGGTAAAATGCTGCTGTTGCTACAGAGAAAAAGGACAGGCCTCTCAGATGTGATCAAGTTTAACTCACTTTGGGCTTCATTTACAACTCAAAACCTACAATATAAAAAAATGAAAGCATATTCATGATTTAACTGAAGGCAGTTCTTCAGACAACACTATAATTACAGTAAGATTTAGTTACATAGTGACACTTGTATTCTGGACACAAGATGTCAGTCCTCTATATCCAGCTCGAACTGTGCAGTTATCATCATCATCAGCATCATAGCAGTCTGTCGTGGGTGACAATGACTGTTTCATTTAGATCTGATCAGATTCCTCCACACAGCTCTGTCCTGAGCCTTCCGCTGCCAGGAACTCCTGTCTATGTCCAACTTCTTCAAGTTTCTTTTTACAGTGTCTTTAAATCTGAGCCTTGGTCTACCCTGATTGTGTTTGCCCTCGCATAACTGTGAGTAGAGTAACTGCCGAGGGAGACACTGGTGGTCCATCCTCTCAACATGTCCGAGCCATCTCAGGTTCATCTGTATTAGCATGTCCTCCATTGATGGTAGACCAGCTCGTTTCAACACTTCTTTGTTGGTTATCTTGTCTTTGCATGAGATGTTCATTATGGCTCAAAGGTGTCTCATCATGTACACGTGGAGTTTCTTCACCTGCACTCTGTAGATAGTCCAAGTTTCAGCACCATACAATAGAGTAGCCAGTACTGTCGCTCTGTACACTTTGCATTTCACACGGATAGACACATGTCGATTGTTCCACAGTCTCTCCCTCAAGCTTCCAAACACAGCGCTTGCTCTTCCCATTCCGAGAGATAGTTCATCCTCCAGCCTAGCATTCTCTGAAACAGTACTCCCTAGACCAGGGGTGGGCAATCATGTGCCATGGAGGGCCATTCTACTGCAGGTTTTCTGTTCCACCCACTCTCTTCAGCAGGTGTTTTCAATGATTAGCAATCCTTGAAGCTGGTCAGAGCACACACCTGCTGAAGAGACTGGGTGGAACAAAAAACCTGCAGTGGAATGGCCCTCACTGCCCACCCCTGCCCTAGATACTTGAAAGTCTTGCACTTGACTAGTGGCTCTGTACCAATGCTGATCTCTTCTGGTAGTGATGTTGATAATTGGAACTTTGGTGGTTGATAAAGGCGCTCTGTCTCCTTGATGTTGATTTGGAGGCTGAATTGGCTAGCTGCTCTTGCAAATTTCTCCACCAAAGATTGCATATCTTCCACGCTGTGTGCAACTAGAACACTGTCGTCGGCAAAGAGCATTTCTCTTACTACCTTTATCGATGTCTTACTCTTGGCTTTAAACTGTGCCACATTGAACAAGTCTGCTTCTTTCCATGTTTGAATGTATACTCCTTCTGAAGTGTCTTTGAAGGCCACCTAAAGCATGGCTGCTAGATATAGTAAGAAGAGTGTAGGTGCCAGCACACACCCTTGTTTCACCCCGTTGCTTACTGAAAAGTCTTTAGATACTGAACCATTCATTGCCACGTTTGCTTGCATACCTGTATGGAGTGCCTCGATCAGGCTGACAAACTTCTCTGTACAACCATATTTCTTGAGTACCTGCCAAAGTCCTTGTCGCGAAACAGTATCGAAGGCTTTACTGAAGTCTATGAAGACTACATAAAGTGGCATGTTCTGTTCGATACACTTTTCTTGAACCTGTTTCAAGCAGAAAATCATGTCCATTGTGCTTCTTCCACTTCTAAAGCCACACTGGGTTTCCGGTAGTACATTCTGCGAGATGTGTTCATTGAGTCAGATGTGTTCATTGAGTCTGTTAAGTAGTATACGTGAGAGAATCTTACCAACAGTGGCTAGCAGTGATATACCTCGGTAATTTCCACAATCCTTCCTGTCACCTTTCTTGAACAAAGGCACAATACTTGCATCCTTCCAGTCTTGAGGTACTTTCTGGGCATCCCATATCTCTTGGATGAGCTTGTGCAGGCAGTTGGTCAGCTGAACACCACCAAATTTCCACACTTCTGCTGGAATTCCATCCCTTCCTGGAGCTTTATCATCCTGTGTTGTCCTGATAGCTGCCATTAGTTCATCAAAATTTGGTGGTTCATCCAGACTTGATACAGCTGGTTGCTGCACTAGAGCTTCTTTAGCCTCTTCAGTGAGATCTCCAGGATTGTTTAGTAGTTGGTCAAAGTGGTCTGCAAATCTGTCCAGGATCTTGTCTTTCTCCTGCAAAACGGTTTCACCATCCATAGCCTTTAGTTGGATCAATCCTCTTGGTTTAGGGCCGTAGATTTCTCTCAGACCTGTGAAGAATGTTTTCATGTCCTTCCTGTCTGCTGCAGTTTTAAGTTTCTCCACTTTTTCATCCCACCAGTTGGACTTCATCTCTCTGGTGTACTTCTGTAGCTCACTCTGAGCCTTTGAGTATTTCTTCTTCTTCGACCTTGTGTTACACAGTAGGTTTTCCTGCCTAGCTGTATTCCTCACTTCTAGTAGTTTCTTCAGGTGTTCATCGTGCTCATCAAACCAATCTTGATGTTTCCTCTCAGGGTAGCCTAATACATCACTCGCAGTCTGATACACTGTATCCTTCAGTGTTGCCCATTTCTCTTCTATGTCATTCTCTGAGTTGTTGCTGTCCCAGTCTTTCAAGTTTTCATCCATTTCCTGTGTAAGTTCTTCCTGCTTCTTTTGGCCTTTCAGTGCACTAGTGTTTAGCTTCTGTGATGGCTTCACACCCGTCCTGCAGTGCTGTTTTCGTCTGCAAATCCTTAATCTAGATCTCAGCATAACATGATCAGTACTACAGTCCGTGCCTCTCATTGCTCTGGTGTCCAATACATCCCTTATGTCTCTCTGCCTGACTATGATGTAGTCTAATAAGTGCCAGTGCTTGGATCTTGGTTGCATCCATGTCTTCTTGTGTGTGTCCTTGTGCTTAAATAGAGTGTTGGTTATCACAAGGTTGTGCTCTGAACATAGTGCAAGTAGAAGTTCTCCATTAACATTGCACTTGTCTATTCCATGACTGCCTAGCACTCCTTTCCACTTCTCAGTGTCTGAACCAACTCTGGCATTAAATCTCAGAGTATCAGCCTGTCATCAGTCGGTACACGCCTGATAGTCTCACGTAAATCACTGTAGAACTCTTCCTTCACCTCCTCTGTGTTGGCCATTGTTGGAGCAAATACACTGATGAGTGTGGCATACATCTTCCGCTGTAGTGGGAGTCTCATAGTCATTATCCTGTCATTGATTGGCACCGGTTCCTCATCAAGCATTGCTGCTATCTCCTTTCTAACTGCAAAGCCCACTCCTGCTTCTCTCCTTTCTTAAGTTGATCTCCCACTCCAAAAGAAGATGTACCCATGGTCTTCCAAGCTGTCATATCCAGGCAATCTTGTTTCACTAAGTGCAACTATGTCTACATTGTACCTGTTCATTTCCAGGGCCACAAGCGCAGTCTGTCTTTCTGGGCGCTGTGATGTTGTTCTGTGCAACAGAGTGTGTACATTCCATTCTGCTACACACAAGGCTGCTGTTTTCCTCTTCTTTTGTCTTCCTGCTCCTAGCTTACTTTTCGCTGCCTGTCGGAGTGTGAACAGATCAGCGCAGATCTTGTAAGCCCGGGCGATGTCCGAGCCAGTATGAGTTGCTTTCTGATTGACCATTTCATGAAACTGCTTGCAAAGTATTTGACTACTGCTATCTTTTGCTGGACTAGCAGCACATTCTTGGCAGATAAAGGTATTATCAGTGGCAAGGACAAGCCAAGACAAACTGACTCCAGTATCTGTTGCAGTGACTGACCAGATGATAGGTTTGTTTATCTCTGCTCTTTGTGTAGTGCATGTCACAATGCACCGACTGGCACCGTCCACCACAGACCTTGCGACAGATGTGTTTATCTGCCAGGATGTCCAGTCTTACCCCGTGTAACTGGGAGTGGTCCACCACAGACCTGTGGCAGATATTGTTTTTAGTTCTGGTTGAGTCGCCGACAGCCCGACCCATGAGACAGGTAGTACCGGTTTCCATGGTTATCTGGTAGCAAGCAAGCTAATGCCTGACCTGACAAAAAAAAGGGGATGTAAGTCTCAGTTTAAAAGCTGCCAATTTCTGACAAAAAAAAGCAGAATTTTATGGGTAAGAAGCTGCAGCTTTAGCAAAAAGACAAAAAAGGTGTAAATTTCCAACTGTTTACAACCTAAAATGCTGCAGATATAAGATTTGAATAAAATGCTGCAAGTTTAAGCTTTTTTTTTTAAACTGCAAATTCAAGAGTAAGAAAAATTCTAAATTCATGAGGAAAAAGCTGCAAAATTATTGTAACGTGCTGCTCGACATGGCGACGTCCCACCGGGAGATTCAAACTCACGCCTCCCGCTCCGGAGTCCCGCACCCTACCTGTGTTGCCAATAGGGTCAACCCACTTGGCAAGCCAAGTAGGGTGCTCATATTGAGTTCGCTACACTACTCCCCTCTGGTTCTCGACATCGTCCCGATGTCAGCGCCCCATTACTGCTTTGGACAGGAGATCCCACTTCTGACACCAGTGTAACGTGCTGCTCGACATGGCGACGTCCCACCGGGAGATTCAAACTCACGCCTCCCGCTCCGGAGTCCCGCACCCTACCTGTGTCGCCAATAGGGTCAACCCACTTGGCAAGCCAAGTAGGGTGCTCATATTGAGTTCGCTACATTATGAATAATAAAAAGCTGCAAATTTTCTAAGTAAGAAGCCGCACATTTCCGAGTAAAATGGCTCTAACTCTGCAGGAAAATCCTGCAAATTTATGAGGAAAATCCTCACATTTACAAAAGAATGTGTCTAATTTACATGAAAAAGGATGTGATAAATTGGCGTGTGTTGGCCTTTTTTTTTTTTTTTTTAAAGGACAGCCGTGAGGAGGAACTAAGCGGTGGTGTTCGGAGGTGTTAAATCCTGCAGATCTGCATTAATCAGCAGGGAAAAGGAGAAGAGGAATACAGACATGGACAAAATTGTTGGTACCCCTCTGTTAATGAAAGGAAAACCCACAATGGTCACAGAAATAACTTGAATCTGACAAAAGTGGTAAAAAATAAAAATTCTATGAAAATTAACTACTGAAAATAAGACAATGCTTTTGAATTGTGGTTCAACAGAATTATTTTAAAAAACAAACTCATGAAACAGGCCTGGACAAAAATGATGGTACCCTTAACTTAATATTTTGTTGCACAACCTTTTGAGGTAATCACTGCAATCAAACGATTTCTGTAACTGTCAGTGAGACTTCTGCACCTCTCGCCAGGTATTTTGGCCCACTCCTCATCAGCAAACTGCTCCAGTTGTCTCAGGTTTGAAGGGTGTCTCCTCCAGATGGCATGTTTCAGCTCCTTCCACAGATGTTCAATAGGATTTCGATCAGGGCTCATAGAAGGCCACTTTAGAATAGTCCAATGTTTGGCTCTTAGCCATTCTTGGGTGTTTTTAGCTGTGTGTTTTGGGTCATTATCCTGTTGCAAGACCCATGACCTGCGACTGAGACCAAGCTGTCTGACACTAGGCAGCATATTTCTCTCTAGAATACCTTGATAGTCTTGAGATTTCATTGTACCCTGCACAGATTCAAGACACCCTGTGCCAGATGCAGCAAAACAGCCCCAGAACATAACAGAACCTCCTCCATGTTTCACAGTAGGGACAGTGTTCTTTTCTTGGTGTGCTTCATTTTTGCGTCTGTGAACATAGAGCTGATGTGCCTTGCCAAAAAGTTCCAGTTTTGTCTCGTCTGTCCATAGGACATTCTCCCAGAAGCTTTGTGGCTTGTCAACATGCAGTTTGACAAATTCCAGTCTGGCTTTTTTATGATTTGTTTTCAACAGTGGTGTCCTCCTTGGTCGTCTCCATGAAGTCCGCTTTGGCTCAAACAATGACAGATGGTGCGATCTGACCTGATGTACCTGACTTGGAGTTCACCATGAATGTGTTTAGAGGTTGTCTGGGCTCTTTTGTTACCATTTGTATTATCCGTCTCTTCCATTTTTCATCAAGTTTCCTCCTGCAAGCCTACGTCCAGGGAGGTTGGCTACTGTCCCGTGGGTCTTAAATTTCTGAATAATACAGTATGTGCAACTGTAGTCACAGGAATATCAAGCTGCTTGGAGATGGTCTTATAGCCTTTACCTTTAACATGCTTGTCTACAGTATCATTTTCTTTCTAATCTCCTGAGACAACTCTCTCCTTTGCTTCCTCTGGTCCATGTTTAGTGTGATACACACCATGTCACCAAACAGCACAGTGACTACCTGTCACCCTTTAAATAGGCCGACTGACTGATTACAAGTTTGTAGACACCTGTGATGTTAATTAGAGGACACAATCTTGGTTGAACATGTTCCTATGGTCACATTATTTTCAATCTTTTCCTAGGGGTGCCATCATTTTTGTCCAGGGCCTGTTTCATGAGTTTGTTTTTTAAAGTAATTCGTTGAACCACAATTCAAAAGCACTGTCTGATTTTCATTGGTTAATTTTCATAGAATTTTTATTTATTACCACTTTTGTCAGATTCAAGTTATTTCTGTGACCATTGTGGGTTTTTCTTTCATTAACAGAGGGGTACCAACAATTTTGTCCACGTCTGTAGGTGATCCCCAGCAGAAATAATATAGAAATAATCCACTTAACCCAGGAAGAGTAAACACATGACACCCAACAGATCACCCCCTCATGACATCAGTGGGAACAGCTGGGCCCGACTTCACACCTCTGTCGATTTACATGTTCCCTTCTGAGGACAATTCAAACAGAGCTGCTGCTGAGATGGAAACCAAAGGGTTAAAGGGTGACGTAGCTTTAACAGCAGCACTGACCCCCCCCCCCCCCCCCCCAACTGACCTGCTGGACAGGAACTAACAACTCCTCAGGCCTGTTAACACAATTTTAACAACAAAAGAACATGTAAAAGAATGAAGATTCCCTTTGATTTAACAGGATAACTGTGAATTTTCTGGTCTGTGAATGAACAGAGCAGCCATGAATGTTTCACGCAGTCACTTATTGAATTATAATGGTTAATCTAAATCACAATTTCAGGAAACATAAACTTCAGGGGAAACTTAAACCCATGACATGTGGAGTGTGTAAATGACGAGGCAGATTTGTCTCAGGCAGTTTATCACACATCTCACACCTGAGCATAGTAGAAAGAGGGCATCTCAGACAGAACTCTTCTCTTAAATACTCAGGTCTTCCTACAGCCGCTTCTACACATCAAAGGTCACATTGCATTCATATCAAAGGTCACATTGCATGCACTTCCTTAATCCCTTAACATCCCCCTCGCAGTCTCTGCATTCATTTCCTTAATCCTTTAACATCCCCCTCGCAGTCTCTGACACACAAAGGATCCTCCTAGCAGTCTCTGACACACAAAAGATCACACTTTCACAACTTCCAGTTATCTCCAAGGAAACTCTGCTCTTTGTTCTTATCTAAGATGCTACACATTATGTTTTCCCCATGTGTGGCTACACCCCCCCCCCCCCGAGCATATTGGATCGAACAAAAGAATAACAGTCCATATGCTGTGACAGAATTATTAAACATCAATCCACATGCTGCCTGGGCTTCCGTCTTCTCCCGTATCTGCTGTAACCAGGATTCACTGCCTCCGCGGCGCTGTCATGCTGGGGAGCTGCTGTTTGGGGGTGAAAATCTTTTGTCTGTCCCTGCTGGTGTTCTGGGGAAATTTTACACTGGGAAGCTCCCCGTGGGGACCTTCCATGCCGAGGGGCCTTCGCCAACAGCACTTGCTCGTCCGCCACCACAAAAGCGGGTTTGAGTCTGTTAATGCCAACCTTTTCCCTCCTACCCCCTAAATCTAGCAAAAAACGCTTGTCCCCTGTTTCCAGCACTCTGAACGGCCCATCATAAGGTGGGCGCAATGGGGGCGATGTGCATCGTGTCTGACAAAAACAAACTCCGCGTTTTTCAAAGTCTTTGGCACAAAAACGCGCGGAAAACTGTGGTGAACAGGACCCGGCAGCGTGCCTGTGTCAATGCTACGCTGCAACAGCTGAGACGGGGAGCTGCCCGGCGCAGGATTATCTGGGAGAAACTCCCCGGGCAGCCGAAGTGGTTGCGCAAAAACGAGTTCAGCCGGGGAAGCTTCCAAGTCCTCTTTAGGCGCAGAACGTAACCCCAGTAAAACCCACGGTAGCTTATCTACCCAATTTGCATCCGTCAGTGACGCCCTGAGAGCCGCTTTCAATGACCTATGAAAACGTTCGCATAACCCATTAGCCTGTGGATTGTACGCGGTTGTGCGGTGAATTGTGACACCCAGGCTGCGGGCCATTGTTGACCAAAGTTCGGAAACAAATTGAGGGCTTCTGTTGGACGTAATGTCCGACGGGACTCCAAAACGCGCCACCCATGCTGTTAAAAACGCGCGCGCCACCTCCTCGGCTGTGGTTGACGCCAGTGGAACCACCTCAGGCCAGCGCGTGGTGTGGTCCACCACTGTCAGAAGGTGCATGCACCCCTGTGATGGTGGGAGGGGGCCCACGAGGTCCACGTGAACATGGTCAAACCTCTTAGCCGGGATGTGAAACGGCTCCAAGGGAGTTCTCGTGTGCCTGTGTACTTTGGCTCGTTGGCACGCCATGCAGGCTGCTGCCCACTCTTTCACTTGTTTGCGAAGGCTCGGCCACACAAATTTCTTTCCTACCATCTTGACCGACGCACGCACTCCCGGGTGCGCTAAAGAATGAATCGAGTCAAAAACGCGGCGGCGCCACGCGGCCGGCACCACGGGACACGGTCGCCCAGTGGAGACATCGCAGATTGGGGGTGCATACCATCTTGCAGCACCCTGCTCTCCAGCCTTAACCCTGTTGGTCCAGACTGGAGCGCGCGCACATCCGCGTCACTAACCTGCTCCGCGGCCATGGCTGTGTAATCTATCTCCACGCGGACCGGGGCTGCCACGGAGCGTGAGAGGCAGTCTGCTACTACATTTAGTTTACCCAACACATGCTGAATATCGGTAGTAAATTCTGAGATCGCGGCCAGCTGTCTCTGCTGCCGGCCCGACCACGGTTCTGAAACCTTGGCCATCGCGAATGTTAGTTTCTTGTGGTCTACGAACGCGGTGAAACGGCGTCCTTCCAGCCAGAACTGGAAGTGGCGAATGGCCAAGTGGAGAGCCAGCAACTCCCTGTCGAATGCGCTGTATTTACGTTCACTATCGCGCAAAGTCCTGCTGAAAAAGGCGAGCTGCTGCCAAGCCCCGGCTACACGCTGCTCCACGACCGCCCCTATGGCCACATCTGACGCGTCAATAGTGAGCGCTATGCGGGCCGTTGGGTCTGGATGTGCCAACAACGCAGCGTTTGCCAGGGCTGCCTTGACTTCCGAGAACGTCCACTCTCGCTCCGGGGACCATTCAATCTTATTCGCGGGTTTCAGTTTTTTGAGCGCGGCGTACAGTGGTTGCATGAGCTGCGCTGCGCGGGGGAGGAAACGGTTATAAAAATTCATCATTCCCAAAAACTCCTGTAACGCCCTGATTGTTTGCGGTCAGGGAAAATCTGCTACCGCGCGCATTTTGTCAGGCAGCGGAACCGCTCCTTCGGGAGAGACGCGGTGCCCCAAAAAATCAATCTGCGTCACCCCAAACTGACACTTCGCTGGGTTGATTATTAAACCGTGCTCTCCCAACCTCCGGAAAAACCGCCGTGAGGTGGGTTTCGTGTTCGTCTTCGGACGCGCTGGCTACCAAGATATCGTCCAAGTAGACGAATACGAAAGGGAGATTGCGCAGCACCGCATCCATCATGCGCTGGAACGTCTGTGTGGCCCCTTTAAGCCCGAATGGCATGCGCAAAAACTCGAATAGACCAAACGGAGTTATCACCGCTGTTTGGGTATGTCCTCAGCGCGCACCTGGGGACTTGGTGGTAACGGCGGACCAAGTCTATTTTAGAAAAAACGTGCGCTCCTGCCAAGTGAACGGAAAAATCCTGATGTGAGGAATTGGGTAGCGGTCGTGCGCTGTAGCGTTGTTCAACCTGCGGAAATCCCCGCAAGGCCGCCATGAACCGTCAGCTTTAGGGACCATGTGTACAGGGGAAGCCCATGGGCTGTTTGAACGCCTGATGATGCCCAACCTCTCCAGGTTGGCGAACTCCTCGCGCGCTATGGCCAGTTTAACTGCGTCCAAGAGCCGAGGTTTTGCAAAAACGGGCGGCCCAGTGGTGGTAATAAAATGTTCCACCCCGTGTTTAGCGACGGCTGCCGAAAATGTTGGGACCGTGAGTGCTGGGAACTGAGTGAGCAGTGTGTGGAACTTACCGCTTGCAGCTGTGACGTTGGCTTGTGCTGTTGGCCGGGACGCTCAAGCTGTACAGGGAATAGAATCAAAGGACAGTGCATTAACCAGGCGCCTGTTAGCGACATCAACCAACAAACCATGTGAGCACAAAAAATCAGCCCCCAATATATTGAAATTCAATGCTGCTATGACAAAAGTCCACTCAAATGCACGGCCGTGTAGCGACAGAAGTAGAGTCCTCTCACCAAAGGTCTTAATCTCCGAGCCATTAGCTGCTGCCATCTCGGGGCCACTGGAACCTGCCAGCCGGTCGGCGTAGGACGGCATGATGAAACTCAACTGGGCGCCGGTGTCCACGAGGAAATGCCTCCCCGAGCGCGCGTCCGTCAAGTAGAGCAGCTTGTTCTCCTCCCCGAGGGTCGCAGCTGCTACCGACCCCCGGTCTTGGTGTTTCCCGAGCGCTTGAACTGGCACGGTGGTACACATTTGCATGCCTTCCCTGCAAAGCGGCGATGGTAGAAACAAAGGATGTCTCCTCCGCGTTCCTTGGCTCCCGCCGCCGCTGTCGTCGGTGGTTCTGCTACCGCCGTCAATGGCTCCTCACCCTCTCCGGCCGTCGCGCCGAGCTCCGTCGCTGCCGCCGTGGTTGGGAGCTCTCTGCTGGCCATGATGATCCGGTGTGCTTCCCGGGCCAGCGCACGGTAGTCCAGCTTGGCTAGAAACGGCGAATTGGCCAGGGCTGCTCTCGTCGCTGACGGAAGGTTCCGGAGGAAGAGGTGGGTAAAAATGAAGTGGCCATCATCCGAGCCCTTCAATCTCAGCATCCTCTCCATCAGGTCAATTGCCGTGCAATCTCCTAACCCGGTCCGTGTCAGGAGTCTCTCTGCTCTCTCCTCAACCAAGAGTGTGTAGTGCTGGATAAGTGTGGCCTTCAACGCGCTATATTTGTCGCTGGTTGGTGGCTGATCCAGCAGGCTCTCCACATGTTGAGCCATGTGGTTGTCGAGCTTTGCGACCACATGGTAGAATTTCGTGTCATCCACCGATATCCCCTAGAGGACGAACTGCGCCTCAACCAAGTGGAACCAAGAGCGCGGGCTGTGCTGCCAAAAATCCAGTAGCTGGATTGTAACGGCATACGCTTGGCTGGGGGCTCCCAACAAGGCTGGCTCTGGGGAACTCTCTTCGTTTTGCATGCTTCATCTTGGGTCACCAGTGTGGAGTGTGTAAATGACGAGGCAGATTTGTCTCAGGCAGTTTATTGCACATCTCACACCTGAGCATAGTAGAAAGAGGGCATCTCAGACAGAACTCTTCTCTTAAATACTCAGGTCTTCCTACAGCCGCTTCTACACATCAAAGGTCACATTGCATTCATATCAAAGGTCACATTGCATGCACTTCCTTAATCCCTTAACATCCCCCTCGCAGTCTCTGCATTCATTTCCTTAATCCTTTAACATCCCCCTCACAGTCTCTGACACACAAAGGATCCTCCTAGCAGTCTCTGACACACAAAAGATCACACTTTCACAACTTCCAGTTATCTCCAAGGAAACTCTGCTCTTTGTTCTTATCTAAGATGCTACACATTATGTTTTTCCCATGTGCGGCTACAGACACATTGTTTTAAATTTTGCTGATTTTTTTCTCGGGTGTCCAAGACATTTTGTTATCGTATCATCAGACCTGCGACCGTATGTCTTGGACACCCGAGTAAAGAGAGGTGCAGAGCTGTCAACTGATCACCACCTGGTGGTGAGTTGGATCCGATGGCAGGGGGGGGAAGCCATTCAGACCTGGTAGACCCAAACGTATAGTGAGGGTGTGCTGGGAGCGTCTGGCTGAGGCTCCTGTCCGGGAGGTCTTCAACTCCTACCTCCGGAAGAACTTCAACCACATCCCGAGGGAGTCTGGAGACATGGAGTCTGAATGGGCCATGTTCTCCACCTCTGTTGTTGAAGCGGTGGCCCAGAGCTGCGGCCGCAAGGTGGTCGGTGCATCTCGTGGTGGCAACCCCCGAACCAAGTGGTGGACACCAGTGGTGAGGGGGGCCATTAAGCTGAAGAAGGAGTCCTATCAAGCTTGGTTGGCTTGTGGGACTCCCCAAGCAGCTGAGGTGTACCGGCAGGCCAAGCGGAGTGCAGCTCGGGTGGTTGCTGAAGCAAAAACCCGGGTATGGGAGGAGTTCGGTGAGGCCATGGAACAAGACTTTCGGTCAGCTTCAAAGAGATTCTGGCAAACTGTTCGGCGGCTCAGGAGGGGAAAGCAGCTCCCCGTCCACACTGTGTATGGTGCGGATGGGACACTGTTGACTTCAACTGGGGATATCGTCGGGCAGTGGAAGGAATACTTTGAGGATCTCCTCAATCCCACTGATACGCCTTCCACAGAGGAAGCAGGGTTTGGGGACGAGGGGGATGACTCACCTATCACAGGGGCTGAGGTCGCCAAGGTGGTTAAAAATCTCCTTGGTGGCCGGGCCCCAGGGGTGGACAAGATTCGCCCTGAGTACCTCAAGGCCCTGGATGTTGTTGGGTTGCCATGGTTGACACGCCTCTGCAACATTGCGTGGAGGTCGGGGGCAGTGCCTTTGGCATGGCAAACCGGGGTGGTGGTTCCTTTCTTCAAAAAAGGGGACCGGAGGGTGTGCTCCAACTTTAGAGGGATCACACTCCTCAGCCTCCCTGGGAAGGTCTATGCCAAGGTACTGGAGAGGAGAGTCCGGCCGTTGGTCGAACCTCGGATTCAGGAGGAGCAATGTGGTTTTCGTCCTGGCCGTGGCACATCGGACCAGCTCTTTACCCTCTCGAGAATTCTTGAGGGTTCGTGGGAGTTTGCCCAACCAGTTTACATGTGTTTTGTGGACTTAGAGAAGGCATTTGACCGCGTCCCTCGTGGATTTTTGTGGGGGGTGCTTCGGGAGTATGGGGTATCGGGCTTGTTGTTACGAGCTATTCGGTCTCTGTACGACCGTTGTGAGAGTTTGGTTCGTATTGCCAACACTCGGTCGGAGTCATTCCCAGTGAGATTTGGACTCCGCCAGGGCTGCCCTTTGTCACCGATCCTGTTCATAATTTTTATGGACAGGATTTCTAGGCGCAGCCAGGGAATGGAGGGTGTCATGCTTGGTGACCACAGGATCTCATCTCTGTTGTTTGCAGATGATGTTGTCCTGTTGGCTTCATCCGGCAATGACCTACAGCTCTTGCTGGGACGGTTTGCCGCTGAGTGTGAAGCGGCTGGGATGAGAATCAGCACCTCCAAGTCCGAGTCCATGGTCCTCAGCAGGAAAAAGGTGGATTGTCCTCTCCGGGTTGGGGACAGGCTCCTGCCCCAAGTGGAGGAGTTTAAGTATCTTGGGGTTTTGTTCACGAGTGAGGGGAAAATGGAGCGAGAGATCGACAGACGGATTGGAGCAGCATCTGCAGTGATGCGGACGTTGTACCGGTCTGTTGGTGGTGAAGAGGGAGCTTAGTTCTAAGGCAAAGCTGTCGATTTACCAGTCAATCTACGTTCCTACTCTCACCTATGGTCACGAGCTTTGGGTAATGACCGAAAGAACGAGATCGCGGATACAAGCGGCTGAAATGAGCTTTCTCCATAGGATTGCTGGACTCACCCTCAGAGATAGGGTGAGGAGCTCAGTCATCCGGGAGAGGCTCAGAGTAGAACCGCTGCTCCTCCACATTGAAAGGAGTCAGTTGAGGTGGTATGGGCATCTGATTAGGATGCCTCCTGGACGCCTTCCACTTGAGGTGTTTCAGGCACGTCCCACTGGGAGGAGACCCCAGGGCAGACCCAGGACTCGGTGGAGAGACTATGTCTCCCAGCTGGTCTGGGAACGCCTTGGTATCCCGTCTGAAGAGCTGGAGCAGGTGGCTGGGGAGAGGGAAGTCTGGGCTTCTCTGCTTGAACTGCTGCCTCCGCGACCCGGACCTCCGGAAAAGCGGTAGAAGATGGATGGATGGATGGATGGATGATTTTTTTCTTTTTTTTCCCACTTCTCTTCCAGTTCTTATGGCCACTTTCTGATTGCTTTGAGTTTTTAAAACATCATTTTAAGAATAGTGTTAACTGACTTAAAGTACATTTCTAACTACACTATATCATACAATATAGGCCGTGAGCAGCTCCCTCAAAATGTGGCTAGAAAATGATTTTCGTGGCACCCAACTGGGAACTATGGGATCTTTGATGATTTCTATGTAAAAAAAAAACCTGCTGAATCCGAAAATCGATGTTCCCACTGTCAAAGGTGTGGATAGCTATGTCAAATTTGCATAAATCCAAGATGGCTGCCACGACTAACCAAGGGAATGAATTGCCTAACATTTCAACCAGTCTACCTAGAAACACGTTTGAGGCCTCTTTTTCGGATAATGTTGAGCCGAGGAATCGATTTCTGAGGTCGACTGTGTGATTGAGGGTCAAAGAACCACGCTAATTTGCATAAATCCATGCTGGCTGCCATGGATGGACTAACTTTTTAGCCATTCTACATAGAATCATGTTGGAGACGTCCTTTTCGGCTAATGTTAACCCGAGGAATCGATTTCTGAGGTTATTAGTGTGACTGAGGGTCAAAGAACCCCGCTAATTTGCATAAATCCAAGATGGCCACCATGGGTGTGGATGGACTGGGTATAAGAGTGTGGTATGTGATTGCTCAGTCTCTTCTTTTTCTTAGAGAATGATAGAGCAATGTGTTCACTTAATAAAGCTGAACCTGAGAAATAAACTCAGCCTCATCCTTGAACGCATTCTCTACACTAGGAGCCATAGAAGAAGTCCAAATCTCAAGCTCCACCCTTCCAGACTTGTTGACTTGGTGGCACGTTCGCGGTAAGATGCTGTCCCAATGTGAAACAGTGAAGCGGTTGAGGGTGCACTCGCTGACTTTGTGAGCACTTTATGTCCCCTTTCTGTAAGTATGGGAATTACCCACAGTTTAGAGCACCATACTAGGGTATCTCAAGGGAAAGCTCTTGATTCATTACTGACCACCGCTGCTCCACTCCTGTATTGATATGTGAAGTTCATATGGAGTCACCACTAGAGGGCAGTATGACCCCGGCCATGACCTGACTATAAAAGGAGATGTACGTACATGTGCCACTGTGTGGTTAGTTGTTGGTTGAAGTTGCAGTGACAAGTAAAAGTTCTGACTGACACTCGGTGTGTGTGCGCCTCGTCATTACATGGTACCAGGATAAAAGATACGAACCGACGGCGAAGATGAACGCTCTTCGACAGCCGGACGAGTTAAAGTTGACCGGTAACGTCAACGAGAACTGGAAAGCATTCAAACAAAGTTTGGAACTTTATTCGCTAGCTATCGGTCTCCGTGACGAGGAGAGGAAGATAGCATTACTGCTAACAGTAGCAGGGCGAGCGGCGCTAGATGTGTTCAACACATTCGTCTTCACGGAAGAAGAAAAAGGCAAATTCAATGTCGTAATGAAGAAGTTTGACGATTATTGCACACCGAGAAAGAATGAAACGTACGAGAGGTATGTGTTCAGAAAAAGACTTCAGAAAGAGTCAGAGTCCATCGAGCTGTATGTCACAGACCTACGGTTGAAATGTCAGTCATGCAACTTTGGAACATTGAGTGAGTCAATGATACGGGACCAAATTGTAATTGGGGTCCAAGACAACAAATTGCGGATGCAATTACTTAAAGAGACTAACTTAACGCTGGAGAAAGTGATACAGATTTGCCAAGCGTCTGAGAGTACAAAGGCACAGTTAAAGACTTTTAACAGCAAGGAAAGAGAGACTGCTGAAGTCGATGCAGTGCAGCGTGCGAAGCCGAAAGGAACGTTGTATGCAAGGAAAAGAGGTGCAAAGCGCGCGCGCGGGAACTGTGAGCGGTGTGGAATGCAACATGCGCCGAAGCAGTGTCCAGCATTCGGGAAGGAATGTCGCAAGTGTGGCGGAAAGAATCACTTCGCAAAGACCTGCTTCTCGAAGAAGAGGGTGCAACTCGTGGAGAAAAAGAGCGACAGTGAAGAGGATCAGTTTTACGTGGACGCCATCGAGGGAGAGACGAGCGCTGACGAATGGATAGTGTGCTTGGAGATGAATGGCACGGACATGTCACTGAAGCTCGACACAGGTGCGCAGGTAAACATCCTGCCAATGAAAGATTTTAAAAGACTGAAAAACAAACCGAAAATAAGAGATAAAAAGATTAATCTGAGAACATATGACGATAAGCCAATACCCACTAAGGGAATGTGCAGGGTTACACTGTCAAACAAAGATAAGACAGTGAATGCATTGTTTGTACTTGTTGATGGAAATAGACAAGCAATTTTGGGTTTAAAAACATGCGATCAGCTAGGTCTGATCAAGAGGGTGAATGTCATTGATACAGACAAGGTGACAGCACGAGAAAATACAGAGGCTACAACAAGTAGGCACAAACACACTGACTGGGTGAAAGAATACAAAGAGGTGTTCAAAGGAATAGGCCGCCTACCAGGCAAACAAAAAATTAGGCTGAAAGAGAATGCAGAGCCAGTCATACATCCAGCAAGAAAAGTGCCAATAGCTCTTAAAAAGAGGCTGAGAGAAACACTAGACTCACTGATAGCAGACGGAGTGGTCAGAAAAATAGAAGAACCAACTGAATGGGTTAACTCCCTAGTTATAGTGGAGAAGCCAAATGGAGATTTGAGATTGTGCATAGATCCGAAAGATCTAAATAAAGTAATACAGCGGGAGCATTACAGGCTACCAACAAAATCTGACATAACCAGCACAATGAGTGGAGCAAGCTACTTCAAAAAATTAGATGCCAAATCTGGGTTTTACCAAATAGTGCTCGACGAGGAAAGCGCTAAATTGTGCACATTTAATACGCCATTCGGAAGGCATTGCTTTCTACGAATGCCGTTCGGGATTAGCTCAGCCCCTGAAATTTTCCATAGAACTGTGCAGCAATTGTTTGACGGAATAGAAGGGGTGGGAGTTTTTCTTGATGACGTGGTAGTCTGGGGAAAAACAAAAGAGGAGCACGACGAAAGGTTGGCTAGAGTTCTCACACAGGCGCAAAAGTCAGGTATGAAACTGAATAAGAGTAAGTGCCAATTCGGGGTACGGGAGATTACATACCTGGGAGAGAAATTATCTGGGGCAGGCGTGCAACCAGATCCGGAAAAAGTGCGGGCCATAGCAGAGCTGCCAGTACCGCAGGACAAAATTGACTTGCAAAGACCCTTAGGGCTAGTCAATTACATGGGGAAATTTATCCCAAATTTATCAGCTAACACAATAGCTCTTAGAAGCTTGTTAGAGACCAATACAATGTGGCAGTGGATGGCAGAGCATGCCAGAGAATGGGAGTGGCTCAAAAGCAGTCTAATAAAGGAGCCAGTGTTAAAATTCTATGATCAGGACAAACTGCTAAAAGTGTCCACAGATGCGTCCAAAGCCGGCCTAGGAGCTGTGCTATTGCAAAAACATGACACAGAGTGGTATCCAGTCGCATACGCATCGCGCACCATGACAAGCGCAGAAAGAAATTACGCGCAAATAGAGAAAGAGACTCTAGGTGCAGTGTTTGGATGTGAGAAGTTTCATGAATATGTGTATGGACGGTCAGTAATACTAGAAACAGACCACAAACCACTGATTGCGATCTCACAGAAGCCACTGGGTGACGCACCACCGTGCATCCAGCGTCTAATGTTAAGATTACAGAAATATGACTTGAAATTTGAGTTTACACCAGGCAAGCAACTAATTGTAGCCGATGCGCTGAGTAGGGCTAGCTTGAGCAACACCAGCAGCACAACAGAGGAAGCTGTGCAAATACATGTAGACTCTATTAAGGCACACATGCCAGTGTCAGATGCAAAATGGACGAAGATAGTGAAAGAAACACAAAAGGATGAGAAACTAAAAAGAGTAATGGAACAGATACATCAACCAGGACAGGTTATGATTGACAAGCCTTACCAACACTTTAAAGGTGAACTGTCTGTGTTAGATGGGGTTCTGTTAAAAGGTACAAGGATAGTCATACCTACCTCCATGAGATCAGAAATGGTTAAATTAGTGCATGAGGGGCATTTGGGTATTGAAAAGTGCAAAAGACGTGCACGTGATGTTTTGTATTGGCCCAACATGCACAAGGACATTGAGGCATATGTGCAGCGCTGCGAGACTTGCCAGCGCCACAGGTATCAACAGCCAAAGGAGCCTATGAGGCCCCATGAGAAGCCTCAAGGGCCATGGAGAAAAGTGGGCATGGATCTATTTCAGCTTAAGGGCAAGGACTATCTGTTAGTCATGGACTATCATTCCACCTACCCAGAGTTTGCAGGGTTGAGTGACACAACAGCAGAAAAGGTGATTGCACATACAAAGACAATGTTCGCATGCCATGGAATTCCAATGACTGTTGTAAGCAATAACGGACCACAATTCACGAGTCAGTGCTTCAAAGACTTTGCAGACACATATGGGTTCAAGCACGTGACCTCAAGCCCTCTGTACCCACAGTCGAATGGGTTAGCAGAGAAAGGGGTGCAAATAGTGAAGCGCATACTGAAAAAGGCTGCAGACAATGCAGAAGACCCACATCTGGCGATCCTGAATTACCGAGCATCACCACTGGAGAATGGACTTTCCCCAGCAGAAATGCTCATGAACAGAAAACTCAGAACGCGACTTCCATCAGCATCTCAAGTGATGGAAAAGAGAGATGTGAGGCGTGATGAGAGGCAAACTGAACTGTACAACAGAACAGCACGACCTCTGAGACCACTTGCACATGAGGACATTGTGCGAGTGAGATGTGATGGAGAATGGGGACCGCTGGCAAAAGTGGTTAAAGAAACAACTCCCAGATCATATGAAGTCATCACAGAGCATGGGAAAACAATGAGGCGAAACCGACGTCACTTACTGAAAGTGCCTCAGACAAAAATGAGAGTCACAGACAGTGAAATAAGCGACATGCTAATTTCCAGCCAAACCGAACAACCAGAAATGGCTGAGAACCAGAACATAGAGACAGACACTAACGAACAGACTGAGGTGACACAAATCAGAAGATCACAAAGGCAAATTGTGAAACCGAAAAGATTGATTGAGGAAATGTAAGGAGTACTGAAAAAAAATAAATAAAAATGTGTTGATGTTGAATTGTAAACAGAAAAGAAAAAAAAAATTGAACTTGTGATTCAGTGTACAAGGTGAAAGAAATGTATATAGAAATTTGAGAAAAAGTTTATAGTTGGACATGACCTTACTTGAAAAAAAAGGGAGATGTATTGATATGTGAAGTTCATATGGAGTCACCATATGACTGGGGACAGTATGACCCCGGCCATGACCCCGGCCATGACCTGACTATAAAAGGAGATGTACATGTGCCACTGTGTGGTTAGTTGTTGGTTGAAGTTGCAGTGACAAGTAAAAGTTCTGACTGACACTCGGTGTGTGTGCGCCTCGTCATTACAACTCCAAAGAAAAAAAACTTTACTGTCTTGACAAGAATTTTAGATCTTTGCTAAAACATATGAAAAATACAGAGTTTATGCCTAATTACACATCATTTAAGCAATTTTTTGCAGTTTAAAAAGATGATTAATTGATTAGAAGAAGCTACAGCACATTTAATTCAGACAGTTCATATCTGAAGAAAGTAATAAGTCTGAGACGCACAATAGTTGGTCTTGTTTTAATGTTACAGAAATTAAAAGTATGGTTGGTTAAAAAGATATTATATTTTATTAAAATGTAACACTGAAAAATTTGACCCGCTTTATTTCCATGGAAAATACTAAATTCATAAATGTAGAGGGCAAAAAAATTAATGTGGACCCAATAATTTAAAACAGAATTGGAATTAAAATCATTTGAAAAAGTTATGTAGACTGGAAAAACAGCTCTAAAGACTGAACACACACATGCAGCCTTAAACTTTCAGGATCATTTTCTTTTGTCCCTGTTTGTTGCCATTTTAGTTTTGTCTTTAATCTTTTTTTATTTTGTACTGTTGTGGAGATTGTGTGGAAAGATGAGGCTGAGTTTATTACTCAAAGTCAGTTTTATTCACAACACATTCTCCAACATCCAAAAGCAGAAGAGAGAGACATGCCCCCACAGCTGCCCCTTTATACCCCAGGACATCAAAGTCAACAGTCGCATTGTCTTTACATCTCAAATCACAACGCGCCCCCCCTTCAGGTCTCCTGTCTCCACCTGAAGTCCTGGTGGTCTCCTCTTGCAGTCCTGGTGGTCAGGAAATCCTTCATGGCCGCCTCCCTGCATACAAAAGGCCAGACTTCACATCCTCCTGCAACCCCTAGGAGGTTCAGACCTTTTGTTCCTCTGAGACGTGCAGTAAACAATAAGCATACAGTAACAAGCATGTGAAGCATATGGAAACCACATATGTGCCCACACTGTAACTTTATTTTTTGTGATGTTTTATACACTATTGTGTGTATGTAGCATTGTACTTTTCCCAATTCTTTTAATGAAGTTCATAAAAAAAAAACAACTTGGTGTTACTAAGGTAACGTGAAGTGTGTCCCATTTCTACCATTTTGAACCACTTCACCCCCTCACAGACTGACACACTCAAGCACTACTGATGGAGGTGGCCTAATTGTCAAACTGTCAGTGTGGGTTTGGATTTCACGAGGATCCTCCCACCATCCTTAAAATGGGTGGAGATGAAGCTGGGAGGGTGGTATTGTTCCAGAGGGCTCTGGTTCTTAACATCACTGTTGGGAAAAAAAAAAAAAAAATCAAAACAGCTCTTTTAGAGAGGGGTGCTGAGACATAGACTGACACTGACAAACTGACAGGGTTGTGTTTTTTTTTGTTGGTAGCCTCTCCAGATACCCAAATACAGTAGATGTGCAAAAGCACTGAAAAAGTGAAATTCTCATCATGTCCTCCCTTTAAAAACCAACAACAAAAAGATGAAACATTTACGTAGTAAAAGTTACAAATTCACGTAGAAAAGAAGTTTCAAATTTAAAAGGAAAAAGCTGTACATTCATTAAAAAAAAAAATACTGAATGCTTGAGGAAAAAACTTAAAATTTATAAGAAAATCACAAATTTGGAAATGAGAAGAACCTCACAAATTGGCACTGTTACTATTCACACAACTTTTTAGTAGATATTTTTCCTACTCAAATAATGTTTTTTTTGGTGGCTACCCTTATTTGAATAATTAATGTCATAAGATAGCATTATTTTTAGTTGAGTACAATTTCTGGATACCCTACCCAGGTAAGAGGGTAATAGGTTTTCTAGAAGTTCCATAAACTTCCTGATGCTTTTGGCTTATTTGTTTTAGAGCTTTCAAATTCACATGAAAAAAAACCCCTGCAAATTCAGTAAAAAGCTATAAATTCAAAAGAAAAACTGACACATTTTGTGAAAAAGTTAAGAAAAAGCAGGTAATTTTATCCGTTTTAAATCCGTTTACATTTGAGCTCTGAAGCAAAGGCGTTATATTGTATATAATATAGTTTCAAACAATTGTGATGCTGAGTAAAAGGTAAATAAAAACAAGTCAGTGACTTTTTTTCAACATTTAAAAACTTTATTAAAAAAACAGCACAAAGACAACATAAAATGGTACAATGAAGAAATATTTCAGGCATACAGTCATCAGAAAATAGAAATTAAGGCTACGGTCACACTGCAGCTCAATTCCGATTTTTTGCTGAGATTCTATTTTTTTGTGCGGGCGTTCATATAATTTAAATGCAACCCCCGTCAGACTCCAATGTGAACGGCCTACAGCTATGAAGTGACCCATGTGCACAGAAGAAAACAAAGTCAGACACAGCATTGTGTTTACAGAAATAAATATGACCCCTGAACAACTGAGTGAGACAGAACTTCTTCACCTTGATGCAGCACAGCAAAATAAAATGTTAAAATCATTCAGAAATGATTATACACAAAATAAATGACACCAGCTTCATTCCTCTACATGCCAGATGACCACTGTGATCAGTTGTGCTTTGACAGAACTGATCCATTCAACAGCTCTCTTGAAAATGAGACCCCATGTCTCAATGGGATTACCTGTATAAATAAGGTTAATAATAAATAAACAGCGCGACTAGTACCAGTGGTGCAACACCGGTCCCGCACAGGAAGGAGAAGCTGCCAGAGACGCCCCTCTCCTGGACTGTGTGTTGTCGTATCCCTGTATCTGGCCGTTCCGCTCCACAGTCATGTTGGTATTAACTTTACATTTTAGATATTACAGCGGCCAGGACTCACGGTGTGCTGTTTATAGGGAAAAGGAATTTGCAGCATCCAGTAAATGTGCCGTTACTGTGCGCCTGTAATGTCAGACAGTTTCAGCCCTGAATTCTCCCTTCCCGGGAATTCTGAAGTTGTGCATTTGGAGCCGACAAAATTATGATCCAGTGATAAAGGGAAGAAGATTGATTAAAAAGAGAGCACAAATCAGCTGTGTCTGCCATGCTTGCTGCATCCTCCACCGCTGAATTGTCGCGTCTGTCTCACTTTAATGAGGAAAAACTTGGATGAAATGTGACATGACCGTTCAGACTGAGGTCGCTTTGGAAAATATCAGATACGTATCTGAATTAGGACCACATATGAAAGTGGCCTGGTTTGAAAAAAAAAAAAATCTGATATGTGCTGTTCAGACTGTTATTTAAAAAATCAGATATCAGAACTCAGAAAAGATTTATTGCCAAGTACATTAACAGATACTGATAACAGATCACTGATAACATAGGAGGGATTTGACTTGACACAGAAAACGACCTGCATTTCCGGTGACACGGCTGCATCTGAAACGCGCCTGCCAACAGGAGGGTACAGGAAGCATGGGAAATAATACAATAGGAAGGAGCAAAAAAAATCATTGATTTCAGAATAGTGGTCATATATGATCAATATTATGATTACAAAGAAAAAAAAGCCCTCAATGCACAATCAGAAGACCAAAAAAGTTCACAGGACACAAAGAGAGCAGTGAGTGAATCATCTTTATCATCAGTTTGTGGATCAGTATGAGTGTAATGTTGAAAGTAGGTGTTGTATCAGTTAAGAACAACAAGGACTCTTTGGCAGGAGATGTTTTGTCTGGCTGCTGGCATTGTCCTTGGCCATGCAGCTGCCTGTCCGAAGGCCATGAGCTCAATGTTTTGAAAACAAAGACTGCAGATGATCAGGAGGATTTTTGTGAGGGAGTCAGATTTAGTCGAATAGTACTGATCACAGAGAGGAAAAACTTTATATTCTCTTACAGATTCAGTACTTAATCCTTCATTGCTGGGCGTTGAGTCCATTGTGGATGGCCCTAAGCGTAATCATGGGTCACGTGTGCAAATATGGGTTTGCACGTGTGCAAATATGGGTCACGTGTGCAAAAAAATCGGAATTGAGCATTAAGACCTGCAGTGTGATCATAGACTAAGACTCCAGTGACGGGCAGAGTTTTCCCCTTTCAATGCTGAATTTTTTTTTTTTTCAGCTTGATGATGTTTGAGGGATTTCTTGCATGCAAGATGTTTTAAATCAGTTCACAGCATGTTGTTGGGATTAATATCTAGGGCTGAAACATGACAACCTGGTCAAAAGAACACTGTCAGAAGTGCAAAGCTCATTTACAGGTGTGTCCAAGTCCATTTTGGACACAGAAAAAACAGACTGCACTGTTAGAAAGTGCAACTGGGTTGTCCCATCTTTGGGTGTAACCAACATGCAATAACCCAAACAAAATGACTGTTCTCCTCACCTTTGACAAGCAGGGGTGCATAATCTAAGGTGAACTGTTATTATGATGGCATTTACCTATGACAACAAATTGGTTTTGCCTCAGCAAAACTGAAATGCTCGCTCACAAATTGAAAATGCATGCATCATCATCATCATCCCCGTTTGCTGCTTGTAAATAAGCCGGGGGGGGGGGGTATTTCAGGGAGTGGTAGGGAGATGTTTGAACTGGACAAAGGTAAATCATTTCAAGTTTAACACAGCCCACACAGACACATCTGAATCATTCCATTCGGCCATTGGAGGACATGAATGGGAAAGAGCCACTGAATAATTTATTGAAACCCATGCACACAACACCCTTTCTTCTTCCTTGTGCCCACATACTGACACGACCTTTTAGGTCTGTGACATCACAGGGGCATAAAATCTTATGCGTCCATGCATACGGTATGTTTTCTGTGTCTCTTTCTGCTTTCATCTTCATTATTTATTCACAATGTATCTACAGTGAGGACAATGCATCTTTGTGCATACTGTAACAGATGGTGAGGTGTTGGCTGAGAACTAGCAGGCCAAGGCTAACATATTAGCATGAGCTCCGGAGTAGGTGGATAGCACAGAGTCACCAGATGTGGAATATGGACTTCCACTCGGTGCTTTATTTTACAATAATCTAAACAAGACCATATAATGTCAGGTCTCCACTGTGCTACTTACACTAATCATACATGAATAGCAGAACATATGCAACATGACCAACACCTACCAGTTACCAGGAAGATATCCCACTGCTTAGCTTAGCTCTAGCTCCTCCTTGTGGTGTCCTCTGATATTACAATAGAACCATATAAAGTGAATGTTTCAACATAATTTCTTTCAACTGATTCAGGAAATACAGTCGTGGACAAAATTGTTGGTACCCCTCTGTTAATGAAAGAAAAACCTACAATGGTCACAGAAATAACTTTAATCTGACAAAAGTGGTAATAAATAAAAAAATTCTATGAAAATTAACCAATGAAAATCAGACAAATGCTTTTGAATTGTGATTCAACAGAATTACTTAAAAAAAACAAACTCATGAAACAAAAATGATGGCACCTCTAGAAAAGATTGAAAATAATGTGACCATAGGGACATATTCAACCAAGATGTGTCCTCTAATTAACATCACAGGTGTCTACAAACTTGTAATCAGTCAGTCGGCCTATTTAAAGGGTGACAAGTAGTCACTGTGCCGTTTGTTGACATGGTGTGTACCACACTAAACATGGACCAGAGGAAGCAAAGGAGAGAGTTGTCTCAGGAAATTAGAAAGAAAATTATAGACAAGCATGTTAAAGGTAAAGGCTATAAGACCATCTCCAAGCAGCTTGATCTTCCTGTGACTACAGTTGCACATATTATTCAGAAATTTAAGATCCACGGGACTGTAGCCAACCTCCCTGGACGTGGCCGCAGGAGGAGACGGATAATACAAATGGTAACAAAAGAGCCCAGAACAACCTCTAAACACATTCATGGTGAACTCCAAGGTCAAGGTACATCAGTGTTAGATCACACCATCCGTCGTTGTTTGAGCCAAAGTGGACTTCATGGGAGACGACCAAGGAGGACACCACTGTTGAAAACAAATCATAAAAAAGCCAGACTGGAATTTGCCAAACTGCATGCCGACAAGCCACAAAGCTTCTGGGAGAATGTCCTATGGACAGACGAGACAAAACTGGAACTTTTTGGCAAGGCACATCAGCTCTATGTTCACACACGCAAAAATGAAGTATACCAAGAAAAGAACACTGTCTCTACTGTGAAACATGGAGTAGGTTCTGTTATGTTCTGGGGCTGCTTTGCTGCATCTGGCACAGGGTGTCTTGAATCTGTGCAGGGTACAATGAAATCTCAAGACTATCAAGGTATTCTAGAGAGAAATGTGCTGCCCAGTGTCAGACAGCTTGGTCTCAGTTGCAGGTCATGGGTCTTGCAACAGGATAATGACCCAAAACACACAGCTAAAAGCACCCAAGAATGGCTAAGAGCCAAACATTGGACTGCACATGCCGTCTGGAGAAGGCACCCTTCAAACCTGAGATAAGTGGAGCAGTTTGCTCATAAGGAGTGGGCCATAATACCTGTTGAGAGGTGCATAAGTCTCATTGACAGTTACAGAAATTGTTTGATTGCAGTGATTGCCTCGAAAGGTTGTGCAACAAAATATTAAGTTAAGGGTACCATCATTTTTGTCCAGGCCTGTTTCATGAGTTTGTTTTTTAAAATAATTCTGTTGAACCACAATTCAAAAGCATTGTCTGATTTTCATTGGTTAATTTTCATAGAATTTTTATTTATTACCACTTTTGCCAGATTCAAGTTATTTTTGTGACCATTGTGGGTTTTTCTTTCATTAACAGAGGAGTGCCAACAATTTTGTCCACGTGTGATGGTGTTTATACTCAACAATTATACTTGAGTATAAACACCATCGGAATGTCCAGACATCATATCGCTCAGGAAGGAGATGGGTTCTGTGTCCCAAGGAATAATGTGTTTAGGTGTAAAATGTGCCCATCAACCCCAGAACAAAAGTAAAACACCTTGTGAAGATGCTGGCTGAAGCTGGTCAAAGAGTGTCATTATCCATAGTGAAATGAGTCGTATACCGACATGGGTTGAAAGGCCACTCGGTGAGGAAGAAGCCATTACTCAACAAAAACCCAAAACATTTAAAAAGCCAGATTACAGTTTGCAAATGCACACAGGGACAAAGACCTTAATTTTTGGAGACATGCCCTGTGGTCTGATGAAACTAAAATTGCACTGTTTTGCCATAATGCCCATTTAGGGGAAAAAGGGAGAAGCTTGCAAGCCTAAGACACCATCCCAACTGTGAAGTATGGGGGGGGAGAGGGGGGAGCATCATGTTGTGGTGGTGTTTTGCTGCAGGAGGGACTGGTGCACTTCACAAAATAGATGGCATCATGAGAAAAGAACATTATGTGGAAAAATTAAAGCAACATCTCAAGACAGCAGCCAGGAAGTTAAAGCTTGGGCACAAATTGGGAAATGGGTCTTCCAAATGGAAAAAAAAGCCATTAAGCATACTGCCAAATTAGTCACAAAGTGGCTTAAGGGCAACAAAGTCAAAGGCTCAATAGCGAGGTATGCCCTTGCTACAGAGCCCCATCGTCGTAGAGTGTGGGTTAAGCGGTTTCAACTATTTAAGAGGAAAATATCCTCAATTTAATTTACAAATTATTTCTATACATATTTCAATAAGAAATTTTTAAAATGCATGCAGCCTGCTCAGCTGAATGACAGCTGCCAACATCCACCCAGTTTCAAGTCTCTGCAGAACAATGCAGTGAGAGCTGCCCTTAATCACCCCATTTTCTTTCGATAACATTCCAGATGAGTTTTAATGACAGAGTATGCATATTCTGATAAAAAAAATGCTGTCACATACTATGATAAACCATTTTCTTTGTTCCTTTCACAAAGCTTGCCTACCAATGTGTCAACCCTAGTGTGTGACCAGCATGTGGCCAGTGACATCACTTGCAAATCCTCAATAGTCACTCAAAATCTTACTCCAATGAAACATATCCCACACAATTCAAAGGAATATAGATTGTATCTTGTGTGAATTTTCATGATTTACTCAAACTATGAGTGAAATGTTCACCACATACTTTACAAAAAAAATTGACTCACCAGTGAATTTTCATGTGTGCAGCTAACGCGTAGCTAAATATAAAACTTTTTCCACGTTTCACAAGAGAATGACTTCTCATCTGCATAGTCTCCCAAAATCACCTTTTGACTAAAACAATTCCCACGTTTCACAAGAATATCAACTGTTTCCTGAGTGAATTTTCATGTGCTTGGTGAGATACTTACTTAGGGTGAAACATTTTTCACATATTTCACAGGAATACAGCTTCTCAGCTGTGTGAGTTTTCATGTGATTTGACAAATGATCACTTCGATAGAAACATTTTCCACATGTAGTACATGAATATGGCTTCTCACACATATGAGTTTTTATGTGTTTTTTTAAACAATCACTTCGAAAGAAACATTTCCCACATGTTGTACAAGAATAAGGCCTCTCCCCTGTATGAATTTTCATGTGTGAAGATAATGCCTTAGTAGATGTGAAACTTTTTTCACATGTTCCACAAGAGTGAGGCTTCTCACCTGTGTGAGTTCTTATATGATCGCTCAAAATATTACTCCTAGTGAAACCTTTTCCACATGTTTCACAAGAATACGGCTTGTCGCCTGTGTGAATTTTCATGTGCTTAGCACGATAATACTTCAGGGTGAATCCTTTCCCACATATTTCACATAAATACAGCTTTTCACTCGAGTGAGTTTTCATGTGAGTTGACAAATGTTCACTTCGAGAGAAACATTTACCACATGTAGTACATGAGTATGGTTTCTCACCTGTATGGCTTCTCATGTGGACCTTTAGTCTTGCTCTATTCATATTTTTCCCACAAACAGTACAGTCATTTAATGTTTCTAATGTTGGAATTCTGTAATGGTTCTCCATTTTGGACTCCATAAAAGTTCTTTCACTATCAGCATGTTTTACTAATGCTTCACCTGTGTCAGTGTTATGCTGATGACTGTTTAGGTAAAAATTCCTCTCTAGTGCAACCTTGTCAAGATTAGTTGATCCAGGTTTTATTTTCTTATTTTCTCCCTGGTCTTGGCTCTCATTTTCAGGAGAGCTGTGAAAGAGAAGCTGGTACCCGTATAGTTTGGTTTCACTTTGGTCATACTCCTCATAATGTGGGGTAACCATGAAGGTATCAATCTCTTCTTTCAGTTCAATCTGCTCTTTCTCTGGAGTGATGTATAGCTCTCTCTCTTCTTTAATCTGTGCATCTTGCTCCTCCTGGTCCAATAAGGAGTTCCACCCTTGGGCGTACAGCTGGTGGACAGTAAGACCCTCCTCCTCCTCATAATTATGTAGCTGGGGGGCTTCTGGAGGGGCACAGACAAGAAAAAACACTATTACTAGAACTCAACTGTATATAATATACAGTAATATCACAACATTAGTCATCTCAAGGCACTTTAATCTGCATGTGAAATAGGAATGCCTTGATTCTTGGTATAAAAAAATTGGTATAGTATTCATGCATTGGTCTGCACTTGTGATTTAACTCATTTCAATTTTGTGTATAACTAGTTTGCACTCATATTTCTCATTTGCTCCCAGCCTGTGATATTAAGGCTGTGAATCTTTAGAAGTCACACGATTCAATTTAATTCTGATTTTTGGGGTTACAATTCGCTTCAGAATCAATTTTTGATTCAAAAAGATTTTCGATTTGCATTTGGCAGTTCAGTACAAAAACCCACTAATCTCAAGAAAAAAGTCCACTGCACTGCAAAAAATGCTGAGGTAAGCTTGAAAGCAGAATACAGTTTGTTGATGTTTTGGGGGTTATATTTTTAAAAAATGACACCAACTGATTTGCAATAAAATACTGTTAAACAAAAAAAGTTGGCTTAGGTTAGTAACTGCTTTTTTATTTCTTGAAAACTTGTGAGTTTCAAAAATGAAATTGTACACAAGTGAAATAAATTTTGAATTTTTTTCTTTTCAGCATATCACAATTCCTAACAACTTTTACACAGTGTATAGGTTTGGTCGCCCTCCAGCATTCTAGAAATATAGGCTATTCATTAAAAAACAAAAGTAAATTCTATCACAAATACTTTGAACATCCATTTAAATAGCAGTGCTACCTGACTGTATGCAGTCAGTGTACAGTTACTTATAAAGTAACTTCATGCAATGAACAAATTCAACAAGAACTGAATGCAATTGATGCATAAGATAAGTAGCATTAATTTTAAACCTGCACAAATATAAACTTAAGAATCTAAATTCTTTGGAGACTTAAAAAAAAAAACAAATTCAAGTTTTAAAACAAAATGAAGTGCTGTTACAAGTTTTTGTGATTTTTTTTTTTTTTTTTTTTTGCCCGTTCAGAATTTGCTGGCGGTTTGTTAAAATAGTGCAGTGTGTGTTGTTCAGCAGGAGGACTTAGAACTTTTTCCACTTCTTTTAACTCTGGGTGATTGTCTGGTTATGGTCCTTTGCCTGGTGAAGCTTCTCCAGTAAAACATAAAGGCAATAATTTAATTCAATTCAACTTTATTTATATAGCGTCATTTCACAACAATAGCCATCTCATAGCACTTTCAAATGAAAGTGCTATGAGATGGCACTTTATATGGCACTTTACTTAATAGCACTTTTTTTTTTTTTTTTTTTTTTTTTTTTTTTTCTCCTCTCGGCGCCACACCAGTCGGCTGCCTTTTGCAACAGCGGCTCGATTCCGAGTTTTTTTTCCCTTCCTCTCTCTTTTGATCACTTTTTTTTTTTTTTTTTTTTTTTTCACCCCACTTATATCACGGACACACAGATCGTCCCAAATGTCTCCTGAGCCGGTGGACGGAGCCACTGTTTATAGCAGGATACGATATAACAGGGAAGAGCTGCTAGCATTTAACCGCCACCCGGTCCCACTGGAAAAACTCGACATACCGAGAGAACTGAGGCGAAAACGCCGCGGCTACCGGGCTGGAGTAAGGCGGAGGACAAAAAATATAAGGTACAGACCCTCCCTTCCATCTGTTGTCATGGGAAATGTACGGTCGATACTGGGAAAGTTAGATGAGCTAGCGGCTATCTCCCGTTATGATAGCACTTACCGGGAGTGCTCTCTCCTTTTGTTTACTGAGACGTGGCTAACTGAACTAGCAGCAGATGCTAACATTGAGCTGGAGGGTTTTCACACGATACGAGCTGACCGAACACCAGAGAGTGGCAAAACTAGGGGCGGTGGAGTGATAATGTATGTTAACAACAACTGGTGCAGACCGGGACATATCACTGTTAAACAACGACACTGCAGCAAAGACATCGAGTTGCTAGCTGTTAGCATGAGGCCTACATATCTCCCGAGAGAACACTCACACGTGATCTGCGTTGTTGTTTATGCAAATCCGACGGCGAACGCTGGGACAGCGCGTGACGTCATCCATTCAGTAACCAGCAGGCTGCAGACAGAACACCCAGATGCTCTTCTCCTCATCTCAGGCGATTTCAACCACGTTTCACTGTCTCCCATTCTGCCCACTTTCACCCAGTATGTCACATGCCACACTAGAGACAATAAAACACTGGATTTGTTCTACGCAAACACTAAGGAGGCGTACACCTCATCACAACTCCCCCCACTTGGGAGATCGGATCACAACTTGGTTCATCTCCGACCGGTGTACAAACCCCTAGTGCACAGACAACCTCCGGCCATGCACACTGTGGAGTTATGGTCTGAGGAGACAATGGACACTCTAAAGGACTGTTTTGAAGCCACTGCCTGGAAGCAGCTCTGCGATCCACATGGTGAGGACATCGATGGCCTCATTCACACCTTCACGGGCTACCTCAGCTTCTGTGTGGACAAATCCGTTCCCACCAAGACCATACAGCGTCACTCAAACAACAAACCCTGGATCAACCCTGAGATAAAAACACTTCTGAGAGAGAAGAAGAGGATCTTCAGGTCGGGGAACAGGGAGATGCTGAAGTCCGTACAGAGGGAGCTGAGGAGAAAGATCAGAGAAGGCAAGGACAGCTTCAGGAAGAAGATGGAGGACAAGCTGCAACAGAGCGACATCAGCGGGGTCTGGAGAAACCTCAAAACCATCTCGGGGCTCCAGAATACCTCCCCCCAGGCCACGGGGGGCAGGGAGTGGGCGAACAACCTGAATCTGTTTTTCAATAGATTTGACCAACCGCCCTCCCCCCGTCTGCACAACAACCACTGCTGCCTCTAAGAAATCAAGTCCTGCTACCCACTCCCCACTCCACCGACACCCCCCCCACTCCCAACACACAGCCCCCCATCCTGACCCTGACCAAGACCCAGGTGAGGACGGAGCTGAGGAAGATCAAGGCGAGGAAGGCGTCGGGACCGGACGGCATCAGCGCAAAGCTCCTCAAGTCCTGTGCAGACCAGCTGTGTGGGATTGTGACGTATATCTTCAACATGAGCCTGAAACTGGGGAGGGTACCACAGCTGTGGAAAACATCTTGTGTGGTACCTGTACCAAAAACTTCCCACCCCAAAGACCTGAACAGCTTCAGACCGGTGGCCTTGACGTCCCACTTGATGAAGACCCTGGAGAGACTGCTCCTTGCTCATCTCCGCCCCCTGGTGGAACCAGCGATGGATCCACTCCAGTTCGCCTACCAGCATGGCATTGGGGTGGAGGATGCGGTGATCTTCCTCCTTCACCGTTCTCTGTCCCACCTGGAGAAGCCCGGGAATATGGTGAGGATCATGTTCTTTGACTTCTCCAGTGCTTTCAACACCATCCAACCGATGATCCTGAAGGACAAGCTGCTGCGCGCAGGGGTGGACCAGCACCTGTCATCATGGATCCTGGACTACCTCACGAACCGGCCTCAGTTTGTGAGAACCCGGGACTGTGTTTCTGACACGATCATCAGTAGCACGGGGGCCCCCCAGGGAACGGTGCTGGCTCCCTTCCTGTTCACTCTTTATACTGCGGACTTCTCACACAACACAACACATTGCCATCTACAGAAGTTCTCTGATGACTCTGCGATCGTTGGTCTCATCTCCAGCGGAGATGAAGCTGAGTACAGAGGGCTTATCCAGGACTTTGTGGACTGGTGCCATCGGAACTGCCTCCAGATCAACGCGAGGAAAACTAAGGAGCTGGTGGTGGACTGCTGCAGGCATGGGCAGCCCCTCACAGCACCAGTAAATATACAGGGAACAGACATCGAGATGGTGACATCCTACAAGTACCTGGGTATTCATCTGAACAATAAACTAGACTGGTCACACAATACTGACGCACTCTACAAGAAGGGACAGCGCAGGCTGTTCCTGCTGAGGAGACTCAGGTCTTTTGGTGTACAAGGGGCACTGCTGAAGTCATTCTATGACACGGTGGTGGCATCAGCCATCACTTTTGGAGTGGTCTGCTGGGGCAGTGGCATTACTGCAGCCGATAGGAAGAGACTGAACAAACTGATTAAGAAAGCTAGCTCTGTCCTGGGGCAACGCCTTGATCCGATGGAGGAGATAGGAGAGAGAAGGACGGTGGCTAAACTGTCATCTCTGCTGGAGTCCGAGTTCCACCCTATGCAGGACATACTGGATGCACTAAGGAGCTCATTTAGCAGCAGACTACATCATCCCAGGTGCACAACCGAGAGGTTTCGTAGGTCCTTCCTACCAACGGCTGTCAGACTGTACAACCTAAGCAGGGCTGCTCGCAGAGATAGCAAAAAGACGTAACAAACTAATAGTTTTTTTTTTTTTTTTTTTTTTTGAATGCAAAAGATGCAAGAGACTTATACAATGGTCCTCTCCGGCATACAACTAGGAACATACCGGTCGCTATGGAGGGTGAGAATATGTATGGGCACATAATCATACCATGTAGGATAACTAAATAGACGGTTATGCTGTTTCATCCCACCTAGCAACAATGCTCTGCACTGTGTGTGTTTCTATATTTACATATTTATTCCATCTAGCTACAATGCTCTGCACTGGGTGTGTTTATATTTATATATCTATATATTTATTCCATCTAGCTACAATGCTCAGCACTGGGTGTGTTTATATTTATATATCTATATATTTATTCCATCTAGCTACAATGCTCCGCACTGTGTGTTTTTATATATCTACATATTATTCCATCTAGCTACATTGCTCCGCACTGTGTGTGTTTATATACTTGCATATTTATTCCACCTAGCTGCAATGCTCCATACTGTGGGTGTTTATATATTTACATATTTATTCCATCTAGCTACAATGCTCTGCACTGTGTGTTCATATATTCATATATTTATTCCATCCAGCTACAATGCTCTGCACTGTGTGTCTGTGTGTGTGTGTGTGTGTATATATATATTTTATAGTAATATGTACATATGTATATTAGCTGCTCTTGCTTGTTTTTTTTTTTTGTTTGTTTTGTTTTTTCTTGCCTTCTGATTGTTGCTCTGAGTGTTGCTATCCCTGTGCTGTTGCAATCCTGGAATTTCCCCGTTGTGGGACTAATAAAGGCTTATCTTATCTTATCTTATCTTAAATGTTGGGTAAACCCCCACAACTGCAGAAAGACCCCAGCAATCAGGCGATCCCCTGTGAGCAAGCGCTTGGCAACGGTGGAGAGGAAAAACTCCCTTTTAACAGGAAGAAACCTCTAGCAGAACCAGGCTCAGGGAAGGGCAGTCATCTGCTGCGACTGGCTGGGGGGTGAGGGGATAGAGAAGATAAAAAGAACAGACATATAGAGAGCAAACATTAAAGGAGTGAAGCAAAGTACATTATTGGAGGTCCCCCAGCAGTCTAAATCTATTAGCAGCAGAACTAAGGGAGGGTTTAGAGACACATGATCCCTCCCTAATTGTAGGCTATATCGAAAAGGAAGGTTTTTACCATATTCTTAAAAACAGACATCGAGTCTGACTCCCGAATCCAGATTGGTAACTGGTTCCACAGGAAAGGAGCTTGATAGCTGAAGGCTCTGCCTCCCATTGTACTTTTGGAGATTCTAGGTATTACAAGTAATCCTGCATTTTGGGAGCATAATGCTCTGTTAGGATGATAGGGTAGTATCAGATCTTTTAAATAAAAAGGGGCCTGATTGTTAAGAGCATTGTAAGTGAGAAGAAGGATTGTAAACTTAATTCTAAACTCTATGGGAAGCCAGTGAAGGGAGGACAAAACTGGAGAGATATGATTTCTCTTTCTAGTACCTGTTAAAACTCTTGCAGCAGCATTTTGGATCAACTGAAGACTTTTTAAAGATATTTTAGGACAACCTGATAATAAAGAGTTACAATAATCTAATCTAGAGCTAACAAAAGCGTGGATCAGTTTCTCAGCATCACTCTGACACAAGATGCTCCTAATCTTGGCAATATTATGCAAATGATAGAAGGCAGTCTTAGAAACAAATTTAATATGTGAATTGAAAAACGGATCTTGATCAAAAATGACTCCAAGGTTCCTCACAGAACTATTCAAGGAAAGATTAACCGCATCCAAACAAAAAGATTGATTTGGAAAGGTATTTCTCTGGTTTTTTGGACCAACAAGAATGACTTCAGTCTTATCCGAATTTAATAACAGAAAATTACAAGTCGTCCAAGCTTTGATTTCCTTAAGACAGGTGTCTAACTTGGCTAACTGATTACTATCATCTGGCTTCATTGACAAGTATAATTGTGTGTCAGCTGCATAACAATGAAAATGTATACAGTGCTTTCTAATGATGTTGCCTAACGGAAGCATATATAAACTAAAAAGAGTAGGGCCTAGCACAGATCCCTGTGGAACTCCATGACTGAGCTTAGAGTTGGAAGAAAACTCATTATTGACATGAACAAACTGGAACCTATCAGACAAATAACACCTAAACCACTGCAGCGAAGTTCCATTAAGTCCAACATAGTGTTCTAATCTATCAAGTAGAATATCATGGTCGATAGTATCAAAGGCTGCACTAAGGTCTAAAAGGACAAGTACAGAAACAAGTCCATTATCAGATGTGATAAGGAGGTCATTAGTGACCTTCACTAAGGCTGTTTCAGTACTATGATGGATTTCTGAACCCAGATTGAAACTCTTCAAATAAACCATTTCCCTGCAAGTGGTCAAATAATTGCATAGCAACAACTCTTTCTAAGATTTTTGAAATGAAAGGCAAATTAGAGATTGGTCGATCGTTAGCTAAAACTCCTGGATCCAGCGTTGGCTTTTTGAGTAAGGGTTTAATTACAGCAGTTTTAAAAGCCTGCGGTACATGGCCTAATGTTAAAGAAGAATTGATTATTCTTCAAATAATCAATTCTTCCAGGTTTTTTAAATAACCTGGTAGGAATAGGGTCTAAAAGACAAGTTGAAGGCTTGGATGAGGAAATTATTTTATCTAACTCTAAAAGGTCAATTGGAGTAAACTTATCCAAACAGATATCAATTGAAGGAGTTGTAGTAATTACTGTATTTAAGTTTACAGTGGGAAGAAAGTGACTGATTTTATCTCTAATAGATGAAATTTTATGATTGGAAAAGTTCATAAAGTCCTGACTAGTAAGCTCTAGGGGGATGCAAGGATTGACAGAGTCCTGACTCTTTGTCAGCCTGGCTACAGTGCTGAAAAGAAACCTGGGATTATTCTTCTCTTCTATTAATGCAGAGTAATAACTTGTTCTAGCTTTTCTAAGAGATTTTTTATAAATTAAAAGATTTCTCCAAGCTGAATAGAATTCATCTAAATTAGTGGAACACCATTTTCTTTCTAATTGACGAGTCTTCTGTTTTAAGCTATGAGTTTCTGTGTTAAACCAAGGGGTTAGAAATCTCTGATTGGACCTTTTCTTTTTTAAAGGGGCCACCAAGTCTAGAGTCTGATGCAAAGAAGCTGTAACACTATCTACCAACTATCAATTATGGAAGGAGCAAGCTCTCCATAGCTTATTTCCGTTGTGTTGACTGTAGGGTAAAATAGAAATATTAATAAATAATAAATATTATCAGGTATGAATTATTTAATTTATATTGATGTATTGGAATCTGAGATCAAATCTCATTTCATATACATCAGAAAAGTTAATAACACTTGTAAGGGGCACCAGCTTCTATCTTTAAGAAGCAATTTAATCTTTAATTTCACTTTATACCCGTTTGATCACTCAATAAATTAATCAATAATCAGTCTCAAAAATTTTCCGTGAATTCGATACCTGGGCTTGAAACAGACTCGGAATGAAATAAATTCCCAACAACTTCTCTCATTTTTAAATATTTATTAAATGAAATGATTAACAGACATTGCAGTAATTTCATTAATCATAAAATCAATCTTGTAAATGATAGATTAACAATGTCAATATTTTCGGAACCAGGGTTAACTTGAGAAACCAATTTCTATCAGTTTGAGTTAACAGATTATGAAACAACGCAAATTTATGGAGAAAGTTTACTAATTATATGAAAAAGTCCTAAATTAATCTTAAGAAAATAAAAACGGAATTTTAATGAAAAGAAGAGTTATGTTAAGGGCTTCTTAATTTGCATCTGATTAGATATACAAATTATTACCGAACCTCAGAAGTTTATTCAGCAGTTGAATTAAAAGTTTGCAGCTCACGTGATTCTCGTTCGATGATGGTTCTGTCGTCGTCCTCATGAAGTTTTGAAGTGTTGTTCAGGGGCAAAACCCAGAATATTTGTCCCGCAAATATTCTCTTGATGATGAATGATATTCATGAGATCGTAAGTTGGATCTCGATGGTTGAAATCCTGCAGAAGCGCGCTGGTTCCTCAGCTGCGCGATGTGGGAGCTGTGTTTTTCTTCCTGGTAGACAAACGGCTGCAGAGGTCTTCGATAATAATTAAAAGATATCTAATCCGATTTCCAAATTAGAATAGAAAACTTTCGGACTTTAGATAAAAATAGTAGCTTCTGGTGGGTGCTTGGTCAAGAAAAATATTATAAAATAAAGTCAAGATTAAGTTTACATTAAAATCAAACAAACGGTGGTTTTACAGAAAGTTTAACAAAGAAAAAGTGATGAATAAAAATTGGAGTTTAACTCCGATTAAGAATTGAGCTCAAAGAAATAGGAATTCCTAGGTATTTAAGAGAAAAATAAAACATTAAGATACAAAGTTACATAAACAAATTATGAGTTATCTGCTCTGTGTTCAGAAAAGCGACACGTGGTCGAGCCTTTGTTCAGACGGTCCTTTTTCTTCCTTGCTGTGTGTAGACAAAGGAGAAGATCAGAGAAAGGGAGCAGCCGGAAAGAAATCCGGGGAAAAAGTGAAGCAAAAGAGAGTCCGGAGCAAAAAAGAGGACGAAGCAGGGGTCCCTCTCCTTTATATAAGCTCTGTTGAGTTTCGCGGGCTTCCGGCCTGACCGGAATCTCAGCCAATGAGCATCCTTCGTGGGCGGGCTTGATGAACTTTTAGTCCAATGAACAAACAGTCTATTGTTTGAAGTTCTTTGGGATGAAGAGTTGTCATGCAGAGGTTGGCTGCGGGAGTCACATGGTTTTAGAGGCAAAACTTTGATACATACTGGAAGTTAATGTTTCCCTTTATGTATTAAACTAAGATAACTTTAGTGATTAGTATAAATTATAAGCAGTGCTTCTAAATCAACATGCAGGAATAAACATTCATTTAAACATTAACATGCATATATATAAAATCACAGATTAATGCATTTCACACATATTATTGATTTTCTACATCAAAAACATCAGAGTCCATCTGCATTTTCATAGTTCTGAAAAGAATGAAGGTTTAGAATTGAGTTTGTAATAATGTACTTTAAAGTTCACTAGTTAAATCCAGCATGTCCAGAGTTTAAGGAAATTAGCTGAGTTGTGGGTCTGTGTAGGTTTTATGGTGGCAATAAAAGTGAAGCCGGACATTGGGGAAATTCCTTAGGTTGGTTTTAACAAAAGAAGGGGGATTTCAGCTGTGGCCTGGAGGAAGAAAATCCATTTTTTGTGTTATTCCTGGATGAAACAAAATGTCTTTAAGCAGAAGAATAATTGTTGCTGAGCCAAAGTGAGATGATGCTACATGACACATGGCACAGAGGAGACAATCTACATAAATTTAGTAACAACATCATCTGAAAGACATCTGCTGTAGTAATATTTTTCTTTAGGAATCAAATAGTCAGGAATAGTGAAACCAAAGGTTAACAGACAATGGTCTGACAGTACAGGATTATGAGGACACACTACCAGATTTTCTATTTCTATGCCATATGTCAGAACAAGGTCCAATGTATGGTGGAGATAATGGGTAGAATTTTCTACTTTCTGGGAAAACCCCATCGAGTCTAATATTGAATTGAATGCCTTATTAAGACAGTCACTATCTACATGTATATCAAAATCCCCTACTATAATTATTCAATCTGATTTCAGCACTAAATCAGCTAAGAATTCGGCAAAAATTCGATAAAAATTCGGATAAAAACTCTGAGTAGGCTGAGGGAGGATGGTAAACTATGGCAAAGAAAATTGGATTTAAGCTAAGATTGCTAACATGCCCAATACTGAGGACCAGGCCCTCAAAGGAATTAAAACATGTTTTTTTGCTTTACATTAACTAGTAATTTAGAATGGTAAATTGTCGTTACTCCTCCTCCACGACCAGAACTTCTGGGATTTTGACAGTTTAGATAACCAGAGGGAGCTGATTCATTTAAACCAACATAATCATCTTGCCCTAACCAAGTCTCTGTAAGGGATATTAAATCAATCTGATGATCAATTAACAGATCATGGACTAGCCTAGACTTGGGAATTAGAGACCTAATGTTTAACAAACCACATTTAATTTTTAGATTATGAGGAGGAAGAGAGGTCAAATCATTAAATTTAGAGACTTGATGTTTAAATTTGAGTTAATTTGAGTTTTAATCACTTTGGGATGCTTATACATTATATTTTTATTAACTTTGGGGGGAGCAGACAAAGATTCTCTGATGGGGAAGACAGGGCCTAAGTTGAGGGGTGGCGGATGAGGAGGAGCTGCAGAGAGGCGTGTATTTATCAAGTTATGTTGTATTTGTCTTGGGTTATAATGTTTTGGGTAACGGGAGACAGACACAATCTCTATGGGGTTATGAATTGAAGACTGATCTAAACAGTGAGAAGTTTTTTGGATTAACAGGATTAATATGAGAAATGGAAGCAAAGAAGGGCTGGTTGGCAGACCCAGGAACTTCGGGGTGAGTTAACACACCAGATTTCAGTCACTGTACTAAAAAACACTGAATGGAACAGAAAAGATTGTCCCTTAAAACACGTGCACCAAGTCTACTTGGATGGATGCCATCTGGCCTCATAAATGATGGGTGGTTCCAAAACAGGTTAAAAGTGTCTACAAAACCAATGTTAAAAGTAGGACATGTAGAACACAACCAGGCATTAACGCTGACAGTTCTGCTAAAATGATTGCACCCTCTTCTAAAAGGAGCCAATGGCCCAGAAATAAACACACGTCTGCCACAGTTCATAAGAGTGGACAGAAGGCTCCTGAAGTCTCTCTTTAAGATCTCCGATGCTTCATCTGGGATGTTGTTGCATCCAACATGCACAACGACAGTTTTAGCGTGGGGGTATTCATTTAATAGGTCAGGGGTAAGAGCCTCAATGTCTGACACTTTAGCCCCAGGAAAAAAAATTTAGTGACACAGTACCTGCTTCTGACATTCCTCATTATCCATCCATCCATCCATCCATCTTCTTCCGCTTAATCCTTTACGGGTCGCGGGGGGGCTGAAGCCTATCCCAGCATCTTTGGGCGAGAGGCACGGTACACCCTGGACAGATAGCCAGTCCATCGCAGGGCCAACACAGAGAGACAGACAACAATTCACTCTTACAGTCATACCCAAGGACAATTTAGAATCCCCAGTTTTGATGCCAATTAACCTAACTTGCATGTTTTTGGCATGTGGGAGGAAACCGGAGAAATCCCGGAGTAAACCCACGCAGACATGGGGAGAACATGCAAACTCCACACAGATCACTGTTGGTCTGGGGCTGGGATCGAACCCAGGATCCCCTGGCCAAGGGTGAGTTGCTGAATCACCAATTACCAGCGTTGTCTGGGGGGCTTTGTCGGTGGCTTCTGAGATGGTGGATAATTTTGCCGTTGTTGTTGCAGTGATGGCAGGGTGATGCGCACACCTAAAGTAGTTTTAATCCAGGGCTTGCGGATTTGGGCCACTGCTGAAGGAGGAGAGGCGGCGATGGGAGGATGATCGATGTCCAGGTGGGGGAAATCTTCTAGGGAAAGGATATTGAATCTATTTTCCAGCACAAGAGGAAGGGAGGAGGCCCGGTCATGTCTGGTCAATCCCCGACGTGTGCTAGTTGCTAGACGTTTGCTAGTTGGCCCAACCAAGGTCCAAGGCGCACATTGAGGCTGTGAAGAACCACCCGGGGCTTTGGGTTTAGCTCCGAGCTGAAGCCAGTGTTTATTGCTGGGGTCCTGGACAGCTGAGGTGACCGGAGCAGGGGTGGAAGTGGATGTCGATGTGCTAATAAGAGGGACATACAGCTGACACATGTCCGGGATGGAGCCATGGCTTTCCAGGTGAGAAGTGGCTAGCTAGCTAGCTAAAACAGGTTAGCCTAACCTGGTGAACAGCCCTGCCCGGGGTCTGATTCACCTGTGTGCCTGTTCGGGCTTTTGTATTTACTAAGCTAACACTAAGTAAAAAGTTAATATCAGTAAAAGAGAGATAAAAAAAAAAATAAAAACAGAGTTAATAAAACAAACAAAACAGACAAGATAACGCTTTGACAGCGACGTGACGTTTACAGACACCGACACATGCGTACATTTAAAACAAACAAAAATAAACTTCCATCCAGTGTTAAATTCATCAACTAAAACTATATATATATTTTTTCATCCATTAAAGCTAGAAATTAAGCAAAAATGACCATTTATGCAGTTTACTTTTGGCACCTAATTTGAGTCCAGATTTATTGTGCTGATTTTATTTTTATAGTTTTATTTTAGTCTGTTCATTATCAATCGTTTTTGTCTACTTTTAGTCAATAATAAGACTTGGTTTTTATTCAATGAAAAGAACACTGCTTCCATCGCTGTCAAAAATTGGTAGAACAAAACCCCTCAACTGCAGCTGTCAGGGTTGCTGGGCAATGGGGTAGTGCAGGGGTCATGCAAACAAACGTCATCCAAAGACTAGACTAGGCCTATTCAATTTGTGGCCCACATGTTGCCCAGAACCAGCCTCTGAGCGGCCCAGGCCCAGTCTATGGTCCAACCAGAGAAGCAAAGGCCAACAGGCCCCACAGAAATCCATCAATTATCACAGACCGCAAATGCAACACTCCGTGCAGCCCAGCAACCATCAACCCAAAATGCAGCGCACCTGCCCCGAAGCATGGGCTGTATTATTATGACTGCGGCAAGACACCACGTTCACACCAAACGCGAATGGGCGGCACAAATGCACACAAAGTCAGTGGAAAGTTGAGCACACGCAAAATTGTGCACTCGCGTCCAAGGGACAGCACCATCCCCGAGACTCCACCATCATCGGAACAAATGCATCGACATCGGAGAGCAAGCTAGCTCGAAAATGGGACTACTACCCACCTGGAGAAAGAAGGACTGGGAGCTCCCCAGTCAAATTGGGACGTCGCTGCCACGGACGTGCCAACAAGGCTAGCAGGCTAGCAACACAAACACACACCATCCTGTGTAGTCCCGGAAGCAGGGACACCCCTGCCCCCCCCCCAATGAGCCATCCGTCGGATAATGTAAACCTAAGCATGACATTATTTTGAGGATTTTAACAGCATGTTGAACACAGCTGCAAAAGTTACAGAGGCAACTTTGCCTGTCTGCAACTCACACAGATGGTGAATTCATGTCTATTCTCATGTTTACATTGAGTTATAATGTAATCACACCCCGTGAAAAATTCGCCCGTTCACATTTGGTGTGAAGGCACCTTAAAACATGTCACTGACCCTGGTTACATGGTCACAATAAATTCAATTCAATTTAATTCAACTTTATTTATATAGCGCCATTTCACAACAACAGTCATCTCATAGCACTATCAACTGTAGGGGGGAACCCCCACAGTTGCAGAAAGACCCCAGCAATCAGGCGATCCCCTGTGAGCAAGCACTTGGCGACGGTGGAGAGGAAAAACTCCCTTTTAACAGGAAGAAACCTCCAGCAGAACCAGGCTCAGGGAGGGGCAGTCATCTGCTGCGACTGGCTGGGGGGTGAGGGGATAGAGAAAAAGAAAAGAACAGACATGTAGAGAGCAAACAGCACGATGGGGACTCAATCTATGGGAGAGAACAAACAAATGTTAATGACCAGCAAAAAAAAAAAAAAATATTTCATAGAGAGTGAGGCCCAGTGCATTACTGGAGGTCCCCCGGCTGACTAAACCTATTAGCAGCATAACTAAGGGAGGGTTCAGAAACACATGATCCCTCCCTAATTGTAGGCTATATCAAAAAGGTAGGTTTTAGCCCTATTCTTAAAAACAGAGATCGAGTCTGACTCCTGAATCCAGATTAACCGATTATTGGGAATAAACCGATTATTGGGAATAAATCGATAATGGCAATAATCAGTTTTGTTGTGTTTACATGCACTAAAATGGATTATTGGAGGGTAAACCATTTGAGTTAATGACCCTGGTTAGATGGCCTTAATCAGATTATTCTGTTTACATGGCCATTTGAACAATGAGATAACTCCAGAAATCCAATAATAATTGGTTTATTGCTGTACATGTAAACATGGTCATTGTCAACTCTGAAGCATAAAATTGATGATGAAAATCGTCGGTTTAACCCTGCCTGGACTGATATGTGTGTGTAATTGAATGTGTAGTTATAAAAAGAGGTTCCTACTCACACATAAGAGAGCAATTTTGAGCAGCTTGGTGGCGCAGCGGTTAGCACTGTGGCAGCACAGTAAGAAGGTTGTGGGTTCAATCCCACCCCCTGACCATCAGTAACCCTTCTGTGTGGAGGTTGCATGTTCTCCCCCGTCTGTGTGGGTTTACCCCGAGTACTCTGGTTTCCTCCAAAAGGCCAAAAACATGCAAGTTAGATTAATTTGGAGACTAAAATATTCAATTTTAATTGAAGGCTCTAAAGTGGCCCTAGGTGTGAATGGTGATGAAATTGGCGCCACACCGTGGATGCCCTGAATTTCCCTCTGAGATTAATAAAAGTATACGAAATGTATGTGGTGATTTAAAACAAAACAAACCACAATAGTGGATGTGCAATGTTTGTTAATGTTGCCAATCTTTTCCTGGGGGGGGGGGGGGGGGGGGGTTGTGCACTGAAGTGTTTGACAGTTCTTTTTTTATTCAGCTAAATGCACTTTGTGATGTGCCAAGGTCAGTTATGACCAGGATGTAGTATATTTTGTTTCAAAAGGGAAACAAATGTTAATGCCACTAACGGTGCACAACGAGTTTTTAGGTACTTCGAGATCAAACCAAAATGGTTATTTACAGATTTTATTCCCACCCCCCCATTCTATTTATTTAATTGTTGTTCAAGAGGAAAAATATTTCGACTACTTCAAGTTCTGCTCAACCCCAGCACTGTTATTGTGTTTTTATGCACTTTTGATGCCTTTGTCATGTGCCAAGCGCACATTTAAAAGTCGGGACCGTGAGTGCTGGGAACTATGTGAGCAAATATTGGTACTTGCCCCCTGGAGATACAACGTTAGCCAGTGTTGTCGACCCAGCTCCCCGAGCTGGACAATGCAGTGAGGTAAAAGAGACAGCATCCACTAATCTCCTATAAGAAACATCAACTAACAACCCATAAGCACATAAACAATCTGCTCCTAAAATTGGGGTGGAACATGCAGCTACCACAAAGTCCCACTTAAAGTTGCAGCCGTGTAAGCATATCGTCAGTGTCCGCTCACCAAATGTCCTGATGGTGGATCCGCTGGCGGCCGTGAGCTTGGGACTGCTGCCTCCTACCACCCTGTCTGCGTTGACCGGCAGGATGAGGCTCTTCTGGGAGCCGGAGTCCACCAAAAACCATCTCCCCGAATGTGTATCCGTGACATAAAGCAGTCTGTTCCTGTCACCATCGGTTGCAGCTGCAAATGAATTCTGAACGTGCTGTCTTCCCGGCTTCTTGAATTGGCATGGCGAAAGGCAGCATTGGGCATTCGAGCCGAAACGGCGATGATAAAAACAGATCGTCTCTCCTGGTGTCCGTCCCGGCTACCAACAACGGCTCCTCGATCTCGCTGGAGTCCATCATGGATGCCAGTGCCACTATCTGCATGCTGAGAGTTCTGGTTGCTAAAATGATGCGGTCCGCTTCCTGCGCCAGGGCGCGGTTGTACTTAGCAACCAGCCGTGGCGAGTTGGTCAGGATCGCCCTCGCTGCAGCTGGGAGTTTCCTGAGGAACAAGTGGGCGAACAGGAAAGATTCATCATCCTTCCCCCTCAGCACCAACATGCTCTCCATGAGCTCCACTGCTGATCTGTCACCTAACTCCAAACGCGTTAGGAGTCTCTCTGCCCTCTCACTGCCAGAAAGGGTATAGCGCTGGAGAAGCATCCTCTTGAGCGCTTCATATTTTCCTTGGGCTGGCGGCTCCTGGAGCAGGCTCGTCACCTGTTGTGTGGCGCGTGCATCCAGTGCAGCGACCACGTAGTAATACTTGGTATCGTCCATTGTTATCCCGCAGAGTGCGAACTGGGCTTCTATGTGCAAGAACCACACGGTTGGGTTGTGAAGCCTGAAGTCTGGAAGCTTGAATGAGACAGCGTATGTGGTGCTGGTGCTCTCCCTCCAGTGCTTTCCATGGCACGTCTTAGGGTCACCAATGTGGAGAAAGGAAACAGGCGAGGAAACAAGCTGGACGACACATGAACTTTATTCCTTCTCCAACATATTGTACAGTAAAAGACCTCCCGGGTCTCTGTGCATTCCTCTTTTATACCTTTAATTCCATGCATTGAGACCCAGAATGTCCGACCATAATACACTGTTTGGAACAAAGACCTGTGTGGCATATTAACATAACATAACGCCGGCCCCGCTGCTCACACCCTTCTCTCTTCCAGCAGATCGGGCGGTTCCTCTTCTCCCCAGGGGGTGCACAGTCCATACTGTCCAGTTTGAGACCCCCCGGTGGCACTTTCTCCTCCGGTCCATTGTTCCCCCTTATCCCAGCTGCCTTCTCTGGGTGGAGAATCCCCCACCCATGCCACCACAGCCCAACTGATTTTGTATGACTGTGAGAGTGAACGGTTGTCTGTCTCTCTGTGTTGGCCCTGCGATGGACTGGCGATCTGTCCAGGGTGTACCCTGCCTCTCGCCCAAAGATGCTGGGATAGGCTCCAGCCCCCCCGTGACCCGAAAAGGATTAAGCGGAAGAAGATGAATGAATGAATGAATGAATGAATGAATGAATGAAGAGCCCTAGACTAGACAAACTTTTTTTTTGAACCGTCTATGGACTAAACTCTCAATTTTAGATTCTTTTACATTCGTCCTTTAAAATGTGTGGCCACTGTCGGCCCATCTACAAGGCTACAACACCTGAATTTGTGTATGATCAGTCTAGTGCTGGCTCAGCCATATTTGCACGGTCAGCTATGGCTAGCCATTCTGTGGAGTGACATAACGTGGGGGCGTAACTTGCTGAGGGACCGTAACTAGTTGAAGGGGTGTTGACGGAGTCTGTGAGGTGCAGACGGACCTGTCTCAAATTTCTTGCTGCTCCATTTTTAATTTATTCAAACTATTCCATCCGGCAGCTAGCTTAGCTTAGCTCTGCGTGGTTCTCCTGTGTCGGCAGCGTCAATGTGTAATGGCGTATCATGAAGCGGCAATACGTGCCACGTGACAGGACCCCAGCACCACTGCCCCCCCCCCCCCCAAAAAAAATATAATAAAAAATTGATTCTTATTTTTTGTGAATCGGTTCTGGATTGTGTAAAATGAGAATCTAGATTCTTATGTGAATTGATTTTTTCCCCAACACCCCTATCTGATATAGCATCATATATTCTGTATCAAATTTTAAAACAAAACAATATACTGTAAACCACCACATCTAAAGTGTCATTTTAGATAGGGTGGTTGATACACTGAACCAAGTTACCTGTGTTAGAAGCTGCAATTGCTGAGACCTTTTCTCCACCTTTTTGACTCTCTATTAAATGATCTGTTTATTCTTCAGGTAGATGAATGATAGCATAATCAAGGCTGCGTAAAGGACTCCCCCAACACAGCTAACAAGCTAATTAGCTACCCCGCGAGTCACATTTTTAAAAATTTATTTAACCTTTATTTATACAGTGTAGTTCCATTGAGAGGCAACCTCTCTTTTCAAGGACACCCTGTTCACATTCATACCAGGAAGCTGCCCAGTACAACCACAGACTGACCTGTGGCGACTGAGCAGCTCCACTGGAGCAGTTGAGGTTAAGGGCCTTACTCAAGGGCACCACAGTCGGGTTATGGAGGGTGGGACAAACACTGCTATGTTATCTGTCCCACCCAGATGTAATCCTGCCAGTCCAGGGATCAAAGCAGCAACCCTCTGCTCAACAGTCCACATCCCTAACCATTAGGCCTCCAGTGCCCACAATCGTGCAACCTGTGATTCAAGAGGTATGTATATAAACACTGACTTCTGCACCAGACAATATTTAATTTGGTTACGTCAGAATCAGAATCAGAATCAGAATCAGAATCAGCTTTATTGGCCAAGTATGCACAACACATACAAGGAATTTGACTTTGGCTAAAAACTTGCTCTCGTTGTTCAGGTGAAGGATTTAAATAAGGATTCAATGACAACCACAGTATGTACAGTAAATTACAGTCTGTCCACGTTTCTATAAAAGGATGCAAAGCTACGTGTGTGAAGCTATTATATTATGCTGCTTTCCTACTGAACCACTGCAGTGATATATTCATTGATACCACACTCTTGTGTACTACTGCTTAATTATGAACTCTGTCTGTGAACAACGAGGGAGAAGACAAAAGGAGGGAGGGAAACCCATCAAAAAATTGAAACCGACATGAAAGGTTCAAATAACTGTGATGCCGATTTAAGCCCAATGTGATGTTCCCTTTTATTCTGGGATAAACGTTTCCTCCAGGATTATCATAAACAGTACAATATAGCACACCCCAATCAGCAGCATGCATTAAATTATCTGAGGATTAAAACTGTATGCAGTAAATCTAACTTGCTAACTATCAGCACAAACCCAGAACAAAACATCTTTTGGGTCATCAAGTCTGTCTCTTTTCAATTAGCATCTCACTCAATTAGCATCTCACTCTGGAAGTTAAGGTACACAACATTACAGTTCTCACATAAAAGAAGCAACTGACAGTTACTAGTTTATCATTTTAGGACTGTTTTTCCCACACACAGAACCTTTTCTAACTTCTTTACCTGTTTCATTCTCCCAAAAGGTGTTTGATATCACATAGTCGTCAACACTTCTGTTTGGATCAACTAAGGAAGAAGAACCCAGGCCAAAAGAGAGATGTCTCACAGAGTCTAAATGGTGGCTTCTTTCCTCACTTTTAATCTCAGTATCAGCTGAGCTGTCATAGAAGAGTTGCTCACTGTTCGATTCAGCTTCACTGTTGTTGTTTTCTTCAATTTCCGGAGTCATCATGAAGGCATCAGCCTCCAGCTTCACTACTAACAGCTCTCCCTCATGACTGGCGCACACTTCCTCCTCTTCCTCTTTAATCTTTTGAGGTTCTGGTTCCTCCTCTTTCACTTTAATCTGTGCACGATCTGTTTTTTCTTGGTCCATAACAGAATTTTTCTCCTGGTTACAGAGCTGCTGGTCTGGCAGAACATCCTCCTTGCTAAAGAAAGGTTGTTGTGAGAAATCTGGAGGGAAAAAGAGATGCAAGTATGAGTAGTATGACTACAGGAAAAAAGCCCACAACTGAGCAAATAGATTACAGGGTTGTTTTTTTTTCCATTAACAGCATTCCACAAAGTGAGCATGTTACTCACAAACATGTCTGAAGTTTTGTTGCTTAGGAAAAAAAAAAAAAAGCACAACATTAACTCAAACCAGAAAAGGTAGGTTACCTGCTAGGATCATTGCTGATTGGATGAACATGCTGTCCATCTTTTATGCAAGAAGTAAAGGCTGCTTGTGTCCATCCAATCAGCAATGTGTTGTGTCTTATAAGCAGGCACCTACCTTCTCCATTTTGCCTTAGCCCTTGTCAACATGCATGATGCTATTAAAAAAAAAAAACCCCAACAGCTTTCCTGTGCAGTTTAACTTTTCATTCACACACAAGTTTTTGCCTAAACTTTAAAGACTCCTTCCAACGTGAAGATTTTCACCAACTGTGCCAACAACACGTGTGTGATCTTCTACTTCCAACCTCAGATTGTGTGCTGCCATCGCTCTGTTTTGACATCACAATAACATGCCGGCATCGCCCTTGTTTCCATGGCAATGGCTGATGCAGCCAATACTGCGCTCTGGCTTAACATTATTAATAGGACTTTTTACATCTTTCTTTGTGTAGTGCATGTCACGATGCACCGACTGGCAAAAGTCCACCACAGACCTTGCAACAGATGAGCTTATCTGCCAGGATGTCCAGTCTCACCCCGTGTAACTGGGAGTGGTACACATATAAACTAAATTATAATGGTGACTGAACAACTGCTATTCCCCAAAGTGCAACATACACTCTTATGAATATAACTCACAAAGGATCACACAAGTGATCTGACAAAAAAAACAACAACAAACAAGCGGTTTATTTTACAGTTGATGTGCCATTCATTTCGCAATATGCGCAAACTGAAATATGCGCATCATCACTGTATATCAAATCCTGGTACCAAGTATCAAAACAACTGGAACAAAACTGTAGGAGTTGATTTCACAAAAGTGAGATGGCCGGATGGATGGATGAACGGATAGATGGACTGCCCCATAACATAATCCCCTTTCGGTCTTCACCCAAAAGGCTCTTTGACCCTTTTGGCCTCTGACCGACGGGGCATAAAAAGACTAAAATAATAGACACAGGCAAAATTGCATCAGCTTGAGAGTTTGAATGTTGGATCCATGAATATACAACAAAGTATACAACCTATAGTTGTAGGGCAGGATCCCGAGGTGAACTTGTGTAGCAAGTATGGTGACACTAGACATCTTAGTGGAGATCTAAATTAGAGAACAATGTATTAATACTTGATTTATTCTAAAATATGTTATTCTTCATTGTTCCAAATTTGACAGAATATCAACTGTGGCTATATCACTGCTGTACTAGCATGTTTTTATTAAATAACCAAGGCACTTCAACACAAACATTTATTAAAAAAAAAAAACTGAGCAAAATTAGAGAACAGCAACAACTGTATCAGAAGAGATTTAAACAATGTCTTTTCAGGGCTATATGATTCAAAAATTAATAGAAAGTGTAGAGGCCCTTGCTTTGAATGACTTCAGCACATCTGCGCCCACAGAACATCACTAGTTTCTCCCACTGCTCTATTTTGGGGGACAGGATTATGCGAAGACTCTCAACGGGGAATTGGTTCAACAATGCAGCTGGAATTACTCACCAGTTCACTGTTTGGCATCAAACTGGGGAAAGACTGAACCCAAAGTGTGTAAAAAAAAAGTCAGTTAAATTTGGGGAAGGAAGTGTCATAGTTTGGGGGATGTTTTCTGCAGCAGGAGTTGGGCCTCTGGTACAGCTACATGGCAAGGTGAATGCAAATGTTTATGTCAACCTCCTTTGGCAACATGCAATTCCTTCACCGCAACTGTCTCCCAAACAGCCCGCAATTTTCATGCAAGACAATGCCCCCGTCACACTGCAAAACAGGCTAAACAGTTCCTTGGATCTAACAATATTGAAACAATGAAATAATGGCCAGCCCAGAGTCCAGCTCTAAACCCCATAGAGAATCTCTGGAAAACCCTTGGCGACAAAGTAATGACTAAGAAACCCACTACAGTTACTGAACTGTGGAAGAGACTGAAGAAGAATGGACCAAGATCAAATTAGAAAAGCACTCAGACAGCGCATACCTCCGCCAAGGCTCCTTTCGTCTCTTATGGATCACCTCCAAAATGTAATGGGTTCGTGTGTAGCCCACGAGACATTTCTGGTAAAAACTGTATCACAAGTCTATGCACTAGTTTTGGAGGATTCTTGCTAACACACTGTGAGAAGATAAGAGCCTTGGTGGAGGTATGCATTCTCGGATCATCACCAAAATGGTATGGGTTCCTCTCTAGCCCAAGGACCACCTCTGGTGAAAATTTCATCCAAATCCATCCAGTAGTTTTTGTGTAATCCTGCTGCACAAATACAAACAAGGTCCTTGGTGGATGTATGCATTCTCAGATCATCACCAAAATTTAATGGGTTCATCCTTGGCCCAAGGGTCATCTCTGGTGAAAATTTCATCAAAATCCATTCAGTACTTTTTGCGTAATCCTGCTAATAGACAGACAGACAAACAGACAAACCACCCTGATTACATTACCTCCTTGGCGGAGGTAACCACAGCAGTATGAGAAACTAGTGATGTCCTGTGGGCGCAGATGTGCTGAAGTCATTCAAAGCAAGGGCTTCTACACTTCCTATTCATTTTTTAATCCTTTTGCCCTAAAAATCGTTTAAATCTCTTCTGACACAGTGGTCACTGTTCTCTAATTCTGCTCATTGTATTGTTTTGTTTGTTTTTTCCACATAATAAATATTTGTGTTTCAGTGCCTTGGTTATTTAAAAAAAAAAAAAAAAAAACATGCTAGTACAGCAGTGGTATAGCCACGGCTGATATTCTGTCAAATTTTGAACAATGAAGAATAACATTTTAGAATAAATCAAGTATTAATACACTGTTCTCTAATTTTGATCGCCACTGTATAGTAAGAGCATACGGTGTGCAAACCTTGACCTTTTGATCCCAAACCTGTAGTCAGAAATCATGGTCTCAGAGTGAACCTGTGTACCAGGTTTGGTGACTAGGGTTGTGCCGTATCGTATTGTTCCCGACAATAAATTTTGATGATGTCACACCATTACGCTGCCAACAGAAGTTAAGCATTAGCATAGAAACGGCAAAACAAACATGGCGCAGGAGGCTGCAGCTCCGAAGTTAGACCATCTACATCCAGTTGAGTGGAAATATTTACGTTTCACTTTCTGTTTCAGACTTACGTAAGCGTATTGCTGCCACCCCCTCCCCCCCAAAAAAATAAAATAAATGGCTTCATATCATGTTATGACATATGTTTATTGTTACAACAATATATTATCATGTTATAACATGATGCGTTTCATGTTATAATGTGATAGCTCAGCATCATGTTATATGTGACACGTTTATTGTTAGAACAATATAGCATTACGTTATAACATGTTTATTGTTATACGTTTCCCGTTATAACGTGATAGCTCTGTATCATGCTAAAATGTGAAAATTATTGTTATAACGTGATGTTTATTGTAAAAACAATAAAAGTATCACGTTTATTTTTGTCGTCATTGTTTAATACAATAAACAACCATCTATTGGTTGAAGTACAAATACTAAAAGCAAAACCAGAAGAAGAGTCATCCTTGCATTGCAGTGTCTAAGGGACCAAACCTGAGAAGATGGAAACTGTAAAACTGATAATTTATTATTTACCTAAATATGTCAGTAAAGCTAGTTAGAAAGTAATTGTATCTTTAGTATCATTAGTGTAACCTTCTGATATTAATTATTCAAATATAAGCAGGAGCAATCACTACGGGGGGGGGGGGGGGCTTGATTATGAAAGTCGTGCTTTTGGATTTTACTCTGTTTTAGTTCGGTTTTTCCTTTTAAATTTGTGACTGTTATAGATTTGTGCTTTTTTGTCATAAATCTGTTACATTTTATTGAAAAATTTACAACTTTTTCTCAATTTTTTATTTATTTATTTTTTTTTTTGGGGGGGGGGGTGTTGTAGCCTACTCATAAATTTTACTTTTTTATTATAAATGTTCATTTTGTTTTATTTAATTTTAATTCTTGAGCACATAAAATTGTATGAACTGCATATTTAAAAAGATACATCCGTTTCTAAGTACAATTTCAATCTTTTTCTTGTAAATTTATTGTCTTTGGGAGGATTTTCTTTTAGTCTTGAGGAAGACAAAATATAAACTGCCCATAAGTTCCCTTCTATGAGATGGCAGATGTACATCTGTCCATACTCTAAATTATGTCATATAAAGAAATATTTCCTGAGCTAGAACAGAAGAACAGTGACGATGAAATGATAAACTCACCAAAATGACCAAAAGATGTGGTCATTTCAGGTCAGTATAAACCAGGTTTAATTAAAGGCCAAATGTCACGTAATTTTTTTTTCTAAATAACAACGAATTTAGATAAAATACACATAGCTTAAACCAAATATTCATACCGGAGACCATATCACCCACCTGTATTTACATAATTGCACAAAATACACCAGGTGAAGGCCCCACCTTGCTTGCTGGCTTGTGACAGCCAGTCCAGACCACGCCCATGTTTTTGACATCACCAGTTGTACCCTGGCTGCCCTGCCTATCCACATTCACACTTATCAACATTGGACAATCATGACGGAAAGTGACAGCGATTGTGAACAAATTAGTTTAGTTTTGTCTTTTTTTTTTGGTCTTTTTTTTTGTCAGTGGTTCAGACAGTGACAGAGGCATTGAACCTTACAGGTTCGAGCCGTCCGAGACGGAATCAGATGCTTTGTCTGATGACAACAGTTCCAACGATGACCAGAGAGCAGAACCAGTGGAAAATGTCATTGAACTGGACATTAATCGCCTCCAGAATTGCGAAGCCGAAGGGGGTCTGTCGAGGGCGCCCCATAAATATTGATTTTTCGGAAGCCATTATTATTACAGTGGAGGAGAGCCGCTGCTGTCAAGAAATTGACCAGATCAATATGAAAATGGAGGCGCATACCTGTCAAGTGAGACGTTTTCGCCGTATTTTGGTGCCAAGCGCGGCTGTGGGGGACGGCGGAGTGGTGGCGGACACTTTTCTGGGAAATGTTTTAAATGTAGTTTGTGTTGTTATTGTCAAATATTTTAAGGAAAATACGGGGAAAAAACAGGACAGGACGTGTTGCGGAGCACGTCCTGTGTGTGATCCCCCACAGCTGGTGCTGGCAGATGGCTCAGCCTGAGCTATTCGCACTACAGTGTGGAGTCAATCAGTCTAATGGCCGCGGCGGGCAGATCGCTCAGCGTGAGCTATTCTCACTACAATGAGAAGTCATTAGAATAATGGTTTAACACGTTCAGCTGTGCAGCGGTTGCGGAACAGACAGAGATCGCCTTACAAATACAGAATTCTGCTTTTTTTTTTTATTTTGCGCCGGACGCTGAGTTGTGTTGTTATTGTCAAATATCCATGAATCCTTAAAATATTTGACAATAACAACACGAGTTGCATTTGGGGCATTTCCCAGAGAGGTGTCCCTTGTTGCTCTGCCGTCCCTTATAGCCGCTTTTTACGGTGTTGAAGTACGGCGAAAACGTCTCACTTGACAGGTATGAAAACATTTCCCAGAGAAGTGTCCCTTATTACCCAGCTGTCCCTGATAGTCCCGTTTTAAGGTATGGGTGAAATATCCAATTTTTTCTTTCTTGTTGCTCACTTCAACCTTCCAGTCTCCATATAAACAATCAATTGAAATACCCCAAGCATCAAACTAGGGTACAATCGATTTCGTCACTTCCGCCTTCTTCCCCAGGCGATTCCAGGGGCCGTGTCAGGCCAAGCGCGGCAGTTTTAAATTAACGAATATTCCGTTGTTACTGAAGCATATGCACCAAGACCCGAACGGATCGGTTCCCTTTTATATCTAGTTTCAAGATATTTAAAGTACCCTGTTACGTGACATTTGGCCTTTAACCAAATACACAGTGTAGTAAACTAACAAAGATGGCTGCTCGCCAAACCTGGACAAACACGTGCTTGTTTGGTTAAACTAACTCCATCACACAGAATAAACACACTTTACGTCATAATATGTAAGTTAAGTGTGGTACACCCAAATCGTGCAGCACATTCGGAAATAATTCAGAGAGACTGTCATTTTATTTTTATTTTAAGAGCATTTAAATATATTTTGAGGTTGTGAACGATCAGTAATATTAACATTTAATATGTAGCCCTGTATAAATATTTAAGAGTAAGTAGCGGAACCTTTGGCACTGCGGTCGTCCCCCCCCCAGGTAAACAATGAGGGTGCGCTTCCGGCCACCCTTTAGTACTATCTGGAGAAAGACACGAGCGGTCCTGTGTTCTGTCTTTTTAAGACTCTTTCTTTATTTTACAGACCCAAGAGCAGACACGGAGGATAATGTTTTAAGACCTATTTCTTTTTGTTATTGTGGCCACCTCCCCGGGACCCGTAACAAACTGTGGGGGCTCGTCCGGGATCTCTCCTCTTCAGTCATCGAGGGAAGATCCAGTGATACCAGAACCACGAGACAACAGTTGCCAAGCTGCTACATCAGACACGTCAGTCAGTGGGTGTCCAAGGAGGAAGATCAAAGAGAAAGAAAGGATCTTCAACCCAAAAGTGGAACTGCACTGCTGTCAAGAAGGTAAAACGCAGCCTAGTCACTGTACAAATAATACAACACTCGAACTACAGATAACTAAAGTACCATGTCGACAGCACGGAAAGAACTGATATGGAGTATCAGAGGACGCTTGTTTGCCCTCTCAAGTAAGGATCTTTTCGGGTTAGCAAAGAGCCTTGCAGCTGGAGACAAAGACACACAGTTCAGTGAAGACGATAATGAGAGCTGTATGGACTATGTCGATTCCTATTTACAGTCCCCAACTCTGCTGAAACTTGAAGATGAGGGAATGAGTCAGTTGCTAATGTTGGATGATCTGCTAACTGAAGTGATACAAACGAGTGGCTCCACCACGCATCCAGCTGATCAGGCTGCAACACCAACCAAGTCAAGTCCTCATCCATCCAATATGTTGCCAGATCCACCATCACCATCTGCTGTTCCACCAGGCATTCAAGTTAGTGTGAACGCAAACGCAGAGTCTGTAGAGGAACTGAGGAAAGCATATGAGACACTGGGTGAAAGACTAAGACTGTGTGAAGTTGTGACACTCCAACCACCTGCAGCACCCAGTCGTCAGAGCCACTCACAACCGCAGCCAAGGGAACAAGGTAGTCCAGAAAGACATGTCACTCTCAAAGACCTTTCCTACCTGCCTCGGAGAGAATTCAAGGTTTTTGGAGGACAAATTGGAGACAACAGCTCTGAAATCAGTTACAACAGTCTCATGAAACAGACCAATGAAGGATTAAAAGAAGGATTTTCTGAAGCAGAGATCGTGAGGGGGGTACTGAGAATTGTAAAGCCTGGTACGTTCAGGGACATGCTCATGCTCAAAGATGAACTGGCTCTTTCTGAACTTCAGGGCTTTCTCCGATCCCACCTTGGGGAAAAGGCAACAACAGAGATGTTCCAGGAGTTAATGTGCGCCCGACAAACTGAGCAGGAGTCCCCTCAGCAATTCCTGTATCGCATGATTGGACTCAAACAGAAACTTATCTTTCAGTCAAAACAAGCCAATGCAGACATCTCGTATGACCCAAGGACAATCCAGGAAGTGTTTTTGCACACAGTCTATCAAGGCCTGGGAGTGAAGTATGCAGACCTGCGGCAACGACTAAGACCTCTTACATCAAACAACAATGTAACAGATGAAGAGATTCTTAGTGAGGTCACAAAGATAATCAGTGATGAGAATGAGCACCAGCGAAGGTTAGGGCAAACCCCTCGTCAGAAGTCAGCACAAAGCGCTGTGATTGCAACAAAGGACACGACAGCCAAAGACCAACAAGCCTCACAGACAATCAAACAACTTGCTGCACAAGTAGAGACTCTAACCAAGATGGTGGCAACTTTCATGGAACAGAAAGCTGTAAACTCCTCCCCTCAGCGTTCTCAGCCTCCAGCCAACCAAAAGAAAACCTATCTCTGTCCGAAATGTACTGAACAGAGCTTACAGGAGTGCAGTCATTGCTTTGTATGCGGTGAGTCGGGACACAGGGCAGTTGGATGTCTGAAGCGACCCAAAAATCAGGGAAACGGGAATCGGTCTCTGTCAAGGGACAGCCAGAGTCAAAGTCCCAACTAGTTAAACTCCTCCTCTGCCGAAGCTTCAACTCCGTGCCCCAAGCACCAGAGCAAGCAGCTGAGAAAGCAGGTCAAATGCAACAGAAGGAAAGGTCAGACTCCCTCCTATCAGGGTGCCACCGAATGCCAAGCTCCCCTTGTCGGTAAGAAAAGTCTGCTGAAATGTCTAATCGGTGGTTATCCTGTGACAGTGCTGTTTGACTCTGGCTCACAAGTGAGTATAGTTGGCAGGCAATGGGTCAAAAGGTACATACCCAACACTGTGGTAAGACCACTCCAAGATCTGCTGAACGACGAGCTTGAGGTTTATGCAGTTAATGGCCAAACAGTTCCATATGACGGGTGGGTCGAGCTTACAGTCACTTTAGCGGGTCACGGGGATCCCAATCTCACTGCACAAGCGCCATTCCTAGTCAGTAAGCTGTCACTGAACCAACCACTAGTTGGAGCTAATGTGCTGGGAGCGATTATACAAGGCCAAGAGACAGATGAAGAAGCCAGTACAGTACTGTATAGTCTACTGCGCAGTGCTTTTGGAATGGACAAAGACCAGGTAGTGGCCATGGTAAACTTCATTGAAGTGCCGCAAAGGACTGTGATCCTGTTACACTCAGAGTCGGTAAAGACAACATGATTATCCCAGCTGGCAAAGCAGTACAAATATGTTGCAGGGTGCCCCAGAACTTTGACGTCTCTGACCCTCTTGTACTTTACGAACCTGCTGAAGAGAACATTGCTTTGAGAAATTTGAGTGTGGGGGAAGGACTTTTGGAGATTAACAATTCCCAAAGACCTTTTGTAAAGATCCCCCTCTCCAACCATTCCAAATATGAAGTAATCCTGCCGAAAAGAACAGCCCTAGGCACCATCGAACATGTCGCCAAAGTCATTGAAACTGATACACTAGAGCCACCAGAAACCCAGTCCATACTGACATCAGCAACTACAGCAGAGGTACTAAGTAAGACCGCCCAAGGTGACTCTCCTGCCGAGCCTTGGTTGCCACCAGTCGATCTCAGTCATCTAAGCCCAGATCAGCAAAAGTCAGTCGAAAAGGTTCTGATGGAAGAGTGTGAGGCATTCTCTCGCGATAGCACTGATATTGGTTGTATCCCTTCTTTGCAAATGGAAATCAGACTCAAAGATGACACGCCAGTTCAGAGAGCTTACGCCTCCATCCCCAAGCCCCTGTATAGGGAAGTAAAAGAGTACATTCAGGAACTGATAGTGAAGGGATGGATCATAAAGTCTCAGTCACCCTACGCAGCCCCAGTTATCTGTGTCAGGAAGAAGGATGGATCTTTACGTCTGTGTATTGATTACCGCCTCCTAAACAACAAAACAGTGCCCGACAGACACCTGCTTCCCCGGATCCAGGACCTCACAGACTCCCTTGGTGGTTACAGCTGGTTCTCGATCCTGGACCAGGGTAAAGCTTACCATCAAGGTTTCATCGCAGAAGGCTCAAGGTACCTGACTGCATTCACCACCCCGTGGGGTCTTTTCGAATGGGTGAGAATACCCTTCGGGCTGTCCAATGCACCCGCAGCCTTCCAGCGGAGCATGGAGGAAATGCTGGACACGCTCCGTGATGAGTGCTGCATACCCTACCTTGATGATGTGCTCTGTTTTTCCAAGTCGTTTGATGAACATGTCCAAGTGCTGAGGAAAGTTCTCCAAGCTTTGCAACGCCATGGGGCGAAACTGAAGCCTGAGAAGTGTGAGTTGTTCCGCAGAGAGGTTCGGTATGTCGGTCGCCTGGTGTCAGAAGATGGAGTGAGGGTGGACCCCAAGGACATCGAAGCTGTGCAGGCACTCAAACACAGAAGGCCACAAATAGTTGGAGAAGTCAGACAACTTTTGGGGTTCCTGAGCTATTATCGGACGTATGTGCAATACTTCTCGCGCATTGCCAAACCCCTGTACGACCTGCTCCAGGTAAAGTCTGACACACTGCCGTCCAAGCCATCCAAAGGCAGAGCAAAGTACCCACAGCAGTCTTCCCGAGCTCCAGTGAAATGGGACAAGGAACACCTAGAGATCCTTGAGTGCTTGATTGACATGTTGACCCAGCCACCTGTGTTAGCGTATCCTGACTTCACCCGGCCCTTCGTACTCCACACGGACGCGTCCCAGAAAGGCCTTGGCGCGGTCCTTTATCAAAACCAAGACAATAAAATGAGAGTGATTGGGTACGGGTCACGCACACTAACACCTGCCGAACAAAACTACCACTTGCACAGCGGAAAACTCGAGTTTCTTGCCCTCAAGTGGGCAATTTGCGACAAGTTCAGAGACTATCTCTACTATGCCCCAAGTTTCACAGTTTTTACGGACAATAACCCCTTGACGTATGTCCTCAGCACTGCCAAGGTCAACGCCGTAGGACATCGTTGGGTGGGACAGCTCGCAGATTTCCACTTTGACATAAAATATCGCCCCGGAAAAACAAACATTGATGCTGATGTACTATCCCATTGTCCACTCAACACTGAAGCCTTCATGCAAGAGTGTACAGGAGAACTGTCAGAGGAAGCCGTCGGTGCAGTATGGGGAGGGAGCAGAAGAGCCAAGCAAGGTGATGTAGCATGGATTGCAGCCCTCAACCTTGCTTCACCAAGTTCGCCCCTCAAGGAGGCACTGCATTCCATCAGCCACGATAAACTAGTCCAAAAACAAAGAGCAGATCCAGCCATCGGGAAAGTCATGGAGATGAAGGAAAAAGACATGACACCAACTGAAGACGACAAAGCCAAGCTTGACATAAGCACGAAAAGACTGTTGAGAGAGTGGAGTCGGATGCACATTGAAAATGGCCTTCTCTATAGGAAGACCGCAGAACGCAAGCAGCTAGTTCTGCCCGCTGTCTACAGACAAGTAGCTCTCACCCATCTCCATAACAACATGGGCCATGTCGGCGTGGAGAAAGTCTTGAGCTTAGCCCATGAGCGATTCTATTGGCCTTTCATGAAGCGAGAGATCGAGGAGTATGTCACCAGGAAGTGCCCATGCATAAAACAGAAAAAGCCAGCAACGCATGAGAGAGCACCGATGGGCAGTATAACATCCAACTTCCCACTCGAGTTAGTATGCATTGATTTCCTGCATTTAGAGTCCTGTAAAGGCGGGTTTGAGTACATCTTGGTGGTAGTCGACCATTTCACCAGGTTTGCACAAGCCTACCCCACCAAGAACAAAGCCGCAAAGACAGCAGCAGATCGCCTCTTCAATGATTTCATTCCAAGATTCGGCTACCCCTCCAAGCTTCATCACGATCAGGGTCGTGAATTTGAGAACGAGTTATTCAGGTCCCTCAGAGAGCTAGCAGGTGTTGGCCACTCAAGGACTTCTCCCTACCACCCCCAATGTAACCCGGTCGAAAGGCTGAATCGGACCTTGTTGCAGATGCTACGTACATTGGGAGAGAAAGAGAAACTAAACTGGAAGGAACACTTGCCTCACACCATCCATGCTTACAACTGCACTAAGCATGAGGCCACTGGCTTTTCTCCATACTTTCTGTTGTATGGCAGACATCCTCGCCTCCCAGTAGACCTTCTCTTTGGCCTCATGACAGAAGAAGACACAGAAACAGCCCATGGATACGCTCAGAAATGGAAAGGGAAAATGACAGAGGCGTACAGGATCGCAAGTGCAAACAGTCAAGCTCCAAAGGAAAGACAAACTATGACAAACGATGCAAAGGTGTCATCCTGCAAGTAGGAGACAGAGTGCTTGTACGGAACCTGGGCGAAAGAGGTGGTCCTGGCAAGCTAAGGCCCTACTGGGAACAAACAGTCTACATCGTGAGGGAGCAGGTTGGAGACAACCCCGTCTACAAAGTAAGTCCAGAGACAGGAGGTCGTCCCATCCGTACCCTGCACAGAAACTTGCTTCTCCAAGTCAACGACTTACCAGTCGACATCGTTCAAAGTCCAGTTGCCAAGTCACAAAAGAGAAACAACAGACCTACCGATATAAGACAAAACACACTGGAAAAGTCAAACAGTCCTGAAGTGAGTGATTCAGAAGAAGACGAACCCCTCTATTGGTTTCGTGTTCCCAGACACCTGCAAGAAAGTCAACGTCCAGTCGACCAAGTTCAATGTGAGTCACAAAGAAGACAGGGAACAACACAGCAAAGACAAGTACAAGTTCCTATTCAATCTGAACAAGACAGAGACAATATTACGGAAGAAGGACAAGAAATACAAAGGGAAAGCGAACAAAACGTGGACCAACTTCAACCAGACGATGACAGGGAAGTGCTTCATCTCCACCAAGATGTTCCTGCTCCTAGTCCCGGACCTGCAGCTGATCCTGAGCCGGTGCCCAGTCCAGAGCCAGACCGCCGTCCTGAGTCGCCACCACGTCTGAGGCAGTCCACCAGGCAGAGACGACCCAACATGGTGTTCACCTATCCGTCCCTGGGCCAGCCAGCCTTCCAGACTCGTCGGTCGGTGAACACTGTCAGTGTTCAGCAGTCAACACCATATCCTTTTATGTGCTACCCTTCTTTCTATCCTCAACCTTTTTGATCTTCCTCCTTTCAACTCTAACTACTTGCCATGTCAGTATGCTATTCCTTGCTATTAAACTGACCAGATCTTGGATAATACCTGAAGATTAAGGACACTTGAAAAGAAAGACGTTCCAGAGACTTTTGAATAGAGACTTTATTAGTGTTGAGATTTTGATTTGTTACTGTTAAGTGTCAGGAGCCACTTTTGTTGTTGGGGAGCGTGTGGTACATCCAAATCGTGCACCACATTCGGAAATAATTCAGAGAGACTGTCATTTTATTTTTATTTTAAGAGCATTTAAATATATTTTGAGGTTGTGAACGATCAGTAATATTAACATTTAATATGTAGCCCTGTATAAATATTTAAGAGTAAGTAGCGGAACCTTTGGCACTGCGGTCGTCCCCCCCCAGGTAAACAATGAGGGTGCGCTTCCGGCCACCCTTTAGTACTATCTGGAGAAAGACACGAGTGGTCCTGTGTTCTGTCTTTCTAAGACTCTTTCTTTATTTTACAGGTCAGTATTTGGTTAAAAATGCCATAAATAAGAGCCTTAAGCTCCGTGTTACTTCTGTGTTTCGCGACGAGTAATACTGTGATGTTGGTGTGTCATTTTGATACGTTTTTGTACAAGTTTAAGCTGCGGCCAGCGCCGGAGATCAAAGGCGAGCCGCATCGTGGTAGCGGTTTCGCGCCAGTCTAGTTTAACTTTGGGAAAGACTGTTAGCTCGCGTAAAATGTTTTACTTTATACAAGTATATTTTGCCCCGTGTGAATGTAAAAGTCTCCTGGTGTTAATTAATAGTCAGAGTTTGTCCTGTATATATTTGCCTATTGCCAAGTTTGTAAAGTAATTTGTTATATTTGCCTATTGCCAAGTTTGTGAAGTAATTTGTTAAAGAAAATAAGAGTACTATCTGCAGAAAGACACGAGTGGTCCTGTGTTCTGTCTTTCTAAGACTCTTTCTTTATTTTACAGACCCAAGAGCAGACACGGAGGATCACGTTTTAAGACTTATTTCTTTTTGTTATTGTGGCCACCTCCCCGGGACCCGTAACATAAGCAATCATTTGCAGTCTTGCTAAAACATATTAGTATGTAGTAATATGTAGACATGGAGAGGGTTGGTGTTACAGAGAAAGATGAAGGGATACGGTGAGATGGAGGCAGATGATCTGCTGTTGCGATCCTTATTGGAAGCAGCCAAAAGAAGAAGAAGATGTAGCAGTAGTAGCTTATTACATATGAAAGTGATTATCAGTCCCGCAAATTACTTTCACGTTTAAGTTGTGGTAAATGCCGTACTAGACACTATTAATCTTGTATGCAAAGAATGTTGCTATAGGAGCTGGCTGTCTGATAAATGACTTTGCCTATATGTGGATGAAAGCTGATTTTACAGTTCTGTCTGGGACAAAATAAAAATGTCCATTCCAAACACGCCCCCCCCCATCATCCACAACAGAACATATGAATGCATGTATTGTTTTGATTCAAAATAGGAAGAGCTATAATTTTTCTTATCACTGGTATTTTTCTTGTACAGCAAGAACTGCAGCAGGTTGCACACTTGTGGAATAGCCACATGATCCGACGCAGCAGAAATGCAGGAGCTCCAAGTGGACGTCCAGTTCTCATGCACACCATCCCTCATCTATTTGGAGGACCGGATCACCTGAAAGCAATCTCTCAGGAAGCAGTGGAGGCTTGTAAACGAGAATGCCAGCAAAGCGGACCTTATCCTTGTGATGAAACAGTATTCAACTTGTGTTGCCTTATAATGGTGGAGGAAAACTTCATCACAGCCACCACAGCGGATGAAGCCATAAAACTGTATCTCTTCCTGAGAGCATACTGTACATACTTAGACTTATAAATTTCCCCACATATTCTGGAGCATTAAAGGACTAAATGATATCAACTACTACTTCTTTTTCTTTTAGCTGCTCCCTTTAGGGGTCGCCACAGTGCATCATCTGCCTCCATCTCACCCTATCCCTTCATCTTCCTCTGTAACACCAACCCTCTCCATGTCCTCCTTCACTACATCCATGAATCTTCTCTGTGGTCTTCCTCTTCTCCTCCTGCCTGGCAGCTTTGTCTTCAACATCCTTTGTCCAATATATTCACTATCCCTCCTCTGTACATGTCCAAACCATCTCAGCCTCGCCTCTCTTACTTTGTCTCCAAACCGCTCAACCTGAGCTGTCCCTCTGATATACTCATGATGTCAACTACTGATTTGGTTAAATTATTTTTATTTGTGAGGAAAGTATACAACCATCATGTTTGTTTTGATCACCATGTATGTGGGTGTGTGTCCATGGAATCTTCTAGACTTAGCTGATGTTGTGTTTTATGTGTTGTGTCTCAATGTTTTTATGTGGCAATGGGACGTGGCACTGAGCCCAAGACAAATTTTCCTTCGGAGACAAAGTTTATTCAGTTCAATTCATTAGCTGATCTTTGCAGAGAAAAAAAAAACTGAATGTCTCAATGGGTTTAAACAGCATTATTTCCCTACCCCTCTGCCTCTGCTCATCAAAACTTATCAAAATGGGGTCAGGCCACCAAGGTCAACAATCAAGACTTTATATACTAAAAAACTTACATTAGGAGTGAGTAACATCTTCCCCCTTTCTAATTGGTGAGCTATTTCTCTGAAATTTGTGGTTATTTTCTGAAAAAAAAAAATACTTTGTAAAATGTTTTTTCAAAGAAATTTGCAACTTTTTTCAGTAAATTAGATTTTTTTTCCCATAAATGTATATTTTTTTTTTCCTGGTATAATTTTGCCTTGTATATTTTAATATATTTCCATTTACTGTAAATTAGCATTTTCTCATAAATTTGTAGTCAATGCAGCCACTTTTGTTTTTTTCCTATTAAACATATTAGTCTGTGGAAAATAAACTCTAGATCATATAAAATAATATATATATTTATTTACTAAACTGAATAAATATGTGTTAATGTTTTGTTATTATAATACCAAGGACATTTGTAGCAATTCTTCAAATCAGTGAAATCAAGCATAACTCAGTATAACCAAATATAGTTGAGTAAAAGTACAGTTTTTTCCTTCACAAATGTACTCAAAGAAAGAGTAAAAGGTATACGACAAGTACTCGGTGAAGTATATTGTGAAAACCATTACTTGAGTATATATATTTGAGTATGTGACTAGTTACTTCCCACTGCTGGAGCCCATAGCCTTTAGTGTCTACTTTTTTAAAATGTTCAAGAGTTTGTAGTTACATTCACCAGCACCATCCTCTTTGCGTCACAGAAGGGCCAACCAACGCTCAATTAAAGGCTTCTTCCTTGGATTTCTCTAATAACAGGGTTTGTATAAATTTTTTGCAAAAAATAAAACTGACTTTTTGTAACAGCTAACATTTGTCAAGTCTCATGTTTTCAATTTGGACTGACTTTAAAATTTATTGCTTTAATTTTGGATAACCATGTTCAGTAATGCTGCAAATGTTTATGAGCTGCTAAAAAAAAAGAAATAAATCAGGATGAAAAAAAAGCCATTTTAAGATCAAGATTATTCTTCACCCTGTATGAATCTACATAGGAACATACCAAAATGAACCTTTCTGCCAGACCAAAAATAACTATGCATTTATTTCCAATTAATTGTCATAAAAACATGTGGAGCAGATATCACAGTTTGAAAAATCTGATACGGCTCCTTTGAAGCAAAGTCTAAAACCTTAGACTGCTGCTAAATTCAGTCCAATAAACAACAACAAACAAAAAAAGTCAAAAAAAGTTAAGAGAAACATTCACACAGATCTCGCTCTTTTTGCTCTCGATGGGAACTCATCAACAGGTAACACCTGGACAAGAACCAGCTCTATTTTCACTGAACTTGTAAGACACTAAACGGTTGTGTTCATTCAAAACCCATCGACTGCTTGAAAGTTTAGTATGATTATCTAAAACAGAACTTAAGAAAAAAAAAAGCACAAACAAACTGACAGATCTTACTTTCATTGGTGTCTGTGGGAACTCAGAAACTGGTTGCAGCTCTAAAAGCAACAGCTCTGTTTTGAACAAACTTGGCAGATACTAAAAAGCTGTGCATCTCTACGGTTATCAACAATACATGCATCTCCAGTTCTCAAGTGCAGACAGATACTGTACGGCGTTGACATACATGGTAAACAGTTCAACTATCAAGACTCCGAATTGTCCAACATAACCTTCAAAAACAAAAGAGAACTTTTGAACTGGTAACAGATTTCACCTCCAAATATCATTTTGTAAAAGCTCTAAAAGTTGTTCACAGCATCTCAAGCTCCAAGTTTCAGAAGTCCATGACTGTCCCCAATGTTATCGCACCACTTTTTTATTGACAAACTCAATACTGAAATTTTTATATTTTTTGATGGTCTACAATTAGCCAGTGTTACTGCTGTCAGGTGTTTCCTTCAACTTCAACTTCATATTCTATATTTATTTTTCATGTTACAGTGGCGTACAACTCCAGAAAAACACAAGAGACTCAATCATAAATTTGCATCACTAAAATTGGACTGTATGGCAGCCATTCAATTTGAGTATCTGATGAATTCCAACACAAGGACACCTCAATTTACTTAAGGAGGTAATGATGAGGTGATCATCTAAGTATGGTGAGACGCATGAAAGCTGTGAATAAAAATCTGAGTTATCACATATACAGATTTGAGTTCTTCCTAAGCTGACACTTAATTCTTGTAGTGTTTAATGAACATGAACTTGTTTTCTTTGCATTATTTCATCAAAAAGCACATTTACAAGCAACATTCTTTTTGTTGCTTTGGTCAGTTGTCATTTTCTGTAAATAAATGCTTTAAATCAGTATTTTTCAACCAGGGTGCCCTGCAAATAATCTGCAATTGTTGTACATGGGTGCCTACAGAACCCATGCACAACAAGGGCAAATTATTTGTTTTTTTGGACTAATTAACAAGTGAGATTAGGTAATTTCCCACAGAAACCTGAACATACCAGGGCACCCTGGTTGAAAAACACTGCTCTACATGACGATATTTTGACTTGGAATTTTGCGGGAGCTGTTTTAAGTAGATTTGAGAATAAAACAAAATTGTTCATCTTACTCAAACATGTACATATAAATTATAAAACCAGATAAAGTCAGAATTTTACAGTGGTATCTTTGGTCTCTTAATTTTTTTCTGGAGCTGTATATTAAATGGCTCTAAGTATTATTTTTATATGTTCATTAGTCCTTTTTACAGAATGTCTTGGTACCTGAAAGATGAACTTGGCCTAAGCTATAATGAACTCATAAGAACTTTTAGCACTCAGCACACGGTCCATTTCAGTACGTAGCTCTAGGTATGAAGTGTAGGTCCATGGCAGTTCCAGAGTTGGCCCACAAGTATGCGCTACTGGTTGTCGTTCCAGTCCATCTAATGGACCTCATTAGAACCTCAATCTTGTTAATACAGATAACATCTGAGCCTGTGACAAACCTTAACATTTTTCGGAGTCCTACATCATCCAGCCTTCTGATGTACTGTAGCAGAAAACGAAAACTCTGGTTTTCTGCTCAAGTTGTAGGAGATGCTTCCAGCAACTTCAAAACCTTTCTTGTTGTTGGCTTTGTATCCTCATACATTTGTAAGACATTTCGTGGGATTGCAAATGCCTCTTTAAGGAAGGGCCTTGCAATCAATGACATTTTTTCTGCTGCATATCTTGGCTTTTGGATCAACTGCTTGTGGGCGACTTTCAGAAGGATGCCTTTTAAATTATCTTTTGTTGGAAATGTAGTTACATCCAGGCAATCTAAAAGATCAAGTAGTTTGTCCTTGTCCTCTTCTACAAGATCATTTTTTAAGGCAGCAGTTATCAGATCCTTATCTGACTGGCTTAGGTACAGGAGAAGACTTTCAATCAGCATATCATCTGAGACTTCATTTTCACCAAAGATAAGAAACATTGTAAAAACAGGGGCAAGACGACAAGGGAAGTATCCATGGTCCTGAAATCCCTTCAGTAAAATCCTGCCAGTGGATTTCCACTCCTCTTCCTGCCATTTGGGAGACAATGATGGAACCCTCAGGTCTTCCCCTTCGGCTGTGTGGTCCATGAACTCAGTCCAAAATGCAGCACACACATCTCTTGAGACACCATTTGCATCACTTCTTTTCTCATCCATGTATGTGTATTTCAGAGGGTGTTTGAGGAGCGCTGGCTAATCACCTCCTCCAGAAGACTGACTCTGTGAAGTTTAATGGTTACACATACAACATCAAATGATGCTGCAAAACAGCTTGCTTCATCACCTATAGATGCTGTGTCTGCAGTAATGGGTGCAGTGTTTGTTGGGGGAAGTGTGATAGATGCGAAGACCAGCTCATCTCCTTCCACCTGAAGACTGGGTTGATATATTAAAGTGTGATTCAGTTGACAGGCCAAAGGTTCTCCAAGGAAGGGGCCAAATGTCACCTCAGATGTGTCTGACAATGTGTCATTCTCCCTCATATCTGTTGATAGGAGGATAATGGTTTCTGTAGCCTGCTCATTTTCTTTGAGTGTGTCTCCCATTTGTAGATCACTTTCAGCATCAGATTTTTCCTCATTATATGCTTTGTCATTCTCCTCTGTTAGGCTCTTAGTGCACAGGTAAAATCTTAATATTCCCATTTGTAATACTGCGTACAATTCTCCAATTGTAATTCTCCAATTCTAATTGTAATTCTCCAATTGTAATATTTTCAAAACCTTCATTCGCTTCATTCATCCTGGCCGCTGTTTACGTCCCGCCCGACGCGGACGCGCGCGAGGCTCAGCGCGTGCTCGCAGATCACATTCAACAAACGGAGCGGACTTTTCCAGACTCTCTGGTTATTGTGGTTGGCGACTTTAACCAGAGCAACCTAAGCCGCGATCTCCCCCGATACAAACAGTTTATTAAATGCCCCACCACAGGAAAGAACACACTGGATCACTGTTACACTACAGTGAAGGACGCATATCGCGCTGTTCCCCGCGCTGCGCTCGGACTATCTGATCACGTGATGGTCCACCTCATTCCCACATACAGACAGAGACTGAAGCTCACTAAACCTGTTGTGAGCACTACGAAGAAATGGACCAGTGAAGCTGGGGAGAAGCTGAACACGTGCATGGAAATAACTGACTGGGGCATGTTTAAAGGAGCCACGCATGATCTGGATGAGTACACGGACACTGTGAACTCATATATCCACTTTTGTGAGGAGAGCATTCTTCCATCACGCACCAGGGTGAGGTACTCTAATGATAAGCCCTGGTTCACTGCTAAGCTCAGACAGGTCAGGAAGGAGAAGGAAGCAGTGTTGAAAAGTGGAGACAGGGACTGCTACAGGGAGGTTAAATATCGGTTTAACAGAGATCTGAGGACAGCTAAATCTGTGTATTCTGAGAGACTCCAGCAGCAGTTCACTGCTAACGACTCTGCTTCTGTGTGGAGAGGACTGAGGCAAATCACCAACTATCGGCCTCAGGCTTCTAAAGGTCAGGATGACAAAGCCCTTTGTCAAAGACTGTCCCAACACTATGCCCGTTTTGACACCTCGTCAGCTGTGTCCAACTGCCCCCCTCTCCCCAGCTCCACTGCCTCCACGGTCCCTACTTCTTCAAAGGCGCCCCCCCTCCTCCCCCCCTGCCCTTGTCATCAGTGAGCAGGACGTGCACAGACAGTTCTCCAGACTGAACCCGCGCAAGGCCCCCGGTCCGGACGGCGTGTCTCCCTCCACCCTGAGACACTGTGCGAAAGAGCTGACTCCTGTCTTCACAGACATTTTTAACACCTCCCTTAAGCTATGCCACGTGCCGACCTGCCTCAAATCCTCCACCATTATCCCTGTCCCCAAGAAGCCACGGATCACTGGACTTAACGACTACAGACCTGTAGCGCTCACCTCTGTAGTCATGAAGTCCTTTGAGCGCCTGGTCCTGCCCCACCTCAAGTCCATCACCACTCCTCTCCTGGACCCGCTGCAGTTTGCCTACCGAGCCAACAGGCCTGTGGACGACGCAGTCAACCTGGCCCTCCACTCCATCCTGCAGCACCTGCACTCCCCGGGAGCCTACGCCAGGATCCTGTTTGTGAACTTCAGCTCTGCATTCAACACCATCCGCCCCGCTCTGCTCCGGGACAAGCTGTCCCTGCTCAACGTGCCTGACTCCCTCTGCAGGTGGATCACCGACTTCCTGACGGACCGGAGGCAGCATGTGCGGCTGGAAAGACTGTCTCAGACTCTGTTAGCATCAGCACCGGATCACCCCAGGGATGTGTACTTTCCCCCCTACTCTTCTCCCTTTATACCAACTCCTGCACCTCCAGCCACCAGTCTGTCAAGCTGATCAAGTTTGCGGACGACACCACCCTCATCGGGCTCATCTCCAACGGCGACGAGTCCGTCTACAGGAGAGAGCCCAGCTGGCGTCCTGCTGCAGCCACAACAACCTGCAGCTGAACGCTCTGAAGACAGTGGAGATGATTGTGGACTTCAGGAAAGTCACAACCCCTCTGCCCCCCCTCACCCTCACAGGCTCTCCCATCACCACTGCAGATTCCTTCCGCTTCCTGGGCACCACCATCACCCGGGACCTCAAGTGGGAGCCGACCATCAGCTCCCTCATCAAAAAGGCCCAGCAGAGGATGTTCTTCCTGCGGCAGCTGAGGAAGCTCAAGCTACCCACCAAGATGTTAGTGCAGTTCTACACGGCCATCCTCGAGTCCATCCTCACCACCTCCATCACCGTGTGGTACGCAGGAGCCACTGCCAGAGACAGACTAAGGCTGCAGCGCGTCATGCGCGCTGCTGAGAAGGTGATCGGCTGCAAGCTCCCATCTCTCCAGGACCTGTACATCTCCAGGACTCGGAGGCGTGCAGGCCGGATCATAGCCGATCCTTCACACCCTGGTCACGTACTGTTTGCCCCCCTCCCCTCAGGTAGAAGACTTCGGTCCATTCAGACTAAAACCTCCTGTCACATGAACAGCTTCTTCCCCTCTGCCATCAGACTGCTGAACACTAAGTGACTTAATGACTCTCGTGCACTATGTACAGCAGCTCAACAAGACTCATGTCAACCATCACTTTTCTTTTTGCATTACCGACTGCACTATGTGGTACTCCACAATATCTGCTGCTCGCTAATATATTTAAAAACTGCTTTGACTAGTATTACTCATTCTTATTCTACACTTTATTGCATGTATAGTTTTTTATTTTATCATGTTTAATGTTGCAGCATTGCACCAAGACAAATTCCTAGTTTGTATACTACATGAACAATGGCAATAAATCTGATTCTGATTCATCAATACAGCTTCCTCCTGATAGTCTGTCATGACTGAATGTCTCAAATTTTCCATATTTACTTTTTCCTTCAGGGAAGAAAAGGTGCTTAGCATACTGTAGCATGCCAGCTTTTTTTGATTCCTTGGGTACATCAAGGGTCCTTGTTGCCCCTCCTTTCCGTTTCCTGACTTGTTTACCTTCATGTATCCAACCCAGTTCAACTTTTCTGGTCTTTTTTTTCAGCAAATTTGTTGTGTTTTGCATAACTTCTTTTCCGCTTTGGAGCAGAGGTTTCCTCATGGTCAGATTTCTCATTATCATTCCCATCAATGCCAATATTTTTCTTGAGTTTTTCAAGCAGTAATTGCTTTCTTGATCCATTTGTACTTGTACCTTTACTTTCCAAACAGAAATGTCTTGCTGCTATCTGATTTCCATATGTTGGGATGTAGCCAGCGAGAGTGTCGTCATCCATACAGTGAATGACTGTGGCTTCAGTCTGTCAAGAAAGACATCATTATTGCAACATGCAACATCCATCCATCACACTAAGGATCTCACACTAAGGAGCGTGTAGTTTAATAATAATGAGAACTTTGTGACTGTTTTTAAAGAAACGGAGATATGAATATAATAAATATATTTAATAATTAATATAGCTATCACTATCATTAATTATAATCACTCTTCAGGTGAGCATTTAAGTAGTGCGTATCAAAACATTATTTTGAGATTATATCTGCTTTACTGAAAGACATTTTTAATTCAGATTTGTCAACTTGATGGATCGGACAATTTCAGATGTCTAGACTCAGGAAAACATGTAGACAGTGCTGAAAATATTTTTTATGGTCAACATTTTGTTAGTATCCTAGACAGGAGACAAAGCTGGAGATGGAACAGCTGAAGATGCTCAGATTCTCACTGGGAGTAACTAGGAGGGACAGGATTAGAAATGAGTATATCAGAGGGACAGGTCAGGTTGAGTGGTTTGGAGACAAAGTAAGAGAGGCAAGACTGTGATGGTGTGGACATGTGCAGAGGAGGGATAGTGGAAATATTGGACAAAGAATGTTGAAGATGGAGGAGTGAGGTGGGAGGAAAAGAGGAAGACTGCAGAGAAGATTCATGGATGTAGTGAAGGAGGATGTGGAGAGGGTTGGTGTTACAGAGGAAGACGCAAAAGGATAGGGTGAGATGGAGGCAGATGATCTGCTGTGGAGACTAGGGATGGGCATAATTAATCGATTAATCGATAATTGATCATTAAGAATTTCACCGAGGAAGTTCATTTTCGTCGACAAACCGATTTTTTTTTTTTAAACAATCCGAATGTAGGTTATTAGGCCTAGTGCACGGCCGTCCTCAAACAATGCAATGCATTTAACTGTGCCACTGGCAAAATTTGGGCACCAGGGGGCAACATTTCACCATCGCCGTACCCTGGCGTGCCTCAGTTGATACATGCGAGCTTCCGTAGGTCAATCGCCAAATCATGAAGAGGTCGCGGCGAAGTGTTGCGTGGGACCACTTTAATTTAAAAAATGACCAGGTGTACTGCAATCACTGCAATGCAGCATACAAATATACCTCATCGACAACACAAATGATGTATCATTTGAACACCACTCATCCAAGCCTGGTAAAAGACGGTGGCGGCGGTTCATCATCTCTAACCCAGGCTAGCCTGGACTCGAAGCTAGCACGGAGGAGCTGCAGCGCATTTTTTTTTTTTTTCCACAATATCTTTATTGAACCTTTTTTTTTTTTTTTTAACAAACATGATACAAACAAACACTAACACTAAAGTACTACAAAAAAAAAAAAAAAAAAAATGCCCTAAAAACACCAACAACCACCAACAAAATCAAGTCTTCAACAATGCTCCTCTGTTTAGTCTAGACAATCCAATACATTAGTATACATATTATGTTCACCAGTTTGGAATTTACAAGGTCCACACACATCATTCACCTTCTTCTTCAAGCGTTATGTTTAAATTTTTTACATAATCAATAAAAGGTCTCCATATATTTTCAAACACAATTTCCTTTGATTTCAGTATATATGTTATTCTTTCTAATGGAAGGTTTGTTAACATCTGTCTTAACCACTGAGTCACATCTGGTCTATGAGTCTTTTTCCATAATAGTGCAATACATTTTTTGGCATTAAGCAAACTGAGGTCTATGAATGTTCTTTCACTTTTATTGAAATTATGCTTTTCTGGGTACAGACCCAACAAAAACAATTTAGGATTCAATATGATTTGTTTTGAGATTATTTTTTCAATTGTTACCCTCACCTCCTCCCAAAACATTCTTATTAATCTACATTCCCATAAACAATGAAATAGGGTTCCTTTACTTTCCATGCATTTTGTGCATGTATCTGGTATATTTTTGTTATATCTATTTAACTCCTCCGGTGTAACATACATCCGCATTAACCATTTGAAATGTATCAATTTAAGGCGTGCATTTATTGATTTGGTTTGAGCTTCTGTACAAGCCAATTCCCATTGTTCCTCTGAAATTTCAATTTGCAGATCTTCTTTCCAGTAGTTTAATCTTTTCAGTGAATTTTCACTTGAAGATAGTGTCAATGAGTTATAAAACTCTGAAATAATACCCTTTCTTTTACTATCTTTTATCATCATTTTTTCCAAGGATGAATAAATAGGTCGAGTGAGAGCTTTATTTTGATTTGATCGAATAAAGTTTCTAAGTTGAAGATATTTAAAAAAATGTGTTCTATTGAGATTAAATTTGATCCTCAGCTCTTCAAAAGACATTATGTTGTCTGCACATGGCAAATATAAATCCTGAATCTTTTGTATCCCTTTTAAATTCCATACTTTAAATACAGCGTCCGCTCTCCCTGGTTTAAAATATTGATTACCCCATATTGGACTAAATTGTGACAATAACTGTGGTTCTTTTAAATAGTTTTTAGCTTCACACCATATTTTGATCATATGCTTTACAAATGGATTTTTAACTTGTTTTTGTAATTTTTTTGCCGAATCTGAGTATATGAATATGGGAAGAGGTAAAGGTAAATTGTATGATTCCATTTCAGTCCAGTGAGGGAGATCATTTGATGAAAAATAATATGTCATAGACCTCAGTTGTGCCGACCAATAATACAACATAAAATTTGGACATTTCAGACCTCCACGATCAAATGGTAAATATAATAAAGACAAACGTAATCTAGCCCTCCTGTTGTTCCATATAAATTCCACTAACTTTTTTTTTATTCTTGAGAATAGATCTAAAGGTGGTGATAAGGGAATGTATTGAAATAAATAAAGTATTTTAGGTAAAATATTACTTTTAAGTATATTGATTCTCCCGATCATCGACATTGGTAGTGACATCCATCTCTGAGTTAACTCATTGATATCTGACATTAAGGCTTCATAGTTGACACTGGCGAATGATTCTAGCTTAGGCATAATTTGGATTCCTAAATATTTAAACTGATTTACAACATTGAATTGATTTACCTCAGGGGCTGGGTAATTTCTCTGGGTCTCATTTAGCATTAATATTGAAGATTTAGTTTTATTTATTTTATATCCTGATATTTCCCCAAAATTCTTTATTAAATTCAACAAGGTTGGAATTGATTTTTTTAGATTCGACATAAACAAAATTATATCATCGGCGTACAGGGAGATTTTATGTTCTGTTGGTCCAACTTTAATTCCATATATTTGTGAATGTAAACGTATCGCTATCGCTAAAGGTTCAATTGCCATAGTAAACAGTAAAGGTGAAAGTGGACAGCCTTGTCGACATCCTCTATTGATTTTTATTGGTTTTGAAATATTGTTATTTGTTAGGATTTCTGCTGTAGCATTATTGTATATTATTTGAACCCATTTTATGAAATTATTTCCAAGTCCAAACCTTTGTAGGACTTCAAAAAGAAAGGGCCATTCAACTCTATCAAAGGCCTTTTCGGCGTCCAATGATAGGAGAGCTGTATCCGGTGCTTCTTTATTAAAATAAATAATATTAAATAGTCTTCTTACATTATGGAAGCCTTGTCTACCCTTTATAAAGCCATTCTGATCTCGATTAATAATATTTGGTAAAATTTCTTGTATTCGTCTTGCTAAAATTTTACAGATTATCTTAAGGTCGGCGTTTAATAGGCTTATTGGTCTCATATTTTCACATTTATTAGAGGGCTTACCTGGTTTTGGCAGCAGTATAATTAAGGCATTATTTATGTATGATGGTAAATTATTATTTTGAAATGCTTCTAAAACCATTTCCAAAAAAGGTTTTATTAATTTATTCTTAAATTTTTTATAAAGGTCAACTGGAAGACCATCTGGTCCTGCACTTTTTCCTGATTTCATATTATCAATGGCTAGCCCAACTTCTTCTTGACTAATTTTAGACTCCAATATCTCCCTGTTTTCATTTGGAATACACGGTATAGATAGTTCGTTCAAAAACCCATTTAGTTTTGTTAAATCAGGTTCATTTTTGGTATCATATAATTTTTCATAGTAATCTCTAAAGGCTCTATTAATTTCTAAAGGATCTATAACTACCTGTCCGTTACTTATAATACTGGTAATTGGTGTTTTAATTTCCAATCGTTTAATCTGCCATGCTAATAATTTTCCTGATTTTTCACCTTGTTCATAAAAAGATTGTTTCAATCTTAGAAGACTCGAGGCAGCTCTATTCGCTGATTTTTTGTCGTATTCAGCTCTCAAAATCAGTAATTCATTCTCCAACCTTGGGTCACTTCCTGCATACACTTTTTCCTGAAGACTTTTTATTTTATGTTCCAATTTAGCTCTCTCCTCTCGAGTCTTCTTAGATTTTGATCCTGTATAACTAATAATATGTCCCCTAATAAAAGCTTTGAAAGCCTCCCACTTTACACATGCTGATGTTTGTGTAGTATTGATGTCAAAGAACTCGTCTATCTGTTTTTCTATATACTTGACAAATTCCTCATCCTGAAGCCATTTATGCTGAAATTGCCATCTACCTGATTCCTTTGTCAATTTTTTATCTACATATATTAGACAACAGGGTGCATGATCAGAAATCACGATGTTATCGTAAAAGCAGTTTTGAATCTTGGACCTTAATTCTGTGGAAATCAAAAAATAATCAATACGTGAGAATGTCTTGTAGGTACTGGAATAACAAGAATAGGCTTTAACTTGTGGTTTCATTTCTCTCCATATATCTAACAATCTCAATTCTTTCATAAAATGATTAATAGTCATCCTACATCCAATGTGCGTACAATCCAGTCCTGTTGATCTATCCACACCTGGATTCAATGTACAATTAAAATCCCCTGCTATTATATGTTGCCCTGTAAGTGATGATAAGATGAGAAATAAATTAGCAAAGAACTTCTGATCATCTATATTGGGACCATATAAGTTCACAAGATTTATATTTTCTAATAGCAAAGAACCTTGAATGATTACATATCTTCCAAATTTGTCTCCAATTACATTTTTCACCTGAAAAGGAACTGATTTATGTATGAGAGTCATAACTCCCCTGGCTCGGGATGAAAATGAAGAGGTGAATACACTTCCCTGCCATCTACTCCTAATTCTTTTAACATCCTCCTCTATCAGATGAGTTTCTTGTAAAAACACAATTCTTGAACCCATGTCCTTTATTTTATTCATAACTTGTTTAAGTTTTTTTAAATTTTGTAGACCTCTGCAATTCCATGAAGTTAAATTAAGATTAACACTTTGGTCCATGATCAATAGAGAGTTTAGGATTACCTTGCAGAGTAAACATGCTCATACAGAGAAGCAAAAACATGAGTGGTTGAACATTCATCCTACAAACTACACACAAACAAATTTCCCCTTCCCACACTTGTGGCAAACCCCCCAAAATCAAAAGAAAAATTCTGTCTCCCGATATAGCCATCGACTGTTCCACACCCACGGGGAACAGCCTAAGCCACTCCTTCTTCATCCTCCCAATCACCCTAACTCTACTGCTTTTAATGACGTAACATTAACTCTCCTCTGTAGTTTTCCAACTTAACTCCAAAATTTTTAACAACTTTGTACATCATAGTTTTGTTTTTTTTTGTTTTGTTTTTGTTTTGTTTTTTAATATATAATACAATCTATATTTTGTAAACTTACTATTTACTTCAAGTCAGTCAGATGCCTGTGCAAATGCTTAATTATTCTACCTTATATTTTGTTCATGCTTAGCTCCCACCAGTCTCTTCTTCTTCTTTGATCTTCTTGATGAACTCCTGCGCCTCCTCTGGGGTCTTGAAGATGTGGGTTCTGCCCTCATACGTGGTCAGCAGTCTCGCAGGATAGATTACACCATGACGAATCCCAAGGTTGCGCAGCTCCTTACGTATGGGATCAAACTGCTTCCTCAATTGCTGGATTCCTGTGGCCAAATCTGGGTAGAACCGCACCTGCTGGTCCTGGTGTTTAATCTCTCCTTTAGCACGTGCAGCGTTGAAGATCTTCATCCTGTCTCTGTTGCTAAGAAACTTCATAATTAAGGTCCTCGGCGGTCCCTTATCTCTCCGTGGGCCAATACGATGTGCATTTTCCAGAACCACTGCTGATTGCAACTCCTCGCTGCCCAGCACCTCCGGAATCCACTTTTCCAGAAAGGAACATACGTCCCGACCTTCTGATTCCTCTGGAAGACCCACCAGCCTCAAATTATTCTGTCTCGACCGAGATTCCAAATCCAAAATATTATCTTCCAGAGATTTATTTTTTTTTTCCAAAGTGCGCACCTTTAATTGAAGACGGGTGACGTCATCTTCAGCACTAGCGAGACGGAGCTCCATCTGCGCCGTTCGTTCTACACAGTCACCCAATTCCTTTCTTATTCCTTCCAACGCTGTCATAATCCCATCAAATCTAGAGGAAAAGTCCGCTCTCATTGAACTCATGGCAGCCATCAGCGCATCTGCGCCATTCCCCGCAGACCTCGCACCGCCGCCAGCCTCCTCCGCCATATATGGAGTTTTGTTTGCTGCGTCACAGACCTGAAAGTCCGTTAATTTGGACTGTTTCGGCGGCTCGCTTTTTCCTTTTCCTGGTTTTCCAGCCTTAGGCTTCGCCGACATATCCTCGCCCAAATGCTGGGATACGTTCTGTCCCAAATGAGAGAGTTATTTGCCGATTTTTTTTCTCCAGGAGCAGAGCAGAGCGAGACACGTCCGTCCTACGTGGCAGCCATAACCGGAAGTGGATTTTTTTTTTTTTTTTTTAACAAAAAGCAGGCCTATAATTCTGACGCCGTGATATAATGGGATAGCCTACGTAAAGGCAAATTGTTGTGTAGCTTTCTTATTTTGATATCCTTGTTTTTAAACAAAGGAAAAGAAAAAAGTAAAAGAAATATATGTTCCGTTATGTGTCCTGTATGTGTCTTCCGTTACTGTCTGGCTCGCAACTTGAAGCCTCCCTCGTTTGCGCAATGCGCATGTGTTCACGTTTTACTGCAAACTTGTCTTGTTAATAAATGCATCCTCGAAGAAAAACACTCTGTATTTGTTTTATTATTATTCTCAATACATAAGAGTATAGGCATCATAGGCCTAAATGTGATTGTTTTTTAATATAAAAATGTTAATGATTAACCGATTATTAATCATTAATTCTCCCGACGATCGACGAAGAAAATTTCACCGAATGCCCATCCCTAGTGGAGACCCCTAAAGGGAGCAGCCGAAAGAAGAAGAAGAAATTGTTAGTAGCCTATCAACAAATCTTGAATGAAATTGTTGCAAAGTTTACATTAAAGATGCTAAATGGCACATCTCTGCCTCCTGCTGATGTAAATTTGTAATTGCTGGGATTAGTCGTCATTATTGCAGACGTGAAAACCTGCAGTTATCTCAAATTTGACCAATGGGAGATTCATTGTCAGACAGCAGAATTTCTCATCAAACAATGTTTAGAAGGAATGTCCATGATGTCACAGAACAGAATTCATGGCAGTTCCACAGCGCTGGGTGGCAAAAATGAGAGGCAGCTTTAGTTTGGATGCAGCAAAACATAAAAATCACACACGATATTTAGTCACAACAGTACATTCCACCTAGTATTAATTCATATCAGTAAATAAAAATGCTGTCAGTCCTTCACTTATTTGTTCCTTTTGTTCTGTACAAACCGTGTGGTGTTACAATATTACCTTTAAACAATTTGCTCCCACTGTCAGACATGTCTCTCCAACAAAATCATCTGTCATATGAAAATGGAGCAATTAAATAACGCAATTAAGAAAAATGGACTCTTTTAAAGAGGTTTTACTAGGGAATCAGTACTAGGCAGAATTACGCTCCCCGACAAACACTCCGTATACTACTGTGACTAAATATTGTGAGTGGTTTTTGATGTTTTCCTACATAAAACCAAAGCTGCCACTAATTTTTACCAGTCAGTGCTGCATAACTGTCAGTGAGTTTTGTTTCTCACCAGTTCTACTGTATGGAGACTCCCTGATGCAAGGATCTGTTGCTAGGGGCAACGAGTCGTGGTGCTGCCCGTCATGTGTTTAAGCTATAACCAGCACTAAGCGAGTGAAACAACTATACAGATACATATCTATAGCCATGCTTGTTTTGTGTGCCAATCTTCTTCGAGCATACCCAGGGAATTATAACCTACCGGACTGTGCTTAATAAGCTAGCAGGCTAGTTAGCAAACTTGCTGCACTGACTAGCCATATTTGGATGACTTCTTAAAACAATGAAATACATGCTTTACTTACAATAAGTGAGCTACATAAAGATGCACTTACATGTTCTTGTTCCATGTGTGACAGACACTGCTCTGGCACACCAGGACTTCTCAGAAATCTCAGCAGCAGGGTTTCAGCATGTTGGGCCATGGCGATGTGACATATTGTTCTAACAATAAACCTATCACATTATAACGTGAAACTTTTATTGTTATTACAATAAACGTATCACGTTATAACAATAAAAGTGTCACGTTATAACATGATTTGGAACTATCACGTTATAATGTGAAATGTACTGTATATTGTTAGAACAATAAACATACACTACCTTTCAAAAGTTTGGGGTCACTTAGAAATTTCCTTATTTTTGAAAGAAAAGCACTTTTTTTCAATGAAGATAACTTTAAACTAATCAAAAATACACTCTGTACATTGCTAATGTGGTAAATGACTATTATAGCTGCAAATGTCTAGTTTTTGGTGCAATATCTACATAGGTGTATAGAGGCCCATTTCCAGCAACTATCACTCCAGTGTTCTAATGGTACAATGTGTTTGCTCATTGCGTCAGAAGGCTAACGGATGATTAGAAAACCCTTGTGCAATCATGTTAGGTCTGAAATGCTGTAATTGCTGCAAATGGAGGATTCTTTGACGAAAGCAAAGTTTGAAAGAAAAAATTATTATTTCAAATACAAGTCATTATTTCTAACCTTGTCAATGTCTTGACTATATTTTCTATTCATTTTACAACTCATGGTGGTAAATAAAAGTGTGACTTTTCATGGAAAACACAAAAACTGTCTGGGTGACCCCAAACTTTTGAACGGTAGTGTATGTTATAAGATGATGCCATATTGTTCTAACAATAAACGTATCACGTTATAACATGATACTGAGCTATCACGTTATAACATGATACATATATTCTTCTAACAATAAATGTATCATGTTATAACATGATATAAAGCCATTCATTTTTTATGTTTTTTGGTTTGGCAGCAATATGCTTCTGTACTGACTACTGTCATGTTAAAAAACAACAACAACAACAAAAAACGGTGCTACAATGTGGATAATCTGCCTGCAATTTTTTCCGTACATCAACATCATCACTGAAGCGGTATTAACGTTGGACAATGAGCTGCTCGAAGTGGCTGTAGTTGTATTTTAGTTCCATTTTGGCTGCTTCATCTTAATTTTATTCAACCACCCAAAGGCGGGGGCGGGGGTGGTGGTGGTGTCATCCGTCCAGTGCAGCAAGAAACAAAAAGCCGCAGGACAGGTCCAGGCAACGAAAGTAATGCAGGTAAAGTGATTCATCATAAAACCAGACATCTGTGTGCAGTTAACATGTAACAGTTTATGTTATTTTCTTGTAATATTTGATACAGAACTAAAAAAATATTTTAAACTAAATCTGAGCTGCTATTTATAAACTGGAGAATTAAAAGTTTTTGTTTTATTTTTCCTGAATATGTTGAAGGTAAATAACGCTGGCCCATGAAACTGTCCTTTTTGCATAAATGTAAAAAAAAAACCCAACAAAAAAACTGTATTCTGTAGTACAGTGGAAAATATCAATATCGTGAAAATTCACAGAATATATCATTTTAAGCCCATATTTCCCACTCCTATTAGTTACCCTAGCTTTATTTGTTGTTGAGATATACAGTAGTTTATAAGCCATTTTGATGTTGACCTTTGACCCTGCAATCCCAAAACCATGGTCACACTTCAGGGTCACAGGGTAAACTTGTGTACCATGTTTGGTGACCCTAGCTTTACTGGTTGTATGGTAATAAGACATACGGAATGTTAACCTTGACCATTGGCCTTTTGACCCCAAACCCATAGTCTGAGGGCAGGATCCCAAGGTGAAACTGTGTACCAGATCTGGTGGCCCAAGATTTACTCATTTTATAGCAATACTAAATTTAGCATTTACCATAGAGCAAATGGAATATTAACTTTGACCTTTGACCTTCTGGCCCTAAACCTATAGTCAGGTTAGGGTGCACATCGACCAAGATGCGTCTTAGATACAACTACTGTATTGATTTGAAAAGCCTACATCATTTCTTTCAGTAATTACTGCATTTAGAAGATTGAGGGAAATTGCAATTGCGCATCATCTTAGTATACCAAACCATGGCACCAAGTTTCAAAACATTTGGAACAAAACTGTAGGAGGAGTTGATTTCACAAGACAGTTACTGTCTATGAAGTGAGGTGAAACAGGAGGTCATAAGTCAGGGGCTACAATTCCTGCAAATACCATCTGATCAGAACTAAATTGCAATATGCGCATCCTCAGTGTACAGCCGTGTGGACAAAATTGTTGGTATCCCTCTGTTAATGAAAGAAAAACTCACAATGGTCACAGAAATAACTTGAATCTGACAAAAGTGGTAATAAATAAAAATTCTATGAAAATTAACCAATGAAAATCAGACAATGCTTTTGAATTGTGGTTCAACAGAATTATTTTAAAAAACAAACTCTTGAAATAGGCCTGGACAAAAATGATGGTACCCCTAGAAAAGATTGAAAATAATGTGACCATAGGGACATGCTCAACCAAGATGTGTCCTCTAATTAACATCACAGGTGTCTACAAACTTGTAATCAGTCAGTCGGCCTATTTAAAGGGTCACAGGTAGTCACTGTGCTGTTTGGTGACATGGTGTGTACCACACTAAACATGGACCAGAGGAAGCAAAGGAGAGAGTTGTCTCAGGAGATTAGAAAGAAAATTATAGACAAGCATGTTAAAGGTAAAGGCTACAGTATAAGACCATCTCCAAGCAGCTTGATGTTCCTATGACTACAGTTGCACATAATATTCAGAAATTTAAGCTCCATGGGACCGGGTCACCGGAAATGCAGGTCCTTTTCTGTGTCAAGTCAAATCCCTCGTATGTTATCAGTGATCTGTTATCAGTATCTGTTAATGTACTTGGCAATAAATCTTTTCTGAGTTCTGAGTACTGTAGCCAGCCTCCCTGGACATGGCCGCAGGAGAAGATGGATAATACGAATGGTAACAAAAGAGCCCAGAACAACCTCTAAACACATTCGTGGTAAACTCCAAGGTCAAGGTACATCAGTGTCAGATCGCACCATCCGTCGTTGTTTGAGCCAAAGTGGACTTCATGGGAGACGACCAAGGAGGACACCACTGTTGAAAACAAATCATAAAAAAGCCAGACTGGAATTTGCCAAACTGAATGTTGACAAGCCACAAAGCTTCTGGGAGAACGTCCTATGGACAGACAAGACAAAACTGGAACTTTTTGGCAAGGCACATCAGCGCTATGTTCACAGACGCAAAAATGAAGCATACCAAGAAAAGAGCACTGTCCCTACTATGAAACATGGAGGAGGTTCTGTTATGTTCTGGGGCTGCTTTGCTGCATCTGGCACAGGGTGTCTTGAATCTGTACAGGGTACAATGAAATCTCAAGACTATCAAGGTATTCTAGAGAGAAATGTGCTGCCCAGTGTCAGACAGCTTGGTCTCAGTCGCAGGTCATGGGTCTTACAACAAGATAATGACCCAAAACACACAGCTAAAAACACCCAAGAATGGCTAAGAGCCAAACACTGGACTATTCTAAAGTGGCCTTCTATGAGTCCTGATCTAAATCCTATTGAATATCTGTGGAAGGAGCTGAAACATGCCGTCTGGAGAAGGCACCCTTCAAACCTGAGACAACTGGAGCAGTTTGCTCATGAGGAGTGGGCCAAAATACCTGCTGAGAGGTGCAGAAGTCTCACTGACAGTTACAGAAATCGTTTGATTGCAGTGACTGCCTCAAAAGGTTGTGCAACAAAATATTAAGTTAAGGGTACCATCATTTTTGTCCAGGCCTGTTTCGTGAGTTTGTTTTTTTTTAAATAATTCTGTTGAACCACAATTCAAAAGCATTGTCTAATTTTCATTGGTTAATTTTCATAGAATTTTTATTTATTACCACTTTTGTCAGATTCAAGTTATTTCTGTGACCATTGTGGGTTTTTCTTTCATTAACAGAGGGTACCAACAATTTTGTCCACAGCTGTACACGCCTCAGCAACACGGCATGACACAACACAACGCAGCAGAACACAGCACTGTACAGCACAATAGCGCACCATGCTACAAGTGTGTCTCATGATGTTGGAGGAAAATAAAACTCTGCAACCTCACAGCTCGTCGTACCTCGCCTGAACTTATTTTTCCTCCATACTGGTGACCCTTGACGAAGAATGGAACACGAGGCGAACACCCCGGAGATGACCCCGACCGGGAAAGCCCCAGCACGCGTCATGGTGTGCCCCTCGCCTGATCTCTTCCCTCCACAATGTATACAAATCTCCAGAACCCACAACTGGTTGGAAAACCCAACAATATCGAGCTCTGTTATTCCAGATACAACCAGGACAGGTTAAAAAAAACAAAACAAAACAAAATATAAAACCTTCTTCAGAGTGCAAAAATAGCTTTAAGGTTAGTTTAGACTCGTTTCTCTCCTCTATTTTTACTCTTTTTTTTTCTCTCTCTCTGCAGCACTTTTTCGTGTGTGTGTGGTATTTTTCTCGGTACGCACAGGAAAAACCTGCAGCAATCTGATTGGCTGTTTGCCTGTTGCATGAGCTATGCAGCAACATACTCTTCAAAATAAGAGTCTAAATGCATTTCAGCTATCTTAAAACGTAAATGACAAAGAATAGGCATGTTTTAACATTTTTTTTTTACCCAAACAAAATGTAGTAACATGAAATATAACTTCGTAGACATTTTTAGTAATATTTAACCATATGAACTTATTTATTGTCTTTTTTAAATTCAAGCATTTATTGCTGTTTTTATTAACAGTTTTTTTTTTTTATTCTGATAGCTTTATTAACCTCTGGGTCACACCAACATCTAATAATGAAGTGTTTTGCCTTATTGCCGGTGGTGAAGCTCAGCAGCAGCGGCCCGATTGGGCTAAGCATTCACCATCTGCTGCTGTTAGTCAATCCTCACCTGTTTCTCCTATGTCACTCTGTAACTCCTCTGAGTGTTTGCCAGTTCTGGGATGAAGCCACCGGACAACGGAGAAGCCTGTGGTCCTGGAGAGGTCCGGTCTAGCCCTTCAACCACACCCAGCAAGGAAGAGAATCGCCTCCGGTGCCCCAAAACTTGAGCCGACATAGAGCGTTCCCTGGTTTCGGCAACCCAGGACCCGGTGCCATCGATGAGGGGGTTCCGGGCCCTGCATCTCGGGGCTAGGGGCATGCTGGCATCAAGCTCTGCGCCTGCAGCAGTGTGTCCCCTGGCTTCACCTACACGGAAGTTGGCGTCAGCGGTGAGAAGGCCTCCAGCCATCACGTCGAACGAACCATCGGCGTCAGCTGCTTCGCCCGGAGATCCTGGGCCTGTAGTAACCACCTTGCCTGCTGTGGGGGCCGAGAAAGTGGAATCTGAGCTGAACCTTCAGAGGACCGATCCTGAAGCAACATCGTCACCTGGATCGTCGGAGTCCTGGACGGCGGTGGAGCAAGACAACAGGCAAGTACACTCATTTGTCTCTGTCCCCTTTTTGAGAAATATTGCCTGGTTCTAGGTGGGGAGAGTCAAGTGCAACCGTCAGCTGCACCTGAGCTCACCTCGCCAGGCTCCACCACCACCGGTGACCCTGACCCTGTGCATCTTCTGTCTGAGTTTTTTCCCAGGGTCACCGAGGATGATCCACCTATGCCAGACGTCTCCGTGGATCCAGGTTCGCCAGCCAAGATCGCCGTGGGTCCAACTCCCCCTACTGAGGTCATCGTGGGTGCTCCGTCCCAGCCCGGGACCTCCATGGGTGCAGCTCCGCTCCTGCCCAGAGCCACCGAGGGTGCAACTACGCTCCAGTAAGGAGCCACCGAGGGTGCAACTACGCTCCAGAAAGGAGCCACCGAGGGTGCAACCATATCCCAGTCCGGGACCTCCGAGGGTGCTGCAGGCCAGCCCGTGGGCGTCGTGGCCCCCTCTCCCTTGCTAGATACCATCATAGTCCCTCATCCTCCGCCTGGCGCCACCGTGGTCCCCCTTCCTCTGACAGACGCTGTCATGGTGCCTCGTCCTGGTTGGGTGGCTGCCCCCTGGACCACCATCTCTTTGGTGGTTAAAGAACTCTGGCTGAGCACCTGACAGGCGTTGCTGTCGGGCCAGGTGGTTCACGTTCTCCAGCAGACCGCCCGACTCTAACCACCTCACCATCTGTCGGACCTGGGACTTCGGCCGGCTGCTGGAACTGCTTGTTCTTTGGTCTAGGGGGGCCTAGGTGCCCAGTTCTGTATGGGTCCTGAGCCGGGTTTTATTTTGTTCCTTTGCAGTATGGGCCTTGCTGGGAAGCTGCTCTATGGGGGGTTTTTTTGTTCCTGTTGGCTGGGTTCGGTCCCTCCATGCCCGTGTCCCCCTCCTCCCACCCGGGGTGGGGTTGTTTTCTTGTTGGGGTGGGAGTTCTGTGTGGGTGGGTTCTTTTTCTTTTGATGCTACCCTGGGGTGTCTTAGCCCACTCCTTGTGGGGGGGGGGAGCTCTGTCATGCTGTGAGTGTGTGTGTGTGGGGGGAATTCCATCGGGCTCAGCTCGTTTGCCTTTTTCCCATATTTGTACTTTGCTGTCATTTTCAGTTGCCACTTATTCCATATTGTTTCTTTATTTTCCCATGTACGTTTATTATAGTTTGCTTAATGTAGTTCTGAGTTTACCTACATCTAATTTTTGCCATATTTTTATATTTATATTTTGTTGTGTTCTCTCTTCCGGGGTTGACAGCTGTCAGTGGCTTCTGGGGTTTCACTCTGCGTGGGCCTGTCAGCTGTCAGCGGCAATGTCCTGGACGCCAGCAGCAGCAGAGAGGAGGTGGAGGACCTCACAGGCAAACTACCTGACTGACCGCACCGAAGCTAAGTATAACTGTTGACACTAACACTGACATAACAGGCATCCATTTATCTGACTTTGACTTGACGTTAACAATGCAGTGTTTACCTGAAGTGACATTGCAGGTTCAGGACATTCCAATAAAGTTTCCCAATGGAGAATGCTATGAGAGCATCACATTTTCCACATGTGACAGGAGTATATGTAATGCAGGATTTCAATGTGCCAAGGTACTGCTACTCCCCGCGTTTGGTTTCGGACGGACCAAGCTGAGTGACATCAGACCTGCACACAAAAGCTATGCAATATTTTGAGTGCAAAATCCCTACTACACAGCAGGCCACAGACCAATATCGTTGCAGTATGTATGACAGACATTTAAGTGGCCCAGATCCAAATTATGAGAAAACATTCCTTGCAAATCCATGCTCCAGACTGGTCATTAAAAATCTGTATTGGTCACCAAGGGGCTACGTGGGGGCATCTGTTGTATTGTGTGATGAGGACAACAGACATTTTAAACACTGGGAGATCACATCCCACTAATCAAACCCAAACACATGCACTGGAAGGATGTCGGATGATTTGTAACAACAGCAGAGGAATGTGGTCAATCTTGGAAACAAACTCCAGATCCAACAGTTCAATATTCCCCAAAACTGGACACCTACTTACTGCCTCTGAACTAGGTGACCACAGTGCAGAAAGAAGTCCACATTGATGTACCCAACTCACCCATATGATCTCTTTTTACATTAACACAAGGAGAGGAACACGCACTCTCACAAATTCCAAATTCCCTGTGGTCAACAGGAAAGGCAGATGTAGGCTTAATAAAAAATGCAGAACTGGTTAAAATAAATACTAAATCTCATTATAGGCCTTACCAAAGACAGTATCCTCTACATCCTGAAGCCCAAGAAAGCATTAAACCGGTCATAGAGGACCTGAAAGCAGCAGGTGTCATTATCCCATGCCCAAATTCTCCATTAACACACCTTTATTTCCTGTGAGGAAGGCTGGACCACCTTCCAGATGGCGAATGGTCCAAGACCTTCAGGTGGTAAACAAAGCAGTTATCCCAAGAGCTGTTTCATCAGCAATGCTTTTTTTCAGCATACCAATACATCCAGATCATCAGTTTTGGTTTGCATTCACATTTGAAAACAAGAGGTACACATTCACCAGGCTATCATAAGGTTATTGTGAATCACCAACCATTTTTTCACAGGCAATGTCAGCAAATTTGGCACACTTTATTCCTCCTAATGGTTGCTCCTTTATGTTGACGACATTTTGCTGGCATCACCTGCCGAAGAAACATGTAAACAAGACACCATTGTCTTACTGGAGTTTTTAGCAGAACAAGGCCACAAAGTCAACAAGGAAAAATTACAAAGTGGAAAAAGTCACACATGCAGTATCAGTCATCTTGTCACAAAGTAAAATATCAGTCATCTCACCATCCAGACACTTTGCATGCATGACAGTGTTATTATCACAGCCTCATCTAACCATTGACCTTTGCACGGTAACAAAATTAAATTAATTTGTAAATTAGGTCAGAGAAAAGCACTCATAGTGTACACTGACAGTCAGTATGCTTTCTCTACTATCCATCACTTTGCACAACAGTGGAAGAAAAGAGGCATGATTACATCAATAGGGAAGCCAATCCAAAACAAAGACGTCATTTTAAAACTGTTATAGAGTGTACAACTTCCACCTAATTTAGCCATACGCAAATATGCCACACACACTAATGGCACAGATCAACTCTCTAAGGAAAAACACTTGCAAACAATACCGCAAAAGCAGCTGCACAAGATCATATAGGAAACCATACCATAGCATCTCTTCTTTTAACACTGACAAAAGGGGGTATGATTTAGTAAATAATGTATGATTAGTAAAAATAATTTGCTACTCAATCTAAAATTTGCTACTAAAAAAATCTAAAATTTGCTACTAAAAATAATTTGCTACTCAATTTTGTAAGAAAAAAACAATGCTTAAGGGAACTTAAGGCCTGAAAAAGGCACCTTTCCTGCATCAACTTATCCTTTTCAAAACCTTTGCACAGATTCCATTGAACTAAATAAATGTGAAGGGGGCAGCACGGTGGTGGAGTGGTTAGCACTGCGGCAGCACCGCAACTCACCCTTGGCCAGAGGATCCTGGGTTCGATCCCAGCCCCCGACCAACAATGATCTGTGTGGAGTTTGCATGTTCTCCCCGTGTCTGCGTGGGTTTACTCCGGGATTTCTCCGGTTTCCTCCCACATCCCAAAAACATTAAAGTTAGGTTAATTGGCATCAACTGGGGATTCTAAATTGTCCTTAGGTATGACTGTGAAAGTGAATGGTTGTCTGTCTCTCTGTGCTGGCCCTATGATGGACTGGCGATCTGTCCAGGGTGTACCCTGCCTCTCGCCCAAAGACAGGCTCCAGCCTCACCGCGACCCAAAAAGGATTAAGTGGAAGAAGATGGATGGATGGGAAGAAATATTGTTTGGTGATTATTGATACATTTACTAAATGGACAGAAGCCTTCCCTTGCACTCATCTAAATGCTGTTATGATAGCAAAGAAACTCTTAACTGAAATAATACCAAGATTTGGAATAACTGAAAAGATTTTCTCAGACAACAGAACACATTCTGTAAATTAGATTATATCACACTTAGGTACAACACTCAACATTAAAGCGTACCTGTGGTGGTCGTGAAAAAAAAGATATTATATTGAGCCCCTGTCTCACGTTCTAGTTCAAGTTGAAATTCATGTTCAAAGCAATTTGATATACACTCACCGGCCACTTTATTAGGTACACCTGTCCAACTGCTCGTTAACACTTAATTTCTAATCAGCCAATCACATGGCGGCAACTCAGTGCATTTAGGCATGTAGACATGGTCAAGACAATCTCCTGCAGTTCAAACCGAGCATCAGTATGGGGAAGAAAGGTGATTTGAATGACTTTGAACGTGGCATGGTTGTTGGTGCCAGAAGGGCTGGTCTGAGTATTTCAGAAACTGCTGATCTACTGGGATTTTCACGCACAACCATCTCTAGGGTTTACAGAGAATGGTCCGAAAAAGAAAAAATATCCAGTGAGCGGCAGTTCTGTGGGCGGAAATGCCTTGTTGATGCCAGAGGTCAGAGGAGAATGGCCAGACTGGTTCGAGCTGATAGAAAGGCAACAGTGACTCAAATAACCACCCGTTACAACCAAGGTAGGCAGAAGAGCATCTCTGAACGCACAGTACGTCGAACTTTGAGGCAGATGGGCTACAGCAGCAGAAGACCACGCCAGGTGCCACTCCTTTCAGCTAAGAACAGGAAACTGAGGCTACAATTTGCACAAGCTCATCGAAATTGGACAATAGAAGATTGGAAAAACGTTGCCTGGTCTGATGAGTCTCGATTTCTGCTGCGACATTCGGATGGTAGGGTCAGAATTTGGCGTCAACAACATGAAAGCATGGATCCATCCTGCCTTGTATCAATGGTTCAGGCTGGTGGTGGTGGTGTAATGGTGTGGGGAATATTTCCTTGGCACTCTTTGGGCCCCTTGGTACCAATTGAGCATCGTTGCAACGCTACAGCCTACCTGAGTATTGTTGCTGACCATGTCCATCCCTTTATGACCACAATGTACCCAACTTCTGATGGCTACTTTCAGCAGGATAATGCGCCATGTCATAAAGCTGGAATCATCTCAGATTGGTTTCTTGAACATGACAATGAGTTCACTGTACTCAAATGGCCTCCACAGTCACCAGATCTCAATCCAATAGAACATCTTTGGGATGTGGTGGAACGGGAGATTCGCATCATGGATGTGCAGCCGACAAATCTGCGCCAACTGTGTGATGCCATCATGTCAATATGGACCAAACTCTCTGAGGAATGCTTCCAGCACCTTGTTGAATCTGTGCCACGAAGAATTGAGGCAGTTCTGAAGGCAAAAGGGGGTCCAACCCGTTACTAGCATGGTGTACCTAATAAAGTGGCCGGTGAGTGTAAATTCATTGCTGATCTGCTGGTTCAGCTATGTCAGCAAAACATGGGTACAGCCATACTAGCGGCTACATGGACTTCCAGGACGCTTCCTGTGATGTAATTTCATTGACACCGCGATCTGGATCAGTATTGGCTGAGCCTCGAGTACCCGGATGTGGAGCGGCTTCGGGGCTATTCAAATTCAAACGTTTATTTCAAACTCAGGATTCATACTAAATGCAGAACTAAAACGAGTAGAAAATAAATAAATAAATGTTTAAATTCTGCGAGCCGTCTTTTCTGATCTGAGCTCGTAAATGCCGATAATTCTAAAACTGCGATCTGAGTACCCGGATGTGCAGCGGCTTCGGGGATATTCAAATTCAAACGTTTATTTCAAACTCAGGATTCATATTAAATGCAGAACTAAAACGAGTAGAAAATAAATAAATAAATGTTTAAATTCTGCGAGCCGTCTTTTCTGATCTGAGCTCGTAAATGCCGATAATTCTAAAACTGCGATTTGAGTACCCGGATGTGCAGCGGCTTCGGGGATATTCAAATTCAAACGTTTATTTCAAACTCAGGATTCATATTAAATGCAGAACTAAAACGAGTAGAAAATAAATAAATAAATGCTTAAATTCAGCTGCTTGTCTCATCTGATCTCGTAACTGCCGCAACACGGAAGATGATTCTGAAACTATATACAGAGCAGCAGACACTCGTTGCTCTTGTAAAAACAAAAACATACAATGCGATATGGATATCGCAACATGGCGGAATGTAAAGCCTTTGGATGTCTGAATAATAAGCGAAAAAAAACAAAGAAACACTTTTTTTGTGTACCCAAACCCAGCTCACCTTGTCAGAAGATCGGAGCGGAAACAGGGCACAGACGAATAATTTAAGACGAAATTGCGTTGTGTGTGAGGACCACTTCGTCACTTTAACCCTCAGAAGACCTTTCTGGCTCAAACCTGTAGCCATGTTGGACAAATTCTTCCTCAGAGTCCGACAATTCAGCCATAATAGAATAAAAACACTCACAACAGCACCCTAGTCTCTCATACAGGCGGAGCATTGACTGTTGAGTATCAACGAAGTGACGTCACATCTGCATGTGTCATGGCTGCGCCCACAGTTTTCATTGGCTGCCCATGGCCAAGGTCCTATTTGAATATATGTCTGGTGGTATATGGCTGGCAAAAATTATTTACCAAAATAAGAAATACTTTTTCATAATGTTTTCAAGTCAAATGCGTCTTCACGACCACCACAGGTACGCTTTAACTTGGAAAACCACTCAGTTTACCATCCGTAATCTGCAGGATTAGTGTAACACACAAATAGGACCATTAAAGAAGGCTTAGGAAAACAATGACAGAAATAGGAAAAATAATGGATGGCAAGCCTTACTACTCCCACCCTTAAGGCCATTTAATTCAGGTGATGAGGAAGGGTGTTTAGCTGATTACATGCAAAAAATGTTGACTGACAGAGATATTGTTCATGCTGCTCCTCCCAGGAGGGACCACGGTGAAGCACCAATCTTGGCCAAACCGGGGAATCTGGTCCTTATCAAAGTCATCAAAAAGAAAAACTGGGCCGACGCCCCCTGGCAAGGACCACACAGGGTCATCCTGGCGACACCAACAGCCATGAAAGTCGAAGGACGTGACTCTTGGGTGCATCTGACACATTGCAAACTTTACCCCGCTCAAAACCCTCAGCAAGAGACTATTTAATCCCCATTCCCTCAGCAAGAGACGGTTTAATCCCCGTTTCAAACTACATCACCAAAAAAAAAATAAAAAAAAAAATCCTCAACAAGTGATTGTTTAACTGTTAACTGCTTTTCTATATGGGTGTCGGCTGACGGATTATCCCAGTAGCAACTTGTATAGCGAAACAATTGTTGTTTATCATGAAGAGATAAAATGCCAAAGAGAGAAGGTTGGCGACTGAAGGATGTGAATGGTATACCTGTTTTTTCATCATCATCATCATCATCCTTATGGTGACACTTTTGTTTTGGTTATTTTTAGGGACAACACTACCCATTTATCGTAGGGCTAGATACATTACACACACACACTATGACTGACTAGAAGGTCCAGGTCATGAGGAACACGTTTATGCTGGTAATGTGTGGTGGAAGTATGCTAATTATACATCCAAATCAGCTAATCATTTAAATTGCTATGTGTGTTCTTTGCTCCCACTCTCAGCTGGTTAAATATCTGTCACTGTTAAACTAATGGAACTATCAGAAGCTGTTTGTTTCTTGCAAGAGGCTATGTATAGAAATAGTACAGCAAGCAGTAATTGGAATCACACCTGACACATTGCCTATGACTCCACTGACCAGAGAAACGATGACACCCCTTACTTGGTGAAGGCAAGGTTAATCTCACCAGAGAATTTCTCCTTTCGTTTAAAAGGGTGTGGAAACGTCTCTTTGGGCAGTTTATTGCTTTCTAGGTGTGCAACAGTGCATAGTGCATCTCGCCCCTGTACTGCTACCTGCTGGACCAACGTAGTGGGCAAAAGTTTTCCTGAAGATCCTTTTTGTCAGTCTAGAAGTTTGGAAGGCGATGTCACCCTGCAGGAGCTCTGTAGCACTGCAATTTGTGATTCTCACAAACACAGCACGCATATGGTGACAGGGGGTTGGTGGCCGTGTGGCCATCGTGCTTACTCACACCTGCCCATGAACTGGGGAGGGCTGTATGCCCCCATAGTTGTGACTGACCATACCATCATAATGCCGGCAGGACAGGTAGGTAGAGTGAAGAGAGATGTCTCCTTTGCACCACATGATCCCATCTGGGGCACAGATGTGCCGGAAGAATTCAAGTTAGAAACCATGGGACAGGAGGTACTTTATTCTTTGTTCCCTTTGGTGGGACTGGCTAAGAATACCTCATGGATTGAAACAACTAGTTATAGACTACGCTCATTTGTGATTTTTTCTTTATCTGCTTTTTCTGGTATACATGAGGAATTAACAGCTTTAAGCCTTATGTTGACTCAAAATAGAATGGTTCTTGATCAAATAACTGCCGCCTGAGTGTGTGTGTGTGCAGTTGTAGGAGATTATTGTTGCATACCTGCCAACTTTTAAAATCTGAAAAGCCTAGTAGCTAGCCGGGGTCCAGGGGCCGCAGGCCCCGGTAGGTCCAGGACAAAGTCTTGGTGGGGGGTTCAGGGGGGCGAAGCCCCCCGACGGCAAACAAATATTAGCATTAAATCAAGTTAAAATGTGGCTAGCAACCTCATATTTCTTCAATAATCATGTTTCTATTTTTCTAACAAAGAACGTAGAAAGTTTGCCGCTGGTGTCACTGGCATTGGCATTCGACTTGTGTTTTTTTGCTCCCACATGGTCTTTCACATCACTGATTCCTCCATGTCCGATCGAAAAATCTTGTCTACACAAAGTGCAGTTGGCGTAATTTTCACCCTTTCTTGAGTGAATAACAATTCCTGGAAATGCTTTTTGTATTCCTCGTGAAAAGACTGTAATTTTCGTTTGTTTTTCACACTAATTTGTGATTTTTCTCCGGCAGATTCCATGATGAAAACGTATACAATGCTGACCTAATTCCTTCGTGATTCCAAATGGAAACAATGGCTCCAGGGATGTGATTTGGGGTTGGGGAAATTATCTGAAAATTTAGCAGGGGGTCTGGGGGACACAGTCCCCCAGCGGGGTCCGGGGCAGAGCCCCGTTGGGGGGTCAAGGGAGGCGAACCCCCCCGAAGCTCCTGGGTTTTTATGATTTTTAAGTACCAGAACTGTGCTTAAATGACAAAACAAACAGCTGAATGCCACTTATTACTGTATAATATTGACTTACACTACCGTTCAAAAGTTTGGGGTCACTTAGAAATTTCCTTATTTTTGAAAGAAAAGCACTTTTTTTCAATGAAGATAACTTTAAACTAATCAGAAATATACTCTATACATTGCTAATGTGGTAAATGACTATTATAGCTGCAAATGTCTGGTTTTTGGTGCAGTATCTACATAGGTGTATAGAGGCCCATTTCCAGTAACTATCACTCCAGTGTTCTAATGGTACAATGTGTTTGCTCGTTGCATCAGAAGGCTAATGGATGATTAGAAAACCCTTGTGCAATCATGTTAGGTCTGCAATGCTGTAATTGCTGCAAATGGAGGATTCTTTGACGAAAGCAAAGTTTGAAGGAAAAAATTATTATTTCAAATACAAATCATTATTTCTAACCTTGTCAATGTCTTGACTATATTTTCTATTCATTTTACAACTCATGGTGGTAAATAAGTGTGACTTTTCATGGAAAACACAAAATAATTGTCTGGGTGACCCCAAACTTTTGAACGGGAGTGTATGTTCCAAGAAGATAGCATTCCTAAAATATTCCAACAAGCATCATCCATCACATGCTTTAACACTTGATCAAATCAAAATCAGTTAATTTTATCTATTCCATAATAGAAATAAAATTCATTCATACCATTACTTTTTATAATTTCAGCATTCATTTCAGATCACCAGTTTCAATCTCCATTGAGTCTTGAGCTGTTCATTTTGCACAAATCACTGATGTAGCTAAGTCTTAGAAATACTCAAAAGTTATGAATCAATGTCCACTGTGCACTGTCAATTTCAAACTGTTTGGAATCATAAAAGTAATCTAACTAAATTGTTTTGCTATTTTTTTCTCCTCAACATCAATGTCAGGGCGCTGCAGGAGTTTTTAGGGATGGTTAACTTTTATAACCGTTTCCTCCCCCGCGCAGCCCAGCGCATACAGCCGTTGTACGCCGCACTCAAAAAACGGAAACCGGCGGACAGAGTCGACTGGACTCCTGAGCGGGAGCAGGCGTTCTGAGGTTAAAACAGCTCTGGCGAACGCTGCATTACTGGCGCACCAGGACCCGGTGACTCGGATAGCGCTCACTGCCGATGCGTCAGACATGGGCATAGCGGCCGTTGTGGAGCAATGCGTCACCGGTTCTTGGCAGCCGCTCACCTTTTTAGCAGGTTTTTGCATGACAGTGAGCGTAAATACAGTGTGTTCGACAGAGAGTTAATGGCTCTCCACCTGGCCATACGCCACTTCCAGTTCTGCCTGAAAGGGCACACCTTAGGCTCAGACCTCTCGCACACGCACAATACACCTACAGGAAGCAGTGCCAATTGCCTTTGTTCTAAATTTAGATACAATTCCTAGCGATCTCGTGTTTGGAATTGCTTTCGTGTTTTTTTTACGATTGAAAATTTTTGACTGAATTTTTTAGTGAAAAACCGTAATTTTCATTAATAAAGCCGTAACCTGGAATGGGGTCTTGAAAATCGGAACCATTACGGCAAAACCGGAGTAGTTGGCAGGTATGTTGTTGTACTTTTATCCCTGAAAATGATGCAGATGGTCACGTGATTGCCTCAGCCATACACAGGGATGGCAACAGGAAATTCTGATTTCAGCTGAAATCGAATTTGGTCGATTGACTTCTGGGGGGGCCAGGGGGGCTATGCCCCCCTGAAGCTGAGAGGTTTTCAGTAAAACTGAAGTAATTTAGACAGAAAAAAATGATAAAAAAATGAAATACTAGACTTAGATAAATTATTAAATTTAATGAAAAGTTAACTTACTTTTTCTTCAGTGTTGTCTCACTGTCTTTAGTCCAACATATTCAACAGGTCTATAAGAGTTTCTTCACTTTTGATCCATAGTTAATCAAGTCTTTACAATACACACAAAAAGCTTTTCCGGCCACGTCTGGTTTCTTCAGAATTTGTCCGAGTGTTTCTGTTACCTCGTCGAACTTTGAGCCAATTTTCACCTTTACCGTCACTGTTCTCTCAAGCCAATTCCATCGGAACTTATTTTTGACACTTTTGTCTATTTCTAGTACTGATGACTCCTGATCCTTCGATAAAAATCTCATAATTCCGCTGAAAACGATACCGAAAGCTCAGAATACCAACACTTGAAGAGTTTCAGTCTGGGTTTAGACTTTGCTGTTTGCTCTCTACATGTCTGTTCTTTTCTTCTTCTCTATCCCCTCACCCCCCAGCCAGTCGCAGCAGATGACTGCCCCTCCCTGAGCCTGGTTCTGCTGGAGGTTTCTTCCTGTTAAAAAGGAGTTTTTCCTCTCCACCGTCACCAAGTGCTTGCTCACAGGGGATCGCCTGATTGCTGGGGTTTTTCTGCAACTGTGGGGGTTCCCCCTACAGTTGATAGTGCTATGAGATGACTGTTGTTGTGAAATAGTGCTATATAAATAAAGTTGAATTGAATTGAACACGCCGCCATGAATTTTTGACAAAGCATACAACGAGCCATTTGATTGGTCCAATCGTTTGAAACTATCCAATCGCAGGGTCGTTTACAATACAGCAGTAGCCTGAGTACAAAACATCCGGGTTATCATGGGAGACTTGACCCGGGGAAGTGCCGAGCGCTTATGTAATCGTGTTGATTTTCGCTAAAATCGGTAACATCGGTGACAATAAAGTACCTTACCCCCCCCCCCCCCCTAAAATTTTCTCAATGGATTTAGATGATTCACAGAAATGATCAATTTGAAAATAAATCAGCGGAAATCCGCGGATCGGCAGAAAATTGCCATCCCTGCATACAGCATTTTACTGCTTTGCAAGCTGCTATGGCCAGGGACAACATCACTGATGAACATACCTGGTTAAGTTGGTTATTCTCTTCATGGAGAGGTCTCATCATGAACTTGTTAATGATTTTTGTGGTATTATTTTTGGCTTTTTCTTGTGTCATTCTCTGCATCCGTAATATGATGATGAGATTGGTGCTTGTTAATTTAGTGATGTACCATGGAGCAGTTGCTGGGGATGGTGGCGATGATGAACAAACAGCGTGAGCTCAAGGTGTCTCTCCATAACCCAAGTACAGAGTAAAAGTATGACTGACATGCAGAAAACCGAAAGGAGTTGCATGATCATGATGTGAAGTTGAAATGTACTACTTGCAAATACATTTAAGAAGTTTGAAACATTACCTTTACTTTTATTTTGTTTTTATGTTACTCTTATTTCTTTTACATTTTATCATTACACTTTATTATTATGATTATTGCTGTTTTATATTGTTTTGTTTTATCCTTTGTTTTTATATAAGCTGCAACAACATAACTATAACACACACATGCCCTTATTATATCTTTTTATTATTATTTTATCATCATTCTGTTTTTCACTGTTTTCACTATTGATTACTTTCATCATTACTTAATGAGTTTATTGTTCCATTTCTCCTCCTAAAGGACTAAAACGTTTAGCCGGTGCCTGGGGCAGCAGGGCCGATGGCGGACTTTCCCTGTCGTTAGCTAGTTAGGATCTGTTGCAAGCAAATGCATTGGAGCTTAGCATAGCTGCCAGATGGGGTTTTGGATGCCATAAATCAATCTTTTTTGGCATGGCATCAAAGGGGGGAGAATGATAGAAAAATTTCATATTTGTCTCATATTTGTCTTTTGCTTTGTCTCAGAGTCTGTGTAAAAGTGTCAAGGATGCAGCTGCATTAGCTATCTTGTTTTTGTTCATTTTGTGCGGCTCCCGTATGACTGGTACTGAGTGAGCGTCATGATTCTTGAGAAAGAAATAATCTGTATGCCAAGTTTTGACCAGACGCAGTGGACTAATCATGATGGACAATTCCTTCTCCACCTCTCAGATAACAAAGGGCTTAAAAAACTGAGTGATGTGTGTTTGAGTCAGAATGGTGCACGAATAGGCTCTGAGACTGTTTTTGTACTGTTCACTGGCCAGTGTAATTAAATTTGCTGAAACTCTGATCCAGCCTGATTTTTGACTGAAGGTTTAGAGGAATTTTTCCAACAGTGATATATATCGTTATCGTCAAATAAGATTACTTATATCGTGATATGAAATTTTGGTCATTTTGCACAGCCCTAATGTACACAGTTATGTACACAGTGCAGAGGCATTGCAGCTAGATGGTATCAACAGCATTACAGTTAAATTACTCGGCAAAATATAAATATGTACCCAGACAATATATTTCACATTTGAATCAACAGTGTTGTTGCCACCCTCGATAATAATTGTAACCGCCTTAGTTCTGCATTGGAGGGGACGATCTCTATTGTGAAAAGTTGTGACGTCTATGCACAGCACCGGTTAGATTATAAAGTCTGACAGACAGTAGGAAGGACCTGCGGAACCTCTCCCTCAAACACTTAAGATGGCAAAGCCTATCGCTAAATGAGCTCCTCAGTGTGTTCAGCGTGTCTCGCATGGGATGGGACTTGAGCTCCAGCAGAAATGACAGTTTACCCACCATCCTCCTCTCTCCTCTCCCCTCTACTGGGTCAAGGCGGTGCCCCAGAAGAGAGCTAGCTTCTTTAGCTTCTTTGATCAGCCTGTTCAGCCTCTTCCTGTCTGCTGCCGTGATGCTGCTGCCCCAGCAGACCACTCCAAATGTGATAGCTGATGCCACCACCAAATCGTAAAAGTGCCCCTTGCACTCCAAAAGACCTGAGTCTCCTCAGGAGGAACAGCCTGCGCTGTCCCTTCTTGTAAAGGGTGTTGGCGTTGTGTGACCAGTCCAGTTTATTGTTCATGTGAACACCCAAGTACTTGTAAGATGTCACCATCTCAATGTCTGTTCCCTGGTTGTTTACCGGTGTTGTGGGGGGTTGTCCATGCCTGCAGCAGTCCACCACCAGTTCCTTGGTTTTCCTCGCATTGAACTGGAGGCAGTTCTGCAGGCATTCGTCCACAATGTCCTGGATAAGTCCTCTGTACTCTGCGTCATCCCCATCAGAGATGAGGCCAACAATCGCAGAGTTGTTAGAGAACTTCTGTAGATGGCAGTGTGGTGTGTTTTGTGAAAAGTCAGCAGCGCAGAGGGTGAACGGGAAGGGAGCCCTGTACTGCAGATGATGGTGCCAGACACACAGTCCTGGGTTCTCACAAACTGTGGTCGGTTTGTGAGGCAGTCCAGGATCCACGGTGACAGATGCTGGTCCACCCCTGCACACAGCAGCTTGTTCCTCAGGATTGCTGGTTGGATGGTGCTGAAAGCACTGGAGAAATCAAAGAACATGATCCTCACAAAGCTCCCAGGCTTCTCCAGGTGGGACAGGGAACGATGTAGGAGGAAGATCACTGCATCCTCCACCCCGATGCCATGCTGGTAGGCAAACTGAAGTGGGTCCATCGCTGGTCCCACCAGGAGGTGGAGGTGGGCGAAAATGAACATATTCCGGTTACAATAGTGTTGTGTTTTCTGCCCCCACCCCCTCCCCCTAGAAAAATGTTGCCACCACGCCAAGGTCTTTAAGCAAGACGAAACAAAACATGCTTAAAAAATTAATAACTTTTTTCTTATAAATTAGAATTTTTTCCAACAAATTTATGATTTTTTTAGATAAATTATTTTTTTCCTGTAACATTGCCACTCTTTGTAATTTATTACTTTTTTTTTACCGGTGTTAACACAATTTACAAAGATGTAACCATAAATTTGACACTTTTCTTTGGTTCCAAGGTTGTCATAGCCAGGAGCGGCACTGGGGTTAAGCTCCCAGTGCTCATAAAATGCTCCTTACGGCGTGCGTCTCGAAAAGCCTCTGACAACTAAGTCCAACTCCTAGCCTGCCCGTGTGGTTTAGTCTCTAAGCCCGACGGAACTGCTTTTACTAATAGGAGAAGGGGCGAGGGCGGATCTCTGGCGCCTTAAAACCAGATGCTTCGGGTAGATGGTGGCTCGTCAACCTGGGAAGGTAGCCCATCTAGGGGAAGGTAAACCCTGATTTCAAACCTCCGCTGCCTTGCGGCACACCCGGTCGCGGGAAAGGCTTCGGGAGTCAACCCTGAGGAAAAATCCGGAGTCGGAGCCCCTAAGGCAGTTCTCTGTTGTGCTCAACATCGTTCTGGCAGCTCCTGCGACGGCGCTGGTGCCAAACTATAGCAGCCCTGCTGTTCCTTTGGATTCATCAGTGACGTGGAGAGGGGGGACATGCTGCATGGGTAACATCTTGTCCTCCATATCTTCCTGCCCAGGTTTGAATCCTACCAACGCTCAACGCTGGAAGGTAGAACACCGGTGTGCATCGGCCTGTTCAGCCACAGGTGGTGCTGTTCCAGCAGAGTAGACGTTTAGGATTCTCTTCCATGGTCATCATAGACCGACGGAGGCCGACAAAACCATAAATTTGACACTTTTCTCTAACAAATGTGCAACTTACTTCTCATTAATTTTTATTTTTCCTTGAAGATTTGCAGTTACAGGCACCAGTCTGACATTTTCCTCTCAGAAGTGTTAGTTTGAGGGACAGATTAGTCCCTCACAATGTGAGCCCTAAAAGGGCTGTGGAACCTAAGAATTCTAGTCAAGGAAACGTGGCAGCTCCAGGACTTTTGCCATTAGTTGCATAACAAAACATAAGAGTTTTGTTTCACTTTATCAACAAACATTTTACATTTTATATGATATTTGTTGACAGCAAACCTAACACATACCACATCCTAAGGATTGTGTGCTTTTAAATGAACTAAATGCTATTCATATTTTAGCTCAAACAAAAGTTGCATGAACGAATGTGGAATGAATCAGTAGCATGTCAGCCGTTAGCTTAGCTTTAGCCGCAACGAAAGAAGCCAACGGTTTGAGACTGTTTTTACACGACAGCTTGAGAAGTCATGTTGTGTTAGTTCATTCACACAATGGCTCCACATACCAGTTCTCCGTGGCTTTATTATGGGCTTCCAACTCATCTTAATCAGTCTTCGCTGACGATCGCGCTTGTCTTCGTAGTAATCGTTTGTTTTTTCGAACTTCCTCCAAGCCGGTCGAGCTTCATCAACACCCAGAGATTTTTTTTTTTTTTTTTTTTTTTTTATTTTAACTTTTTTTAACAGTCTTACAAGAGGTAAGAAGGATAAGATAAAGTAATAAGAATAGTAAATAATAATAAGATAAAGTAACTAAAAGCATAATAAAAGTAGACAAAAAGAGAACCGGGGGGTTCTTTTCAGTCCAGAGTGTCCAGAGTTCTAGGGGTTTTCCATGAGTTTCCGATCATCAACCAAACAGTGGAGTTTCACAGCATTCCGCTTCTTCATGTGTTTCAGTGATGAGAAAAAAAGGCAGAGTTCTTTATGAAATACATTAAAATTTGGCTTGCATTTTAAAAATCTATTTTTGTGTACATAAAATTTTCCCAAGATTACGAGGGTGTTAATAGACATATCATGCAATGAGTTCTTAATAATAAAGCCATACAAAATATTCTGACAGTTAAAAACAGGGGTTGGTACATGTTTAGATAACCAGTGATGAAAATCATCCCAAAACGCAATGGTGTACATACAGTAAAAGAAAATGTGATCTGTACTTTCTATATGTTCATTACAAAAGGAACAGTTATTGTTCTCAAAGCCAAAGCGTTTACTTAGAAACTCAGCAGAAGGATAAATTCCATTTAAAACTTTATAGTGGATCTCTTTTGCTTTCGGTGAAATAGGAAATTTAAAGAATTTAGATCTTAGAATTTGAGCTTCTTTTTTGGAGAAAAAATTAAGAATAGCAGCTCTAAAAACTGTTGCTGGGAAGATTTCTTTATTAAATATTTTCCTAATCGTTAAATTGTTTAATTTTGAGTCATCTAGGCGGAAACCATTCACCAAAAGCAAAGGGAGGTTTGGGCAAGAGCCAAATCTATTTAAAGTTGAGGCCATTACTATAACTGTCTGAGGTATTGCCTCCATTACTTGGTTATATTCTCGTTTATCATTTATGTTATATTTAGCACAGAAGTTCTCAAAAGTTAAAACATTCCCTGTGCCGTCTAATAAGTGTAGTACAGACCAAATGCCCTTATTTTGCCAGTTTTGTAGGAATATTGATTTGTGTTTATATAGTACATATCTACAATTCCACAGAGGGCTCATATGAGGGCTAAAATTATGTTTATAAATCAATCTCCAATATAGTAAGACCTGTTGATGAAATGAGGAGAGTTTATAGGGGAGCTTTTTTAGGTCATAGTCACATCTGAGCAGGAATTCAATGCCCCCAAATTTAGCAAAAATTTCATTGGGAATATGAAACCAGAAATGTTTGGGTTGTTTAATAAATTGTCTCAGCCAGTTAATTTTGATGGTGCCATTAATGCATTCAAAGTCTATTGCTTTAACACCACCTTCCTCATATTCTTGAATCATGGTACCTTTTTTAATATAATGTGTTTTCCCTTTCCAGATATAATTGAAAATGGTTTGGTTGATGGCTTTAACGGCATCTTTGGGCATTGGTAATGAATGGGCTGGATAAATAAATCGGGAGATGCATTCCATTTTTGTCAGAAATGTTCTTCCTATGATGGAAATATCTCTTTGAGACCAGGAGTTGAGATAAGTTTTTGATTTCTCCAAGCAATTCCATATATTGAGCTTGACTAATTGATCAACATCTTTAGTGATATGCATGCCCAAATATTTCACTGTTTGTTTGACGGGAATGGTATGAATGGCTGACAGACTGCAATCATGAATAGGTAATAATTCACATTTACCTAGATTCAGTTTAAGCCCAGAGGCTTTAGAGAAAACATCTATATAATTAAGAATTTTAGGGACTTGATCAGAGTTGTGCATGAATATGGCTGTGTCGTCAGCCAGTTGGCTGATTGTTAGTTGTCTTCCAAATACTGTTAATTTATCAAAGTCAGAGTTTTTTATAAAAATTGAGAGCATTTCAGCTGCTGCAATGAACAACAGAGGCGAAATCGGGCAGCCTTGTTTTATTCCTTTGCCTATTGAAAATCTAGGGGAGGTACCATGTGGTAATAGAACTGAGCTGTTGGTATCCGTGTAAATTAGTTTTATAAAGTCTAAAAAGTGCTCCCCAAAACCAAAAAGCTCTAAGGTCCTAAACATAAATTTGTGTTCAATCATATCAAAAGCTTTAAAAAAATCCAAAAATAAAATAAACCCCTCGTCAATTAGGTCCCTATAGTCAAGTAAGTCCAATACCAGGCGTATATTGTTGTGTATTGAGCGCCCTTTAATAAAACCTGATTGTGTCTCTGAGATAAGATCAGTGATGCCAGTTTTGAGTCTGTTGGCATAAATATGTGTTAAAATTTTGTAATCATTATTAAGTAAAGTAATTGGTCTGAGATTATCAATCAATGTTGGGTCCTTGCCAGGTTTGGGAATTAATGTGATGACTCCTTGTTTCATAGTATTTGGTAAAACTGATGTAGCACGGATTTCCTTTAACATATTAAAAAATAAGTCTTTTAGGTTAATCCAGAAGTGCCTGTAAAAATTGGCTGTCAAGCCGTCTGAGCCAGGTGATTTGTCTAGAGCTAAGGATTTTAGAGCTTTCTCAACTTCCTCCATTTGGATCTCTGCGTCACATGATTTTCTAAAATATTCATCAATTTTCGGTATCCGTCCTGAAATGGATTCAAAGAAACCCTCTGCATTAGTATGCGAGTAAGAGGAGGAGTATAATTCACTGTAAAATTTAAATATTTCTTTAGAGATCCTCACAGAATCAGTACATTCTTTACCATCAATTATAAGAGACTTAATGGCATTTCGTTCTTGTCTTCTTTTCTCCAGCCTACAGAAGTATGCTGAGCTTCTCTCTCCCTCCTCTATCCATTTCGCTCTTGACCTAATATATGCTCCTTTGGCTTTATTAATATAGATGTTATCTAGGGAAGAGTGCAATAAAATCAGTTTTTGTTTGTCCTCTTCACATAAGGAATGTTTGTTGCATATTAAATGGATCTCTTTTACAATATCCATTTCTTTTTGTTTATTGGCTCGGCTTATGACTTTGCTGTATGAAATGGAGATCTGACGGATTTTAAATTTAAGAAATTCCCATTTCTCCCTGTAAGTTGACAATAATGTATCTTTAGTTATACTGTCGATTGTCCTTTTAACATCCTGACAGAAAGGGTCATGTTTTAGAAGATTTGAATTAAATTTCCAGTAGCCTTTATTTCTTCTGACTGCACTAGTGGGAGTTATGGTTAACTTGATCATACAATGATCTGTAAGCGGAGCTGCAGAAATTGAGGTATTTATGTCTATATTAGGTTGGAATTCAGAAATAAGCCAGTAGTCTAATCGCGATTTAATGGTGCCATCAGGTTTAAACCAAGTAAAGGTTTGAGTATCTGGATTTAACGCACGCCATATGTCACTAAGCTGAAATGTGTTACAGAAGTCTAGTAAAGTGGTATTATACTGATGATTAGGAAATCTTGAAGGTTGCCTATCAAGCCATTCATCCATAACCATATTGTAGTCGCCACCCAACACAAAAACAGGATTGATATATATTTGGGATAATTCCTTCAATATGTTAGTCACGTCTGTAATTAATTGTTTGTTCTGACTGCGGTTAATAAATCCATAAATGTTAACAAGAATCAAGAATTGTTTGTGTATTTCAAAAACGCAAATAATCCAGTGTCCTGTGACATCTCTTTTGGTTGCAACTACTTTCCCAGGAAAGTTATTTAGGAGTATGGCGACCCCTGCTGATCTATTTGTGCCATGACTATAGTATATTTTTTCTCCCCATTGATTTGTCCACATTTTTTCATCTGTATTGTTGCTGTGAGTCTCCTGAATAAGATAACAATGTGCTTTTTCATTTTTAAGGAATAGAAATGTAGCCTTTCTTTTTATAGAGTCTCGTAAACCCCTAGCATTAAGTGATGCAAAAGAAAAGGTTGTAATAAAAGACATAAAGGATAAAAAAGAATAAGGAAAAAATTAAAATAATAATAAAATAAAAATAACAAGTAGATAAACGGTTTAGGTTGTTACTTTGGACCAAGTACACTTGAAGAAAGCCCCTGATTAAATTGCTAAATATATGTTTTAACTCATAACTTTTTTCCCCTTTTTTTTTTCTTCCCTTTTTTCCTTTTTCTTCCTCTTTTTTCCTTCTCCTTCTTTTCCTTTTTTCCCTTTTCTTTCCCCTTTCCCTTCCTCCTTTTCCCCCAAGCTGCACGCTTGTTATGACAGAATCCAAAAACCAAATCTATAAAATTATCGAAAATATGTAATGCAAATTATCAAAATGGCATTGAAAAGGAGCTGCCTTATAAATCTACCCTTCAAAAAAAAAGGATTCAGGAACCTGAGTAAAAGTAGCATGTAAACATATCCAAATGACAGCTGCCAGGAACACAGCGTACTTCAAAAGGGGACTATGAAATGACTCCCTATAAAGTAAACATTGAAGTAGCTTAGCAACATGTACAGAACATTAAAGAGTCAAAATGCTTGTTCAGCCATAGTTGTGAACCAGACCCTTAGATGCTGACTCTTCTACCATCGATGTATCCCACATGGCCTTTGTACCAGACGTTTTTCCCAGCTGCACGGGCTTGCTCCATCTGTGGCCATGCTGCTGCGCGGGCATCCCTGTCGGCTTTACAGAAATCTTGCTTGAATCGGATCCCGGCTACTCTGCAGAATTTGGAGTTTTTGGTCAGCCTCCAAATTTCTTCACAGTGGTATCTCATGACAAACTGAAGAATAACCTGGCGGTTTCTCCCATTTTCACGTTTTCCCAGGCGGTGGACATTATCAACAATAGTGCCCATGGTCGTTGCCCACTGCGGTGCAATTTCTGACAGAATGTGGATTACCTCCTCACGGATCATTTCGTTATCCTTTTCTTTGATCCCGTGTATTTTAAGGTTCCAGCGCCTCTTGTACCTCTCCAGCTCAGTAATCCTTTCCTTTAGCTCTTCGTTTTCTTGTATAAGCTTGGGGATGTCTCTCTCAAAGCTCTGTAGTTTGGTCTGGCAATTTTTGATGTCAGCAGTATTAATTTCAACAAGACGGGTGATGCTGGCTACCATTGTGGCGGTCTCCCTTAACTGCGCTCCAAAATCATCAACTTTGGTGGTTAGTTTTGTGATAGCATCTACCAAGTTGTCGTAAGATTGCTCTTGGGCGGTTTTCATCTTTGAAAGTGGCGGAGCAGAGGACTTAGTTGGAGTGACGGGAGAACTTTTTCTCTTACCAGGACCGCTACTAACAGAGGTTTCCATCGGGGTGTAGTCATGGTCAGTAGTAGCTGTTGTTAGCTTAGCGTTCGTTTTCCCGCCGGACATATTAGTCGGATTTGATTAGTTTCCTGTGACAGAAACTTGCGTTCAAAATCACCAATTGAACTTACTTGCTTTGAAGCTGTCAGCTCTGAAAATGTTTTCAGTCTGAATATGAGTTATTGTCCAAGTTTCGGGGCTGGAGAATGCGGGTTTAGAAGAGCGAACTGGTCCGGATCGCCATCTTCCGGAAGTCCCCCAGCAACCATCAACACCCAGAGATTTTTTTTTTTTTTTTTATTTTAACTTTTTTTAACAGTCTTACAAGAGGTAAGAAGGATAAGATAAAGTAGTAAGAATAGTAAATAATAATAAGATAAAGTAACTAAAAGCATAATAAAAGTAGACAAAAAGAGAACCGGGGGGTTCTTTTCAGTCCAGAGTGTCCAGAGTTCTAGGGGTTTTCCATGAGTTTCCGATCATCGACCAAACAGTGGAGTTTCCCAGCATTCCGCTTCTTCATGTGTTTCAGTGATGAGAAAGAAAGGCAGAGTTCTTTATGAAATACATTAAAATTTGGCTTGCATTTTAAAAATCTATTTTTGTGTACATAAAATTTTCCCAAGATTACGAGGGTGTTAATAGACATATCATGCAATGAGTTCTTAATAATAAAGCCATACAAAATATTCTGACAGTTAAAAACAGGGGTTGGTACATGTTTAGATAACCAGTGATGAAAATCATCCCAAAACGCAATGGTGTACATACAGTAAAAGAAAATGTGATCTGTACTTTTTATATGTTCATTACAAAAGGAACAGTTATTGTTCTCAAAGCCAAAGCGTTTACTTAGAAACTCAGCAGAAGGATAAATTCCATTTAAAACTTTATAGTGGATCTCTTTTGCTTTCGGTGAAATAGGAAATTTAAAGAATTTAGATCTTAGAATTTGAGCTTCTTTTTTGGAGAAAAAATTAAGAATAGCAGCTCTAGAAACTGTTGCTGGGAAGATTTCTTTATTAAATATTTTCCTAATCGTTAAATTGTTTAATTTTGAGTCATCTAGGCGGAAACCATTCACCAAAAGCAAAGGGAGGTTTGGGCAAGAGCCAAATCTATTTAAAGTTGAGGCCATTACTATAACTGTCTGAGGTATTGCCTCCATTACTTGGTTATATTCTCGTTTATCATTTATGTTATATTTAGCACAGAAGTTCTCAAAAGTTAAAACATTCCCTGTGCCGTCTAATAAGTGTAGTACAGACCAAATGCCCTTATTTTGCCAGTTTTGTAGGAATATTGATTTGTGTTTATATAGTACATATCTACAATTCCACAGAGGGCTCATATGAGGGCTAAAATTATGTTTATAAATCAATCTCCAATATAGTAAGACCTGTTGATGAAATGAGGAGAGTTTATAGGGGAGCTTTTTTAGGTCATAGTCACATCTGAGCAGGAATTCAATGCCCCCAAATTTAGCAAAAATTTCATTGGGAATATGAAACCAGAAATGTTTGGGTTGTTTAATAAATTGTCTCAGCCAGTTAATTTTGATGGTGCCATTAATGCATTCAAAGTCTATTGCTTTAACACCACCTTCCTCATATTCTTGAATCATGGTACCTTTTTTAATATAATGTGTTTTCCCTTTCCAGATATAATTGAAAATGGTTTGGTTGATGGCTTTAACGGCATCTTTGGGCATTGGTAATGAATGGGCTGGATAAATAAATCGGGAGATGCATTCCATTTTTGTCAGAAATGTTCTTCCTATGATGGAAATATCTCTTTGAGACCAGGAGTTGAGATAAGTTTTTGATTTCTCCAAGCAATTCCATATATTGAGCTTGACTAATTGATCAACATCTTTAGTGATATGCATGCCCAAATATTTCACTGTTTGTTTGACGGGAATGGTATGAATGGCTGATAGACTGCAATCATGAATAGGTAATAATTCACATTTACCTAGATTCAGTTTAAGCCCAGAGGCTTTAGAGAAAACATCTATATAATTAAGAATTTTAGGGACTTGATCAGAGTTGTGCATGAATATGGCTGTGTCGTCAGCCAGTTGGCTGATTGTTAGTTGTCTTCCAAATACTGTTAATTTATCAAAGTCAGAGTTTTTTATAAAAATTGAGAGCATTTCAGCTGCTGCAATGAACAACAGAGGCGAAATCGGGCAGCCTTGTTTTATTCCTTTGCCTATTGAAAATCTAGGGGAGGTACCATGTGGTCATAGGACTGAGCTGTTGGTATCCGTGTAAATTAGTTTTATAAAGTCTAAAAAGTGCTCCCCAAAACCAAAAAGCTCTAAGGTCCTAAACATAAATTTGTGTTCAATCATATCAAAAGCTTTAAAAAAATCCAAAAATAAAATAAACCCCTCGTCAATTAGGTCCCTATAGTCAAGTAAGTCCAATACCAGGCGTATATTGTTGTGTATTGAGCGCCCTTTAATAAAACCTGATTGTGTCTCTGAGATAAGATCAGTGATGCCAGTTTTGAGTCTGTTGGCATAAATATGTGTTAAAATTTTGTAATCATTATTAAGTAAAGTAATTGGTCTGAGATTATCAATCAATTTTGGGTCCTTGCCAGGTTTGGGAATTAATGTGATGACTCCTTGTTTCATAGTATTTGGTAAAACTGATGTAGCACGGATTTCCTTTAACATATTAAAAAATAAGTCTTTTAGGTTAATCCAGAAGTGCCTGTAAAAATTGGCTGTCAAGCCGTCTGAGCCAGGTGATTTGTCTAGAGCTAAGGATTTTAAAGCTTTCTCAACTTCCTCCATTTGGATCTCTGCATCACATGATTTTCTAAAATATTCATCAATTTTCGGTATCCGTCCTGAAATGGATTCAAAGAAACCCTCTGCATTAGTATGCGAGTAAGAGGAGGAGTATAATTCACTGTAAAATTTAAATATTTCTTTAGAGATCCTCACAGAATCAGTACATTCTTTACCATCAATTATAAGAGACTTAATGGCATTTCGTTCTTTTCTTTTCTCAAGCGTACAGAAGTATGCTGAGCTTCTCTCTCCCTCCTCTATCCATTTCGCTCTCGACCTAATATATGCTCCTTTGGCTTTATTAATATAGATGTTATCTAGGGAAGAGTGCAATAAAATCAGTTTTTGTCTGTCCTCTTCACATAAGGAATGTTTGTTGCATATTAAATGGATCTCTTTTACAATATCCATTTCTTTTTGTTTATTGGCTCGGCTTATGACTTTGCTGTATGAAATGGAGATCTGACGGATTTTAAATTTAAGAAATTCCCATTTCTCCCTGTAAGTTGACAATAATGTATCTTTAGTTATACTGTCGATTGTCCTTTTAACATCCTGACAGAAAGGGTCATGTTTTAGAAGATTTGAATTAAATTTCCAGTAGCCTTTATTTCTTCTGACTGCACTAGTGGGAGTTATGGTTAACTTGATCATACAATGATCTGTAAGCGGAGCTGCAGAAATTGAGGTATTTATGTCTATATTAGGTTGGAATTCAGAAATAAGCCAGTAGTCTAATCGCGATTTAATGGTGCCATCAGGTTTAAACCAAGTAAAGGTTTGAGTATCTGGATTTAACGCACGCCATATGTCACTAAGCTGAAATGTGTTACAGAAGTCTAGTAAAGTGGTATTATACTGATGATTAGGAAATCTTGAAGGTTGCCTATCAAGCCATTCATCCATAACCATATTGTAGTCGCCACCCAACACAAAAACAGGATTGATATATATTTGGGATAATTCCTTCAATATGTTAGTCACGTCTGTAATTAATTGTTTGTTCTGACTGTGGTTAATAAATCCATAAATGTTAACAAGAATCAAGAATTGTTTGTGTATTTCAAAAACGCAAATAATCCAGTGTCCTGTGTCATCTCTTTTGGTTGCAACTACTTTCCCAGGAAAGTTATTTAGGAGTATGGCGACCCCTGCTGATCTATTTGTGCCATGACTATAGTATATTTTTTCTCCCCATTGATTTGTCCACATTTTTTCATCTGTATTGTTGCTGTGAGTCTCCTGAATAAGATAACAATGTGCTTTTTCATTTTTAAGGAATAGAAATGTAGCCTTTCTTTTTATAGAGTCTCGTAAACCCCTAGCATTAAGTGATGCAAAAGAAAAGGTTGTAATAAAAGACATAAAGGATAAAAAAGAATAAGGAAAAAATTAAAATAATAATAAAATAAAAATAACAAGTAGATAAACGGTTTAGGTTGTTACTTTGGACCAAGTACACTTGAAGAAAGCCCCTGATTAAATTGCTAAATATATGTTTTAACTCATAACTTTTTTCCCCTTTTTTTTTTCCTTCCCTTTTTTCCTTTTTCTTCCTCTTTTTTCCTTCTCCTTCTTTTCCTTTTTTCCCTTTTCTTTCCCCTTTCCCTTCCTCCTTTTCCCCCAAGCTGCACGCTTGTTATGACAGAATCCAAAAACCAAATCTATAAAATTATCGAAAATATGTAATGCAAATTATCAAAATGGCATTGAAAAGGAGCTGCCTTATAAATCTACCCTTCAAAAAAAAAGGATTCAGGAACCTGAGTAAAAGTAGCATGTAAACATATCCAAATGACAGCTGCCAGGAACACAGCGTACTTCAAAAGGGGGCTATGAAATGACTCCCTATAAAGTAAACATTGAAGTAGCTTAGCAACATGTACAGAACATTAAAGAGTCAAAATGCTTGTTCAGCCATAGTTGTGAACCAGACCCTTAGATGCTGACTCTTCTACCGTCGATGTATCCCACATGGCCTTTGTACCAGACGTTTTTCCCAGCTGCACGGGCTTGCTCCATCTGTGGCCATGCTGCTGCGCGGGCATCCCTGTCGGCTTTACAGAAATCTTGCTTGAATCGGATCCCGGCTACTCTGCAGAATTTGGAGTTTTTGGTCAGCCTCCAAATTTCTTCACAGTGGTATCTCATGACAAACTGAAGAATAACCTGGCGGTTTCTCCCATTTTCACGTTTTCCCAGGCGGTGGACATTATCAACAATAGTGCCCATGGTCGTTGCCCACTGCGGTGCAATTTCTGACAGAATGTGGATTACCTCCTCACGGATCATTTCGTTATCCTTTTCTTTGATCCCGTGTATTTTAAGGTTCCAGCGCCTCTTGTACCTCTCCAGCTCAGTAATCCTTTCCTTTAGCTCTTCGTTTTCTTGTATAAGCTTGGGGATGTCTCTCTCAAAGCTCTGTAGTTTGGTCTGGCAATTTTTGATGTCAGCAGTATTGATTTCAACAAGACAGGTGATGCTGGCTACCATTGTGGCGGTCTCCCTTAACTGCGCTCCAAAATCATCAACTTTGGTGGTTAGTTTTGTGATAGCATCTACCAAGTTGTCGTAAGATTGCTCTTGGGCGGTTTTCATCTTGGAAAGTGGCGGAGCAGAGGACTTAGTTGGAGTGACGGGAGAACTTTTTCTCTTACCAGGACCGCTACTAACAGAGGTTTCCATCGGGGTGTAGTCATGGTCAGTAGTAGCTGTTGTTAGCTTAGCGTTCGTTTTCCCGCCGGACATATTAGTCGGATTTGATTAGTTTCCTGTGACAGAAACTTGCGTTCAAAATCACCAATTGAATTTACTTGCTTTGAAGCTGTCAGCTCTGAAAATGTTTTCAGTCTGAATATGAGTTATTGTCCAAGTTTCGGGGCTGGAGAATGCGGGTTTAGAAGAGCGAACTGGTCCGGATCGCCATCTTCCGGAAGTCCCCCAGCAACCATCAACACCCAGAGATGCTGAAGACGATATCGGTATGATATCCTCTCTGGGGTGTCTCAGATGACGACGAGACGCATTCAGGCTAACGCTACCTTTACTTCCGCCGGATGTGACACCGCACAGTTCCGATACAGAAGCGGGACAGCAAATTATCGTTCCGTTGATCAGGCAACTCCTGCTGCAAAGTTTTTTGTTTTTTTTTGATATCTAACTTTGGTGAATTAAACTGGAAAAAAAAAGCCTTTATGATTTCATACAAGTTTTGCATAAGTAATAAAATCAAAAAGGTGTCATTCAAAATCTTACACAGACTATCAGTTAAAGAGGTCCTGGAAAACTTTAAAATTGATATTGATACCGTGTGAAATCTGTAAATTGGAAAAAGAAACTTTATCTCATTTATTTTTTTTTGATTGCACACTAACAAATTTGTTTTGAATGAATATACAAACTTATCTGAACAATAAATTGGGCATAAATATTAAGTTTGAAGTTAAAGATGTCGTATTATATTTCTTGAGATCTCATATCAGTTCAAAATTGACATCTCTGATACAGTTGTTTATATTTCTAGGAAAATTTCACATTCACAAATTAAAATGGTCCCATTCCAAACCTTGCTTCAAACACTTTTTAACCCCTTGCACTCTGGTCAATTTCCCTAAAAACGCCAAAAAATAACGTACCCAAAGTAAATCAAAAGCTGTTCTTTGTGGTGTAATCTAAGTATTACATATGTGGAGCCACTAGGGGGCGACACAGACCGGATGTTGTCAGGAGTACAGCATGATGGATATTAATATGGCGGAGTTCGTGTGGTAATGTGTTGCAGCCAGTCAATAAAGGAGGCTCCGTGTTCACCCAAAGCAGCAGTCTTTATTTATAAAAGAACCCAACACAACATGGTGTCAGAAGTTGGTGCACTTTGAGGTGAGAAAAGTCAGCTTTGCAACCAGCTAGCGGCTATGCCAGACGAAGTTCAAAGAGCTGCAGCTGCGCCAATTGATCCAGTAATGGCGGCGGCTACTCCAGCGGCAACCTTCACCATTAAACCACCGGAGCCCTTCGACTTTGCAAGACCCCAAGAGTGGGAAAAGTGGATAAGACGTTTTGAGCGTTTTAGACTGGCAAGTAACCTGAATAACTCATCTGAGGCGAACCAAGTAAATACGCTGGTTTATTGCATGGGAGATGAGGCTGACGACGTGCTAAGAGGGCTCGAGCTAACGAGTGTGCAGCGCCAGCAGTACGATGCCGTTAAAACAGCCTTTGATAGACATTTCGTTCCCAGAAAGAACGTGATTTATGAACGAGCAAAATTCAACAAGCGAGTGCAACAGCCGGCAGAACCAGTAGACTCGTTCATAACAGCACTCTATGCGCTGGCAGAAAACTGTGAGTACGGTGCACTTCATGATGACCTCTTGAGAGACAGGCTTGTAGTGGGTCTGAAAGATTCGTCGCTGTCAGAAAGAATGCAGCTTGACAAAGATCTTACCCTAGCTAAAGCTATAACAATGGCAAGACAATCTGAAGAAATAAAACGACAACAAACTGACCTAAGAGGTGAAACTAGCATTATCAGAACAGCCGTGGATGCGGTACACATCAGAAAAGCCAAGCCAAACAAGTTCATAATCAAGGAACAAAAACAGATTAAGTCCTCAAGGCCTCAACAGACAAAACAAGACAGTAAAGTTTGTTCCAAGTGTGGCAAAGCACCAGCACATGCAGCAGTACAGTGCCCAGCTAAAAACACGGAATGCCATAAGTGTAAAAAATGTGGACACTATATTAGAGTCTGTAGGTCCAACCCAACTGTGAATGAGGTCACTGACAATGCAGATGGACTTTTTCTGGGTGAAGTGGATCTAGGGGAGGATCCATGGCTGGCAGACATAAACGTGAGAGGAAATAAAGTGACTTTTAAGTTAGATTCCGGAGCGGACGTCACAGCGGTTTCTGACCAAACATTTGAAATCTTCAAGAAGAAAAATGAACAGTTGGAAAAGGCACAAAAACCACTCTACGGATCGGGTGGAACTGCACTAACCGTGTTGGGGTCTATGACAGAGACTATTACATACGGTGACAAGAGCGCTACTGAGAAAATCTATGTTGTCAAAAATCTGCGCATGGCACTACTGAGTAGAACAGCTTCCGTGAGACTGAAACTAATTGCCAGAATTGACACTATAGACCAAGAGACAGTGAGAAAAGCGTACCCCAAGTTATGCGATGGACTTGGGCTCGTCCAAAAGCCATACACAATTAAACTGAAACCTGATGCTAAGCCCTTTTCGCTCAAGGTGCCAAGGCGTGTGCCACTGCCGCTCATGGGTAAAGTGAAAGAAGAGCTCGAGAGGATGGAAAAGTTGGGAGTCATCAGTCGCGTGGAGCAGCCAACAGATTGGTGCTGTGGCATGGTTGTAGCTCCCAAAAAGGACAAAGAAAAGGTGCGTATCTGTGTGGACATGACACCTTTAAACGAGTCAGTGTGTCGCGAAAGATACATCCTCCCGTCTGTGGACCAAATGCTAGGCATGCTCACAGGTGCTCAGTATTTTTCAAAGCTTGATGCAAATATGGGATTTTGGCAAATACCACTGCCTAAAGAGTCGGCCTTTCTTACCACATTCATTACGCCATTTGGCAGATACCACTTCAACCGTTTGCCATTTGGTATTTCCAGTGCTCCTGAACATTTCCAAAACATGATGGTGACAGAGGTTACAGCGGGTCTCGACGGAGTCGTCTGTCACATGGACGATATCCTGGTCTGGGGATCCACCAAGGAGCAGCACGACGCAAGACTGCACGCTGTCTTGAAGCGCGCGGAGAAAGCAGGCGTTACGTTGAATATGTCAAAATGTGAGTTTGGCAAAAGAGAGGTCAAATTTCTTGGGTTTATTGTTTCAGCAGAAGGAATGAGGCCAGATCCAGACAAAACCCAAGCTGTTCAGGACATGAAAGAGCCAAGCAACGTGAGTGAGCTCAGGAGCTTTCTCGGAATGGTGAACCAGCTGGGGAAGTTCATTCCGAACCTTTCTAAAAAGGACAAACCATTGAGAGACTTGCTTTCAACAAAGAACATGTGGTACTGGGGGCATGAACAACAAAATGCGTTTTGTAATCTCAAACAAGAACTGTCCTCTGCTCCTGTATTACAGCTCTATGACCCAAACAAACCACAGAAAATATCTGCAGATGCCTCTTCATACGGATTGGGGGCAGTCATGCTACAGAAAGAGAGAGACGTGTGGTCACCAGTTGCTTACGCTTCCCGATCATTGACACCTACAGAGCAGCGCTACGCCCAGCTGGAAAAAGAAGCGCTGGCTCTCACGTGGGCCTGTGAAAGATTCAATGACTTTATCCTGGGTCTGCACTTTGAACTAGAAACTGATCATAAGCCACTAGTGAGTCTACTGGGAGGACAAGCTTTGGATGCGCTTCCACCGCGTATACAGAGATTTCGTATGTGCCTAATGAGGTACTCATACACTATAAAGCACATCCCTGGCAAAAGTCTCACCACTGCCGACACGCTCTCACGCTTACCGCTCACAAACAGTGTTACTCACACAGACACAGATCTTATGGAGGACACTAACATTTATGTTGACTCTGTGCTAGAGGGACTCCCTACAAGCAGCAAATATCTTGCAGATCTCCAAGAGCAACTGCAGTCCGACAGCGTCTGTTCACAAGTCATGAAATACTGCACAGAAGGCTGGCCGGATCGTAACCAGCTACAGGGAGCGGTGAAGCACTACTGGTCTGAGAGAGCCGTTTTGAGTGTGCATAATGGACTACTACTGAGAGGCACGAGGTTAGTTATCCCTGCTAACATGAGAAATGCAGTTTTGGACAAGATACATGAGGGCCACCAGGGGGTGGTTAAATGCAGAGAGCGCGCCCGTCAGGCTGTATGGTGGCCAGGTTTAAGCAACCAGATTAGTGAAATTGTACTCAAATGCAGAAAGTGCATACAGGAAAGAGTTAATGTGAGAGAGCCTTTAATGCCCACAGATTTACCAGAAAGGCCATGGCAGAAGTTGGAAGCTGATTTGTTCACGCTACAAGACAAAAACTATCTGTTATTAGTGGACTACTTCTCTAGGTATATAGAGATTGCCCAGCTCAGCCCAACTCGCTCTGCCAATGCCATTGTGCATTTAAAGTCTATGTTTGCACGTCACGGAATACCAGAGATACTGATCACGGATAACGGCCCGCAGTTCGCAAGTCAGGAAATGGAAGACTTTGCAAAGGAGTACTGTTTTGAGCATGTGACCAGTAGTCCCAGGTACCCCCAAAGTAACGGTGAGGCAGAAAGAGCTGTCCAAACAGTCAAAAACCTAATTAAAAAAGCCAGTGATCCATACCGAGCACTGTTAGCCTACAGAACCACAGCGTTGTCAAATGGCTACAGCCCAGCACAGCTTCTCATGGGGCGTAGGCTTCGTACCACCCTGCCAATGCTTCCAGAGGCCTTGCAGCCATGTGTGCCGAATCTGCAACAAATTCGTCACGTGGAAAAGGAGAGACGGATGAGGCAAACAGAATACTTTAACAAAAGACACAGAACGAGAGATTTGGATAAACTGTTACCCGGAAACTCTGTTTGGATTACAGATGCAAAAGCACAGGGCACAGTGACATCTGTCCACAAAACTCCACAGTCTTATGTCATCAGTGGACCACAAGGAACACTGAGGAGGAATCGCAGCCATTTAGTGCCTATGCCTTCTCCAGAGAGCCAAATGGAGACTCCACAGGACGTCCAGTCTGAGGAAACCTCCACAGAAACTCAGACTCAGGAATGCACACCTGCCATCATGAGAACAAGATCAGGCAGAGAAGTGAAGAAACCACAAAGACTGGATCTGTAAAAATTATGTATTGCTATTTCTGAGATGCAGAGTTTGAGTTCTTGAAATGTTGAAAAAATGTGATATAAGAGGCTTCTGCATAAAAATGTTCTCACGCATGGTACAAGTGTTTAAAAAGAAAAAGGGTTAGAAAAAGTTAGATCGCCCATCATAGTTGACCAAGGTGAGCAGGAATGATTTCATGTGGAAATGTATTTTGTTTTTCAGCTAAAGGGGTCAACTTGGCTTCAGTAAGGGGGATGTGGTGTAATCTAAGTATTACATATGTGGAGCCACTAGGGGGCGACACAGACCAGATGTTGTCAGGAGTACAGCATGATGGATATTAATATGGCGGAGTTCGTGTGTTAATGTGTTGCAGCCAGACAATAAAGGAGGCTCCGTGTTCACCCAAAGCAGCAGTCTTTATTTATAAAAGAACCCAACACAACATTCTTCAACCCTTTGCAGCATCTTCATGGGGTTGGTCTCATTTAAAAGAAAACACTTTGAATTTTTTGGCAAAACAGTCATAATCCCTCTAAGTGCTCCGGCCACTGATTAACAGTCATCTAAACATACTGAACTTGAAGAAAATAAAGTTCACCTGGGTGTTTTTTTGGATACAAATACTTGCAAATAACACACAGCTGTCAGATCTGGGCTGGAAAATGCAACAGAAATGTAGAACCAAGTGTTATCCAGCTGAGGTCAAAATTTTGTAACAATACCACAAAAAATGAATATATTACACAGCTTTTTTCTTAGGTTGTTCCCAGGCGTTTTTGAACTGTGCCAAATTGTGCCAAATGGCACAATTTGGAAAAACGTCTGTAACTTTTGAATGATTCAATATAGAAGCTTCATCTTGGGCTCTAATGAAAGGTGACACTCAGGGTTGTGTGTGTGTGTGGGGGGGGGGGGTTGTTTATTCATTCATTTATGAATGAATGAACAAACAAGCCCCCACACACAAAGAAGCATGCCACGTAAAAAAAATGTGTGGCTTTTTTTTTACAAGAAAAAATAACCTACAGTGCACTAAAAATTATACTAAAATATCTGTAATGTAGAAGATAACAACTCCCACCCCACCCCCCACCCCGCTACAGAGGATGGACATCGTCCATTGCCACATGACGGAACAGTCATGTGGCGATGTGGCAACCGCGGCGCACAGTCCCTTTGGTCTACTACGCACAGTTGTACTAAAATATCTGCAATAATATCTGCAATCCACTACAGAAGAGTAGCGGGGGGGGCGTTCACGGTCTGGACGCAGCGCAAGAACCATGTACGGCGGCACAAGGACTGGACACGGTTCGTGCGCCGAGGTCTACTACGCACAGTTGTAATTTACCGATCGGTCAAAAGTCATTTTTGATTACAATTTTCAGGGATAAAGAATAATTTAGCTTATAACACTTACCTGTCCACAAGAGCAGTGTCGCTGGCGAACTTCTCTTCCTCATTGTCAGACGAACATGACGCTGGTCCGCTTGTTACGGACTCGTGGTTCTGGTCACACGACCCAGTCAAACCATAATTCCTTTATTGCGGTTTTGCGTTTCCATGGTTGCGGTTTTGGCAAACGATTTTTCAAAACAAATAAGAACAGTAGTAAGAAAAAAAGACTGGCGAACGCCTGTGTGTCACCCAGCCTTACACAAAACAGATTTTATGCAAGGGACGCATGCTTTCGAACTTCTGTGCTTCAATTGGCTCGCTGTATTCGCAGCCGTTGGTAGGCGGGTCCTTCTTGCTAGATTTTCAGTCATTGGTTCTTCAAGGTTTCAGAAACCCAATTCAAGGCTCTTATTAGTCGAATGAGAGGTCAATCACATCTAAACCAATCAAAGCACTCCTTTGGCTTTCTGTTCGCGGCTGTGTCTGCAGTAGAAGAATGGAAATGCAGCTTTTTTTTCCAGTGCGCTCTAGGACACAGAGACGTGTCCGCCCGCGGTACACCGGAGTGCAAGAGGTTAACTGAATTAAAACAGTATATAGATTTGATTAAGTATAGCAACAACCAAAAAGCCATGAAAACTCTGCAAATTTTTGAATTTGCAGGTTATAGCCTTCATACTTCAATATTGAAGTATATATATATATATATATGTGTGTGTGTGTGTCTGTGTCTGTGTCTGTGTATGCGCCCATTAACACTTCGCCCCTGTTAACGGCGACAAATTTTGTGATCGCAGTTAACAGGAGTTAATGGCAGAAAGTGCAAACAGTAATTTTTGGCCTAGCAGCTCTCCATGCCAAAGCTGTTCTGGCTACAGACACTGTGCAGCCATGCAGACATTGCAAAGTCAAACAAGCTGGATTACAGCCATGGAAATCCCCAAAGCACTGTCATGTTTACATTTACAACATTATCTGTCGGAGCTCTCGCCTGGATAATTGTTACAGCCTCTTCCAAAACTTCGCCCGAATGTTGGGTTGTTCTTCTTCTGTGGAAGCCGGCTAGCTGGCTAGTAGCTACATGCCAGGTTGTAGCTGACCTCCAGCAGCTGACACAGACAGAAATTTGCCTGTTTTCATCCTCATAACTTTGAGTCCAACTATTGGTAGGTGATTACTGTTAAGTATTTGTTCCATCTTCATACTGTTCTTATTGGAGCCTTATTTGTGTAATACGGGATGGCAGCCCCGGTTTCCGGTTCCGCCATCTCTGGTGGTATAAGAGGGGCTGCTGGCAGAGGGGAGGTCTCTTCCGCTTTTCCTCTGCTAAGCAGCTGCATATGTGGTCGAGCGTACAGAGCCCAGTTGGTATAATAAAGTAGTGTTCAGCTCCACACCTGGCCTTTTCATTGTCTAGAAGTTACGACATAACATTTGGCGATGAGAGATTAACTCATGGAGGCATGTGGAATACCGATTCGTCCATTTCTGGAGCTCCCAGGGGAGCCGCCTGTGCCATGGCCTCGTTGATATGAGGCTTTCCAGATGTATATGGTAGTGCTGGACTTGGGAAGAATGGAAAAACTGCGAGCTTGTGCATTATTGGTACACAACCTGGGAATGGAGGGACAAAGGATTTTGGGCACTCTTGGAGATGTGGATGCGTATGAGGATGTAGTTGAGTTAATGGCCCGCCATTTCAGAGCGCCGGACAACATCATTGATCGGCGGAATAAGTTCAGACAGCGCCGTCAACAGGTAGGCGAACCAATTCAACAGTTTGTGTTGGACTTAAGACAATTGGCCGTTGAGTGCCAATTTGGGTCATTAGAGGAAGAAATGGTGTGCGACCAGTTGGCAGAATACACCAACTGTGCCACAGTCTGCTCCAAGCTGCTCATGTTCCCACGGGAGTTGATGCTAACAAAGGCTGTTGAGTTGGCGCTACAGCTAGAAGCAGCAGAGAAGCTAACTCGGGAGCTGAACAAGTGCTTTTTGCCGGGAGGTTCAAAATCCCCCATGGCCGCACAGGTAGTGGACCCGGACAGCGATGGGAGTGTTGAAGAGGACACCGAGAACACCAGTGCTGTACGGATGAGGTCTGCCCCAGAGAAACCCAGGTGTAGGGGTTGTGGGTCCACAAAGCACTGCCACAAGGCCAGAGAGTGTGCGGCAAGAGGGAAGCGCTGTGGAAATTGCGGCTGCCTCCACCAGTTTGCAAGGATGTGCCAGTCAGCTGGACAAGGAAGCCCAAGCAGGACCTCAATTGCCCCCGCCCCAGCGGTGGTACACACGGTATTCCCGAGTACTGATGGGCGCACGCGCTGCACGGTAATCCTAGATGGAGTTCTGGTACCGATGTTGGTTGACACGGGAGCAGAGAGTTTCATGCTGAATTGGGCTACAGTCAGACAGTGTTTTTCCCACTATAGAATTGGAAGTTTCACGGCGCTGATTTGCGGCTATAGAGGAGGATGGTTGGCCACAGTGGGTACCATCATGTTAATGGCTTGGTACAAGTCAGCGACGATGGCCGCTGTGGAGTTCATCGTCAAGGCCTACAGCTCTAACATCATGGGCTGCAACTTGTTATATGGCCTTGGATTCTCCATTAGGAGCAGCGCTGGTGAGCAGTGGTCAGGTGGTGGACTGTGGGACCGACCGTTTCCTAGGGTCCGGGACGACGCAGTGGGGGTTGAACCATTGCTGGGCACACTGGAGAGTGGACAGGCTGCATCGTGCTCAGGGTCACCACGAGAGGACCCCGGTGCCAATGTCTGAGCAGCCCTGGATGTGGGTGCCGGGCAGCATGGGGGAGGGCCTACAGCGATGGACACAGCCCAAACAACGGTCTCAGATGTTCCAGGAGCACGGCCGTGGAGGACTGGTGAACACGGGACCACAGGGGCGGGGTCAGCAGCGGATCGACAAGCTACTGGGGCAAGACCAGGTGGCACTGGAAGTGTGGGTCCCAGGCAGAGACACTGCAGGCCGTGCAAGGCTCCACTTGGAGTCGCAGACTGGGTTCGGGCTCCGGTGGAGACGAGGTCCAGGCAGGTGAGACAGAAGTGGAACATGGAGCAGTACAAGGGTCGGCTGCAGGTGATGGGTGAGAAGCACGATTGATACCTGCTTTTGTCAGATGACATGTGGCGCCATCCCAATGAGTTACGGTGCACTCCAAAGAAGACGAGTGGGCACATCTCCAGATGGTTGGAGCGCTCGGAGCTGTGGAGGAGGAGATGCTCCGAGGGGGAGTCGACCAGCAGCGGTCTGGGAAGCAGACTGCCGCCAGGGGTGGACTGATGGTGATGGTCAGGGGGGGCCACTCTCCCCGGCTGCTGTGAGCTCCGTGAGTCCTGCTCCGGCGGTGCCCGTCCCCGATCCTGTGCAGGTTGCTCCTCCTCGTCTTCCCAGGGGGCCTTCCGTCACCATCTGGAGGGGAAAGGGAAGAGCTCAGCCCGCTACAGCAGGCACCATTGGCCCTCTGGAGGAAAGGCAAGTACAATTTCATTCTTCCCCTCATCCTTGTGATTTGACTTGTCTGACTCCTGGGGGTGGAGTTCGGGGTTTGCAGTCCCCCGAGCTCCCTCCACCTGCTGTAGCCTCTAATATTGAACCCGCTGCCTCTTTGTCTCCTTCCCCTGAGCGTTCCCCGCGGTCTGGATTACACCGCCGGATGGGGAGGGAGCCTGCGGCCCCGGAGAGTTTGGGTCCAGCCCCACAGCCACATTATGGGCAGAGGAGGAGGGCGGATTGCCACCTGAAGCCTGTGCCGCCGACGAAACGTCCCCGGGTCCCCGTGGAGGAGCTGTTCACCCTAGCAGGTCAAGGATCTCCTGCCACAACGCCGTGGGGGTGTTCGGCGTGGACGTCAGCGTTGGGGGGTCCTCAGACTGTGAAGACAATCATGCCAGTTACGGAGCCCACCGTAGCCGAGTGGGAACCAGAGGACCTTCTTCCTACTGAACCCGGATTGTCGAAGTCCTGGATGGCGACAGAACTCGAGATCAGGCAAGTGCTTTATTTTGTCTTTCTCCTATCCATTCTGGAGCATTTTTGCCTGTCTCTCGGGGAGACGAGCCGGGTGCAGCCGTCCACTGCATCTGAGCTTGTCTCACTGGGTTCTGTCACTGCTGGTGATCCTGATCCCAGTTCTCTTTCCTCTCCTGAGCCTTCTCCCAAGGTCACCGGTGTGGTGTCGATTTCGGTCGCTGTTCTGGAAGTTCCGGGTTCGGGTTTGGAGGTCGTCTCTGGTGCTGTTCTGGCCCAGTCGGGGTCCATTGTGGGTGCTGTTCCAGCCCAGTCGGGGTCCGTCATGGGTGCTGTTCCGGCCCAGTCGGGGTCTGTCGTGGGTGCAGCTCTGACCCAATCGGGGTCCATGGTGGATGCTGTTCCGGCCCAGTCGGGCACCGTCGTGGGTGCAGCTCTGTCCTGATCGGGGTCCAGCAAGGGTGCAGCGCTGGTTCATGTGAAATTCGGAGAAGGAGCTGCAGGTCCTCCGCCATTCGACGCCGGACTGGTTCCTCATTTTTTCCCAGTTCCCCTCCCACTGGGTGCTGCAGAGGTTCCCCGCTCTCGGCTCGGCTTCCCCTTGCCGTTTTCCCCGGCAGGTAGGCCGTCCCCGAGCCCTCCCTTTTGGTCCTGATGGCCTTTTGACGCGGGTCGGCCGCCTGGGAGATTGCTTCACCGGTTCGGCGTTCTGGGTTGGCCACCCGACCTTCTGGACCGTTTGTTTGGCGATCTGATCAGGCCGCCAGAGATACTGTTTTTCCAGGCCTGGGACTGGGGTAGACCGCCTGAACTGATCCTTTTCCCCCTGCCAGCGATCTGGACGCTAGACGCAGGAAGACCCCCTGAACTCATTGTTGTTTTTTCTTGCTGCATTGTGCTCTACTTGCCGTCATCCCTGTATTTTTTGCCCTCCTCTAAAATATCAGGGATGCTTCTGTGTGCTATTTGAACTATATTGAACTGTGTTTATCGCCGCCTTGTAGCGTGTGTTTTTTCCTTTTTCCCCTGTAGTGTTTGGGATTCTTTTGCTTTGTCGTCTGTACTGTATTGAACTGTTTGTATTTCGCCGTGCTGTAGTGTGTTTTTTTTTTTTTCCTGGATATTCTGTGCCTGTATTGCAGTTTCTTGTAGTCTGAGAGGTTTTTCTTTTTTTTTTTTCTCCTGCCTTGTACTTGTTATTTGCTTTCTTGTTCTCTGTGCATCCTGAAGTTTTTTTGCCCATGTTTCTAGGGGTTTTGTAGTCTCCCTTGACATTTTTTCCCAGTGTTTTTTTTTTCTCTTATTCTAGCCCTCCTAAGCCTTTTCTTCCCCCCTCCTCCCGCCCTGTGCGGGTCGTCTGCCCCTTTTGATGGTGGGGGAGGGGGGGCTTAGGTGTTACAGTTACACCCAGAGTGCGTCCTTTAGGGGGGAGTACTGTCGTGGTCTGAGCGCCGATCTCGTCTGCGCTCAGGTCATGTGGTATTTCCCTTCCAGCCTGTGTTTATTTCTGTAGTTTCCCAGAGCTCTTATTTTGGCAGCATCCCTGCGGCACTTCCGGCTGTCAGAGCGGAGCTCAGCAATGACAGCTGGGTTTAATTCAGCAGATGACGCCATCATCAGCTGATTAATCCCTTGCCCTATTTAAGGGAGCAGCTGTGGTTACTCTGGGCTGCGACCTCACATACGATGTATGTTGCTCTCGTACAGCGTTCGGCTGGGGTCCCTACGTCCGGTTCCAGTCATCCAGTTATCCTGTAAGTTTCGCCCCCAGCTTATGTTTATTTGTGACTGTGTCTGTATGGTAGTCATTGTTCTTGTTTTCGCCCCACATGGCTGTTTACTTTGTCATCCTTGTCTTTATTAATAAATCTGCAAACTCATTGCCTCTCCTATAGCGTCTCATTAGTGGTCCGCGAGGACCACCCGTGACAATTACTGTCTATCTATTATGTCCTCTTATGGGGACCCATGCTGTGATATTCATCTCAGACTGGAAGGAAGGGAGAGGCAGTAAATTCCTCTGCCGGAAGAGCATGGGGGATGAAGCAACTGCGGGACAATAGGAATTGTGATGCGAGAATGTATTGTGATGCAAGACCTCAGGCAGCAGGGGGAGTGAGTGTTGTAATATAAAGGAGAGACCCTGCAGCATGAGGTCAATGCTTTTTCTGATTCTGAGAGATGTGAGAGAGTGAATAAAGTTTGTCTGCTGTGAATGCCTGGCCTGATTATTCCTCTCTCCACACTGGTGACCCTTGACGAATAATGGAACACGAGGCAAACACCCCTGAGATGACCCAGAAGGGAAGCCCCAGCAACGCGTGTGCCGTTTCGGTCAAACTACCAGACTTTTGGCTGCACGACCCGAAGTCTTGGTTCCTCCACACCGAGGCCCAGTTCGCACTCCGGGGAATAATGGCAGATGACACCAGATATTACTATGTGGTCGCAGCGCTGGACGCTCGCACGATTCAGCAAGTAGCGAGCCTGCTCCAACAGCCCCCAGCCCGCGACAAATACGGGGCTCTCAAAGCCACGCTGACCTGGCGCTACACGCTCTCGGACTGCGAGAGAGCGGAGAGGCTCCTGACGCGCTCCGGGTTAGGAGATGGGTCGGCGGTCGAACTGATGGAGAAGATGTTGGTGTTGATGGGCACGGACGACGAGCATTTTCTGTTTGCCCACCTTTTCCTCCGGAACCTCCCAACGGTGGCCAGAGCGGTCCTTGCCAACTCGCCGTTGCTGGTCGCGCGTGAGTACTGTACGCTAGCCCAGGAAGCAGATCGGATCATCCTCACCACCAGGGCCCTCACAGTGAACGCAGCGGGGTCTGAACGCAGCGGCGTCGGAACCCAGTGAGACAGCCAGCGGAAGCGAGGAGCCAGCAATGGTAGCGGCAGCGGGGGCCAGGAAGAGCCAGAGAGACACGCTCTGCTCCTACCACCGCCGTTTTGGAGAGGACGCACGCTGATGTGTGCCACCGTGCCAATTCAAACGTTCGGGAAACGCCAAGGCCAGCAGTCAGTAGCAGCTGCGACCGCCAGTGAAGAAAGCAAACTGCTCTATGTGACAGACTCGCGCTCGGGGAGACGGTCCCTCGTGGACTCCGGCTCCCAAAAGAGCCTCATCCTGCCGTCCTACACCAACCGGCTAGCGGGTGCTAGCGGCCCTGAGCTGACGGCCGCAAACAGCTCGGACATTAAGACTTTTGGTGAAAAGACACTGACTGTATCCCTACACGGCCGTACGTACAAGTGGACATTCATCATAGCGGCATGCAGTTTCCCAATCTTGGGCGCTGATTTTTTGTGTGCACACGGACTACTAGTCAATGTTGCTAACAGACACCTGATTAACGCAATGTCTTTTGATTCCCTCCCCTGTACAGCTCGTGGAGCCGGGCCAACAATGCTAGCCAGCGTCACAGCTCCGGTTGGTAGGTTCCACACACTGCTCACCCAGTTCCCAGCACTCACGGTCCCGACATTTTCGGCGGCCATCACTAAACATGGGGTGGAGCACTTTATTACCACCACTGGGCCGCCCGTTTTTGCACGACCTCGGTGCCTGGACACAGCTAAACTGGCCATAGCGCGCGAGGAGTTTGCCAACTTGGAAAGGCTGGGCATCATCTGGCGCTCAAACAGCCCATGGGCATCCCCACTACATATGGTCCCTAAGGCCAAGGGATTGTGGCGACCTTGTGGAGATTTCCGCAAATTAAACAATGCCACAGCGCACAACCACTACCCGATCCCCCATATTCAGGATTTTCAGAATCAGAATCAGAATCAGAATCAGCTTTATTGGCCAAGTATGCACAACACATACAAGGAATTTGACATTGGCTAAAAACTTGCTCTCGTTGTTCAGGTGGAGGATTTAAATAAGATTTAAATAAGGATTCAATGACAACAGAGTATGTACAGTAATTTACAGTCTGTCCACGTTTCTATAAAAGGATGCAAATATATACAGGAATATATGCAGTTATTTACTCAGACTATCCACACTTTGCAGAACTATATGAAAAAATATACAGTCACAAAGCATTTCAATGTGAACTCAGATTCAGTGATATAATGTGAATGAAGTAAAAAGCAGTGTGAGAGTTATGTGCAATGTAAGAATGGATGAAAAGTCATGAGTACAGCAACAGGTAGGACTAGGTGAATGTTAGGAGTTCATCAGAGTGATGGCTTGAGGAAAGAAACTGTTCCTGTGACGGGTGGTTTTGACCTTCAGTGATCTGTAACGACGACCAGAAGATAGAAGTTCAAACAGTTTGTGGCGGGGGTGTGACGGGTCAGCACAGATGTTTCCCGCCCGTTTCCTGGTTATGGACCGATATACAGTAAGTTCTCAATGGAGGGTAGGTCGGTACCAATGATCCTCTCCGCAGACTTAATGATCCGCTGCAGTCTGGTCTTGTCCTGTTTAGTGGCAGATCCAAACCAGACAGTGATGGAAAAGCAGAGGACAGATTGGATGATGGCGGTGTAGAAGACAACCAGCAGCTCCTGAGGCAAATCGAACTTCTTGAGCTGACGCAGAAAAAACAACCTCTGCTGGGCCTTTTTCTGGACAGTGTCAATATGGGAGGACCACTTCAGGTTCCGGGAGATTGTGGTACCCAGAAACTTGAATGAGTCCACAGTGGACACTGTGCTGTTGAGGATGGTGAGTGGGGGGAATGAAGGAGGGTGTCGCCTGAAATCCACAGTCATCTCCACCGTTTTGGCTGGGTTAAGTTCAAGATGGCTCTGGCCGCACCAGAGGATCAGCTGCTCCACCTCCCGCCTGTATGCAGACTCATCACCATCCCGGATCAAACCGATGACTGTGGTGTCGTCCGCAAACTTCAGGAGCTTCACCGAAGGGTCCTCTGAGGTGCAGTCATTGGAGTAGAGGGAGAAGAGCAGTGGGGAAAGGACACATCCTTGGGGGATGCCAGTACTAATTTTTCGGGAGCTGGATGTAAATCTCCCTAGCTTCACCTGTTGCCACCTCCATCCATCCATCTTCTACCGCTTTTCCGGAGGTCCGGGTCGCGGAGGCAGCAGTTCAAGCAGAGAAGCCCAGACTTCCCTCTCCCCAGCCACCTGCTCCAGCTCTTCAGAGGGGATACCAAGGCGTTCCCAGACTAGCTGGGAGACATAGTCTCTCCACCGAGTCCTGGGTCTGCCCCGGGGTCTCCTCCCAGTGGGACGTGCCTGAAACACCTCAAGTGGGAGGCGTCCAGGAGGCATCCTAATCAGATGCCCATACCACCTCAACTGACTCCTTTCAATGTGGAGGAGCAGCGGTTCTACTCTGAGCCTCTCCCGGATGACTGAGCTCCTCACCCTATCTCTGAGGGTGAGTCCAGCAATCCTACGGAGAAAGCTCATTTCAGCCGCTTGTATCCGCGATCTCGTTCTTTCGGTCATTACCCAAAGCTCGTGACCATAGGTGAGAGTAGGAACGTAGATTGACTGGTAAATCGACAGCTTTGCCTTAGAACTAAGCTCCCTCTTCACCACAACAGACCGGTACAACGTCCGCATCACTGCAGATGCTGCTCCAATCCGTCTGTCGATCTCTCGCTCCATTTTCCCCTCACTCGTGAACAAGACCCCAAGATACTTAAACTCCTCCACTTGGGGCAGGAGCCTGTCCCCAACCCGGAGAGGACAATCCACCTTTTTCCGGCTGAGGACCATGGACTCGGACTTGGAGGTGCTGATTCTCATCCCAGCCGCTTCACACTCAGCGGCAAACCGTCCCAGCAAGAGCTGTAGGTCATTGCTGGATGAAGCCAACAGGACAACATCATCTGCAAACAACAGAGATGAGATCCTGTGGTCACCAAGCATGACACCCTCCATTCCCTGGCTGCGCCTAGAAATCCTGTCCATAAAAATTATGAACAGGACCGGTGACAAAGGGCAGCCCTGGCGGAGTCCAACTCTCACTGGGAATGACTCCGACCGAGTGTTGGCAATGCGAACTAAACTCTCACAACGGTCGTACAGAGACCGAATAGCTCGTAACAACAAGCCCGATACCCCATACTCCCGAAGCACCCCCCACAAAAATCCACGAGGGACGCGGTCAAATGCCTTCTCCAAGTCCACAAAGCACATGTAAACTGGTTGGGCAAACTCCCACGAACCCTCAAGAATTCTCGAGAGGGTAAAGAGCTGGTCCGATGTGCCACGGCCAGGACGAAAACCACATTGCTCCTCCTGAATCCGAGGTTCGACCAACGGCCGGACTCTCCTCTCCAGTACCTTGGCATAGACCTTCCCAGGGAGGCTGAGGAGTGTGATCCCTCTAAAGTTGGAGCACACCCTCCGGTCCCCTTTTTTGAAGAGAGGAACCACCACCCCGGTTTGCCATGCCAAAGGCACTGCCCCCGACCTCCACGCAATGTTGCAGAGGCGTGTCAACCATGACAACCCAACAACATCCAGGGCCTTGAGGTACTCGGGGCGAATCTCGTCCACCCCCGGGGCCCGGCCACCAAGGAGATTTTTAACCACCTTGGCGACCTCAGCCCCTGTGATAAGCGAGTCATCCCCCTCGTCCCCAAACCCTGCTTCCTCTGTGGAAGGCGTATCAGTGGGATTGAGGAGATCCTCGAAGTATTCCTTCCACCGCCCGACGATATCCCCAGTTGAAGTCAACAGTGTCCCATCCGCACCATACACAGTGTGGACGGGGAGCTGCTTTCCCCTCCTGAGCCGCCGAACAGTTTGCCAGAATCTCTTTGAAGCCGACCGAAAGTCTTGTTCCATGGCCTCACCGAACTCCTCCCATACCCGGGTTTTTGCTTCAGCAACCACCCGAGCTGCACTCCGCTTGGCCTGCCGGTACACCTCAGCTGCTTCGGGAGTCCCACAAGCCAACCAAGCTTGATAGGACTCCTTCTTCAGCTTAATGGCCCCCCTCACCACTGGTGTCCACCACTTGGTTCGGGGGTTGCCACCACGAGATGCACCGACCACCTTGCGGCCGCAGCTCTGGGCTGCCGCTTCAACAACAGAGGTGGAGAACATGGCCCATTCAGACTCCATGTCTCCAGACTCCCTCGGAATGTGGTTGAAGTTCTTCCGGAGGTGGGAGTTGAAGACCTCCCGGACAGGGGCCTCAGCCAGACGCTCCCAGCACACCCTCACTATACGTTTGGGTCTACCAGGTCTGAATGGCTTCCTCCCCTGCCATCGGATCCAACTCACCACCAGGTGGTGATCAGTTGACAGCTCTGCACCTCTCTTTACTCGGGTGTCCAAGACATACGGTCGCAGGTCTGATGATACGATAACAAAATCGATCATCGACCTGCGGCCTAGGGTGTCCTGGTGCCAGGTGCACATATGGACACCCTTATGCTTGAACATGGTGTTCGTTATAGACAGACTGTGGTTAGCACAGAAGTCCAATAACTGAACACCACTCGGGTTCAGATCGGGCAGGCCGTTCCTCCCAATCACCCCCCTCCAGGTTTCACTGTCGTTGCCCACGTGCGCATTGAAGTCCCCCAGTAGGACAATGGAGTCTCCAGGAGGAGCACCCTCCAGCACCCCAGTCACAGACTCCAAAAAGGGTGGGTACTCTGAAACATCATTTGGTGCATAGGCACAAATGATGGTCAGGACCCGTTTCCCAACCCGAAGGCGCAGGGAAGCAACCCTTTCGTCCACCGGGGAAAACTCCAATATAGAGGCAGCAAGGTGGGGCGATACAAGAATACCTACCCCTGCTCGTCGCCTCTCGCCCGGGGCAACTCCAGAAAAGGCCAAGCTCCAGCCCCTCTCCAGGAGACTGGTTCCGGAACCGGAGCTGTGTGTTGAGGTGAGGCCGACTATATCTAGCCGGTATCGCTCAATCTCGTACACCAGCTCAGGCTCCTTCCCCACCAGAGAGGTGACATTCCACGTACCAAAAGCCAGTTTAGAAAGCTTGGGATCAGTCCGCCAAGGTCTCCGCCTTTGACTGCCACCTAATCCACATAGCACCGGACTTCCATGATCCCTCCTGCAGGTGGTGAACCTACTGGAGGGCGGACCCATGTAACTCCTTCGGGCTGAGCCCGGCCGGGTCCCATGGGTGGAAACCCGGCCACCAGACGCTAGCCTTCGAGCCCCTCCCCCAGGCCTGGCTCCAGGGTGGGGCCCCGGTAACCCCATACCGGGCGGGGTACACTGAATCCTTGATATACAATTTATCATGAGAGTCTGTTGGATCGTTCTTCGTCTGGCCCTTCACCCAGGACCAGTTTGTCTTGGGAGACCCTATCAGAGGCAAATTGCCCCGGACAACATAGCTCCTGGGATCACTGGGGCACGCAAACCCCCCCACCACGATAAGGTGACGATCCATGAGGGGATCCATGAGGGGAGTTGCCACCTGTCAGTCAGAAAGCTGGAGATCCACTGGCAGGTGGAGGGGGGCACCTTGAGCTGGAGGAGTTTCTGATGAAGAATGCCTGGGATGATGGTGTTGAACGCTGAGCTGAAGTCGACAAACAGGATCCTGGCGTACGTCCCTGGGGAGTCGAGGTGTTGCAGGATGTAGTGTAGTCCCATATTCACTGCATCATCCACTGACCTGTTTGACTGGTCGGCAAACTGCAGTGGGTCCATCAGGGGGCCTGTGACGACCTTCAGGTGGTTCAGCACCAATCTCTCCAAGGATTTCATGACCACAGAGGTCAAGGCAACAGGTCTGTAGTCGTTTAATCCTGTAACAGAGGGTTTCTTGGGAACTGGAATGATGATGGAGTGTTTGAAGCAGGAAGGCACTTCACGCAGCTCCGGTGATCTATTAAAGATCTGGGTGAAGATGGGGGCCAACTCGTTGGAGCAGACTCTCAGGCAGGACGGAGACACACCATCAGGTCCTGCAGCCTTCTTGATCTTTTGTCTCTGAAAGACCCGACGCACCTCCTCTTCACAGATCGTTAGTGCTGGTGGGAGGTCAGAGTGGAGGAGGGATGGAGTTCCTGGGGCTGCAGATAATCCTTTTGTGTGGGTGGGAGGTGAGAACTGTAGGTTCTTTTCAAACCTACAGTAAAAGCTGTTTAGGTCGTTAGCCAGCTGGAGGTTTTCCACAGGGTGGGGGAATGGTCTCCTGTAGTTGGTGATATTTTGCAGGCCTCTCCAAACAGAAGCAGAGTTGTTGGCTGAGAAGTTTTGTTGTAACTTCTCACTGTAGCTCCTCTTAGCAAGCCTGATCTCCTTCGTCAGCATGTTTCTGGCCCGCTTGTACAGAGTCCATTCACCAGTCCTGTAGGCCTCCTCCTTGGTCTGACGTAGCTGCTTCAGTTTAGGAGGGAACCAGGGTTTATTGTTGTTGTATGTGCAGAAGGTCTTGGTCTGCACACATATGTCCTCACAAAAACTGATGTATGATGTCACAGTGTCAGTGAGTTCATTTAGGTTAATGGCTGCATCTTCAAAAACACTCCAGTCTGTGCAGTCAAAGCAGGCTTGTAACTCCAGCTTTGATTCCTCAGTCCATTTGTTCACAGTCCTTACAACAGACTTGGAAGTTTTTAGTTTCTGTCTGTATGTTGGAATAAGATGGAGCAGACAGTGGTCAGAAAAACCCAGAGCTGCACAGGGGACGGCATGATAGGTGTTTCTTAAAACTGTGTAACAGTGGTCGAGTGTATTTGTGTCCCTGGTGGGACATTTAATATGCTGTCTAGAGAGCAGAAGCCAGTGGCTGCCATCCGCGGCGCCATCTTGGATCAAGATGGCACCGGATCAAGATGATTTTTCCATTCACCTTGCCGGGGCACGTATTTTTTCTAAGATAGACCTGGTCTGTGGTTACCACCAGGTCCCGGTACTCGCAGAGGACATACCTAAAACGGTGGTAATAACCCCGTTTGGTCTATTTGAGTTTTTACGCATGCCCTTCAGATTAAAAGGTGCGGCACAGACATTCCAACGCATTATGGATGCAGTGTTGCGCGATCTGCCATTTGTGTTCGTCTACCTGGATGACATCCTGGTGGCCAGCGCGTCCGAGGACGAACACGTAACCCACCTCAGGATGGTTTTCCAGAGGTTAGACGAGCACGGGTTCATAATCAACCCGACGAAATGCCAGTTCGGCGTGACGGGGATCAATTTTTGGGGGCACCGCATCTCACTGGAGGGAGCGATACCCTTGCTGGACAAGGTGCGCGCAGTGGCGAATTTTCCCTGGCCTCAGACGGTCAGGGCGCTGCAAGAGTTTTCGGGGATGGTTAACTTTTATAACCGTTTCCTCCCCCGCGCAGCCCAGCTCATGCAGCCATTGTACGCCGCACTCAAGAAATGGAAACCGGTGGACAGAGTCAACTGGACTCCTGAGCGGGAGCAGGCATTCTCTGAGGTTAAAACAGCCCTGGCAAACGCCGCACTATTGGCGCACCCGGACCCGGCGGCTCGGAAGGCGCTCACTACTGACGCCTCGGACGTGGCCATAGGGGCCGTCGTGGAGCAACGCGTCGCCGGTTCTTGGAGCTGCTTGCTTTTTTTTTAGCAGGTCTTTGCACGACATTGAACGTAAGTACAGCGCGTTCGACAGAGAGTTACTAGCTCTCCACCTGGCCATACGCCACTTCCAGTTCTGGCTGGAAGAGAGCAACTTCACTGCGTTCGTGGACCACAAGCCACTAACATACGCGATGGCCAAGGTTTTGGAACCATGGTCGGGCTGGCAGCAGAGACAGCTGGCCGCGATCTCGGAGTTTACGACCAATATTCAGCATGTGGCCGGTAAACTGAATGTGGTGGCGGACTGCCTCTCGCGTGCAGTAGTGGCCCCAGTAATCTATCCCTACATAGGGATAGATTACATGGCCATGGCTGCAGAGCAGATTGGCGATGCGGACGTGTGCGCACTCCAGCCTGGACCAACAGGGTTAAGGCTGGAGAGCAGAGTACTGCAAGACGGGGGCCGCCCTCAATCTGTGACGTCTCCACAGGACGCTCGCGCCTTGTGGTCCTATGCGCTTGGCGCCGCTGCGTTTTTGAGTCCGTTCACGCCCTGGCGCACCCAGGAGTGCGCGCGTCAGTCAAAATGGTGGGAGCGAAGTTCGTCTGGCCGGGTCTGTGCAAACAGGTGAAAGAGTGGGCTGCAGCCTGCGTAGCGTGCCAACCAGCCAAAGTGCACAGACACACAAAGGCCCCTTTGGAGCCATTCCATATCCCAGCTAAGAGGTTCGACCACGTTCACGTGGACCTCGTGGGCCCCCTCCCGCCATCGCAGGGGTTCACGCACCTCCTGACAATGGTGGACCGCACCACACGATGGCCAGAAGCAGTCCCGCTAGCTTCCACCATGTCCACAGACGTGGCACACGCCTTTTTGACAACATGGGTGGTACTTTTTGGCACCCCTTTGGACATCACGTCCGATCAGGGCCCTCAGTTTGTTTACGACCTCTGGTCTGCGATGGCCCGGAGCCTGGGTGTCGCAATTCATCGCACAACTGCGTACAATCCACATGCCAATGGGTTATGCGAGCGTTTCCATAGGTCATTAAAAGCAGCGCTCAGGGCTTCGCTTACGGATGCAAGTTGGGTGGACCGGTTGCTGTGGGTTCTATTAGGGTTGCGTTCTGCACCAAAAGAGGATTTGGAGGCTTCCCCAGCAGAGCTGTTTTTTTCTCAGCCGCTGCAGCTCCCCGGGGAATTTTTACCAGATAACCTCACGCTGAACACCCATCCGTCCCTGCGTTCACGGCATAGCGCAGATGCAGACACGCTACCTGGCCCGGCCCACCACTGTTTTCCACGTGCTTTTGTGCTGAAAACTTTGAAGAATGAGGCGTTCGTGTTTGTCAGGCACAATGCCCACCGCCCCCCATTGTGCCCACCCTACGATGGCCCGTTTATAGAGTGCTGGAACCAGGGGACAAACATTTTATGTTAGACTTGGGGGGTCGCCGGGAGAAAATCTGTATAGATATGCTTAAGCCCACCTTTGTGGTGCCAGACAAGCAGGTGATGTTGGCTCGAGCTCCTCGGCATGGAAGACCCCCACTGAGAACTCCCCAGGTAAACGATTCATCAGAGCAGTCGCATGAGCATGCTGAATGTCCCCCCCCATTGTCCACCCACAGATGGACACACCCCCAGGAACCCCCCACCAGCACAGCAGCACCGCGGAGCCGAAGACCCCTCGTTACAGCAGATATGGGAGGAGGCTGAAGCCAAAAGGACGTGAGAGTTAACGCTCAGTCTGAGACTCTGGGGGTGAGGGGGGTATGGAGACCCATGTTGTGATATTTATCTCAGACTGGAAGGAAGGGAGAGGCAGTAAATTCCTCTGCTGGAAGAGCATGGGGGATTAAGCAACTGGGGGACAATAGGAATTGTGATGCGAGAATGTATTGTGATGCAAGACCTCAGGCAGCAGGGGGAGTGAGTGTTGTAATATAAAGGAGAGACCCTGCAGCATGAGGTCAATGCTTTTTCTGATTCTGAGAGATGTGAGAGAGTGAATAAAGTTTCTTCTGCTGTGAATGCCTGGCCTGATTATTCCTCTATCCACACTCTTAAAAAAAATCTGCCATTTATGCTCACTGTGCATAGTGTTTGGCCATTACACCACTAGGTCCAGCTAATGATGTGTCTGCTTGTAGTGCTACCTATGAGATTTTTTTAGCTAGCTTAATAAGCTTATAAAAGCCTTTAAAAATGCTGTAATCTTAGGTCAAATTAGCTTTGATGCAATATTGCACGTCATATCTGTACCAACATTGCTCTACCTGTATGTTGTTGTTATGCTATGAATAGATTGTTTCTTCTCTCTCCCCCCCCCCCCCCCATCAGTCGTGGCAGAAGACTGCCCCTCCCTGAGCCTGGTTCTGGCAGAGGTTTCTTCCTATAAAGGAGTTTTTCCTTCCCACTGTCACGTAGTGCTTGCTCATAGGGGATCATTTGATCGTTGGGGTTTTTCTCTGAATTATTTATGATTTGTGCTTACAGTCATGTGAAAAAATTAGGACACCCCATTAAATATTCAATTCTTTATTAAGAAACGTTCTCATATCTATGTCTAACCTTGTTTTTGTTTTTATTTGCATTTTTTAACATTCATTTTAGCCATTTTAAGTGGGAATGAATGTGGGGGTGTCCTAAAAAAGATTGGGGGTGTCCTAATTTATTCCTCACTATTTGTTTAGAATTACATTTTATAGAAAATTTGAAAAAAGTCTTTAATTCATTTTTAATTAGTTGTATTACATGAACCTCCCAGTATTTTTAACATTTATATTAAATATCCGTATGTTCAAATTTGTTAAAAAACACACAGGTTTATACAGGGTGTCTTAATTTTTTCACACGACTATATGTACCAAATGCCTTGAGATGACTTTTGTTGTGAATAGGTGCTATACAAATAAAGTTGAATTGAAGTGAATAGAATACAATAGCCTTTATTGTCATTGTACAGTAGTACAGTACAACTAAATTGTGTCTGCTCCACCAGGCTACTGTGCAGTAAAGTAGGAGAGAAGGATTAGATAAAACACGGTTATAGAACACACAATTAAACACTCAACTGAAATAAAAGTAAAATAAAATAAAAATAGAAATTGCCCAGGATTATGGAAATATACACAGGTCTAGTAGTGGCTACGAGGCTGGAACTACAATATGTACATAATAGTGCAGCGTGCAGACACACAATTGAACACACAATTAAGAATAATGACCCAAGGATTATGGAAAATATACACAGTAGTGGTTTCACAGATGGGTCAATATACATGAAGGTGTGGAGTGCAAAGACAGGTAAGTTATTGTCATAATTAAAAGATCCTCAGTTCTGAGCATGTGAGCATTCGGAGGGAGGGGGGTGGGGCCTCTGACTGTTTGCAGTTCAGATGGCCCAGGGGAAGAAACTGTTTGTCAGTCTGGAGGTGTGGGACTTGATCAATCTGAACCGTCATCCAGAGGGAAGCAGGCCAAACAGGTGGTGGGCGGGATGTGAGGGGTCTCCTGTGATGGCTTTGATCCTTCTGAGACAGGAGGATCTGGAGATGTCTTCCAGGGAGGGCAGAGGGCTGCCGATAATTTTTTGGGCAGTGTTGATGACCCTCTGCACAGCCTTCCTGTTCTCAGCCGTGGAGCTGGTGTACCACACACCCAGACAGTAGGTGAGCATGCTCTCCACTGAGCAGCGGTAGAAGACCAGCAGTGGCTTCTGGTCCAGGTTGTTCTTCCTCAGGACATGGAGGAAGTGCAGCCACTGCTGGACTTTCTTCACCAGGGCCTTGGTGTTGACAGTCCAGGAGAGGTCAGAGTTTTCCACGCGGTCGCTATTTATGAAGGGGGGGGGGCGGTCCTGCCTGTTCTTCCTGAAGTCCAGTATGAGTTCTTTGGTTTTTTGGACATTCAGTTTCAGGTTGTTTGCTTGGCACCACAGCAGCAGATTCTCTACCTCCACCCTGTATGCCTTCTCATCATTGGTGATGAGCTCAACCAAGGTGGTGTCATTCGTCTGTTGTTTTGGCTGTCTACTGTCATGCTGCTGTTACACTGTAATTTCCCAGTTTGGGATCAATAAAGTCCGTCCGTCCATCCGTCCGTCCATCCATCCATCCATCCATCCATCCATCCATCCATCCATCCATCCATCTATCTATCTATCTATCTATCTATCTATCTATCTACATCATTGGTGATGATCCCAACCAAGGTGGTATCATCCGCGTACTTCACAATGATGGTGGTTGGGTAGGTTGGAATACAGTCAAAGGTGTACAGGGAGTACAGTAGCTGGCTGGCTTAGCACACAGCCCTGGGGGGAGCCAGTGCTGAGGGACAGTGTAGAGGAGTGGTGGGGGGGCAAGTCTAACTGTTTGTTGGTGGTTGGTGAGAAAGTTTTTTATCCAGAAGCAGGTGTGGGTGTGTGTGTGTGTGTGGGGGGGGGGGGTCTGGAGGAGGTGCAGTTTGTTGATCAGGATATCTGGGATGATGGTGTTGAAAGCTGAGCTGTAGTCCACAAAGAGCATCCTCACGTAGCTCCTTGGGTTCTCCAGGTGGCTCAGTGCTCTGTGGAGAGTGGTGACAATGGAGTCTTCTGTAGACCGGTTCCCCCTTTAGGTCAACTGGTGGGGGTCGAAGGAGGGGGGAAGACAGTCCGCGATGTGCTGGGACACCAGTCGCTCAAAACACTTCATGACTACAGACGTGAGTGCTATGGGTCTGTAGTCGTTCAGGCTGTCAATTGCAGACTTTTTGGGGATGGGGATGATGGTGGAGGTCTTGAGGCAGGAGAGGATGGTGACATGCATCAGTGAGAGGTTGAACAGCTTGGTGAGGATCCCTGCCAGCTGGTCTGCACATGCCTTGACCACTGCTCCTTGGATGTTGTCTGGACCAGCAGCTCTGCGGGGGTTCACTGCTCTCAGTTGCCTCCTCACCTCATGCACCTGCAGAGAGGGGGGCAGAGAGGGGAGGAGGGGGGGACGAGTTTGGGGGGAGGTGTGCTCAAACCGGGCAAAGAAGCTGTTAAGCTCCTTTGCCAGAGTGAGGCTGCTGTCTGATGTTGGGGGCAGTGTTTCCTCTGGCTTAAAGATCTTGGCACGGTGGCAACATATTTTTCCGGGGGATGGCAGAAAACACATGACACGATTGGAACCAGAATATGTTAATTTTACACTATTTTTTTTTAATTTTGCACAGTAATATTGCATAATGGAACTTACCATTTGAAGTATTGCACAACCAAGGCTTGAATATTGGAATATTGGGCCATTTGGGGTACCACCCAGATGTCCTGTGTTTGGACTTTTTACTGGTGTCATCCTTCTCTCCTTCCTCTGCTCTCACCTCTCCTGGACCCTCTGCCTGAACATTTTCCTCTCCTTGGCTTTTCTCTTCTGTCTCATCTTTCCCTCACTGAGCCCTGTCTAATTCAGGTTCTGTCTCTGTCTATGGTGGTATACAAACAGGTTAAAAAAAATACCAAGTGTCATGTTTTGTCCTGCAGGATTTTCTTTTCATGGTTTACATAAATAACCAAAATGTGTATTTTTGGTATTTTTATTCTAATGTTTCTTTTTTCCATTGACGAAGAGTAGGAAAGAGAAGGGAAAAAACATTCATAATAGTAATTTACTCATTCATACTTAAATTATATGATCAGAAGTGGGTATAGTAGCCAGAAATTCTACTCATGTAAAAGCAGTACTATGAAATTAATAATTAAAAGTAGACAACCAAAAATTTCTAGGTGAGTTAAGGGTACAAAGAACACCCACTTAAAAACTTGAGTAATGACTTGAATCTTGAAGGTTTGAGGTTTTAATCCAAAATTTATAACAATTTTCTTATAGTTTTCTACTTTTCTCTGTAAATTTATGTAAATTTGCAACACTTTTCCTCAAATTTGTAATTTTCTCTTGAAAAATTATGACTTTTCTTGTACATTTGAGACTATTATAAATGTGGATTATTTTATGGCTAATTTTTATCTTTTTTAATCCAATCCAACTTTATTTATAAAGCTTTTTAAAAACGACAGTTGACACAAAGTGCTGTACATCAACAATAAATAAAATATAAAATCAATAAAATACAGCTAAAGTACAAAACAACACAAACAAAACAATAGTCATACAATAGAGACAATAAGGACAAACAAAATCAATGTCTCAAACTGGGCCAAAAGCCAGAGAATAAAAATGGGTTTTAAGAGGAGTTTTAAAACTGGACAGTGAAGAGGTCTGTCTGATGGACAAAGGCAGATTATAATAAAATTACTGTTTTTCTAATAAATTTGAAACAGCATGTGGCAATTTTTTTTACTTTTTTCCTCATACAATTTAAACTTTTGACCATAATTTTGTACAGCCAGAACAGAACAGTAACTTTAACTCTGAATTCAAAGAATATAATTATTAAAATTATATTTAAAGAAAAAAATTAGCTTAAATGACCAAATATGCAGTTATTTCTGTTATATTTCTATGTATTTAGGTATAAAGGTATAAAAGCTTATAAAGGCTTATCTTATCTTATCTTATCTTATCTTATTTATAGTTTTTTTTAGAAATCTCCTCACCAACCTGACAGCAGGAAAAACCTCCCTTATTTTGAAATCCAAATGTTGGCACGTTTAGTTTCTCTGAAGGCTGCTGACGGATTAAAGTCATTGACTTCATGAATTTCGGTCATCTTAACTTGTCAGGTACATAATAGGGAACATAACTTAGCATTGTAGTGGCTGGTGGAATATATCCTCAGCAATTCATCAGTCCTCCTTGCCTTTCCCTTCATATGAAGCTGGCTGCATATGAATTTTAACCACATCTCTTAGATAAGCAACTCTTCCATTATTGCTCCTGTTTCCAGTGGGTTAAAACCATGATAAATACCACCAGTGCTTACATATCTCTTCTGATTTTCTTCCAAGTTTAAAGTACTTTAATAAACTCATGTTTCTGTTGGACAGTCACGCTAGCGAGACACTCTGCCTGAAGCAGGCTGAAAGCTCGCATGGGCGGGGCGCTTCTAAACTCCGCGCGGATAACGGCCACGCACGTTGTTCGTGTGCGCACTTGCAGAAAGTCATTGCTTCATATATTTTTCTTAAATTCATATCTCCTCATTAGCATGGTGGTAATTTTTCTGACGAGGCGGGCCACCACCCAGAAATGTTACCAGAGGAAACCCTGGTTGGGGGGCCCTGGCCCCTGTAGTTGGTGAGGGCCTGGATGCCTCTCCACATCTGTCGGTGGTTGTTGTCTGTGAGGAAGCCCTCCATCTTCCTCCTATAGGTGTTCTTAGCGAGTTTTATGCCTCTCCTCACGTTGGCTCTGGCAGTGCTGTACAGAGAGCTGTCCCTCTGTCTGAAGGCTGAGTTACAGGCTCCGATCAGAGCCTGGACTTCACTGGTCATCCAGGGTTTGCGGTTTGGAAAGATCTGGATGTGTTTGGTGACTGTCACATTTTTCTACACAGCATTTAATGTAGAAATGGACAGAAAAGGATACATTAGATAGCAGTAATGTAAACAGTCTGAGGTCTTTGGCTTATTATGTTTAAGGTTAATGCATTCAAGTTTAAATGTAAAAAGTTGCAAATTTAAAGGAACATAGCCTACCAGTCATGGGTCACAAATTCAGGGATAAAAATTGCAAACTGAAAACTAAAATGTTGTCCAAGTCAGTGCAAGCAGAGTAGCCCAGACTAGTGCCAGTTCACACAGCACCATGATCCCTCCTGCAGGTGGTGAGCCTACTGGAGGCCAGACCCATATGGCTCCTTTAGGTACACTGGGTCCTTGATGTTCTTTTTTTCATAGCGATCTCCTGGACCGCACTTGGTCTGGCCCCTATACCCAGGACCAAATTATCTTGGGAGACCCTACCAGGAGCAAGGTGCCCCCAACATATCTCCTGGGATCATTAGAGCACTCAAACTCCTCCACCACGATAAGGTGGTGATCCATGGAGGGTGCTGGGAATTGACTAAGATTTATTCAACAATGCATTCTAAATTATACCATTTATGTCACATATCAAAGTTTCATATTTCATCATGCTGTATCACTTAATGTGACTTGGTAAAAGTGTTGGATTTATTGAAAATCTGACCAATAAACAAAGTTTTAAAAAAAAAATTCAGTTGTGATTAATTTAGATTAACCAATTCATTAACTGAGATTAATTGCTAAAATTACAGTAAAAAAAAAAAAAAGATTTTTAAGTAACTCTTCTTTGCTTTTTAATTGCAACAGTTTGGTTTTTAACAAAGCACCAACCAAGTTTCAAACAGTTGCATGCATTTAGCAGTTCTTGTAACAGTTTGCAGTCTGATTTGGCCACACTTTGCACATTTAAAGCCTTAAAACAAGGCCTACTCTTTTACATTGAGCCAGCTGCTGGAACTGTCACATAGGTGAAGTAAAATGTTTCAAGGCTCCCAAATGGTTCCTAAGTGGGAGGGTGCTTCTGCTTCCGCTGAGTGAGTGCTACATTAATGCTTTTTTAAACTTATTGGGTCATCCTCTGAAGGCTTTGTGTCCCTGAATAGGTGGCAAAATGCAGACAACTCCACTGAAAAGGAAATACATTTTTGTGTGCAACAGGCTCCAGAAGATCTACCAGTCTGTGGTGGCCAGCGGCCTCATCTATGCTGTAGTGTGCTGGAGGGGCGGAATCGAGTCTGGTGAGATCAACAGGTTGAATAAACTGGTAAGGAAGGCTCACTCTGTGCTTGGACTGGAGCTGGAAAGCCTGGAGGGTGTCTCGGAGAGGAGGATGAGGGACTGTCAGGGTCTGGTCATGGTTTGGGGACCATGCTGACGTTTTGAGTTTATAATGTTTCTCTGTGTTTTCAGCCCTGCTTTGATTATGTTCCCTGCCTCAGCCTAAATTTGGTAATTGTGTTTTACCATTATGTCTCTTATATTCTGCAGGATTTGTCCCTGGCCGATTCTTAGTTGCTTATTACACTGGTCAACACCAAATTTATTGTCTAAGTTTTTTAGCTGATTTGGGACAATTTTGATGTGCTGAATCCAAAAATCACATTGGTTTTGCTCAATCAGGTCAACTTTTTGAATTATGGCCACATGTTGTTTTATATGTTTTTGTTTACATGTACGGGTATTTTTGCTTTATATGATGCCAAATTCTTTTTTATTCTTTTTTATGTCTTGAAATTCTCTGAATTTTGAACAATGATGACATAACATTCAATTTACATGTACTTACCTTTATATAAAGGTAAGTACATGCACAGTACTAAGTACTAAGTACAGGTTTTTTTCTTAGCACCTGATCAAGAGAAACGGATGTCATTTTCGGATTCAGCGGTGAAAAATTGTCTTAAATCTGTTGAAAAAACACAGACAACTTACAAAAAAATTATTTTTGTAACCCTGTGTTATTGTCATTTTTTGCCATGGTCATGTTTTCCCTGGTCCTATGTTCATGTCTCTCGTGTACTTTCCATTCCTGCTTACCTTTTGTCTCACTCCCTCATGTTTTCTGTACCTGTTGCCATGCCCTGCTGTCTCTGATTGCCCGTGATTGTTCCCACCTGTTCTGTGTTTTCTTGATTGCCCCTTTTTTTTTTTTTTTTTTTTGTTACTTATTTGTACCCGTAGGTAGACTTAGTTTGCAGTCTGGTGACAAGCCACCGGCTGCTGGTCGCTGCGTGCGCGAGCGCCCTAAACCTACATGTTTTTGGTGTGCGGGAGGAAACCGGAGAAATCCCGGAGTAAACCCGCGCAACACGGGGAGAACATGCAAACTCCACACAGCTCACTGTTGGTCGGGGGCTGGGATCGAACCCACGATCTCATGATCCCCGCGATCCCCCGGCCGAGGGTAAAACTGTGCTGCCACAGTGCTAAACCACTGTGCCACCGTGCAGCCCTTTGTCTGCTTATGTCAGTGTGAGCCTCTGTCTAGTGCGGTATCCTTGTCTCATGTCAGCGTGTTTCCCATGTTTCTGTCGAGCTTGTTTTTGCCGTAGCCCAAGTTATCCTGCCTGTGACCTAGTGTCTGAGCCTAGTTGTGTTCTTGCTTTTGTTTCACCCACGAGCTGCATTATTTTCTGTTGTTGTTTATTTACTCCACATTAAATGGTGCATCAAATTCACCTCATGTTTGGGTCTTCCTCTTCCTTGCCCCGGAGGGGCAATCCTAACAGAAGGACAACGCCAGTCCAGGACCCAGTAGGCAAAAAGAGGAGGAGGAAACAGAGAGGGGGAGAGTGGCCCTTCATGGAGGCGCTTCAGGATTTGATCTCTGCAGCTCGCATGCACACTTCCCGCAGGACGTCTCAGACTGCTGGGGGGCTGTGGCCAACATCTTTGAAGCCCACCCGAGCCTGCGCTCAATTCCCTGGCTACAGGGGCTTCCTCCCCCTCCTCTGGCTGAACCACCGGCCTCCTCCTTGCCAGAGTCAGCAGCCCCCTCACCATTGTTATCTCCTGTGGAGCCCGCTGCACCATGGGTCCCTTGGGAGAGATCCGCCGCCAAGAGAGAAGAGTCTCGGGATCTCAGCTGGCATTCGGCGGGCCTGGGTGGAAGGAAGGCTCCAGGTGACACCACTCTCTCAGTACCGTTTACCACCACATGCTCCGGATATTCCCCAGACAGCTCCAGCTGTCCCTGAGGTGCCCACCACAGCTCCAGCTTTCTCCATGGCACACACACCAGCTCCCACTCCACTTAAGCAGTTTTCTCCGCCTGTTTCGCCTGAGCAGCCCACTCCACTATTGCCACATTTCCATTACATAGTTCTGCTCGACTCTTTTCTTTTCTTTACTACTCGTTCCTCCCGTGGTTGTGCCTCCATCACAACCGTATAAAGCCGAGTATTGCTGGGGGTGGGCGGGATTGAGGCGGCGCCACACTCTGCTGACGTAAAGGACGCGACCGAATCCTCCACAACAAAGAAAAAAATGGCGGATTACGAGCGGACGATTTCCACGGTGGTCACTATTCTTCTCTTCTTCATGTGCATACATATATCAAAGATGTGTTTTTTAAATAAAATGTTGTGCACTTTTCATCTACGTCGCCTCTGTTGTTCAAAACGGTTAACTGTTAAGGGACGGGTAATTAAATGCTCAAACACCGGAGTAATTTAAAATAATGCAGAAGCTTAATCCTAAACCCCTTTAACTTCTCAAATAATTTATAATATTATAAAAAAGCCAATCCAAATTTAGGCCTATTTTGTGTATTGTGTATCATTTGAGTATCATTTTCCAATCTATTGTTATTTTTAATGGATATCTCTTCAGTGGTGGGTAATTACACGCTGAAACACCGTAAAAACTGACTTCCAAAAAAAGCAGCAGCTAGACAACGCACTTTTGGTTTGATGGAATTGCCAATTGACCTTGGAATTATATGTGGCAACTTGTTATACTTCCAGTTAACTTTAACTTACAAAATAATTAAAAATATTATAAAAAAGCCAATCCCAATCTAGGCCCATTTTGTGTATTGTGTATCATTTGAGTATCATTTTTCCCATCTATTGTTATTTATAAGGGTTATCTGTTCAGTGGTGGCTAATTACACGCTAAAACAACGTAGAAAATGACTCCAAAAAAAAATGCTGCAGCTAGACAACTCACTTTTGGTTTGATGGAATTGCCAATGAACCTAGAAATTTTATGATGAAACTTTTTTTAATCCTACTAAATACTGTGACATTGTCACACTGCCCAACACCAAATTATAATTTTCTTTTTCAAACCGAAGATCACTATGGATCTATTGAATCACAATAGCACAGGTTTATCATATTCATGTCAACGTTTACAACATCGAAAATGTTATGTTTGGGTTTACATGTATGGGTATTTTCGCTTTATATTATACTAGACTGCTTATAATGTATTGGAATTCTCAGAATTTGGAATGCCGATAGAACATTCAATTCACATGTACTTACCTTTTACCTACTTTGACTTTTACCTTTATCAGTGTCTACTGCTGAATGTAAATTACACCTGTGCAACTGATTACAATTTAACTTAAAAACTGTACCCAATGTAGAGCAATGGATACAGCAGTGGTAATATTTATTAAATTTAACAATAACAATTACATTACCATTAAAAATCTTGACACCTTTATACCTGAACAGCGGCATTAGGGTCATATGAGGCAATGGAATGTGTATGTAATTATTCGCCTTTATCATCCAGTGTTATAATATACAAACCACACTTTTATCCAAAAGACTAACATTTTATTACATTACAAATATTCCCAAAACATGTTTACAAATGGGGAGCTTTCAGTACTTCGACCAGACTGCCAAAAGGGTTTAGGAAGGCTCCGTGGAAGGAAGCCGTCTCTGTCAGCTCATCCCTCCTTAATGCGGCTTCCTGCTCCTGGGCTAACTGCAGGTGTCTTTCGCACTGTTCATGCTGCCGTTGATGCTGTTCGAGCATCCTTTCACGCTGTTCGAGCATCCTTTCATGGATCCGCATCTCCTCAGCATGATTCTGGGCCATCACTGATGCAAGGTCTGCGATTTTGTTGCACCTTTTCCTCTTGCCTATATGAAAGACAGAAGTCATTGTATTTAAATAACACTGGATCAAAACATGTCAGAAAAAATATTATGGAATTAAACTGTTGAAAGCCTGTGGTGGGATGCTTCGTTGCTGTATTTAAGCTCAACTGTCATGTTGCTGCCCCTCAGTAGAGTACTGTGGTCTCATAAATCAGAATGGGTTAATAGTGTTAGCTGACGTGAAGAATTTCAATCAAGCATGTTTGAAGTCGGTACATGTGCTCCTTTTTTTGGGGGGGGGGGAAGTATTTCCACCACCAACACACCTATAAAACTGGGCCAGGGTGGCTATGAACACCCCTGAATCTAGTATTTTTCTAAACGTACAAAGACATTTTAAATTCCTTATTATGCGTCTATAGAAAATAACAATCAAATATAAAAACAACCGGGTGGTCATTTTCAGTTTGTTGTGCCTTACCAGCACTTGACCGGGACATGCCGGATGGTGATGGACCGGGCGATGTGGCAGACAATGGTGTCGGTGTGGCGGGTTGGTGTAACCCCCACAACAGACTGGACAGACACAGCGCTCGGCTAGAGCAATTAACAGAACAGTGAAATGTGTGTATTAATGTCTACAGGCAGCCCCGCTTCTTCTGGCTCACTACTGTGATGTTAATGTGCCTTTCATGCATTGTGTTCGTGCGTCCTGTCCTTACTGTGACCTAGAGACTGAGATCAATATGTAGATGTGCCTTGTAACCTCTTTGTCTTGCAGCTGGAGCAGAGGCCAGCAATCTGCCTATTGTGATGTATGTCTCTCAAATGCAAATGTCTCATGCCTGTTCTGCAATCTCTTTGATCATACCAACTGCTGGGGAATGCTCTTTTATGTATTGTTGTAGTTGGGTATATATACTGCACTGTAATCCATGCTCATTCTCTCTCACTCTCTTCAACTGCTGCTGCTGGACACGCACATTGTGTTTCTCTGCTGAGAGCCTCTGGGCTCGCTCCCGGCGCGTATGCACGGAGCCGGGAGCGGAGCTCGTGATGGCGGTATGATTCAACTGCTTAAAACCTCTCAACGCCGCTTTATTTCATGCCGCTTCACTGGTGACCCCAAGAATGCACACGCTTTGTGCATCGCAACCTTCTGGTCTGGACATCCACGCTGAACCGGTCGAGGGACACAAGACGTCTCCTCCCTCTCGCTGCTCCAACGCACCATGACCTGAAGGCAGAAAAGAACACGCTGACAATGAACGCAGCACCCGGCGGCGATGCTCTGACGACAAGTGAACGCAGCAGCTCCCTTCTGCTTCAGGGAACTCTCCGGACATCACTCACAACCGGGAAAGCCGCAGCAACTTCATGGTGAGATCTGCACGCCTAGACCGGCACATCCATGCTTGGACCGGCCGCTCTCACAGCTTCTGACACACGATTCTGTGTCTCCTTACGAGAGTGCACGCACTTCGTCCTTTCTCCACAACGGCGACCTCCACGGCCGACGGAGCACACGTGGACCTGAACGCACCATGACCCATCTGCTGCAACTACAGCAGGGATGATTAAGCTCCCTGACCCTGGCTTTTCCTCTCCAGCTGGCCCACCCACGCACGGAGCCCTGGCACACACACCGGGGAGTTACGAGGACGGCGCACCACGCACGGGACACATACGGCTCCACTGACTGCCTTCCTTCTGCTGCACACTGGCCCTTCAGGCTTGCTCGTACACCTGAGGCATGCAGCTTGCTCACTGGATTTTATGGTCTTAGCCACGGCACACAAGGGGAATTCAGCCGTCAGCTTTTCCCACACGCCAAGTCCCTCTGCTTTTGTTCCCTTTTTTTTTTCTTACAGCCGCTCCTGTTTTTCTTCATGGCCACGAGAGGAGTCAGAGACTAATTTTTCTTCTTGTGATCTCCGCACGCTCAACGGGACAGCCCCTCGACATCGCGGAACAACAAGCAATTTTTGCGCGGCCAGTACGATTTCACCGCTCCCGGCCGGCACTTACCCCCCCCCCCCCCCGCCTGCACAGAGCTTCTCCTGCTCGCTGCCCAAGCTGCATGATCGAGACCTCGGCCGCCTGCCGAGCCCTCTGGGAGGGAGCGTGTGGCGGGCTGGTGTAACCCCCACAACAGACTGGACAGACGCAGCGCTCGGCTAGAGCAATTAACAGAACAGTGAAATGTGTGTATTAATGTCTACAGGCAGCCCCGCTTCTTCTGGCTCACTACTGTGATGTTAATGTGCCTTTCATGCATTGTGTTCATGCGTCCTGTCCTTACTGTGACCTAGAGACTGAGATCAATATGTAGATGTGCCTTGTAACCTCTTTGTCTTGCAGCTGGAGCAGAGGCCAGCAATCTGCCTATTGTGATGTATGTCTCTCAAATGCAAATGTCTCATGCCTGTTCTGCAATCTCTTTGATCATACCAACTGCTGGGGAATGTTCTTTTATGTATTGTTGTAGTTGGGTATATATACTGCACTGTAATCCATGCTCATTCTCTCTCACTCTCTTCAACTGCTGCTGCTGGACACGCACATTGTGTCTCTCTGCTGAGAGCCTCTGGGCTCGCTCCTGGCGCGTATGCACGGCGCCGGGAGCGGAGCTCGTGATGGTGGTATGATTCAATAAACCTGCTTAAAACCTCTCAACACCGCTTTATTTCATGCCGCTTCATCGGCTCCAATTCGCCCCCCCCCCCCCCGAGAGATGCCGGAGTCTCCGGCCAGTCCATTGAGGCGGACCACTGGGATGTGAAAACTGAGTCTAGAAGGAAAAAACACACAATAAAGCTCACAAACAAAGTGCAACATGTACCGCAAACACAAAACTTTTTAACCAGAATACAATAAGCTTACTTCAGCATTTTGTTCACATGAATACTGAAATAAAAGCGTGATTCCGCAGCTTGATGCGAGGTAGCAGCAAAGTACGTAGGTAGCTAGCTGTTAGCGGGCTAGCCATCACCACTAACAATTGCCCACAATCAAACAACTTTCTTTATTGCTTAAATAAAGTGCGCTTTTGACCGAAAGGCGAGAAGACGGACAATAACAAAACAACATTCACCGTCACCGTTTTCCAATTGCGTGGCCGTGTCGAGCCCAAATTCTCTGCCATTGCTAGCAGGCCGATGTTCGTATATGGCGTCCATCTGCTCGTCCCATTACCACTCCTTCCTACTCGCACCACCCGCACCTCCTCGTTTGTCCATGGAATAAACTTGCGCGTGGACATCGTTAGAACACAATTGTGAAGCCGGTCACCGCGGTTACTCGCTGAAATTACAAATGGCGGTCGTGTAGCTTCAACAGAAAACAGAAAACGGACGCTTTTGTGACGTTACGCCCTGACCAATCAGAGGTTAGCAGTCGATTGACGTCAAATCACACCTCGCTTTTCACTCGGTTGTACCCTGCCTCTTAACAGGCACGAAAATAGTGTCGGTTAAACCGTGAGGACTTAGGTGGAAATGGCAAGAAAGAGAACCAAGTAGAAAAAAGTAAAGCCAAGGTGATACTGGTGGAAATGGCCCATATGTTCACCTGGCAGTCCAGCGGCAGCAGAGCAGGGGATAAGTGAAGTACCATTTTCTCATTTTTTAACACCATGAAATGAGAAGTTTTGCCTTGTCCCCATGGAGGGGGCTCAGTGGTAGCCCTCAACCGCTGCTGAGCTTCCTCCACCTTCCTCCACCTGTCTCTGCTGTCAACTCTGCTCATGTCATTATCTCCTGAGTTTAAAGCCTCATTGTCATTATCTCCTGAGTTTAAAACCTCAGTGTCATTATCTCCTGAGTTTAAAGCTCCTGAATTATTGTCTCCTGAACCAAAAGCTCCCTTATTTGTGTGTTTTGACCTTTATGCTACTGTACCATCTGGTATTCCGGTCTGGGGGCCCACAGACATGGGTAGGCCCCCTGACCCACTTTGTTTTGTGATTTGGTGGCCAAGAGACTTTGGTAGGCCACCTGATCTGCTCTGAATTCCAGTCTGAGAGCCCATGGACTTGGGTAGGTTCCAACCCACCCTGTTCTCCATTCCAGGGGCCTTTGGACTTGAGTAGGCCCCTGGACATACCTTAGTTTATGTGTTAGGATTGTGAACCTTGTTTTGACCCACCTGGGCTTATGCCCCCGCCACCCACCCTGGGAAAATATATATATATTTTTTCCTTTGGTGTTGTCTTGGGGTACCCGGAATCCACCCCTTGGGGGTGGGGGGGGTGGCTATGTCAGGGTCTGGGCTTGATTTGGGGACCATGCTCACGTTTTGAGTTTATTACCTCCGCCAAGGGAGGAGGTAATGTTTTTAGTGGCGTTGGATGGTTTGTTGGTTTGTCTGTTAGCAACATAATTCAAAATGATATTAACAGATTCTGAATAAATTTTCAGGAAAGGTGTGTAATGGTGTGTAATGGCATGGGGAACAGCGGATTAGATTTTGGTGATGATCTGTGAGTGCACACCTCTACCAAGCGCTTTGTTTGTATTTGTGCAGCAGGATTATACAAAAACTACTGGATGGATTTGGATGACATTTTCACCAGAGGTGGTTCTTGGGCTACAGAGCAAGCCAATATATACTGCTCAAAAAAATAAAGGTAACACTTTGAAAACACATCAGATTTTAATGGGAAAAAATAAGCTGGATATCGAAATTGTGGCAGGCTAGTCCATTTTACTCAGATTATTAATCTGAGCAAGATAAATAAAAGATATAGCAGTATATTTTGGTGATGATCTGAGAATGCATACCTTAGCTAAGGCTCTTATCTTCTCACAGAGTGTAAGCAACAATACTCCAAAATTACTGGATGGATTTGGATGAAATTTTTACCAGAGTTGGTTCTTGGGCTACAGATGAACCCATTACATTTTGGTGATGATCTGAGAATGTATACCTTCGCCAAGCCTCTTATCATCTCACAGTGTGTTAGCAACAGTATTCCAAAACTAACTGACAGACTTTGATGCAATTTTCACCAGAAGTGGCTCAAGGCCTACACACAAACTCATTACATTTTGGAGGTGATCCATGGGCGATGGAAGGAGTCTTGGTGGAAGTATGCACTCTCTGAGTGTTTTTCTAGTTTATTATGTCTCTCTGTCTTTTCTTTCAGCCCTGCTTTGTATTATGTTCCCTGACTCAGCCTAAATTTGGTCATTGTGTTTTTCTATTATCATGTATCTTATGTTCCATAGGATTTGTCCCTGGTCAATTCTTAGTTGCTTATTATTACCTTTATTTGTCATGGTTATGTATTCCCTGGTCCTGTGTTCATGTTCGTTGTGTATTCTTCGTTCCTGTTTACCTTTTGTCTCACTCCCTCATGTTTTCTGTACCTGTTGCCATGCCCTGCTGTCTCTGATTGCCCTTGATTGTTCCCATCTGTTCTGTGTTGTCTTGATTGCCCCCTTGTCTACTTATGTCAGTAGCCATGTTTACATGGACATAAGTAACCGGATTAAAAGCCTGATCGGAATAAAAATGCTTCATGTAAACACGTCAATGTGAATATTCTGACCCGATCACACTCATTCGGATCAAAATTTCCTTCCGTTTGAGAAGGGTGGGTTATGCCAATTGCTAATCCAATTGGTGCGCATATAAACACTTATTCCGAAATTTGGGTAGAAAATATGTTTACTGCACATGTCTGTACGTCAGCCACATGTCGACGTGATGTATTTCCACCTTTACAGCAGCTAGCGGAAGACATGGCGGGAGTAAAACAAATCTGGTTTACATCATCCTGCTGTCTCCCTCTGTTCGTCATATGCAGAAGTATGTACTGCTGGGCTTGTAGCTTCATTACGGAGACCAGCAGAAGCAAAAGTACAGTCTGAATAACACAATACAGGTCCATTTCAAAAAGAGAAAGACACGAAGCGGGGTTTGTTTACATTGGAAGTTGCTTCTTCTACTATTTCCGGAATGTTGGATAATTGTGCGCATGTCAAAATGATTTAGTCCGTTCAAACATGCAACACATGGAAATGCACGTCCTAATTGGATCAGTTTTTTCAGGATCCATGTAAACAGTAAAGTTCTAATCTGAATTGTAATCAGATTGAAGAAATTTTGCCCATGTAACTGTAGCTAGTCGGAGCCTCTGTCTAGTGTGTTGTCCTTGTCTCATGTCAGCATGTTCCTCACGCTTCCGTTGAGCTTGTTTTTGCCATAGCCTGAGTTATCCTGCCTGTGACCTAGTGTCTGAGCCTTGTTGTGCTTTTGCTTTTGATTCAGCCCACAAGCTGCATTATATTCTGTTGTTGTTTATTTACTCCACATTAAATGGTGTATCAAATTTGCCTCGTGTTTGGGTCTTCCTCTTCCTTGTCCCGGAGGGGCAATCCTAACAGGGACAAAAGGGAATCCATCTTAGACACCCCCTCCCACCCTCTCCATGATGAACTGTGGGGAATGGGCAGCTCAATAAGCCTGTGCATCCTTTCACCTGGCACTCCTTTGTGTCCACTGACATTAGACTGTATAACAAGTCCCTGACACAGCACTGAGCCCCCCCCCAAAAAAAAAACAAAAAAAAAACTACACACATCACACCCCCACTGACGATCATTGGACTTTTTCTGCTCTATTGATTCAGTCATCACTGCTACCAATACTTCCCTGAAGGAAACGTTAATGCACATTGAATATTATGTTTTTGTCAACAAGCTGCACTGATTACCATGCACCACCTAAAATCACTTGCTATGTTGACTTGCCCAGCTGCCATGCATCTTTTCATTTCCATACAGTTTGTGCTGTCTTAACTGCTTAAGTTAATCAACACAGAGGAAATCCTTGGATCAGGTAGTTAGATAGTCCAGTTGTTTGCTTGGTGAGTCACAGCTGAGCCTGACATCCCTGTACACCAGACAGGTATAGAGGATGGCTACCTCCATTTTAAATGATGACTCCCACCCTTTGCGCTGCCACTTTCAGCTTCTTCCCTCCAGACGGAGGTTTGCTGTCCCAAAAAGTAAAACCCAGCACTACAAAAACAGCTTTGTTCCTGCTGCTGTCAAAGAGTTGAACAAGTTGTAACAATATATTGCACATAATTTAGTTATATATTTATTAACTCCATTTTATATTTACTGATTTGTGTAAGTTTTTTATTTGGGTTCTAAATCTTTTATTGGGTTTTAGACTTTTTGAGTTTTTAACCTCTTTGACTAGTCTTTAACTTTTTAATATGACCCTTCTCTCTTCTCTCTGGTTTTTCTCTTCTCTCTGTCTTATATCCTGATTGATGGAGCCTTTTTTTTTTTTTTGTTTTGTTTTTTTTTTGTTACTTATTTGTACCCGTAGGTAGATTTGGTTTGCAGTCTGGTGACAAGCCACCGGCTGCCGGTCGCTGCGTGCGCGAGCGCCCTAAACCTACATGTTTTTGGTATGCGGGAGGAAACCGGAGAAATCCCGGAGTAAACCCGCGCAACACGGGGAGAACATGCAAACTCCACACAGCTCACTGTTGGTCGGGGGCTGGGATCGAACCCACGATCTCATGATCCCCGCGATCCCCCGGCCGAGGGTAAACTGTGCTGCCACAGTGCTAAACCACTGCGCCACCGTGCAGCCTTGAGTACTTTTATCATGTTTATAGTCAGCTTCATGTGTGCCTGTGTTTGTGTTTATGTTGAATGTAATTGTGGTTTGTAAATATGTATGTCACCTGACTGCAAAACAAATCTACCTATGGGTACAAATAAAGTAACCAGAACCTGAACCTAAGTGTCAGGTATTGACACCACTCACCACTGTAGTATTATAACTGTATCTGTAGTATTGTTCTTTTGTGTCATCATAATGTTGATACCACTGTATCTGTAGTCTTCTTTCTTTCAGCTTATCATTCATATATTTAACATACTTACTACTTTTTTCTACCTACTGTCTCTGACTTCCTGCTGCTATAATACCTGCATTTCCCCCCATGGGAAGGACTATCTTATCTAACCTGTAGGTATGTTTTTGAAAATTGTTAGTTAACAATTACAGACTTAGAGACAAAATTACTACATTACACGCTGCAAGGATAGCATACTAATTTAAAAGAAAAAAGTTTCAATTTTAAGCTGCAAATCCATACCCACTGTTGTGGGTGGTTCCATGTTTTGGTCTAGCCACGGCTGTGCAGGTCTGGTATCCGCTCTGCAGTCAGCCTGGATTCATGGTAGCCACACAATGAAAATGGATCTAGGCTGTCGACTGCAGTTGCTTACACAGCACTGGTCATTAGAGCTGCGTTTCATGCACATGCATTAAATGTAATCTACGGCCAAAATGTCCACATAGTATAGAATAGAATAGGCTTTATTGTCATTGTGCAATTGTACAGTACAACAAAATTGTGGGTGCTCTACCAGGCTACTGTGCAATAAAGTAAGAGAGAAGGATTAGATAAAAACACTGCTACAGAACGCACGATTAAACACACAAAAGCAATACTGCAGCAAACTGATATGAACAGCCAAAATTAGATAAAATGAGGAGTTTGTGCCATGAATTGGGTTCAGTATCGCTGTTGTGTGTGGTGGCAAAGACTGTCTTTGCAGAGCGGGCACTAAGTTGGTTGTTTCAGAGTCCCTAATGCCACGGGGGCATTAATTTCTATTATTTAAAAATAATGTTAATTGGACTACTTAAATAATCCCGGCCGGGTCATACCAAAGACCATATAAAAATGGTACTTTCTGCCTTCTAGCTTGGTGCTCAGCATAATAAAATGGGGAAAGGAAAGTTAACGCATAGAGCTACCAGAGGACTGACCCCCCACCACCACCACTTTAGCTTTCACTACTTACAGTAGCTATGTGACCTAGGGTCAGTGAAACAGAGATCGGTGCTGCCCCATACACCACATGGTGTCCCCCATGCTGTGGAAGGGATTAACCAACTGGAACTGCAATTAATTACATTATGTGCTAACATTCCCAGCACTACTTCAAATAAATGAAAACAAGTTTCTGCCTTTTTTTTCAATATTTAAAAGCTTTATTGAAAAAAAATCAATATAAAGGCAGCATATATAATGTTACAGTAAAGAAATGTGTAAGACAGTCACAAAAAAAAAAAAAAAAATTAAGAGAGTTTTCTCCACTCAATTCAGACTTTTTTTTAGCTACATGTTGTTTGTGGGGTTTCTTGTATGCACAGTCTCTTTTAGTTTAATTTTTCTGTACTTGTTTAACAAAGCAAAAACAGAGAAGTTTTAAATCAGTCTACAGCATGACATTAAGATTTGGATCTAAAGCCACTTTTCCATGAGCACCTACTCAGCTCGACTCGCCCGGACTCTACTTGGCCTGACACGGTTTAGGTCATTTTCCATTACAACTGAGTACCACCTCAAAGTGGGTGGGTTCATTACAGCAAGGCGGCCTGTTATCCTGTTATGTTGTTGACATGCTGATGTTTTGCTGTCAGAAGCGAATACTTTTGCAAGCGCAAAATATAAGCAAAGCACGTAGTTACTCACCCTCTTCCCCATGAGCAACCATCAGCTCGGAGACCTCCTGGTATACTTTTTCATTTCGGATCGCTCCGCCGGTGACGGGGCTGAAAAGTTCATAGGCTGAGAAGTTAATAGTGGTCAAATTTGACCAAATGTAGTTTATTTTTCCATGCACAGGGAGCCAAGTGCTACAACACCAATGGAAGAAGTGTGTGGACCAAAGGGGAGAGTGTTGAAAAATAACCATATTTGGTCAGATTTAACCACTATATGAACTTCTGAGCCCCATCGCCGGCGGACCGACCTGAAATGAAAGTATACCAGGAGGTCTCCGATCTGATTGTTGCTCACGGGGAAGATGGTGAGTGTTTTGTGATTATGATCGTTGATTATCACAGAAATAATAAAAACTCACAGCTGAATTTACAAATGGCAGTTTTGAATCTTGTGAAGACACTGCTCTCATCCACCGACATTACGCCCTGGCCAATCAGTGGCCTGCAATCTGATGATGTCACATTTTCAGCTCGACTCAGCATGGTTGGAACCTCACTCAGGTAGGTACCATAATGGAAAACCCTACAAACCAAGTAGAGTCAAGGCGAGTCAGGCTGAGTACAGTAGGTGCTAGTGCAAAAGGGACATAAGCTTTGACTGGGCAACTCCAGAATTCTCCATTTATTTCATATGAGTCATTCCTTTGTGGAAAAGAAGGAATATTAAATACTGACATGTTGATATTTCTTTTAAAAAGAACTACATATTAATTAAATTGGGTTCAAGATTTAACATATGACATACACATTCCAGTATATCAAACAAAAAAGTTCATACGTAATTTCATTCATGTCATCCACCCATCCATCTTCTTCCACTTAATCCTTTTCGGGTCGCGGGGGGGCTGGAGCCTATCCGAGCATTCAATACTTAAATATATACATACATGTAGTAGAGTAACTATAAAAACATGATTGATAATACACAAAAGCAGACACAACATTAAGTCAGCCAGTTCAAGAAATTTTCTGACTTAAGTTCCAGATGTATCTTCACAGATGATTGAAAAGTCATTAAAAATTAACACGTTTTATTGTATATTATGAAATACTAAAACATTTTATACAGTACTGCACATTATATAAAGGATAATATTTTAGAAACTAGCTCCTTAAAAACCTTGAATATTGTAAAGTTATTTTTTTCTGAATAATTCAATTTCAAAAGTTACATTCATATTTTCTGTACCACACAAATTGGGCTATTTCAAGCCTTTTTGTTTTAAATTTTGTTGATTATGACTAAATTCTTTAAGTAAAATCAATGAATGATTAAATACAATTTTTTTTGAGGTGCATTAATAGAATTACAGAGGACACTGACAATTTCTGAAAAACATGGATGGGACGTAGATGTTCTACAGCAAAACAGACATTATGTTAAGGAAAACTTACATTTCACAGTCTTTGTACGTAACTCAACTTACATGTGTAATGACAATAAAGTTGAATCTCAATCTCAATCTCAAATGTTTTGCTTGTGGTTGTAAAATCTGTATGTCTCTGGTTTGTTCTCCTATAGATAAACAAGACATGCATCAGCTGGCCATTTATATGTGGCCTTGTAGTGTAGCTCAAAGGGAAATGGTTCTATGGTCTGACCATTCACAATCAGGTATGCTCTTTGGAACTCATGGCTGCTGAGTTTGGCCCAGCTTCAAAATTCTACAAAATAACTCAATCACAAAACTGAGACTTGACCCTGGAAGTAAAAACCTACAAGTTTTATGACTACAGTACCTCCCGTGGGTGGGTTCTGATATGTCGAGTAAAACTGGAACGATCAGTGAAGCATTTTCCACACGTTTCACAAGAAAACCGGATCTCACCAGTGTGAGTTCTAATGTGACAAGTCAAACCAGAACGATCAGTGAAACATTTCCCACAAGATTCACAAAAATATGGCTTCTCACCCGTGTGAGTTCTCATATGGCGAGTCAAATTAGAACGCTCATTGAAACATTTTCCACAGGTTTCACAAGAAAAAGGTTTCTTCCCTGTGTGTATTTTCATGTGAGTAGTTCGCATACCACTAGTTGCAAAACTTTTCCCACATGTTTTACAAGAATAAGGCTTCTCACCTGTGTGAGTTTTTATGTGGGTAGTTAGTATACCATTAGTTGTAAAACTTTTTCCACAGGTTTTACAAGAAAATGGCTTCTCACCTGTATGGATTTTTATGTGATTAATTAATATTCCACTAGTTGCGAAACTCTTCCCACATGTTTTACAAGAATAGGGCTTCTCACCTGTGTGCGTTCTCATATGTTTATTCAAAACGCTACTCCAAAAGAAAGATTTCCCACATGTTTTACAAGAATATGGCTTTTCACCTGTGTGAGTTTTCATGTGATGACTCAAGCCAGAGCGACTAACGAAATGCTTCCCACATGTAGTACAAAAATAAGACTTCTTACATGTGTGAGTTTTCATGTGTGTAGTTAGCACGTAACGAAATATGAAACTTTTTCCACATATTTCACAAGGGTAGGGCTTCTCACCTGCATGAATTCTCATATGGTCACTCAAAAACTTACTTCGACTGAAACTTTTCCCACATGTTTTACAAGAATAAGGCTTCTCTCCTGTGTGGCTTCGCGCGTGGCAAATCAAAGCCTGCTTATATGTGAACCTTTTCCCACATATTTCACAAATGTAAGCCTTCTCCCCTGTATGGATTTTTATGTGCGTCACTAATACACTCCTACACGTGAAACTCTTCCCACATATTTCACAAGAGTACGTATCGTCTCCTGTGTGAATTCTCATATGATTGTTTAAAATCGTAATCTGACAGAAACTCTTTCCACATATTTTACAAGAATATTGCTTGTTGCCTGTGTGAATTTTCATGTGCCTAGCAAGATAAGTACTTAGAGTGAAACATTTCCCACATATTTCACAGGAATACAGCTTCTCATCTGTGTGAGTTTGCATGTGAGCTTTCAAATGATCACTTCGAGCAAATTTTTTCCCACATGTAGCACAAGTATATGGCTTCTCATTTGTATGAATTTTCATGTGAGCTTTCAAACGATCACTTCGAGCAAAATGTTTTCCACATGTTGTACAAGTAAATGGCATGGCACCTGTGTGCATTCTCATGTGGACAGATAAAATTCTCCTGTTGAATGACTTTCCACAAATGCTGCAACTTGGAAAATCTGGATTCACCACTGTATGGATTGCATGTTTTTTCATTTGGGAATCATTCCTGAAGTTATCAGTGTCCTGCTTCACTTCAAGCTGGTCTTGATCCCGACCGGTAAGTTCTTCCTCTTTAACCTGTGCAGCATCTTGTTCATTTTGCTCCATAACCGAGTTCTTCTCCTGGTTGCAGAGCTGCTGGACAGTAAGAACTACCCCCTCCTTACAGTCACGTAGCTTTAGGTTTTTGTCACAAGTGTTACAAAAATATGGCTTCTCACCTGTATCAGCTTTCAAGCAACCAATGAAACGTTTTCCACATGCTACACAACAATATGTCTTCTCACCTTTGTGAATTCTCACATGCCGATTAAAATTAGACCGAAAAGCAAAATACTTCCCACACATTTCACAATAGTGTGGCTTCTCACCTGTATGAATTTTCATGTGCATTTTCAAATAGCCCTTTTGAGAGAAACATTTTCCACATGTAGTGCATGAAAATGGCTTCTCACCTGTGTGCATTCTCATGTGGATTTCTAATTTCCTTTCAAATTTTTTCCCACAAATGTTGCAAGCACGTAACTCTGGGCATTTGTCACAAGTATCACAAAATTGCAGCTTTTTATGAGTTTTTAAATGACTAATAAAATGTTTACCACATGATTGACAAGAATATTGCTTGTCATCTTTGTGAAGTTTCATGTGCCGAGCAAGATATTGACTTAGAGTGAAACTTTTCCCACATAATTCACAGGAATGCAGCTTCTCAGTTGTGTGTGTTTTCACATGATTTGTCAAATGATCACTGCGAGAGAAACATTTCCCACATAGTTCACAGCAATGTGGCTTCTCCGTTGTGTGCGTTTTCATATGACTTGTCAAATGATCACTTCGAGAGAAACATTTTCCACATGTAGTACATGAATATGGCTTCTCACCTGTGTGGATTCTCATATGGATCTCTAATCTTCTCCTTTCAAATTTTTTCCCACAAATGTTGCAAGCATTTGAATATGCTACTGTCAGAATTTTGTGATGGTTCTTCATTTTTTGCTCCTTCATTAAATCGTTACCAGTATATTTTATTGATGTATCAGTCTCCTGCTTCAGTTCACGCTGCTCTTCCTCTTGAGTGACACATAGGTCTTTATCTTCTTTAGCCAGTGTAATATCATGTTCCTCCAGGTCTAGATTGGAGTTTTTCTCTTGACTGCAGATTTGCTGGACAGTGAGAACCTCCTCCTTCTTACAGTTATGTAGTTGTGGGACACCTGAAGGTACAAAGAGACATAATAAGTATCCTAATAAAAACTTTATAAAATTCTCCAGTTAATATAAAATGCTGAAGCAAGACTACTAACAAACATTAAAAAGAGAGATCACATTTCTTCCATATTAGCCTCCCTCCATTTGCTCCCTGTAAAAGTCAGAATTTAATTTATTTAAAGTCTTCTGCTGACATACATTACTCACAAAAAGTTAGGGATATTCGGCTTTTGGGTGAAATTTCAGGATGTACCTAAAATGCACTATAACTTTTACAGATAAACTTAATTTGACCTTCTCTAACCTTTTGAATGCATATGTCCATCTTTTCAGTGTTTCAGTACTTTTTGCATAACTCTGTTCTCTCACAAGGTGCTTAACAGCAAAATTGACAACAGGTGTTTGATCCATGAATCGACCAATAAATTTTGTATTTCAATTAGAATTGGTATTTAAACAGTCTTCATCATCATGCTGTTCACATTTTGACATCATGAGACCAAGACTACACCTAACAACTGATCAACAGTACCTCACCATTGCGAGGCTTCAAACAGGATGTTCTCAGAGGGAAGTGACCACTGAGCTTAGCGTGTCACAGAGTGTCATCAGCAGGTTGCAACAGAGATACAGAGAGATTGGAAGAGTCACAGAAAGGCACAGAAGTGGACATTCTTTGGTCACATCCCATGCTGATGACCGCTTCACTGTGAACAGTGCCCTGCAGAACTGGATGATTAATGCCATTCAACTCCAGGCACATTTCAGGAAGGTGAGAGGCACCCAAGTGTCACGTCAGACCATTTAAAACCATTTACATCAGCGTGGTCTGTGTGCTAGATGACTTGCAAGGGTACCTGACCACACCACCAGGTACAGGTGTCATCGTCTTGCATGGGCCAGGGAGCATTTACACTGGATAAGGGACCATTGGGCCTCAGTGCTGTTCTCTGATGAAAGTCGATTCACGTTGAGTAGAGATGATTGCTGCTAATGATGTTGGAGACGTCAAGGACAGTGCTACGCATCAGCCACTGTTGTCACCAGACAAGCCTTTGGTGGTGGTGGTGTTACAGTCTGGGCAGGTGTGTCTAGTCAATATAAAACTGCCCTATAGCTTGTGAATGGTGCAGTAACAAGCCAATACTACCCGAATAACATCATTAATCCAGTCATTGTGCCCCTGCATGAACAACACAGGCCTAATTTTATCTTCATCAATGACAATGCTCCACCTCATTGAGGTCACATCATTAAATAATCAATTAACTGGTCATTTGGAAGCCCATACCATTTTATCAAATTTTCAGTTTGGTTTCAGAAAGGGCTGTGGATATATAATTGCAACTCTTAAAGTCTTAAATGATATCACCTCTGCCTTGGACTCTAAGCTGCACTGTACTAAATTTTTGTTGATTTGGCTAAGGTTTTTGATACAGTGAATCATACTTGTCTAATTTTTTTTTTTTTTTTTTTTTTTTTTTGTTACTTATTTGTACCCGTAGGTAGATTTGGTTTGCAGTCTGGTGACAAGCCACCGGCTGCTGGTCGCTGCGTGCGCGAGCGCCCTAAACCTACATGTTTTTGGTAAGCGGGAGGAAACCGGAGAAATCCCGGAGTAAACCCGCGCAACACGGGGAGAACATGCAAACTCCACACAGCTCACTGTTGGTCGGGGGCTGGGATCGAACCCACGATCTCATGATCCCCGCGATCCCCCGGCCGAGGGTAAAACTGTGCTGCCACAGTGCTAAACCACTGCGCCACCGTGCAGCTAATTGACAGGCTTAGCAGTATTGTTGCCTCTGGTAAACCTTTGTCCTGGTTTTCAAACCACCTCTCAGAAAGAGTTCAATGTGTGAAATCAGAACAATATCTTGCTCAGTCCTTCCCTGTCATTAAAGGTGTTCTGCAAGGATCAATCCATGGTCCCACCCACCACTCCATTTACATCAATAACACAGCAAACTCTGTAACAGATTTATCCATCCACCTCTATGCTGATGACACAATTATCTGTTCTGCTGGCCCCTCTCTAGACATAGTTTGTCAACAACTTCAACTTAGTTTTAGTAGACTCCAGCAGGCCCTGCACAGTTTGCATCTCCAGTTGAACACTTCCAAAACCAAAGTCATGTGGTTTCACAAAAACGGCTACATTTCCTCAAATACCCCAAGCATTTTCACCACTGATGGGACACCTTTAGACCAGGTTGCAGAGTATAAATACTTGGAAATCTGGCTACATTACACTCTGTTCTTTTCAAACCACATTGACAAGCTACAGACCTCCGTCAAATTGAAAACTGGCTTTCTCTATAGAATGCGTTTCTCTTTTACTTTTTCTGCCAGGCAAACACTGGTTCAAATGACCATCCTTCCCATGTTTGATTATGGTGACGTCATTTACAGAACAGCATGTAAGGGCTCGCTGCAAAAGCCTGATGTCCTTTACCACTCTGCCATTCGGTTTGTAACAAATGCTCCTTTCAAAACAAATCATTGCACTTTATATTCTTCTCTTAATTGGCCATCATTGTATGACTGTTGCAAAATGCACTGTTTTATGTTAATATACAAAACTGTCCTTGGTCTGCCCCCCCCACCGACTCAGCTATTGCACACTTCATCCTCTGTATATAACACTCGTTCTGCAAATTTAATTTGGTTGACAGTCCCAAAAACAAAATTGTGAATAGGTTTGTCATCCTGCAGCTAGAGAATGGAATAGCCTACAAAAACACTTAAGTCGGATGCCTTTCTCTAAAGCAGCCTTTAAAACTATGATTACGATCCACGTTAAGGAAGAATGCTATTGTCACTCGAACTGCTAAACATAACATGATAAGGTTCAACAATCAACCTGTCCTCTTTGGTTGCCTTTATGTATATACTTTAGCTATATCTATGTTATGTCTTGTGATAGTGTGTTTTGTTTTAGCTGTCATTATGATTGTATATGTTTTAACTGTGTCTTCGGAAATGCTTTTTAATGTACGTATGTATTTGTCTAGTATTTGCTGAGTGTTTGTTTGCCCCTTGTCCCTTCCCCCAGGCCACAGTTGTAAATAAAAACGTGTTCTTAATCTGTCTTGCCTGGTTAAATAAAGGTTAGATAAAAATAAAAAAAAATAAATAAAAAATAAAGAACGGCTGCTGGAGGCTGGGGTACATCAAATGGAGTGGCCTGCACTTTCCTCAGACCTGAATCCCACAGAAAACCTATGGGATCAGCTGAGTCGCCATGTAGAGGCTCATAACCCTGCACCCCACAACCTCAATGACCTGAGGGCCGCCCTTCAAGAAGAGAGGAATGCCATGCCTTAGCAGACAAAAGCGACTTTCGCATCTCGGCTCGCATAAAGCATCATGGGAACATGGCTATCAAACACGCTCTATCGATACATTTAATTTATGGAAAGTTCCTGATCTACGAGCGTATTGTATGCGTAGGGGTCTTCCAGGTTGTACCCACAAATGCAAGGATAAACTAGTTGCGCTTACATTCGCGGCCATGTTGCAGAAACTGGCCAAAATGGCCCCCCTGTATGTACGCTGATATAGCAGATTTTTTGTTGTCAAAGGACCAAGCACCCTTACTTGCGAGACTCCGAAACAACTACAAAGAAGGTAAGCCAGTGGTTTGACAGCTCAACTTTGGTTTTGTCATTTTGAGTAGATTTCACTACAAGGCATAGCCTGCTTACTTAGATCTATAGGTCGATACTACTATAGCTTAAGTACCACACGTTTTCAATGATCTGCAATTTTATTTTATACCAGCCTACTTGCAGTATCAATGGCCTTAATTACATGTGTGTGTAGCTCAAGCTTCATTACCAATATACAAAGAACTATATCCTAGATCCAGGCCTGCCTGTCCGTACCTACTACTTCAGGGTTTAGACTCGTGTCAGTTAGGGTAGAACTTGAACAATACACAACACTATTTAATTATGTTATAATACAGACTTACTGCTTTAATCCAACAATTACGTCCGTCCGGATCCTTCAGCTCCGTAGGGAATGTACAGTATATAACGTGAATGGTGCCAGACATGTACACACGCTGGTCCCGAAGTTACACGCATGTATGCTGCAAGTTTGCTTTTTCCACCGCTCTAGATGATACATGCCGTTCCACATTTCACTACGGCACAATGTGCACCTGGCATAACGGAGATTTAAAGCTTAAAGCAGACTTTAAACGGCAGTTGTTCAGGTGTGACAGTACTGTCTCTATACAAAAGCAAGGCGGCTACCGGAATGTTTGGTAGTCGTGAACTTTGAACTCACACAGTCCGCACATGCGCACTCGTAATGCGAAAGTCGCTTATATGTTGACTTGTGAACAGCATGAGACATCGTTGTCAAGCTGTAATTGATGCTCAAGGGCACATGACAAGTTATTGAGACACTGACATTTTTTGTTGTGTTATACCCACCACTGTTCTTGGCTCTTGTTTCAATAAATTGTTTAAGATGAGGAAATCACCATTGCATGCTTCTACTTAAATGCCCTACTTTCATGATATAATATCACTGTAGTGTGAACTTTTTACATTTTCCATAAATTTCAACCGAAAGCCAAACATCCCTAACTTTTTGTGAGTAGTGTATAATGCTCTATTATCTTTAAGACCTGAATGTCCCATATTATCTTAAAGGAATATTACGGTACATTCTTGGAATGCAGGACTTTTAGGACGCACTCCGTGCTGACCGAGGTTTGACCCCTAAAGTCTGGAATGTTTTATAAGTGTGACTGCTTCCTACTATTCTGCAAAATGGAACATTTCCTCATCTTTGGAACTTTGGAGTTTTACATACTTGTTCTATAGTAGTACTGGAAAGGGAACAGACAGATGTCTAAGCCCTCCAAGATTTGTCTTAGATACAATGATTTTGATTCGAAAAGCCTACACCATTTCTTCTTTCTGTGTTACCGCATTTGCAAATTTTAGGGAAGAACTAAGAGGTAACTGAAATTCGAACTCGTCCAAGATTTTTCATAGATGCAACTATGGTACTGATTCGAAAAGCCTGTGTCATTTCTTTCTGGAGTTGGGAAGGAAGGAAGCAATTGATACAGGCTCTGGGTGATAGGGAAGAATTACCAGATGACTGGGAAAGTACAGCAGAAGTATTGAGAGAAACGGGTAGAAGGGTATGTGGTGTATCCAGTGGACAGAGGAAGGAAGGCAAGGAGACTTGGTGGTGGAACGAGGAGGTGCAGGAAAGTATTTAAAGGGAGAAGTTAGCAAAGAAAAAGTGGGATTGTAAGGGATAGGGCTGTCTCGATAACCACAATTATGTAATACTGTGCTATGGACAAGCCTAGCGCAGAGGATAACGAACAACCACGGTGTTCACTTTTTTTGTGTGTGTGGCTAAAGCTCATTGTTCATTTATGTGCCCCTACTGATTATTAAATAAACTGTTAAATGTTAAGTGTATTTTTATTGCCAACAGCATGTTTGCACCCGGTACTGACAGCGGCAGCACCTGGTACTGTGGAAGCTTCCATAGCACCGGGTGCTGGTGGCGGCAGCACTGTGTGGGGCACTCTCTCTCCAGACGGACCCCAGCAGGTAGTTAGTCATGAAAGCGTTTGGACTCCTTGCTAAATACAGCCATGACAGTGAGCACTGAAAGGGCACAAAGTGTGTTATTTCCTTCTGAGCTGAGTGTTTATGATCCTGACAATTGAGTTCCAACCGCAAAACAACTACTGCGTAGTTGAACGTGATTTTTCGGACAGCGGCAAAAATCCAAAAAACACGGCGACAAGAGCCATGCAGAGTACTGTACAGAGGCTGTCCTGTTTAAATAAACTGAATGTCAATGCAGTCTCCAGTCCACACATGCCACTGTTGAAATATTGGAGAGCCCGCCACTGATTTATGAAAATGATTGGGGGTTTTTTTTGGGTTTTTTTTTTAACAGAATCAGCAGTTTATGCCTAGAAAGACTGGAGCTCCGCACAATTGTCACACACGCACATAAAGTTGAGAGCGGAGCTGCAGCGAGTTTCTCACAGCGTCCATCGTTTGCCACATACAGTAAGTTATGAACCCTGTTTAAATTACGAGACCACAGGATCCTAAAAACATTTGCAATAATACCGCATATTGCGGTGTTGAGCTATCCACCATCACCAAAGGGGATATTCCTCTACCGCGACAGCCCTAGTAAGGGAGATGAAGAAAGTAGAGAGGAGTATTTGGAATCAAGGCACATGGCAAAAAGAGAGGTGGCAAAGGCAAAGGAAAAGGCATATAGTGAGTTGTATGAGAGGCTGGACACTAAGGAAGGAGAAGAGGACTTGTATCAATTTGCAAAACAGAGAGATTGAGCAGGTTAGGCTGATTAAGGACAGAAATGGTAATGTACTAACAAATGATGAGAGTGTATTGAGAAGGTGGAGGGAGTACTTTGAAGAGCTGACGCATTAAGAAAATGAGAGAGGAAGATGGATAAAGGAAAGCTGGTGAACAAGGAAGTTTTGAGGATTAGCAAGGCAGAAGTGAGGGCAGCTTTGAAGAGGATAAAGAATGGAAAGACGGTTGGTCCAGATGAAATACCTGTGGAGGTATGGAGATGTTTAGGAGAAATGGCAGTGAACTTTTAAACCAGATTGTTTAACACAATCTTGGAGAACGAGAGGATGCCTGAGGAGTGGAGAAGAAGTGTTTTGGTACCAATTTTCAAGAACAAAAGTGATGCTCAGACCTGTAGTAACTACAGAGGCATTAAGTTGATCAGCCACACTATGCAGATATGGGAAAGAGTTGTTGAAGTCAGGTTAAGAGGAGAGGCCACAATCAGTGAGCAGCAGTACGGTTTCATGCCAAGAAAGCGTACTACAGATGCAATGTTTGCTTTAAGAGTGTTGATGGAGAAGTATAGAGAAGATCAGAAGGAGTTGCACTGTGTCTTTGTGGATCTAGAGAAAGCATATAATAGGGTGCCAAGATAGGAAGTGCAGTACTGTATGAGAAAGTCAGGAGTGGCAAAGAAGCATGTGAGGGTGGTGCAGGACATGTATGAGGACAGTGAGATGGTGGTGAGGTGTGCTGTAGGAGTGACAGATGGGTTCAAGGTGGGGGTGATTACATCACGGATCGGCTCTGAGCCCCTTCTTGTTTGCCATGGTGATGGACAGGCTGATAGATGAGGTCAGGCAGGAGTCTCCATGCACCATGATGTCTGCAGACGACATTGTGGTGTGTAGTGAGAGTAGGGAGCAGGTGGAAGAGAACCTGGAGTGGTGGAAGTATGCTCTGGAGAGAAGAGTAATGAAAGTCAGTACAAGCAAGACAGAATACATGAGTGTGAATGAGAAGGAGGCAGGTATAATGGTGAAGATGAAATGAGTAGAGGTTGTGAAAGTAGAGAAGTTTAAATACCTGGGGTCAACCATCCAAAGCAATGGAAAATGCATAAGAGAGGTGAAGAAGAGAGTGCAGGCAGAGTGAAGTTGGTGGAGATGCAAGGGTTAAAGCAAAAAAAAAAAAAATCCTGAGCCTGAACTTTTTTCCAGGGGCAGGGACACAGAGGTGGAGACACACACACACACACACACACACACACACACACACACACACACACACACACACACACACACACACACACACACATATATGAGAAAATGATTTTCCTTGAAACTAGCTGCTAACATATCTGCCATACCCATTGATAAATTCAGACTAGATTATGGTGGACTGTTTGAAACAGCAATACCAAGGAAGGTCAGTAGGTGGCAATAGTACTCCATCCATCCATCCATCCATCTTCTTCCGCTTAATCCTTTTCGGGTTGCGGGGGGCTGGAGCCTATCTCAGCATCTTTGGGCGAGAGGCAGGGTACACCCTGGACAGATCGCAAGTCCATCACATGGCCAACACAGACAGACAGACAACCATTCACTCTCACAGTCATACCTAAGGACAATTTAGAATCCCCAGTTTGATGCCAATTGACCTAACTTGCATGTTTTTGGCATGTGGGAGGAAACCCGAGAAATCCCGGAGTAAACCCACGCAGACACGGGGAGAACATGCAAACTCCACACACATCACTGTTGGCCAGGGGCTGGGATCGAACCCAGGATCCCCAGGCCAAGGGTGAGTTGCTGTGCTGCCGCAGTGCTAACCACTCCGCCACCGCGCTGCCTGCACTAGTACTCCATCTCACTCTAATATGGTGCAAACGTCAAACATTTAGGATGCTGTTGCTATTATGTTATATAATTATGTACAGAATGACCTACAATTTATAACATGAAATTTATGAATAAAGGTATGTGAAACTCAGTCAAGCGAAGTAATTCACTGGTGGAATAAGATTTGATTAGCAACCAGGGCCGGATTAAAGAGGTTGTGGACCCCTGGGCTAGAGCAGTTTTTGGGGACCTCCCACATATTTATGGGAGTATGATATACAAAATGGCCATATTTACATGCATGGTAATAAACCATTTATAATCGGATTTCTGGAGTTATTTGATTATTAAAGTAGTCATGTAAAAATAATCAGATAAAAGGCAATTATTGTGTTACATAAAATGAAATTACACACAGTTTCTTGTCCAATAGTCCATTTATTCAGTGCATGTAAACATGCCAAATCTGATTACCATTATCTGATTATTCCTAGTTATAGGATTATTGTGGCCATGTAGCTGGGGTCACTGATGGATCAGCTTGACCTTCAAGGTCCTAAATTACTAAGGCAGTGACTATGGATATGGAGCCATACCTATAGAATTCTTATTATAGATACGGCTCGAATCTGATTGGCCAGTACGTTCTATTAATGCGTGTCTTGAAAGCAGAAGGCTACAGGTACTGAAATCTGAGGCATTTATTTGTTTCAAAATTTTAATCAATATCTATTTACTACCTTTTTCACCTTACCCACTCCCACATCCTAAGGGTAACCTCTTAATTTTTTTTTTTTTTTATTTAAGTTTTTGTAAAGGGTATACAGGTCGTTACAGCAATGCAGTGTTTACATTTTCATCACATGTTCCCTTATTTTCTGATATCTGACAACATTGGAAGATTAATTCTTACAACACCCCTTTTTTTTTTTTTAAAGTGAAAGAAAAAGTGAAATTAAAGAGAAAAAAAAACAAAAAACAAATAACAAAAAAAAACAAACAAACCAGTAAAAAAACAAACAAAAAGAAAAAGTAAGTAAATAAAGATAAAAGAGCATCTGAGTAGCGTTGGAACAAAGAGCGGAACCATTATTGAAATGGTATTTGTCAAAGATTAGATCTAATGGAAGACACATATGCGGTCCAGGGTTGCCAAAAGTTCATGAACACATCCATGTCCTGTCTCAGTGCGAATGTCAACTTTTCCATCGAGTAAATGTCTTGGATCACGTTAGTCCAATCTTCAGGTGTAGGACAGTCCTTCAACATCCATTTTTTAGTTAGAGCTTTTTTGCTTGCCAATATTAAAACATTGAATAAGTATTTTTCTCCTCGTCTTTCCAGTGAGTCCGGTAGTAAACCCAAATACAAAGTTACAAAAGAAAAGGGAACTGTAATTTTGAATATTTTCCCCAATATTGTCTGTACCTTGGTCCAATATTGGTGGATAACTGGGCATGACCAAAACACATGAAAATGATTTGCAGTCTTTTCACCACACAAGCGCCAACAGTTCAATCCCTTATGGGTAAATTTGTTTTGTGCAGGTGTTCTGAAAAATCTTGCCAAGTTTTTCCATCCAAATTCTCTCCACTGCAGGGATGAGGTACTTTTCCATTGCTGTTTATTTAGCTTTTCCCATATTTCCAGTTGTAAAGTGAAATTCCCCTCTTTTTCCCATCTCTCTTTTATATAAGATGTGTTGTCTCCTTTTAAGTCTTGAAGACCTTGGTATATTTTAGAAATGTATCTGATCCCTGGGATCCCTTTATATGCCATTAAGAAGACCTTCAGAACACCTGACTGGGCCCTTTCCAAAACCTCCTTTTTAAGTATATTGTTTATGTGGTGTCTAAGCTGGAAGAACCTGTAAAGGTCTTGATTTATTAGGCCTTGTTTTTTCAAATCTTCAAAACTTCTTAAGATTTGCCCTTTAAAAAAATCGTAATATTTTATCAGCCCTTTCTCCTTCCACTTTTTAAATCTGGTGTCTGTTTTATTAGGAGTAAAGTCCTGATCATAGGCGATCCATTGTAGAAGTCGATAGGGCTCTTTAGTTTGATTCTCTCTGACTATCTTAAACCAAATTTTTAGCGGGGTCTCTATCCACGGGTTAGTGTTATTCAAAAGCTTAGGTAAGACATTGTTCCCTATTATCGCCTGTAGGGGGATGTCACTTGTTATTTGGCATTCGATCTCCTTCCATTGTGCAGTGTAGACTGGGTTACATATCTCTACTAAAGTTTTAATTTGTGCGGCTTTAAAGTAGTCCCTGATATTTGGCAGCGCGAGCCCACCTTTGTCTTTGTTTAGCTGTAGGGTTCTATATCTGATTCTAGGTCTCTTGCCCTGCCATATGAATCTTGAGATCCTTCTGTCCAGCTCCTGCCATGTTTTTTTGGGAGGTTCTACCGGTATTGTTTGGAAAAGGTATAGAAGACGTGGAAGTATATTCATTTTGACTGCTTCAATTCTTTGTGCAGTACCCAAGAATGGTATCATATTCCATCTTGCTAGGTCAGATTTTATTTTTGTCACCAGTGGATCATAGTTTAGTGATATAATTTTGTTGAGTTGTTTCGGGATATTGACCCCCAGATATTTCATAGATTCCGACTCCCAGTTAGTTTTGAGTTTGCTTAGTGAATAATGATTTGGGTCATAGTTGAATGTTAAAACTTGGGTTTTATGCATATTTAATTTGTACCCCGATAAATCTCCATACTCTGAAAAAACTGAGGTTAGTTCTGGTAAAGAAGTGTCCGGCTGCCCTAGGTATATTAAAATGTCATCAGCAAAGAGTGCTATTTTATGTTCCTTCTGACCAAGTGTAATACCTTGAATTTTTTGGTTTTGTCTTATCCATTGGCTCAGAGGTTCTATGAAGATTGCAAAGAGCAGTGGAGACAGGGGGCAGCCCTGACGACATCCTCTTTCCAGTTCAAAAGATGATGATAAATTACCGTTAATCCTTATTTTAGCTGTTGGTTTTTTATATAATGCCTGTATAGTTCTAATGAAGTTGTTATGAAAATTGAAACTGGATAAGATTCTATATAGAAAAGACCAGTCAACCGAATCGAATGCTTTTTCAGCATCTAATCCCAATATGACTGCATTTAAGTTATATTTTTTTATATGATGAATTATGTGTAAAGTGCGTCGAATGTTGTCTTGTGTCTGTCTTTGTCTTATAAAACCTGTTTGGTCTAAATGAATTAGGTCTGTCAGTATATTTTCTAACCTTTTGGCAAGGATAATGGTAAAAAGCTTATAGTCCTGATTTAGTACACTGATTGGTCTGTAGTTGGAGCACTCTAGTTTATCCTTTTCAGGTTTAGGTATAACTGCAATGACCCCTTCTCTCCAGGAGGGGGGGGATTTCCCCTGTGTGGAGGACATAATTAAATGTTTTCAGGAGGAGAGGAGATAGTTGCTGTTTAAAGGTTTTGTACCACTCTGCTGTATAGCCATCAGCTCCTGGGGATTTGTTAGCTTTAAGTTTCATAATTGCTTTTTCCAATTCTTTAGGATGTATTTCTGACAGTAGTGTTTTATTTTGTGACTCCGTAAGTTGGGGAAGGTTTAATGTGTTTAGGAATGCCTCGGATGCGTTTTTATGTTTTTTGTGGGAGTATAAGTTCTTATAGTAATTCTCGAAGTTTTTAAGAATATCCTGAATTCTGAATTTTATTTCCTTTGATACTGGGTCTCTGATTTTGTAGATTGCTCTTTCTGTTTGATGTTTCCTCAATTTATAGGCTAGCAATTTTGCCGATTTACTGCCTGCTTCATAGTATTTTTGTTTCAGAAATGTAAGTTTCTTCTGGATTTCTATTGTGTAGATCTCATTTATTTGGTTTTTAATTTCCTTAATCTTGAGCGAGTCAGTAGAATGAGTGTTGCCTTTGTGTTCTTTTTCTAGGTTCCTAAGTTCTGACTCTAATGTGGATAGTTTTTCTTGTCTTAGTTTCTTTTGGGTTGCCAGTTTTGCAATAATCTTTCCTCTTATTACAGCTTTACATGCATCCCACAGTATTAAAGGGGATACTTCTCCATTATCGTTATCTTCCAAATATCTGAGAATATCTGACTCCAATTCATCTTTCAATGGTCCTTTCAGGACATTTGAATTTAACCTCCAAGAAAATGTATTATTTGTGTATTTTTGGATATTTAAGTCCATGTAGATCGGACTGTGGTCGGAGAGATCCATCAGTCCTATTTTACATGTTTTTACTCTTCCAATGTCTCTATTAAACATAAAAAAGTAGTCAATCCTTGAGTAAGATGAATGTGGAGTTGAGTAAAATGTATAGTCTTTTACACTGGGGTTGAGTTCCCTCCACACGTCACAGATTCCCAATTCTTTTAGTAGCATCCGAGTCTTCCTGTTTTGGGTGTTATTTTGATGTGGGGAATTACCAGAAGCATCCCAGTATGGATTCAGTCTAAGATTGAAGTCCCCACCACATATCACTAAACCTTGAGCTTTAGTTATCATTAGGTCGAATACATTTTTATAAAATTTCCAGTTAGCCCCTGGGGGAGCATACACATTCAGCAGGGTGATATCTTCTCCCTCTAGCCGCCCAGTTACCAAACTGTATCTCCCTTCTTTATCTTTGTGTTCTGATTTTTTTTCAAATGTAATTTTGGTTGATATCAATGTCACTACTCCCCTCCTCCTCCCTGATTTATATGAAGATGAAGAGATCATTTTAAACCCTTGTCTACTGAGTTTATTGTGTTCCACGTCTGTTAGGTGGGTTTCTTGTAAAAGTATTATTCCTGCTTTGTCTTTTTTCATTTTGCCTAGAATCTTGGATCTTTTAACTGGATTCAGGATTCCTTTTACATTATATGAAATTATTTTGGTTACACCCTGTTTCTCCATTGTGTTGTTTTGTTTAGTATAACTGTGTGGTGGCCCTCTTTTGTGCTACTCAGAAACTGAAAGAACATTAAAAACAAGAAAAACATTAAGAACATAGTGTAAAAAAATTTAAAACAAAAAGCTGTCATAAGAACTTCCTGAGCTGAGGTCTTTTTAAAGACCCTGTAAGAGCCTTGATGGAGTGAAGGCTCTGAGGGAAATTCCTCAAACTCTGTTACGTGTTGAGGGCCCTCTCTTACCACTGAAAGTAGTCCCATGCTTTTAACGTGAGTTTCAGAACCCAATCCAAACTTGTAATGATTTTTTTTTTTTTTTCCTTTTATGCCTAAACCCTGTGAAATTGTGTGCACCCTCCCACCCCCATCACATCAAACATTCACGCAAAAACAGTATTTGTTAGTATGAGGAGAACATGTGGATTATTGTCACATTTCTATTTTAACAAGTTTTTTTTTTTTTTTATTACAAAGACTTATTTGTTTCAAATAATATGATTGTTCCATGAAATGTTTTACCACATGCTGAATATGCATCTCCTTTAATGTTTGTTACCTTGTATGAGGGGGGTTGGATGTGCGGATTGATTCAAGAGAAAAAAAAAAAAAAAAAAAAAAAAAAAAAAAAGGTCGCTATTCCAACCTGAAAACGGATAGTTTATCCGCGACGCTCTGGTGCTGGGTTTCCCGCTGCTGGTCCGTGGATTTTGAAGGTCTTTGTGTTGTCCATGTTTGCGCTTTGATCTTCTCACTCGGGTCTGCTGCGGGTTTAAATACCGTTACCGGGAGGCCTCTTTTCGCCATGTCAGCTGTTGCTTCTTCCGCCGAATTATAGAGACACGTTTCATCGCCGTAGAAGACCCTTAACTTCGCAGGAAATGGTGTCTGAAAGCGCAATTTCTTCTCTCTTAACACCTTTTTCGCGTCATTGTATTCCCTGCGCTTTTTAAGGACCTCCGGGGCGTAATCGTGTTCCACGTAGACTTTTCTCTCCTGGTGCATAAATCCTTTTTTCTGCCAGGCCAGTCTTACAACCTCTTGTTTTATTTTGAAATTGGAAAATCTTACCAACACCGGACGTGGGGGCGCTTCCGCCGCCGGCCTAGCGGCTAATGAACGATGTGCCTTTTCTATCTTCAAGTCGGTGGTTTGTGGAATATCCAATTTCTCTCTTAGTAAGGATTCCACGCATTCTGCCATTGAGTTAAAACCATTTTCGGTTCCTTCTATCAGACCATGAATTCTTATGTTGTCTCTTCTTTGTTTTCCTTCTTGGTCGGTTAGCTTAGCCTCTATAGCTGCTTGTCTTTTGCGTAGGTCTAGCACAGAATCTTCGAGCACTTTTATTCGATCCTCTGTTTCCAAGATTCGGTTCTCGGCCTGGTCCACTCTGCTGTTTGTCCTTTTCAATTCTTCTCTGAATTCCCGAAATTCGGCCGTAACATCTCGGCGAAATCGTCGTAGCTCCTCAAATAGTGATTTCAGGCTAACCCTTTTGTTAGCTATCACCAGTTCCTCGTCTTCTGAACGGAGATCTTCCAGTTCAGATTCTCCGGCCGATACGTGTCCTGGCCTGGAGAATTTCAGTTTCTTCTGTTTTCCTTTAGACATGATGATTTTGTCTTTTGATTTTCACTCCTCCAAAAATCCGTTAAGTTTGATTTTCAAGGTGTTATCCTGGATTGGGTCTGAGAACTTCAGTGTTAAGCTGCAGTCGCCATGGCGTCCAGCAACCTCTTAATTTTAAGTCTAAATTTCATCTCATAGTAAAATGGTTTGGACAAGGTGCTGATAGCAGGAGGCAAACCAACAACCTTCTGATCACAGGCTCAACGTACCATCTACCTAAGCTACAGCAGCAGCTGGCTTGGAGCTTATCTGAAAAGGTTTAGTCAGATTGTCAACTCTTCTGTACCAATAGACATTTTGTATAGGGATACAGCTTCCGTATCCATAGCCACTGCCAATTACTAAATAAAGTGAATGACTACAAAGTTCTAGGTTTAGCTTAAATAGCAGAAAAATATGGTGCCATCAGGACTAACAACCGACAAATATCTTGTATCAACCCACAACTTTAATTATGACAATGAAAATATCCCAACAGTTTTTGTTTTAGAATTAAAACTACAATTCTGCATTCACCAGAGAAGATTAATATAACTCCGGCCGAGATGAACAATAATATACGGCATCATCTCTGAACTGTGGTGGACAGCTCTCATCTATGGCCAAGGAAGGCTGTGGAGTTAAAAAGCTCCTTTAAAGTTCGTAAAAGTTGGTGTGCGCTGGATTAAAAAAATCTGCTCACGAACGTAATTTCACAACATTTGGACTAATGTCTCTGATTTTTCAAAACATCTGTAAGTCAGTCAGAACGCTATAGTGTGAACCCAACTTAGTGGAAAAAAAAAAAAAAAACCCGCTGTATATGCGGCAGACAAAACAATACAAATAGCCGTGGAAGGAGAAAATAGAAGCAACTGTCTTGAAACATACTCACTATTTGGAAGTTTGAGATTGAAATGGCACTTGGAGAAAAAAGGTTTCTGCCGTGCAACATTTAGACGCTCCGATATCAGCATCCTTATTCTGGCAGCTCTTCGGTCCTTTGCTGGATCAGTATTCCCAGTATGTATGACTGGCTATTGCAACGTTTAAAAAATCCTGTCAGTTTAGGAGTCTTTTTTTAAAACCTCCTCCTCACGTTGTTTTTCCTTTCTTCTCTTTTGGATGCCGCAGGGACATACATTCATTTGTCCACGGATTCACTACCGGCCCACGTCCAACCATAATCAGGTCAAATGTAAACTCTTAACAAATTAAATTAAGCAGGCGGGACAGACGTACACCTCAGCAAATAAAAAGTTGATACACCAAAACAAACCCTCCAATAAACGTTCGGCATGGCAGAATTAGCAAAAAAAAAAGTGTTTCCCAAAAAATTAACAGATTTTTAACTTCTTGGCATTGAGACACAACTAATAATCTTGTGCAACCGGTGAACTATAGAAATCAACGGCCGCTAAACATAATGTCAACTCAATTCCCTCCCTGACATGGCGGCCAGGTGGCTTCACTCGGCTCTGTACTCGCTAATGGGACGTGAGCTATCCAGGTTTTCTATTGAGATCAGTGGCGCACGCAAACTTAATACATTCCGCCATGCCAAATACTACAATCACCGCTGTAAATATCTTAAAAGAACTCCAAACTAGGCAGAACTGACTGTTTATTTTGAGCATTATTCATCCACTGTTGCAGATAGCTTGGACAAAAAGTGTTTCTGCGCACAGAAAGAGGAAGTAAATTTCCCCGCAGCCAAAAAAACAAAACAAAACAAAAACAAAAAAGGCACACGCCGGAAATCTGGAAACTTTAAGCCCTGGGAGACGAGTGTCGGGGGTGATTTGTGACAGAAGGGTAGCAGCAAGAGTGAAAGGGATGATTTACAAGATGGTAGTGAGACCTGCTATGACGTATGGTTGGAGATGATGGCACTGACAAAAAGCCAAGAGATGGAGCTTATTCAGATTTGTCAACTCGATGGATCGGACAATTTCAGACGTCTAGACTCAGGAAAATGTGTAAACACTGCTGAAAATATTTTTATGGTCAACATTCTGTTAGTATCCTAGACAGGAGGCAGAGCTGGAGATGGAACAGTTGAAGATGCTCAGATTCTCACTGGGAGTAACTAGGAGGGGCAGGACTAGAAATGAGTACCTCAGAGGGACAGCTCAGGTTGAGTGGTTTGGAAACAAGGTGAGAGAGGCAAGACTGTGATGGTTTGGACACATGCAGAGGAGGGATAGTGGAAATATTGGACAAAGAATGTTGAAGATGGAGGAGTGAGGTGGGAGGAAAACAGGAAGACCACAGAGAAGATTTATGGATATAGTGAAGGAGGACATGGAGAGGGTTGGTGTCACAGAGGAAGATGGGAGGAATAGGGTGAGGTAGAGGCAGATGATCCGCTGTGGAGACCCCTAAAGGGAGCAGCCAAAAGAAGAAGAAGATTTTTTTCTGGAGTTCTTGCGTTCACAAGGTTGGTGTTAATGCTACTGCTGCCCATCTGCCTGGCAGGGTGACAACAATATCCCTTCAGCCTTTTAGGGCCTCTTTCCACCAAACCGGTTCCAGTGCTAGTTTGATTCTGGGGCTGGTGCTAGTGCTTAACCAGTTCTTCTGGAGTGGTTCATAAGAACCAGTTGGTTTTCCACCAATATGGAGCTAGTCAGGAATTATTTCAGGGCTACGTCATTACGTAGTGTGAAGCGCCCAACCCCCGCAGAACACCAGAGAAGACGGAAGGTGGCGGTATGCACCTCTCACTTGTTTGCTATCCGCCAGTAACCAAGAGAAGAAGAAGAAGTAGCCGCGCTAGCTTGTCAACATGTAGGAGTTTGCTGTCTCTTTGGGAGCGCTGCTTTTATTCCAAACCTGTATTACCATCCAAAAACAGTTTTATTCTTAATGGCAGAGAACCGCGGCTACGTTTAAGGACACCGGTAATCATCAATATTTCAGTTATCAGCCGTTGTTAGATAAAGTCTGTAGCGCGAGCACTTTTAAACATAATATTTATGCCATTTCTGTAATAGGTGGTACGGCGCATTACGAGACGGAGGTCGCCTGTTATGTCATGCCAAAAAGTGATCAGCTGTCCCAAAAAGTGATCGCCAGGGGCCATATTGTTATGGGTTATATTAGCCGGTAAATATATTTCAACAGATAAACAGTACTTAGTTAGGTATAACAAGATATATTTAACACTTATGATGCATTTTGAACCCTAAACAAACTTGATCTGGGATTAAAAGCAATTAAAATAATGCAGTCACAAGGTTACATGGAAAAATGTATAGATTTACTGCATACATACATGAAGATACTGTATAATGTGGGACACATGTGGGTTTCATATGCACAAATGTATATCACCTTATGCTTCATATGTATATCACTGTATGCTTACTGTATGCTCCACGTCTCACATGAACAAAGGACTGAAATGTGGTCTTTGGTATGCAAAGAGATGGCCGTGGGGGATTTCCTGGCTGCCAGTGACTTTGGGTGGGGGTGATAAGATCTGAAAGGAATGCATTGCTACTTGGGATTAAATGCATTGTGTCTGGAGCTTTGAAGCTCCTGGGGTATAAAAAAGGGATGAAGGTCTGGGTTTCTTCCTCTTTCTGTATTGTTGATGTTGGAGAATGTGAATAAACCTGACTCGTGAGATAAACTCTGCCTCGTCCTTTCACATTTTCACACTGGTGACCCTAAGACGATGAGTGAAAGAAATTCCCCCGAACCAGCCGGGTCAGGAGCTCCCAGCCAGGCGTATGCCGCTACCGTCCAGCTACCGGACTTTTGGCGAGACAACCCGTGCTCCTGGTTCCTCTTGGTCGAAGCACAGTTCGCCCTCCGGGGAATAAAGGTAGATGAGATGAAATTCTACCATGTAATTGCCAAGCTCGACAACCGCACGGCTCGGCATGTGCAGAGCCTTTTGGTGAAGCCATGGCCGCGGATCAGGTTAGCGACGCGGACGTGCGCGCGCTCCAGTCTGGACCAACAGGGTTAAGACTGGAGAACAGGGTGCTGCAAGACGGTATGCCCCCCCCCCCCCAATCTGCGATGTCTCCACTGGGCGACCGCGTCCGGTGGTACCTGCCGCGTGGCGCCGCAGCGTTTTTGACTCGATTCATTCTCTGGCGCACCCGGGAGTGTGTGCGTCGGTCAAAATGGTGGGAGAGAAATTTGTATGGCCGAGCCTGCGCAAACAAGCTAGGGAGTGGGCAGCAGCCTGCATGGCCTGTCAACGAGCCAAGGTACACAGGCACACGAGAGCTCCTTTGGAGCCGTTTCACATCCTGGCTAAGAGGTTCGATCATGTTCAGGTGGACCTCGTAGGTCCCCTTCCGCCGTCACAGGGGTGCACACACCTTCTGACAATGGTAGACCGCACCACGCGCTGGCCAGAAGTGGTCCCACTGGCATCAACCACAGCCGAGGAGGTGGCGCGCGCGTTTTTAACAGCATGGGTAGCGCGTTTTGGAGTCCCGTCGGATGTTACGTCCGACAGAGGCCCTCAATTTGTTTCAGAACTTTGGTCAGCAATGGCCCGCAGCCTGGGGGTAACGATCCACCGCACAAGCGCGTACAATCCGCAGGCTAACGGGTTATGCGAACGTTTTCACAGGTCAATGAAAGCGGCTCTCAGAGCGTCGCTTACGGATGCAAATTGGGTGGACAGGCTACCATGGGTTTTATTGGGGTTGCCTTCTGCACCTAAAGAGGATTTAGAAGCCTCCCCGGCGGAGCTGGTTTTTGCGCAGCCACCTGGGCTGCCCGGGGAGTTTCTCCCAGATAATCCTGCGCCAGAATGTTCCCCGACTCAGCGGTTGCAGCGTGGGACGGAATTGGGCGCGCTGCCTGGCCCCGTTCACCACAGTTTTCCGCGCGTTTTTATACCTAAGGCTTTAAAAAACGCGGAGTTTGTTTTTGTCAGACACGATGCCCATCGCCCGCCGCTACGACCACCTTATGATGGGCCATTTAGAGTGCTGGAAACAGGGGATAAGCATTTTTTACTAGATTTGGGGGACAGGAAGGAGAAGATTGGCATTAACAGGCTCAAACCCGCCTTTGTGGTGGCGGACGAGGATGTGCTGTTGGCCACGGCTCCTCGGCGCGGCAGACCCCCTAGAGAACATCCCCCAGAACACCCACAGGGATTGACTAACAATTCTCACCCTCAGACAGCAGCCCCCCAGCAGGATGGCGCCACGGAAGTGTTGAAGCCGGCTTACAGCAGATACGGGAGGAGACTGAGGCCCAAGCAACACGTGGGCTGATGTGTAATGATTTTATCATGACAGGCTGACTGTTATTCCGTTGTTACATCTTAGACGTTTGGGGGGGGGGGGGTATCATGTGGGACACATATGTGGGTTTCATATGCACAAATGTATATCACCTTATGCTTCATGTGTATATCACTGTATGCTTACTGTATGCTCCACGTCTCAGATGAACAAAGGACTGAGCCTCCTCGGAGATAACAGGAGGATGTGAAATGTGGTCTTTGGTATGCAAAGAGATGGCCGTGGGGGATTTCCTGGCTGCCAGTGACTTTGGGTGGGGGTAATAAGATCTGAAAGGGATGCATTGTTACTTGGGATTAAATGCACTGTGTCTACAGCTTTGAAGCTCCTGGGGTATAAAAAAGGGATGAAGGTCTGGGTTTCTTCCTCTTTCTGTATTGTTGATGTTGGAGAATGTGAATAAACCTGATTCGTGAGATAAATTCTGCCTCGTCCTTTCACATTTCCACAATAAATGCATATTCTATGCACCTCCAAACTACAGAGTTGTGAAAGGTACACCCTTCTGTACTTGTGTCATCTATTCTGGTTAAAGTACTGATTCCAGTTTTTATTCATGTAGGGATAACAAGAGACAGACTGTAAAGTGTTCAAAGTTCTTTCCCCAGAAATGATCTTGTCCAGAGCTGACAGAATGTCACGTGGTACATTGTCAAAACAAGATAAACTCATCATTTTTGAAGCTGGCAACTTGGAACATTTTCCACAGAAAAAGTACATAGATTTAAAGTTTGTTGCTGCTTGTTCTTTAAAAAATGTGAAAAAAGTTGTCAAAAATATGAGTAAGTCCACAAATACCTGATATATTGTCCAATACCTGGAAAAATGAACTTAAGTGCAGTAATTCAGTACTTGTACTTTCACTTCCCACCACTACAATGTTATAGTGATTTGCATTGTCCTAAATAACTTTATATTTCATGCATATGAAATGTAAAGTCTTTAACTTTTTAATATGACCCTTCTCTCTTATGTTTTTTCTCTTATCTCTTTGTCTTATGTCCTGATTGATGGAGCCTTGAGCACTTTTATCATGTCTATAGTCAGCTTCATGTGTGCCTGTGTTTGTGTTCATGTTGAATGTAACTGTAGTTTGTAAATATGGATGTCACCTGACTGCAAAACAAATCTACCTATGGGTACAAATAAAGGAACCTGAACCTGAATATGTTTGGTGTGAGGATAACAATGTAGAAGAAGAAAAACACTTAAGGAAAGAAAGCTTTTATTTCCAAAATGTGCAAAAACTTCAGACTGCTACATATGAAATATTAGGTACACACAGCCAAAAATATCAATGCTGTGATAGTTACTTTTTTTTACAGTCCCTCAAGCACAGACACAACGCGTCCCATCAGTCCAACAAGGGTGTTGGTCTGCTTTGCAGCAAAGCGAAGTTCAGCTGCTCCTCCCTCCTGCGCTGCTCCTGCTGTCTCATCTGACCGTAATCAAGAAGGAGGTCCATGTTTGTGTCACACTTCTGTTTCCCTGTTTTAAAATACAAAAATAAGCAATATAAAATAACCACACACTGAAAAATGCAGGAATCGTCAATCCAAGATTGAATGTGTCTATTCAACATCCATTTACTGTTAGTGGCATCACAACATTCAGTTCAAGTGTATGATTGGTTTAATTCACTCCCTCCTTTGTGTGACTGGGTCATGATCCATCCAGGTGGATGCCCTCAATTTCCCCTATGGAGATCAATAAAGTACACAAAATCAAAATGATCTGAACATAAATTACCTAATCTGGTCTGATTAGAAGAGCAGGAGGAGGACAAGCTTGGAGCTGGTGAAGGTGAGCTGGACACCACAGGTCTGGCTGCTTCTCCCTCATCATCCAGCTGTGATAAATCTGTAAATATATATATAAAAAAAAGTGTTTTAGTTTGTGCAGTGAACAACTTAAGCCCTCCATTAAATGTGCAGACACAGAAGGCAATTTTATTCAATATCAATGTTAGCAAAGCTTACATGTCTGATTATGGAATAGAAGAATAGGAATAGATGAAACTTCATTGTACTGTACAGGTGTACAGTACAATGAAACTGTAGGTGATCCACCAGGCTACTGCGCAATAAAGCACGAGAAGGATTAGATAAAATACGGCTACACAACTTACAATTAAACACGAGTGAAATTTTTAAAAAATGGCCTAAGATTATGGAAATATTACCAAAATAGTAAAAAAGACGACGTTACTAGTGTCTGGTAGAAAAATCTCCCATAGCACAATGCAAGGCACCCATTCATACACAGTATTCACACCACAAAAAACGTATTTTGCGCTGGATGTCTTTATAAAAAAAGTATTCTGTAAGATGCTAAGATTTCTGTTCTAGTTTCTCAAATGCGCATTTCTGTATGGTGAGGAAACGTTCGTGCTAAAAACAGTTAGCTTGTTAGCATAGCTAACCAAAAATACTATGGCCACAAGAGTGAGTAAAAAAAAAAAAAAATCCGCACTTTGGCCGTTACATATCAATACAAGAGATATACATTTGTCAGCAGAGACGACCTGTTCATTTCTTTATGGCGAGGAGAAACGTTTGGTTGTAGTAAAAGTACTGTTAGCTTGTTAGCATAGCTAACCGAAAATACTATAGCCACAAGAGTGAGTAAAAAAAAAACCCGCACTTTGGCCGTTACATATCAATACAAGCGGATATATATGCATACATATATTGGTTAACGTCTGGCATTTTAAAGACAATACACTTACCAACGTGTTTTAAGCAGTTTGTTGTCCAGACTAATCCACGGCAGTGACGACGGTCCGGCTGGCTGGCCGATTCTCCAAAACAGTTCAGATGAGTGGCCCCCTCCAGCTGATCTTGTACTTCTGCTTATGTCCATAGAGCCAAGAAATATGTCTCCTCTTCACTCTAAATCTGTTTGGTTTTGGAATCCGTTGCGTGCTCCGTTGTTTGGAAAGCAACATGGTGGTCAGTAATGTTTTGAAGCTGGTCAGTTAACCACGCCCATGGCTGTGGACGTAACCAACATAAACTGGTGCTGCCGGTGGCCCAGCTAGGAGTTGGGGCCATGATAGCCCCACTTTTGGGAGCCCGGGACTGGTGCTTTAGTCGGTGGAAAACCAAAGAACTGGTGCTGATGACGCTCTGGCTCCAGTTAAGCACTGGAACCGGTTTGGTGGAAAGAGGCCCTTAGAGGCTGAGGGGTAAAAATGGGGTTAAATTGCAGTTAACAAACACACCATGTTTGAGTGAATGAACCTTAAAGCAGGACAACTTGGGATCTGGCTCAACTTATTCCACGTGCTTCTCAACAACACAGATCGCTACCGGTTCATCATTTAAAGACCATTTCTTAAAGACTCACACAGAACATTTAACATTTTTACCAGTTTCATTCTCCCCAAGAGTCTTTGACATCAGAGAGTTGTCATCACTTGATCCAGAGTCCACATGCTGGCTTCCTTCTTCATCTTTGTTCTCAGTATCAGCAGAGTAGTCACTGAGGAGCTGTTCACCATTTGCTTTGACTTCATTGTGGTCGATTTCTTCACTTTTAGGAGTCATCGTGAAGGTATCGGCCTCCAGCTTCATTACCAACAGCTCTTCCTCATGACTGGCACACACGTCCTCCTCTTCCTCTTTAATCTGTTTAGGCTCCAGCTCCTCTTCTTCCTGTGTGATCTGTTGAAGATCTGGCTCCTCCTCTTCCACTTTTATCTGTGGATCCATTGTTTCATGGTCAGGAGTAGAGTTTCTCTCCTGGTTACAGAGCCCCTGGTCTGGCTGAACATCCTCCTCACTAAAGGCAGGTTGTTGAGAGAAATCTGGAGAGACAAAAAGACACAAGAAAAGAGTGTCTACAGAAAATATATTTTTTTAATCATCTGACATTGTCTCTCTAACATTTTCCAAACATGTTCAATCTGAATATCTAATGTTTTTTCTTAATTTAATTTTTTCTTGTCTCTCAGAGCTCCATGGTAGATAAACAAGATGATGATGAAAACCAGGCAGCAGTCAGAGGAAAAAGGACTGCAGGCAAAATAGAACAAAAACAATATGGTGTTTGGTCTTTTGTCAATTTATCTAAGAATCTTATTTATTGGAGAGCTTCTATTCTGAAGCAGTATTCCAATATTTCAGTTATTTAAAAAAAACAAAACCAATTGCTGCTGGGGGGGGGGGGGGGGGGGCTGAAAAGTTCATAGGCTGAGCGTGATTTGTTTCTCAATATAGTCCCCTTCGGTCCACACACTTCTTCCATCGGTGTTGCAGCACTTGGACCCTGCAGTTGACATTATATTATACTATAATTTTTTTAAGCATTACATCTCAGTATTCTCTTTTTCTGGACAAATTTGTCGCTTTTCACTTCCTTTTTTTGTTTGCGGAGCGCTGTGGTGAGTGACTGGTCGTGATGCCGCATATTATCCGTATTGGGTAGCTCGGTGGAACAGTGGTTAGCACAGTGGCAGCACAGTAAGAAGGTCATGGGATCGATTCCACCCCCGACCATCAGTGACCCTTCTGTGTGGAGTTTGCATGTTCTCCTGGTGTCTGCATGGGTTTACCCCGGGTACTCTGGTTTCCTCCCACAAACCAAAAACATGCAAGTTAGGTTAATTGGAAACTCTAAAGTGGCCCTAGGTGTGAATGTGTGTAAATGGTGAAGGGATTAGCGCCATAACGTGGATGCCTCATCCATCCAGATGGATGCCCTGAATTTCCCTCTGGGGATCAATAAAGTATACAAAATACAAAACAATATCCAAATAGTAGAGTCATCGAATCCGAAAACCTGCCCAGACTTCCAGAAGCCAGAGCATGAGGAAACACAGCGGTGGCTAAACTTTTATTGATAAAAATTACATATTTTGGCTGAGCAATTCCATACTCTGGGATGCACACCCTCCTAACCTCAGGAAAACACTTATAAAATCTGAGGCCAGTCTGACGAATGGTTTGGTAGATATCTGAGGAACACACACAGACAAACAGACAGATTTGGTGCATTTATAGATAGAAGAGATCATAGGGAGTGCCAACCTTGACCTTTTGACCCCAAACCTGTAGTTAGAGGTTATAGTCTCAAAATGAACCTGTGTGCCAGGTTTGGTGACCCTAGCTTCCTTTGTTGTTGAGATATAGTTTATAAGCCATTTTGATGTTGCCCTTTGACCTTGCGACCCCAAAACCACAGTTACACTTCAGGGTCACAGGGTGAACCTGTGTACCAAGTTTGGTGGCCCTAGCTTTCTTTGTTGTTGAGATATACTGTAGTTTATAAGCCATTTTTGATGTTGACCTTTGGTTTTGGGATTGCAAGGTCATAGTCACATTTCAGGGTCACAGAGTAAACCTGTGTACCCAGTTTGGTGAGCCTAACTTTACTCGCTGTACAGCAATAAGAGATAGGGAATGTTAACCTTGACCTTTTGACCCCAAACCCATAGTCAGAGGTCAGGATACCAAGGTGAACCTGTGTACCAGATTTGGTGGCCCTAGCTATACTCATTTTATAGTAATAGTGAATGCAGCATTTACCATAGTGCAACTGCAATATTAACTTTGAACCTTTGACCCCAAATCCATAGTTAGGTGAGGGTCTAAGTCATCCAAGATGTGTATTACATACAACTATTGTTGTATCTAATACAACAATAGAAAACTAGGAAGGCAAACTAGGAAGGCATCCACCATCTGCATGCCAACATATACTACTCACAAAAAGTTAGGGATATTTGGTTTCTGGTGAGATCTATCGAAAATGTAAAAAGTTCACGCTACAGTGATATAATATCATGAAAGTAGGGAATTTAGGTAGAAGCATGCAGTGGTGATTTCCTCATCTCAAACAATTTATTGAAACAAAAGCCAACAACAGTGGTGGGTATACCACAACACAAAATGTCAATGTCTCAATAACTTGTCATGTGCCCTTGAGCATCAATTACAGCTTGACAACAACATCTCATGCTGTTCACAAGTTGACTTATTGTCTGCTGAGGCATGGCATTCCACTCTTCTTTAAGGACGGCCCTCCGGTCACTGAGGTTATGGGGTGCAGAGTCACGAGCCTCTACACGGCGACTCAGCTGATCCCATAGGTTTTCTACAGAATTCAGGTCTGGACAAAGTGCAGGCCACTCCATCTGAGGTATCCCAGCCTCCAGCAGCCATTCCCTAATGATGCAATCTTGATGAGCTGGAGCATTGTCATCCATGAAAATTAAATTAGGCCTGTGTTGCTCATGCAGGGGCACAATGACTGGATTAATGATGTTACTCAGGTAGTACCAGCTTGTCACTGTACCATTCACAAGGTGTAGGGCAGTTCTGTATTAACTGGACACACCTGCCCAGACTGCAACATGGTGACAACAGTGACTGATGCATAGCGCTCTCCTTGATGTCCTCAACATTGTTGGCAGCCATCATTTCTGCTCAGCGTGAATCAACTTTCATCTGAGAACAGCACTGAGGCCCACTGGTCCCTTGTCCAGTGTAAATGCTCCCTGGCCCATGCAAAACAATGATGCCTGTGCCTGATGGTGTGGTCAGGTACCCTTGCAGGTTGTCTAGCACGCAGACCACGCTGATGTAAACATTTTGAATGGTCTGACGTGACACTTGGGTGCCTCTCACCTCCCTGAAATGCACCTGGAGTTGAGCAGCATTCGCGATCCGGTTCCGCAGGGCACTGTTCACAATGGTGCAGTCATCAGCGTGGGATGTGGCCAAAGGTCATCCACTTCTATGCCTTTCTGTGACTCTTCCAGTCTCTCTGTATCTCTGTTGCAACCTGCTGATGACACTCTGTGACACTCTAAGCTCAGTGGCAACTTTCCTCTTAGAACATCCTGTTTGAAGCCTCACAATGGCGAGGTACTGTTGATCAATTGTAAGGTGGCGTCTTGGTCTCATGATGTCAAAATGTGAACAGCATGATGAAGAGAAATGTTTAAATACCAATTCTAATTGAACCAAAAAATTTATTCGTTGATTCATGGATCAAACACCTGTTGTGAATTTTGCCGTTAAGCACCTTGTGAGAGAACAGCAAATTAAGCAAAAAGTACTGAAACACTGAACAGTTGGACATGTGCACTCAAAAGGTTAGATAAGGTCAAATTAAGTTCACCTGTAAAGGTTATAGTGCATTTTAGGTGCATCCTGAAATTTCACCCGAAAGCCGAATATCCACAACTTTTTGTGAGTAGTGTATATGCATTTTTTTTTTTTTTTTAACATAAGGACATCCCACTGCAACCAATAATAGACTGCATCGGATCAGTCACATACAACTTATCAAAAGCCATGGTTGAACTCATCAAACCCCTCCTTGGACCATCAGAATACGACTGCAAAAACTCAAAAAGAACTGGCACAAGAACTCAAAAATTTGGGAAATACAATCAGACGAGATCCTCATTTCACATGTCATTTCACTATTCACAGAGACCCCTGTTGATGCCACACTACACATCATGCAAGAATGCCTCAGGAACGACAGATCTCTTAAAAGTTGCAGAAATCTCACACCTGACGACATATCTGGAGTATTACAATTTGTAGCAAAATCCACCTATTTTCAATACAGAGAAAAACTAGAATAGAAAAGCACTCGGAGAGCGCAGACCTCCACCAAGCGCCACACTTCCCCCCCATACAGTGTTTGTGTGTACGTTTTCAGATTCCTTGACCATGAAAACATATGACTAGCAATTGGATTCACAATGATAGGATTAGTGGTTCAGTAGTAAAAGCATTACCTCCTTGGCGGAGGTAATAAACTGAAGTGTTGGTGTTGTGTCCATCTCCTCCACTGAAAGCAGCACTCAGGGCTTCACTGACGGATGCAAATTGGGTAGACAGGTTGCCGTGGGTTTTATATTGGGGTTGCGCTCCGCGGCAAAAGAGGATTTAGAAGCTTCCCCGGCAGAGAGGTCGTTTTTGCGCAGCCCCTATGGCTGCCCGGGGAATTTCTGCCAAATAATCTGGCGCCGGACAGCTGCGCAAACACAGGTACGCTGCCGGGCCCTGCCCACCACTGTTTTCCGCGTGCTTTTGTGCCTAAAAGTTTGAAGAACGCGGAGTTTGTGTTCGTCAGACACGACAACCAGCGCCCTCCATTGCGCCTGCACACATGTTGAAAATGGCCGTATCTCACAATGTTAAAGAATCCTTTAAAAAATTCCTGTATCCAGACGGTGATCCGGATCATCCCCAAAATTTAATAAGTTCTTCCTTGTACCATTTCCAACAACGCCTGAAAGTTTCATCGAAATCTGTCGAAAACTTTTTGAGTTATCTTGCTAACCAACAGACAAACAAACAAACAGACAAACGCTGGCAAAAACACAACCTCCTCCTGGCCTGCGGCCTGGCGGAGGTAAAAATCTACAGACCGCAAGGAAGGATTTGCAATGGGAAACCCACTATCAGCCATCATGAGCAGCTTTTTCATGGAGGATCTGGAAAATAAAGCCATCAACACAGCACCTATACAATGCAAACCCACCCTCTGGAAGAGATACGTGGACAACATATTGGAGAAAATAAAAAAAGGACACACACAAGAACTGACAGAACATCTGAACAACATGGACAGCACTGGGAACATAAAATTCACACAAGAAGAGGAAGAAAATGGGACCATAGCCTTTCTGGACATGAAAATCCATCACAATGATGACGGCAGTATAAAATCTCAGTCTACAGGAAACCAACATACACGGATCAGTACCTACTATGGACATCAGAACACCCCATAGCACACAAACTATCAGTTGTCAGGACACTATATGAACAGGCCACCATCATCACAGACCAAGAAGACAGACAGGAGGAAGAAAATCACACAAGACATGAACTGACATGCTGCCAATATCCGATATGGGCCATAAATAAAGGGAAACAGCAAGTCAAAAACAAAGCAATCAGCTAACACTTCTGAGGAAGACTGCAGTGGACAGTCAAAACATGTAAGGGTAAAAACCATCTCCTTTTTATCCTCGTCTTTAGTAAGAAAAACAAAAGGCTAATAATTAAAAAGAAGACAAAATGAACATAGTCAAGCTACTACGTGGAAGTTACGGACAAAATTGTATCAAAGAGAAAATCTATTTTTTTTGTTTGTTTTTTAAGGGTGAGAAAGCAAATTTCATTTTTCTGCAGGAAACTCACTCTACACCAGAGGTTGAGAAATTCTGGTCTAACCAATGAGGAGATAAAATTCTCTTTGATCATGGTACTAACAAATCTGCAGGGACAGCCATTTTATTTTGTAATTCCCCTGGGAAAGTGATCACAACTAAATACAGCAACAATGGTCACTGGCTGATAGCCGTTTTAAATATTGACGATTATCTTTATATCTTAGTTAATGTTTATGGTCTCAATAGTGTATCTCTTGATAAACAGCTGATGTCAGATGTCTCTAATATGATCGAAAATCTAAGAAGTGATTATCCATTGGCAAATATAATCATGGGAGATTTCAACATGGTTGGTGATGAATACCTGGATAGATACCCCCCTAAAATTCATCGCAGCTCTCCAAACTCTGTTATTTCAGATTTCTGTGGCATTCATAACTTAATAGATCCCTGGCGCTTCAAAAACCTTGATTTCAAACAACATTCCTGGTTCAAGCCAAATGGTGTATTGAAATCTCGCATTGACTTCTGGCTAATTTCTGCTTCCTTGATACATTCGGTGTCAGGATGCTGTATGTCAGCAGCTCCCCTAACTGATCACTCCGTTATAAAATTGTGTTTTAAACCCCCTGGAAGTTGCCATAGAAACGGCTGTCAGACTGTACAACCTAAGCAGGGCTGCTCGCAGAGATAGCAAAAAGACGTAACAAACTAATAGGGTTTTTTTTTTTTTTTTTTGAATGCAAAAGATGCAATAGACTTACACAATGGTCCTCTCCGGCATACAACTAGGAACATACCGGTCGCTATGGAGGGTGAGAATATGTATGGGCACATAATCATACCATGTAGGATAACTAAATAGACAGTTATGCTGTTTCATCCCACCTAGCAACAATGCTCTGCACTGTGTGTGTTTATATATTTACATATTTATTCCATCTAGCTACAATGCTCTGCACTGTGTGTTCATATATTCATATATTTATTCCATCCAGCTACAATGCTCTGCACTGTGTGTCTGTGTGTGTGTGTGTATATATATATTTTATAGTAATATGTACATATGTATATTAGCTGCTCTTGCTTGCTTGTTTTTTTTTTTTCTTGCCTTCTGATTGTTGCTCTGAGTGTTGCTATCCCTGTGCTGTTGCAATCCTGGAATTTCCCCGTTGTGGGACTAATAAAGGCTTATCTTATCTTATCTTATCTTATCTTAAACAAGGGATACTGAAAATTCAATTCTTCTCTTTTAAATTATCAAGAATGCTGCAACGGTGTAAAAACCCTAATTAATGAAATATTTAATGACCACACTAACATCACACATTTCTAAATGGGAATAGTTAAAATTTAAGCTTCGTGAATTTTCATTTAATTCTGGAAAATCTATCAATAAAACAAAATGTCAGAACTAAAGTTAAAGATATACTCTACAATAAGACATCACCATCTAATGGTGATGAACAGAGAATAATAGCTTTGCAAAACAAACTCGATGAGTTATATTTAAAAAAAAAAGCTGAAGGAGCCTATATAAGATCCAGAGCTAAATGGCTGGAGGACGGGGAAAGAAGCACTGCTTACTTCTGTCATTTAGAAAAAAGAAGGCAAGAAAGAAATTCCATCAAAACTTAATTGATCCAGGACCAATTATGCACAGATCCAGCTTTGATTGCAACAGAAATACTTTCCTTCTACAGTAACTTATACTCAACCTCCTTCTCCAAAATTAATGCAGATTTTTTTCTTTAATCATATTAGTAATGTAATACCACAGATTATTACACAATTTGCAGAGTTATGTGATGCTGATATTACTGTCAATGAGTTAGACAAAGCTGTAGAGAGCTTGTCTTTAAATAAATATCCAGGTTGTGATGCTTTGGCATCCAACTTTTATAGATATTTTTGGGACCAACTTAAAATCCCATTCTCTCTCATGCTAAAAGATGCAACTGATAATTTTTCATTTCCCCCCACCATGAAACAAGGAATCACTACCTTATCCCTAAACTTGGCAAAGATTCAAAAATATTAGATAATCTTAGTCCAATTACATCATTAAACACAGATTATAAGATTGTAACCTTAGTTTATGCTAACAGATTAAGAAGCATTTTAGATGACATCATAAGTTACTCCCAAACTGGCTTCATGAAAGCCAGATCCATTCACAATAACATCCGCTTAGTAACTGGTCTACTGGATTACAATAATTTAATAGAAGATGATGGTTTCATGTTATTTCTCAATTTTTATAAAGCCTTTGATTCAACTGAACACCCCTTTATTTTTCTGTTTAAAACATTTAGGCTTTGGTAACAAATTTCAGAACATGTCAATTCACTAAAGTGATTTAACAGAAGCATATAACATTTCCATAAAATCATGTGTTACATATTTGGGTATACATATTTCGAAAAATCCACTGGAAAGAGAAAACATGACTGTATGGAAGGTAATTGATGAATGTCAAACTAAAGTCTTGGTTATCAAGAGATGTCATCCTGCTAGGACAAGTCTTTTTAATGAAAATGGAAAGTATATCAAGGGGTATCTATCCAGCGTCTTCTTTAGCCATTCCAAACAGAGCTATTAAAAAGTTTAATCAATTAAATTCCGACTTCATTTGGAGAAAAAAAAAGGCACACTATGTAAAGAGAATTGACATGATCAAAGATTATAAAGCTGGGGGCCTACAAGCCACTGACTTTGATTTTATAAATGGAACACTTAAAATAAACTGGTTGAAATCCCTCCTCAACAATAAATGCTTTTGGTTTCATATCCCTAGAGAAATATTTAAGGAGTTAGGAGGCACTGACCTATTATTAAAATGTGATTTCATTTCTCAAAAGTTACCAGTCAAATTATCTCTTTCACCAGCAAGCCCTTTTGTATTGGAAACACACAGCACACCAATTTGGAACAACACATACATAACTGTAAAAAAATAAGTCCGTATATAACAAGGAGTGGTGGGACAGGGGATTCTGGTCTCTAGCGGTTCTCGTCGATAGTGACAGGTGTTTAATATCATATGAAAACTTCTGAATCAAGCATAACTTTAAAGCTGACTGCAATTTCTTTTCTTCTTTATCTAAAGCTATCCTTACTTCAGTTATATCTTTAATTCAAGGTATTGTCTCAAATCCAAATGCTCTCACCCTTCAACTTCCATGCCTCCTGGTTGGAGGCTGTGACTTTAAGAACATTAAACTCCCAAATACAACTATTAGAAAATTATACAATGGCATATCTTACCCTTTCTTTAACTTTCAAAATTCTATTACCCAACTCTTTTCAAAAGACATTATTATCACCTTACAAACAAAGTACCTAAAATTCCCCCTAATCCCAAAAGCAAAGGAAAATCATTTTAGAATTTTGAATGGTGTATATCCATCTGCAGACTTATTACACAGACGCTTTGGTTTTGATAATAATCAGTGTGTGTTTTGTGAAGACATTGAAACTACTGAACATTTATTCTTTCATTGTACATTTTCTGAAGCTCTCTGGATTGATATATATGACTGGATTCATACTATGACTTCATCCTTTTACTTGCACAGACATAATTTGTGGACTTGTTATGGACAATACAGACACTGACTTTAAGATTAATAACATTCTTATCCTGGTCATATTTTACATACACAAATGTAAATACTTCAACGTGAAACCCCAATTTGTTGCTTTTCATAATGAGTTGCTTTCATTTTTTTGAGCCCTTGATATTATGAATAATAAAAAGGCAGTGAAACTTGCCTTTTTAGTTGATAAATATAAATTATATCAAAAGCCCTAGCCCTTATTTTTTAAATTTTCTATTATTATATTCTTAATCAATGCTGTTATTTTATGCACGTTCCTGCTGATGGAACGTTTCAAGAACTGTAAGGAATATTGTTTGTACATTTCTTAAAATAAAGTTTTAAAAGAAGACTACAGCCCTTTTAGCATTGATGCTTATGCTAGCCTTCCGGTTAGCCGTTTACAGTCAAATAAATGTAACGTTGACCTCTAACGATTATTCTACAGACTCATGTTGTTGTGTTGTTGTTGTTGATTTACTCATCGTTTAAAATGACATTGTGAAAAAAATACAATATACCTTAAAAACAATGAGTTCAGGGATCGTAACAGCTCAACATACCTATTCTCTGTAGCTTTATTATAGGGTTCAGACTCATTTTCTTCAGTCCTCCGTGACGATCGAACTTTTCGTCTACATTCGTCTACGATCGTTTTTTTTTTTTTTTCAGTCTTTCTCCATGTTTCTTCAACAGCAGCAGTTGTTGATCTCTGTTTACGAAATGCTAAGTTGAAGACAGAACTGTCGTGTCATATCTCTGGTGAAAAATTAGCCAAGGCTAATGGAACCGCTACTTCCGCCAGATGTTTCACGGTAAAGTTCCGGTTGAGAAGGGGAACAGCAAACTTAAGTTCCGCCTTTAGTCAGTCTTCTCGCTTGGGAAAAAACAACAACAACAACAACAAAAACAACAACAGTATCATAGAATTTCTAGCTGTATTATTGACCCTCTGACAAGTAAATTATGAATGAAAAAAGGGGAGTGAATATCAGTAATAGTATATTGTAACGTCGGGGCCATTTTAAGGGAGCCAGGGATTTCCCAGCATGCTTTGCCAGTTTGAAACGTTACTGTGTGTGTTAAATGTGTTACTTCTGAGTTATACTGCTGTGTCATTATAACTGCATTATAATGACCCAGCAGTGTTTAGCAGGATTAGGGCAAGATGTACCATGTGTGTGTAACCGTGATGTAAACAGAGGTCTGTGGGAATGACCTCCACTGCTCTGGGTACTAAGTTGCAGGTTGGGGGTCGGGGTGTGTGAAAATAAATCTGGTTGATCAGAGCCATCTGCTCCATTGTCTTTTTGTGTGAACCCTTGCAAACATCACAATATCATGGATTCTTGTTTTCACTTTATTACTGTGAGATATTTTAAAAAAAACATTTTCATTAATTTCTCTGATAAATTATGCATGAATGTGTTTTAAAAATGTAAAGGAGATGAGTGTCTATGTGTTTTCTCCACTGTGGACATCAGGGCCAAATTTCAGGTCGAATCTCAATCTCCTCCCTAAGCCCTCAAGCCCTGAGCCCCTGTAGACGACAGGCATTAGCGGTGTGATGCTGCAAGGGTTCACACAATAAGAAGAGATGACTGTGACCCAGCAGGCTTTCTTCAACACACACTCATAACACAGAACGGAGGGAAGGTCATTTACACAGACCTTCATCTCGCTCATGGTGACACAGAGACATGATCTATCACATACAGGGAAACAATGCTAGCTGGTGTGGTTTATATTAATCATATATCCCATAACCTACATATGTATAAGCATGTGAGAATGTTTGGTGATTACATATGTACAACGACTTCACACCTCAGAACAGGACAAGAGGTCTCAACCGCCAGCGAAGATCAAAGAGCATCCGAGGCGCTGCGGTGGAGACCAGATCGATCGCCCTGACCACCCAGGGTCAGGTGGAGGAGTACGAAGACAAAGGAGGGGGGGATTAAGATAATGCGGGATGTCAGCTTTGATATGCATGTCTTTTGTTATGTGTAGGTATAAGTATGTAGAGCTGAATGTGTTCGCTCTCTTATTCTGTTTCTGCACTAGATGAGACTTGTTAGAGGAGCGAAGCTGATAATAAACTTTGGTTTATAAATCACATCGCCTCGTTATTCCAAGCTCTTCTACAGCTGGTCTTATAACAGTTATAATGGCACAGCAATAACAGAACACACGGATAATAACAGTGTTTGAATCCTCCGTGGTGCAAGCATGCCAGGAGAATCTCCTCTCCTTTATCACAGCCCAAATGCTCCACTGTCCCCCCAGACTGGTTTCTGTCCCCAGAATAATAAGTCCAACTCAAAAGTCCAATACAAATCCATCCGGGCATCGGGGCAACTGCTGTTGTTGGTGACCAGCATGCACGGTCCTGACCAGTGGCTCACCACCTTTGGTGACAGTCCTTCCTTCCTCTGCGGACAGAAAAAGTCCAGCAAAGTCCCTCCCCTGGCAGCAGAAGTCATACGCTTGTTTCTGCTGACTCTCCGCCACTACCGGGGTCTCCCGAGCCAGTTCGGGTACCATGTGCAGGCGTCCTCTCAAGCAGAACCAATAATCCAACCCTGGTTTGCTGTCCATCTCATACTGCTGTAGGGGGACGTGGGATTGCTGTGTCTATCCTCTCTGAGCCATGCAGGTGTCACAGCAGTGGACATGGTGCTTCACATCCTGACGGCACCCCAGCCAGTAGAACCAAGCCCGAAACCGCTGCAGAGTCTTCCTCACTCTGAAGTGGCCCGCCCCCACCGACCTGTGGACCAACTGGAGCACCTTGGAGCAGAGCCATCGGGGGATCAGCTGCTGCCAGACGTGATGCTGCCCAGCTGGAGACTGGCACTGCCGATAAACAACACCCTCGTGACATCAGAGGTTGGACCACTGGGAATGCAGGGCCTTGGTCTCTGGGTCCAGCACAGCCACAGCCTTCCAGCCGGGCCGCTGGTCCGTGTCCAGCTACTGCTGGACCCTGGAGATGACAGGATTTCAATCCTGCTTGCTCCGAAGCTGCTGCACGCCAAGGGCCTCCGTGATGTCTTCACTGGGGACAGCTGTCCGGTGAGCTAAAGAACAGCTGTGACCCATTGCGCTTTCCCAGGCCGTAGCAGTCTGGAGAGCCCATGAGACTGCTGGGTCATGATCCTTGGCCTGCACTGATGACACCGGTCCTCCGATCCTGCGGACCCCCTGGTTCCTCGTCTGGCTGTTGCCACAGAGCATGATTTGAGCCCCCAGCAGAAGACAAGAGCTGGCGGTATCGATCTTCACGCCCCATGCTGCGAGCAGATCTAGTCCAATGATGCACGAGTCCTGGATTTCAGCCAGCCAGAACAGGTGGTTCGTGTTCTGACCAGCCACTCCCACCCCAAGGGACCCCCCACCCCCAGCCTGGCACACTCACTGGTAGCTGTAAGGACGCAGCACCGGGTAGGTTCCCACCCTTGCGTTTCAAGTCCATCTGTGCCGGGCAGCGCCCCATGTCGAACCGGGGGAATGGTGGAACCAGTGTTGATCAGGGCCCGGATTGGTGTACCGTCCAGGCTGCACTGTAGATACAGCCCTGGTGATTATCCAAATCAGCCCAGCTGTCCATCGGGGAAAATGTCTGTGGGAGGTGGCAGGTTTCCATCTATGCCACCTCACTCTCGGGTTAAAGCCGGTGAGGAGGCTGGTTGTCACAGTGTGGGTGCAGGAAAGTAATGCGTGATGTGTCCTGGCTCCCTGCAGCGGAAACATCCTTGCTTGTGCAGCCGTCATTGTACACTCGCCAACCATGCAGCTGTGGTCCGGCGTAATTCCCATTCCTCCTTGTCCTCACTCTCAGCTGTGGCCTGAAAAGCTCTCTGCCTCTGTGGTGACAAGTCAGCTGCACAATCCATCGTTTGCTCCACCTGCTCCACTTCTGCCATGGCCATCTCCCAGCTGCTCGCTGCGTGAATCCAGATGTGTTCTTGGAGCCGGGCTGGGCGGAGCCCACGGATGAAGTGCTAGAGGGCGAGCTTCTCCACCACCCCCGGATCGAAATCCAGGTAGCCACGCTGTGTCAGTAGCCGTATGTCCGCTGCGTAGGCTCCCAGCCTCTCTCGGAAGCCTTGCCGGTGGTTGGCCAGCTGTTCCCGGGCGTGCTCAGCATTGGTCACTCCCCCAAACCACCTCCGGAGCGGTTCTTGTAGTGCTGGCCAGCTGCGACAATCCTCAGGCCGGAGGCCAGACAGCATACAGAGATCCCCGCCCTCCAGGGTCAGCGCGACCTGCACGGTGGTCTCTTTGGGCGTCCAGCAGTTCAGCGCAGCAGCCAGTTTGACCTGGATCAGGTAGCCATCCAGCAGGGTTTCACCACCAAAGCGGAGGAGTTTGGCCCATTGGCAGGTCGGTGGGACGGTCGCCTCTCGGTCAATCGCTGCCCCCGGTCGCAGTGGAATTGCCGGCCCGTCCTGCCCTAAAAAGGGCGGGAAGCGGGGCAGGTCTGCTCTGTTTGGCCTGCCCTGCCTTGAGAAAGGCAGAAGGCAGGGTATGCTGGCCCTGTTGGGTCCGCTGCTCCATTCGTCCATCTCTGTCTCCATCTGGGTGATGACCTGCTGGAGTCCTTGAATCTCTGCGTCGATCCTCGCTTCCATCTCTCCAAGATCCCACTCCTGACACCAGTGTGACATTGCAAGGGTTCACACAATAAAGAGAGATGACTGTGATGCAACAGGCTTTATTCAACACACACAACACAGAACAGAGGGGAGGTCATTTACGCAGACTCTCATCTCACTCATGGTGACACAGACACATGATCTATCACATACAGGGAAACAACACTAACTGGTCTTATAACACAGTTACAGTATAATGGTACAGCAATAACACTTAGAACACATGGATAATGACAGTGTTTGAATCCTCCACGGCGCAAGCATGCCGGCAGAATCCCCGCCCCCTTATCACAGGCCCAGTGCTACAGTAGTGTGTCAGTGTGCGAGTCTGTGAGGATTTGAAATGGTATAAAAGGAGTGGGAGACTTTATGACATGTCACCCTGCCTTGACAATGGTGTATGACAAACATGCTGCTTAGTATTGTGGGATTCAGACTTTTTATTTTAAGGCTGCATTCACACTAGGATAGTCCAGTGGTCTCGGTTCGACTCGGTGGGGAATGGCGAGAATTTTCACACCTTCATTTGGGTTGCATTCACACAGCACTTCACTCAACTGGATCAAATTGCTTGGACAACGTCTTGCAGTTACAACAGCTGCTCGTTCCACTGACCAGGAAGAAAAAATCTCGGCGAAGAAGAGAAATCCGGCTCATCGACTGCCCAGGACCGAAAAGGGAAATCCGGTGTTATGCCGAGAATTGCTCACTTGCCAAGAATTGCCTCCCATTCACCAAAACTATAAAATATAACACTACAGCCAGGCTTCTAACCATTTGTGCATTTTTAGAAGTAAAAATTGTTATTACCTCTTGTAAAGTATCTTTAAAATATGTTTATTCGACGATGGAATGCAATTCTCGGTAAGCAAGCAATTCTCAGCATAACTACTAACTAACTAACTAACCTGCACTTATATAGCGCTTTACACTGTTCCCTTCAGCCGAGGTGTTTGTCCACCACAAACAAATAAAAATAAAAAGCTGCACTGTCTGTATAGACCCCCGTGCCGCCATCATGTCGCTAAACATTTTAAAAACATTGGTATTCTTGTGTGTAGCCACAAGCAGCTGAGAAATCTGGTCCTCAGACCAAATGTCTATCAAAGCCTGCATTTCCTCACTACTCACTTCTCCAAGTCCAAGAGACATTTTTTTAAGCTTTTCTCCTTGGTTTTCTCCAGTAAAAGTATTTCTTGGATCTGTGCGGTTGTCTTTATTGTTATTTTCTACCCAAAGTGGAGGCAGAAGGACCAGGAGCTCTTCAGCTGAATCGGGATGTTGGATTTATTTAGCCACGGATTCCCGCCACTGGCGTGCCACACATCAAGTTTTCAAGGCAGGGACAACTTTTTCAGGTGAGTGGCAACTTCGCCTGTCTGCATCTCACCCAGACGGTGAATTAATGCCTTTTCATGTAGTTACATAGAGTTATAATGTAATCGTGCTGCGTGAAACATTTGCCTGTTCGCGTTTGATGTGAAGTCACCTTTAGTAAATGCCGCTTTCTCTTCTCACTGTGTTGCCGTGGTTACACAAATGCCATCTGCCCTTTGGTCCGCTGGATACGCTGTTTGCATTCACATGGCAAGCAAAGCGCACCTGACTGCGTTTGCAAACGAACCGAGACCCCCGTTTTCAGGGGGACCAGACTTTGCTTGTTTGGTGCACAACCAAACTATCCACGGAATACGCTCTTTGGTCCTTTAGTCCAGACCAAACAGTGGCCGTGTGAATGCACCCTAAGAATGATTTTATCTTCAAGGCCAAGGAACAGAAGGAACCAGTTGTCTGATCTAAATATCTTGCAGGCACTAGCCTTACAGAGTGAATTAGAGGTAATTATATAAAAAAAATACTTTTTTTTAATGTAAATTACACAAAATACTTGATAATGTCTGCACTATAGTATATTTATTTTTTATTTATTTATCCTTTATTTATACGTTACTGTATGTGTTAAATACAGTATCTTAAATCCTTAGTTATAGTCATCCACTGGTTTACTAAATAATCATAATCAATAATCAATCACTATACCAGCTGAATACTTACTTGAAACCTTGAGCAGATGTATTTCTGTGGCCCGGGAATTTGGAGTCATCTTGAATACAAAGCTCAATAAACTGCAATGTTTGTTCATTGCTCCCTGCTTGCAAATAAAAAACTGTTTTATTATGCAACTATAGATACATTGCAGACCAGTGAGCTACATTATACTGACATTTAAACATCTTCTTTTTAATGATGTTTGGAGTTGTTCCTTCCATGCTTCTGTGTTTACCTGTTGTTGTTTTTTGTTTGTTTGTTTTTGTGGGGTGGAGCAGGGGTGAAGGGGTGGTCAGTGATGAACAGGTGACGAATCAGAAGCTTTTCCTTGAGAAACCCCAGCATGTCGCTCTGAACTGTGTGTAATTCCCTTAATGCTGACTTAAGGTAAAGGCTCATTTAGGGGCTCATGAAGTCAGCGAGTGGGCAGTCAGCCACATCCTGATTTCCAGGATGGCGGCTGCGGCCTTTGCTGATCTCAAGGGGCAGTTCTCTGCATATCCCATCCTGGTTCAAGTGGACCCCTCACTCCAGTGCCTGGTGGAGGTGGACGCCTCGGGCTCGGGGGTGGGAGCCGTGCTTTCCCAGTGTTCCCCGGCAGATGGCAGGATTCGGCCCTGTGCATTCTTCTCTCATTGGCTGTCCCTGGCTGAGCGCAATTAGGACATTGGTGACAGGGAGCTCCTGGCGGTCAAACTTGCGCTGGAGGAGTGGCGCCATTGGTTGGAGGGGGCCTCCCAGCCGTTCGTGGTCTGGACGGACCACAAGAACCTGGAGTACCTCAGGATGGCCAAGCGTCTGAACGTGCGCCAGGCCCGCTGGTCCCTGTTCTTGGGACGTTTTGACTTCACCATCACGTATCGCCCCGGGTCCAAGAATACTAAACCGGACGCCCTATCCAGACAGTTCGCCTCAGATGCTACGGAGGTAATGGAACATCCTATCCTTCCTCCATCATGTATCGTGGGCGCCCTCTAGTGGGGCATCAGAGAGAAGGTTCTGAAGGCACAGGACACCGAGGCGGACCCGGGCGGGGGACCAGCGGGGAGGCTGTTCATCCCATCTGCCGTTCAGGGCAAGGTTATTCATTGGGCCCACGCTTCCAGGTTCTCGTGTCACCCCGGGAGGGCTCGCACGGTGACACTTCTACAAAGGACGTTTTGGTGGCCTTCGATTCAGAAGGACGTCAGAGAGTACATCCGTGCCTGCCCCTAGTGCGCCACTGGCAAGACGCCCTCCTCTCCTCCAGCCGGGCTGCTCCACCCCCTCCCTACTCTCGGCAGGCCCTGGTCCCATGTGGGGTTGGACTTTGTCACCGGTCTCCCACCTTCTAATCATCATATGGTAATTCTCACCATTGTTGATAGGTTCTCCAAGACCGCTCACTTCGTTCCCCTGCAGGGGCTGTCTACAGCGAAGGAGACGGCGGACCTGCTCGTCCAACATGTGGTGAGATTACACAGAATCCCTCTGGACATTGTCTCCGACCGGGGACCTCAGTTCATCGTTTGGAGGTCTTTTTGCAACGCCCTTGGGGCTACTGTGAGCCTGTCTTCTGGATACCACCCTCAGAGCAACAGGCAATGTGAGCGGGCAAACCAGGAGCTGGAGGCTGTGCTGCGGTGTGTCGCTACCGCCAACCTGACATCTTGGAGCACGCACCTTCCATGGATCGAATATGCTCACAACATGACGGTCTCTTCGGCTATCGGCATGTCTCCGTTTGAGGCTTTGTTGGGCTACAACCCCCCGTTGTTTCCTGAAGAGGAGGGGGACATCACCATCCCGTCCTTTCGGGCTCACCTGAGACACTTCCATCGGCTGTGGAGAGCAACCTGGACCGTACTACAGCGCACGGCAGAGCACAACTCCATGGTTGCTAACCATCGCAGAACACCAGCCCCAGCCCCCCAGGCCCCCCCCCACACACACACACACCACCACCACCGGGTGGGTCAGCAGGTATGGCTTTCCACCAAACACATTAATCTGAAGGCAGAGGCTAGGAAGATGTCCCAGCGGTTCATTGGGCCTTTTGCCATCACTCGCATCATTAACCCTGTTTCTGTGCACCTAGCTCTCCCCCTCCCTCCGCATCTGTCCTACCTTTCATGTGTCGCAGGTCAAGCCCTTCTATTCCAGCCCTCTGTGTCCCGCGTGGAAGGTCAATGCCATCCTGGACGTCCGCCGCCGGGGTCGCGGCCTACAATACCTGGTGGACTGGGAGGGCTACGGGTCGGAATGGAGGTCCTGGGTGCATCCCTTCTTTGTGTTGGATAAAGATCTCATCAGGGACTTCCATCGGGCGCACCCAGGTAGGTTGGATCAACCGCCGAGAGGCGTCTCATGGGGGGGAGTACTGTAATGGTCTGCTCTGGCTGCTTACTCTCCTCAGCTGTGCACACACCTGCTCTTCATCACGGCCAAGGCTATTTAAACCACGCTGCCCTGGGATCAGTGCGGAGTCGTCTGTTAACTCTTTATGAGACCTTCTCTCGCCCTCGTCGTTGTTCCTGAGTTTCCTAGCCTCAGTCTACCTACGTCCTTGTTTCCAGCCTCAGTCCACCCTCGTCCTAGCCTCCAGCCTCCAGCCTCCTGCCAGCCAGCGTCGGGAGGAATACCTCCTCAGCTCAAGTAAGCCATCATACATTCTCCCTAAATCCTCTCTCAGTCCCCTGTGCACAGGCGGAGTTCCATGGTGGTGGACCTCCCCCCTTCCTGGCAGCGGACCGTGCTACACTGCTCCACCTCGTACGCATCTAACTCCTTCAGCAGCAGCTGGATTTGTGGACACTGTCCTCCTGGCCGTAGCCGCCGAGCTGAACCTGAGCCGCTCAACATCTCCACAAACTGTAAGCCCTGGACTTAAACAATATATCTCCACCTGTGTCTGCCACTAACTGTCCCTGCCTCTGTGTGTCCCTAGGGTTGCCAGGTTGTACGGTGTTCTGCTCTCCCCCAGCTGCTACAAGATCACACACCCACACACTGTTACGTATGGCTCTAGCGAGCCATAAATGAGAGCCAAGGGCTGACCAGTGAGTTTGCATTGTTTATTGGCAATAAGGAAAAGGAACAAAGGAACAGGGCCTCGTGGGGCCAAAACACAAACGATCATACAAGGGAACACACTTACAAATGATGCCGAATGACGAAAAGGTGGCTGGCGCAGGACGAAGGGGTTCCAGCCCTACCCACGCCGGAGAAGGGCGTGGATAATAGAGCGAGGTCACAGCCCCGAATAATCAGGACTGCTCCCTTTTATAGTAGTTGACAGCGCCTCAGCTGATGAGGGGTAATTGGCCTCCAGCCGTCCCATAGAGCTTGACAGCTGGAGGCCCGCTGAGACGCTGTCAAAGTAAGAGCTGGGCTGAGGAGGAATAAGGTCTGAGCGCCGGTAAAAACGGCAGATGTGACAGTACCTCCCCCTCAAGGCCGGGCTCAGAGCAGCCAGTAACCCCCCCCCCACCCCACCCCCACCACCACCACCACCTAGGGTGGGCGGATGGGGCGCAGGCCAGGAGGGTGAGAATCAGAAAAAAGGGGAGAGGAAAAACCACAATATCGGCAGGGAACAATGAAGCAATTACAGAGTGCGGAGGAAAAAATGGCACGATACTCCATAAAATGTTAAACAATATGCGGATGGAAGGAGGAAAAAAAAACCACTACATAGGCAGGGGACAAACTAGGCAATTACAGAGTATGGGAAAGAAGAACACACAATACTCCATAACAGGCAACAATATGACGACGGAAGGAGAGGAAAAAAAAACCCCACTACTTAGGCAGGGGACAAACGTGGCAATTACAGAGTATGAGGAAAGGGAAAAAAAAAAAAGAAAACCACAATACTCCATGAAATGCCAATAATGATACATAGATGGACCCAAAGAAAAACAACCCAGGAGACCTTAAAATGAGAGCAGAGGCTCCTAAGGCGAAATCTACCAGATACAGGGCATCCCTCAAACAGGAGGGGAAGAAAAAAAAAAGGCACGCTAAACGTGAAACGACTACAAGAAATTACAAAACTGCACCCTCACAAAATCACAAAAGACTAGGCACAGCAGAACTAATTCAGTTCGGGGGGTCTCCCCGCACCCAGCGTCCAAACCGCCAACAGGGGTGACGGGAATTGTTCAGGCGGCCTACCCAAATCCCAGGCCAGGAAAAACAGTATCTCGGGCGGCCGGACCAGATCGCTAAACAGAGAGTCCAATAGGTCGGGTGGCCGAACCAAAGAGCCGAATGGGTAGGGCAGCCCCTCTGGCGGCCGACCCGCATCGCTCAGCCACCAGGCCCATAGGGAAGAGAGGGGAAACGGCTTCCCTGTGGAGAGAAATAGTGAGGGCGAGCCAGGCCTACAGTGAGAGGTCCATATGGGCCCTGGTGGAGAAAGCTTGGGAGGAAAATGAGGGTGACTCAGATGACGAAGGTGAAGAGGGGGATGAAGATGATGAGCCAGTCCAGTGTCTGATGGCAGGGGATCTGCAGCTCCCTCACCAGACCTGGATGCCACTGGTGCTGCACCCTTGTCGGACCCCGATTGGGTCGCGGCTGCTCCCGTGACGGACCCCGATTGGGTCTCGGTAGCACCCGCGTCGGACCCCGATTGGGTCGGCGCCGCACCAGAACCGACCTCCAACCCCGAACCTGGAACCTCTGGCACAGCAGGCAAAAGCAGCTCCTTGCCGGCGACCCTGGGAAAAGGCTCAGGAGAGAGAGAAGAACCAGGATCAGGATCACCGGCAGCGCCAGAACCCGGCGAGATAACCTCGGACGCAGCAGGCGGCTGCACCCGGCTCATCTCTCCTAGAGACAGGCTAAAATGCTCTAATATATGAAGGAGAAAGACAAAGTAGAGCACCTGCCTGATCTCGGGTTCTGACGCCGTCCAGGACTGCGAAGATCCAGGTTCAGACGGCAGGAGGTCGTCATCAGGCTCCCACTCAGCTGCGTCGGGCTCCGCAGCTGGCATGATGGTGCGCGCAGCTTGCAAGTCCTCCGGCACCGGTGCCCACGCCGCTGGCCCACACGGTGTGGTGGCAGGAGAACCTCGACCCACTGGACCGGACCGCTCCTCCGTGGAGACCCGGGGACGCTTCTTCGTCGGCGCAGGTTCCACGCTGCAGTCCGCTCTCCTCCTCCGCCCACGGCATAGCTGTGGAACCGGAACCAGGCTCTCCAGAACCGCAGGCCCCCTCCTCATCCCGCGACGTTGGCCTGGCATCGAGGACCGCTCAGTGGAGGGAGACACAGAGGATGCGTGGTTAACAATTACAGCCACAGCAGGTGGTGGGAGCTCGGGGAGCTGCAAACCCCAAACTCCACCTCCAGGAGTCTGACAGGGCAAATCACAATGAGAGGATGAATGAACTGGGACTTGCCTGTCTCCTGGAGGCTGGGTGGTGACCGCTGCGGCGGACGTTGCTCCTCCCTTTCCCCGCCGGACGGTAACAGAGGACCCCCTGGGAGGACGACGGGGAGCCGCTCGAGATGGTTCCGGGACGGAGCTCGCCAAGTCAGGACACTGAGTGCACACAGCAGCCGGGGAATGCGTCGAGGCGGAGGGGGCGACAGCCGAGATGAGCCGGGCCCGGAGCGCTGATGTAACAGCGGGGGAAGATGGCTCGGGAGACGAGGCTGCGGGGTTTCCCCTCTGATGAGGCACAGGAGTGACAGCTGTGTGGGGAATTGAGACCTTGCGGCGACCCGGAACTGGATCCGGATGGGATTCATGCTGAGGTTGATGACCGGTGTGATGACGGCTACTTGCAGGGGGCGAGACGAAGGTGAGACCCGGGAATCGCCGTTCCTGTGCAGAGACAGAAGCGAGCAGGTCGGCAAACTCCGGGAACTCACGCAACTCCGGATTCCTCTCCACCAGTCTAACTGCCACCATCACATGCTTAATGATGGCGGAGGGATGAACCGCGGAGCGAGCAGCAGCCACTTGGTCTCGGATCTTGACAGCTGCCAGCTGCAGCTTCCCCGGGGGATTCCCCAGTGACGTCATGCCCGATGGGAAAGGACCTCTGGATGGTGCGAACTCCTGGGCCGGAACGGAGGCAGGAGCAGGATCCCGAAGCGAGGGGTGACGACGACTCCTCTTCGGCCTCCTGCCGGGATTTCCCTCCAGCCCATGGAGAATCTGTCGTTGTGAGGCGATGTCATCTCTCCTGGCACAGACCTCAGGGTGATTGGTGTAGCGAGGAAGATTGTCCAGGAGAACCTCAGCGTAGTCTAGGTGCCTGCGTACGTCGTTGGGATTGCCGTAGAGAGTGGCAGTGAAGAGCGTCCCATCGACATACTCCAGGGCGGTCGCTAGCTCATTACCCAGGTGCCGAATGCAGCTCCTGGGAGACGGCATGCTCCCAGAGTTGACACCCAGACAGGGAAGAACAAAGTCCAATTTCGCAAACTCACGGCTGCCGGCAACTCGCTGGCTGTGACCTACTGTTACGTATGGCTCTAGCGAGCCATAAATGAGAGCCAAGGGCTGACCAGTGAGTTTGCATTGTTTATTGGCAATAAGGAAAAGGAACAAAGGAACAGGGCCTCGTGGGGCCAAAACACAAATGATCATACAAGGGAACACACTTACAAATGATGCTGAATGACGAAAGGGTGGCTGGCGCAGGACGAAGGGGTTCCAGCCCTATCCACGCCGGAGAAGAGCGTGGATAATAGAGCAAGGTCACAGCCCCGAATAATCAGGACTGCTCCCTTTTATAGTAGTTGACAGCGCCTCAGCTGATGAGGGGTAATTGGCCTCCAGCCGTCCCATAGAGCTTGACAGCTGGAGGCCCGCTGAGACGCTGTCAAAGTAAGAGCTGGGCTGAGGAGGAATAAGGTCTGAGCGCGGGTAAAAACGGCGGATGTGACACACACTCACACACATTCATTGTTGTTTAATAAATATAATTGTTTCTATTCCTGAGTCCGAGTCTGCTCACTGGGTCAATTAACCATGTCGGGGGGCGGGGGACGGGGGGTTGTGTGTGAATGTTGTGTGTGTTTGGCTCTCGGGGCTTGCTGTAGCCGCTCTGTGGGATGATGTCAGTTGGGCTGTGGCCAATGTATATATTTCTGTGTTCTCTTAATAAAGTTCAGTTGGATGTTCGGTACAAGACGACTCTCATCTCTTTCATTGATTACAGACATAACACCATGGAGAGTAAAACTACTAAAATAAATAATAAATATTTATTTATACTGAATATTGCAAGTTAATGTCGAACTGGAAGTAAAAGTTAACAGACTACAGCGACAAAAAGCAAAGATAGCAATGCAAAACATGGAACACAAGCACAGGAATGATATTTTTAAGATTTTAAACTTTTGAGTTTAGCATGTTGAACTTTTCAAAATTGTTTGTTGCTTTGTCCAATCCAGATTAATTTATTGCCAGTATGGTAATCTCAATGACAACCCACAGCAGATCTCAAAACAAAACAATTTGTACATAAAATGTAATGCAGTACTAGCAAAGTATCCATTTACCCGCATCAAAGTACTGCTGCCACACAGCTGAGCCACACTGCAGTATGCACCAATCAATCTCCTCAGAGGAGAAATTCTCAATTAGCAAATACAAGGTATAAAATGGATGAAAAAAGGTAGAGAAGTGGGCACTTAAGACACATAAACAGACTCAGGCATACTTCTACAGCCAAAAAACAAGTAAAACGCAACTTATACATGAATATGAGCAGACGACTTATGTGTGAATAACTATACCAATTAACTCCATCAGAGTTTGGCAATTAAGGACCGTAAAACATCAGTAACCACAATAAACCAGTTATTTGTCACGATAATGCAAAAGAAGCATAAACTCACTCTTTAAGTAGTTACGGACACAGGAAAAGTTAAGGAAAATATCCTGAAATCCAGGAAAACTCTGCCCAGGTAAAGGATGTGGCTGCTGAAACACCTGCAGGCACACTGCTGCTGGGGTCACTCCGTGATGACCATCCATGCACACTCCCGTGCACACTTCTGTGTTCAGCTTATAGGGCCACAGATGCTCTTATCTCCAACTTTATTACAAACTTGCTGCAGCAATGACCATTTTAGACATCTATTAGACATGTAGACATTTATTTCCCTGTAAAGGGAGTACTGTAATATGTTTTAACTGGAAGACACAGTCGCATATGTGCTTGAAACAGCCGTTAGAAAAATGCCTACAGTATGGTGAAAATAAAACTTGTAGTATCTAAAAGACACAGCAGCACAAGTGAAAAATTTAACAGCACAAACCAGCCCCAATGAAGGGCGAACAAATGAGACCAACTGAGTCAGTTTAGAGCAAGTAGTGGGCGGAGTGACCTGTGAACGACCATATAAAAATAATCTTTACTATCTAAGAAAACCATAATGGCACAAATGAAAATTTTAACAGCACAAACCAGCACTAACGAAGGGCTAAAAAATTAGACCATTTTGGGTCAATTTGGAACAAGTGGAGGGCTGACCTGTCAATGACTCTTTAAAATAATCTTTAATATCTAAAAAAACATAATGGCACAAACAAAAATTTTAAAAGCACAAACCAGCACTAATGAAGGGCTAAAAAAGGAGACCATTTTGGGTCAATTTGGAGCAAGTGGGAGGCTGAGTGACCTCTGAATGACCTTTGAAATAATCTTTAATATCTCAAGTCCTCAGCCGGAAAAAGGTGGATTTTTCCTCTCCGGGTTGGGGACAGGCTCCTGCCCCAAGTGGAGGAGTTTAAGTATCTTGGGGTCTTATTCACGAGTGAGGGGTGAATGGAGCGAGAGATTGACAGACAGATCGAAGCAGCATCTGCAGTGATGCGGACGTTGTACCGGTCTGTTGTGGTGAAGAGGGAGCTGAGTTGTAAGGCAAAGCTGTCGATTCACCAGTCAATCTACGTTCCTACTTTCACCTATGGTCACGAGCTTTGGGTAATGACCAAAAGAACGAGATCGCGGATACAAGCAGCTGAAATGAGCTTTCTCTGTAGGATTGCTGGACTCACCCTCAGAGATAGGGTGAGGAGCTCAGTCATCCGGGAGAGGCTCAGAGTAGAACCGCTGCTCCTCCACATTGAAAGGAGTCAGTTGAGGTGGTATGGGCATCTGATTAGGATGCTTCCTGGATGCCTCCCACTTGAGGTGTTTCAGGCACATCCCACTGGGAGGAGACCCCGGGGCAGACCCAGGACTTGGTGGAGAGACTATGTCCCCCAGCTGGTCTGGGAACGCTTTGGTATCCTCTCTGAAGAGCTGGAGCAGGTGGCTGGGGAGAGGGAGAGGGAAGTCTGGGTTTTCCCTGCTTGAACTGCTGCCTCCGCGACCCGGACCTCCGGAAAAGCAGTAGAAGATGGATGGATGGATGGATCTCAAAAACCATAATGGCACAAACCAGCACTAACAAAGGACTAACAAATGAGACCATTTTGGTTCAGTTTGGAGCAAGTGGGGGGCTGACCTTTGAAATAAGTTTAATATCTATAAAACCATAATGGCACAAACAAAAATTTTAACAGCACAAACCAGCACTAACAAAGGGCTAAAAAACGAGACAATTTTGTGTCATTTTTGAGCAAGTGGGAGGGCTGAGTGACCTCTGAATGACGTTTGAAATAATTAATATCTAAAAAACCAAAATGGCACAAACAAAATTTTGAACAGCACAAACCAGCACTAACAATGCACTAATGATTGAGAATATTTTTGTGGACTTTTGCATTGGGTGGGGGGCCAACCTCACCCTGGTGCTGACTGCTCACTCGCTGACTTCATGAGCCCTTCATCATCATCATCATAGCAGTCTGTCGGGGCCGACAACGACTGTTTCATTTATTGTAGGTCTGATCAGATTCCTCCACACAGCTCTGTCCTTCGCCTTCCGCTGCCAGGAACTCCTGACCTTGTTAAACCAGGTAACGTCCGAGCTGGTATGAGTTGCTTTCTGACTGACCATTTCATGAAACTGCTTGCAAAGTATTTGAGTACCGCTAGCTTTTGCTGGACTAGCGGGACATTCTTGGCAGACAGAGGGATTATCAGTGGCAAGGACAGGCCAAGACAAACTGACTCCAGTATCTGTTACAGTGACTGACCAGATGATAGGTTTGTTTATCTCTCCTCTTTGTGTAGTGCATGTAACGATGCACTGACTGGCAAAAGTCCACCACAGACCTTGTGACAGATGTGCTTATCTGCCAGGATGTCCAGTCTCACCCCGTATAACTGGGAGTGTAGGGCTAGGAAAATTGACCATAAATCAGCATCGTGGTTATTTGAACCTTTCACATCAGTTTTAGTTTTAGTTTTTTTCCCCTCCTTTCTCCTCCCTTATAGTTCACTGACAAGGATTATAATTAACCAATATTACACAAGAGTGTGGTATCAATAAATATATCACTGCTGTGATTTGGTAGTAAATGAGCATAATATAATAATTTCACACACACATAACACATGTAAACATTGTCCAGTGCAGAAATCAGTCTTTATAATACTTAGCTCTTGTTGTTTAGTGGGTCATGTTACTTGTGGCGGCACCTAATTAGCTTGTCAGCTGCATTGGAGGAACCTTTATTCAGCCATGATTATGTTATCACCACACAGGGATGAAGAGTCTCTGAACGGGTTCTTAAATCCAGCATCAGCTTGTCCATTTTGTCGTACATTTCCCACTGCATAATGGTTTAGCAGACACAGATGCCGGTTAACAGCTAACAGTGATCTAGCTTTGTGGCAGTCCCTGCTAGAATCCCTGTATAAACAATCCATCAGAATTCTGGATAAGAAGACATGACAGTATCACCATTGTGGTATACTTGCCAAACACAAGATGTTAAGCTTTGAACATATGATCATATATGCAAATATACCATTGGGTTTTAAAATTATCCATGGTTCTGCACCCCCACCTCTTAAGACTTTTGTGTACTTAACTTCTGAACAAAATACCAGAATAACAAGGACTTCCTCTAGGTGGCATTGTTGCATAACCCTATGTAAAACTGCTTTTGGACAATCAGCCTTCTTATACAAAGCTATAACCGAATGGAACGCATTTCCCCAGAAATAGAGGATATTCTAAGTGTGGATCAAGCAGGTTTCCGCAAGGACCGCAGTACAGGAGAACAAGTACTGGCCCTAACCACCTTCATCGAAAATGGCTTCGAGAGCAGACTGAAGACAGGGGCTGTGTTTCTCAATCTTACAGCCGCCTATGATACGGTCTGGCACAAAGGCCTCCTCCTGAAACTTATAAAGGCGATCCCTGCTTGGGCAACAGCAATTATAAAAACCCTGCTGACCAACCGAAGGTTCAGAGTCCACCTCAGTCAGAACACAAGTGCATGGAGAATGCAGAAAAACGGACTCCCACAAGGCTCAGTTCTAGCTCCAACTCTGTTCAACCTCTACATAAACGACCTGCCTACTACAAAATCCCGCAAATTCATCTATGCAGACAACATCTGTTTGGCATTCCAAGCACCAGACTTTGAACCACTGGAACGGGTGCTCACGGAAGATCTTGCCAAACTGGACCAGTTCTGCAAAATCTGGCACCTAAAACCAAGCCCAGCAAAAACCGTCTCCAGTGTATTCCATCTCCACAATGCAAAAGCTGCCAGAGAACTAAACATCCACCTGAGCGGACTCAAGCTTAAGCATGCCCCAAATCCAACTTATCTTGGCGTGACCCTTGATAGGACCTTATCCTTCAAGGAACATCTAAAGGGGACGGCTGCTAAGGTGAAGGTACGAAACAACCTGCTCTGCAAGCTCGCTGGTGCAAAATGGGGGGCGGCAGTCTCCACCCTGCGCACCTCAGCACTGGCCCTTTCATACTCTGTAGCAGAATATTGTGCCCCTGTCTGGTCCAGGTCATCTTACACACACCATGTAGACACCCAGCTCAACTCAACCATGAGAACTATAACTGGAACAATCCGCTCAACACCACTCCCCTGGCTCTCTGTACTGTCAAACATAGCCCCTCCACACATCCGGCAAGCAGCATTAACTCAAAGGATGCTCCAAAAAGTTAAAGATTTTCCTCACTTACCAATCCATGCAGATATCTACACCCCACCCACTGCCCGACTTTCATCCAGACGGCCGATTTGGAAAAACCCTCCCCCAGCTGACTTTACCATCCAGACAGCTTGGCAAGAGGAATGGGAGACCAAGGAGGTCCCGAACAAACAGCTGGTGATAAACCCCAACCAACAGGTCCCGGGCACCAACCTCCCAAGGAGACAGTGGTCTACACTCAATCGCTTCAGGACTGGACATGGCCCCTGCTTGGCCAGCCTTCACAGATGGGGCAGTAGCCCTAGCCCACTGTGCGCATGTGGAGAGGAGCAAACAATGGAACACATCATAGAGGCTTGCCCGCTCCAAAGACTGGAAGGAGGATTACACACCCTCCATACAGCAAACCAGGAGGCAACTGCTTGGCTTAAGGACTTTGCATTTACTAAATAAATAAACCGAATGGAACAAGCTCCCCACTGCATTGAAGACCAGAACAAACTACAGAGACTTTTCCACAGAGACTAAAAAATGGATTTAAGTAATCAAGCCTGCCAGCATTGATCTCTCCCTAAAATGGGATTTGAAACTGTCCTCTTGTGGGCACCCAGCACACGTGTGGGCACCCAGCACAATGCAGACTGATAATATTCACACTCAGCCGGGATTGCATACAAACAGAGAGCCTCTTGGGGACAACCAGTTAATCACGCGATTGATATGTATGGACTGATATCAATATGTAAATGTGCCTTGCATTGAATGAATGAATGAATGAATGAATCTTTATTTTGGATATATTAAAAGTACAGGTTAAAAGAAACTGAATAATATAACAAAGGGGGAAAGAAAATCCAACAAGGTCAAATTAGACAATAACTCCTCTGATTATACAGTTCAACATAAGTTATCTGAAATGGGTGATGGCTGAAGCCGCAGCTTATATTGCCCACCCATGTTCCATCCAAGAATTCAAAAGAAAAAACAAAACAAGAGCGATTACAATTCAGAACGAAGCTAAGACAAAATGTGACAAAAAACTAAGCTACAACACAACGCAGGCTGGATATGACAATCCTTATGTGATTTTACATGTCATCTTGTATATATGTTTGGAGTATTTCTTCCTTTAGTTTTTGTTTAAATTGTCCAAGCGTTGTACATGATTTTAATTCAGGTCCAAAATTGTTCCATAATCTGACTCCTTGCACTGAAACACAGTGTTGCTTGGTGGTAGTTCTCACTGAAGGTTTTTGAAATATACATGTTCCTCTGAAATGATATTGTTTCTCCCTTATTTGGAACAACTTTTGGATATTTGCGGGCAGTGATAGATTCTTCACTTTAAACATTATTACTGCAGTTTTAAAGTCAACCAGATCTTTCAACTTGAGAGCTTTTAATTTAAGAAAAACTGGGTTTGTTGGTTCCCTGTAAGCTGCTTTGTTTATTATTCTAATAGCTCTCTTCTGAAGCATAAAGACTGGATATATGTTTGTTTTATATGTATTTCCCCATACTTCAGTACAATATGTCATGTATGGGAGTATTAATGAATGATACAAGGTATATAGTGTGGGTTGATTCAGCAAATATTTCACTCTGTATAGTATTGCAATTGATTTGGATATTTTACCTTTAATATAATTAATATGTGACTTCCAACACAGTTTATTATCAATTATTACTCCAAGAAATTTAGTTTCGGATACCCTTTCAATCTCTACACCATTTACACTGAGTTTAGATACTGAGTTGTTGTGATGGTTGCTAAAGACTATAAATTTTGTCTTACTTAAATTGAGCGTTAATTTGTGGTCTATATTAACTATATATTCCATAACCTACATATGTTAGAGCAGGTGGAAATGTTTGGTGACTACATATGTAAGGAACTTCACACCTCTGAAAGGACAAAGGAATCTCACCCGCCAAGTGAAGAACAAAGACGTTCCCGGACGTGGCGGGGGAAACCGGACGAGCCACCCTCACCCCCCAAGGCGAGGAGAAGGATTACCATCACCTCCCAAGATGAGGAGAGGAAATACCAAGACAATGGGGGGATTAAGATAATGAGGGATGTCAGCCTTTGTTATGCACGTCTTTTGTTGTGTGCTTGTATATAACCAGCGAGTCGGCGAGATTCTGTCTCTTTTTCCCTTCTGCCACTCTCTGCACCAGATAAGACTTGATAGAAGAGCTGAACATTAAAACTTTGTTTATAAACCAAATTGCCTCTTCATTGCCCAGCTCCTCTACACTGGTGACCTTGACGCGAGTATGGACCGGAGGCGTTCTTCCACAAGCGACTCATCCGTGGCGGCTCAGGCAGATGCCAGCAGCCACGCAGACGAGGGAGCAGACGGACAGCTGTTCCCCCCGGCAGAAGGGTTGAGAGGGCTCAACCGAGCACCAGCACCGCCGTGAGAGCCGAGGCAAGGCACTCTCACCCGGCGGGCACAGCAGTGATGGTGTGCACGAACGCCGTCGCTGTCAAGCTGCCAGACTTCTGGCAAGAGGACCCCGCCTCTTGGTTTCAGCAGGCTGAAGCCCAATTTATACTGGCGGGCATCACGGTCGACGATACTAAGTTTTATCATATCGTCTCCAAACTCGACTCCGCCACTTCGAAGTGTGTGCGGAGCTTGATCCGGCGACCACCGGCCCGGGACAAGTATGAGACGCTCAAAGCGACCATCGTGGCGAACTACGTCCCATCGGCGGAAGAAAGAGCCGAGAAGATCCTGGCGGTCTACGGCCACAGAGGGGGCAATCCGAAGGCCCTCATGGAGGATTTGCTGCAGCTCAAGGAAGAGGACAATGACAACTTCCTCTTCCAGTTTATTTTCCTCAGCACGCTGCCGCCACACATGAGGGGGACACTCGCCAGCACGAAGTGCAACACCCACCAAGACTTCCGCACACTGGCCAGCGAAGCTCATCGGCTCGTCAACGCCTGCAAGGAGCTGACACCCACAGCAGCATCCGTAGACCTCAACGCTGACGCCCCGAGCCACGAGGAGCCACAACCCACGGAGCAGACCCAGCCCACGGTGACAGCGGCACGGCCAAGACGTAACAGACAGAGCGATGTTTGTTATTACCACCACCGCTTCACCGAGAAGGCCCACAAATGTGTTCCCCCCTGCAACTTTAAACGCCCAAGCCGAGAGCCGTTAACAGCAGCGGTTCTCGGCGAGAAAAACAAGCTGTTGTACGTGACGGATGGACATTCAGGCAAGCAGTTCCTCATCGACACAGGAGCCCAGCTGAGTTTCGTCATGCCCTCCCACGCAGATCGAGCCATGGGCACCCGGGGCAACGGAGCCATGGCAGCCAACGGCTCTAACATCGACACGTTCGGCGAAAAGAGCCTACACCTCCTCATCCACGGCCGCAGCTACAGATGGACATTTGTTGTAGCGGCGGTGAGTTTTAACTTGTTAGGCGCAGATTTTTTGTGTGCACATGGGTTATTAGTGGACCTAGCAAATAGGCGCCTGGTTAATGCACTGTCTTTTGCTTCTATTCCATGCTCAGCTCGAGTTTCTCCACCACCTGTGCAGGCCAACGTCACCACAGCAGGAGGTAAGTTTGAGCAACTCCTCACCCAATTTCCAGCACTCACAATCCCAAAATTCTCAGCCACTGTGGCTAAACACGGGGTTGAACACTTCATTCCAACAACGGGACCTCCCGTTTTTGCCAAAGCTCGCCACTTAGACGCGGCCAAGCTCAACATAGCACGGGACGAGTTTACAACTCTTGAAAAATTGGGCATTGTTAGACGCTCGAAGAGCCCCTGGGCCTCACCACTTCACATGGTTCCGAAATCCGACGGTTCTTGGAGACCGTGCGGAGATTACCGCAGACTAAATAACGCTACAGCGCATGACCGTTACCCAATCCCTCACATTCAAAATTTTTCACTATATCTAGCGGGTGTGCGCATTTTTTCAAAAATAGACTTAGTCCGCGGTTATCACCAAGTCCCAGTCCGAGCAGAAGACATTCCTAAAACAGCGGTAATAACCCCTTTCGGCCTTTTTGAATTCCTGCGAATGCCTTTCGGCCTCAAAGGCGCTGCTCAAACTTTTCAACGAATGATGGACGCGGTCCTACGCGACCTCCCCTTTGTTTTCGTCTACCTCGACGACATGCTGGTAGCCAGCTCGTCTGAGGAAGAACACGAGCAGCACCTCACTACGGTTTTTCAGAGGCTAGAAGAGCACGGGCTAATAATCTATTCTGTCCTGATAATATGGCTGGGTATTGTAGACAGATAGCGAACAATAAAGACAGCAGGCTGATTCCAGGTTGACTGATTTACTGAAATCGTTTTTGTCTTGTTGTTTTTTTTCTTTTTTGTAAAACTGAAACACAATGAAATACATAATACAGAATGTTACATAAGAAATAATAATACAACACTCTGTATATAAACAGTTTCTCTTATTACAGGCACTTAACTCAGGTAAGTAATTTGCTCCACAGATTCAAACTAAGGTAAGTATTTCACAGTTTCCACAGGTTACAAAGTTAAGGTAAGTTAAATCAGGTAAATATTACCAAATTATACTAACACATTTTTATTTTACAGAGGACAGCTACACAGCTAAGTAAGCAGGTAAGCATAGCCAAATGAATAGCTAACTAGCTTTCACACGAAGCACCATTACAACACAATATAACTTGGGCTAACAAAGGGCTAAATGACTCAGCAGTTAGCTAAGTACCATTGCAATGATTAGCCATTAACACCTTTTAATCGCGATCTTTTTATAGCTTAAATTTAGCGTTTTTAACATCATATTCCAAACTATGGTCATCTTAAACAAGTATTACAACAATTTTCAGCATTAACTTACTGTTGGTTCCACTCCTAGGTTAGTACAACCAAATTTCTGGTGAGCACATTTTCACATTGCTTTCATCATGGCAGATTGAACAAAAAAGGGTTTATATAGGAAACAGGAAGTAGCTACAATTACAGGTGCAGTAACGCAAACCACCACTAGAGGGAACATAACCCCACCCAATATCTGACAGGTCAGCACACTCCCCGCTTGGTATACATGTATACCACTATTTACCCTTCTCTAGTGACATCAATAGCACAACATCAGAGATGGGTCTAAGGTACTCTTTAACTACCCCTTGGCTAGAGGTCTTAACTGTGACCTTACGGACCTTGTTGTCTGAACTAGGAATGGCCTTAACTATTCGCCCTAGAGGCCACATGTTGCGCTTTGCTTGATTGTCCTTTATCAAAACAATGTCACCTTCCTGGAGACTGGACTTCTCGGAGGTCCACTTCCTCCGTGGTTGAAGTGTGGCCAGGTACTCCGACCGCCACCTCTTCCAGAAGGAGTCCGCCAAGCTCTGGACCTGGCGCCACTGGACCTGGCTGAGGTGATCCAGGTCGAAGTCTCCCAGGGGTGCAGGACTGACACTCGCCTTCTGGGTGAGCAGAGTGGCAGGTGAGAGGATTTCAGGTACCTCTGCATCGTTGGAGACTGGGACTAGCGGGCGTGCATTCATGATAGCCATAACCTCAGCCATCAAAGTTGTAAGGACTTCATGAGACAGTCGGGTAGCACCATCCTTCGCAAGCAGTCCATCCAGTATGCGTCTTGCCACTCCAATTAACCTCTCCCAGGCTCCACCCATGTGTGAAGAATGGGGAGCATTGAAGGTCCATGTACATCCCTGCTCTTGCAGATAGTTCTTGATCTCAGGATCGTCAGTGTTGATTTGAAGCTCGCGGCATGCACCAATGAAATTAGTGCCTCCATCCGACCTTAAGTGCTTGACAGGTCCACGGATGGATAGGAAATGCCTCATGGCGTTGATGAAGCTTGAGGTCTGGAGCACCCAGTTCAGGCCTAAGCTCCTTTGAAGGGGCAATGGGTCTGCTCCCAGATCGAGATCTTTCAGGTCACTTGCTCGTTCCTCCACTGGTAAAGCCTCCATGACCCTCGGACTGTTTGAGGCGATCTTGTGGAGTTTTAAGTTACTCTCAGCTAGCAGAGCCTTGGTTCGCTGCAGGAGATCGATCACCTCATGCTCCTTGGCCAATGACATGAGCCCATCGTTGACGTAAAAGTTCCTGAAGATGAACTCCTTTGCATCACTACCATGCCCAGCTTCTCCTTGCTCTGCAGCTCTCCTCAGCCCATAAGTCGCTACTGCTGGGGACGGGCTGTTGCCGAATACATGCACAGTCATCCAGTAGTCAATGATGTCCTTGTCTGGATCATTGTCTTTGTGCCAGAGAAACCTGAGGAAGTGGCGGTGGTCCTCTCTGACCTTGAACCCATAGAACATTTGCTCTATGTCGGCGGTAGCAGCAATTTGCTCTCTTCTGAACCGTAATAGGACTCCTATTAGTGTGTTGTTCAGGTTGGGTCCACTGAGAAGCACATCATTCAATGATGTCCCCTTGTACTCCGCGCTGGAGTCAAATACAACTCTTATTTTCCCCGGCTTCTGGGGGTGGTATACGCCAAATATCGGCAGATACCAGCACTCCTGCCTGAGCTGTAGTGGAGGAGCTGGCTCGGCCTGTTGGTTGTCAATGACCTTTTGCATAAAATCAAAGAAGTGCTGTTTCATGTCAGGTTTCTTCCCGAATGAGCATTGGAGGGATTGGAGTCTTTGAGCAGCCTGCTCTCTGTTGCACGGAAGACGTTTACGAGGAGTATGAAAGGGTAGTGGCGCCACCCAGTGGTTTTCATTGTCCATATACACCTCGTCTTCCATTATTCTCAGAAACTCACTGTCATCTACTGACATGGCTGGTTTGTTGTCGGCTGGTGTTGTCTGGAACACACTTTCACCAAGACCATCCCTACATGTCTCTGGAATGGCTTCCTCACTGCGAGTTGGGAACTGAAGGCTGCACTGAATCGGTTCACTGGGTCTCTCCTTGATGTGAATGCTGTTAGTGCAGGGCTTAAAGAAGGAAGGGCGTCCATTTTGGAGGACATGGGTCTTATAAGCATCGACTTCCTGAGTCTTGTGAGCACCACCCAGACACAGCTCTCCCACTATGACCCAGCTGAGATCAAGGCGCTGAGCGTATGGCGAGTTGTGTGGTCCGTTGCGCTGCTCTCGCACCTTGTGCAAGCTCAAAACATCTCGGCCTAGTAGCAGAAGAATGGGTGCACTGTTTTTTTTGTTTTTTGTTTTTTTTGTTACTTATTTGTACCCGTAGGTAGATTCGGTTTGCAGTCTGGTGACAAGCCACCGGCTGCTGGTCGCTGCATGCGCGAGCGCCCTAAACCTACATGTTTTTGTATGCGGGAGGAAACCGGAGAAATCCCGGAGAAAACCCACGCAACACGGGGAGAACATGCAAACTCCACACAGCTCACTGTTGGTCGGGGGCTGGGATCGAACCCACGATCTCATGATCCCCGCAATCCCCCGGCCGAGGGTAAACTGTGCTGCCACAGTGTTGGATTTTGTCGGCCACTGGTCTGAGGTGAGGGAAATATTGTGCGCACTCAGGGGTCGGGATCTCTGACCGGTCACCAGGTAAGTATTCACACTCCAGCAATGTGGGCAGTGTGACCTTGGTCTTCCCATCGAGAGATTCCACAATGATGTTGGTTGCTTTCCTTCCTGCAGTCTCCACTCTACCTGAGCATGTTTTTAGCGTGTAGGGGGATGCCCTGCTGTTAATACCCAACAGACTGAAGAACTCAGATTTCACTAAAGACCTATTGCTTTGGTCATCGAGTACAGCATATACTATGTGAGACTTGCTTGGATTATCAGCATGGGAAACCTTGACCAAGCAGATTTTAGAACAGGATCTAGGCTGGGGTGCATCGCCACATATCTCTGTGCACTTAGAAGTGACAACAGGAGTTGCTGCAACTTCACTCTCCCCGCTTTGCTCCCCTCCTTGCTCCCCGCTCTGGTCATTCCCAGGTGAGTGCCCAGCCTGCCCATGAGGCGACCATGGTGCTGGACCAGGATGCATCGCTGAAGTGTGCTTGTCACTCTCACACTCTCTGCATTTGAGTGCGGTCTTACAGTCTTTGGCAATGTGCTTGGTGCTGGCACAACATCTAAAGCAGATCGAGTTCTCCTTTAAGTACGCTTTCCTCTCATCCAGGTGCTTTCCTCAGAACCCACGGCATTTTGTGAGCGGATGTGGTTTGTCGTGGATTGGACATTCTTTGTCCGGTTCAGTTTTCTTCACAGATGTGCTGTCCTGAGATGCACCACCTGCGGCTGTGACATCAGTTTTCCTCACTGTTACAGCGGATTTGTAGATGCGTTTTTGGTCTTTCTCACCTTTTGACTGATTGGGAGTAGAGGAAAGGTTGAATGCGAAACTGGGGTCATTGCGAGTCTTAGCTTGAGAACATACAAATTCCACAAAGTAGCTGAATGGTGGGAAAGGCACATGATAAACTTCCTTGTACCTGGATCCCTGTGTCATCCAGCGTTCACGAAGTGAGAATGGAAGCTTCTCCACAATTGGATTTACCCCTCGAGCTGTATCAAGATACATGAGCCCAGGTAAGAATCCCTCTGACTTAGCAGCTTGTAGCTCTTTTAACAAGTCTCCTAACTCTCTGAGCTTGTGTGTCTCTTTGTTAGAGATGACTGGGACGGCGTCCAATTTTTTCATTAGGGCACTTTCAATCACCTCTGGGCTTCCATAAGTTTCCTCCAAGCGCTCCCATACCGTCCACACACCTATTCTAGGATTGTTCACATGCACAGACCTGATCCTCATGGCTTGAGCTGACGACTTGGGCCCCAACCATTTGATCAGTAGATTGAGCTCTTCTTGCTCCGAGAGGTTAAGCTCCTTTGTGGCTGCTAGGAAGGAGGCCTTCCACGCCCAGTAGTTTTCTGGGCAGTCGTCAAAGGTAAGGAGTCCTGAGCTCACCATCTCTTTTCTCATGAGATACTGGGCCAAGACATGGGTTTGTGTTGATGGAGGTGAGGATTTGTTTCCCTGGTTGGGATGAGAGGCTGGAGGGTTAGCTGCAGTGTCTCTCCTTTTAATGTCAGGGAGAACAGGTGAATGTTCCTGCTTTGGAACAAATGGCTTTGGGGCAGAATGAGGAACGTTGTGTCCAACCATCATGGGCTTGTGTTCATTTCTGTCCACGAAAGACTCATACAGTGAATCTTGTTCTTTAATGTTAGAGAGGTGTGAATTCACCGGTGCTTGATGATCAATTTGTTGCTGTGGAGTTGGGCCTGGTTGCAACTGTGGTGCATGTGCATCGAATGGCTGTGTTTCCACGTAGCGTTGTGTGCGTCTCACTGGATCATCAAAGGCTAGATTCTGTAGCTCACCAAGAGAGTCGCTGTGTCTTGGATCGAGCTCTGCTGCTGCAGCTTCTTCCAATATAGCTGCCTCTCTTGATGCTGCAGTTGCTTCTTTCTCTTGTTGTAGCACGTGAAGATTTGCGTCTATTGAAGCCCTTTCTTTAATCATGGCAGCCTCTGCTGAAGCCCTTTGTTCCATTATGGCAGCCTCTGCTGAAGCTCTTTGTTCCATTATAGCAGCTTCTACTGAAGCCCTTTGTTTCATCATGACTGCCTCCTTCTCTGCAAAGGATGCTTTGACTTTAGCTGCTTCAGCCTTAGCTCTGGCTCTTGCTGCAACGATGCTGGCAGATGACCGGGTTGATGCTCTGGAGGACTTGTGTGAATTTGAGGCTTGAGACCTTGTCTCCAACTGAGACGGACGGTCCTCCTCACCAGCGTGGCTCATCTTGGCTTGCTTCTGTATGCTCTTCACCGTATTTCAGCTGCCTATCCCCGCTGCGTGGTCAACATTTTACTATTCTGTCCTGATAATACGGCTGGGCATTGTAGACAGATAGTGAACAATAAAGACAGCAGGCTGATTCCAGGTTGACTGATTTACTGAAATCGTTTTTGTCTTGTTGTTTTTTTCTTTTTTGTAAAACTGAAACACAATGAAATACATAATACAGAATGTTACATAAGAAATAATAATACAACACTCTGTATGTAAACAGTTTCTCTTATTACAGGCACTTAACTCAGGTAAGTAATTTGCTCCACAGATTCAAACTAAGGTAAGTATTTCACAGTTTCCACAGGTTACAAAGTTAAGGTAAGTTAAATCAGGTAAATATTACGAAATTATACTAACACATTTTTATTTTACAGAGGACAGCTACACAGCTAAGTAAGCAGGTAAGCATAGCCAAATGAATAGCTAACTAGCTTTCACACGAAGCACCATTACAACACAATATAACTTGGGCTAACAAAGGGCTAAATGACTCAGCAGTTAGCTAAGTACCATTGCAACGATTAGCCATTAACACCTTTTAATCGCGATCTTTTTATAGCTTAAATTTAGCGTTTTTAACATCATATTCCAAACTATGGTCATCTTAAACAAGTATTACAACAATTTTCAGCATTAACTTACTGTTGGTTCCACTCCTAGGTTAGTACAACCAAATTTCTGGCGAGCACATTTTCACATTGCTTTCATCATGGCAGATTGAACAAAAAAGGGTTTATATAGGAAACAGGAAGTAGCTACAATTAAAGGTGCAGTAACGCAAACCACCACTAGAGGGAACATAACCCCACCCAATATCTGACAGGTCAGCACATAATCAATCCAGCCAAATGCAAATTCGGCGTATCGCAAATTGATTTTTTAGGACACAAAGTCTCTCCGAAGGGGGCAGTTCCACTTCCAGACGAAATTCATGCGATAGAAGGTTTTCCACGGCCGCAAACGGTCAAATCGCTACAGGAATTTTTAGGGATGGTTAATTTTTACAACCGCTTCCTCCCCCACGCAGCTCAGCTCATGCAACCCCTATATGACGCGCTAGAAAAAAAAGAAAGCTTCCAACGCGGTCGAATGGACCCCGGAGCGCAAACGCGCTTTCGCGGAAGTAAAAAACGCCCTAGCTAACACCACATTGTTAGTTCACCCAGACCCCTTGGCCCGCATTGCACCAACCACAGATGCTTCAGACCTAGCTATAGGGGCAGTTGTAGAACAGCTTGTCAGCGGGGTCTGGCAACCTTTAGCATTCTTTAGCAAATCGCTAAACCCAACTGAACGCAAATACAGCACTTTTGACAGAGAGCTGCTGGCGCTTCATTTATCCATCCGCCACTTCCAGTTCTGGTTAGAAGGGCGGAGTTTCACGGCTTTTGTCGACCATAAACCGCTCACCTTTGCTATGGCTAAAATTTCAGAACCATGGTCAGGCAGGCAACAAAGACAGCTAGCTGCGATTTCAGAGTTCACCACAGACATTCGACACGTGGCAGGCAAACTTAACGTAGTAGCGGACTGTCTCTCTCGTGCTGTGGCACCACCAGAGCGCGAGGAGACAGATTATACTGCCTCAGCAGCAGAACTCTTCACTAACGCAGACACATACGCAGCACCTATCCATGAAGGGATAGATTATGCAGCCATGGCAGAGGAACAAAACAGTGACGCGGACGTGCGCGCACTCCTGTCTGGACCAACAGGGTTAAGGCTGGAGAAAAAAGGGTTACGCTACGGCGTGCCCCCCCTAATATGCGATGTTTCAACCGGCCGACCTCGCCCGTTAGTACCAGCTACATGGCGCCGCCGCATTTTTGACACAATTCACTCCCTCGCGCACCCAGGTGTGCGCGCCTCGGTTAAAATGGTCGCCGAAAAGTTTGTGTGGCCAGGCCTGCGCAAAAACGTAAAAGAATGGGCAAAAACTTGCATTTCTTGTCAACGCGCCAAAATACATAGACACACAAAAGCCCCTCTGGAGCCTTTTCCAATCCCTGCTAGAAGGTTCGACCATGTTCATGTCGATCTTGTGGGGCCACTACCTTCCTCCCAAGGTTTCACACACCTGTTAACAATGATAGACCGCACCACACGCTGGCCAGAGGCAGTCCCTCTAGCGGCAACCACAGCGGAGGAAGTCGCTCGCGTTTTTTTGACAAACTGGGTGGCACGTTTCGGCGTCCCATCGGACATCACGTCCGATAGGGGGCCTCAATTTGTCTCTGAGCTCTGGTCAGCCATGTCCAACAGCTTAGGGGCAACAATTCATCGCACCACCGCTTATCACCCTCAGGCTAATGGGTTATGCGAGCGTTTTCACAAGTCTTTAAAGGCCGCCCTCAGAGCCTCACTAACGGACACAAATTGGGTAAATAAACTTCCCTGGGTTTTATTGGGGTTGCGTGCTGCACCTAAAGAAGATCTAGACGCCTCTCCAGCAGAATTAGTTTTTGCTCAACCTCTCAGGCTCCCAGGTGAATTTTTACCAGAGAACCCAGAGCCAGGGCGCCTTCCAGTCCCAAGGTTTTTAGGCAGCAACGGACCGAACTCGCTCCCTGGTCCAGCTCATCACTCCTTTCCACGGGTTTTTGTCCCTCAAACTTTAAAAAATGCTGAGTTCGTTTTTGTTAAGCATGAAGCTCTAAAACCAACTTTACACCCAGCATTCGATGGGCCATTCAGAGTGCTGGAAAATGGTGATAAACACTTTGTGCTTGATTATGGGGATAGAAAAGAAACAGTCAGCATTGACAGACTTAAACCTGCCTTCTTGTTGAAAGACGAACCTGCACAGTTGGCCAGAGCACCTCGGCGAGGTAGACCCCCCGAGAGAAAAGACTCAGCCCCCAGGCAGGGAACAAATAACCTCTCCCCTTCCCACACTGCAGATTCCTCACAAGAAGGTCCCAGCAGGACGCCTAAACCAACCTACAGCAGTTTTGGGAGAAGAATTAAACCCAGACAGCACAGGGACTGACACCAACCACTCCACAATTATTCACTAATTGTGCTGCAACAGTTTAGGACTGACTTATGATTTTACTATGCTGCTAGGTTTACCACTGAACTCTCTTAGGAGCATGGCTGCTGGGAGGTTTCTTCCGTGGCAACAGCTGTAACACGTAGTATGTCGTAATAACTATCCTGGACTGTGAACCTTTCTGTTGTCCTTTCTTAGTTGTTTGGGGGGCCTGTGGTCTATATTAACTATATATTCCATAACCTACATATGTTAGAGCATGTGGAAATGTCTGGTGACTACATATGTAAGGAACTTCACACCTCTGAAAGGACAAAGGAATCTCACCCGCCGAGTGAAGAACAAAGACGTTCCCGGATGTGGCGGGGGAAACCGGACGAGCCACCCTCACCCCCCAAGGCGAGGAGAAGGATTACCATCACCTCCCAAGATGAGGAGAGGAAATACCAAGACAATGGGGGGATTAAGATAATGAGGGATGTCAGCCTTTGTTATGCATGTCTTTTGTTGTGTGCTTGTATATAACCAGCGAGTTGGCGAGATTCTGTCTCTTTTTCCCTTCTGCCGCTCTCTGCACCAGATGAGACTTGATAGAAGAGCTGAACATTAAAACTTTGTTTATAAACCAAATCGCCTCTTCATTGCCCAGCTCCTCTACACTGGTGACCTTGACGCGAGTATGGACCGGAGGCGTTCTTCCACAAGCGACTCATCCGTGGCAGCTCAGGCAGATGCCAGCAGCCACGCAGACGAGGGAGCAGACGGACAGCTGTTCCCCCTGGCAGAAGAGGTTGAGAGGGCTCAACCGAGCACCAGCACCGCCGTGAGAGCCGAGGCAAGGCACTCTCACCCGGCGGGCACAGCAGTGATGGTGTGCACAAACGCCGTCGCTGTCAAGCTGCCAGACTTCTGGCAAGAGGACCCCGCCTCTTGGTTTCAGCAGGCTGAAGCTCAATTTATACTGGCGGGCATCACGGCCGACGATACTAAGTTTTATCATATCGTCTCCAAACTCGACTCCGCCACTTCGAAGTGTGTGCGGAGCTTGATCCGGCGACCACCGGCCCGGGACAAGTACAAGACGCTCAAAGCGACCATCGTGGCGAACTACGTCCCATCGGCGGAAGAAAGAGCCGAGAAGATCCTGGCGGTCTACGGCCACAGAGGGGGCAATCCGAAGGCCCTCATGGAGGATTTGCTGCAGCTCAAGGAAGAGGACAATGACAACTTCCTCTTCCAGTTTATTTTCCTCAGCACGCTGCCGCCACACATGAGGGGGACACTCGCCAGCACGAAGTGCAACACCCACCAAGACTTCCGCACACTGGCCAGCGAAGCTCATCGGCTCGTCAACGCCTGCAAGGAGCTGACACCCACAGCAGCATCCGTAGACCTCAACGCTGACGCCCCGAGCCACGAGGAGCCACAACCCACGGAGCAGACCCAGCCCACGGTGACAGCGGCACGGCCAAGACGTAACAGACAGAGCGATGTTTGTTATTACCACCACCGCTTTGCCGAGAAGGCCCACAAATGTGTTCCCCCCTGCAACTTTAAACGCCCAAGCTGAGAGCCGTTAACAGCAGCAGTTCTCGGCGAGAAAAACAAGCTGTTGTACGTGACGGATGGACATTCAGGCAAGCAGTTCCTCATCGACACAGGAGCCCAGCTGAGTTTCGTCATGCCCTCCCACGCAGATCGAGCCATGGGCACCCGGGGCAACGGAGCCGTGGCAGCCAACGGCTCTAACATCGACACGTTCGGCGAAAAGAGCCTACACCTCCTCATCCACGGCCGCAGCTACAGATGGACATTTGTTGTAGCGGCGGTGAGTTTTAACTTGTTAGGCGCAGATTTTTTGTGTGCACATGGGTTATTAGTGGACCTAGCAAATAGGCGCCTGGCTAATGCACTGTCTTTTGCTTCTATTCCATGCTCAGCTCGAGTTTCTCCACCACCTGTGCAGGCCAACGTCACCACAGCAGGAGGTAAGTTTGAGCAACTCCTCACCCAATTTCCAGCACTCACAATCCCAAAATTCTCAGCCACTGTGGCTAAACACGGGGTTGAACACTTCATTCCAACAACGGGACCTCCCGTTTTTGCCAAAGCTCGCCGCTTAGACGCGGCCAAGCTCAACATAGCACGGGACGAGTTTACAACTCTTGAAAAATTGGGCATTGTTAGACGCTCGAAGAGCCCCTGGGCCTCACCACTTCACATGGTTCCGAAATCCGACGGTTCTTGGAGACCGTGCGGAGATTACCGCAGACTAAATAACGCTACAGCGCATGACCGTTACCCAATCCCTCACATTCAAGATTTTTCACTACATCTAGCGGGCGCGCGCATTTTTTCAAAAATAGACTTAGTCCGCGGTTATCACCAAGTCCCAGTCCGAGCAGAAGACATTCCTAAAACAGCGGTAATAACCCCTTTCGGCCTTTTTGAATTCCTGCGAATGCCTTTCGGCCTCAAAGGCGCTGCTCAAACTTTTCAACGAATGATGGACGCGGTCCTACGCGACCTCCCCTTTGTTTTCGTCTACCTCGACGACATGCTGGTAGCCAGCTCGTCTGAGGAAGAACACGAGCAGCACCTCACTACGGTTTTTCAGAGGCTAGAAGAGCACGGGCTAATAATCAATCCAGCCAAATGCAAATTCGGCGTATCGCAAATTGATTTTTTAGGACACAAAGTCTCTCCGAAGGGGGCAGTTCCACTTCCAGACGAAATTCATGCGATAGAAGGTTTTCCACGGCCGCAAACGGTCAAATCGCTACAGGAATTTTTAGGGATGGTTAATTTTTACAACCGCTTCCTCCCCCACGCAGCTCAGCTCATGCAACCCCTATATGACGCGCTAAAAAAAAAGAAAGCTTCCAACGCGGTCGAATGGACCCCGGAGCGCGAACGCGCTTTCGCGGAAGTAAAAAACGCCCTAGCTAACACCACATTGTTAGTTCACCCAGACCCCTTGGCCCGCATTGCACTAACCACAGATGCTTCAGACCTAGCTATAGGGGCAGTTGTAGAACAACTTGTCAGCGGGGTCTGGCAACCTTTAGCATTCTTTAGCAAATCGCTAAACCCAACTGAACGCAAATACAGCACTTTTGACAGAGAGCTGCTGGCGCTTCATTTATCCATCCGCCACTTCCAGTTCTGGTTAGAAGGGCGGAGTTTCACGGCTTTTGTCGACCATAAACCGCTCACCTTTGCTATGGCTAAAATTTCAGAACCATGGTCAGGCAGGCAACAAAGACAGCTAGCTGCGATTTCAGAGTTCACCACAGACATTCGACACGTGGCAGGCAAACTTAATGTAGTAGCGGACTGTCTCTCTCGTGCTGTGGCACCACCAGAGCGTGAGGAGACAGATTATACTGCCTCAGCAGCAGAACTCTTCACTAACGCAGACACATATGCAGCACCTATCCATGAAGGGATAGATTATGCAGCCATGGCAGAGGAACAAAACAGTGACGCGGACGTGCGCGCAGTCCTGTCTGGACCAACAGGGTTAAGGCTGGAGAAAAAAGGGTTACGCGACGGCGTGCCCCCCCTAATATGCGATGTTTCAACCGGCCGACCTCGCCCGTTAGTACCAGCTACATGGCGCCGCCGCATTTTTGACACAATTCACTCCCTCGCGCACCCAGGTGTGCGCGCCTCAGTTAAAATGGTCGCCGAAAAGTTTGTGTGGCCAGGCCTGCGCAAAAACGTAAAAGAATGGGCAAAAACTTGCATTTCTTGTCAACGCGCCAAAATACACAGACACACAAAAGCCCTTCTGGAGCCTTTTCCAATCCCTGCTAGAAGGTTCGACCACGTTCATGTCGATCTTGTGGGGCCACTACCTTCCTCCCAAGGTTTCACACACCTGTTAACAATGATAGACCGCACCACACGCTGGCCAGAGGCAGTCCCTCTAGCGGCAACCACAGCGGAGGAAGTCGCTCGCGTTTTTTTGACAAACTGGGTGGCACGTTTCGGCGTCCCATCGGACATCACGTCCGATAGGGGGCCTCAATTTGTCTCTGAGCTCTGGTCAGCCATGTCCAACAGCTTAGGGGCAACAATTCATCGCACCACCGCTTATCACCCTCAGGCTAATGGGTTATGCGAGCGTTTTCACAGGTCTTTAAAGGCCGCCCTCAGAGCCTCACTAACGGACACAAATTGGGTAAATAAATTTCCCTGGGTTTTATTGGGGTTGCGTGCTGCACCTAAAGAGGATCTAGACGCCTCTCCAGCAGAATTAGTTTTTGCTCAACCTCTCAGGCTCCCAGGTGAATTTTTACCAGAGAACCCAGAGCCAGGGCGCCTTCCAGTCCCAAGGTTTTTAGGCAGCAACGGACCGAACTCGCTCCCTGGTCCAGCTCATCACTCCTTCCCACGGGTTTTTGTCCCTCAAACTTTAAAAAAACGCTGAGTTCGTTTTTGTTAAGCATGAAGCTCTAAAACCAACTTTACGCCCAGCATTCGATGGGCCATTCAGAGTGCTGGAAAATGGTGATAAACACTTTGTGCTTGATTATGGGGATAGAAAAGAAACAGTCAGCACTGACAGACTTAAACCTGCCTTCTTGTTGAAAGACGAACCTGCACAGTTGGCCAGAGCACCTCGGCGAGGTAGACCCCCCAAGAGAAAAGACTCAGCCCCCAGGCAGGGAACAAATAACCTCTCCCCTTCCCACACTGCAGATTCCTCACAAGAAGGTCCCAGCAGGACGCCTAAACCAACCTACAGCAGTTTTGGGAGAAGAATTAAACCCAGACAGCACAGGGACTGACACCAACCACTCCACAATTATTCACTAATTGTGCTGCAACAGTTTAGGACTGACTTATGATTTTACTATGCTGCTAGGTTTACCACTGAACTCTCTTAGGAGCATGGCTGCTGGGAGGTTTCTTCCGTGGCAACAGCTGTAACACGCAGTATGTCGTAATAACTATCCTAGACTGTGAACCTTTCTGTTGTCCTTTCTTAGTTGTTTGGGGGGCCTGTGGTCTATATTAACTATATATTCCATAACCTACATATGTTAGAGCAGGTGGAAATGTTTGGTGACTACATATGTAAGGAACTTCACACCTCTGAAAGGACAAAGGAATCTCACCCGCCGAGTGAAGAACAAAGACGTTCCCGGACGTGGCGGGGGAAACCGGACGAGCCACCCTCACCCCCCAAGGCGAGGAGAAGGATTACCATCACCTCCCAAGATGAGGAGAGGAAATACCAAGACAATGGGGGGATTAAGATAATGAGGGATGTCAGCCTTTGTTATGCATGTCTTTTGTTGTGTGCTTGTATATAACCAGCGAGTCGGCGAGATTCTGTCTCTTTTTCCCTTCTGCCGCTCTTTGCACCAGATGAGACTTGATAGAAGAGCTGAACATTAAAACTTTGTTTATAAACCAAATCGCCTCTTCATTGCCCAGCTCCTCTACACTTTATTATTCTAATAGCTCTCTTCTGAAGCATAAAGACTGGATATATGTTTGTTTTATATGTATTTCCCCATACTTCAGTACAATATGTCATGTATGGGAGTATTAATGAATGATACAAGGTATATAGTGTGGGTTGATTCAGCAAATATTTCACTCTGTGTAGTATTGCAATTGATTTGGATATTTTACCTTTAATATAATTAATATGTGACTTCCAACACAGTTTATTATCAATTATTACTCCAAGAAATTTAGTTTCGGATACCCTTTCAATCCCTACACCATTTACACTGAGTTTAGATACTGAGTTGTTGTGATGGTTGTTAAAGACTATAAATTTTGTCTTACTTAAATTGAGCGTTAATTTGTTTGAATCAAACCACAGTTTAAGCTTTCCTAATTCCTTTCCGAGTGTATCCAAAAGTTGTTCCAAATTGCTTCCACTGCATAATAGATTAGTGTCATCGGCAAACAATATTACGTCCATTTTTTCTGAAACTTTACATATATCATTTATATACATATTGAATAACAATGGCCCCAGAACTGAACCCTGTGGGACTCCACAAGTAACCTTCAGTAACTGTGAGTTTTTGTTACCAACACATACATACTGATATCTATTCTTTAAGTAACTACTTAACCAGGACAGTGTTACCCCTCTAATACCACAATTTTGTAGTTTCTTTAATAATAAATTATGATCCACTGTATCAAATGCTTTTTTAAGATCCAGGAATACCCCAAATGAATACTCTTTATTTTCAATGGCAGTTGATATTTTTTCTATAAATTCCATTAGAGCAAATGCAGTTGTCCTCTTGTGTCTGAACCCATATTGCTGCTCACACAATAAATTATTCTTCAGTATGAAGTTGTCAATTCTCTCATAGAATATTTTTTCAAGTATCTTGGAAAATTGCGGCAATAGTGAAATTGGTTAACAATGTTTACAAAAAAGTTATTAAATTCATCTGCAGGTGAAGCTGCATTCACACTCTGAGTCGTTTTATTATTTTTTGAAAAATCGGTTGGGTAGCTTGTATTTCTGCTTTTATTTCCAAGAATACTGTTAAGTATTGTCCATGTATTTTTAATATTGTCTCTGTTTTTCTCCAGTTCTTTACTGTAATAGTCTCTCTTACTACATCTTATTATATATGTCAACTTACACTCACCGGCCACTTTATTAGGTACACCTGTCCAACTGCTCGTTAACACTTAATTTCTAATCAGCCAATCACATGGCGGCAACTCAGTGCATTTAGGCATGTAGACATGGTCAAGACAATCTCCTGCAGTTCAAACCGAGCATCAGTATGGGGAAGAAAGGTGATTTGAGTGACTTTGAACGTGGCATGGTTGTTGGTGCCAGAAGGGCTGGTCTGAGTATTTCAGAAACTGCTGATCTACTGGGATTTTCACGCACAACCATCTCTAGGGTTTACAGAGAATGGTCCGAAAAAGAAAAAATATCCAGTGAGCGGCAGTTCTGTGGGCGGAAATGCCTTGTTGATGCCAGAGGTCAGAGGAGAATGGCCAGACTGGTTCGAGCTGATAGAAAGGCAACAGTGACTCAAATAACCACCCGTTACAACCAAGGTAGGCAGAAGAGCATCTCTGAACGCACAGTACGTCGAACTTTGAGGCAGATGGGCTACAGCAGCAGAAGACCACGCCGGGTGCCACTCCTTTCAGCTAAGAACAGGAAACTGAGGCTACAATTTGCACAAGCTCATCGAAATTGGACAATAGAAGATTGGAAAAACGTTGCCTGGTCTGATGAGTCTCGATTTCTGCTGCGACATTCGGATGGTAGGGTCAGAATTTGGCGTCAACAACATGAAAGCATGGATCCATCCTGCCTTGTATCAATGGTTCAGGCTGGTGGTGGTGGTGTAATGGTGTGGGGAATATTTTCTTGGCACTCTTTGGGCCCCTTGGTACCAATTGAGCATCGTTGCAACGCTACAGCCTACCTGAGTATTGTTGCTGACCATGTCCATCCCTTTATGACCACAATGTACCCAACTTCTGATGGCTACTTTCAGCAGGATAATGCGCCATGTCATAAAGCTGGAATCATCTCAGACTGGTTTCTTGAACATGACAATGAGTTCACTGTACTCAAATGGCCTCCACAGTCACCAGATCTCAATCCAATAGAGCATCTTTGGGATGTGGTGGAACGGGAGATTCGCATCATGGATGTGCAGCCGACAAATCTGCACCAACTGTGTGATGCCATCATGTCAATATGGACCAAACTCTCTGAGGAATGCTTCCAGCACCTTGTTGAATCTATGCCACGAAGAACTGAGGCAGTTCTGAAGGCAAAAGGGGGTCCAACCCGTTACTAGCATGGTGTACCTAATAAAGTGGCCGGTGAGTGTATTTTTGTATGTTTTATACCACTGCTCTGCTTCTTTTGTCCTTTTCTTTAGGAAAGCTTTATATAATAATTTTTTCTTTTTACACACCTTTTGTAATCCTTTGGTTAACCATGGCTTATCGGCAAATTTATGTTTAAGCTTTTTCTTTACTAATGGACAATTTTTTTCATAAAGAGTGGTTACAATGTTTATAAATGTGTCATAGGCTTCATTTACATCTGATACATAGACTTCTGTCCAGTCTTGCTTCAGCAAGTCCTCTTTAAAAGAACTGATTGCATTTTGTGATTTGTATCTGAACGATTTTGAAATTTTTTCTGTGTTGGCCCCCGTGTGGCCATGGATAAGTGGTGCAAAGGTTGGCAAGTGGTCACTTATATCATTTATCAATAATCCACTTTCTATTTTCTTTTCAATAATATTAACAAACAGGTTGTCAATAAGTGTAGCGGTGTGAACTGTGATTCTACTGGGATGTGTTATTGTGAGATATAGACTCATGCTGTACATAGAGTTCATGAACTCTGTAATTACATTTTGTTGATGTGGATTTAGTAAATCAATATTGAAATCTCCACAAATTACTACCATTTTCTTACTAGTAATATTATTGTACAGCTCGACTAATTTATCTCTGAATGTCTCAATGCAAGTTCCCGGCGTTCTATATATACAACTTATAATTAGATTTTTTGTTTTATCTTGGTCAATCTCAACAGTAACACATTCCAAGATCCCTGGTAGTGCAAAGGACATTCCATTTACAAGCTTACACCTATACAGGTCATCAATATACAGTGCAACACCACCACCCTTTTTTTGAGATCTGTTAATATGAAACATCTGATATCCCTCTATTGCCATCAGGGGAGCCTGCTCTTCATTAAGCCAAGTTTCAGAGACTGCGATAGCTGTAAATTTTCTGTCTAGCTGTTTTAAATAGTCCTGAATCTGTGGAAAGTTTTTGTTAAGACTTCTGCTGTTGAAGTGTATTATTGATAGTTTACCATCTAGTTGCACTTGACTTTTGAATTGCTTTTCAGTGTAATATTCACAATGGTTATGAATATTATTGAAAAGTGGTTATCAGGATCAATATCGTTCTCCATCTCTTCTAGTTTATGTTCAGCATAATGGCATATTTTCAGAGTTTGAGTTTCCTTACTCTGTGTCAAATGACTTCCTCCAACTGGGGATAATTGATGTCTACTCAAGTCAGTCGTAAGTTTTTTGTTTGTTTTGCTTATTTTTTTTAAAGTACATTGACATGGTATGTCAAAAGAACTATTCTTACTGTGTGTGTGAATATGGATTATCATTGTCTCTTAATTTTCTTAATCAGTGTTCATCTGTATTTATTTAAGTCAGTAACTTCTCTGATCATTATACTCTTTGCTTGCTCAGGTGTTCCATTTAGTTTGATCCAAACTCTACAATTTCTTGTCCATGTTGCCTGTATTTTATTTTGTCTTTTCAGCATCCGTGCTTGCCGTGCTATTTCTGCATTAGTTTTCGTAAGATGTTCATTTAGGTAAACTTCTGTTCCCCGTAGCTTTCTGGCCTGCCTCAGTATGTCATTCTTTACCCTTCTGTTCACAAAGCGCATCACAATTGATTTCTTTGTTTTATTATCTTTTCTGGGTAAAGCGTAACAGGCTGAAATTGCATTTGCTTTGACCTTTATTCTCTTTTGTCCTATTGTTATACATCCCCGGAGTAAGGAGAGAAGTCTGGCGCCAGTTAATCAAAGCAGTTGATATGTATTGACTGTTATGTACTGTATATCAATATGTAAATGTGCCATGCATTCTCTCTTGTCTGTATAAATGTGCTGACTTTACATGCCTTAGGGAGCTCACTCACAGCGCACTGACAACAGTGCACACACAGCACACAGCGCTGCTGTGTATCTCATGATGATGGAGGAATAAAACTCTTAAACCTTCAGCATCGCCGTGTCCGCTTGCGCTTATTTATACCTCCACACTCTTAAATCGTTTTTATGTGTGCTTCCCTCATATCTTTTAAGCTTTTAAACTTACTCCCTGCTTGTTTCAGGGACAATAGATTTTGAAATCTGATCTGCATTGCTTTCTATCTGTGCTGTTTTTCTTTTAATATCTTCTTGCCTGCCTCAGGGACTACAGATGGAAATTCGTGAGAACGCCGTTGTGTTCTGTCATTCATGACTTCTTTATACCCATAGATGGCACTGTTGTATTGCTGATCTTAGTTAAGACGCTAGCAGAAGGAGGAGTCAGACTAATGCTTCAGGAAGTTGACTTCACGTTGCTACTGCTACCTGTATACGTAAATGGCGTTCGACAAGTAAAGTTTTGTTAATATAAAGTACACTGCTTCATTATTTGTGAGTCCATACCACAATTTGGTGACAAGTAAACCTACAGTTTTGTTTGTTTTTTTGGACTCACCATGGCTGGAAATGTGCCTTTGCATCCGACGTTTTTGCTGTGCCTGGGAGAACCACAGATACCGTGTAGCACGTAGATGCAGATATTCACCAACTACTTGCTGGTCATTAATGCAACTGGAAACGCCTGGCCTGAAGCTCAGAAGAGAGCTATTTTATGTCACGACTCGCCGCTCATCAGCGGCGCCAGCTGTGCGCACACCTGCGCCTCGTCAGCGGCGAGGGATTTAAGCCGCCTTGCCCTGGGGCTTTGGCCTGAAGCCGTCTGTTCTCTTCGGCATCTCTTGCTGCAAGGAATCCCCTTCACCAAGCAAGATACACGTAAGGATCTCTTACCTTTTCCTCCCAGCCTTCTCACCTGTGCACAGGTGGATTTCCTGGCGGCAGACAACATTCTCCAGCCGTCATCTCCTCGCCACTGCATCAGGCGCTCCAGGTCGCTGTCTACCGGGCTACGCCCTTGCTCAACGCCAGCCACCTGCCCAAACCAAATAAGCCAGCTGTCATTGTCATATCGCCTGTGTTGGTGTGGTGCCCGTTACCCTTCTCCCTCTGCTTCTCCCATAGGGTTGTCCGGCTGAACGGCTTCCTGCCCCCGTGCCTGACGCAGACGCCATCACCAACACATACCCATCTCACAGACACGCACTCACACACACTTGTTGTTAATAAAGCTATTGAATCTACCCTGAGCCTGCGTGTGTGTCTCCTGAGCCGTGCATTATGTCAGTATGGCTTCAGCAGAGCGGCTCAGCAGACAGCGGGTTCGCACGCCGTCTTTCCACCCTTGAGGCTCGGGTGGATCTAATAGCCCACCAACAACAAGTGATCTTAAATCAATTATGTACAATTACTAACCGATTGGACCGCTTGGACCCCCAACAGCCGTTCCCCCCGGCTCGTCTGGGTAGCGCGGCTCCTGCTGCTCCAGCGGCCGTTCAGCCTGCTCCGGGTGCACCGGCACGGCTCACACCTATTCCGACCCCCGCCCGCTTTAGCGGTAAGCTCGGTGGAGCGCGGGGGTTTATCATGCAATGTGAGTCCGTGTTTCATTGCGTTCCCGGAGAATTTCCCTCAGACCATAGCCGGATTGGCTACATAGGAAATCTCTTGGAGGGGCGAGCGCTTACCTGGGCTTAAGCCGTAATGGTGAAGCCCAGCTACGCCACCCTCACTATGGCCAGTTCGTGAGACTGTTCCTGGAAGTGTTTGATCATTCGCGTACAGAGAGCGTTCAGGTCGATCGTCTTCTCAGCCTTCAGCAGGGAAGCCGGTCGGCCGCTGACTACGCGATCGACTTCCGGGTTGCTGCGGAGGAGGTTGGCTGGGGAGAACGTTCGCTCTGCGGCATCTTCCTTCGCAGTCTCAGCGCTGGTCTGAGGGATGAACTGGCTGGACGGGATATCCTGGAGACATTAGCGGAGCTGACTTCCCTTGCCATCAGTTTGGATAACAGGCTGCGCGAACGTGCCTCGGAGCGGAAGTCGTCTTCTCGCCCTCGAGGTGCCTCGGCGCGCCTGCCCCAAGCTCGCCCCCTAGCGTTGCCGTCACCGGGGTACTCCGAGGAGTCGGAGCCGATGGTGACAGGCTGGACACAGCTCCCCCCAGCGGAGAAACAACGCCGCCGTGAGTTGGGCCTCTGCATGTATTGCGGGGGCAGCCAACACACAGTGGAGCATTGTCCACAGAAGCCAAACGGGAGGTCCACGAGTTACTGTAGGAGGCCTTGCGGACGCTAATCGGTTAACTTCCCTCACTCAATTGACGCTGCCCATCCGATTCTGTCACAATCCCACAGGGCACCTCACCCATGCACTGGTGGATTCAGGCGCGGAAGGTAGCTTTATTTCACAGAGCCTGGCAACCCGATTGGGCATCCGTTGCCACCCACTCAAGTCTCCTCTCGCCCTAGTAAATCTCTCCCGTGTTTTCCTGGGAAAAGTAACACACCAGACGACCCCTGTCCCAGTAATTATCTCAGGAAATCATCAGGAGGAAATCACCTTTTACGTCCTACCATATTCTGTATCACCTGTGATTCTTGGATACCCATGGCTCCGCCTCCACAATCCTGCCCTGGACTGGAGGTCTGGCAGAGTGTCCGCCTGGAGCTCCTTCTGCATGGGCATCTGTCTCCAATCCGCTGCCTGCGCCCCATCCTCTCCTCCTACTCCCAAGGATGCCGCGCCTCCGGATCTCACCCTGGTGCCCTCGGAGTTTCACGACCTAGGCATGGTCTTCAGCAAGTCCAAGGCGATGTCTCTTCCTCCGCACCGGCCCTATGACTGCGCTATTAACATCCGCCAGGGGGCACCCTTACCCTCGGGACGTCTCTACAGCCTGTCAGCACCAGAGAAGGAGGCCATGAACACTTATTTGAAGGAGTCGCTGAGTGCAGGAATCATCCGCCCCTCGTCATCACCATTAGGCGCTGGGTTCTTCTTCGTGGGCAAGAAGGACGGCTCCCTTTGTCCTTGTATCGACTACCGCGCCCTCAATGACATCACAGAGAAGGACCGTTACACCTTGCCCCTAATGGACACCACCTTCCACTCCCTCCAGGGGGCGACTTGGTTCACCAAGCTGGATCTTTGCAGCGCATACCACCTCGTCCGGATCCGGGAGGGAGACGAATGGAAGACAGCCTTCCGTACCCCGAACGGTCATTTCGAATACCTAGTTATGCCGTTCGGGTTGACCAATGCTCCAGCCGTCTTCAGCGCCTTATTAATGACGTCCTCCGGGATTTCATCGGCCTGTTCGTGTTCGTCTACCTGGACGATATCCTCATCTTCTCCAGATCCAGGGATGAGCACCAGGTCCACGTGAGGCGGGTCCTTCAACCGGTTATATGTCAAGGCAGAGACATATAACACAGAGAAATGCAAATTTTACACCAAGACTACGTCCTTCCTCGGGTTCGTCATCTCTCACGACCAGGTGCTCCCGGACCCAGCGAAGGTTAAAGCGGTGGTAGAGTGGCCCACTCCTACATCAAGGAAACAGGTACAACAGTTCATAGGGTTTGCCAATTTCTACCGCCGCTTCGTCCCGAGTTTTGGAGCCATCGTCGGTCCCCTGACCTGCCTCACCTCCCCTAAGACCCCGTTCCGGTGGACTGAAGAGGCCGCAGCTGCTTTCCAGGCGCTGAAGGCGGAGTTCTCCTCCTCCCGGGTTCTCAGCCAAGTCGACCCCACGCTGCAATGCATCGTTGAGGTGGACGCTTTGGACACGGGGGTGGGGGCGGTGTTGTCCCAGCGGTCGCCTGTCAACGGGGCCAAACAGCCCTGCGCCTTCTTCTCTCGGCGCTTGTCCCCGGCAGAACGTAATTACGACGTGGGGGACAGAGAGCTCCTCACCATCAAGCTCGCGCTTCAGGAGTGGCGTCACTGGCTGGAGGGGGCTGCCCTGCCATTTGTGGTACTTACCGATCACAAGAACTTGGAATATTTAAGATCTGCCAAACGTCTGAATGCCCGCCAGGCGCGTTGGTCCTTGTTCTTTGCCAGGTTTCGCTTTAACATCACCTTCAGGCCTGGCTCCAAAAACGGCCTGCCCGACGCCCTCTCTAGGCAGTTTGCCCCTGAGGTGTCAGAAGACGCTGTCCACACCATCTTACCCAGGTCGTGCGTCGTGGGGGCCGTCTCGTGGGACATCGAAAGCAAGATCCGGAAGGTGCAGGAATTGGAACCGGACCCTGGCGGCGGACCGGAGGGGAGGCTTTTTGTGCCTTCCACTGTCCGGGGGGAGGTCATCCACTGGCTTCACACATCTAAGCTCACCTGCCATCCTGGGTCCTCCTGGATGATCGACTTGCTCCAACGCTCCTTCTGGTGGCCGGGTCTGCGGAGGGACGCCGCCCGCTACGCCCGGGCCTGCCCCGTCTGCGCCACCAGCAAATCAGGTAACGCCCCCCCCCGCGGGCCTGCTCCAGCCCCTGCCAATCCCTGGCAGGCCCTGGTCGCATATCGCCCTAGACTTCATCACCGGTCTTCCTGTCTCCAACACCTTCGACACAGTCCTGACCATCGTGGATCGTTTCTCCAAGGCCGCTCACTTCGTGCCATTACGGGGACTCCCATCTGCCTTGGAGACGGCGGACCTCCTCACCCAGCACGTGGTCAGGCTGCACAGGATTCCGGTAGACGTGGTCTCGGACCGGGGCCCCCAGTTTGCCTCGGATGTCTGGAGGTCTTTCTGCAACGCCCTGGGAGCCAAGGTAAGCCTCTCCTCCGGCCATCACCCCCAATCCAACGGGCAGTGTGAGCGGACCAATCAGGAGCTGGAGGCTGCGCTCCGCTGCGTCACTGCATCCAAGCCTGTGTCCTGGAGCACACACCTCGCCTGGGTGGAATACGCCCATAACACCACCTGCTCTTCTGCTACCGGGATGTCCCCATTCAAGGCATCCCTGGGCTACGATCCTCCTCTGTTCCCTGCGCAGGAGAGTGAGTTGACTGTCCCCTCAGTCCGGGCGCACCTTAGGCAGTGCCGCTCCATTTGGTCTTCGGCACGCAGCGCACTTTTACGCACAGCGGAGCGCAACAAGTCCACGGCGGACCGGCACAGGAGACCTGCCCCTGCCTATCAGGTAGGCCAATGAGTCTACGTGTCCACTCAGGACGTCTGTTTAAAGGGCGAGAGGAGGAAGTTGGCACAGCGTTTCATGGGCCCATACCCCATCACCAAGATCATCAACCCGGTGGCTGTGCGTGTGGCTATTCCCCCCCCCCTCCACATCCATCCCACCTTCCACATCTCCAAGGTGAAACTGGCGGTCTCCGACCCCCTCTGCCCTCCCCCGGCAGCGCAGCCCGCGCCCCGGATGATAGATGGCCATCTGGCCTGGCCAGTCTCTTCCATCCTGGACTCCCGGCGCCGGGGTCGCGGGTTGCAGTACTTAGTGGATTGGGAGGGCTATGGACCTGAACATAGGCAATGGGTGCCTCCCTCGTTTGTGTTGGATCCGTCCCTCATCGCTGAGTTCCACCGAGCGCACCCGGAGAAACCATCACCAGGAGGCGCTGCTAGAGGGGGGAGTACTGTCATGACTCGCCGCTCATCAGCGGCGCCAGCTGTGCACACATCTGCGCCTCGTCAGCGGCGAGGGATTTAAGCTGCCTTGCCCTGGGCTTCGGCCTGAAGCCGTCTGTTCTCTTCGGCATCTCTTGCTGCAAGGAATCCCCTTCACCAAGCAAGATACACGTAAGAATCTCTTACCTTTTCCTCTCAGCCTTCTCCCCTGTGCACAGGTGGATTTACCGGCGGCGGACAACATTCTCCAGCCGTCATCTCCTCGCTGCTGCATCAGGCATTCCAGGTCGCTGTCTACCGGGCTACGCCCTTGCTCAACGCCAGCCACCTGCCCAAACCAAGTAAGCCAGCTGTCATTGTCATATCGCCTGTGTTGGTGTGGTGCCCGTTACCCTTCTCCCTCTGCTTCTCCCATAGGGTTGTCCGGCTGAACGGCTTCCTGCCCCCGTGCCTGACGCAGATGCCATCACCAACACATACCCATCTCACAGACACGCACTCACACACAGTTGTTGTTAATAAAGCTATTGAATCTACCCTGAGCCTGCGTGTGTGTCTCCTGAGCCGTGCATTATGTCATTTTACTCCATTGCCTCAGACCTGAGGGACAATAGATTTTCTATTCATTACCAGACTCGGGTGACACCTTACTAACTGCTGTTACTGCTTTGGAGAAATACTTTGCACCTAAAGTTAATGTCGTGGTAGAAAGACACACTTTCAGACAGCAAAATCAAGCACCTCATGAGACTGTTGCACAGTATGTGGCCACCCTGTATGATTTAGGTTCCAGATGTGGATTTGATGATATAACAGACGAAATGATCAATGACCAGTTGATAGAACACGTGAGCAATTCCGGCATTACAGAAAGACTTTTGCTTGAGTCTGACCTCACTCTAGATAAAGCAGTTACTATTGCAACACAAATGGAATCCGCTATCTAGCAAGCTAAAACGATTTCAGCAGGTGATAATGCCTCAGTACAAGCACTTCGACCCCGATCACAGGCCTTTAAAAAGAACTACAGAAAATCCAGCCGTCCAAATAAATCTCTTACTGCCACTGCAACATCCTTCTGCTCCTGCTTCAGATGTGGATCTGAAAAACATATGGCTAATTTTCCTCAGTGCCTGCCGCCAAAGCAACTTGCAAATCTTGCCATAAAGATGGACATTTTGCACATGTTTGTCACTCATCTAAGACCTCTGGTGTAGGTGAAGTGCGGCTACCCAAACTGACTGTGTTTTACTTAAACTCCTGCCATGCACCAGACACACGAAAGTGGCTTTGCATCTACCCCCTCAGCCTTTCAGAAAATGATGGCTGACATCCTCAAAGGTCTTCCAGGTGTTCAAAACTATTTGGACGATCTCATTGTCTATGGCCAAAGTGCTGCTGAACATGATCAGAATTTCAATGCTCTTCTTCATAAACTGAAAGACACTGGACTGACAGAAAATGCCACTTCAGGAAGCCCTTTTTATGCTTCCAAGGTCACACCATTACTGCTCAGGGTACCCTTCCTGACCAAGAGCACATCAATGCTGTTTTGAGAGCTCCTGTACCATCCAATGCTGCTACCCTGAGGTCCTCTCTGGGTCTCGTATCCTGGTACTCCAAGTTTTTGCCTCACTTTGCAACAGTTGTGGCTCCTATCCGTGTGTGTGCCAGTGACAAAGACTCCTTCAAGTGAACACCTACAGCACAAGCAAGCTTTGAAGAAGTTAAGCAACTTCTTGTGAGCAGTCCTGCACTTGCTCTGTTCAACCCTTGTCTTTGACCTACGATATCCACAGATGCAAGTGACTATGGACTTGGTGCTGTCTTTGCACAAGTACAATCTGATGGTACGGAAAAGCCAGTAGCTTTTGCTTCTCACACACTGACTGAAACAGCGAAAATATTCCATTGTGGAAAAAGAAGCACTTGCTTGTGTGTTGGCTGCAGAAAAGTGGAGAACATACTTATGGGGATGTCGCTTCATTCTCCACACAGATCACCAGGCGCTCAGCGCAAAAGTGATAGGTCAAACTGGAATGTGTGTAGCCCATTGGTCTGCGCGTCTTCTCTGCTTTGATTATGACATCATCTACTGACCAGGTTTTGAGAATTATACAGCTGATTGACTCTCTCGCCTTCCCTTGCCTGTATCTTTTAACTCTGCCCCTGACACAGAACCTGAGTTGGTGACTCAGATTTCTGCAACCCTGAGCGCCCTGCCTGTGGCTGACCTTGACTCTGCTTGCTCCTCTTGTCCTGAACTGTCAGACCTGCGCTTGCAGGTGGAAAGTGGTTGGCCTTCCTCCATTAAATCTGTGAGTGAAACACTGACATTACAAGATCAGAGATGAGCTTTCAACTAAGGACAACTATGTCCTCCGAGGCTCAAGGCTCATTGCACCACTCTCTCTACAACACACATTGATTGCCCTAGCTCATGAAAGTCACCAAGGGATTGTACACACAAAACAACACCTGAGAGAACTTTACTGGTGGCCAAAAATTGACTCACAAGTGAAGTCATGCATAGACTTATGTACACTCTGTCAGTTTAATGACAAAACTGCCCATACTCATCCTGCTCCTTTGCAACCTGTTCCACTGCCTGATGGGCCATAGAAGAAGCTTTGACTTGACATAGTTGGATCATCTGAGACTGCTGTTCCTGCCTGCATTTATGCCACCACACTGACAGACTACTATTCCAAGCGGCCTGAGCTTGCCTTTTCACATTCTGCCACTACTGAGGATGTTACACAGTTCCTGAACCCCATCATCAGTCATCATGGTAACCCAGAGAACATTGTCACCGATAATGGTCCTCAGTTCACATCTGCTGTTTTTGATCTGTGTGGCGTTTGCATGTTCTCCTCGTGTCTGCGTGGGTTTACTCCGGGATTTCTCCGGTTTCCCCCCACATGCCAAAAACATGCAAGTTAGGTTAATTGACATCAGCTGGGGATTCTAAATTGTCCGTAGGTATGGATGTGAGAGTGAATGGTTGTATGTCTCTCTGTGTTGGTCCTGTGATGGACTGGCGATCTGTCCAGGGTGTACCCTGCCTCTTGCCCGAAGATGCTGGGATAGGCTCCAGCCCCCCGCGACCCGAAAAGAATTAAGTGGAAGACAATGGATGGATGTTTTTACTTCATTCCTGTATGACAGAGGTATATCTTACAGGAAACCCACAGCAAAACCCCAGTTTATTACCCAGCTACTAATGGAGCTATTGAGAGATTCCATTGTGCCCTCAGAAGCTGCATTCAAACTGCCATCCAACAGTCGTTACCTTGGAAGGAGACTGTGATGAATTGGCTTCAAGTTTTCTGTGCAATGCCACATGCAACAACATCCACCTCACCATAAGAACTCCTTGATGGTAGGAAAAAGCGCACAAAACTGGACATTCTTCCCCTGCCATCTGCCATGTCTTCTCTGGACACTCAAGCTCATCATGCAGTTTGGAGACAACAGAACAAAATGCAGCACTACACAGATGCTAAACGTGGTGCACAAATGCCTTCTTGAGGATCGGAAAACCTCATCATGCTCCTAAAGCTCATCCAAGATTCACAAACCCAGTAACTGTGAAGAAGAGAGTAGGCCCGAACGTTTCTTACTGAGTGATGGAAAGACTTGGAATGAGTCGCATCTTGTTCACTTTCCTTCAGTTGCTGGACAAGCCCATGACATACCTGGATCGTCACATTCTCACCCTTCTCACAAACAGCCACGTGGAAAGTACAAGCCAAAGTGTCACAAGGACTATATCATGCCATAATATGCATTAGAAAATTAATATGCAGTAGAAAACTGATCATTTTGAAGTTTTGAATGCTACAGATAAAAAATAAGTTGAGTGCATTTCTTATTTTCAAACATAAGTGCAATCTTTATTTAAAAAAAATGTAAATATTACTGATTTAATGTTCCTTATGTGAACTTTTTTCAATATGTTAGTAGTAAGAAAGAATATATTGTGGAAGATGTGAAAATGACGAGGCAAGGTTCTTTCTCAGAGTCAGCTTTATTCACATCTCCATCATTCAAAGCAGAAAAGAAAATGAAACAGTCAACTCTCGTCCTTAAATATCAGGGACTTCACACCTCATAAATCACATGACACACAGACCTCCTTGCATAATAAAGACAGTCACAATGCATTTCACCACCTGGCAAAATAAAGACAGTCACAATGCATTTCATTCCATTATATCACTTCCACTGTCACCCATGCATCCTTTAATCGACCCCCCACAGTCTCCAGCCTTGCATAACAAGGCTAAGATTCCTGCCTTTGTTCTGACCTAAAATGCGAGTCACAGAACCGATCCAACAGGTCCATTGAGTGTTCACCACACAAGCCCCCCCCCCCCCCCCCAGCATTTTAGAAACACAGAACAACCAGAAAATAACCACATGCATGCCGTGAAAGCATCAATACACATCAGTCCACATGTTGGATAGGCTTCAGCCTCCTGCCGAATCTGCTGTAGCTGGGGTTCACCGTCTCTGCGGCGCTGTCATGCTGGGGGTTTGCCGTCTGGGGGAGGAAACCCTTTGTCAGTCTCTGCGGGTGTTCTGGGGAAACATTACTTTGGGAACCATTACTGTGTGAAACCCTCCGTGGTGGTCTACCTCGCCGCGGGGCCTTCGCCAACAGCACTTCCTCCTCTGCCACCACAAAAGCGGGTTTAAGTCTGTCTATGCCAATTTTCTTTCCTACCCCCCAAATCTAGCAAAAACTGCTTGTCCCCTGTTTCTAGCACTCTGAATGGTCCGTCATAAGGCGGTCGCAGCGGGGTTCGATGCGCATTGTGTCTAACAAAAACAAACTCTGCATTCTTCAAAGTTTTAGGCACAAAAACACGTGGAAAACTGTGGTGCGCGGGGCCGGGCAGCGTGCTTGGTTCTATGTTACTCCGCAACAGCTGAGACGGGGGGGCGTTTGGCTCAGGGTTATCTGGGAGAAACTCCCCAGGCAGCCGGAGCGGCTGCGCAAACACGAGCTCCGCTGGTGAGGCTTCTAAATCCTCTTTAGGTGCAGAACGCAACCCCAATAACACCCATGGTAACTTGTCAACCCAATTTGTATCCGTCAGTGACGCTCTGAGAGCCGCTTTCAATGACCTATGAAAACGTTCGCATAACCCGTTAGCCTGCGGATTGTACGCGGTTGTGCCATGAATTGTGACACCCAGGCTGCGGGCCATTGTCGACCAAAGCTCGGAAACAAATTGAGGGCCTCTGTCGGACGTAATGTCCGACGGAACGCCGAAGCGCGCCACCCAAGCTGTTAAAAACGCACGCGCCACTTCCTCGGCCGTGGTTGATGCCAACGGGACCACTTCAGGCCAGCACGTGATGCGGTCCACCATTGTCAGAAGATGTGTGCACCCCTGTGACAGCGGGAGGGGTCTAATGAGGTCCAAATGAACGTGATCGAACCTCTTGGCCGGAATGTGAAACGGTTCCAAAGGAGCCCTCGTGTGCCTGTGTACTTTGGCTCGTTGACACACCGTGCAGGCTGCTGCCCACTCTTTGACCTGTTTGCGGAGGCTCGGCCACACAAATTTCTCACCCACCATTTTGACCGACGCGCGCACTCCAGGGTGTGCCAAAGAATGAACCGAGTCAAAAACACGGCGGCGCCACGCAGCCGGTACTACTGGACGCGGCCGTCCAGTGGAGACATCGCAGATTAGAGGGGGCATACCGTCTTGCAGCACCCTGCTCTCCAGCCTTAACCCTGTTGGTCCAGACTGGAGCGCGTGCACGTCCGCGTCATTAACCTGCTCCGCGGCTATGGCTGCATAATCTAACCCTACGCTGACTGGGGCCGCTACAACGCGCGAGAGGCAATCTGCCACTACAATGAGTTTGCCCGCCACATGCTGAATATCAGTGGTAAACTCCGATATCGCGGCCAGCTGTCTCTGCTGCCGGCCTGACCACAGTTCCGAGACCTTGGCCATCGCGAATGTTAGCGGTTTGTGATCAACGAACGCGGTGAAAGCGTGTCCTTCCAGCCAGAACTGAAAGTGGCGGATGGCCAAATGGAGAGCGAGCAGCTCCCTGTCAAATGCGCTGTATTTACGTTCGCTATCGCGCAAGGTCCTGCTGAAAAATGCGAGGGGCTGCCAAACCCCGGCTACATGTTGCTCCACGACCGCCCCTATGGCCACATCTGACGCGTCCGTGGTGAGCGCTATGCGGGCCATTGGGTCTGGGTGTGCCAACAACGCAGCCTTTGCCAAGGCTGCTTTCACCTCCGAGAACGCTTGGTCCCGCTCCGGGGACCACTCGATCTTATCCGCGGGTTTCTTTTTTTTGAGCGCGGCATACAGTGGCTGCATGAGCTGCGCCGTGCGGGGGAGAAAACAGTTATAAAAATTCACAATTCCCAAAAACTCCTGCAACGCCCTGACTGTCTGCGGCCGGGGAAAATCTGCCACAGCGCGCATTTTGTTAGGCAGCGGAACTGCTCCTTCGGGGGAGACGCGGTGTCCTAAAAAATATCGATCTGCGCCACCCCGAACTGACACTTCGCTGGGTTGATTATTAACCCGTGATCTCCCAACCTTCGAAAAACTGTGGCCAGGTGTTTTTCGTGTTCGTCTTCGGACGCGCTGGCAACTAAAATATCGTCCAGGTAGATGAACATGAAAGGGAGATCGCGAAGCACCGCGTCCATCATGCGTTGGAACTTCTGAGCAGCCCCTTTAAGTCCGAACGGCATGCGTAAAAACTCGAATAAACCAGAGTTATTACCGCTGTTTTGGGTATGTCCTCAGCGTGCACTGGGACTTGGTGGTAATCGCGGACCAAGTCTATTTTAGAAAAAATGCGTGCCCCTGCCAAATGAACAGAAAAATCTTGGATATGTGGGATTGGGTAGCGGTCGTGCACTGTAGCGTTGTTTAATCTGCGAAAATCCCCGCAAGGGCGCCATGATCCGTCAGCTTTCGGGACCATATGTAGGGGGGAAGCCCATGGACTGTTTGAACGTCGGATAATGCCCAACCTCTCCAGGTTGGCAAACTCCTTGCACGCTATGGCTAGTTTAACTGCGCCCAAGCGCTGAGCTTTTGCAAAAACGGGCGGTCCGGTAGTGGTAATAAAATGCTCCACCCCGTGCTTAGCGACTGTTGCCGAGAATGTGGGGACTGTGAGTGCTGGGAACTGAGTGAGCAGTGTGTGGAACTTACCGCCTGCTGTTGTGACGTTGGCTTGTGCTGTAGGTGGGGCCACTCGCACTGTACAGGAGATAGAATCAAAAGAAAGTGCATTAACCAGGCTCCTGTTAGCGAGATCAACCAACAACCCATGTGAGCACAAAAAATCAGCCCCCAGCATATTGAAATTTACTGTTGCTACAACAAAAGTCCACTCATATGCACGGCCGTGCAGAGACAGAAGCAGAGTCTTCTCACCAAAGGTCTTAATCTCCGAGCCGTTCGCCGCTGTCACCCGGGGACCTCCGGAACCAGCCAGTCTGTCCACGTAGGAAGGAGTGATGAAACTCAACTGGGAGCCTGTGTCGACGAGGAACTGCCTCCCGGAGCATGCATCCGACAAGTAGAGCAGCTTGTTCTCTTCCCCGAGGGCCGCGGCTGCTACCGACCCCCGGTCTTGGCGTTTCCCGAACGCCCAAACTGGCACGGCGGTACACACTTGCGTGCCCTCTCTGCAAAGCGGCGATGGTAGAAACAAAGAACATCCGGTCCACGCTCCCTGGCCCTTGCCGCCGCCGTCGTCGGTGATTCTGGCACCGCTGCCTCTGGCCTCCTGTCGTCTCCGGTCGTTGCGCCGAGTTCCGCTGCAGCGGCCGTGGCTGCGCGCCGCTTGGTGGTGTTGACAATCCGCTGCGCCTCTCGGCCCAGCGCGCGGTAGTCCCGTAGGGCCAACAGTGGCGAACTGGCCAGAGCCGCTCTCGCTGCTGACGGTAGAGTCCTGAGGAAGAGGTGGATGAAAATGAAATGATCATCGTCAGAGTCTTTCAACCTCAATAACTTCTCCATCAGGCTCGCGGGCATGTCGTTTTCCCCCTCCGTCAGTGCCAGGAGCCTCTCTGCTTGCTCCTCCGCCGAGGGGGTGAATTGCTGGATGAGTGCAGCCTTCAACGCGCCGTATTTGTCGCTCTCCGGCGGCTGGTCGATCAGGCTCTCCACATGCTGGGCCGTGTTGTTGTCCAACTTTGCGACTACGTGGTAGAATTTCGTGACATCTACCGATATCCCCCGGAGGTTGAACTGCACCTCAACCGTGTTGAACCAGGAGCGTGGATTGTTCTGCCAGAAGTCCGGTAGCTGGACTGTAGTGGCGTTCGCTTGGCTGGGGGCTCCTGACGAGTCTGGCCCGGGGGAATTTCCTTCTTCCATGATACGTCTTAGGGTCACCAGTGTGGAAGATGTGAAAATGACGAGGCAAGGTTCTTTCTCAGAGTCAGCTTTATTCACATCTCCATCATTCAAAGCAGAAAAGAAAATGAAACAGTCAACTCTCGTCCTTAAATATCAGGGACTTCACACCTCATAAATCACATGACACACAGACCTCCTTGCATAATAAAGACAGTCACAATGCATTTCACCACCTGGCAAAATAAAGACAGTCACAATGCATTTCACTCCATTATATCACTTCCACTGTCTCCCATGCATCCTTTAATTGACCCCCCACAGTCTCCAGCCTTGCATAACAAGGCTAAGATTCCTGCCTTTGTTCTGACCTAAAATGCGAGTCACAGAACTGGTCCAACAAGTCCATTGAGTGTTCACCACAATATAAGTTAAGTTTCATTGTTAAGTTACAGCCTTACTTTAGTGTAAACTTAGTATATTTTCATCTGCTCTTTACTCCTCACAAGTTGTGCAAAACCAATCTTTTACAAAGAGATGTTGTGTTCTGCCATTCATGACTTCTTTATACCCATAGATAGCACTGTTGTATTGCTGATCTTAGTTAAGACGCTAGAAGAAGGAGGAGTCAGACTAGGCTGTGTCTCCACCAAACGGGTTTTTTGTCGCCCGACCTCCCTGAGCTTTTTTTTTTCAGCATTTTTACACTGCGCTCTGGGGGAATAAAAGTCTGTGCCCTGTATCCCTGCAACAGCTTGTCACTCTCAGCTCAGCACTCCCGCTTTTCCTATTGTCAGACTTTCTACAGATTTTTTAATAGCAGTCTTTAAATAACAATGGACAGGAAACGTTTTCTAGCAGCTCTGGATGTAAAATATGATGACACGGAAAACAGGAGTCTGAGTACAGACTAGTACTGGTGTCCTATGTCCCGCCCATGCAGCAGTTCTGATTGGCTGCTTAAGGTCTGACATTGACGAGCTCAGCTGCAGTCTCTGAAAAGCTGAACTTTTTTCAACTCTGAGCACTCTGAACGCTCTGAGCGCTCTACTTTCGGGTTGTAGCAGCGGAGGTGGGGTGGGAGGATGCGTCTCTCTGCATTATCTTCACACGTAGTTTCAGTCCCAGCCTTCATGACGAACTTGCTCAGTTAGATAAACCCTCTTCATTGAACGAGCTAATTTCCCTGGCCATCAAGTTAGAAAATCTCTTTAGGGAACGATCTAACAAGTGCCATCATACCAGCACCTCAGTTTCTCAGTCACACTCCCCTACCTGGTCCTGCCTTCCAGCCCATCCTTCATCCATATCTGCTAATACCATTGAGCCCATGCTGTTGGGCCGGCCTAGGTTGCCTCCTGCTGAACGCTAGTGCCATCGAGACTTCAACTTGTGTATGTATTGTGCCAGCTCCAAACATGAGGTTGTAACGGCAGCAGCTGTGTTTGTTTGATCCATGTGAGAAACATGGCAATTCTTGTGACTGTTGCAATTTCCCCGCTATATATGTCAACAGTGACATCCTTTCTAGTATTTGACCTTTGACCTCTGGGGAATCCCTTGGGAACTCCCTACCTTTTATTTATTTATTCCCTCCATATTTTCTTTTAAAACCCAGGTTTGGAAATTTGTCCTTTGAGATTTAAGAATTATTGAAATAATTTGCCATCAAAAATACATGAGGTATCTTCCGGTCTGGACGCCATGGCGACTGCAGCTTAACACTGAAGCTCTCAGACTCAATCCAGGATAACACCTTGAAAATCAAACTTAACGGATTTTTGGAGGAGTGAAAATCAAAAGACAAAATCATCATGTCTAAAGGAAAACAGAAGAAACTGAAATTCTCCAGGCTAGGACACGTATCGGCCGGAGAATCTGAACTGGAAGATCCCCGTTCAGAAGACGAGGAGCTGGTGATAGCTAACAAAAGGGTTAGCCTGAAATCACTATTTGAGGAACTACGACGATTTCGCCGAGATGTTACGGCCGAATTTCGGGAATTCAGAGAAGAATTGAAAAGGACAAACAGCAGAGTGGACCAGGCCGAGAACCGAATCTTGGAAACAGAGGATCGAATAAAAGTGCTCGAAGATTCTGTGCTGGACCTACGCAAAAGACAAGCAGCTATAGAGGCTAAGCTAACCGACCAAGAAGGAAAACAAAGAAGAGACAACATAAGAATTCATGGTCTGATAGAAGGAACCGAAAATGGTTTTAACTCAATGGCAGAATGCGTGGAATCCTTACTAAGAGAGAAATTGGATATTCCACAAACCACCGACTTGAAGATAGAAAAGGCACATCGTTCATTAGCCGCTAGGCCGGCGGCGGAAGCGCCCCCACGTTCGGTGTTGGTAAGATTTTCCAATTTCAAAATAAAACAAGAGGTTGTAAGACTGGCCTGGCAGAAAAAAGGATTTATGCACCAGGAGAGAAAAGTCTACGTGGAACACGATTACGCCCCGGAGGTCCTTAAAAAGCGCAGGGAATACAATGACGCGAAAAAGGTGTTAAGAGAGAAGAAATTGCGCTTTCAGACACCATTTCCTGCGAAGTTAAGGGTCTTCTACGGCGATGAAACGTGTCTCTATAATTCGGCGGAAGAAGCAACAGCTGACATGGCGAGAAGAGGGCTCCCGGTAACGGTGTTTAAACCCGCAGCAGACCCGAGTGAGAAGATCAAAGCGCAAACATGGACAACACAAAGACCCTCAAAATCCACGGACCAGCAGCGGGAAACCCAGCACCAGAGCGTCGCGGATAAACTATCCGTTTTCAGGTTGGAATAGCGACCTTTTTTTTTTTTTTTTCCCTTCCTCTTGAATCAATCCGCACATCCAACCCCCCTCATACAAGGTAACAAACATTAAAGGAGATGCATATTCAGCATGTGGTAAAACATTTCATGGAACAATCATATTATTTGAAACAAATAAGTCTTTGTAATAAAAAAAAAAAAAAAAAACTTGTTAAAATAGAAATGTGACAATAATCCACATGTTCTGCTCATACTAACAAATACTGTTTTTGCGTGAATGTTTGATGTGATGGGGGTGGGAGGGTGCACACAATTTCACAGGGTTTAGGCATAAAAGGAAAAAAAAAAAAAATCATTACAAGTTTGGATTGGGTTCTGAAACTCACGTTAAAAGCATGGGACTACTTTCAGTGGTACGAGAGGGCCCTCAACACGTAACAGAGTTTGAGGAATTTCCCTCAGGGCCTTCACTCCATCAAGGCTCTTACAGGGTCTTTAAAAAGACCTCAGCTCAGGAAGTTCTTTTGACAGTTTTTTGTTTTAAAGTTTTTTACACTATGTTCTTAATGTTTTTCTTGTTTTTAATGTTCTTTCAGTTTCTGAGTAGCACAAAAGAGGGCCACCACACAGTTATACTAAACAAAACAACACAATGGAGAAACAGGGTGTAACCAAAATAATTTCATATAATGTAAAAGGGATCCTGAATCCAGTTAAAAGATCCAAGATTCTAGGCAAAATGAAAAAAGACAAAGCAGGAATAATACTTTTACAAGAAACCCACCTAACAGACGTGGAACACAATAAACTCAGTAGACAAGGATTTAAAATGATCTCTTCATCTTCATATAAATCAGGGAGGAGGAGGGGAGTAGCGACATTGATATCAACCAAAATTACATTTGAAAAAAAATCAGAACACAAAGATAAAGAAGGGAGATACAGTTTGGTAACTGGGCGGCTAGAGGGAGAAGATATCACCCTGCTGAATGTGTATGCTCCCCCAGGGGCCAACTGGAAATTTTATAAAAATGTATTCGACCTAATGATAACTAAAGCTCAAGGTTTAGTGATATGTGGTGGGGACTTCAATCTTAGACTGAATCCATACTGGGATGCTTCTGGTAATTCCCCACATCAAAATAACACCCAAAACAGGAAGACTCGGATGCTACTAAAAGAAATGGGAATCTGTGATGTGTGGAGGGAACTCAACCCCAGTGTAAAAGACTATACATTTTACTCAACTCCACATTCATCTTACTCAAGGATTGACTATTTTTTTATGTTTAATAGAGACATTGGTAGAGTAAAAACATGTAAAATAGGACTGATGGATCTCTCCGACCACAGTCCGATCTACATGGACTTAAATATCCAAAAATACACAAATAATACATTTTCTTGGAGGTTAAATTCAAATGTCCTGAAAGGACCATTGAAAGATGAATTGGAGTCAGATATTCTCAGATATTTGGAAGATAACGATAATGGAGAAGTATCCCCTTTAATACTGTGGGATGCATGTAAAGCTGTAATAAGAGGAAAGATTATTGCAAAACTGGCAACCCAAAAGAAACTAAGACAAGAAAAACTATCCACATTAGAGTCAGAACTTAGGAACCTAGAAAAAGAACACAAAGGCAACACTCATTCTACTGACTCGCTCAAGATTAAGGAAATTAAAAACCAAATAAATGAGATCTACACAATAGAAATCCAGAAGAAACTTACATTTCTGAAACAAAAATACTATGAAGCAGGCAGTAAATCGGCAAAATTGCTAGCCTATAAATTGAGGAAACATCAAACAGAAAGAGCAATCTACAAAATCAGAGACCCAGTATCAAAGGAAATAAAATTCAGAATTCAGGATATTCTTAAAAACTTCGAGAATTACTATAAGAACTTATACTCCCACAAAAAACATAAAAACGCATCCGAGGCATTCCTAAACACATTAAACCTTCCCCAACTTACGGAGTCACAAAATAAAACACTACTGTCAGAAATACATTCTAAAGAATTGGAAAAAGCAATTATGAAACTTAAAGCTAACAAATCCCCAGGAGCTGATGGCTATACAGCAGAGTGGTACAAAACCTTTAAACAGCAACTATCTCCTCTCCTCCTGAAAACATTTAATTATGTCCTCCACACAGGGGAAATCCCCCCCTCCTGGAGAGAAGGGGTCATTGCAGTTATACCTAAACCTGAAAAGGATAAACTAGAGTGCTCCAACTACAGACCAATCAGTGTACTAAATCAGGACTATAAGCTTTTTACCATTATCCTTGCCAAAAGGTTAGAGAATATACTGACAGACCTAATTCATTTAGACCAAACAGGTTTTATAAGACAAAGACAGACACAAGACAACATTCGACGCACTTTACACATAATTCATCATATAAAAAAATATAACTTAAATGCAGTCATATTAGGATTAGATGCTGAAAAAGCATTCGATTCGGTTGACTGGTCTTTTCTATACAGAATCTTATCCAGTTTCAATTTTCATAACAACTTCATTAGAACTATACAGGCATTATATAAAAAACCAACAGCTAAAATAAGGATTAACGGTAATTTATCATCATCTTTTGAACTGGAAAGAGGATGTCGTCAGGGCTGCCCCCTGTCTCCACTGCTCTTTGCAATCTTCATAGAACCTCTGAGCCAATGGATAAGACAAAACCAAAAAATTCAAGGTATTACACTTGGTCAGAAGGAACATAAAATAGCACTCTTTGCTGATGACATTTTAATATACCTAGGGCAGCCGGACACTTCTTTACCAGAACTAACCTCAGTTTTTTCAGAGTATGGAGATTTATCGGGGTACAAATTAAATATGCATAAAACCCAAGTTTTAACATTCAACTATGACCCAAATCATTATTCACTAAGCAAACTCAAAACTAACTGGGAGTCGGAATCTATGAAATATCTGGGGGTCAATATCCCGAAACAACTCAACAAAATTATATCACTAAACTATGATCCACTGGTGACAAAAATAAAATCTGACCTAGCAAGATGGAATATGATACCATTCTTGGGTATTGCACAAAGAATTGAAGCAGTCAAAATGAATATACTTCCACGTCTTCTATACCTTTTCCAAACAATACCGGTAGAACCTCCCAAAAAAACATGGCAGGAGCTGGACAGAAGGATCTCAAGATTCATATGGCAGGGCAAGAGACCTAGAATCAGATATAGAACCCTACAGCTAAACAAAGACAAAGGTGGGCTCGCGCTGCCAAATATCAGGGACTACTTTAAAGCCGCACAAATTAAAACTTTAGTAGAGATATGTAACCCAGTCTACTCTGCACAATGGAAGGAGATCGAATGCCAAATAACAAGTGACATCCCCCTACAGGCGATAATAGGGAACAATGTCTTACCTAAGCTTTTGAATAACACTAACCCGTGGATAGAGACCCCGCTAAAAATTTGGTTTAAGATAGTCAGAGAGAATCAAACTAAAGAGCCCTATCGACTTCTGCAATGGATCGCCTATGATCAGGACTTTACTCCTAATAAAACAGACACCAGATTTAAAAAGTGGAAGGAGAAGGGGCTGATAAAATATTACGATTTTTTTAAAGGGCAAATCTTAAGAAGTTTTGAAGATTTGAAAAAACAAGGCCTAATAAATCAAGACCTTTACAGGTTCTTCCAGCTTAGACACCACATAAACAATATACTTAAAAAGGAGGTTTTGGAAAGGGCCCAGTCAGGTGTTCTGAAGGTCTTCTTAATGGCATATAAAGGGATCCCAGGGATCAGATACATTTCTAAAATATACCAAGGTCTTCAAGACTTAAAAGGAGACAACACATCTTATATAAAAGAGAGATGGGAAAAAGAGGGGAATTTCACTTTACATCTGGAAATATGGGAAAAGCTAAATAAACAGCAATGGAAAAGTACCTCATCCCTGCAGTGGAGAGAATTTGGATGGAAAAACTTGGCAAGATTTTTCAGAACACCTGCACAAATCAAATTTACCCATAAGGGATTGAACTGTTGGCGCTTGTGTGGTGAAAAGACTGCAAATCATTTTCATGTGTTTTGGTCATGCCCAGTTATCCACCAATATTGGACCAATGTACAGACAATATTGGGGAAAATATTCAAAATTACAGTTCCCTTTTCTTTTGTAACTTTGTATTTGGGTTTACTACCGGACTCACTGGAAAGACGAGGAGAAAAATACTTATTCAATGTTTTAATATTGGCAAGCAAAAAAGCTCTAACTAAAAAATGGATGTTGAAGGACTGTCCTACACCTGAAGATTGGACTAACGTGATCCAAGACATTTACTCGATGGAAAAGTTGACATTCGCACTGAGACAGGACATGGATGGGTTCATGAACTTTTGGCAACCCTGGACCGCATATGTGTCTTCCATTAGATCTAATCTTTGACAAATACCATTTCAATAATGGTTCTGCTCTTTGTTCCAATGCTACTCAGATGCTCTTATCTTTATTTACTTACTTTTTCTTTTTGTTTGTTTTTTACTGGTTTGTTTGTTTTTTTTTTGTTTTTTGTTTTGTTTTTTTTTCTCTTTAATTTCACTTTTTCTTTCACTTTAAAAAAAAAAAAAAAAAAGGGGTGTTGTAAGAATTAATCTTCCAATGCTGTCAGATATCAGAAAATAAGGGAACATGTGATGAAAATGTAAACACTGCATTGCTGTAACGACCTGTATACCCTTTACAAAAACTTAAATAAAAAAAAAAAAAAAAATACATGAGGTATAAGATTATTCACAACAGGAAGTAGACGATTTTGAGACTTCCTGCCCAGCAGATTAGGACAACGGACGGATTTCAGCATGGCTGGCTAAGACAGAAATTCAAAGCCATCCAGTTGCTTACCTCAGCCCAGGTAGGGTGAAACTGTCATAATGATGAAATAATCCCTCATAGCCAATTATCTACCCGATATTTTGTGGATTGTTTGAGAGATGATGATATTTTTGAAGTTTGTTGAAGTGTGACTAAGACCATGTGACTGTCAGGGGTAGTCCATTGCCTATGTAACTTTTCACCTAGTCTCCATGCATGTGCAAAAAACTGTAATAGTTGTGAAAAAGTAATTTTTGAAGCTTCATTTTGTGAATAGGGATGTATTTTTGACTTGAAGTAAATGCAGTATTATTCAGGTCGATCACTGCTGCAATCCCCGGTCTGCATGGCTTTGGTAGCTTTAGAAGTGCAAATCTGGCAAACCTTCATTATTTACTGGATGCCTAGTTCTAGTCAATTTTATTGTTATGTTTTTGAATTGACATCTTGACTTTAAATTAGCTGAAATACCAATTTACAAGGTATTTATTCCGGGCTATTAATTGCAGACAAATGTGAGAGCCTGCAAGGAATTTCTGCCCTCGGAAGGCTGCAATCCGGCAAAGTGGTTAGTGAAATGTTTAACTCTGTTGAAGTTTAATGATGGTTGTTTGAATATGCACATGTTCAAAGAATAGAAACTTTTTGTGTGTTTCTAATATGAAAATCTGATGTGCACAAACCATACAATTTTAAATGTGGATTTGATAATCTGTTGTATTTGTTTACAGTAAATGCTGCATAATTTTTGCTGGTAGCTTTCTTGCAACAACTCAGTAAACCTAAAAAATCTACCAATTGAGATCATAAATGTTTACATTTGTGTGTATGCAGTATGATTTAATTTCTGTAATACTAGAATTTTGTGTCCACAGCTAAAATAATGTTTCTTGTGTTTGATATGTTTCAGTCTTTACGGTGTTTGATGCAATTAAAGTCAAAAGCAAGGACATTAAAGATGTGTCAAACATCAGTTATTGCACACCAAAATGCAGCTCACAATCCGGGGCCGGAACAGTAAAGACACTAGTAAAGACACTAGTGAAGACACTACCTCATACTCGTCTGTACCAAGTCATCGTGGACGAGCGTGGGTGTGCAAGCAAAGAACGCTGCAGATTCAAGAGGTTGGGTCGTGCCGTGTCATCGAGATCGTGATGGTGACATCCTGTCGGTACCACTCACCAGTGTGCTTAGTGCTAGTATATGACAATTAAGTAAGAGACATTCACTTTTCTGCTACAGCCTGTAAGTGAAGGACATGTATCCAGTGATTGAACCTTGAGGACACATTTTAAGTCAAGTCAAGTCAAGTTTGTGTTTCTCAAGTGCAAAGTCAAGTTTATTAGTCACTGAATACTGTGTTTATTTTGTGCTGATGTTGAGAGAAGTGTTTGCATTATTCTGTTTTCATTGTACATGTACTGCTTGTGCACATCCTGTTGCTAGCGTATTTCAATCAGTATTTTTGAACATCAATTTAAATCAGGCTAGTAAGATCAAGTAAGATCAAGGGCTGAGGTAAGGGCTGGTTGAGCTTCAATCGAATGATATAAGTATATTTCTTGATTCCTCAAATTTAATTCAATTTTGAATTAATCAAATCAAGTACAAGCTTAAAGTATTTAGGGAATCATATACCCCAAAGATAAGAATTCCCTAATTCAAGTATAGTTTCCATTCAGTTATTTTGAGTGGAAATTTCGAGGTAAACATAAAAAACACATTGTGTTTCAGGTTTGCATAATATTTTTTATCTCCAGGTTTTCACTCAAGAAATCTGGTTGGTGAATTATTCAAAGAGGTAATATAAATTACCATTTCATTTTTTGTCCCATTTCCTCACTATTTTCCATAAACACTGTACTGCAACAAAATGGCTGCAGCTACCAAAAATGCAACTGAGCAAGAATTGCGAGAGCAGATCACAGCTGCCAAAGAGCAATTACAAGCCATAAATGCTGACTTGGCAGTTGAAACCTTGTCTGAGGAAGAGCGAGCTCAACTCAACACTGATGCAGAAACAGTACATGATGCAATAGAAACTCTTGAAATGGAGTTGGCTACAATCAGTGAACAAGAAAAGAATAATGGTGACAAGAAGCAACCAGAAGAAGAGAATGCGGTGACTGGGGTCCAAGAAAAAGAAGATGCAAGTGATCCAGAAGATGGCGCCACTGGCAAGACTAACCAGAACACTGCACAAACAAAACTCAGGCATGTCCCACTTCATGAGCTGAAGCAAAGACGAGAGACATGCATGAAGAGACTGAAAGAAGTCAGGCGGTTGGTGAAAGCAGAGGGAGAGGATAAGTCTGTCTCACCAGAGATTTCTGCTGAATACGACAGCCTCAATGACAAAGTTGCGACTTTAGATGCTGTCATCAGTAAAAAGGAAGAACAAGAAGCACAGGTAGACAGAGCAAACAAAAAGTTTATGCGAACATACAGTAAAGTAAAGAAGGCTGTGTTCGCTCTTTTTTATGCATACAAAGATGAGGTCTTGGACACAACTGAAGATGACTTGGAAGACCTGATTCGCCTGGACAAAGAAATGACAGCTACATATGAAGCCTGTCGAGATTTGTGCCCGCCAGACAAAGAGATGCGGCGCAGAGTCGACAGCGCTAAGCAAATGTGCTCAGACATGGCGAAAGCCTTGAAACAAATTGGAGAGAATCCAATGATGGCAGACGAGGAGAGAAAAAGCCTTCTCAAGACTACTTGGGGAATGAATTATTCCAGGTCTCTCTTTGGAAGCAAGTTAGACTATGAGTCTGATATTTCTGCCAAGTCTAAAGTCTCCATTCAGTCAAAGGTATCTGTAAGTGCACAGATTTCAGAATCTTCAACAGGCTCTTTAACAAGATCAAGTAATACCTCAGAAAAGGCCAGGAAGCTGGCTGAATTGAGCGCTAAGCGAAAGTGTGCAGAACTTCACGCAAAGATAAGGAAATACAAGGTGGCCTTGGAAAGTTGTCATGAACAATTAGAAATAGCAGAAGAAGAGGAAAGAGTCCAAAGGTCAGATGACATCTCTTGTTGCAGTGACAAGCCTAGTAAAGGTTATCTGAATCCAGAGGCACCTGCTTTTTCTCCTGAGGCCAGATCACCAAAAGCTGAAGATTGCGCGAGCCAAGTAGAGTCACAGTTGGCCTTCATCGCCCAAATCTTCTCAGATAGCGTCAGCAGATCAAAGCTGCCTGTCCCCACACCTCCTGTGTTTGATGGTGACCCACTCAAGTTCATCAACTTTCGCAAAAGTTTTGTGACACTTGTTGAGAACAAGGGAATTCCACCATCAGACAAGCTGTATTATCTGCAGCAGTACCTTGCAGGAGAAGCCAGAGCGGCAGTAGAAGGTTGTTTTTTCGGAAGTGATGAAGCTGCCTACAACCGTGCATGGACCACGTTGGAAGAGCGGTTCGGACACCCCTTCACCATTCAACTCTCCTTGAGAAACAAGTTGAGAGACTGGCCCAAAGTAACAGTCAAAGATAAGAAAGGTCTTCAGGATTTCAGCGATTTCCTGAGCACCCTCAAAGAAGCTATCCCCTACGTGAAAGGTCTTGAAGTTTTGAACGATTGCGTCCAAATCCAGGAAACAGCAGCCAAGTTACCAGAGTATTGTAACATTAGGTGGACACGGCGTGTTACAGAAGACATAGATGTTGGAAAGGGCTACCCTTCGTTTCAAGAATTTGTCGACTTCATAGCCAGAGAAGCCAGAGTGGCTAACAACCCTATATGTGTGGTCGCTCAAAACCAAGGCAAGTTGCCAACCGCGAATAGAGGAAACGAGTCTAGGGCAAAGACAATACGAGCACCTGGCATTACTCATGCCACCAACACCAGTGCTGAAAAAGAAACCCCTAAAAGTGGAGCCAAGAATTCTCCAGTTTGCACCTACTGCAACAAAGATCACCTCATCTACAAGTGCAATGCTTTCAAAGAGTTGCCTTATGATGACAAAATACAAAGCATTCAAAGCAAGGCCCTTTGCTTCAAATGTCTCAGACGTGGCCACACATCAAAGAAGTGCCTGGTTAAAGTGTCCTGCAACACGTGCAAAGGCAAACACCAAACTCTGCTGCACTTAGACAAGAAGAAAGCAGACACAAAGCATACAGAGTCAGAAGCCGACAAAGATGAAAACACATTTGAATCTATTTCAAACAAAACCAACCAAGATTACATGGAGAGTTATACTTCAATGATCGTACCTGTTTGGGTCAAGACAGGCCAAGCTGGCTTGCAAGAAGTATTGGTTTATGCACTGATTGATACCCAGAGCGACAGCTCCTATATCACAGAGGATCTGGCAGCCAAGCTGTGCATGCCACATGAAACAACAAGAATGAAGATAACAACTATGACATCTTCATCAGTGGTCTATTGTAAGAAGTTCTCAGACATCAAACTGAGAGGATACGACTCGACTGTCGAAGTCCGAGTCAAGTCGTGCTACACAAGAGACCACATCCCTCACAACAGGGAGCACATTCCTTCAAAGATAGCGGCAAGTATGATGCCTCATTTGGCTCGAATAGCCCCCTTCATTCCTCCTATTCAAGACTGTGAAGTGGGACTGCTCATTGGATACTCCTGCCCACAAGCACTCAGACCGGTGGAGATAGTCTCCGGAAATCCCGAAGAAGCCTTTGCTGTGAAAACAGACTTGGGATGGAGCATCATTGGAGACCCTTGTTATGAACAAGGCAACAATGGCGTATGCCATAGGATTGTCGCCAAAGAATTGATAGTGCCACCACCCTGTGAGATCCTGAAGGTTCTCGACCAAGATTTCAGCGACACCAAAGATGAAGCGAAGGAGCTAATCTGCCAGGCCACTGAAATATGCAAAAAGGGCAAAGTTAGACTCCATAAGTTCCTGTCGAACAGCATAGACGTCCTGGAATCTATACCACCTTCAGAAAGAGCCACTACCGTCTCCGAAACAAACTTGGAACTGGAACCTCTCCCGGTTGAGCGCACACTTGGAACAAGATGGGATGTCCAAATGACTGCTTCAGGTTCAAGATAACACTACAGGATAAACCCAACACAAGAAGAGGCATCCTCTCTACAGTCATGCCAGTCTATGACCCAAATGGATTTGTTAGCCCTGTGGTGTTGCAAAGGAAAAAGATCCTGCAAGAACTGTGCAAGCAAAAGAAATCCTGGGACGAACCCGTCGAGCCTGTCATAATTGAACGGTGGGAGAACTGGAAAGACCAGTGCAAAAGGTTGTGCTCTTGCTGCCGGTTAAAGATTAGGTGACATTGTGAAAATCTTTATGTTGGCATGACTTTATAGTCTTCCATCATAAAGATTTTGGTGGGAGTGTAACGGCAGCAGCTGTGTTTGTTTGATCCATGTGAGAAACATGGCAATTCTTGTGACTGTTGCAATTTCCCCGCTATATATGTCAACAGTGACATCCTTTCCAGTATTTGACCTTTGACCTCTGGGGAATCCCTTGGGAACTCCCTACCTTTTATTTATTTATTCCCTCCATATTTTCTTTTAAAACCCAGGTTTGGAAATTTGTCCTTTGAGATTTAAGAATTATTGAAATAATTTGCCATCAAAAATACATGAGGTATAAGATTATTCACAACAGGAAGTAGACGATTTTGAGACTTCCTGCCCAGCAGATTAGGACAACGGACGGATTTCAGCATGGCTGGCTAAGACAGAAATCCAAAGCCATCCAGTTGCTTACCTCAGCCCAGGTAGGGTGAAACTGTCATAATGATGAAATAATCCCTCATAGCCAATTATCTACCCGATATTTTGTGGATTGTTTGAGAGATGATGATATTTTTGAAGTTTGTTGAAGTGTGACTAAGACCATGTGACTGTCAGGGGTAATCCATTGCCTATGTAACTTTTCACCTAGTCTCCATGCATGTGCAAAAAACTGTAATAGTTGTGAAAAAAGTAATTTTTGAAGCTTCATTTTGTGAATAGGGATGTATTTTTGACTTGAAGTAAATGCAGTATTATTCAGGTCGATCACTGCTGCAATCCCCGGTCTGCATGGCTTTGGTAGCTTTAGAAGTGCAAATCTGGCAAACCTTCATTATTTACTGGATGCCTAGTTCTAGTCAATTTTATTGTTATGTTTTTGAATTGACATCTTGACTTTAAATTAGCTGAAATACCAATTTACAAGGTATTTATTCCGGGCTATTAATTGCAGACAAATGTGAGAGCCTGCAAGGAATTTCTGCCCTCGGAAGGCTGCAATCCGGCAAAGTGGTTAGTGAAATGTTTAACTCTGTTGAAGTTTAATGATGGTTGTTTGAATATGCACATGTTCAAAGAATAGAACTTTTTGTGTGTTTCTAATATGAAAATCTGATGTGCACAAACCATACAATTTTAAATGTGGATTTGATAATCTGTTGTATTTGTTTACAGTAAATGCTGCATAATTTTTGCTGGTAGCTTTCTTGCAACAACTCAGTAAACCTAAAAAATCTACCAATTGAGATCATAAATGTTTACATTTGTGTGTATGCAGTATGATTTAATTTCTGTAATACTAGAATTTTGTGTCCACAGCTAAAATAATGTTTCTTGTGTTTGATATGTTTCAGTCTTTACGGTGTTTGATGCAATTAAAGTCAAAAGCAAGGACATTAAAGATGTGTCAAACATCAGTTATTGCACACCAAAATGCAGCTCACAATCCGGGGCCGGAACAGAGGTTACCCACTGCCCCAATCAGCCCGGGGGGGTGGGGGTGGGGTTTTCACAGTAGGGGGATAAACGGACAAGAAAAGGTCCAAATCCCTTATCACCTTTTGTTACCCATTCCTTTTGACCACGGTCGCACTGAATTCTGCACTACTGCTCTCATCGATTCTGGCACGGAGCAAAGCTTTATTTTGGAAAATCTGGCAACCCGGCTAGAGCTTCTGTGTCATGACCTGGAGGTTTCATTAAATTTGGTAGCCATCTCTGGGGAGCCACTCACTAGGGTTACTAAGAGGACAGCCCCCCATCTCTATTCTAGTTTCAGGAAACCACAGAGAGCATCTAAGTTTTTTGTTTTACCCATCTCGGCCTCCCCTGTTATCTTGGCCTACCCCTGGTTAAAACTACATAACTCAGTTATTGATTGGCAGGCAAGAAGGGTTATTTCATGGATCACCTTTTACTTAGTCACTTGTCTGCAGTCAGCTGCTTGTTCTCCTTCAGTTCCTATCAGCCCATCGCCCACCCAAATGCCCAATCTCACTCAAGTTCCCCCTGAGTATCATGACCTCGCCTTGGTCTTTAGCAAAACTAAGGTGCTCTCCCTACCCCCCATTGTTCATACGACTGTGCCATTAACCTTCACTCTGGGGCAACGTTGCCATCTAGCTGTTCCTAAACTGAAGCAGCTACGTCAGACCAAGGAGGAGGCCTACAGGACTGGTGACTGGACTCTGTACAAGCGGGCCAGAAACATGCTGACGAAGGAGACCAGGCTTGCTAAGAGGAGCTACAGTGTGAAGTTACAAAAAAACTTCTCAGCTAACAACTCTGCTTCTGTCTGGAGAGGCCTACGGAATATCACCAACTACAGGAGACCATCCCCCCACCCTGCGGAAAACCTCCAGCTGGCTAATGACCTAAACAGCTTTTACTGCAGGTTTGAAAAGAACCTACAGTTCTCACCTCCCACCCACACAAAAGGATTATCTGCAGCCCCAGGAACTCCATCCCTCCTCCACTCTGACCTCCCACCAGCACTAATGATCTGTGAAGAGGAGGTGCGCTGGGGTCTTTCAGAGACAAAAGATCAAGAAGGCTGCAGGACCTGATGGTGTGTCTCCGTCCTGCCTGAGAGTCTGCTCCAACGAGTTGGCCCCCATCTTCACCCGGATCTTTAACAGATCACTGGAGCTGCGTGAAGTGCCTTCCTGCTTCAAACGCTCCATCATCATTCCAGTTCCCAAGAAACCCTCTATTACAGGATTAAACGACTACAGACCTGTTGCCCTGACCTCTGTGGTCATGAAATCCTTGGAGAGATTGGTGCTGAACCACCTGAAGGTCATCACAGGCCCCCTGATGGACCCACTGCAGTTTGCCTACCGGTCAAACAGGTCAGTGGATGATGCAGTGAATATGGGACTACATTACATCCTGCAACACCTCGACTCCCCAGGGACGTACGCCAGGATCCTGTTTGTCGACTTCAGCTCAGCGTTCAACACCATCATCCCAGGCATTCTTCATCAGAAACTCCTCCAGCTCAAGGTGCCCCCCTCCACCTGCCAGTGGATCTCCAGCTTTCTGACTGACAGGTGGCAACAGGTGAAGCTAGGGAGATTTACATCCAGCTCCCGAAAAATTAGTACTGGCGCCCCCCAAGGATGTGTCCTTTCCCCACTGCTCTTCTCCCTCTACTCCAACGACTGCACCTCAGAGGACCCTTCGGTGGAGCTCCTGAAGTTTGCGGACGACACCACAGTCATCGGTTTGATCCGGGATGGTGATGAGTCTGCATACAGGCGGGAGGTGGAGCAGCTGATCCTCTGGTGCAGCCAGAACCATCTTGAACTTAACCCAGCCAAAACGGTGGAGATGACTGTGGATTTCAGGCGACACCCCCCTTCATTCCCCCACCTCACCATCCTCAAACAGCACAGTGTCCACTGTGGACTCCTTCAAGTTTCTGGGTACCACAATCTCCCGGAACCTGAAGTGGTCCTCCCATATTGACACTGTCCGGAAAAAGGCCCAGCAGAGGTTGTTTTTTTCTGCGTCAGCTCAAGAAGTTTGATTTGCCTCAGGAGCTGCTGGTTGTCTTCTACACCGCCATCATCCAATCTGTCCTCTGCTTTTCCATCACTGTCTGGTTTGGATCTGCCACTAAACAGGACAAGACCAGACTGCAGCGGATCATTAAGTCTGCGGAGAGGATCATTGGTACCGACCTACCCTCCATTGAGAACTTATATCGGTCCATAACCAGGAAACGGGCGGGAAACATCTGTGCTGACCCATCACACCCCGGCCACAAACTGTTTGAACTTCTATCTTCTGGTCGTCGTTACAGATCACTGAAGGTCAAACCACCCGTCACAGGAACAGTTTCTTTCCTCAAGCCATCACTCTGATGAACTCCTAACATTCACCTAGTCCTACCTGTTGCTGTACTCATGACTTTTCATCCATTATTACATTGCACATAACTCTCACACTGCTTTTTACTTCATTCACATTATATCACTGAATCTGAGTCCACATTGAAATACTGTGTGATTGTATATTTTTTTCATATATTTCTGCAAAGTGTGGTTAGTCCGAGTAAATAACTGCATATATTCCTGTATATATTTGCATCCTTTTATAGAAACGTGGACAGACTGTAATTTACTGTACATACTGTGGTTGTCATTGAATCCTTATTTAAATCCTTCACCTGAACAACGAGAGCAAGTTTTTAGCCAAAGTCAAATTCCTTGTATGTGTTGTGCATACTTGGCCAATAAAGCTGATTCTGATTCTGATTCTGATTCTGATTCTGATTCTGATTCTGATCTAGTAGACTGTATAGTCTGTCAGCCCCTGAACGGGAAGCTATGGATAAGTACATCAAAGAGTCACTAAGTTCTGGCATCATCAGACCTTCATCGTCTGCAGTAGGAGCGGGTTTTTTTCGTGAGCTAGAAGGATAGATCTCTCCGGCCCTGCATTGACTGTAGAGAACTTTTTTTTTTTTTTTTGATTTGGTGTTCTTTATTGATCCCCAGAGGGGAAATTCAGGGCATCCACCTGAATGGATGAAGCAGCCATGGTACGGCGTTATCCCTTAACCATTCACACACACATTGACACCTAGGACCACTTTAGTGTCTCCAATTAACCTAACTTACATGTTTTTGGCCTGTGGGAGGAAACTGGAGAAATCCCAGAGTAAACCCACGCAGACATGAGGAGAACATGCAAACTCCACACGGATCACTGTTGGTCAGGGGCTGGGATCGAACCCAGGATCCCCTGGCCAAGGGTGAGTTGCTGTGCAGCCACAGTGCTAACCACTGCGCCACTGCACCACCTTTTTTTTTTTTTTTTTTTACTTAACAAGATCACCATGAAGGAAAGTACACCTTACCGCTTATCAACTCTGCTTTCAATCTATTGCAAGATGCCACTGTTTTCACCAAATTGAACCTCAGCAATGCCAACCACCTTATCCGAATAAAAGAAGGTGATGAGTGGATAACAGGGTTTCGTACGCCTAGCGGCCATTTTGAGTACCTGGTGATGCCATTTGGGTTAACTAATGCACCAGTTGTTTTCCAACAGCTCATCAATGACATTCTTTGGGACTTTCCAAACTCTTGTTTTTGGTTATCTGGATGATATTTTGATTTTTTTTCCATTCCTTAGATGAGCATCGGGTGCATGTCAGGACTGTCCTTCAGCAGCTGTCGGAGAACCAGCTGTACATCAAAGCAGAGAAGTGTGAGTTTCAGACGTCTTCCACGACCTTCTTGGGGTTCATCATTGCTCATAAAGAAATCAGGGCTGACCCAGGCAAGGTGAAAGTGGTTATGGATTGGCCTGTCTCCTCCTCCCGCAAACAGTTACAACAATTCTTGGGGTTCACCAATTTCTACTGCTGTTTCATCCGCAATTTCAGTTTGGTTGCCCAGCTTCTCACCCGACTCACGTCCACCAAGATTCCATTTCAGTGGTCTAACAAAGCCGATGATGCATTTAATGAACTGAAGTCTCGCTTCTCCTCTTCCCCATCCTTGCCCAGGTGGATCCGGAGCTGCAGTTCCTGGTGGAGGTGGACGCATTGGACTCCGGGGTAGGGGCGGTCCTGTCACAGCGCTTGACTGCCAACCATAAGGTCCATCCTTGCGCTTATTTCTCTCGGCACTTGTCCCCAGCTGAGGGAAACTATGATGTTGGTGATTGAGAGCTGCTGACTGTTAAACTTGCTTTGGAGGAGTTATGCCACTGGTTGGAGGGAGCCTCTCAGCCATTTGCAGTTTGGACCGATCACAAAAATCTGGAGTATCTCAGGGCAGCTCAACGGTTAAACTCCAGACAAGCTGCTGGTCCCTGTTCTTTGACAGATTTTGTTTTATCATCACCTGCCACCCAGTGTCCAAAAATATTAAACCTGACACCCTCTCCAGGCAATTTGCCTCTGACTCGGTGTTGCCAGAGCTGCATCCCATCATTCCCCCTTCATGTGTGGTGGGAATGCTTTTGTGGGAGACTGAGGAGAGGGTTAAAAGAGCACAGAGCACTGATCCTGATCTAGATAGGGGTCCTACGGGCCGTATTTACGTTCCTTCCTTGGTCCGTGGGGAGGTCACCAATTTGCTACATACGGCCAAGGTTATGTGCCATCCAGACGTGTCTCACACTGCTTCCCCCCTGTAGAGGACTTTCTGGTGGTCATCCATGAGGAGGGATGTGAATGAGTACATCAAGGCTTGCTTCCAGTGCGTCACTGGTAAATCATCTTCTTCTCCACCTTCCGGACTCTTACTTCCCCTACCGATCCCCAGCAGGCCATGGTCCCATGTGGTGCTGGATTTTGTGACTGGTCTTTCCCCCTCTGCTGGGCACACAGTCATCCCCACAATCGTGGACAAATTCTCGAAAGCAGCACAGTTTGTTCCCCTGAAAAAGCTTCCTTCTGCCAAAGAGATGACTGACCTTTTTGTCCTCCATGTGGTCCACCTCCATGGTATTCAGTGGATGTGGTTTCAGACCTGGGTCCCCAGTTTGTCTCCCAGGTTTGGTGATCTTTCTGTAAGGCCATCGGAGCAACAGTCAGCTCGACATCAGGATATCACCCCCCAGTGTAACAGTCAGTGTAAGAGAGCCAATCAGAACTGGAGGCAGCCCTGAGGTGCGTCATGGCAAACCAATCCTGCATCCTGGAGTTCTTATCTACCATGGATTGAGTATGCCCACAACTCTGCCACCTCTGCTGCAACTGGTCTCTCTCCCTTTGAGGCATCATTGGGTTACAACCCACCTCTGTTCCCTAACGCTGAGGTGGAGATTACTGTGCCTTCTGTTCAATCGCACATCAGACATTGTCACCCACCTCTGAGCCCTTGCCAGGCTGCTCTTCTCTGCACCACGGATCAAACTCCAACCTCGGTAACCGTCAGAAGACTCTGGCCCCTCCCTACCATGTGGGACAGAAAGTATGGTTGTTCACCAGACACGTTAACCTTAAAACGATTCCAGGAAGCTTTTCCCTGCTTCATTGGTCCTTATCCCATCTCTCAGATTGTCAGTCCAGCAGCTCCAATGCCTTTCCCTTCCCGGTCTCTCTGCATTTGTTCTACCTTCATGTCTCATGATGAACTGGAGCTTTTGTTGTTGTTATTGTTAGCCACATTCATGTTGCTTGGTCTGCCAAAGTATCAAAGCTCTTTGTCTTCTCCCTGTTTTTGTTGGGTAATACTTCCCCCTCTGGTAGGGTTGCCAACTTTCTCATAGCCAAATAAGGGACAGAGGGTTTTAACTATTGCTCGGTGCCATGATGTTGTGGACATTAGTATTGTCATAATAACTGGGATTTTTTTTTTCCCTTGATAATACCTAAAAATATTGCTACTCAATGTCATGTTTAATACTACTTACTTACTTAATCCTTGCCTGGCCACTTAAGTGACGGTTGCGGCCAGTTTCTGAAGACAGGGCGATCTTGGGCTAGGGTGATGAGGTCAGCCAGAGGTCTTATCATTGCAATCTGGGTTATCCAGGACAGTCTGGGCTGACCTCAGGGGCGATGCCAGCCATGGGGGGGGTGGACGAGCGCTGGGGGAGAGGCCTGCTTTGCCGGTGTCCCATCTTCCAGCCTAACCACATGACCGAGGAGCCGCAGCCTCCCTCTTCTGATGATGGTGGAGGTGGGGATCGGCCAGCTGCCTCTGTTTCAATGCCCTCCACCATTGCCGGGTCCCAAGCCCAGATGAGAATTGAGGAGGGTTGGAGCAGTGTTAGCAGCTCTGTCCCGTAAAATTCACTGCTACGAACGCCAATTTAATACTACAAGGGGAAAAATATGACATTGTATATCAAGAAATTTCAGATTTGACAGAATACAGAATCTCAGTTTAAAAATGTGTAAGAGCTGTGTTTTTAATAATGGATTGCATTTATATAGCACTTTTCATGACACCCAAAGACACTATACAGTGGGTCCATTATTCATTCACTCCACAGTGTCATGTCCGCTGCGTATCTCGCAGCGAACAGTTGAATTAGTTTGAGCCCAAAACACGGTGAAGTGAATGTGTTTAATAACATAAAGGGGAAACTCAAAAAATACACAAATACAGGGAAAAATGTTCAATGGAAGCACAGTCTGGCACAAAAGCAATGGATGCCCGAGCACAGTTGGCTAGATAGAAAGCCCCCACATGCTCCAGTGCGGAATGGGCAGCAGAGAGAGAAGGGTGAGCAAGACGAGAGACTTAAAGGGGGCGTCGGAGCTCCAGCGCGCTCTGGGGGAAAGGGGAAAGGGTGCCAGTGGCTCCAGGGAAAACATCAGCTGGTGACTACAGCCTGAACATGTAGTGTAGACTGACGCCAAGACACTGAATGCTCCCACTGTCACCCAATAAATACCAAACGGGCTAATGAGTGACAAGTGGATGCAGGTGTGTGACTGGAGTCTGTGTAAGGGTGTGTGTGTGTGCAGCATGTGTATGCATGTGGACAGGAACAAATAAGAAATAACTAACCAGCTGTGAGTGTCTGGCAGAGAGAGGGGTGTGGCTGTAGACTGGCAAGGGCCAAGGCTCAGGGCTCAACCTGCCGCTGGAACCAATTAACAACAAATCAGAAGCTACAGCCACAAATCATGGGCGGAGCCGAAACACCAGCTCCACACATGACACACAGACGATGATAGTGATTTAAGTTAAAGTTTAATGTTTATTTGAAAGTGACATTACATACTAATGAACATTAATACAAATGTAAGTATGCCAGATTTAGCAATACTGCTAATTTGCATCTGTAGTCCCTCGGCGGGTCACAAAAACACACAAACAATCATGCATGAGCAGAACAACCCCAATGAAACTGTACAAGTGGATATGCTAAAGTGCAACAGTTAAGGTGTTACAAAACTAAACATTCAATGTCACACGAGTGAAATGCTGTGTATGCATACAACCACATGCGCCCAAGCACCTCCCAGCAACAACAGACACCAACAAACAATAGGCGGGGCATATGTGTGTGACGCACAGGCACATATGTAGAAGAGCTTGAAAGAACGAGGCGGTATGATATATAAACCAAAGTTTATTATCAGCTCCTCTAACAAGTCTCATCTAAGTGCGGAAACAGAAGAAGGAAAAAGAGACCGAACACCTCTGGCTCTGAGAACTTATACTTGCGCATAACAAAAGACATGCAAATCCAAAGCTGATATCCCTCCTTATCTTAATCCCCCCATTGTCTTTGTACTCCTCCTCATGGCCCTGGGGGGTGAGGGCAGCTACTCCGGTCTCCACCGCAGTGCCTGGGAAACTCTTTGACCCTCACTGGCGGTTGAGATCTCTTTGTCCTGTTCTGAGGTGTGAAGTCGCCTTACATATGTAATCACCAAACATTCTCACATGCTTCAACATATGTAGGTTATGGAATATATGATAAATATAGACCACAGCCCCCCCCCCCAAACGACTAAGAAAAGGACAATAGAAAAATTCACAGTTTAAGATGATTATTATGACATACTAACTGCTACACCTCTTGCCACAGGAGAAACTTTCTAGCAGCCATGCCCCTAAGAGAGTTCAGTGGTAATCATAACAGTATAGTAAAATCACAAGTCAGTCCTAAACTGTTACAGCCAATTAGTGAACAAACTGTTGAGTAGTTTGTATCAGTCTCTGTGCTGTCTGGGTTTTAATCTTCTCCCGAAACTGCTGTGGGTCCACTTGGGCATCCCGCTGGGACCTTCCTGTAAGGAATCTGCAGTGTGGGAAGGAGAGTGATTATTTGTTCCGTGCAGGGGGGCTGAGTCTTTTCTCTTGGGGGGTCTACCCCTCCGAGGTGCTCTCGCCAACCGTGCAGGCTCGTCTTTCAACAAGAAGGCAGGTTTAAGTCTGTCAATGCTGACTGTTTCTTTTCTATCCCCCAAATCAAGCACAAAGTGTTTATCACCAGGTTCCAGCACTCTGAATGGCCCATCGTATGGTGGGCAGAAAGTTGGGTTTTTTTTGTAACTTAAGATTTTTATTCATTTTTATTATATATATTGCATTCAGATCACAGTCTACATTTAAAAAAACAAAGGGGCTAGAGTAAAAAAGAAAAAGGAGAAAAAAAAAAAAAGGGGGGGGGACAATGTTGGAGCATCAAGTTTTTAGTTTTCCATCTCTTAATTTCTTCTGGTTTTTCCAGCGTCTTTGGTTATTCTTTCAATATCTGTCTCGTTGTTGCACTTTGTAGTGTGTCCATTTCCGCCATTTTTTTTTTCCCATAGTCCTTGCATTCTTTGTTGATATGTTAGTTTTTCCATCATACGTATGTCCTCAATAATGTCAGTCCATTGCTCTTGGTCAGGAAGAACTTCTGATCGCCATTTTTTTGTGATTGTTTTTTACATGCAATCAACAAGATTTTAACTAGATATCTGTCCTCAGCCTGTATAACATTGTCTCTTTTAAGATCACATAGGTACATCAGGTTACAGTTCATTGGTATATTATATCCTAATATCCTCTGTATTGTCACATGTATAGATTTCCAGAATGATGAGATTTTGCAGCATTTCCAAAACATATGCGAGTGGTCTGCATTTTGAGCCCCACATCCCTCCAGCATATAGATTGGGTATTTGTATACTTTCCTTGAATCTGTGGTGTAATGAAAAGCGAATCAGGTTTTTCCCATCCAAATTCCCTCCATGTTCTTGAATTTGTTGACGTGTGTTGTGTTTTTCCATATTTCCTGCCAGCTTCTTCTGTTATGTTTAAATTGAGCTCTTTCTCCCATTTCTCCTTTATATAGTTACTTGAATGATTGTTTGCCATAAGTTTCTGATATAGCTTTGAAATAATTCGTGTTTTATTTCCTGTATATGAGCTTAAAATGAATTGTATAATCTCGCTCACATCTGTTTGGAGGTTATGCCTAACTTCTTCATATAATAGTCTCTCATCTGCAGATATCTGAAGAATTCCGATCTTTCTAGTTTAAATTTTCTCCTGATGTTTACAAAGCTCCCGAGATCTTTTTTTCCGATATTGCCCCATGCTGTGATTCCCTTGTTCACCAGATTTTTTGTATCCCCTATCTTGTTTTGCCGGTTCAAACTGACTGTCAAATGCTACCCATTTCAATAGTTTTATGTCTTCCTTTATATTATACTTTTGTACTATTTTATACCACAGTTCTAAAGTAAATTTAGTGATTGGGGTCTTTTGTTTGATTTGCTTATATGCATCTTTATCTCCTATTATGCTTTGTACTGGGAGAGTCCCTCCCAATTCCTTTTCATTTCCTTTCCATTTTGCCTCATACTCCCTCGTCGCACCAACATATGATATATCTTATTTGTGCTGAGTAGTAATATTTCCTTTAGACTCGGTAGGCCCCTGCCTCCCTTTCTCTTTTGGTAACTGTAGAGTTTTATATTTCACTCTTGGTTTTTTACCTCCCCAAACAAATCTCGATATCATCCTGTCCCACTTTGAGGAATTGGGCATCTGGAATCTCTGTTGGTATAGCCTGGAAGAGGTAAAGTAATCTAGGTTGTATGCTGATTTTGACTGTCTCAATTTTTGAATTCAGATCCATATTTAAGATTGACCATCTATCAATATCTTTTTATATTTCTTGTTCCAACCTATCATAGTTTGCTTTATAGATTTTGCTTAGATCTTTAGGTATGTTCACTCCAAGGTATTTTCTTTCTTTTTGTTTCCAGTTTAGTTTGATCTTATCAGTTATCTGGTTTAGAGGGTTATAGTGGAATGTCAGTATTTGTGTTTTTGTTATGTTTATCTTGTATCCTGATAATTTTCCAAAATTTTCTATCCAAGTTCATCATTTCATTATTGATTCATCTGGTTGTTCAAGGTAAACTATAATATCGTCTGCAAATAGCCCAATCTTGTGTTCCGCCCCCCTTTATTGTTACACCTTTTAATTTCTTATTTTGTCGTATCGCTTGAGCCAGTGGCTCTATGAACAGAGCAAACAAGGTGGGCGATAAGCAGCATCCCTGCTAGTTGATCTTTGTATATTTACTTGTCTGTTAAGCTACGTTTATCTTGATTCTTGCCACAGGTTCTTGAATCCAGTGTCCCTTATGCATTGTACTGATTTTTCATTAAATCCAAAGCGTTCCAGCACACTATATAGGAATTTCCAGTTAACCCTGTCAAATGCTTTTTTCTGCGTCTAAACTCATTATTACTGCGCTTTTCTTTTCTTTATGTATTTGATTAATTCTATGTATTGTTCTCTTGATATTGTCATGTGTTTGGCGTCCCCTCTATGAAACCAGTTTGCTCATCTTCTATCAATTCCGTCAAGAATGTCTTTATTCGTTTACATATAATTGTTGTATATATTTTATAATCCACATTTAATAAAGAGATTGGCTATAGTTTCCGCATTGTTCTCTATCTTTCCCTGGCTTTAAAATGACTGAAATAATGGCTTCGTTCCATGATGGAGGTATTTTGTGTTGTTCAACGTCCAATTAAATGACTTTAGAAGCTGTGGAGTGAGTTCTTCTATAAACAGTTTATAAAACTCAGATGGGTATCCATCACTACCTGGTGATTTACCGTTTTTAAAGTGACATTAATCACATCTCTAATTCTTGTGTGTTATTTCTGCTGTTAGCTTTTCATTTTGTTGATTTCCTATTGATGGCAAGGTCCAATGTGCATAGAAATTTTTTTATATCTTTAGTATTTGTTTCTTCAGGTTGCGAGTATAGTTCTTGGTAGAAATTATGGAATATTTTCTTCGATGTTTTCTGGGTTAACTGTGGTTTTATTTGTGGAGGGGTCTTTAATCTTATATACATTATTCATTGTTTGTTGTTTTCTTACCGTTTTGCCAGCAGTTTTGTGGCTTTTGGTCCCGTTTCATAATATTTTTGCTTAAGATATCTATTTTTCCTTTCAATTTCATCATTTGTGTTTCTTTTATCTTTATTTTTTCTTCTTTAATTTCTTGATATATTTTTGGGTCATTTGTGCTTTGATGTTTATTTTCTAATTCCCTCAGTCTCTCACATCTTTGTTCATACGCTTCCAGTTTAGTCTTATTTGCTTTTCCTGTTTCAACAATTAATTTACCTCTTAACACGGCTTTTAGTGCATCCCATAGTATTGTTGGGTCCACTTCTTCATTGTCATTCTCTTGGATATATTCATTTATGTTTACTTTTATTCTTTCTTTCATTTTATCATCATTTAACAGTCCTACATTAAGTTTCCATGTTGTTTGTCGTTTTCTATTGTTTAAATTTATTTCCATGTATATAGGATTATGATCTGATATTTCTGCCCCTCCAATCCAACAATTTCTCACCCTGTGTCTGTCACCTTCATTCATAAGAAGTAATCTATTCTAGAGTGTACTTTATGGACTGTTGAATAATGTGTATAGTCTTTTTCGAGTGGGTGCAGGTCCCTCCAAATGTCTACCATACCCATTTCTGCCAGTGAGGTTCTTATGAATTTTGTTACATGTTTTTTTGTCTTCTTAACACTTGTTGTATCAATTTCATGATCCATGACAGCATTAAGTCTCCTCCACAAATTAGGACTCCTTCACTGTGTGTTGCTATGAGATCAAACAGATGTTGAAAAAAACCCTTGTCACTTTCTGGTGGGCATAGATGCTCACTAATGTGATCTGCATTCCATCTATGCTACCCTTTATTATTACATACCTGCCTTCTTTATCCTGGATTTCCTGTTCACATTCAAATTGTATTTTATTTGAGATTAGTATCATAACCCCCCCATTTAGCTCCTCCCTTAAATGAACTGTAGTAGGAGTTCTCTATAGCCAAATCTCTTTAGTTTCACATGTTCTGTCTTGCTCAAATGTGTCTCTTGCATAAATATAATTTCGGCTTTTTCTTTCTTGAATTTTCTTATTATTCTTTCCCCTTTTAACAGGTGAGTTCAGACCATTCACGTTTAGTGTTATTATCTTAAGATTTTTACCATAATCATGTTTTTCCATTTTTTTAACTTGTGCTCCTAGCCCCTTTAACAACAAAAATAACACATATTTATATAAAAACAATTAAAAAATCTCGACCTCCGTACTTTGGGCCTTTCTTCTGCCCCACTGGTCCCTGTTGGTGGGTGGAGGGATTGTCCTCACCGAGTGTAGGGCCCTCCCTAGACCTGTATTTACTATCCAAGAAATAGTCATTAGTCTAGAAATGTCCAACAAATATCACCTTAAACCTCTCCTAGCCGTCTGTTTCTCTTTTACCTTGTCTTCTTGGCCTTCATTTCTTCTGTGTCTTTCTTAATCTTTGTTATAATCTAGGCTTTCAGTTGAAAGCCTTGTAGTCTTTCCTGGGCCCGATGCGCCACGTCTCCCCCCGTCTTCTGCCGTTCACTCGCCTCCACTCCGGCTGTCGTGATGCGTTCAGGGCCTCCGCTGCTCCTACCGTTTCCTCCGGCACGTACACCTCAAGGCCCCGCCTCCATCATGTCCTGCGCTGCCTCTCTGGCTGTGTTGTAGGTTCTTACGCCGTTCTCCCAATGAATCCTCATCTTCGTTAGCGGCGTTTGGAATCTAATTTTTTTTTCTTTCAGCGTTTTTTTAATGTTGGCATATTTCTTCCGCTGCTGCACAATTTCCGCCGGGTAGTCATGATCAAAGAATATCTGCTTGTCGCCGATTCGTATCTTTTTTTTCCACGCTCGTGTCAGGATTCTTTCCTTTACATCATATTTCAGAAAGTTTACCACAACTGACCTGGGTGTAGAGCGTGGGTTCGGGTTCTGTGCCGAGCTCTGTGCGCTCGTTGAATCTGCAGATCCGCTTCGCTGGCAGTTCCAGCTCTTTTTTTAAGAAACTGATCCATGAATTTCGTCATCGAGTTGCCTTCAATGCCCTCGGGATCCCGAAGATGCGTATATTGCCCCGTCTGGACTGCTCTCCAAGTCGGTTACTTTTCTCCTGCATCCACTGCATTTGTGCCGTCAGGGTCTGCAGCTGTTCGCTTGCCCTCGCTATTCCAATCTTCCAGCTCTGATATTCGGGCCTGCGCTTCTGTCATACACGCCGCTGGGAGCGCCGCTCCTCCCTGTTTTCTGCTAGCTTGCGCTCCATTTCTCTTCGGAGGCCCATGATTTCTTCCTTAATCTCTTTTTTCAGCTCCTCCTTAAGAGCCGCTAAATCCTGTTGTAGCTGCCGATTGAAGTCTCTCACTCTTTACCCAAACTGGCGATGCCGGTGTTCATGGTATCGAGTGTGTCTTCCATTTTTCTCTGCTGCGGTCACCTCGTTTTTTTGGGCCCCGTGTTCAGCGGTTTCTCCTGCGTTGTTGAAGAGGAATTCTTTAATTTTACTCTGCTTTTGTCCTTGTGCCCGGCTCCTTCGTGTTTTCATCCCTTAGTTTATTGATCCGCTTATGTCGAGTTGGCCATTTACCGATGATTTTTAATCCGGCTAGGGAGAGCTCTCTGTTTAAGCGTTATGTCTCTCCGCCATCTTCCAGGAAGTCATCAGAAAGTTGGTTTTAAAGCTTCAAGCCTAACAAAAAACGAATTCAGCATTCTTTAAAGCTTGAGGGACAAAAACCGGTGGAAAAGAGTGATGAGCCGGACCGGGGAGAGAGTCTGGTCCGCTGCTGCCTAAAAACCTCGGGGCTGGAAGATGCCCTGGCTCTGGGGTTCTTGGTAAAAATTCACCTGGGAGCCTGAGAGGTTGTGCAAAAACTAATTTGCCTGGAGAGGCGTCTAGATCCTCTTTGGGTGCAGCACGCAACCCCAATAAACCCAGGGAAGTTTATTTACCCAATTTGTATCCGTTAGTGAGGCTCTGAGGGCGGCCTTTAAAGATCTGTGAAAACGCTCGCATAACCCATTAGCCTGAGGGTGATAAGCGGTGGTGGAGAAATACGAGCTGCGCAGGGAATAGAAGCAAAAGACAGTGCATTAACCAAGCGTCTGTTCGCTAGATCAACTAATAACCCATGTGCACACAAAAAGTCTGCGCCCAACAAGTTAAAACTCACTACCGCTACAACAAATGTCCATCTGTAGTTGCGGCCGTGGATGTGGAGGTGCAGGCTTTTTTCACCAAAAGTGTCAATGCTGGAGCCGTTGGCTGCCACCGCTCCGTTGCCCCAGGTGCCCATGGCTCGATCTGCTTGGGAGGGCATGACAAAACTTAGTTGAGCTCCTGTGTCAATAAGGAACTGCTTGCCGGTGTGTCCATCGTCACATATAACAGCTTACTTTTCTCGCCGAGAGAACCGCTGCCGTAACGGCTCTCGGCTTTGGCGTTTCCCGAAATCGTAAATTTGCAGGGGGGAACGCCATTTGTGAGCCTTCTCGGCGAAGCGGTTGTGGTAATAACAAACGTCGCTCCGTCTGTTACGTTTTGGCCGTGTCGCTGTCACCACGGGCTGGTTCTGCTCAGTGGTTTGCGGCTCCCCCGTGGTTCTGGGCATCAGCGTTGAAGTCTGCGGATGCTGCTGTGGGTGTCTGCTCCTTGCAGGCGTTGACGAGTCGTTGAGCTTCGTTGGCCAGCACGTGGAAGTCTTGCTGGGTGCTGCATCGCATGTTAGGCGAGTGTCCTCTCATGTGTGGCGGCAGCGTACTGAGGAATATGAATTGGAAGAGGAAGTTGTCATTGTCCTCCTTCTTTAAGCTTGCAGTAAGTCCCTCCATGAGGGCCTCTAGGTCTGCATCCTCTGTGGCCGTAGACCGCCCAGGATCCTCTCGGCTCTCTCTTCGGCTGAGGGGACGAAATTTGCCACGATGGTTGCTTTCAGTATTTCAATATTTGTCTTGGTCTGGCGGCGCCGGATAATGCTCCGCAACACACCTCGAAAGTGGCGGCGTCGAGTTTGGCGACGATGTGGTAGAACTTCGTATCGTCAGCCGTGATTGCCCGCCAGTGTAAACTGGGCTTCAGCTTGTTGAAACCACGAGGCGGGGTCTTCCTGCCAGAAGTCCAGCAGCTCTGACAGCGACGGCGTTTGTGTATACGTCACTGATGTGTCCGCAGGGTGAAAGTGCCTTGCTTCGGCTCTCTCAGCGGCGTGGTGCTCGGTTGAGCCCTCTCTATCACTTCTGCGGGGGGGGAACGTCGTCCATCTGTTCCCCTGTCTGCGTGGGCGCCGGCGTCTGCCTGGGTCGCCACAGATGAGTCGATCGTGGGGAAGCCCTCTGGTCCATACTCGCGTCAGGGTCACCAGTGTAGAAGAGCTTGGAAGAACGAGGCGGTATGATATATAAACCAAAGTTTATTATCAGCTCTCTAACAAGTCTCATCTAAGTGCAGAAGCAGAAAAAGGAAAAAGAGACCGAACACCTCCGGCTCTGAGAACTTATACTTGCACATAACAAAAGACATGCAATCCAAAGCTGACATCCCTCCTTATCTTAATCCCCCCCATTGTCTTTGTACTCCTCCTCATGGCCCTGGGGGGTGAGGGCAGCTCCTCCGGTCTCCACCGCAGTGCCTGGGAAACTCTTTGACCCTCACTGGCGGTTGAGATCTCTTTGTCCTGTTCTGAGGTGTGAAGTCGCCTACATATGTAATCACCAAACATTCTCACATGCTTCAACATATGTAGGTTATGGAATATATGATAAATATAGACCACAACATATACTGTATATATTGCACATGCCGCAGAGTAGCCACTAGTTATGGGTACACTTTTGGTTGTTTAAAGCCAGTTTTTACAATGCTTGTTAAAAGTGTTTCGTGTGGTACGTTCTCTGATTGAGGTGTTTATTATTTCCAGATCTTGGTGCTCCTCACTAATAGCACAGATTGAACAAATGTGGTGTGTCTGTGGGGGACCTCACAGTGTCCTATAGTGAGTGCTGTGGTGGTTGTACTGGTGACAGTCCTCAGTTTAACATATTCTCCGGGGGGGGGGGGCGGTAGCCATTTAATATTTTATAGACTAAACAGGCAAATTTGAGAGTTTTATAATTTTCAAAAGACAGAAAATTGTATTTCTTGTAAATGTGACAACAATGATATGTGGCTCTTTCTTATTAAAACTTTTATGGCTTTTTTTGTATAAAGGTAAGCTACCTCTGTAGCCACAGCTGCCCTGGGGCAGACTGATGGAAACATGGCTGCCAATCCATGCCAACGGCTTCTCCGACCACCACCAAACATTTATTCACATTCATACATTAGTGTCATAAACCATGAACACACTAGAGGATAGATGGGTAGTGTCTTGTCCAAGGGCACAACAGCAAGGTGGGAGGAGTGGGATTCAGACTGCCAACCCTCCAGTTATTGGGCAACCTGCTCTACCTCCTGAGTCACTACGGCGTCATTTTTGTTTCTCTTTGAGAAATAATGCACTTTGAGCTAGAAAACACAACTACACTGCAAAATGTCAAATATAAGTAAAATGAAATAAATTAAGGCTGTTTATGCTTGTTTTGTTTTTTTTGTCTGACAAGACAAAATGTGCAGTTTATGTGTAAGAAAATTTTACATGCTTTCTGTTATGTCTAAATAATGAGACAGGAGCCGTGCTGAACTGACAGCGAACTACTCTTTATTATCAGAACACAGGAATTATATACACCAGTGGCCGTGCCTGCCTGACGTCACCCTGGGGCGGGTATGGCATCACACACACACTACACTCATGACACCACACTTCCCATCCCCCTTACAAATGCAAAACCACCAACACAATCGAGACCCTCCCAATTAGGACCCAAATCATGCACTAAGAAAACAGCGGAACATTAACTGTAATAAAATAACCTACCACATTCACTCAAAACAACCAAAATTGGACTAAGTCTCTAAAAATATGTAAAATAATCCCGTAACACACTACGTACATACTCTCATGCACACCAGCACAATGTACGTGTATTTACATTTGATAATGGTTCAAGTCACACCTCTGTCCACTGGCAGCCAGTGGTAAAATCAGCCCCGGGGGCCCAGGGCAACCCCAAATCATACACGCCCCTGGCCGCTGAATATAAGACTGGCTCGGAGGCCCCGGGCAGCCCCACGACATGTACGCTCGTGGCCGCCCATCTGCCCTCCGGGATCAAAAACAATCTCTCTTGCCATAATGTCCCTCTTCACGCCGACTGCAACACTCCTCAGGGACCCACCCATGCTGCTGTCCGGCACATCGTCCCTCCGTGCTTGTCGGTCCGCTCCCTGACCACCTTCAACACCGCCATCATGGCTCTAAACACTCTGGGCCCCCTGCGGCCCGAACTCAGAGGAGAACGAAGCCTGCTCGTGGCGTCGCTCGCTGCTCGGGCGCCTCTCCTTAACACCCAGCACCCTTGTCCAGGGCGCTCCGCTGCACTGCCTCCGTGTCCAACTGCTGGCTCCGATACACTGTCTCGTGCCCGGTCGTAGCTGCTCTCCCTCGGGGTTCTCAGCGTCACTCTCAACGGTGTCCCTGTCCAACCCCAGGCACTTCGTCACTGCTCTCAGCACCCTTGTTCCAAGCGCTCGCTGCATCGTCTCCCATGCCCAGCCATAGCTGCTCTCTCTTGGGGCTCTCAGCTTTGCTCTGGTTGGTGTCACTCTCCCGAACCATGCGTTTCGTCGCTGCTCTCAGCACCCTCATCCCAGGCACTCTGCTGCATCGACTCCATGTCCGGCTGCAGCTGCTCTCCCTTGGGGATCCCAGCGCCACTCTCGTTGGCTCCACTCTCCAAACCAGGCGTCTCATCACTGACCTCAGCACCCTGTTCCAGGCGCTCCGCTGCATCGTCTCCATGCCTGGCTGTCATGTCTTCCCCGGGGCTCTCAGCCTCCATGCTGCCACTCACTCGCTGCCTAACCTCCAGCTGCGGGGATGACTCCTGCTGCTCTCCCTCTCCGCTGTTGCACTGTCAAATCATCAGCGCTCCGGTCCTCACCTTCCTGCGCTTCGCGGCTGGCCAGCCCATCTTCAGTGACCCGGAGACTCCCCTGGTCCCACCTCGATGCCCAGATGGTAGCTTGAAGCCCTCTTTTGGCGGCAGTTAGCTTTAACCAAACAAAGCACAACAGAGCCACTGGATGTCTTCCTAATCCACAACCGGCACCAGCCTCCAGAAGCCGCCGCTGAGACATAGGATAAAGAGTCCATCACCCAACAGGATGCAGCAGAACCACCACAACCTGGTGGATGCCCCATAGCAGACATGAGAGCGACACCATCACAACCACAATGCTGAATGCAGTCGAGCAGAGCGCCACTCGCAGTAATGGACTGGGTTAGGGTCCGCAGAACCGAACGACCAGACCCACAGTCCAGCTGGTGTGGGATCCTGACTGGGACGTTGCAGACGAACATGCCATGGCTCCAGCGGGATGGCACCCAGGTCCGCTGTGGCCGGTGCCTCTAGTGGCGTGTCCACCACGGGCTCGCCTCAGGGTCCCTCCAACTGAACTGCCTTCCTCAATGAAAAAAAAGGGCTGTTTAGCTAGGGGAGCGGTTGCCAGCGAGTAGTGGCACAATAAACCACTCAGCCGCGCTGGGCCATGTGGTAGTCTACCCGCCAGCCCTAGCTAGTTTGGGAGTCTCACTGTATCAAATTGGGGAGGGTCAATTTGGATATATGTGTTCTCTGTTTTTCCAAGTAGGGGAGGGGTGAATGTGGTGTTAGCAAACCACAAGTTTGGTCGGGGTCAGCATGATGACGCCTCTTGGTGACATCATCACGTTGAGCATATAACTACAGGGGACGGCCATTTTACAGCCTCTTGTTATGGTGCTCTCTTAGCTTGGCCTCCCAACAACACACTGCTGTACCATCAGAACAGTTTGTGTAATAAAGTTCGTGTTCCAAGCAAATGCCACTCTGTGAGTCTTTCCAGTTTTCCAGACATAGCGCCTGCCTTGCTCAGCTAAAGCTGTTTCTTTTCGGATTCTGAGGCTGACGGGTGCTTTTGAGCAAAGCGGACGTAACTTTTTGTCCATGCAATTAGTGAAGGTATGTCTGTGAATATTTAATGCAGTGAGGGATTAGTTATAATTTTAGGCCCATGAGTTTTGTGTTAGAATATTCAGATATGACATTTTATCCTGTAGCAGCTTTTAATGTTTTGCCTTATATGTTAAGAAAAGTGTGCTGAAATGACCAAAATCTGTGTATAATGATGTAAAAGCCAATAAAGCTTTTCTTTCCCATGAATACTCGTGTTTGTGCATTATTTGCCTCCTATAATTATATACAGTATTTAAGTAGTAGTATATGCTTCATCTGTCAAAAATTCAGTAAGGCTCCCAATTTGGACTGAAACATTTCATTTGCCAAAAAATTACTTGATTTGGTTGTTCAGTGTGAAGTTGTGAATATAGTACTGTAACTTGCTCTGTCCAGCCTGTGAAATAGTCTCAAAGGGCTGCAATTGTCATGAACCAGGGGCTGGAGATTTTCTCCAGACTCGGTTTCATGGCCTTTGTCCTGTTTATTTTTCATCTGTTGTATTTTATGCCTGTTGGGTTTTGGTGTTTGCCGTTTTTCTGTGCATTAATGCCTTATTTTTTATTCTGTATTTATTTTTTGTTAGAGGGTTATCTCATCCTGTATTTCTCTGTTTTTGTTTTTTTTTTCCTTTTGACAGCTGTCAGGGGCGTGGAACTTGTGGGGGCGTGCCCTGTCAGCTGCCAGTTGGGTTTGCCTCTCTCTCGGTCGCAGCTGATCTCAATTGTGTATCTTTACCTTCCTGCCCGCTCAGTGCTCACACCTGCCATGTATTATCTAATTGGTTTTGAGCCTTATTTAAGTGCTCTGTTGTTCACATTACCTTGTCGCTGCTTTGTATTGTCTACCTTCATCTCCACCAGAGCACCGTCCGCTCTGGTGAATCAATCTGTAAATAATCCTCTTCTCACTCATAAGTTTGTTTGTTGGAGCACTTTGTATTAATTTCTTATTTTAATAAATATCACTAATGACAATTCAGTGCCTGGGTCATTTTTCTCTGCTCTGAGGAGCAAAACATGACAGAAAGCAGCGGTCAGTTAAGACCCAGCTGTTGTCGTTAGTGTGTTTAGCCTTTTTCTTTTCCCTTTTACTCACCTGTACACTGGAGCTCATGATGTCCCCAGCACGCCGACTTCGCCAAAGCAAGGGAGGAGTGGGAGCGGGGTCTCCCAGCTTAGAGAAAGAATGGGTGGCGGGGTTCATTCAGGACTTTGTGGATGAAGTGCTTGAAGTCCGAGGACCCAAAAAGACCTGGAGTTGTTTAGATGGAGCTGTGGGTATTCTAGAGGCGCACCCTGGCCTTTGGAGTTATCCGCAGTACACTGAACTGCTATCCACGGTATGCGTGCTCCAATGGGCATTTCCTGATCTGAGCATGGGGCATTTCCCGCGGAGCCGAAGCAGAGGCGCCCTCCACAGCAGACGTCCATCTCTCCTCTCGCTTCACCACCCAGACCTCTAGCTCCAGTATGCCCGTCACCCGTTCCACGGCAGTGTCATCGTCCTGCCCTGGGACTCCAGAAGAACGTCATCTCCTCCTCACCAGCAGCACCTACTTCATCGAGCCAGACTATTCACGCAGCAGTTTCCCTATCTCATTCTCGTTTGCCGGCTGTCACGTCAGCCTACTCTCCCTCTTCAACTGTTGCAACTCCCGTCTCCTCGATGACTCCTCCTGCTGCCACGACGTCTTCCACGTTTTCTCCGGTTACATCCGTGTCTGCGGCTACAGGGGCAGCTCCTCCTCCATACTCAGAGGGTCCCAAGACCACCATAGCCACGGAGAAGGATGACCATCCATCCACTGCAGCAGGCAACATCAGCCACTGGGAGAGCAGGCAAGTGGCATTTATTTCTTCTCCTAGTAATGATAATTTGTCTTGCCTGATCCCCGGTGACGAGGCTCTGGGTAGGCAGCCCCCAGAGTCCTCACCACCTACTGCAGCCACCCATGGCCTACTAACTCTTTCCGTGTCTCCTCCTATCCTCATTGTGAGTTTGTCGGCCCCGGAGGGAGGTCTTTGCCAATCCCTTATATAGGATACATAGAGTTGGATGTGCAGACTTTGGGGTTAACTATACCTGAATGTGGGTTTTTGGTAGTCCAGGATCCTCCTGCTCCTATATTGTCAGAGCAGGAGCAAGTTTCAAGTGGGTCTGAGTCAGGTAAATCTTGTCCTATTCTCCTTAGTATGAATGTGATAAAGACATGTAGGGAACTGGCAATAACCAGCTTTGATATCAATTTTGGGGCAGAATTGGATTTGGCCTGGAGAGATGCTTTCCAAAAAGTGCAAGTATGTGAGCTAGTTGGGGAAACTGCTGTGGCTAGGATAGCTGGTAGAAATACAGTGCGTGTACCAGCAGCTTCTGTTGCTGCTGTGCATGCCAAAGGTCTAAAGCGGGCCTCAGGTGATCAGGTTTTGATGCTTTTGGAGCCCACTAATACACCACTGCCCAATGGCTTATTTGTAATTCCCACCTTGGTTGAAGCTGAGAAGTCTGCGTTTCCAGTCCAAGTGGTAAACTTTACTCAAGAAGATTTGTGGTTACAACCAAGAACAAGGCTGGGGGTTTTGGAGGTTGTTGAATATGTTGATGGGACAACTGAGGTATGTTTTAATTGTATCCCTGTAGATCATGAAGAGGTGTCAGTTGAAGGAAAGAGGGTTCAATCATCAGAGGCTAGGATGCATTCATTGTTGGAGCATTTAAATGTGGGAGCCTACCCTGAGGAACGGGCTAAATTAGCCACCCTCTTGTCTCAGTTTTCAGATGTTTTTGTATTCCAGGATGAGGATTTGGGTTATACAGATAAGGTTAAGCATGAAATCAACCTTACAGATGACATTCCAGTTACACAGCCCTATAGGCACATACCTCCAACCCAATACCAGGAGGTCAGGGAACATATAAGATAAGATAAGATAAGATAAGATAAGCCTTTATTAGTCCCACAATGGGGAAATTCCAGGATTGCAACAGCACAGGGATAGCAACACTCAGAGCAACAATCAGAAGGCAAGAAAAAAACAAGAGCAGCGAGTATACATATGTACATATAAACATAAATATATAGACACACAGTGCGGAGCATTGCAGCTAGATGGAATAGATATGTGAATATATAAACACACACACAGCGCGGAGGCATTGTAGCTAGATGGAATAAATAGTAAATATATAAACACACCAGTGTGGAGCATTGTCGCTAGATGGAATAAATATATAAATATATAAACACACAGTGCGAGGCATTGTAGCTAGATGGAATAAAACAGCATAACCGTCTACTTAGTTATCCTACATGGTATGATTATGTACCCCATACATATTGTCACCCTCCGTAGCTACCGGTATTTTCCATATTGATACCGGAGGGGACCACTGGTAAGTCTATTGCGGTCTTTTGGCATTCAATACTATTAGGTCATCACGTCTTTTGCTATCTCTGCGAGCAGCCCTGCTTAGGTTCACCTACAGTCTGACAGGCCGTTTGTACGATAGGACCTGCGAAACCTCTCGGTGTGCACTAGGATGATGTAGCCTGCTGCTAAATGAGCTCCCTTAGTGCATTCAGTGTGTCCTGCATAGGGTGGAACTCGGACTCCAGCAGAGATGACAGTTTAGCACACATCCTTCTCTCTCCTATCTCTCTCCACTGGGTCAAGGCGCTGCCCCAGGACAGAGCTAGCTTCTTGATCAGTTTGTTCAGTCTCTTCCTATCGGCTGCTGTAATGCCACTGCCCAGCAGACCACTCCAAAAGTGATGGCTGAAGCCACCACCGTGTCGTAGAATGTCTTCAGCAGCGCCCTCTTGTACACCAAAAGACCTGAGTCCCTCAGTAGGAACAGCCTGCGCTGTTCCTTCTTGTAGAAGTGCGTCAGTATATGTGTGACCAATACTATTAATAACTAGAAAAGCACTCGGAGAGCGCAGACCTCCGCCAAGCGCACAGTTTCCCACCCATAGAGTGTTCGTGTGTACGTTTTCAGATTCCTGAGCATGAAAAGATATGAGTAGCAATTGGATTCACAATGATTATTTTGTTATTTGACATGGACAGTGCAATAAACAGACAATTAATGAATGACAATCAATGTGATAGTGATAGGATTAGTGGTTCAGTAGTGTAAAACGGGGCTATAAGGGACGGCGGGTTAATAAGGGGCAGTTTTGTGGGAAATGTTTTAAATGTAATTCTGCTTTTTTTATTTTGAGCAGGACGCTGAGTTGTGTTGTTATTGTCAAATATCCCTGAATCCTTCATCAAATCTAGGCGGAAGCAAAATTAAAAAAGCAGAATTACATTTAGAAAATTGTCCCATATTACCCCGCCGTTCCTTATAGCCCCGTTTTACGGTTGTAAAAGCATTGCCTCCTTGGCGGAGGTAATAAACTGAAGTGTTGGTGTGTCCATCTCCTCCACTGACGGATGCAGATTGGTTAGACAGGTTGCCGTGGGTTTTGAATGAATGAATGAATTTATTTCGGATAATACAGTACAGGTTAAAAGAAACTGTATAATATAACAACAAGGTCAAATTAGACAAAGACTCCTTCTATACAATTCCACGTGAGTTATCCGAAATGGGTGATGGCTGAAGCCGCAGCTTATATTGCCCACCCATACCCGCAGACTTGGCGGGTTCAGGTATATTATATTTTATATTATATTGCGGTTGCGGTCCGCGGCAAAACAGAATTTAGAATCTTTCCCGGCAGAGAGGTCGTTTTTACGCAGCGCCTATAGCTGGGCGGGGAATTTGTGGCAAATAATGGGGCGGCGGACAGGTGTCCGTGTCAGGTTTTGCAGCGTGGCGCAAAAGCAGGCACGCTGGCGGGCCCAGGGCAGCAGTGTTTTCCGCGTGCTTTTGTGCCTAAAACTTTGAAGAACGCGGAGTTTGTGTTGGTCAGACACGACGACCAGCGCAATGTGCGCAGCGCCTATGGCTGGCACAGGCACGCTGGGGGTCCGAGGCCAGCAGTGTTTTCCGCATGCTTTTGTGGCAAAAACGTTGAAGAAGGCGGAGTTTGTGTTGGTCAGACACGATGCCCAGCGGCCTCCATTGCGCCTGCGCACATGTTGAAAATGGCCCTATGTCACAGTGTTGAAAAATGCTTTAAAAAAATTCCTGTATCCAGACGGTGAACCGGATCACCCCCAAAATTTAATCAGTTCTTCCTTGTACCATTTCCACCAACGCCTGAAAGTTTCATGCAAATCCGTCCAAGACTTTGAGTTATCTTGCTAACCAACAGACAAACAGACAGACAGACAGACAAACAGACAAACACACAAACCCTGGCAAAAACATAACCTCCTCCTGGCCTTTTCGGCCTGGTGGAGGTAATAATAATAATATAGCCCAGCTTCTCAAAAAGGGAGTCATCAAAGAGAGCACTAGTGCTTATGCTTCACCCATTGTGTTTGTGAGGGAGGCAGATAGTAACTTAAGGTTGTGTGTGGATTATTGGAAGTTAAACTCCAAGACAAGGCGTGATGTGTTCCCCTTGCCTCGAATAGATGAATGTTTTGATGCTTTGCTTGGCGCTGTTTTTCTCCACCACTGATCTTGCAAGTGGCTACCATCAAGTAGTAGTTCATGAAAAGGACAGGCACAAAATGGCCTTCACAACCCCTTTTGGGTTGTTTGAGTACACCAGGCTGCCATTTGGAGTTTGTAATGGTCCAGCAACATTTCAAAGGATCATGCAGGCCACTATGAGTGATCTGGAGTTTCAAATTATGCTTGTCTACTTGGATGACATCTTGGTCTATTCCCACACCTTTGAAGAACATGCAAGTCTACTCCAGATAGTCTTGCAGAGACTCAGAGAGACAGGTTTAAAGGTTAAAGTGGAAAAGTGTCAGTTTCTTCAGTCCACCGTTCATTTCCTTGGTCATCAGGTGTCCGCTGAGGACATAGGTACTGACCCTGATAAGGTATCTGTAGTGCAGCAGTGGCCAGTGCCAAAATCTGTGAAAGACCTTAGAACATTTTTGGGTTTCTGTAGTTATAGCAGGAGGTTTATGCCAGGTTTTTCTCAGTTAGCAGGGCTTTCGCATGACTTGGTCAATGCCTGTATTAAAGAAAATCATTCTGTTCAGTAAAAGGGACTATTTGATAGCCTATGGACATCAGAGTATCAGAAGTCCTTTGAGTTATTGAAGGACAAGCTCATTAGTGCCCCTTTGCTTAGTTATGCTGATTTCTCCCTTCCTTTTGTTGTGGAGACTGATGCTATCTGTTTCGGGCTGGGGGCTGTTCTCTATCAGATTAGGAAGGCAAGAAATGGGTAATAGCCTATGCTAGTAGGAGGTTGAGAAATGCAGAAAAAAATAACAGGAATTATAGCAGTATGAAACTTGAGCTTTTAGCTTTGAAGTGGGCTGTGTCCGAAAAATTTAGAGGTTACCTTTTAGGATCCAAATTCACTGTTGTGAATGTGCAGTACCGCCCTGGTAAAAATAACAATGCCGCTGATGCCCTCTCTAGGCAATTGTTAGCAGGGGAGCCTCAGTCAGATGGGGATGATCAGGAGTTTGATGGTTGTATATCCATCTGTAATGTCATTTGGAGGGGGACAGTTTTGGATCCAGACTTGGTTGGCGCAGGTGTTAAATGATGCCAGGTTAGGTAGGCTCGGGCTTTGGTAGCTGTGCTGAGTGCGGATAATGGTTTGCAAGGTAATACACCCACTTTTCCAGGTTACTCAAAAGAGAAGCTTAGTCAGCTCCAGAATGTCGATCCTACAATTCATTCTTTTAAGCAGTTTTGGGACAAGCAGGAAAAGCCCACTTATCATGAAAGAAAGGGATTGACAAAGTCAGTGATTTCTTTACTAAGACACTGGCCAAGGATTAGGAAAATTGATGAACTTTTGTACCGTGTCATAGGAAATGTGCATGAGAGTGAATGCAAGCAACTTCTGTTACCTGCGTGTTTGTGGGATGTTATTCTCAAGTATGTTCATGATGATATGGGACATCAAGGTATAGAATGTACACAGAACCTCTTGAAACAAAGATGTTTTGGGGTTGGGATGTATGAGGATGTGGAGAAGTGGATTAAGGGATGTCAGAGGTGTGTACTTACTTAGATGCCACAGCCAAAGATCTGAGCACCTATGCATGCATTCCTAGCTACTCGACCACTTGAGGTTGTTGCAGTGGATTTTACTCTGTTGGAAGCTGCATCAGATGGTCGGGAGAATGTGTTGATTGTTACTGATGTTTTAATTAAATTTGCACAGGCATTTCCTGCATGTGACCAGAGAGCTGATACCACAGCTAAAATACTTCTAAGGGAGTGGTTTATGAAATATGGAGTGCCTGAGAGACTGCATTCAGATCAGGGTAGGAATTTTGAGAGTGAAGTTGTCCAGGAGTTGTGCAAACGGTATGGTGTCAAGAAGACTCGCACTACGCCTCATCATCCACAGAGTAATGCACAATGTGAGCACTTTAATAGGACCCTGCATGATCTTTTGCGCACACTACCTCCAGAAAAGAAACCATGTTGACCTGAGTATTTATCAGAGTTAGTCTATGTATATAATGTAACTCCTCATGCTGCTATAGGCTACTCACCTTATTACCTTATTTTTGGCATGCACCCACATCTTCCTGTGGATGCTTTGTCAGGGCAGGGAAAAACATTTGACAGGAAACATGATTGGTTAGCCATACACCAGCAACATCTTAATGATGTTCATGCCAGAGTAAAATGATATGCAGAGCAGAAGGCTGCAGAGAGACTGGAGGCATGCAGAGATAAAGTACACTGTCCTCTGGTAGAAGTGGGTCAGTTGGCCTACCTTTGCCATTGGCCTCAGGGCAGAAATAAAATTCAAGATGCTTGGGGACCAACTGTGCAGAGTAGTTGAGGTCAAGGGTAGCACACATGCAATGTAGCTAGTAGAGGATGACCCCATTGAAAGGGTCCATAGAACTAATCTTGGGCCCTGTGTGCATCCTGTTCCTGCACCCAGGAGATTAAGGGGTAGCGTTTCCCCATCACCCACACATCATTCCCATTTCAATTGAACATCTAGGCTCAGACCCAGAATATGTTGTAATTGAAGAGACTTCTTGTCCCACTCTGGATCCCAGAGATGGAGAGAGAGAGATTGTTACTGGAGAAGAGGAGCAGGCTGTTGAATTTGCAGTGTCTGAGGTTGAAGATGGTGTTGAGACAATAGCTGTTTCGCCTACACCTGATGCAGTTCCTCTCACACATGACAGTCCGAACGATGTTGAGGTGACAGTACCTACTCCAGCACCACATCGGAGTCAAAGGTCAACTGTAGGGGTTCATCCCAATCCTCATCATCTCCCTAGGTCTGTTTGTAGTTCAATTTCACTTAGCCCTGATGTACTGTCCCAGTTGTTAACCAGTATGGGTACTGTTTTCTTCAGTGAAGCCATCACTGAAGTTAGAAATTTAAGTTAAGTCACCGGGGACGTTAACATTGTAGCAGGGGTGAGTGTAGCCAGGTGCAAGAATGGGGGGGAGGGGTGTTTCTCCTTTCCATTAGTGGGCGATGGCATTCTGAGCCTCTTTCCTGGTTTTAGTAGGCAGCAGCTGAAGGGGGGGGGGGACTACAAATACCTGACAGGAAACAGGAAGTTCTCTTGTTCTGCTCAGGCAGCCCAAGCAGAAGGCCACACCTGAGGTGTTTGGAACAAGCCAGTGATTTTAGATAAAATATTATCACTTATGAGGCCAGACAGCATCCATCCAAATAGACTTGGTGCACGTGTTTTAAAGGACAATCTGTTCTATTCCATTCAGCGCTTTTTAGTACAGTGACTGAAATTTGGTGTGTTAACTCACTCTGAAGTTCCTGGGTCTGCCAACCAGCCCTTTTTTGGTTTTGTTTCCACTTCTCATATTAATCCCATTAATCCAAATAATCTTAACTGTCTGGCTCAGTCTTCGATTTATAACCCTACAGAGATTGCGTCCGTCTCCCGTTACCCAAAATATTATAACCCAAGACAAATACAACACAACTTGATAAATACACACCTTTCTGCAGCTCCTCCTCATCCACCACCCCCCAACTTTGCCCCTGTCTTCTCCCTTAGAGAACCTTTGTCTACTCCCCCCAAAGTTAATAAAAAAAGTTTAAAAAAATATACATAATGCATAAACATCCCAAAGTGATTAAACAGAATGTTGGTAAAACTCAGATCAAACCTCAAGTCTCTAAATTTAATAATTTGGCCTCTGTTCCTCCTCATAATTTAAAAATTAAATATGGTTTATTAAATATTAGGTCTCTAACTCCCAAGTCTCTTCTGGTCCATGATCTATTAATTGATTATCAGATCAATTTAATATCCCTTACAGAGACATGGCTAGGGCAAGATGATTATGTTGGTTTGAATGAATCAACTCCCTCTGGTTATCTAAACTATCATAATCTGTCAAAATCCCAGAAGTTCTGGTCGTGGAGGTGGAGTAGCAGCAATTTTTCATTCTAACTTACTAGTTAATGTAAAGCAAAAATCATGTTTTAATTCCTTTGAGGGCCTGGTCCTCAGTGTGGGGCATGTTGGCTATCTTGGCTTGAACCCAATTTTCTTTGCCATAGTTTACCATCCTCCCTCGGCCTACTCAGAGTTTTTAATCTGAATTTGCTGAATTTTTAGTTGATTTAGAGCTGAAATCAGATAGAATAATTATTGTAGGGGATTCTAATATACATGTTGATGTAGATCAGGGGTGTCAAACTCATTCCATGGAGGGCCAAGACCCTGCAGGTTTTATCTCCATCCAGTGTCTTCAACAGGTGATTTCACTGAATTTCTTCCCACTGATTGCTGATCAATGAAAACACCTGCTGAAGACACTGGGTGGAGGTAAAACCTGCAGGGTCTTGGCCCTCCATGGAATGAGTTTGACACCCCTGATGTAGATAGTGACTGTCTTAATAAGGCATTTAATTCAATTTTAGACTCAATGGGGTTTTCCCAGAAAGTAGAAAATTCTACCCATTATCTCCACCACACATTGGACCTTGTTTTGACTTATGGTATAGAAATAGAAAATCTGGTAGTGTCTCCTCATAATCCTGTACTGTCAGACCATTGTCTGTTAACCTTTGATTTCACTATTTCTGATTCCTTGACTCCTAAAGAAAAATATTACTACAGCAGATGTCTCTCAGATGACGTTACCAAATTTTTGCAGATTGTCTCCTCTATACTATGGGTCAACACAACGGAAATAAAAGATGGAGAGCCTGCTCCTTCCGTAATTGATAGCATGGTAGATAGTGTTTCAGCCTCTCTGCATCAGCCTCTAGATTTGGTGGCCCCTTTAAAAAAGAAAAAGTCTAACCAGAGATTTCTAACCCCTTGGTTTAAACACAGAAACTCGTAGCTTAAAACAGAAGACTCGTCAATTAGGAAAAAAATGGCATTCTACTAATTTAGATGAATTCTATTTAGCGTGGAGAAATCATCTCTTAATTTATAAAAAATCTCTTAGAAAAGCTAGAACGAGTTATTACTCTGCATTAATAGAAGAGAATAAGAATAATCCCAGGTTTCTTTTCAATACTATAGCCAGGCTGACAAAGAGTCAGGACTTGGTCAATCTTCGCATCCCCCTTGAGCTTTCTAGTCAGAACTAGACTGGTTGAAAGCCCTGGAGAACTCTTGCACAAACCGCTCAAATGAATAAAGGGGTCCATCCGGGCTGCTCAAGATGGACTGAGCCCACTTGAGCACCCAGTCCCACAACAACAAGATCATCAAGTGTATTTTGGCCACATCATCCCTATATTCCCCCTCTACCTGCTCTAAATACAAACGGCAGTGAAGCAGGAACCCCCTGCAACCTCCCCCCCCCCCCATAGGGGGCAAGTGTGGGAACAGAGATGTTCCTGCGGACAGCAACAGCTGCCGGGACAGCAGGGGCAGGGGCAGGCACCGCACCAGGAAGCCGACACAGGTGCTCGGTTACAATCAACAATTGCTGAGTGATAGTTTGCAACTGCTCAGAAAGAAACGCGACCTGGAGCTCTGTGGCAGCCAAACGCTCGAGTGCTGACTGTTCGCCTAGTGGAGCACTCGCTGAGCCTCTGTCTGGAAGCATCTTGAACAGACTAGCAGCCCACCCACCAGGAGTTGAGGTGACCAATCACGTGCAAGCCCTGCAGGTCGAGAGCCCAGCAACCAATCACGTGCAAGCCTTGCAGGGCGCTAATTAGAATATTCTTAGATCCACACATACTTAAGTAGGTGCAAGATTTAAAATCTCTTTTCAAGCAATTCTCAGGCAATGAAAGGTTTTTGTGGGTAAAAAGCCACAATATACTATTTTGGGCAATACACATTTGTTTTTGAGGTGGGTTTAGAGCTGTTGGAGTGCACCTTTTGCGCATAATCTTCTGTGACACTTTAAATAAATATACTTGGCTCTTACCTTTTTAAATTGTGTTGTTCCAAGCAAGCCTCCTGGAAAAAGCTGACACCAACTGGACGTGAAAGTGACTCAGCCAGACCTTAACTTGTTTAAGCAACACCACCCCCAGAGTTGTTCAAACACTGCAGTTGGTCAAAACAACACCCACATCAACACCCATCAACTCAAAATTATTGACACTGAAAAAAGTGACACCAATTCACACTACAGATTTTGCTGTGTATGCTTGCTCCCATAATGCTGTTTCAAATTGGAAATCTTTATCATAGCTATGGTCTCCTGGTATATTAAGCACATTGGTCTTGTGCTGGTAGGAAAGAGAACAGATGCAAATTGCTCAGTCCATTCGTCTTTGAATTGCCGATTTTCACTGTCCACTTTCCTTTTAGCAGCAAACTTGGAACATGCCATTTTCACTCGGTGTAGGCTCCTAATGCTGGCTAAGTATCAATAAGCAAACTGCTCCGAAAGTGAAAGTACAAAAAGTGCTGCTTGCACATTGACAGGCTGTCAGCGCATTGTTGACATGCAGATAACAGTCCACTTGCGGAGAAGCTGACTGGTATGGGGCAAGGCGGTTGCAGTGAAGCACCATCACCCAATTCCTTTTCTGCAGCCTCACCGTGTACACTACATCCGACAGTCTCTGTAGGACCACACATGGTCCCGACCAGCAGCTCGCCAGCTTTGGTGACAGTCCCTTTTTTCTGGGCAGAAGACCCAGACTTTGTCCCCTGGTACAAAGTCTCTCCCCTGGCCGTGGGAGTCATACGCTCGCTTCTGTCAACTTCCCGCTGCTACCAGGGCCTCCCGAGCCAGTTTGTGCACCTTGTGAAGATGTTCTCTTAAGCAAAACAAATAATGCAACCCCAGTTTGCCCTCCACTTCCCGCTCCAAGGAAGGGCTGGACACCAAATCCACCGGAGTGCGCAGCTCATGTCCAAACATCAGCGCTGTCGGGGTGCACCGGGTGGATTCTTGAACTGCTGTCCGGTATGCTCACAGAATCAGGGGCAGATGCAGGTCCCAGACTTGCTGTCGCTGGTCCACTAGGATGGCGAGCTGCGTGGTCAGGATCTGGTTAAAGCGTTCAACCAGGCCATCGCTCTCTGGGTGCAGGGGGGTGGTCCAGGTCTTCTGGACGCCCAGCCGCCTGCAGCCCTCCCAGAAGATGTCTGTCTCAAAGTTCCCTCCCTGATTGCTCATGCAGCTCCTCCCGGGCTCTGAATCGGCAAAACATCTCATCCACCAGCTTTGATGCTGTGGTGGCTGCCCTCTGATCAGGGACTACGTACGCCTATGGCCACTTGGTGACGTAATCCATTGCGACCACAATGTAACGGTTCCCCCAATCCGTGGTTGGAAAAGAACCCAGAATGTTGACCCCCACACGCTCCATGGGTGCCCCTACCTGATACTGCTGCAAGGGGGCGTGGGATCACTGAGTCGGCCCTTTTTGAGGAGTGCGGGTGTCACAGCAGTGGACATGGAGCTCTACATCCTGACGACACCCCGGCCAGTAGAATCGGGCCCAAAGATGCTGCAGGGTCTTTGTCACCCTGAAGTGGCCCGCCCCCACCGACCTGTGGACCAACTGGAGCACCTCGGGGTGGAGCCATTGGGAAACCAGCAGCTGCCAGCCATGATGCTGCCCAGCTGGAGACTGCCATCGCCGATAGACAACGCCCTCACAACTGCAGAGGTTAGACCACTGGGAATGTAGGGCCTTGGTCTCTGGGTCCAGCGCAGACATGGCCTCCCAGGCGGGCCACTGGCCCATGTCCATCCACTGCCAGACCCGAGAGATGACAGGATTTCCATCCTGCTTGCTCCGAAGCTGCTGTGTGCCAAGGGCCTCTGTGTCATCATCAATGGGGAGAGTTGGCTGATTACAAAGGGTTAAAAAAATAATTTTTTTGTAAGTTGTCTGTGTTTTTTCAATTGATTTAAGACAATTTTGCACCGCTGAATCCGAAAATGACATCCCTTTCTCTCGATCAGGTGCTAAGTAAAAACCTGTACTTGCTTAGTACTGGAAAGGTAAGTACATGTAAATTGAATATTACATCATCATTGTTCAAAATTCAGAGAATTTCAAGACATAAAAAAGAATTTTGCATCCTATAAAGCGAAAATACCCATACATGTAAACAAAAATGTATAAAACAACATGTGGTCATAATTCAAAAAGTTGACCTGACTGAGCAAAACCAATGTGATTTTTGGATTCAGGACATCAAAATTGTCCTAAATCAGCTAAAAAAAAAAAAATCACAACAGACTCTTTGTCTTGTAAGAAACATCCCTTTGCTTTTTGGTGTTGATGTGCCAGAAGGAAACCAAAACTGGACTTTCCTGCTGTTTTTACTGCAGATAATTAACATCATTCTTTGACAGTCTCTCACACTAGGCATGACTGTACATTTGAACCATTTAGTAATGGAACACCATCAGTTGTTCAAACAGCTGTATCCAGATAGGAATATCATCCCAAAACATCATTTTATGGTTCATTATCCATCTTGTATCAGAAAACTAGGACCTCTAATACATATGTGGAGCATGAGATTTGAGACAAAACACAGGGTTTTCAAAAAGACTCTTGAAAACTTCAAGAACATTACTAAATCACTCGCAAAACAACATCAGATGTCTATAGGATATCACTGGGAGACACCACCTTTGAATCATATTGAGTATGGACCTTTGAAATCATTTAATGTGGACCTGTAAGGCTTCCAGGGCTGCACATCTTTGCCTGTACCTCTCGCCACTAATTGGTTTCCTCCCTGCAACTGCTCGCTCCACCTGTAGGCAATCAGGGAGGGCTTTTAAAAGAGACTCACTCCTGCTGCTCTGCCTGGGCACATCGTGTCAGCTCCTGTCAAGCCTGCTTGGTCTAAGTCTTATGTGCAGCCTGGACTTTATCTTACATCTGCTTTTACATAGTTGGATTGATTTCACCCTGTGTTGTGTGCTCTCCCTCAGGAATTCCTGCCAGTGCGGTAGTGATGGTGAAACTGAGGCCTTATGAAACAATGGCCAACTTCGAGACAATAGCCTCATGATCAACACAGTGTTATGAAACATTTAATAAAAAGTGCCATCTGCTGACTGTCAGAACTGCATCTGAGTGGAAGACCTGAAAAAAATCTCAATGCTTTTTTTTTTGAGCATTTGGCCATCCGAGGTCTATTCAAAATTGGATGGCAGGAACAAACAATACAAAGCAAACAAGAAAAAAAAAAAACTAATTCCCTCTCAAACTTCCCACGAGCCCTCAAGTCATGTGATGTGACCGACCTAACGAGGCCTCGTTTGCTACAGTCACGTGACTATGTATGTGCTGAAATGGCGCTCGATGCACTGCTCATGACACTTCCGCTTTATATTGCTCGAATCAGTGTCGAGTGGACGGTGTCGAGCGTAACATCACTACAGTGCGGCAGACCGGATTTCCTGGTGGTCAGTTCACTGTCACCTACTGTAAGTTAACTTACCTACGTCACTGTGCACTGTGTCTACCCATTTTCCCCGTCACTGTTCAGGCCTGGCCAGCCTGCAACGTACTACCACTGCCCCTTCCTTGGAACCATTGCAGCCGAAACATCTGGGAGGATCATAGCCAGGTTCTACTGCTGTAAACTGGAGTGTCCATCTGCAAATTGAAGTGTGTGCCATGTTCTCCAGCCTGTGCTGTAAGAAATACATTTGCAATATTATTATCAACCATATCCCCGCTGAATGTACTCACCCTCTCCACCTGCACCTCTCTCCTTGGGCTGCCAGACTGTCGTCCATCTCCTGATAAATTAAATCACTTTGTAAACAAAATCATTGCTAAATCACCAATCTCTGTCTCAACCTGTGTCTGCTTTTGCATCTGGAACTCCAACCTTGTCAGGACTATGAGAGCAATAGTGAAATATTTTCCCAGTCTTTGCATGCCGCTGTGTCAGAAGACATTTTCTCTACTAACTGGGTCAAAATCAGTGGAACAGAATATAGGCAAGGACTGATCATTTTCACTGAGATTAAAGATGAAATGCCTGTGTTTTCCAGAATACTAAAGATATTTTTAGTTGATAGTGTTATCTATTTCCTTGTGGAGAAGCTTGTGACCAACCATTTCAGTGAGTATTTTCATGCCTACAAAGTATTTGAAAATGATGAGACAGATTTTGTAAAAGCAGACAGTCTTTTTGTTTACAAACCCTTTGACTTGCAAAGTGCTTCTGGTGAAGATGAGAGCCTATATATTGTACCTTTGTGATCTTTGTAAAAAATATGAAGTTGTTCATGCTGCTGCTTGGAGGATTTTTTTTCTAAAGAGTTTCAGCGACTGTGATTTATTATACTTAAATATGGGGGGGGGGGGGGGTCAACACATTTAAATGTAAGATGGTAAAGAAATGTGAAGCATGATAATTGATATTCTTAATTCAAGTTTCAAAGATTCAAAGGCTTTATTATCGTGTGCACAATTAAGAAATACAACATTTCCTGAGCAATGAAATTCTTACTCTGCTCTCCGAACGAATACCAAGGTAATAGGTACACAACATGCTAATAAGGTAATAACACACCTAATACTATTGGATACTAATAACACACACTACAATACACAGTAAGGCAATTAGGACACCTTAAGCACACCTTGATACTAAGTACTAATACTCATCATCATCATAGCAGTCTGTGGGGCGACAATGACTGTTTCATTTAGGTCTGATCAGATTCCTCCATGCAACTCTGTCCTTCGCCTTCCGCTGCCAGGAACTCCTGACCTTGTTAACCCGGGCCGTCCGAGCTGGTATGAGTTGCTCTCTGACTGACCATTTCATGAAACTGCTTGCAAAGTATTTGAGTATCGCTAGCTTTTGCTGGACTAGCAGCACATTCTTGGCAGATAGAAGTATTATCAGTGGCAAGGACAGGCTAAGACAAACTGACTCCAGTATCTGTTGTAGTGACTGACCAGAAGATGAGTTTGTTTATCTCTGCTCTTTGTGTAGTGCATGTCACAATGCACCGACACAAAAGTCCACCACAGACCTTGCGATAGAGATACACACGTGGACAAAATTGTTGGTACCCCTCTATTAATGAAAGAAAAACCCACAATGGTCACAGAAATAACTTGAATCTGACAAAAGTGGTAATAAATAAAAATTCTATGAAAATTAACCAATGAAAATCAGACAATGCTTTTGAATTGTGGTTCAACAGAATTATTTAAAAAAAAACAAACTCATGAAACAGGCCTGGACAAAAATGATGGTACCCTTAACTTAATATTTTGTTGCACAACCTTTTGAGGCAATCACTGCAATCAAACAATTTCTGTAACTGTCAATGAGACTTCTGCACCTCTCAGCAGGTATTTTGGCCCACTCCTCATCAGCAAACTGCTCCAGTTGTCTCAGGTTTGAAGGGTGCCTTCTCCAGACGGCATGTTTCAGCTCCTTCCACAGATGTTCAATAAGATTTAGATCAGGGCTGCACGGTGGTGCAGTGGTTAGCACCGCGGCAGCACAGTTTTACCCTCGGCCGGGGGATCGCGGGGATCATGAGATCGTGGGTTCGATCCCTGCCCCCGGCCAACAGTGATCTGTGTGGAGTTTGCATGTTCTCCCCGTGTTTGCGTGGGTTTACTCCGGGATTTCTCCGGTTTCCTCCCACATGCCAAAACATGCAGGTTAGGGAGTTAAGGGGCGCTTGCGCACGCAGCGACCGGCAGCTGGTGGCTTGTCACCGGACTGCAGAACAAATTTACCTACGGGTACAAAATAAGTCAAAAAAAAAAAAAAAGGGCTCAGAGAAGGCCAGTTTAGAATAGTCCAATGTTTCGCTCTTAGCCATTCTTGGGTGTTTTTAGCTGTGTGTTTTGGGTCATTATCCTGTTGCAAGACCCATGACCTGCGACTGAAACCAAGCTGTCTGACACTGGGCAGCACATTTCTCTCTAGAATACCTTGATAGTCTTGAGATTTCATTGTACCCTGTACAGATTCAAAACACTCTGTGCCAGATGCAGCAAAGCAGCCCCAGAACATAACAGAACCTCCTCCATGTTTCACAGTTGGGACAGTGTTCTTTTCTTGGTATGCTTCAATTTTGCGTCTGTGAACATAGAGCTGATGTGCCTTGCCAAAAAGTTCCAGTTTTGTCTCGTCTGTCCATAGGACATTCTCTCAGAAGCTTTGTGGCTTGTCAACATGCAGTTTGGCAAATTCCAGTCTGTCTTTTTTATGATTTGTTTTCAACTGTGGTGTCCTCCTTGGTTGTCTCCCATGAAGTCCACTTTGGCTCAAACAACGATGGATGGTGCGATCTGACACTGATGTACCTTGACCTTGAGAGTTCACCATGAATGTGTTTAGAGGTTGTTCTGGGCTCTTTTGTTACCATTCGTATTATCTGTCTTCTCCTGCAGCCACGTCCAGGGAGGTTGGCTACAGTCCCGTGGATCTTAAATTTCTAAATAATATGTGCAACTGTAGTCACAGGAACATCAAGCTGCTTGGAGATGGGCTTATAGCCTTTACCTTTAAGATGCTTGTCTATAATTTTCTTTCTAATCTCCTGAGACAACTCTCTCCTTTGCTTCCTCTGGTCCATGTTTAGTGTGGTACAGACCACGTCACCAAACAGCACAGTGACTACTTGTCAGCCTTTAAATAGGCCGACTGACTGATTACAAGTTTGTAGACACCTGTGATGTTAATTAGAGGACACATCTTGGTTGAACATGTCCCTATGGTCACATTATTTTCAATCTTTTCTAGGGGTACCATCATTTTTGTCCAGGCCTGTTTCATGAGTTTGTTTTTAAAGTAATTCTGTTGAACCACAATTCAAAAGCATTGTCTGATTTTCATTGGTTAATTTTCATAGAATTTTTATTTATTACCACTTTTGTCAGATTCAAGTTATTTCTGTGACCATTGTGGGTTTTTCTTTCATTAACAGAGGGGTACCAACAATTTTGTCCACGGCTGTACCTAGGGAGAATTTAGAATGTCCAATTAACCTAACATGCATGTCTTTGGATTGTGGGAGGAAACCAGAGATCCCGGAGTAAAGCCACACAGCACAGGGAGAACATGTAAACTCCACACAGAAAGGTTCCTACAGCTGCAAGCCTGGAGATTCGAACCTGGAACCTTTTAGCTGTTAGGCAACAGTGCTAACCACTGTACCACCGTGTTGCCCATAATCATATCATGCAACTTTTCTACTGCTTGAAGGACATCATGTACAAGGTAAACAAGTGGAGTACACTCATCACTCTATATATAATAAATACTCATAACACACATTAGGCAATTTGGATAGCTAAAGCAGTTAAAGCAGTCATACTAGAGGAAACAAGAAAAATGAAATTTGAAAGTTCACTGGATGACTATAGTGGGCAGTAGTATACTGATATCAGAGATGATATGAATCTGAGATGGCATAGGCCTATGTACAGTGTGCAAATAAGCAGTGTGCAAATGAGCAGTATACAAATTACAAATTAGCACCTAGTGTGAGAATTTATCTATAATGATAATACCAGTAGACTGTACATGATAATCAGCAGCTGAGATGATATGGACATCAGACAGAGTGAGACTATGTACACTGTACAAGTGAGCAATGTGCAAATTTAGCAACCAGTGTGTGAGTTCCTATTCGCAAAGCCGTGCTGCAGAGTTTTGGGAGTTTATTTGTTCAGGAGTCTGATGGCAGTGGGAAAGAAGGAGTTTTTCAGTCTGGTTGTCCTGCATTTCACATTTCTGTACCTCCGGCCTGAGGGTAGAAGTGTGTACATTCTGTGCTGGGGGTGGGTGGGGTCCCGGAGGATGGCATCAGCTCTCCTTTGGACTCTGCGATGGTAAATGCTCTGCAGAGAGGGGAGTGGAGTCCTGATGATCTTCTCTGCTGTCTTCACCTAATTGGAATGTTAATGCATTTATGAACATGGTGGTAATTTCTGAGATGTGAAACATTCTAGATGTGTTGAAACAATTAAAAATGGAAATGACTAACAGTATCGTGTTAAAAAATGCACTTTTGTGTGTCATGAAATGACACAAAATGTGCTGTAATGCTATTAGTGACAGGGCCCAACAAAATTTAGTGTTAACACTACTTAGTTTTAAATTAACACTACTTACTGTTAAATCAACACTGCTTGGTGTTAAATTGACACTACTAGTGTTGTGAATCAGCACTGTGTGGTATTAGATTGACACTACTAGTGACAAGGACTAACACACTCTAGTGTTATAGTAAGACCAAGAGTTAACACTATTAGTGAGAAAAATTAATACAGGTAAGTGTTAAAATAGACTGTGAGTGTCATAAAACAACACTGTGAGTATCAGAAATTTAATATTAATGATGTGTTAAAATATTAACCCTATCAAAAGTGTAATTTTAACACTGAACTAGTGAGGATTATATAAACACTGGCATGGTGTTAGTTTTTACACTGTGCAAGTTAAATTAACACTGGCTGTTTTGCTGTGTAGGAACTTTGAAGAGACATTTCCTCAAAATTCAGAGGTAAGAACAACAAAAATAAATGCACTGAAATCGTTATAAGATAAGATAAGCCTTTATTAGTCCCACAACGGGGAAATTATATCAAGCTGCAAGCAGGATTCTTGTTACATCTTTGACACAACAGCAAAAAGCAACAGAGTTGTGAAATTCTGTTCACCCAGCTGTTCACCCAGCTCCTCCCACAGCTGAACAGCCTGGTGACATGGGCATAAATCAAGGGGGTCCAGGGGAGACAATTTTTTTCTTTAAAATTTGCAGCTTTTCTCATAAATTTGTAACTTTTTCTCATTGATTTACTACATTTATTTGTAAATGTAAAACTTTTTTGTTGTAAATTTGTCACTTTTCCCTCATAAATCTGCTGTCTTTGCATCTTAAATCTGTAATTTTTTTTTCTTGTAAATTTGTAATCTTTTTATAATAGATGTGCCTTTTTCTTGTAAATTTACATGTTTTTTCTCACTAAATTTGCAACTTTATCTGGTAAATGACTCTTTGTAAATGTGCAATTGTTTCTTTTAAATTTGCAATTTTCTTACGTGGAAATTCACAAGGTCAATGACTTTAATCCGTTAGCAGCCTTCAGACAAACTAAACGTTTGTGTTCGTTAGCAGAGGGAGCGTAAGTTGAAACCTCGGTGCAGCTCTGTCTGCAAGTGGTCAAGGAGAGAGTGAGCGTGAGGGAGCTAGAGGGAACAGTGCACTTGCGTGTTTTGTTGTTGCCTGCTAAGACCGCATTAATAGGCTGTAAACAGCAGTAAATGTACAAAGAAGACTGCTTTTAAACAATAATAAATACTACTGAGGAGTTGTAGCATTTATTATTTGGCAGGTAAAGCGTCATGGAGCTTGGAGGCTTTTCTTCTAATTGTGCAGAAAAATATTGAAAGCTTTGAGGTTTCTTTCTAAAGCATGGACTGAAGCACTGACAGTTTCAAATCCATGTCAGCAGAAAAAGTTCAGAGACTGTGGTCATTGTAATCTGCTTTTTTTTTTCCATTTATACCAGGGGCTCTTAAACTTTTTTTTTACTCCCCATTTTGGGGAGCCATTAACAAGTCCACCTACCCACAGCTATTTTCTGCCCCTCCACACCCACAATGAATCCAAGAGCAAGCTAAGCCTCATCATATTTCCTTTTCTTCTTGGCTTATTTTTTGTTAATTATCGTCCAAAACTTCTTGGTCATGATATTCTTAGGTCATGATATAATTTTATCCATCCATCCATCCATCCATCTATCTTTTACTGCTTAATCCTTTTTGGGTCGGGGGTGGGGGGTGGGGGTGGGGGTGGGGGTGGAGGGGGCTGGAGCCTATCCCAGCATCTTTGGACGAGAGGCAGGGTACACCCTGGACAGATTGCCAGTCCATCGCAGGGAAGATATAATTTTATCAGTAATTTTAATTCTAATACGATAAAACACTGAGTAGCTTTTATTTAAATTTGCCTTTTCAATTTTAAATGAGAAGCTTCTGATTTTGCAGGAAATAATCCCCACCCCCACCCCCCACGGAAGGTTTACATGTAAATCTGGCCCTTGGGAAGAGAGGAAAAAAATTTTGTGGTCCTCACTACCACCAAAGTTGCCCATCCCTGGGTTACATTATAAAGTCCAACAGCTGTAGGTAGGAAGGACCTGCGAAACCTCTCCCTAAAGGATGGTACAGCCTACTGCTAAATGAGCTCCTCAATGCGTTCAGCGTGTCCCACATGGGGTGTGACTCAAACTCCAGCAGAGATGACAGCTTAGCTACCATCCTCCTCTCTCCTCCACTGGGTCAAGGCGTCTCCCCAGAACAGAGCTGGGTTTGTTTGATCAGCCGGTTAAGTCTCTTCCTGTCAGCTGCCGTGATGCCGCTGCCCCAGCAGACCACTCCAAGTGTGATGGCTGATGCCACCACCGAATCGTAGAAGGTCTTCAGGAGTGCCCCTCGCACTCCAAAAGACTTGAGTCTCCTCAGGAGGAACAGCCTGCGCTGCCCCTTCTTGTAGAGCACGTTGGTGTTGTGTGACCATTCCAGTTTATTGTTCAGGTGAACACCCAGGTACTTGTAAGATGTCATCACCTCAATGTCTGTTCCCTGGATGTTTACCGGTGCTGTGGGGGATTGTCCACACCTGTCGCAGTGCACCACCAGTTCCTTGGTTTTTCTTGCATTGATCTGCAGGCAGTTAAGCAGACACCAGTCCACAGAGTCCTGAATAAGTCCTCTGTACTCCATGTCATCCCCATCGGAGTTGAGGCCGACGATTGCAGAGTCGTCAGAGAACTTCTGTAGATGGAAGCGTGTTGTGTTGTGTGAAAAGTCAGCAATGTACAGGGTGAACAGGAAGGGAGCCAGAACAGTTCCCTGGGGGGCCCCCATACTGCAGATGATGGTGTCAGACACACAGTCCCGGGTTCTCACAAACTGGTCGGTCTTTGAAGTAGTCCAGGATCCACAATGACAGGTGCTGGTCCACCCCTGCACACAGCAGCTTGTCCCTCAGAATCACTGATTGGATGGTGTTGAAAGCACTGGAGAAATCAAAGAATATGATCCTCACAGTGCTCCCAGGCTTTTCCAGGTGGGACAGGGAACGATGTAGGAGTAAGATCACTGTATCCTCCACCCCAATGCCATGCTGGTAGGCAAACTGAAGTGGTTCCATCGCTGGTCCCACCAGGGGGCGGAAGTGGATGAAGAGCAGCCTCCCTGAGGTCTTCAATAGGTGTGAGGGCTGCCTGCATCTTTTCATTTTCACAGTTTGTGCTGTCTTAACTGTTGTTAAGTGTCACGTATGGACACCTCTCACCATTGTAGAATTGTGACTGTATCTGTTGTGTTGCTCTCTTGTATCATCATAATGTTGACATCACTGTATTTGTAGTCTTATTTCTTTCAGCTTATCATTCATATATTTAACATACTTACTGCTTTTTTCTATCTACTGTTTCTGACTTCCTGCTGCTATGATACTTGTGTTTCCTCCTATGAGAAGGACTACCTTATCAAACCTGTAAAAAGATGTTTTTGAAAATTGTTAGCAATTACAGACTTAGAGGCAAAATTATTACATTATACACTGCAAGGATAGCCTACTGATTTAAAAGAAAAAGAGTTTCAATTTTAAGCTGCAAATCCATACCCACTGTCATCAGTGGTTCCATGTTTTGGTCTAGCCACAGTTGTGCAGGTCTGGTATCTGCTCTGCAGTCACCCTGGATTCATAGTAGCCAAACAATGAAAATAGTTGTAGGCTGTGGACTGCAGTCAGAAACACAGCACTGGTCAATAGAGCTGCATTTCATGCATGTACATTAAATGTAATCTACGGCCAAAATGTCCACATAGTATGACAGCAATACTGCGACAAACTGATATGAACAGCCAAAATTAGATAAAATGAAGAGTTTGTGCCATGAATTGGGATCAGCATCACTGTTGTGTGTGGTGCCAAAATTGTCTGGGCAGAGCGGGCACTAAGTTGGTTGCTTCAGAGTTCGTACAACAGAGAGTGCCATGGGGGCATTAATTTTCGTTATTTAAAAATAATGTTAACTGGACTAGTGCAATTAATTACATTAATGTGCTAACATTCTCAGCACTACTCCAAATAAATGAAAACAAGTTTCTGTCTTTTTTCAAATATTTAAAAACTTTATTTAAAAAAAACCTGTATAAAAGTAGTATATAAAATGTTACAGTGAAGAAATGTTTTAAGACATACAGTCACGAGAAAAAAAAGAAAGTTTTCTCCACTCAATTCAGACTTTTTTCAGCTGGATATTGTTTGTAGGGTTTCTTGCATGCACAGTCTGTTTTAGTTTAGTTTTTATGTGCTTGTCTGACAAAGCAAAAACAGAGAAGTTTTTTAAATCAGTCTATAGCATGACCTTACAATTTGGATCTAAGCTTTGACTGGGCCACTCCAGAATTCTCCATTTATTTCATTCGAGTCACTCCTTTGTTGAAAAGAACGAAAATCAAATACTGATATGTTGATATTTCTTTTAAAAGAACTAAATATGAATTAAACTGGGTTCAAGATTTAACATATGACATACACATTCCAGTATATCAAACAAAAAAGTTCATATATAATTTCATTCATGTCATTCAACACTTAAATATATACATACATATGGTAGAGTAAGTATAAAAACATGATTGCTAATATACAAAAGCAGACACAGTAAGTCAGTCAGTTCAAGAAATGTTCTGACTTAAGTTCCATATGTATCTTTACAGATGATTGAAAAGTCACTAAAAATTAGCACAATGTTTTAGTGTACATAAAACATTTTATCATACAGTACTGCACATTATATAAAGGATAACATTTTAGAAATTTGCACCTTAAAAAACTGAATATTATAAAGTTATTTTTCTGAATAATTCAATTTCAATAGTTATGTTAATATTTTCTGTCTCACACTGAGTGGGCTATTTCAAATGTTTTTGTTTTAAATTTTGTTGATTATGACTAAGTTCTTTGAGTAAAAATAATGAATGATTAAATACTATTTTTTTGAGGTGCATTAATAGGATTACAGAGAGGGCACTGACAATTTCTGAAAAACATGGACGGGACATAGATGTTCTATAGCAAAACAGACATTATGTTAAGGAAAGCTTACATTTCAGTCTTTGTGCTTAACTCAAATGTTTTGCTTGTGGTTATAAAATCTGTATTTCTGTCTCTGGTTTGTTCTGCTATAGATAAACAAGACTGATGCATTAGCAGGCCATTTATACAGTGGATATAAAAAGTCTCAACACCCCTGTTCAAATGCCAGGTTTTTGTGATAAATCATTTCAAAACTTTTTCGACCATTAATGTGACCAACCTGTACAACCCATGCATCTCCTGTACATAGTCCTCTTCAGATCACCCCACAGATGTTCAATCAGATTCAGGTCTGGACTCTGGCTGGGCCATTCCAAAACTTTAATCTTCTTCTGGTGAAACCATTCTTTTGTTGATTTGGATGTGTGCTTTGGGTCACTGTCATGCTGAAAGATGAAGTTCCTCTTCATCTTCAGCTTTCTAGCAGAAGCCTGAAGGTTTTGTGCCAACACTGATTTGGAACAGTTCATAATTCTCTCCACCCTAAGGCCCCAGTTCCAGCTGAAGAAAAACAGCCCCAAAACATGCTGCTGTGACAGAGATCATCCTGCGCAGTTCGCCCCACACGGGACACGAACCCGCGACCTCTCAGTCAACTACACAGTTCGAGCATGGGAGACACAGCACGATCGCGCTGAGCTAAAGGTCCGACCGATAGCTCAGCGCTACCGATACTGTATGAGGCTTTGGGAGGGAGGTTTACTAACGTTCTACGCCGAACAGTACTAGTTGGCATCCGTTACACTCTCCCCCTTAAACCTCACTCCCATGCCGGGTTCACGGCACCATTGTGACAGAGATCATCCTGCGCAGTTCGCCCCACACGGGACACGAACCCGCGACCTCTCAGTCAACTACACAGTTCGAGCATGGGAGACACAGCACGATCGCGCTGAGCTAAAGGTCCGACCGATAGCTCAGCGCTACCGATACTGTATGAGGCTTTGGGAGGGAGGTTTACTAACGTTCTACGCCGAACAGTACTAGTTGGCATCCGTTACACTGCCACCACCATGATTAAGTGTAGGTATGGTGTTCTTTTGGTGATGGGCAGTGTTGTGTTTGCGTCAAATATACCTTTTGGAATTATGGCCAAAAAGTTCAATGTTGGTTTCATCAGACCATAACACATATTCCCACATACGTTTGGGAGATTTCAAATGTGTTTTTGCAAAATGTAGCTAGGCTTGGATGTTTTTCTTCATAAGGCTTCTGTCTTGCCACTAGACGGGAGATTGTTGTCACATGCACTAAACAGCCAGCACTTGCCAGAAATTCCTACAGCTCATTCAGTGTTGTTGTCGGCCTCTTGGCAGCCTCCCTGACAAGTTTTCTTCTTGTATTTTCATCAGTTTGGAAGGGACGCCCAGTCCTTGTTAATGTCTCTGTTGTGCCATATTTTCTCCACTTGATGATGACTGTCTTCACTTTGTTCCATGGTATATTTAATGCCTTGGAATTTCTTTTATACCCTCCTCCTGACTGACACCTTTGAACAATTAGATCCCTCTGATGCTTTGGAAGCTCTCTGCAGACTATGGCTTGTGCTGTAAAATGTGACTACAAAAATGTCACGAAAAGCCTACTAGAACAGCTGAACTTTATTTGGGGTTAATCAGAGGAACTTTAAATGGTAGTAGGTGTGTGCTGAATCCCATTCAACACGAGTTTGAATGTGACTGGTTAATTCTGAACACAACCACATCCCCAGTTATAACAGAGTGTGCATATTTATGCAGCCAGGTTATTGTAAGTTTATTTTTTTATTTTTCCCCTTAAACGATTTCAGCTTGTTTTTTAATTGGGTTGTACAGATTATAGATCACATTAATGAGGGGAAAAAGTTTTGAAATGATTTATTTTGGTCTCATTTTTTTTTACATCACAAAATCCTGGCATTTGAGCAGGGGTGTGTAGACTTTTTATATCCACTATATGTGGCCTTGTGAGTGTATCTTGAAGGAAAATGGTTCTATGGTCTGACAATGCTCTTTGGAAATTATGGCTGCTGAGTTTGGCCCAACTTTAATATTTACATTACAGCTTCAGAATTCTACAAAATAACGACCCAATCACAAAATTGAGACTTGAACCTGGAAGTAAAAAGCTAAAAAATTTACAGATTACAGTACTTCCTGTGTCGAGTATAATTAGAACGATCGGTGAAATATTTTCCACACGTTTCACAAGAAAACCGTATCTCACCAGTGTGAATTCTCATGTGACGAGTCAAACCAGAACGATCAGTGAAACATTTTCCACAAAATTCACAAAAATATGGCTTCTCACCTGTGTGAGTTCTCATGTGGCGAGTCAAATTGGAACGCTCAATAAAACGTTTTCCACATGTTTTACAAGAAAAAGGTTTCTTCCCTGTGTGTATTTTCATGTGAGTAGTTCGCATACCACTAGTTGCAAAACTTTTCCCACATGTTTTACAAGAATAAGGCTTCTCACCTGTGTGTGTTTTTATGTGGGTAGTTAGTATACCATTAGTTGTAAAACTTTTCCCACAAGTTTTACAAGAAAATGGTTTCTCACCTGTATGGATTTTTATGTGAGTAGTTAATATTCCATTCGTTCTGAAACTTTTCCCACATGTTTTACAAGAATAGGGCTTCTCACCTGTGTGAGTTCCCATATGTTTACTCAAAATACTTCTCCAAACAAAAGATTTCCCACATATTTTACAAGAAAAAAGCTTCTCACCTGTGTGTGTTTTTATGTGGGCAGTTAGTACACCATTAGTTGTAAAACTTTTCCCACAGGTTTTACAAGAAAATGGCTTCTCACCTGTATGGATTTTTATGTGAGTAGTTAATATTCCACTAGTTGTGAAACTTTTTCCACAGGTTTTACAAGAATAGGGCTTCTCACCTGTGTGAGTTCTCATATGTTTACTCAAAACACTACTCCAAAAGAAAGATTTCCCACATGTTTTACAAGAATATGGCTTGTCACCTGTGTGAGTTTTCATGTGATGACTCAAGCCAGAATGACTAATGAAATGCTTCTCACATGTAGTACAAGAATAAGGCTTCTTACGTGTGTGAGTTTTCATGTGTGCAGTTAGCGCATAAGTAAATATGAAACTTTTTCCACATATTTCACAAGGGTAAGGCTTCTCGCCTGCATGAATTCTCATATGGTCACTCAAAAATTTACTTCGATTGAAACTTTTCCCACATGTTTTACAAGAATAAGGCTTCTCTCCTGTGTGGCTTCGCATGTGGCAAATCAAAACCTGTTTATATGTGAATTTTTTCCCACACGTTTCACAAATGTAAGCCTTCTCCCCTGTATGGATTTTCATGTGTGTCACTAATACACTCCTACATGTGAAACTCTTCCCACATGTTTCACAAGAGTACGTATTGTCTCCTGTGTGAATTCTCATATGATTGTTTAAAATTGTAATCTGGCAGAAATTTTTTCCACACATTCTACAAGAATATTGCTTGTTGCCTGTGTGAATTTTTATGTGCCTAGCAAGATAAGTATTTAGGGTGAAACATTTCCCACATATTTCACAGCAATACAGCTTCTCATCTGTGTGAGTTTTCATGTGAATTTTCAACCGCTCACTTCGAGCAAAATGTTTTCCACATGTAGCACAAGTATATGGCTTCTCATTTGTATGAATTTTCATATGAGCTTTCAAACGATCACTTTGGGCAAAATGTTTTCCACATGTTGTACAAGTATGTGGCATGGCACCTGTGTGCATTCTCATGTGGAGAGATAAAATTCTCCTGTTGAATGATTTTCCACAAATGCTGCAACTTGGAAAATCTGGATTCACCACTGTATGGATTGCATGAGGTTTCTTCATTTGGGAATCATTCCTTAAGTTATCAGTCTCCTGCTTCACTTCAAGCTGGTCTTGAGCCCAACCGGTAAGTAATTCTTCCTCTTTAACCTGTGCAGCATCTTGTTCATTTTGCTCCAGAACCGAGTTCTTCTCCTGGTTACAGAGCTGCTGGATAGTAAGAACTACCTCCTCAGAGTCACGTAGCTTTGGATTTTTGTCACAAATGTTACAAAAATACGGCTTCTCACCTGTTTCAGCTTTCAAGCGACCAATGAAATGCTTCCCACATGCTACACAACAATATGTCTTCTCACCTTTGTGAATTCTTACATGCCGATTAAAATTAGAACGAAAAGCAAAATACTTCCCACATGTTTCACAAAAGTGTTCCTTCTCACCTGTATGAATTTTCATATGTGTTTTCAAATAGTCATTTCGATAGAAACATTTCCCACATGTAGTGCATGAAAATGGCCTCTCACCTGTGTGGATTCTCATATGGATCTCTAATTTTCCCTTATCAACTTTTTTCCCACAAATGCTGCAGTCATTGAGCTTTTCTTCTCCTGGCTTCCATAGGTTTTGGTGAACTTTCTCCTTTAGCTGTCGCTCATGTTTAATTGATCCTGGGTTGAGTCTCTTAATTTCTCCCTGGTCCTGGCTCTCAGTACCAGGAGAGCTGTGACAGAAGAGTTGGTCATTATTTAATTCTGTTTCACCATGGTCAGTTTCCATATAAGTAGGTGTAATCATAAAAGTATTGGTTTCTTGCTTCAGTATGAGCTGTTCTTCCAATAAACATATGTGTGATTCTTTATCTTCACTATTAATCTGTGTAGCACCTTGTTTCTTTGGATCCATGCTGGAGTTTCTCTCCTGGTTGCAGATCTGTGGGACAGTGAGAACCTCCTCCTCACTGTTCTTAGAGTTATTTAGCTGTGGGTTTTCATCACAAGCTTCACAAAAATAAGGCCTTTCACCTGTATGAATCTTTAAAGGACCAGTGAAACTTTTCCCACAGGTTACACAAGAATAGATCTTCTTAAGTGTGTGAATTTTCATGTGAGTTTTTAAACAGTCACTTCGGTAGAGCTGTTTACTACATACTGTACAAGAGTAAGATCTTACACCTGTATGAATCTTCACATGTTTAGCTAATGCCTTACTAGATATGAAGCTTTTTTCACAAGTTTCACAAGAGTGTGGCTTCTCACCTGTATGAATTCTGACATGGTCATTCAAAACCCTTATCTGACTGAAATTTTTCCCACATGTTTCACAAGAATATTGCTTGGTGTCTGTATGAGTTTTCATGTGCCTGGCTAGATATTCACTTAAAGTGAAACTTTTACCACATATTTCACAAGAATATGGCTTGTCTCCTGTGTGAGTCTTCATGTGAGTTTTCAGACGATGGTGTTCATAAAAATGTTTGCCACATGTAGAACAAGTATAGAGATTCTCACCAGTATGAGTTTTCATGTGAGTTTTCAAACGATAACGTCGACAAAAATGCTTCCCACATGTTTTACATGTATAGACCTTCTCACCTGTATGGATTCTCATATGGACAGATAACATCCTCCTATTGTATGATTTTCCACAAATGTTACAACTTGGAAAATCTGGATTTTTCTTCATTTGGGGATTATTCATGAAAGTATCAGTCTCCTGCTTCATTTCATCATGTTCTTGCTCCTGGCTTAAGAGTTGCTCCTCTTTACGGTCACGTACCGCTGGGCATTTGTCACAAGTTTCACAAAATTGCAGCTTCTCATGAGTTTTCAAATGACCAATAAAATGTTTGCCACATGATTCACAAGAGTATTGCTTGTCATCTTTGTGACGTTTCATGTGCCTAGCAAGATATTGACTTAGAGTGAAACTTTTTCCACATAGTTCACAGGAATGCAGCTTCTCAGTTGTGTGTGTTTTCACATGATTTGTCAAATGATCACTTCGAGAGAAACATTTCCCACACTTAGTACATGAATATGGCTTCTCACCTGTGTGGATTCTCATATGGATCTGTAATCTTTCAAAATTTTTCCCACAAATGTTGCAAGCATTTGACTTTGCTACTGTTGGGATTTTGTGATAGTTCTTTGTTTTTTGCTTCTTCATTAAATCGTTACCAGTATATTTTATCGATGTATCAGTCTCCTGCTTCAAATCAAGCTGCTCTTCCTCTTGACTGACGCATAGGTCTTTATCTTCCTCTTTAACCAGTGCAATATAGTGTTCCTCCAGGTCTAGACTGGAGCTTTTCTCTTGACTGCAGATTTGCTGCACAGTGGGAACCTCCTCCTCCTTACAATTATGTAGCTGTGGGGCACCTGAAGGTACAGAGACATAAGAAGAATGCTTCTAATAAAAACTTTATAAAACTCTCCAGTTAATCCAAAATGCTGATGCAACAGGCATTATAAAGTGGGATCACATTTCTTCCATATTAGCCTCCCTCCATTTGCTCCCTGTAAAAGTCTGAATTTAATTTAAAAGTCTTCTGCTGACACACCAAGCCTGACTGTCCCATATTATCCTAACAGAATATTACATTCTTGGAATGCAGAACTTTTAGGGTGCACTTCGTGCTGACCGAGGTTTGACCCCCGAAGTCTGGAATGTTTTATAAGTGTGATCGCTTCCTACTGTTGTGCAGAATGGAATAATTCCTCATCTTTGGAACTTCAGAGCTTTACTTATTCTATAGTAGTACTGGAAAGGCAATAGACAGAAGTTAGGGTCTCAGCCCTCCAACATTTGTCTTGGATACAATGATTTTGATTTGAAAAGCCTATACCATTTCTACTTTCTGTAGTTACCTCATTTACAAGTTTTAGGGAAAAACGAAAAGGTAAAGAAAATTCAAAGTCGCTCAAGATTTCTCATAGATACAACTATGGTACTGATTTGAAAAGTCTGCATCATTTTTTCTGGAGTTCTTGCATTCACAAGGTTGGTGTTGATGCCACTGCTGCCCATCTACCCGGCAGGGTGACAACAATGTCCCTTCAGCCTTTTAGAGGCTGAGGGGTAAGAATGTGGTTAACCCCTTGCACTCTGGTCAATTTCCCTAAAAACGCCTAAAAATAGCATACCCGAAGTAAATCAAAAGCTGTTCTTCAACCCTTTGTAGCATCTTCATGGGGTTGATCTCATTTAAAAGAAAACACTTTGAATTTTTTGGCAAAACAGTCATAATCTCTCTAAGTGCTCCTGCCACTGAGTAACAGTCATCTCAACATACTGAACTTGAAGAAAATAACGTTCGCCTGGGTGTTTTTTTTTTTTTTAGATACAAATGCTTGCAAATAGCACACAGCTGTCAGATACGGGCTGGAAAATGCAACAGAAATGTAGAACCAAGTGTTATCAAGCTGAGGTCAAAATTTTGTAACAATACCACAAAAAATGAATATATTACACAGCTTTATACTCAGGTTGTTCGCAGGCGTTTTTGAACTGTGCCAAATTATGCCAAATGGCACAGTTTGGAAAAATGTCTGTAACTTTTGAATGATTCAATATAGAAGCTTCATCTTGGGCTCTAATGAAAGGTGACACACTCAGGGCTGTGTGTGTGTGGGGGGGTTGTTTATTCATTCATGAATGAACAAACAAGCCCCCCACACACAAAGAAGCATGCCACGTAAAAAATGTGTGGCCTTTTTTTTACAAGAAAAAATAACCTACAGTGCACTAAAAATTAGACTAAAATATCTGCAATGTAGAGGATAACAACCCCCCCCACCCCCGCTACAGAGGAGCTCGGCGCACAAAAAACGGTCCGTCAATGGTCCGTCATGTGGCTATGATGCACCGTTGTAATTACCGATCGGTCAAAAGTCATTTTTATTACTATTTTCAGTGATAAAGAATAATTTAGCTTATAACACTTACCTGTCCACAACAGCAGTGTCGTTGGCAAACATCTGTTCCTCATTGTCAGACAAACATGAAGCTGGTCCGCTTGTTACGACTCGTGGTTCTGGTCACGCGACCTGGTCAAACCATGATTCCATGATTGCGGTTTTGCGCTTCCATGATTGCAGTTTTGGCAAACGATTTTTCAAAACAAATAAGAACAGTAGTAATAAAAAAAGACTGGCGAACGCTACCGTTACACACAGCGGCTTACACAAAACAGATTTCACGCACAGGACGCACGCGTTTCAATCGTCGAACTTCTCTGTTTCAATTGGCTCGCTGTATTCGCAGTCATTGGTAGGTGGGTCCTTCTTGCTAGGTTTTCAGTCATTGGTTCTTCAAGGTTTCAGAAACCCAATTCAAGGCTCTTATTAGTCGAATGAGAGGTCAATCAAATAAAAAACCAATCAAAACACTCCTTTGGCTTTCTGTTCGCGGCTGTGTCTGTAGTGGAAGAACGGAAATGCAGCTTTTTTTTTTTTTTTTTTTCAGTGCGCACTGAGACACACAGTGCGCACTGAGATGCACTAGGACGCAGAGACGTGACCGCCCGCGGTATCCCGGCGTGCAAGAGGTTAAATAACAGTTAACAAATACACCATGTTTGAGTGAATGGAACCTTAAAGCAGGACAACTTGGGGTCTGGATGAACCCATTTCACATGCTTCAAAACAATACAGATCGCTACCAGTTCATCATTTTAAGGCCATTTCTTAAAGACTCACACAGAACATTTAACATTTTTACCAGTTTCATTATCCCAAAGAGTCTTTGACATCAGAGAGTTGTCATCACTTGATCCAGAGTCCACATGCTGGCTTCCTTCTTCATCTTTGTTCTCAGTATCAGCAGAGTAGTCACTGAGGAGCTGTTCACCATTTGCTTTGACTTCATTGTGGTCGATTTCTTCACTTTTAGGAGTCACTGTGAAGGTATTGGCCTCCAGCTTCATTACCAACAGCTCTCCCTCATGACTGGCACACACGTCCTCCTCTTCCTCTTTAATCTGTGTCGGCTCCAGCTCCTCTTCTTCCTGTTTGATCTGTTGAGGATCTGGTTCCTCCTCTTCCACTTTAATCTGTGGATCTGTTTTTTCATGGTCAGGAGTAGAGTTTCTCTCCTGGTTACAGAGCCCCTGGTCTGGCTGAACATCCTCCTTGCTAAAGGCAGGTTGTTGAGAGAAATCTGGAGGGACAAAAAGACAAGAAAAAGAGTGTCTACACAAAATATTTTTTTTTTAAAAATAATCTGACATTGTCTCTTAACATTTTCCAAACATGTTCAATCTGAATATCTCTGTTTTTTTTTCTTAATTTAATTTTTTTCTTGTCTCTCAGAGCTCTATGCTAGATAAACAAGATGATGATGAAAACCAGGCAGCAGTCAGAGGAAAAAGGACTGCAGGCAAGATTTATAGAACAAAAACAATTCGGTGTTTTGTTAATTTATCTAAGGCTGCATTTACACCAGGATAGTCCGGGGGTCTCGGTTCGACTCGGCGGGGAATGGCGAGAATTTTCACACCTTCGTTTGGTTTGCATTCACACAGCCCTTTACTCAAGTGGACCAAACTGCTTGGACAACGTCACATAGTTAGAACAGCTGCCCATTTGTGGCGCTGTAGCCAAAGCCACCACTGACCAGGAAGAAAAAATCTCGGCGAAGAAGAAAAATCTGGCTCATCGGTTGGCCAGGACCAAAAAGGGAAATTCATTCCCTTCAGCCGGGTTGTTTGTCTGCCACAAACAAATGATGGAGCAGCACCAAAACGCAATCTTGGAGTTTCCGTTTTTACTTTGGTGTGGATACGCATTATTGTCTTCACAATACGCTGCCCAGTATGAGCAGGCAAGGCAGCGAACTATCCAGCACGTTGCTCTGTACATGAGAGGAATGCACGAGAGAAGGAAAGAAAGAAGGAAAGTGAGAGATGATGACGACATGCTGCTGTGGCTACACAGACGGAGACATGGTATTGCATGGTTTACAAGTTTTAAGATCACATATATGGCCGTAAACCGATGTATAAATGTTCAAACACTACAGCGAGTGTTTGAACATTTATACATCTTTAGAGGTAACATCATTACTACATCTGGTCAATGAGCTTTAAAACTGTTAATCTCCGGTGTGGACAGACAAACGCACCCCCCACACACACACACCCCACCATCCCGCTGTACATGAAAGATGTGTGTGTATGAAGACCAACATGCAGCAGACAGACAGGTAGGCATGGAAAGAGAGACAAATATTTTCTGTATTTTTTTTTTTTTTTCAGAAAAACACAGACTCCAATAGCCAATACAGTGCAACAGTATAAATTATTTATTTTTTCCTCTCCGCTCGGTACCGAGTGGTTGGGAACTGTAGGGAGTTTTCAAATGAAGGTGCTGCCAATAATTTCCAAATCTCTATTTTTTAACATGTGTTCAGTGCAGTTTAGCTGTTGTAATGGATATTGTGTTAATGTTTGTATTTGCTGTTGCACAAGAGTTTTTCTGCATAGCAGAAGTTTCTGCTTAATTTACAAATCACTATAATAGGAAATTTTTGACAATCCTGTGCTTTTCTTATATTGTTATATAGAATATCACTGCAGTAAACTGGAAAAAAGTATCTGCTTTAAAATTTGGAATTCTTCCCACAACTTTTAGTGCAAAAAACACTCTAAAAACATTGCAACTTTGATTGCAACTTTTTTAAAAAGCTCCCGCAAATTCAGGCTTTTTGGCTCACAACAATCATGAAAACATCCCGCGAAATCCTGGAGGGACTGATTAACAAATGCATATTTCTGTATTAAATCTTTTATAACTTGATCCACAAAAAACACTTTTTGTTTCTTAAAAACTCGATCCAGTAACACTATAAATATTTATGTAATTACCTTGTGTTAATATGCACTTATATGTGCACAAATACATGTGTTTACGTGTGTGGGTAGCCTTTATGCTGTCTTAACTGCTGTTAATAAATGTGATACCACTGTCTTTATAGGAGCATGTGGATCCAAACACGTCCCTGCAGTTGGTGGCAACATATCAGCAACAAGTAGGATGACAAAGACTGGCAGCTGAACTTCTGAATGAGAAGAACGTCCTTCATGTAGCTGTGTGACATCCTGTGCTCCAGTTTGACATGCCAAAGTAAACACAATCAATGCCCTGTTCCGGCTGAGCTACGGGTGGCATTATGTCTGTGGAGACTGGCAACAAATTTGGAGTTCAGAGCTATCTTTCGTCTGTTTGCCGTTGGCATCTCCACTGCATGTTTGGTCATTAAGACAATGAGCCTGCTGTGGATGAAGATGGTCTGTTGGAGCCTGAGAATCACCATCAGGTCAACAGTGGGGGCCACATCAGAATTGCATGATGTGCCTAATTTAGACAATGAGGGGCTCAGCCCCCCTATCAGCCATAAAAAGTGCTGCTGTAGACAATTATCCATTTTTGTAGTTTACAGTGCATCCAGAAGGTATTCACAGTGCTTCACTTTTTCCACATTTTGTTATGTTACAGCCTTATTCCAAAGGGGATTAAATTCATTTTTTTCCCTCAAAATTCTACACACAATGCCCCATACTGACAACTTGATTTTTTTTTTGAGATTTTTGCAAATTTATTAAAAATAAAAAAAACTAAGAAATCACATGTACATAAGTATTCACAGTCTTTGCTCAATACTTTGTTGATGCACCTTTGGCAGCAATTACAGCCTCAAGTGTTTTTTGAATATGATGTCACAAGCTTGGCACACCTATCTTTGGGCAGTTTGGCCCATTCCTCTTTGCAGCACCTCTCAAGCTCCATCAGGTTGGATGGGAAGAGTCGGTGCACAGCCATTTTCAGATCTCTCCAGAGATGTTCAATTGGATTCAAGTCTGGGCTCTGGCTGGACCACTCAAGGACATTCACAGAGTTGTCCTGAAGCTGAAGCTGAGAGTTGTCCTGAAGCCACTCCTTGGCTGTGCACTTAGGATCGTTGTCCTGCTGAAAGATGAACCATCGCCCCAATCTGAGGTCAAGAGCGCTCCGGAGCAGGTTTTCATCCAGGATGTCTCTGTACATTGCTGCATTCGTCTTTCCCTCTATCCTGACTAGTCTCCCAGTTCCTGCCATTGAAAAACATCCCCACAGCATGATGCTGCTACCACCATTGGCAAGGTTATGAGTGGTGCCTGGTTTCCTCCAAATATGACGCCTGGCATTCATGTTAAAGAGTTCAATCTTTGTCTCATCAGACCAGAGAATTTTGTTTCTCATGGTCTGAGAGCCCTTCTGGTGCCTTTTGACAAACTCCAGGCGTGCTGGCATGTGCCTGTTATTAAGGAGTGGCTTCCCTCTGGCCAGTCTACCATACAGGCCTGATTGGTGGATGTTGCAGAGATGGTTGTCCTTCTGGAAGGTTCTCCTCTCTCTATAGAGGAACACTGGAGACAGAGTGACCATCTGATTCTTGGTCACCTCCCCGACTAAGGCCCTTCTTCCCTGATTGCTGTTTAGACAGCCGGCCAGCTCTAGGAAGAGTCCTGGTGGTTCCGAACTTCTTCCATTTACGGATAATGGAGGCCACTGTGCTTACTGGGACCTTCAAAGCAGCAGGAATTTTTCTGTACCCTTCCCCATATTTGTGCCTCGAGACAATCCTGTCTCGGAGGTCTACAGACAATTCCTTTGACTTCATGCTTGGTTTGTGCTCTGACATGCACGGTCTACTGTAGGACCTTATATAGACAGGTATGTGCCTTTCCAAATCATGTCCAATCAGCTGAATTTATCACAGGTGGACTCCAATTAAGATGTAGAAACACCTCAAGGATGATCAGTGGAAACAGGATGCACCTGAGCTCAATTTTGAGCTTCATGGCAAAGGCTGTGAATATTTATGTACATGTGATTTCTTATTTTTTTATTTTTAATGAATTTGCAAAAATCTCAAAAAAAAAATAATCACGTTGTCATTATGGGGTATTGTGTGCAGAATTTTGAGGGAAAAAATGAATTTAATTCCTTTTGGAATAAGGCTGTAACAACAAAATGTGGAAAAAGTGAAGCACTGAAGACTTTCTGGATGCACTGAATGTTTTTGCTGTTTGTGAGACAAGCCATTGACTTGTTTATTTTTACAGTTTTCCTTTTACTGCTTAATATGCTGTGGTATTTGAAATAAAGACTTTAGTACACATTCCTCACAGCTGACTCCATCTTTATTTTACTGTCAAGCAAAACAAGCAAACAGCTGCAATCTGTAATGATGATCTATAAACACTATGAGGGGTATTTTTGGAACAACTATTATAAAAATAAAAATAGCAAGTACAGAACATTTAAGCAAAAATTGAAAACAATTATCTGCTTTTGTAGTTTGTTTTTGCTGTGTGTGAGACAAGCCATTGACTTGTTTATTTTTATGGTTTTAATTTTCCTGCTTAATATGCTGTGGTATTTGAAATAATGAAAATTTCCGTACACATTTTTCACAGCCGATGACATCTTTATTTTACTGTTAACAAGCAAACAGCTGAAATCTGTAATGATGGTCTATAAACGGTGCATTTTTGGAAAACCTATTATAAAAACAGCAGCACCTACAGAACCTTTAGGTAAAAATTGAAAATAATGCTCTGCATTGAAAGTGTCGGACCCTAAAATGTACAATTAAATTGCACTTCACATCCGTCCATGTGCTGTGTGACGTACTGTGTAAATTGTTGTAATTGCAGTCAATGTGCAATCTCTACATATTGTGGTAAATTGTGCTGGCATCATGTAGCACTGCAGAAGTCTAGTCAGTCATTGTGTCGTACGGTGACATGCACGTCAGAGTGCTGTTGTGCGGGTGGGCCATAGCATCTGGTGGATTGTGGGAGGGCAGTTATATGGGGGGATTGTTGGGGTTGAGGACATCCACTGTGGCTGCGAGGGATGTGACAGAATAGAATAGGCTTTATTGTCATTGTACAGTAGTACAGTGCAACAAAATTGTGGACTGGGCCACTCGTGCGCTTGCCATAATTTGCATGAACATTCCATGCCACCATCATGTTGCTAAACATTTTAAAAACCTCAGTATTCTTGTGTGTAGCCACAAGCAACTGAGAAATCTGGTCCTCAGACCAAATATCTATCACAGCCTGCATCTCTTCACTATCCCAAGTCTGTCCATGAGACATCATTTTTTAAATTTTTTATTTATTTTTTTTTTTAACTTTTCTCCTCGGCTTTCTCCGGTAAAAGTATTTCTTGGATCTGCGCTGTTGTCTTTATTGTTATTTTCTACCCAAAATGGAGGCAGAAGAACCAGGAGCTCATCAGCTGAATCGGGATGTCAGAGTTATTTACGCACAAATTCCTGCCATGGACGTGCTAACAAGGCTAGCAAGCTAGCAACGGAAACACCCATCAAGTTTTCAAGGCAGGGACAACTTTTTCAGGTAAGCCTCCCGTCGGCTAATGTGAACCTAAGCATGATGTTATTTTGGGGATTTCCACAGCAGGTTGAACACTGCTGCAGAAGTGGCAACTTTGCCTGTCTGCATCTCACCCAAACGGTGAATTCACGTCATTTCATGTATTTACATTGAGTTATAATGCAATCGTGCGGCACGAAAAATTCGTCCATTCGCGTTTGGTGTGAAGGCAACTTTACGGTAAACACCACTTTACCCTCACTACATGCTGCTGTGGTTACACAAATGCTGAGGGGCACGTCCACCCTTTGGTCCGCTGGATACTCCATTTGGATTCACATGGCAAGTGAAGCGCACCAGACTTTGTTTGCAAGCGAGCTGAGACACCCGTTTTCAGGGGGACCAGACTTCACTTGTTTGGTGCTGCACAAGAGTTTTAACGCACGTTCAGACGGCACCAAATGAACAAAACTATCCGTGGAATATACTCTTTGGTCCAGACCAAACAGTGGCCATCTGAATGCGCCCTAAGAATCTTATTTATTGGAGAGCTTCTATTTTGAAGCAGCATTCCAATATTTCAGTATTTTTTAAAAAAAACAAACAATTGCTGCTTATATGAGGCGGGGCTGAAAAGTTCATAGGCTCAAAAGTTCATAGAGGTCAAATCTGACCAAATGTGGTTTATTTTTCAACACAGTCTCCCCTTTGGTCCACACACTTCTTCCATTGGTGTTGCAGTGCTTTGATCACTATGAACTTTTCAGCCGCCCCCCCATAAATGTTCAACATAAAGAATAAGGAATTTACCCATTTTGCAATATTTTCCATTACTGCACAGACTTCAAAACCAAGGTGCATACCTAACCAAGACTTTATCCCCCATTAAACACAATGAACAAGAGCACTCTGAGGCGAGTGCAGTAACCCCTGCCTCAGTTGTCTTTGAAGATCCCAAAACTTACTGACAGAGAGCAGTTTTCAGTTTTTCAAAGTAATTACTGTGGCAGAGCCAAACTATGATAAGCCTATCATCCACGAATATACAACAAAGTATACAACCCATAGTTTAAGGTCAGGATCCCAAGGTGAACCTGTGTAGCAAGTATGGTGACCCTAGAGAACTTTACACATTCTATAGTAAGAGACTATAGGCAGTGCCAACCTTGAACTCTGACTCCAAACCTGTAGTCAGAGGTTACAGTCTCAGAGTGAACCTGTGTACCAGGTTTGGTGACCCTAACTTTCTTTGTTGTTGAGATATACTTTATAAGGCAATTTGATGTTAACCTTTGTCATTGTGATCCCTAAACCACAGTCACACTTCAGGGTCACAGGGTGAACTTGTGCACCAAGTTTGGTGACCCTAGCTTTACTCGTATAGTAATAAGGCATAAGGAATGTTACTCTTGACCTTTGACTTTTTGACCCCAAACCCATAGTCAGAGGTTAGGATCCCAATGTGAACCCGTGTAACAAGTTTGATTAACCCTACCTTTCCTTGTTGTTGAGATTATAGTTTATAACATCATGGTGCTGCTCAGCTGGCGACTTGCGCACTTGCTCTGACAACTGCATGCTTTTCGTGGTTTTGTTTGGTTTGTGTATTTGTCTGATTGTTGTTGAAACTGTAGAAACATCAGCCTAGTATGTGCGCATTCATTTGGGGACTCCTAGCAGTGAAAATTGCACCTCTTTATGGACTTTTATGCCAAAGGTTATTTGAGCAAACGCCATAGGTGTGCGTCGCTATGCTGCAGCGTGGGGCAAACTGCAGTTGTCTATGCACGGGACACACTCCTGGCTCTCTGTACTATATTGAGCACTGCCCCAACTTCAGCCCAGCTGCTGGCTCACATACCGAGGGAGCTGGTGAAATCAACACGCTGGCGGTGGAGGAGACCCAGAGACACGGGCGGCACTCACAACCAGACCAGGCAGCGGAAGCGCGGCAGACCGGGGGTGGTGGTGGTGGGGAATTAGGAGGAGACTGAGAGCCAGGAAATTCAGACCAGCACTCCCCGCTATAATTCTGGCTAATCTTCATTCCATCAAGAACAACAGTGACGATTTAAGGACACTTACAAGGTATTCATTTGAATTTCGGGAGGCAGCCCCCTTTGTGCTTTTTTGAATCCTGGCTACATGCTGCGGTACCTGATTGTTTGATATCAGTGGTTTATCACTTATTCGTGCTGATAGAACTGAAAGCACAGAAAAAGCTGGGGAGGAGTATTCTGTGTTTACATAAATGAGCATCATCAATACTCCATTAAGCATGTTATTTGTAACAGTAACTTTGAACTCCAGGCATTGGATTATAACCCTTCTATTTACCCCGTGAATTTGGCTGCATTCTGCTATTTATGGTTTAGGTCCCACTAAGCAGCAAAGCACACCACGCTGCAACTGAGATAGCAAACTGTGTATTCAAATTGCAACAGCAATTCCCTGATGCTCCTGCCATTGTCCTTGGAGACCTAAACACCTGCAACCTGGAGAAAGCCTTACCAGGGTTTCATCAGGTTGTAAAATGTGGTACAAGGAAAGAGAATATATTGGGCAAATGTTATAGTGATTCCGGAAAGTATTCACAGCGCTTCACTTTTTCCACATTTTTTATGTTATAGCCTTGTTCCAAAATCGATTAAATTCCTTTATAACCCTCAAAATTATACACACAATACCCCAAAATGATGTGAAAAAAGTTTTTTGGTTTTTTTTTAGATTTTTGCCAATTTAAAATCAAAAACTAAGAAATCACATGTACAGTATATACAGTAAGTATTGACAGCCTTTGCTTATTACTTTGTTGATGCACCTTTGGCAGCAATTACAGCCTCAAGTCTTTTTGAATATGATGCCACAAGCTTGGCACACCTATCTATGGGCAGTTTGGCCCATTCCTCTTTGCAGCACCTCTCAAGCTCCATCAGGTTGGATGGGAAGAGTCGGTGCACAGACATTTTCGGATCTCTCCAGAGATGTTCAATTGGATTCAAGTCTGGGCTCTGGCTGGACCACTCAAGGACATTCACAGAGTTGTCCTGGAGCCACTCCTTTGATATCTTGGCTGTGTACTTAGGGTCGCTGTCCTGCTGAAAGATGAACAGTCGCCCCAGTGTGAGGTCAAGAGCGCTCTGGAGCAGGTTTTCATCCAGGATGTCTCTGTACATTGCTGCATTCATAAGATAAGCCTTTATTAGTCCCACAATGGGGAAATTCCAGGATTGCAACAGCACAGGGATAGCAACACTCATATTTCATATTCATATTCATCTTTCCCTCTATCCTGACTAGTCTCCCAGTTCCTGCCACTGAAAAACATCCCCACAGCATTATGTTGCTACCACCATGCTTCATGTAGGGATGGTACTGGCCTGGTGATGAGCAATGCCTGGTTTCCTCCAAACATGATGCCTGGCATTCATGCCAAAGAGTTCAATCTTTATCTCATCAGACCAGAGAATTTTGTTTCTCATGGTCTGAGAGTCCTTCAGGTGCCTTTTGGCAAACTCCAGGCAGGATGCCATGATCCTTTTACTAAGGCGTGGCTTCCATCTGGCCACTATACCATACAGGCCTGATTGGTGGATTGCTGCAGAGATGGTTGTCCTTCTGGAATGTTCTCCTCTCTCCACAGAGGAATGCTGGAGCTCTGACAGAGTGACCATCAATTTGCAAAAATCTGAAAAAAAACAAAACAAAACTTTTTCACGTTGTCATTATGGGGTATTGTGTGTAGAATTTGGAGGAAAAAATTTAAACCATTTTGGAATAAGGCTGTAACATAAAATGTGGAAAAAGGGATGCACTGTGATTACTTTCCGGATGCAATGTATATAAACATCAGTAATGCTTATCAGTCTAGAAGTAAGCCACCTGTCGCCACTTCAGACCACAATGCAGTGCACCTTTTTCCAACCTACCTAACCAAGCTGAAAAGCAGTAATTGCCAGGAAAAGGTGTTAAGGCTCTGGAATCCAGATAATAAAGAGGCCCTGGGAGCCTGTTTTGATTGCATCTACTGGGAAGTGTTGAGAGAGGGCACTGTAAACTCTGCATGTACAATTATAACTGATTATATTAATTTCTGTGTAGAGTCCATTATTTCTACTAAAATAGTTAAAGTGTATACAAATAATAAAATCTACACAACCACTCTACATAACCTTCTCTCACTTTTTCTTTCCAGCTCCATACAGGATAAATTGGATCCCTATCAATTTCCCTACAAGAGTGAAAGCAGCACTGAAGACGCCATCACCACTCTCACACACCTGGTTTCAAAACACCTGGATTCACCAAAACAGGGGCCATATGCAAGACTTGTTTATTGACTTTTCTTCCACCTTCAGTACAATTAAAACAGATTTACTGCTTGCCAAATTGCATCATCTGGAAATTAGCTCACCTCTCATCCACTGGTACCGCTCCTTTCTTATCAATAGACAGCAACTGGTCAGGGTCAATAACACATGCTCCTCTCTGCTAAAAACAAGTACAAGTGCCCCACAAGGATGTGTTAGCTCCCCATTACTTTTCACCATTTACACTAATAACTGTGCCACTCATGTGCCTGACCATTGTCTTATTAAGTACTCTGATGATACTGCTTTAGTAGCAATCATGACAAAGGAGCTACAAACAGATACCTACTCTGACAGAGTGGATCAGGTGGTGCGGTGGTGTGAGCAGAACTCCCTCATTATGAATACAACGAAAACAGAGGAAATCATCTTTGGAAATACCCATTTCACTCTAGCTCCAATCATTATTCACAATGAACTCATAAAACAGTCACCTTCTTTTAAATACCCCATGGGGGTGCATGTGGACAGTGCCCTCTCCAGGTCAAACAATGTGGACTATAGCTGCAAAAAAGTCCAACAGAGGATTTATTTCCTGAGAAGACTCTGATCTTTTGGAGTGGGAAAGGACATTTTACACCTGTTCTACTGCTTCACTGTCCAAAGTGTCCTGCTGTATGGAAGCCAAGTCTGGTTCTGGGGCCTCATTTTACAGCTGAAAGCCAGGACACAAAGACTGTTGAACATCTGCTCTAAGCTGGCGGGCCACTGAGTAGAGAGTGGATTTCTCCACAGCAGCACGGATCACTGTTTGAGACTGGCAAACAAGATCATTGCAGATTTGTTGCATGTCTTGCAGGAGGAGTATCAGCTCCCGCCTGATACTCCTGGCTGATACAAGTCAGTAAAGGTTATGTTCTATTGTAAACATTCAGCTGAGTAGAGGAAGTAATGTACTTCCCTGATTGTGTATTTTTTAATCCAGCAAACGTCTCTGTGATCCGTGATGACTACATCTGCTGTGGAGCTGAGAGCTGCAGAGACCAGGGGGGTATTCCAGAAAGCAGGGTTAACATAGCCTGAAATAAACCCCAAACTCAGGGTTAAGTGAACCTGTCAGAACTGACTCTGAGTTTCTGGTTCCAGAACTCTGGTTAGGAGTCTGTTTGACCAACTCAGAGCTGACTGATCTCGAGACGTGCACATTCACGGCAAACCTAAGACAGCATGTGCTGAACACAGAGACCACAAGCAGTGGAGGAAAAGAGGCAATTATTTCTCTGAGGAAGAGTTACAAGCGCTCTTGGAGGCATACGAGGAGTGGGGAAAAAAAGGCACAATCAAGAATTAAAAACAGTGACATCAGCCAGAGATACAGGAAGCCGACCTGCAAAGAACTGCCGACTGCATGAAGTGAGTTTTTTTGGATTTGCAAAGTGATCAAGCCTCTTAGTGACACAAGTAGAGTGCCAGATTCTGTTGTGAGAAGCTGTGAGCTCAAGGCCCAGCTTGGATGTCCTTTGGGTCACATTTATTTTCCATAAAAAAATAATAAGTATTTAGAATAACTAGTACATACCCGTGCATACCCGTCCATGCCCGTAGAAACCAAGTATAAACAAGTATTTCTGCATGCCCGTTGCTGAAGGGTCTCCTCCTGTCTTAGATGGCTGTGTTGTTCACAGTCATGCCTGCGGCATAATGCTGGAGCCTGAGGCGTTTCATGTTCACGGCATCTTTTCTGACGTGCAGCAAGTTCTCCTCATTCTATTGCTCTCCATCTGGTGGGTCTTCTTCTTCGTTCAGACCACTGGTTGAGGGGTAGGTGCATCGTAATTCCAGTTCATGGGCAGGATCACGAAAATAGATCTGAGCAAAAAGTGGCTTTCGACCCTGTTCAGGAAGGCCTGTGCATGCCCACAGAAACCAAGAAACCGGAGCACCCGGAGAAAATCAGCGCTTTGCTTGGCATTTTACACATTTGTAGTGTAGACTGGCATTCTTCAAGGTTACACATTTTTACTGTGTCAGCACCTCTTTAAAAACGACATTGCTGAGAAAGCAATGCTTTTGCTTAGTTTCTTCATCTTGAGCAACAATACAAAGACTGCTTGATCTGGCAACTCTGCTCACGGCAACGTAGAACTGGCCATGGCTGCAGAAATCTGTTGTGCAGAAAACACGAACGCGCTGTAAAGACTGGCCCTGTGACTGACTCACCTTGCCAATTTTGAGCCATATGACATCATAAAGACACATTAGTCTAGGCATCGTGTGATAGTCTATATGACATCATAAAAACACATTTGACTATGTGCTGTCATATAGACATCATATTTTTATGACGGCATCGCGAGTCCTATGATGCCTGAGTTCATAGGACGTCCTTTGCATGGCAGTAGGCTATTTTACAACCTTTACAGACTGCTATGATGATGATGACGATGATGTATCAGAGGTCAGAATTCTTCTCAGTTGGGGCAACCTGTCCACCTATTCGTGGAGGAATCTGATCAGACCTAAATGAAACAGTCATTGTCGCCCCTGACAGACTGCTATGATGATGATGGTCATTACATTCAGATAGAATGGCTTTTATTATAAAGATTTTCTTCATGTAAATTTATACCTTTTTTCATAAATTTGCAGCTTTTTGTGTAAATTTGAGAACCTTTTTTCTTATAATTTTGCTATTTTTTTTATAGTAAATATGCAATTTTTCCATGTAATTTGAAATAATTTTCCCAAAGATATTTGTTGCACATTTCTTTGTAAATATACATTTTTTTTGTTCATAAATTTGCAATTTTTGTCACATGAATTTGAAATTTTTTTCTTTATATATTTCTAAATTTATTCATGCAATTTTGTGACCTTTTTTTGGAAATGCAGTAGATCAGAATTAGCATAGTTAAAATTGAGCAGTTTTGGTGAAGGAGCAAATATCCAAAATTTAAAAAAATTAATCTTACTGTCATGAACAGATATCCAGATAAGAGAATAATTGGGTTCTGCCCTGGTAAAAAGTAAGAAAGTCTGATGACTCCGTCCTTCATTGTATATTTTGTGAAGCTCTGTTAAGGCTTTTTAACTTTCCACACATGCCTTGATAATCAGATTATACAGTATGGATTTTAATTTTTTTTTTTCCCATATTGCAATTACAATGAAAGCACCAAGGTGCTCATGCCTCGGTACCAGAGCCTTGGCGGAGGTATGCGTTCTCAGATCATCACCAAAATGTTATGGGTTCTTCTCTAGCCCAAGGATCACCTGTGGTAAAAAATTTCATCCAAATCTATCCAGTAGTTTTGGAGCACACACATGAGCAGTGAAAATAATCTGCAGTTCACATGCCTGTACTGTCGACAGCAGCCAAGAGCCACCAAACTGATTTGAACAGCTGCAATCCAAACAAAAGAAGAGTATGGTGGCAGACGTTTTAAATGTCGGAAGTGATGGAGGTACGTGAACACAATGACAATCAAGACGAACAGGAGCTTTTGCTGTTTAGTGGCAGAGGAAGAAAACAGACAACATTTGTTCATCCAGTACTGGCGGATTGCTCGGTACTTTCCTCTGGCAGGAGCAGTATTGCCAGATCTTGTGAGAGAAACAAGCAACCAGCTCAATAGAAACAAGCCCAAAAAAGCCCAACAGGCAACCAACCACACTGTGTAAAAGAGAGGCTGCTTGATAACGGTATATATATAGGGCTGTCACGGTAGAGGAATTTCCCCTGCGGTGATGGTGGACAGCTCAACACCGCGGTATTTGGTATTATTGCAAATGTTTTTAGGACCCTATGGATTTGTAATTTAAACAGGGTTTATAACTTATGTCAAAAATGAGGGAAGCTGTGAAAGTCTCGCTGCAGCTCATCCTCAACTTTACGTGCGTTTGTCACAACTGTGCGGAGCTCCGCTCTTTCCTACAGACATGAACTGCTGATTCTGTTAAAAAAAAAAAAAAAAAAAGATCATTTTCATAAAACAGTGGCGGGAACTACGGGGTGTGTGGACTGGAGACTGCAGCGACATTCAGCTTATAAGCAGGACAGTCTCCATACAGGACCCTGCGTGGCTCTTGTCTCAATGATTTTTGTGGCTGTGACTTTTGCCGCTGCCCAAAAAATGACGTTCAAACAAGCTACTCTCATTCACAGAGCATACACAGTCAGGATCATACTCACTCCACTCAGAAGGAAATAACATGCTTTGTGCCCTTTCAGTGCTCACTGCTATGGCTGTATTTAACAAGGAGACCAAATGCTTTCACCACCAACTGCCTGCTGGAGTCCGTCTGGAGAGTTTCCCAAATGGCGGCAGCACTGTGTGCTGTGGAAGCTTCTAGAGTACCAGGTGCAATTTATTTAATAATTAATAGGGGCACAACACTGGAGAGGGGCTGGAGCTTGGCCTTTTCTGGAGTTGCCCCGGGCGAGAGGCGACGAGCAGGGGTAGGTATTCTTGTATCGCCCCACCTTGCTGCCTCTATATTGGAGTTTTCCCCGGTGGACGAAAGGGTTGCTTCCCTGCGCCTTCGGGTTGGGAAACGGGTCCTGACCATCATTTGTGCCTATGCACCAAATGATGTTTCAGAGTACCCACCCTTTTTGGAGTCTGTGACTGGGGTGCTGGAGGGTGCTCCTCCTGGAGACTCCATTGTCCTACTGGGGGACTTCAATGCGCACGTGGGCAACGACAGTGAAACCTGGAGGGGGGTGATTGGGAGGAACGGCCTGCCCGATCTGAACCCGAGTGGTGTTCAGTTATTGGACTTCTGTGCTAACCACAGTCTGTCTATAACGAACACATGTTCAAGCATAAGGGTGTCCATATGTGCACCTGGCACCAGGACACCCTAGGCCGCAGGTCTGATGATCGATTTTGTTATCGTATCATCAGACCTGCGACCGTATGTCTTGGACACCCGAGTAAAGAGAGGTGCAGAGCTGTCAACTGATCACCACCCTGGTGGTGAGTTGGATCCGATGGCAGGGGAGGAAGCCATTCAGACCTGGTAGACCCAAACGTATAGTGAGGGTGTGCTGGGAGCGTCTGGCTGAGGCCCCTGTCCGGGAGGTCTTCAACTCCCACCTCCGGAAAGAACTTCAACCACATTCCGAGGAGTCTGGAGACATGGAGTCTGAATGGGCCATGTTCTCCACCTCTGTTGTTGAAGCGGCAGCCCCAGGAGCTGCGGCCTGCAAGGTGGCCGGTGCATCTCGTGGTGGGATACCCCCGAACCAATTGGTGGACACCAGTGGTTGAGGGGGGCCATTAAGCTGAAGAAGGAGTCCTATCAAGCTTGGTTGGCTTGTGGGACATCCCGAAGGCAGCTGAGGTGTACAGGGCAGGCCAAGCGGGTGAGGCAGCTCGGGTGGTTGCTGAAGCAAAACCCGGGTATGGGAGGAGTTTCGGTGAGGCCATGGAACAAGACGTTCGGTCGGGCTTCAAAGAGGATTCTGGCAAACTGTTCGGCGGCTCAAGGAGGGGAAAGCAGCTCCCCGTCCACCACTGTGTATGGGCGGATGTGACACTGTTGACTTCAACTGGGGATATCGTCGGGCGGTGGAAGGAATACTTCGAGGTTCTCCTCAATCCACTGATACGCCTTCCACAGAGGAAGCAGGGTTTGGGGACGAGGGGGATGACTCGCTATCATCAGGGGGCTGAGGTCGCCAGGTGGTTAAAATATCTCCTTGGTGCCGGGGCCCCGGGGAGTGGACGAGATTCGCCCCGAGTACCTCAAAGGCCCCTGGATGTTGTTGGGTTGTCATGGTTGACACGCCTCTGCAACATTGCGTGGAGGTCGGGGCAGTGCCTTTGGCATGGCAAACCGGGGTGGTGGTTCCTCTCTTCAAAAAAGGGGACCGGAGGGTGTGCTCCAACTTTAGAGGGATCACACTCCTCAGCCTCCCTGGAAGGTCTATGCCAAGGTATTGGAGAGGAGAGTCCGCCGTTGGTCGAACCTCGGATTCAGGAGGAGCAATGTGGTTTTCGTCCTGGCCGTGGCACATCGGACCAGCTCTTTACCTCTCGAGAATTCTTGAGGGTTCGTGGGAGGTTTGCCCAACCAGTCTTACATGTGTTTGTGGACTTGGAGAAGGCATTTGACCGCGTCCCTCGTGGATTTTTGTGGGGGGTGCTTCGGGAGTATTGGGTATCAGGGCTTGTTGTTACGAGCTATTCGGTCTCTGTACGGACCGTTGTGAGAGTTTAGTTCGCATTGCCAAACACTCGGTCGGAGTCATTCCCAGTGAGGAGTTGGACTCCGCCAGGGGCTGCCCTTTGTCACCGGTCCTGTTCATAATTTTTTATGGACAGGATTTCTAGGCCGCAGCCAGGGAATGGAGGGTGTCATGCTTGGTGACCACAGGATCTCATCTCTGTTGTTTGCAGATGATGTTGTCCTGTTGGCTTCATCAGCAATGACCTACAGCTCTTGCTGGGACGGTTTTGCCGCTGAGTGTGAAGCGGCTGGGATGGAATCAGCACCTCCAAGTCCGAGTCCAGGGTCCTCAGCCGGTAAAAAGGTGGATTGTCCTCTCCGGGTTGGGGACAGGCTCCTGCCCCAAGTGGAGGAGTTTAAGTATCTTGGGGTCTTGTTCACGAGTGAGGGGAAAATGGAGCGAGAGATCGACAGACGGATTGGAGCAGCATCTGCAGTGATGCGGACGTTGTACCGGTCTGTTGTGGTGAAGAGGGAGCTTAGTTCTAAGGCAAAGCTGTCGATTTACCAGTCAATCTACGTTCCTACTCTCACCTATGGTCACGAGCTTTGGGTAATGACCGAAAGAACGAGATCGCGGATACAAGCGGCTGAAATGAGCTTTCTCGTAGGATTGCTGGACTCACCCTCAGAGATAGGGTGAGGAGCTCAGTCATCCGGGAGAGGCTCAGAGTAGAACCGCTGCTCCTCCACATTGAAAGGAGTCAGTTGAGGTGGTATGGGCATCTGATTAGGATGCCTCCTGGACGCCTCCCACTTGAGGTGTTTTCAGGCACGTCCCACTGGGAGGAGACCCCGGGGCAGACCCAGGACTCGGTGGAGAGACTATGTCTCCCAGCTAGTCTGGGAACGCCTTGGTATCCCCTCTGAAGAGCTGGAGCAGGTGGCTGGGGAGAGGGAAGTCTGGGCTTCTCTGCTTGAACTGCTGCCTCCGCGACCCGGACCTCCGGAAAAGCGGTAGAAGATGGATAGGATGGATGGATAGGGCACATACGTAAGTGAACAACGAGATAAAAAGTGAACACTGCAGTTGTTGCAGTTGGTCGTTTTCCTCCGTGGTAGGCGTGTTCATACGCTGTATTACATAATTGCGGTTATCGCGACAGCCCTAGATATATAGATTTATTTTTGTTTGTAATGAATTGACTGTAACACAGTCAGCATTGAATAACGGAATTTTATGAACTCTAATTAAAAGAAAATACATATGCATTCTGCATAAGCAAAAGCAAATTTATTGTAAACACAGTCAACAAAAAAACTTTGAATAAATAAAATTTTTAAACTCTGATCAAAAGAAAAGACGTGTGCATCCTACATAAGTAACAGCACTAAACACAATTACAATTTAGTGATGTGGGATGATGGGAGTTGTTGTCCGCTAGTCGTTTAAAGAAGAACTAAATACTACTCTGTTATTATACGACAGCTGAAAACTTTAATTACGTGGAAAATGATCTTTTAAATTGACAAACTTCATATGTGTAACTCGTGGCAAAATTTGATTGGGATCAACAGATAATTTTACTTTTGTCATTCATTTCAATGGAGAATTTTTTCGATTTAAGGTCCCATACACTGATCTCTACAGAAAAACCAGACGTATCATTGGTCACCAGAAGTGAAGCCACCTGGTAGGGATGGGCGATACCAGCATTTTTCCTTTTGATACGATACCATTAATTTATAGGACTTTTCCTTCAATACCGATACTTTTTGCCCCTTAAAGGAAAATCAAATGATTGCAGTTTCATTAATCAGTCCCTCCAGGATTCCCAGGATGTTTTTATGATTGTTGCAGCCCAAAAAGCCTGAATTCTCAGGAGTTTTTCAAAAAGTTACGATAAAAGTTGCAATGTTTTTAGAGTTCTGTTTTGCATTAAAAGTTGTGGGAAGAATTACAAATTTTAAAGCAGATGTTTTGTTTGTTTTTGCAGGTTACTGCAGTGATATTCTATATAACAATTCAAGAAAAGCACAGGATTGTCAAAAATTTCCTATTAAACAGTGATTTGTAAATTAAGCAGAAACAGCTATACAGAAAAAACTCTTATGCAACAGCAAATACAGACTTTAACACAATATCCATTACAACAGCTAAATTTGCATTGAATGCATGTTAAAGAGTAGAGATGCGGAAATTACTGGCAGCACCTTCATTTGAAAACTCCAATGGTCCCCATCCCACTCGGTACCGAACGGAGAGGAAAAAATAAATAATTTATTCTGTTGCTCTGTATTGTCTAATGGAGTCTATGCTTTCTGAAAAAAAAAAAAAAATTCTGACAATATTCTCTCTCTTTCTGGCCTCATCTTCTACCCGTCTATAGGCTGCGCGTCTTGACACACACACTTGTCTCATCAGACAGGTGGCCAGAGGGGGTGTGACTGGGAGCTGGGACAGCTGTCCCACAGACAGCAAAGCAGGCCCAAATAAGCAACTACCCATTAAAAAACAAGCCCAAAAGCCCGCAACCCACAACTGACGAGATTTGCAAGCGACTTTAGCGAAAAACAAGCCCAAAGTCGCTTATAATAAGCGGACTTGGCAACACTGAGCGGGAGTTTCCAGCTCATGCAAAGTTCATTGAATGCTGGGACTTGTAGGTTTTAGCCAGTTTTTAACAAGTTTTACCTCATCCTCAAAACCAGTGTGAAAACAATTGATGTGACGAATAAATTGTGTAATTGCTCAACACATGTTTTTTTTCCAGTAAGATGCTGGGATAGGCTCCAGCCCCCCCGCGACCCGAAAAGGATTAAGCGGAAGAAGATGAATGAATGAATGAATGAACCGCTATTTTATAACAGTTCAGCTCCACTTGCTGTGAAAAAACATGCTGTGTTGTGCTGTAAAAAAAAAGTCACACTGCTGCCTCTAGTGGCCCGGCATAGTTATTACAATACCTTTTCCCCACGGCTCCATTGACGTTAAAGGTGAGTTAAATTTGTGTTTATTTCAAAAACAAAGCCTTATCTCGTAATTCTGGCAAATTAAAAGTCAAGGAAATATAGTGATACAATGATACAAGCCTTTAGTTGCACTTAATTCTGACTGGGCAAGATGAAAAGCTGGTAACGGACAGATACACAGACACAATGATTACCGTATGCCTCGGTTTTCACTTTATTCATAATAAGGCATCACTATGCCTTATGTTGTGTTAATTTATACAAACCTTTTTAGGATTTTTTCTAAAAATTTTGTGGATTTTTTCTATTCAGCCAGTTTCCCTCACAAGCCCATCTTTTTTTCCATTGAATGAATGTGAGCTTTTTATTTTTAACTTTTTTACAATTTTATCACCTTCACAGTCCAACATGGTGTCCCAGTCTTGTAATCTAAATATAGTTGGGTTTTGTTTTTTCCCCTTTTTGATAGATTATCCTTCATTAGGCAAAATGCCTAATTTTTGATAGATTATCAAAATCTAAATTAGATAGATTTGATATCAATATTTGATTCTATTTATTCTATTTGATATCAAATAGATTTGATAGATTATCAAAATGCCTAATTTTTGATAGATTATCCTTCATTAGGCAAAATGCCATAAGACTGTTTATGCAATTAAAAGGCTGAAGCCTTTTAATTGCCTGACTGCATCAGCTTTGACAGAAGTGGACTTAGCGGGTGCAGAGGGTCCACTAAAGTATATGGACAATATATGCCAAGCATCAATATGCCACTGTGTTGTTTGAAGACGGCAGATTTGCAGCAGAACTTATTTCTGTTCCATAAGAGACTGAACAGGGCAGTGTAGCGGATCCTCCTCCAAAATCTATGCAGCAATCTGACAATGTAAGAAACTGATTTTATTGATCTTAACGTGAGACAAATTACTGCCAAAAAGAAATGAATATTTTACCTTTAAGACCATTAAATGTAAGAATTTCACTGCGGTTACCAGCAAAGGATCTGTACAAAATCTATCTCAATAGAAAAAAAGAAATCAGAAAATAGATTTGGAGATGAAATATCTGCATGTGAAGATAGAGGGAAAATGATGTTTGTTCAGGAAATAAAGAAGGTGCGTTAAAAACAAATTAGTGACGGTTTGTTTTATTAAAAGTGATTCTGAGTGACAAGTTATCTGATTCTCTGCATTCACACTTCTGTTGTGGTTCCTCTTAAGTTTAATATTTTAAAGATACCCCCAACATAACCTGAACACAACCTAGACAGGAGCAGGTTATGTTCACAGCTGTGGGCTATATTAATCATATATTCCATAACCTACATATGTTGAAGCATGTGGAAATGTTTGGTAATTACATATGTAAAGCAACTTCACACCTCTGAAAGGACAAAGGCTCTCAACCGCCAAGTGAAGAACAAAGACGTTCCCAGACACTGCGGTGGAGACCGGAGGAGCTACCCTCACCCCCTGGGCGAGGAAAGGAAATACCAAGACAATGGGGGGATTAAGATAATGAGGGATGTCAGCCTTTGTTATGCATGTCTTTTGTTATGTGCAAGTATAAAGTCAGTGAGCCGGAGATATTCGGTCTCTTTTCCTTCTGCTACCTCTGCACTAGAATGAGACTTGTTAGGAGAGCTGATAAATAAACTTTGGTTTATATATCAAATCGCCTCATCATTTCAAGCTCTTCTACACTGGTGACTCCTGACGCGAGTATGGACCTGAGGCGTTCCCCCGCAATCGACTCATCCGTGGCGACCCAGGCAGACGCCAGCGCCCACGCAGACAGGGGAACAGATGGACGTCTTTCCCCCCCGGCAGAAGGGATTGAGAGGGCTCAACCGAGCACCAGCACCGCTGTGACAGCCGAAGCAAGGCACTCTCACCCTGCGGACACAGCAGTGATGGTATACACGAATGCCGTCGCTGTCAAGCGGCCAGACTTCTGGCAAGAAGACCCCGCCTCGTGGTTTCAGCAAGCTGAAGCCCAGTTTACACTGGCGGGCATCACGGCTGACGATACCAAATTCTATCATATCGTCTCCAAACTCGACGCCGCCACTTTGAGGTGTGTGCGGAGCATGATCTGGCGGCCGCCTACCCAAGACAAATATGAAACGCTGAAAGCAACCATCGTGGCAAATTACGTCCCCTCAGCTGAAGAGAGAGCCGAGAAGATCCTGGCGGTCTACGGCCACAGAGGGTGCAAACCTAAAGCCCTCATGGAGGATTTGCTGCAGCTTAAAGAAGAAGACAATGACAACTTCCTCCTCCAATTCATATTCCTCAGCACGCTGCCGCCACACATGAGAGGGACACTCGCCAACATGAGATGCAGCACCCAGCAAGACTTCCGCGTGCTCGCCAACGAAGCTCAACGGCTCGTCAACGCCTGCAAGGAGCAGACACCCACAGCAGCATCCGCAGACCTCAACGCTGATGCCCAGAACCACGAAGAGCCACAACCCACTGAGCAGATCCAGCCCGCGGTGACAGCGACACCAAAACGTAACAGACGGAGCGGCGTCTGTTATTATCACCACCGTTTCGCCGAGAAGGCCCACAAATGTGTTCCTCCCTGCAAATTTAAACGCCCAAGCCGAGAGCCGTTAACGGCAGCGGTTCTCGGCGAGAAGAATAAGCTGTTGTATGTGACGGATGGACACACCGGCAAGCAGTTCCTCATCGACACAGGAGCTCAGCTGAGTTTCGTCACGCCCTCCCACGCAGATCGAGCCATGGGCACCCGGGGCCACGGAGCGGTGGCAGCCAACGGCTCTAACATCGACACTTTCGGCGAAAAGAGCCTGCACCTCCACATCCACGGCCGCAACTACAGATGGACATTTGTTGTAGCGGCGGTGAGTTTTAACTTGTTAGGCGCAGATTTTTTGTGTGCACATGGGTTATTAGTGGATCTAGCAAATAGGCGCTTGGTTAATGCACTGTCCTTTGCTTCTATTCCATGCTCAGCTCGAGTTTCTCCACCACCTGTGCAGGCTAACGTCACCACGGCAGGAGGTAAGTTTGAGCAACTCCTCACCCAATTTCCAGCACTCAAAATTCCCAAATTCTCAGCCACTGTGGCTAAACACGGGGTTGAACACTTTATTCCCACAACGGGCCCACCCGTATTTGCCAAAGCTCGCCGCTTAGACACGGCCAAGCTCAACATAGCACGGGACGAGTTTACGACCCTTGAAAAATTAAATAAATAAATAAACTTCCCTGGGTTTTATTGGGGTTGCGTGCTGCACCTAAAGAGGATCTAGACGCCTCTCCAGCAGAATTAGTTTTTGCACAGCCTCTCAGGCTCCCAGGTGAATTTTTACCAGAGAACCCAGAGCCAGGGCATCTTCCAGTCCCAAGGTTTTTAGCAGCAACGGACTGGACTCTCTCCCCGGTCCAGCTCATCACTCCTTTCCACGGGTTTTTGTCCCTCAAACTTTAAAAAACGCTGAGTTCGTTTTTGTTAGGCATGAAGCTTTAAAACCAACTTTCCGCCTAGCATACGATGGGCCATTCAGAGTGCTGGAACATGGTGATAAACACTTTGTGCTTGATTTTGGGGATAGAAAAGAAACAGTCAGCATTGACAGACTTAAACCTGCCTTCTTGTTGAAAGACGAGCCTGCACAGTTGGCGAGAGCACCTCGGCGGGGTAGACCCCCCAAGAAAAAAGACTCAGCCCCCCTGCAGGGAACAATTAACCACTCTCCTTCCCACACTGCAGATTCCTAACAAGAAGGTCCCAGCAGGACGCCTAAACGAACCCACAGCAGTTTTGGGAGAAGATTAAAACCCAGACAGCACAGGGACTGATGCAAACTATTCCACAATTGTTCACTAATTGTGCTGCAACAGTTTAGGACTGACTTATGATTTTACTATGCTGTTATGATTACCACTGAACTCTCTTAGGGGCATGGCTGCTGGAAAGTTTCTTCTGTGGCAAGAGATGTAACACTTAGTATGTCATAGTATTTATCTTAGACTGTGAACCTTTCTATTGTCCTTTCTTAGTCGTTTGGGGGGGGGCTGTGGGCTATATTAATCATATATTCCATAACCTACATATGTTGAAGCATGTGGAAATGTTTGGTAATTACATATGTAAAGCAACTTCACACCTCTGAAAGGACAAAGGCTCTCAACCGCCAAGTGAAGAACAAAGACGTTCCCAGACACTGCGGTGGAGACCGGAGGAGCTACCCTCACCCCCTGGGCGAGGAGAGGAAATACCAAGACAATGGGGGGATTAAGATAATGAGGGATGTCAGCCTTTGTTATGCATGTCTTTTGTTATGTGCAAGTATAAAGTCAGTGAGCCGGAGATATTCGGTCTCTTTTCCTTCTGCTACCTCTGCACTAGAATGAGACTTGTTAGGAGAGCTGACAAATAAACTTTGGTTTATATATCAAATCGCCTCATCATTTCAAGCTCTTCTACAACAGCCTTTGTTACCATAGTTACAAACATACTCCGACTTTTTGGAACGGAAAACTCAGAGTTACCACAAATTCCGAGTTATCTACCAGGAAAGCCACTAAACCTAATTTCTGGAATACCCCCCCAGGGGTCCAGTCTTGGTATGTTCAGCAGAGGTGGTAAAGATGGAAGCACCTTCTCCCTTCTTCCTTAAGGCCAACACTGATGTTTACATATTTACAATTTCTTAGGTAATCAATCCATAAAGTCATTTTTCTTTGTTAACCTTTATAAATAATTCACATTTTTATAACAACTGCACTGATGAAAGTTGTACCCAGTGTGTAGAGTTCCTGAGCGCTGGGCTAAATGATGCAGAGTTTACCTAAATTGGCCTGGACCGACTTTTACAGAGATTTTGAAAAATCACAGAAATTAATCCAAACGTCGGTGAATTACATTCGTGAGCTGGCTTTTTTTTTTAAATCACAACTTTTATGAACTTTTACATAAGACTTTTGCTAGCATTGCCAGCGTTGCATTCAGTGTTGGCAAACTTTTGACAACTTAGGCTAGCGATGTGTAGCTGTTGCCAACTTAGGTTACTTAAGCAAACGAATACTCAGCACAGGCCAGGTGACATCAGCGGTCAGGCGAAGCTCATATGAAGATCAGCCTAGTTATGGAGGCTTCCTGCCATTCTGGACCTGCTTCTGGAGGATGAACACATCTTCCTTGGGCGTACGTTTCAGTATTTATTTTCATTTTATATTCCTATGTAGTTTACTTCTGCATACACTTTTCCCCTGTTCATTCATTCATTCCTCTACAAAAAAAAAAAAAAAAACACAATAATGCCTATATAGACTCCAACACTAAGTCCGCAATTAAAATGTGAATGTGGCTGGAATAAAAAAAAAAACATTTAGTGCATCATCATATAAATACAATGATGGGTGATTATATTTGACTGTACAACTCTCCATATAACCTGATAACATAAAATTCTGTTAAATGTCATTTACTTTTTGACACCACATCAGCGGCTTCCATTCCCCACAATGGAAGCCGATCCAACAATTGCTGGAGAATGATTTTACACATGGAGCAGAAAATTAAGAACAGTAAATTTCTCAATGAGGAGATTTTTTTTTTTTTGTCTTTTGGGCCATCACATTTTTGGGAGATTTTTTTTTCCCCTTTTTTTAATTCCCCCCTTCTCTCCATTTCTCTTTCGTCCTGCATGTCCCTGAATGAGTTTCAGTCTAAAAACATCTGCTTCCACTGGCATTTCAGTCATCGTTTGCCAACGGAGCTTAACTTAGGCTGACAGGCGAACTCTGCGTAACTAAGCCCAGTGGTCAGGAACTTTTACAAACTGAGCACAAAATTTCACCAACGTTTAATTCCAAATGTTGGCAAATTTTCAGCATGCTGAAAATTTTCAAGGAACACAACTTTCGCCAGCGTTTGCCAACAAACACCAACTATTATTAATTTTTATCAACTTTTGCCAGCAGAGCCAGACGTTTGCCAAAACATCAGTAAAATTTGGTCCAAACGTTGTAGTGTGAAGCCACCCAAAAAAGCAGGTCCAGAATGGCAGGAAGCCTCCGCAAATGCTGATCTTTATATGAGCTTCGCCTGATGCTGATATCAGCTGACCTGCGCTGAGTATTTGTTTGCTTAAGTTAACCTAAGTTGGCAACAGCTACACATACGCTAGCCTAAGTTTGCAAAAGTTTGCTAACCCTGGATGCAACACTGGCAAATGCTAACAAAGTTCATAAAAGTTGGTGTGTGCTGGATTAAAAAAAACAACAAAAAACCTGCCCACGAATGTAATTTCACCGACGTTTGGACTGATTTCTCTGATTTATCAAAGCATCTGTAAAATATAAAAACATATATATATATATATAAAACATACAGTGGTGTGAAAAAGTGCTTGCCCTCTTCCTGATTTTCATTTTTTTGTATGTTTGTCACACTTAAATCTTTTCAGATCATCAAACAAATTTAAAATATAATACAAAGATAACCAAGTAACTACACAAAATGCAGTTTTTCATTGAAGGTGTTTATTAATTAGGGTAAAAAAAAAATCAAAACCACATGGCCCTGTGTGAAAAAGTGTCCCACCCCCCCCCCCCCCCCCCCCCATTTAAACATAAAATTAACTGGGATTTAGCACATCTTTGGATAAAGCCTGTTCATTTTTCTAGTCGTTTCTAATAGCTTTGGGACTCCAGCGAACCACAGTGACAGCCATTATCCACAAATGGCGAAAACATGAAAAGGTGGTGAACCTTACCAGGGATTGGCTAGTGAGTGAGTGGTCCTGGTATCGTGCCGTGTCGAGCATCTATGGCTATTTCAAATGGCACAAAATAGAACTAAAAAGAAAAATTGAGTTAAAAATTATAATAGAGATAGGATGATTAAATGAAATAATAAATAAATAGAGTGAGCTAGATATGTAGATATAATAAACTAGAAATATTAAATAACATGCTTCAGATGCGCATGTGCTAAAAACCCTAAAATTTTCTTTGGTGGTGCCTTAATAAAAATATCCTTCAGTGACTTTTGAGTATAAAAACATTGTCTTGTTGTCATGAAAGCAGGACAGTCAAGTAAAATGTGCTTTACTGATAAAAAAAAAAAACCTCAGCAAAACTGACAAGATGGTGGGGCTTCACCTTTTAATAAAAAGCTGTGCGTAAGCGTTGAGTGGCCAATACGGCATCTAGTGTACACTACCTCATCATGTCGGTTTTGAAAGTGATGCAAGTGTTTATGGCTTATGGCAGGTTTAATATCATGCAGTTTATCTGCAGTACATGTGTCCCATTCAGTCTGCCCCTTCTTTAAAATACAGGAGGTTATTAGAGGCCCGAGGTCTGAGGCTGGGATCTGGCATTGAGTGACTTCTTGGGTAAGGGCTCTCTTGGCAGCATTGTCTGCCTGCTCGTTACCTGACAGGCCAACATGGCTGGGGATCCAACAGAAGATGACATTAAAATTATGTTTCTGTAAAAAAACTAATTTCTCTAAAATCCAGATAATAATGGGGTGATCAGTCTTTAAAAACCCAAGAGCCTGAAGACAGGATCTGGAGTCAGTAGAAATTAAGGAGCTCTATTGTTTAGTTCTTTCAATGTGTTCCAATGCTAGAAGCAATGCACGAGCCTCTGCTGTAAAAACTGAACATTGTTTGGGAATCCACAAACCATGCTGATTGTGCCCAGTGACAATTGCACCAGAGACTGAGCCATCTACTTTAGATCCATCCGAGTATATGGAAATATGGTGAGGAAAACGACATTTTATGTCTACGATCTGCTGCTGGTAAACATTTGGGTGAGTCTTTCTTTTTGTTTTGGCTCAGACCCAGAATGATATTGGGTTTCCTCAAACTCCATGGAGGAATGGAAAAAAACTGTCTGTGTTACGTTGCTCATATCAGGGTTTAATTTTACCAGGTGAGGTTCTATACGGAGTCCAAAAGGAGTGATGCTTAAGTCTGACCTTATACATCTGCAAAAATCGAGGGTGAAAAACTGCAGAGCAGGCTAGATTTCTATGGTCTGCTTTAAGTTGAACCATATACTGGAGAGCCAATTTCAGGCACCTATTTTGAAGTGAAGGCTTGTTTGCTTCAACATACAAACTTTTAACAGGAGAGATTCTGAAATCCCCCAAGGCAAGCCTTAGCCCTTGGTAATGGACAGTTTTCAGCGTCCTGATGTATGTTTTCCTTGCTGATCCATAAACTATGCTCCCATACCCTAACCGAGATCTTGCAAGTGCTCTATAGAGACACAGCAGCACAGTTGAGTCCGTACCCCATTTAGTTTTTGCCAAAACTTTAATAATATCAAGGACTTTAAAACATCTGATTCGCAGAAATTTTATTTGTGGAATAAAAGACAGCTTATTATCAAAAATAAGTCCAAGGAAGTTGGTTTCTTTTACCACCTTGACAGCTTCTCCATCCGTGAAAAGCTCAGGGTCGAGGTGAAGAGACCGCAGCAGGCAAAAGTGCATGCAGACAGTTTTTGTTTTTGAAAATTTAAAACCATTACTGACTGACCACATATTAATCTTGTTTATGCACAGCTGTAGTTGCTTTTCGATTGTGATCATGCCTTTCCCCCTGTAGCAAATACAGAGGTCATCTATGTAAAGACTACAAAAGGTATTTGGTCTAAGAGCACCAACTACACTATTAATCTTAATGCTAAAAAGAGTAACCGAGAGGATGCTTCCCTGGGGCACTCCTTGTTCTTGTACATGGGGCTCTGAAAGAGTATCTCCTACTTAGACTTTGAAGCGTCTATTGGACCAAAAGCTTGAAATGAAAAAGGGCAACTGTCCTCTAAAATCCATGTCATGTAGATCTCTTAAAATAACATATTTCAATGTTGTGTCATTGTGCTTTTTCTAAATCAAAAAATACAGCAACTACATGCTTTTTTCTAATAAAGCCATCACATACTGTATATAGGCCTCTAATGTGATAAGGTCTAAAGTGCTTTTACCACATCTGGAGCCACAATGGTAATCAGTTAGAAAGCCTACAGATTCAAGCACCCACACAAGGCGATTGTTACCTCCGCCAAGGAGGTTATGTTTTCATCGGCGTTGGTTTGTCTGTCTGTCTGTCTGTCTGTTTGTTAGCAACATAACTCAAAAAGTTATGGACGGATTTTCATGAAATTTTCACAGATTGTCAGAAATGGGGTATCCTACAGATGATTAGATTTTGGTGGTGCTCTGGATCACCGTCCAGAAGAAAACCGCCATTACGGAAAATGCGATTTTCGGGAATAACTACTGAACCACTAATCCTATCATTGTCAATCCAATTGCTAGTCATATGTTTTCATGGTCAAGGAATCTGAAAACGTACACACAAACACTGTATGGGGGGAACTGTGGTGCTTGGCGGAGGTCTGCGCTCTCCGAGTGCTTTTCTAGTTTACCATTCTTTCCATGGTTTTACAGAGGCAACTTGTCAGAGCTATTGGATGCTAGTTGTTGGTATCAGTATGATCTTTCCTGGGTTTTGGAACAGGTATAATTACTGCTTCTTTCCAGCTTTCAGGAATACTGCCTGACTTCCAGATGTTGTTGAAAACCATCAAGAGAATAGATAGTGCACTGGGGGTAAGTGTTTTAGATTAGATTAGATTTAGATTAGATTCAACTTTATTGTCATTACACATGTATGAATACAAGGTAACGAAACACAGTTTAGCATCCAATCAGAAGTGCAAAGGACAGCAGTGCAGTATATACGGTAATTAACAGTATGTGCAATTTAAGCAAATATATGCAAATATATGCAGCAGTGCAGAAAGTTAAGAGTACTGTTATGTGCAAATAATGTACAATAAGTTAGATGGGCAGTTATGTACAGGTGAGGATGGTAAGAGATGATGGTAAGAGAGTCAGCGGGGAACTAAGTTCAATAACGTGACAACTGTTGGAAAGAAACTGTTCCTAAACCTGCTGGTTCTAGTCTGAAGGCTTCTGAAATGCCTTCTGGAGGGGAGAAGCTGGAACAGTGCATGAGCAGGATGGTTGGAGTCCCTAAGAATGCTGCGTGCCCGGCGCAGACATCTTTTCCTGTAGATGTCCTCTATAACTGGAAGTGGAGTCCCTGTGATGCGTTGGGTGGTTTTCACCACCCGCTGCAGCGCCTTACGGTCAGCGACAGAGCAGCTCCCATACCAGACTGTGATACAGTTGGTCAGGGTGCTCTCTATCACGCAGCGGTAGAAGTTGCCCAGGATGTCAGTTGACAGATGGTTCTTCTTCAGTGTCCTCAAGAAGAAGAGGCGCTGATGGGCCTTCTTGATCAGGCTGGTGGTGTTAACTGACCAGGACAGGTCCTCCGAGATGTGGGTCCCCAGGAATTTGAAGCTGGGGACACGTTCAACAGCTATGCCAGGGGTGTCCAACCATGTGCCATGGAGAGCCAAGACCCTGCAGGTTTTCTCTTCTACCCAGTCTCTTCAGCAGGTGTTTTCACTTATCAGCAATCAGTGGGAAGAAGTTCACTGAAATCTGCTGTTGAAGACACTGGTTGGAGGTAAAACCTGCAGGGTCTTGGCTCTCCATGGCACATGGTTGGACACCCCTGAGCTATGCCACTGATATGGATGGGGTCATGTGTCTCTCCCCTCTCCTTCCTGTAGTCCACTATGAGCTCCTTGGTTTTGCTGGTGTTAAGGAGCAGGTTATTGTCAGCGCACCAAGTAGCAAAGTGTTCAACCTCTGCCCTGTAATCTGACTCGTCGTTGTCCCTGATGAGTCCAATCACCGTGGTGTCATCTGCAAACTTTATGATGGAATTGGATCCATACATAGGCCTGCAGTCATGGGTGAAGAGGGAGTAGAGGAATGGGCTGAGCACACAGCCCTGTGGTACACCAGTGTTGAGTGTGATGACGGAAGAACGGTTGGGGCCTGACCTAACATGCTGGGGTCTGTTGGTCAGAAAATCCATGATCCAGTTGCAGGTGGAGGTACTGATTCCCAGGTCCCAAAGTTTAGTGAGCAACTTGGAGGGGATAACTGTGTTGAATGCTGAGCTGAAGTCAACAAACAGCATTCTTGCGTAGGTGTTCTTGTCATCCAGGTGTGAGAGTACATAGTGCAGCGCTGTAGAAACCGCATCCTCTGTACTCCTGTTGCTCCGGTAGGCAAACTGGTGAGGGTCCAGTGTAGGGGGCAGGCATTTTTTGAGCTGTGCCAAGACCAGTCGCTCAAAGCACTTCATGACTATGGGCGTCAGTGCCACAGGGCGATAGTCATTTAGGCACGATGGTGTTGAATGTTTTGGCACTGGTACTATTGAAGTGGTCTTGAAGCACGCTGGTACCACGGCCTGGGCCAGGGACAGGTTGAAGATGTCTGTGAAGACCCCTGCCAGCTGCTCAGCGCATGCCCTCAGCACACGCCCAGGAATGCCATCAGGGCCAGCAGCCTTACGTACGTTGACATGACTCAGTGCGTTACGGACATCGGTGTGGGTGAGTGTGAGGTGGTGGAGGTCGTCAGAGGGTGGGAAATTGATGTTCTTTTCGTTATTGTCCTTGTCAAAACGAGCATAGAAGTCATTTAGCTCATTGATAAAGGGCACAGTCATGGCTATAGGTATGGAGTTGCTGGGCTTATAATCAGAGATAGCTTGAATGCCCTGCCACATGCGTCGGGGGTCAGAGTCCCCAAAATGTTCCTCCACCTTCAGCTTGTAGCTGTGCTTGGCCTTCTTGATGCCCCTCTTCAGATCTGCCCTGGATGAACTGTAGGCCTGTGAATCACCAGATCTAAAGGCATTGTTACGTGCTTTTAGCAGAAGCCGCACTTCTCTGTTCATCCACGGCTTCTGATTTGGGTACGTGGTGATCTGTCTTTCCGTGGTGACACTGTCAATAGTGGTGTTGATATGGTCCAGGACTGAGTGGGTGTAAGAGTCGATGTTTATGTGGGAGCCACAGGTAGCCTGAGAGGTGAACATACTCCAGTCTGTGTTCCTAAACTTCTCCTGGAGTACAGAGTCAACCCCCTCTGGCCACACTTTGATGGTCCTCACTGATGGCTTTACCCGGTTGATGAGCGGTACATACTTGGGGGTAAGGAACAAAGATAAGTGATCAGACTGACCTAGGTGGGGGAGGGGAGTTGCTGTGTAGGCTCCCACAATATTGGTGTAAACATGGTCCAATGTTTTGTCCCCTCTTGTGTGACAGGAGACATGCTGGTAGAATTTAGGAAGCACTGTCTTGAGGTTAGAGTGGTTAAAATCACCCGTTACAATAAATGCTGCCTCTGGGTGTGCAGTTTGTTGTTTGCTAATAGCTGCATGCAGTTCTTTCATAGCAAGCTTAGCATTAGCATCCAGAGAAATGTAAGCGGCTGTTATGATGGTACAAGTGAACTCGCGTGGCAGATAGAAAGGTCTACATTTAAAGACTGATAATGAATTTTATCTGGCCCCACAGCAGTGTCATGAGAGTTCCTTATTGAGAAAAAAGTTCTTCTTCCATAGAGAATTCTTGGTTGTGTGGTTCTGAGTTATCTGAAGAAAAGTTTATTTCTTTTTGTTCTTCTTGTGCTTGTATGATTTGGAACTTAAGTCAATAGTTTCCCATAGATGAATTCTTCTCAAACGATTTTGCTAGTTGATTAGCTATTTCATATTTTGTCGTCAGCAGATTGCCCCGATGATTAACATGCCGAATTTGAAGTCCATTCTCCTTACCCTTCATCTTTCTAATTAAATCCCAGATCTTTTTGGTAGATGTGTTGGATGAGAGGTTTGATACAAATTCCCTCCAGCTCTGTCTCTTTGCTTCATTGATGATCCTGCATGCTTTAGCTCGACAGATTTTAAATGTGGTCAGGTTTTCTGTTGTTGGATGTTTATGAACACCCTCTCTGCTTTTTTTCCTTGCCTCAATGGTCTTTTGAAGTCATCATTGAACCATGGGTTGGACCTATGGTGTGGCTTTGCTTATGTTTTTGGGACAGTCTTATCTGCAATTGTAATTAAGGTTTGAGTGATGCTCTGAGCAGAGTGGACAGCATGGTTGAGGTTTTTGGCTGAATTTCTCTTTGCACAGAGAAACAAAAGAAGACCAGTTTGCTTTTTTGAGTTACCATCACAGAGTTCTTGATTGCACATCCACTTCTGTAGACGTCAATATTAGTGGGAAAATGGTCACTTCCACAAAGATCATCCAAGACCCGCCACGAGAATTCCAGCACTAGCTTAGGATAACATATAGATAGGTCAATTGCAGTATAGGTTCCATGACCTGGGTGGAGATGTGCAAGACCCATCATTCCAAAGACACAGATCATTTTAGCAATAAAATCCCCCAGTATCTTGCCTTTTGCATTTGAGCAAATTCCTCCCCACAGAGGATTATGACCATTGATATCACCCATAAGGATGTATGGGGATGGCAACTGATTATGAAGGTCATCAAGATTTTCCAGTGTTACAATCATATCTGGTGGTATATAGACAGAGCATAAGGTTATTGCTTTATGCAAAGTCAGATGAACTGCCACTGCTTGTAAGTTGGAGACTAAAGCCAAGTGGCTGTGAATTATGTCATTCCTTACTAAAATGTTGAACCACCAGATGGATGATGCACATTTGGACCATAATGTATTATACAGAGTATAATGTTTCAGAGACATGGTTGGTTGACAGCAGAAGATTTTCTTGAACGCAAAAAGCAAGGAGATTAAAACTAGCAGCTAAAAGCTGCATTTCAGAGAAATTGGCCTTAAAGCCACGACAGTTCCACTGGATAATGTGGCTACCCACCATCAGGTAGGTAAAACAAAAGCACGCTCCTTACGCTTGCTTTTAGGGGAGGGGCTGCGACTACGGCAAGCCATGACTTCAGACATTTCTGCATCTGCCAGAGTCCCATTTTTTTTTTGCAATTTATTTTCTTGACTTGATTTTGCCTGAGTAGAGAAGCTGGATGGCTTTTTTTTTTCTTTTCTTTTGATGATTGGTTTTGTTCTGCTGACTTGCTTAGACTTTGACTTTAGGGTTGGCTTACTGTAGTCAGGCTTTGAGTACTTGTTTTACTTTTAACTGGAACTCCGGAATTTTTAATACTACTGGACTTATCTTTAGTAACCAGGTCAGATCTGTCTGGCACTCAGCAGGCTGCATCCTAGGTTGCACAACAGAGGGGAAAGTCTGCTGGAATTTGTACTTTGGGAAACCTTCTACCAGTTTACGTGCCTCAGGGTAGCTAATTTTTTTAGTACATTTGACAGTTTGAATTTCTTTTTTCCTTGATCCAACAAGGACATTCCTTAGATGATGCTGCATGATTGCCAAAACAGTTAGTACATTTGGGAGGGCGCTGTGCAGGCCAACTCATGCCTTTCCTCTTCACATTTGCAGCAGACTGGTTTATTCTACATCCTGCGGAGCCATGGCCAAACTTTTGCAGTTAAAACATCTCAGTGGGTTTGGAATATAGGTATCAACAGTTACACCCAGGTATCTTATTTTGATCTTTCTGGAAGTTGATGCCAGTTGAACGTCAGAATATACAGTGGGGTAAAAAAAAAGTATTTAGTCAGCCACCAATTGTGCAAGTTCTCCCACATAAAAGATGAGAGAGGTCTCCAATTTTCATCATAGGTATACCTCAACTATGAGAGACAAAATAAGAAAAAAAAATCCAGAAAATCACATTGAAGGATTTTTAATGAATTAATTGGTAAATTCCTCGGTAAAATAAGTATTTGGTCAATAACAAAAGTTCATCTCAATACTTTGTTATATACCCTTTGTGGCAATGACAGAGGTCAAGACGTTTTCTGTAAGTTTCACAAGGTTTTCACACACTGTTGCTGGTATTTTGGCCCATTCCTCCATGCAGATCTCTCTAGAGCAGTGATGTTTTGGGCTGTCGCTGGGCAACACAGACTTTCAAACTCCTTCCAAGATTTTCTATGGGGTTGAGATCTGGAGACTGGCTAGGCCACTCCAGGTCCTGGAAATGCTTCTTACGAAGCCACTCCTTTGTTGCCCGGGCGGTGTGTTTGGGATCACTGTCATGCTGAAAGACCCAGCCATGTTTCATCTTCAATGCTCTTGCTGGTGGAAGGAGTTTTCACTCAAAATCTCACGATACATGGCCCCACTCATTCTTTCCTTTACACGGATCAGGTCCGTCCTGGTCCCTTTTGCAGAAAAACAGCCCCAAAGCATGATGTTTCCACCCCCATGCTTCACAGTAGGTATGGTGTTCTTTCTCCTCCAAACACGACAAGTTGAGTTTTTTACCAAAAAGTTCTATTTTGGTTTCATCTGACCATATGACATTCTCCCAATCCTCTTCTGATCATCCAAATGCTCTCTAGCAAACTTCAGACGGACCTGAACATGTACTGGCTTAAGCAGGGGGACAAGTCTGGCACTGCAGGATTTGAGTCCCTGGCGGCGTATTGTGTTTCTGATGTAGCCTTTGTTACTTTGGTCCCAGCTCTCTGCAGGTCATTCACTCGGTTCCCCCCATGTGGTTCTGGGATTTTTGCTCACCGTTCTCGTGATAATTTTGACCCCACGGGGTGACATCTTGCGTGGAGCCCCAGATCGAGGGAGATTATCAGTGGTCTTGTATGTCTTCCATTTTCTAATAATTGCTCCCACAGTTGATTTCTTCACACCAAGCTGCTTACCTATTGCAGATTCAGTCTTCCCAGCCTGGTGCAGGTCTACAACTTTGTTTCTGGTGTCCTTTGACAGCTCTTTGGTCTTGGCCATAGTGGAGTTTGGAGTCTGACTGTTTGAGGTTGTGGACAGGTGTCTTTTATACTGATAACGAGTTCAAACAGGTGCCATTAATACAGGTAACGAGTGGGAGGACAGAGGAGCCTCTTAAAGAAGAAGTTACAGGTCTGTGAGAGCCAGAAATCTTGCTTGTTTGTAGGTGACCAAATACTTATTTTACTGAGGAATTTACCAATTAATTCATTAAAAATCCTTCAATGTGATTTTCTGGATTTTTTTTCCTCATTTTGTCTCTCATAGTTGAGGTATACTGTACCTATGATGAAAATTGGAGACCGCTCTCATCTTTTAAGTGGGAGAACGTGCACAGTTTGGTGGCTGACTAAATACTTTTTTGCCCCACTGTAAGTGCCAGTTTTTACTGTTTGTCCAACTTGTTTGATGGTTAGCTCTTCACATGTGTTACTCCTAGTTGCAGTTCTGAGCCATTTCATCCTCTTCCATATTGTGGAGTTCTCTTAGTACGAATTACTCCTTTGCAGCTGTTTAGAGATGGGTGAGGAAAAGCCCTCATTGGAAACCAGCCAGCACATCACACCATAACAAATTTTCAGCATGGGATTTCTTTAGCATTCCACCAGAATCTGGTCAGACCTCAATTTTTTAACATCCTTAACTGGCCCTGCAATACCTGAAATTCCTTTCTGTATAGCAAAAGGGGACAGCTTAGAAAGAGGTATATCTGACGACAGCGGCTCTAAAACAATAAGCCTCAGCCAATTATCACCGTTTGAAAGAGGCCATCCTGCTAATTCCTGGGTCATCCACATCAGCTTCCAACATTCGTTTTTTAGGGTTTGTTTTAGTAGCCATATTTTTATAGTGTATGATTCATCATCCCTGCTCCCCACCCTCCTCGGAGTCTCAAGGGCATGTACAGAGCCGCGGACTTCCTGCAGGTTATACACCAGGGATACAGGGATGTATTCTCGAGCACTGAAGCACAAAAGTGCAAATTACTCAATTGACCCCCCACCATAGGCTTCTGGATTAGGAGCTGTTACACTGAAAAAAGACATCCCAGAGTAGACCTTGACAAGCCGATTGATTGGACCGGGCCCTTCCAACCTCCCGTCTAAGTTGAAGTAGAAGCCAAAGCACTGTGTTGGACTTGTGAGGCTGCAGCAAGACACATTCCTCAAGAACCAGGAACTCTTCCTCCACTGACACAGGTCACAACTCACGGCAAATAAGTTTCCCCATTTGTCACCTCATATGATCAGCAAGCGGGTGCTTAGAACCACTTTAACCCTGGGTCCCCTTAGGGGATTATAACACACAAAGTTGATGGAGAGGTTTACCGTGACCCTGGTAAGGGAGGCTAACAGGTACTAGTCCTTGCCTAAGGGACACCTGGCAGTATCAGCGAGGGTTAAGAGGCACTCCATCATCCTCCTAGTCCAACAGACCCCCTCACCCGAATGCAGTTTAACGTCATACCCAGGATGCCCCAGGAGTGGCCAGCCGACCAAAACTACCCCAAGAGTGCAGCAACGACTCATCCAAGAGGTCACAAAAGACCCCACAACAACATCCAAAGAACTGCAGGCCTCACTTGCCTCAGTTAAGGTCAGTGTTCATGACTCCACCATAAGAAAGAGACCGGGCAAAAATGGCCTGCATGGCAGAGTTCCAAAACGACAACCACTGCTGAGCAAAAAGAATATAAAGGCTCATCTCAGTTTTACCAGAAAACATCCTTGATGATCCTCAAGACTTTTGGGAAAATACTCTGTGGACTGACAAGACAAAGTTGAACTTTTTGGACGGTGTGTGTCCCATTGCATCCGGCTTAAAAGTAACACAGCATTTCAGAAAAGGAACATCATACAGCAGTAAAATATGTGGTGGTAGTGTGATGGTCTGTGGCTGTTTTGTTGCTTCAGGACCTGAAGATTTGCTGTGGTAAATGGAACCATGAATTCTGCTGTCTACCAAAAAAATCCTGATGGTGAATGTCCGGCCATCTGTTTGTGACCTCAAGCTGAAGCGCACTTGGGTTCTGCAGCAGACAAAGACCCAAAACAAACCAGCAAGTCCACCTCTGAATGGCTTAAGAAAAACAAAATGAAGGACTTTGGAGTGGCCTAATCAAAGTCCTGACCTGAATCTGATTTAAATGCTGTGGCATACCTTAAAAAAGGTGGTTCATGCTCGAAAAACCCTCCAATGCGGCTGAATTACAACAATTCTGCAAAGATGAGTGGGCCAAAATTCCTCCACAGCGCTGTAAAGACTCATTGCCAGGTATCACAAACACCTTGATTGCAGTTGTTGCTGCTCAAGGGTGGCAATCACTTTTTCACACAGGACCATGCAGTTTGGATTTTTTTTTACCCTTAATCATAAACACCTTCATTTAAAAACTGCATTTTGTGTTTACTTGTGTTATCTTTGTCTAATATTTAAATTTGTTTGATGATCTTAAAACATTTAAGTGGGACAAACATACAAAAAAATGAGAAATCACGAAGGGGGCAAACACTTTTTCACACCACTGTACCTGTATTCGGCTATAAAACTCTAGTTTTTGCCAGAACAGTTTAACACATTTTTCATAATGTAACACACCCTTTCACATTTTAACGATGCCTGGATTGTATTGAAGAATTCATAGCCATCGCTCCTTCAATCCTCGGCCTTCATGAAGTCTTTACTATTCGCATTTTATGTCAATTAAAGTGATCACAGGAGGGGAAAAACTGGCATGCTAGTCGCTAGCTCAGCTTTAGCAGCTACGAAATTATGAAGATGACTTCACACCAAGTTTCACGAAAAACTGGATGATTTGATGTGTCCAACACTTAAAAATGAACGGTTAAATGTAGTAATATTTTTGACGTTTCTGACACTTTAGCTCCATGACTACAGACCTGTTAGCATTGGTGCTAATGCTAGCTTCCGGTTAGCCGTTTACAGGTCAGATAAATGGAACGTAGACCTCTAAAAGACCATCCTGTATGACCCATGTTGTTGTTGTTTGTTCATTCAGACCGTAACAGCTCAACATACATGTTCTCTGTAGCTTTATTATGGGTTCAGACTCATTTTCTTCAGTCCTCCGTGACGATCGAACTTTTCTTCATATTCTACGATCGTTTTTTTTCAGTCTTTCTCCATGTTTCTTCAACAGCAGCAGTTGGTCGAGCTCTGTTTAACACTACGAGATGCTAACCTGCAGACACAAACTGTCATGTCATGTCTCTGATGAAAATGAAAATTAGCTAAAGCTAACGGAACTGCTACTTCCGTACGGTAAAGTTCCGGTTGACAAGGGGAACAGCAAACTAAAGTTCTGCCTTTAGTCAGTTTTCTAAATGAACTTTATTTGAACAAACTTGAAAAATACAAACAATGGGATATATCACATAAAAAAACAGAAAATATTTACAGAGGTAGATTTAAAGGATTTATAATATCTAGAGTCCTTAAGGCTTTCTGGTTTTCCAGTCCATAAAGTGGTTGAAAATAAAGATCCAATAAGTGACTTTCACATTAAGAGTGCGCATGTGCTGACTATTATGTGAATTTAAAGTTCACGACTACCAAACATTCCGGTAGGCGCCTTGATTTTGTACAGAGACAGTGCTGTCACACCTGAACAATTGCCGTTTATAGTGCTTCAAGCTCTCAGTCGTCATTATGCCAGGTGCACATCGTGCTGTAGTGAAGTGTGGGAACGGCATGTATTATCTAGAGCGGTGGAAAAAGCAAACTTGCAGCATACATGCATGTAACTTCGGGACCAGAGTGTGCACATGTCCGCCGCCATTCACATTATATACATTCCCCATGGAGCTGAAGGGATCCGGACGGACGTAATTGTTGGATAAAAGCAGTAAGTCTATATTATAACGTTGTGGAGAGTGTGGGAAATGATGAGGCCAGTTTACGAACAGACAAAATTTATTAACACTCTCTCATCATTCATACACAGAAAAGCATGAAAGCCTTCAAGCATGGTTCTCCTTTATATCCCCACCGCTCATCTCACATCTGCGTGACATTCCACATCACACTGCATGACATCCAACATCACAATACATTCACCCTTAAACTCTCCGTCTACTGTTTACTCTCTGCTTCCTGACTGAGACGCTGTCTGACTCTACCAAGCCTCTACAAGTCTACAATATGCATTTTGTGTCTGCTACACCACCCCCACCCCCAGACAGAGTTTCAGTCACAACGTCTTTTGGGCTTCAGTCTCCTCCCATATCTGCTGTAACGGGGGTCTCTGTGCCGGCAGGGGGCTGCTGGACATGTGTCTGACTGCGGGTGGGCCATGGCGAGGGGGGGGAGGAAAACCGCTTTGCCCGTGTGGCTGTCCTGGTGAATCATTTGCCTGGGGAGCTCTCAGTGGGGTCTTCCATGCCGAGGGGCCCGGGCCAGCAGCACTTTGCTCGTCCGCCACTACAAAGGCGGGCTTAAGTCTGTCTATGCCTATTTTCTCCCGACGCCCCCCCAAGTCTAGCAAAAAAATGCTTGTCCTGCGGCGGCATGAAATAAAGCAGCGTTGTTGGAGGTTTTTAAGTAGAGTTTATTATTCATACCGCCGTCACAGGATTCCCTCTCCAGCCAAGTGTGTGCAGGCTGGATGGGGATCCTCTGGCTCTCAGAGAAGAAGACACAGAGCGCGTGTCTGCAGCAGAGGTTGAAGTGTGAGTGAGAGGAAGTGTTACAGAACCTGTGCAGTATTTATACCCAACTCAAACAATACATCAAAGCAGATTCACAGCAGTTTGTCTGATCAAAGGGACTGCAGAACAGGCATGAGATATTGCATTTGTGAGACATACATCACAATAGGCAGATTTGCTAGACTTTGCTCCAGCTGCAGAACAAAGAGGTTAACAGGCACATCTACATATTGATCTGAGTCTCTAGGTCACAGTAAGGACAGGACACATGAACACAATGCATGAAAGGTGACATTATCACAGTAGTGTAGCGGAAAAAACCAGGAGTAGCGAGTTGTCTGTCCTTAGTCTGTTTGTGGGGGTTTTCCCAAACCGCCACAGTCCCCTGTTTCCAGCACTCTGAACAGCCATCATAGGGTGGGCGCAATGGAGGGCGGTGGGCATCGTGTCTGACAAACACAAACTCTGCGTTCTTCAAAGTTTTTGGGCACAAAAGCGCGTGGAAAACAGTGGTGGGCCAGGCCGGGCAGCGTGCCTGTGTCTGCACTACGCTGCAATGCTGAGACAGGCAGTTGTCCGGCACGGGATTATCTGGCAAAAATTCCCCGGGCAGCCATAGTGGCTGAGACAAAACCAGCTCAGCCGGGGGAAGCCTCCAAATCCTCTTTTGGTGTGGAACGCAACCCCAATAAAAACCCATGGCAACCGGTCAACCCAATTTGCATCCGTCAACGAAGCCCTGAGTGCTGCTTTCAGTGACCTGTGAAAACGCTCGCATAACCTATTTGCCTGTGGGTTGTACGCGGTTGTGCGGTGAATTGCAACACCCAGGCCTGCGGGCCATTGCGGACCAAAGTTTGGAAACAAACTGAGGGCCCCTATCGGACGTGATGTCCGATGGGATTCCAAAACGCGCCACCCCATGTTGTCAAAAAAGCACGTGCCACGTCCGCGGATGTGGTTGCCGCCAGCGGGACTGCTTCTGGCCAGCGTGTGGTGCAGTCCACCACTGTCAGAAGGTGCCTGCACCCCTGCGACGGTGGGAGGGGGCCCACGAAGTCCACATGAACATGGTCGAATCTTTTAGCCGGTATACTAAATGGCTCCAAAGGAGCCTTCGTGTGTCTGTGCACTTTGGCTCGTTGGCACGCTACGCAGGCTGCAGCCCACTCTTTCACTTGTTTGCGCAGGCCTGGCCACACGAACTTCACTCCCACCATTTTGACTGACGCGCCCACTCCTGAGTGCGCCAAAGCGTGAACTGACTCAAACACGCGGCAGCGCCACGCGACCGGGACCACTGGGCGCGGGCGTCCCGTGGAGACATCGCAGATTAGGGGGGTTGCCGTCTTGCAGTACTCTGCTCTCCAGCCTTAACCCTGTTGGTCCAGACAGGAGCACGCGCACATTCGTATCGCTAATCTGCTCTGCGGCCATGGCTGTATAATCTATCCCTACGCAGACCGGGGCCACAACCGCGCGCGAGAGGCAGTCCGCCACCACATTCAGTTTACCCGACACATGCTGAATATCGGTCGTAAACTCCGAGATCGTGGCTGGCTGTTTGTGCTGCCGGCCCGACCATGGTTCCGAAACCTTGGCCATCGTGAACATCAGCGGCTTGTGGTCCACGAACGCGGTGAAGCTGCACCCTTCCAGCCAGAACTGGAAGTGGCGTATGGCCAGGTGGAGAGCCAGCAACTCCCTGTCAAACACGCTGTATTTACGCTCACTGTCACGCAAAGCCCTGCTGAAAAAAGTGAGCGGCTGCCAAGAACCGGCGACACGTTGCTCCACGACGGCCCCTATGGCCACGTCCGAGGCATCGATAGTGAGCGCTATCCAGGCTGCCGGGTCTGGGTGTGCCAACAGTGCAGCGTTTGCCAGGGCTGCTTTCACCTCAGAGAACGCCTGCTCCCGCTCCGGAGTCCATTCGACTCCATCCGCGAGTTTCCGTCTCTTGAGCGCGGCGTACAATGGCTGCATGAGTTGAGCTGTGCGGGGGAGGAAACGGTTATAAAAGTTAACCATCCCCAAAAATTCCTGCAGCGCCCTGACTGTCTGAGGCCGGGGAAAGTTAACCACGGCGCGCACTTTGTTGGGCAAGGGTATCGCTCCCTCCGGTGAGACGTGGTGCCCCAAAAAATCAATCCCCGTCACGCCGAACTGGCATTTTGCCGGGTTGATTATTAACCTGCGCTCCTCCAACCTCTGGAAAACCGTCCTGAGATGGGTTACGTGTTCGTCTTCGGACGCACTGGCTACCAGGATATCATCCAGGTAGACGAATACAAACGGGAGATTGCGCAGCACCGCAACCATCATGGGCTGGAACGTCTGTGCCGCTCCTTTTAATCCGAAGGGCATGCGCAGAAACTCAAACAAGCTGAACGGAGTTATTACCGCGGTTTTGGGTATGTCCTCCACGCGCACTGGGACCTGGTGGTAACCGCGGACCAGGTCTATTTAGAAAAAATGCGTTGCTCCGGCGAGGGTGAACTGAAAAATCCTGAATGTGGGGAATCAGGTAGCGGTCGTGTGCTGTGGCATTATTCAACCTGCAGAAATCACCACACGGTTGCCACGACCCCTCAGCCTTAGGGACCATGTGGAGCGGGGATGCCCATGGGCTATTCGATAGCCTGATGATGCCCAACCTTTCCAGTTGGCAAACTCCTCGAGCGCTATGGCCAGTTTAGCTGCGTCCAAGCGCCGAGGTCGTGCGAAAACAGGGCGGCCCGGTGGTGGTGATAAAGTCCTCCACCCCGTGCTTAGCGATGGCCGCTGAAAACGTCGGGGACCGTGAGTGCTGGGAACTGAGTGAGCAGTGTGTGAAACTTACTGCCTGGAGCTGTGATGTTGGCTTGTGTTACTGGCCCGGCCCCTCGAGCTGGACAGGGGAGAGAATCAAAAGACAGTGCATTAACCAGGCGCCTGTTAGCAACATCAACTAGTAAACCATGCACACACAGAAAATCAGCTCCCAGGATGGGGAAACTAAGTGCTGCTATGACAAAAGTCCACTCGTATGTACGGCCGTGTAGAGATAAAGCCAGTGTTCTCTCACCAAAGGTCTTAATGTCGGAGCCGTTTACTGCTACCCCGCCTGGGGCCGCTAGTTCCTGCCAGCCGGTTGGCGTAGATCGGCAGGATGATGCTCTTCTGGGCTCCGGTGTCTACGAGGAAAAGCCTCCCTGAGTGCGAGTCCGTCACGTAGAGCAGCTTGTTCTCTTCGCCGGTGGTCGCAGCTGCTACCGACTGCCGGCCCTGGCATTTCCCAAGCGCTTGAATTGGCACGGTGGCGCACATCTGTGCGCGTTCTCTCCAAAATGACGGTGGTAGAAGCAGAGCGTGTCTCTCTGGCGCTCCTTGGCCCTCGCTGCTGCTATGGTCGGTAGCTCCTCACCTTCTCTGGTCCTCTCGCTGGGCTTCAACACTGCTGCGTTCACCGTGAGCGCTCTGGTGGCGAGGATGATCCGGTCTGCCTCCTGGGCTAGCGCACGGTAGTCACGCGCAGCCAGCAACGGCGAGTTGGCCAGGACCACTCTCGCCTCTGTTGGAAGGTTCCGGAGGAAAAGGTGGGCAAACAGAAAATGCCCGTCGTCCGTGCCCATTAACGCCAACATCTTCTCCATCAGATCGACGGCCGAACCATCTCCTAACTCGGAATGCCTCAGGAGCCTCTCTGCTCTCTCACAGTCCGAGAGCGTGTAGCACTGGGTCAGCACAGCTTTGAGAGCCCCGTATCTATCGTGGGCTGGGAGCTGATCGAGCAGGCTCGCTACCTGCTGAGCTGTGCGAGCGTCCAACGCTGCAACCACATGGTAAAACTTGGTGTCATCTGCCGTTATTCCCAGGAATAACGTTATTCCTTAACTCAGCTTAACTGCTGGGTTAAGGAGGAGCGCCGTGCGAAGGAGGAGCAGAGACTGGCCCAGCTCAACTGCCGGATGGAGGGGGAGCGCTGTGAGGAGGAGTCGGATAAGGATTCCCCAGCGCTCGAGCTCCTCGCGGTCACTCTGCTTCCTTCTCTGGAGAAGACGGAGCTTCTCAGCTCGGGTGACTCGCTGCCCAGCACAGTGCTCCGCATCCCGGATTATTTGGTTCCCGAGCCGCCTGTGAAGAAGAGGAGGAACTCTTGCAGCAAGAAGCGGCCTGCCTCACCGACGACAGCCCTGCCCCTCTGCTCTGAGCCATGCTCCACTCCGTCCCCAAAGGAATTGGAAGAACATCAGGAGAGAAGAGGAGATGTCCTGGAGGCCACTGGGGAGGTCCAATGCCAGGAGAACAGGCAAGTTTTTTTCTCATTTGACTTTTTCTGTTGATGAACAATCTTGCCTGCCTCCTGGCAAGGAGACTTGGGGTGTGCAGTCCCCTGACTGCTCCGCCCCAGCGGCATGTAGTGTTCCCTCACCCGACCTCATCCAGCCTCTTTTGTGTGCCCCTATGAGCTTGCCTGCGCTGGAACCAGGTCGCTTGAGAGGGGAGTAGCCAGAGGCCCAGGAGGGTCCATCCCATGGGCCAGTGGAGAGGTCGCCCTCGGCCACCACGCCAGAGGAGCCGGTGGTGTGGAGGATGGCACACGGGAGCACCTGGACTGCAACCACTATCATGCCTGCTGTGGGGGCCACCGCAGCGGAGTCATTCCCAGGACCAGACCTCCAGCTGACGGGACCTAGAACGTCATCGTTAGCATCGTCAGAGTCCTGGACGGCGGTAGAGCTTGAGCACAGGCAAGTAATCTCTCCTGTAGTTCATTTCTCAATGATTGAAAGATCTTGTCTGGCTCTTGGGGAGGAGAGCCGGGTGCGGCTCCCAGCCACACCTGGACTCCCTTCATCGGGCTCTGCCGCTCCCAGCGACCCCTAACCATCCCATCTCTCCTATCCCCGTCAAGCGCCTTCCTAGGGTCGCTGGAGAGGAGCTACCACTACTGGGGTTGCCTATGGATGACGATGCAAGGCTAGCGGTCCCAGAGGAGGTTGACGGGGGTACAGCACCGGGTGAACCGAGTCCTGGACGGCGGTGGAGCCCGAGTTCAGGCAAGTGTGCTCCATTATGTCAGTAATGTCAATGTTGATGTCACACTGACTCATGGCGAGGAGGGCTCAGGGCAGCTTGTAGTAGCCCTCGGGGTCGCCTCACCGGGCTCTGCCGCTGCCGGCGACCCTGATCCAGTCTCTCTTTCTTTCCCTCTGGGTTTGGAGCCCCCTGCCAGGGTTGCCGGAGAGCAGCTGATCTCACCAGAAGCCGCCGAGGATAGGGGCCCAGCGCCAGGGGTCATGAGGAGCATTACCTCCCTCACTGGGGAGGCCACCGCGGGAGCAATGAGGCCCCCGATGGGGACCACCGCAGGTGCAACAGTGCTCCAGCCGGAGTCCACCACGGGTGCAGCAGAGCTCCAGCCAGAGTCCACCGCCGGTGCAACCATATCCCAGACCGGGACCATCACAGGTGCAGCCACGTCCCAGACCAGGACCATCACAGGTGCAGCCATGTCCCAGACCGGGACCATCGCGGGTGCAGCCACGTCCCAGACCGGGACCATCACGGGTGCTACGGCCCCCCTGCTCCAAGCTTCAGAGAGCAGGGGGCTCCTGTTCCTCGGTTTGGCCACCGAGTGGGTAGGCTACCTCTCCACCTTCCCCTCAGGTTCTGGTGGCTCCACCATGCTGGTTGGCCACCTGAAAGACTTGGCCTTCGGGTCGGGTGGCCCATTGGCCCAGGCAGGCCGCTGGACGCTATTCTGCGGGCCGCCTGCTGAACATGGGACTTGGGTAGGCCACCCCATCAGTCACCCCTCACCATGCTGGGGGGCCTGGGACTCTGGTCGACCCCCTGAACTTTGGACTTCTGGGGAGGGGGGTGAGTGTCCTAGGTGGGGGCTGTTAGGAGGGTCACTGTTCTTGACTTGCTGATTATGTGTTGTGTTTGTCACTAGTTGCTTCCCTCCTAACTGGTTTTCCCCCACCTCCACCCTGGGTAATTGTTTGTTGCTGGGGGGGGGGGGGGGGGGTTCTTGAGGTGTGTTCTTTTTGTTTTTGGCTGATGGTACTGGGGTTCTGGAATCACCGGGGCGGGGGGGGGGGGGGGGTGCTGTCATGAATTTGGGTTTGGTGGTTCCAAACCCAGTTGTGGCTTATTATTGTTTGCCCTATTTTCTATCAGGCGCGTAGGCAGCTGTTTGGGTCCTTCGCTCTCTGACAGCTTGGGCACGCCCCCTCCTCCTGTCAAGTGCCATCAGCTGTGCCTTGTTACGGTGTTCACACACACACACACACACACACACACACACACACACACACACACACACACACACACCATTCATTCCTATTCACACGCTAATGCACTCACCCATGCACACCAGGGATCAATTATGTCCAGCGCATGCATTCTCACACCGGTGATCTCTTCCCTCTCATTAGGATTATTATTTAAACAAGGTATGCTGCCCTCATGTATTTAGTTAAGAGTTCCCATTACAGCATTTCATGTAACGGAGTTTGGCTCCCTCTAGTGGTGTAGTGAAAGCATCGTTTTGAACTGTTACACAAGGTATGCACATGCGCAGTAATGATATAACCAGAGAACGGAGGAGAACGTCACTCATTGTGCAATTGCTATGGATGTTGTTAGTTATCGGCGCCTTGGACATCATTAGTCCTTTTACACGGATGTAGGAACAAATGTTAACGGATGTAAAACCCAAAAGACGAGTGTACATCACGTTGAGTTCCTTGTGGGGTAGCTTCAATAAACGAGATAAAAGGAAACATCTTGTCATCATTGAGGCCTGCACCACACGTGTTAGCTTGCTGCTTACTAGTCGAAAACTGGGAAACTCGATGGGAGAGCAGTAGAGTAAAAGGACTAGAAGCGCGGCGGGCCCGATAAACAATCAACAAGCAGCAAATGAGCCTCAGGGCAGGAGAGCAGCACCAGTCAACTCCTCAACTCAGAAGTGGAGTTATGGAGACGGAACACACAGCTCCCTTGGCTACAGCTGCACGAGCTAGCTCATTATACTCACGTAGCTTCAAGTCAAGCAAGGCTTCTTTCTTCAGCTACCTCCTCAGCCATAAGAGCTAGAGCCAAAGCAGATGCTGCACGAGCTGAATTAGCTTATTCAGAGAAAGAAGCAGCCCTCATCACGCAGAAAGCTAATCTTGAAGCACAGAAAGCTAATCTTGAAGCACAAATGCACATTTTGAACCATCAGAAGGCTGTTGCAGCTGCAGAAGCTGAAGCCGCGGCCTATGAAGAAGCAGAGGAATGTGCAAGAAGTGAATTCAGTCAAGCATTAATGGACTTGCCAGTTGGCTCAGCACAACACACATCTGAGTATGTACAGAAACACCTTAATATGCGCTTTGAGGAAACTCCATTTAAAACTGATCCAGCCACCCCCTCTAAGGTCCAGTGTGAACAGTTTGAAATGGCCACAAATGTACCATTCATCCCATCTAATGCTGTAGATGGTAAGAGTAGGGTCAGCGTCAACATGAAGGAGGAGCAGGGAGCTGCAGAGACAATTAATCCCCCAACGTTACGACCCTATTATGCCCCCCGCAACACATTATGCCGAAGCACAAAGCATTCAGGATCTGACCAAATATCTCACATGCCGAGAGATGTTGAGCACGGGACTCCTACAGTTTGATGACCTCCCAGAGAATTATTGGGCATGGAAAGCATCTTTCCAGAACGCCATTCAAGACCTCAGCCTCTCACACCACGAGCAATTGGATCTGATGATAAAATGGCTCGGCACAGAATCAGCAGAGCAAGCAAAGAGGATCCGCTCTGCACATGTCTTCAACCCAAAAGCAGCCCTCAACTTAGTCTGGGAAAGGCTAGAAGAGTGTTATGGGTCACCCGAAGTAATAGAAAATGCACTGCTAAAAAGCTTGATGATTTTCCCAAAATCAGCAACAAAGATGCACTCAAGCTGAGAGAACTTGGTGACGTTCTACAGGAGCTCGAATGTGCAAAGGATGGCGGATACCTACCTGGGCTCGCATACCTGGATACAGCCCGTGGAGTGAATCCTGTTGTCGAGAAACTGCCCTACAGCCTACAGGAGAAGTGGATTGCAGCAGGTGCCAATTACAAAGAAACACACAAGGTCGCCTTTCCTCCTTTCAGCTTTTTTCCAGCTACGTCAGACGACAAGCCAAAATAAGAAACGACCCAAGTTTCAGTTTCTCTCCACCGGCCCACATGAACACCAGAGTTGAAAAAGCCCCCAGGTTCGCCAGTGAGCACCTCATCAGTGTCCACAAAACAGACATCCCACCAGCTTCACCCGCAGCTACAGGTAACCACACACATGAAAGAACAGAAAGCCCAGATAAACAATGTCCCATACACAGAAGGCCACACCCATTAAAGAAATGTAAAACGTTTAGAGCCAAACCAATAGAAGAACGCAAACTGTTCTTGAGAGAGAATCACATCTGCTTTAAGTGTTGTGGTCCACTCAGCATCTGGCAAAAGACTGTAAACAGTCAATCCAGTGCTCTGACTGTGGTAGTGATAGACATGTAGCAGCACTACATCCTGGCCCCTCTCCTCCTCCTATGGAGCCTCAGGAAGCTGAGACGGATCATGGCGGGGAGTACCATGATTATGAGGGCACACTAGTCACGTCTAGATGCACAGAAGTTTGCGGTAATGCAGAAAACCCACGATCCTGCTCAAAAATTAGCCCTGTGTTAGTTTATCCTGCAGGACACAGAGAAGAAGCCCAGAAAATGTATGCAGCGCTCGATGAACAAAGCAACAGATCACTCGCTAAATCAGAGTTTTTCCAGCTGTTCAACATTAGAGCACCTTACGACCCTTACACACTGAAAACGTGCTCAGGGGCTACTACGGTTTGGGGGTGGAGAGCTTCAAACTTCATGATAGAATCAATGGATGGAAAAGTACAGCTCCAGATTCCAAACTTGATCGAGTGTGACATGATCCCCGATGACAGGAGGGAGATCCCATCTCCAAAGGACGCACTTGTGCATCCACACCTGAGAAGTCGCAGACAAGATTCCACCTGTAGATGAACATGCTCCCATCCTCCTACTGCTGGGAAGAGACATCCTACAGGTACACAAGGTGAGGGAACAAATAAATGGGCCCCACAGTACTCCCTATGCACAGCGCTTGGACTTGGAATGGATTATTGTGGGAGAAACGTGTTTAGGAACAACACACAAGCCTTCGACTGTTAACGTGCTAAAGACGACAAGTGCTCTACAATGGGGTCGTGCATCATCCCTCAGCCCATGCGCTAAACACATTTCTTGTCAAAGAGGTTTCAGGTTGCTCCACCTCACGCCCCAACAGCGTACTTACCATACGCCTCACAGGGGTGAGAGAGACACAGACCACTTAGGAAACACAGTCTTGATAAAACAAGGACGACGAGTAAACGCAGTGCTGTCAATAGAAGATCAAGTTTTTGTTGACATCACGGACAAAGAAGTAAGAGACCTACAGAAGAAAGTGCATGTGTTTGGAAATAGCCCTTCTCGCACCGTGCTGTTTACTGCATGAGACGTGCTGCAGCTGAAGGTGAGAAAGCTCATGGACATGACACAACACAGTTCATAATGAGAGCATTTCTATGTAGATGATGGATTAGCCTCCACAGCCCACCCCAGAAGAAGCTGTTGACATCCTGACAAACGCACAACAGATGATGTTAGCACAATCAAATCTCAAATTACACAAAATAGCATCTAATGACTGCAGGGTCATGGAAGCCTTTCCGGCGAGATGAAAGAGCAAAGGACTTAAAAGACTTAGATCTCAAACGTGACGAGCTCCCACTACAATGGGTTTAAAGGGTGCCTTGGAATCTTGAGATTGACAGGTTTTATGTTTCAGGTGTCCATCACAGAAGCCCTTCACACGAAGGGGAGTTCTTAGCGACGGTCAGCAGCCTGTATGATCCCCTAAGGCTGAGATCCCATCATGCCTCTGGTGTCAGATCATCAGTGACACAGAGACCACAAGACATGCTCAGACGAACTTCTTCCATCACGATGGCATCCTTGCAGAAGCTCACCTCGTTCCAGGAAGGACAGGGACATAAAAGGAAAAATGGAGTAAAATCTCAGCAGATTCAGGAGGATGAAGATCCTCCAAGAGCAGCCATCACAGCTAAATTGAATGGACAAGACAAAAAAGAAGACAGCAAAAACCTCAAACTGGGTTAAATCATTATTTTGTAAAGAATGTGGGAGGGTTTTCACACAGTCGGGTAGCTTAAAAATACACAGTCATCCACAGTGGAATTAAGCCATTTCGGTGTGATGAGCATGGGACGACCTTTAGTCACATGAGTACATTAAAAAGACATCAACTCATCCAAAAAAAAAAAAAGAGATGGGACTGTTAAAGTGTTTCTGAGACCAATTACAGAAATGGTTTTACTGATAGCAGAAGGGGAATAACAGATAATGATATTTATTAACATCGTTATGCACTGTTGTTTGAAATGTTGTAAGGCTAAATAGTGGTACAATGTTATTGCACCAGACGGGGAGTATGCTGCCACCATGTATTTAGTTAAGAGTTCCCATTACAGCATTTCATGTAACGGAGTTTGGCTCCCTCTAGTGGTGTAGTGAAAGCATCGTTTTGAACTGTTACACAAGGTATGCACATGCACAGTAATGATATAACCAGAGAACGGAGGAGAACGTCACTCATTGTACAGACGCTGTGGTTGTTGTTTAATTATCGGCGCCTTGGACATCATTAGTCCGTGAGTATCTGCATGGTTTGACAGTGTTAACAGCTACAATGAGAACTGCATGGTTGCACTGGTGTATTTTAAGCGATGTGACTCTAGTTCTATCAGTCATTGTTACCAAGCTAAGCTAGAGCTAACGCTAACATGTACTAAGCTAAATACGGTGACCATATCATTGACGGCGTGTATATGTTTACTTTGTTGCAGTTTTACACGGATGTAGGAACAAATGTAAACGGATGTAAAACCCAAAAGACGAGTGTACATCACGTTGAGTTCCTTGTGGGGTAGCTCAATAAACGAGATAGAAGAAACATCTTGTCATCATTGAGGCCTGCACCACACATGTTAGCTTGTTGTCTACCAGTCGAAAACTGGGAAACTCGATGGGAGGGCAGTAAACAAGGGGTTAGTAGGAAGAGCTCGTCGGGGCATTCATCTCCATATGCAGCAGCTAGTTTCTCCACGTATGCATTTATCACCTTCGTATTTGTTCAGCCTGTCATTGCAAGTACAGTTAATCCCTTGATGTTCGTGGCTGACCCAGCTTACTTCCTCATCCTCCAGACTGCATGGACAGCCCCGGATCGCTCTGATCCCGTAAGTTTAATGTTTGCCTTTCTCCTTGTGTCGACAGCAGCCCTGCGGCACTAGGCAATTCCCCCGCTGGGCCGTAGAGCATCCGGGTGGCGTTCCTGCATGTTTGATGGCCTTATTTCATCATTTCAATTCTCTGTATTTTCGTGGTTGACTGGACTTGTTATTTTTGTGGGAGTTTATGTTAATAAATGGCACATTGTACTCCAGCAATTAAGTTTTTCATTCCCTCCCTTGGGCGCCGCGTTATGGCGCACGAGGAATTATGACACTAAAACTTTGTATAAGCCTGCAAAATAGACCTAATTAATACAAAAAAAAATTAAGGAAAGCAAATGTCTTATCCAACAAAAATAAACATTTCCAACATGAGGAGAATGGCTGATAGCAAATACAAAATCAAGGAAAGTCTCCTTGATACAATATAGATAGCATACAATATAGAAAACAGGCTTCCTGGCCTAGAAAAATGCTGTTAGCTTAGTAAACCGAGGAGCAGTTTACAGCTTGAACTTTGAAAACTTTGTTAATAGATAGATATTCTTTATTATTTCTTCACTTCTGCTTCTGAGAGAGAGCAGACGCCTTTTCTAATCCTCTCTCTTTCCCTTCTGATCCTAGCTTGCAATGTTGTGTTTTTGTCTGTGTTTAGTCGCTCTTCTGCTGAATCTTAATCTAAATGGAAATTATGGATCTGGAAAGCGGCTTAACTGTGATTGTCACCACTTCAAAAGAAGATCGGGTCAGGAGGAGCCCAATAGGAGACTCATGGACATTGGAAGTCATGCGTCTGTGGAGATTTGGCAGGAAACATTATTGGATATGATCTCAGGACTTCTATTTTTGGCTGTGAAGTTCCTTGATGTATCAGAAATTGAAGGAAGGTGAGAGAGCTGATCAAAGCGGACCCAGCAAGCTCCTTCATCAAATTTGACCAGTTGGGGAGTGCACGTGTAGTGGCAAACGGTGAACTGAATGACAGTGATTCAGTGAAGGAATACATCTGGAGCCCCGTGCGCTCCCTGGAATGGAATGCCTGTTTAAGCCTGTAATATTAAAATTATGAAGCACAAGCGCATGAAGAGAGGAAATTTCTATTCTCCGTGGGCTCTGAGCTGTGTAGATTTGACCTTGTTTTGATGCCCTGTTTACATTCCTCCTTGATGAGATAAGCAGTAGTGGTGGCTGCTAGCCCAAACAATCGACAGACAGCTGCTGTCTTCAGTGGATGAACTTCTCAAGGACAGTCCATGTGCCTTTATCTAGTAGTAGTAGATTAGTTTATTTGACAGGGACAGTGCAATAAACATAGACAGTTGCACATAGAGTGTATAGCTATTAGCTAATTTGCAACTCTTGGCAAGCGAAGAGGCAGACTCCGGACTTGTTTATAAGTGACATGACTATAACATCTATCTACTGCCTGGAGGCGCCCTCTGTTGTTCACTAGCAACTGTCACACCTACACTACACAAATGCACACAACATTACACGAACTGATACATATATACTGACTCATATATACACTGCCTCTCTCAACTCTAGTTTGTGTGATCTATAGTGTCTGCTAATTGTGCATAGAGGGTTTTTTTCTGTGTAGTCAAAATTTGGCTCATTTGAGCTTTATATGAGCTTATACGAGCGTTATTCTGATTAACTATGTTTTTTCTCTCTCCTATTGTGTTTTCCTCCCCCTCCCTTCCCCTCTTTACCTCAACTGTATGATAGGTGCCTTGCATGGCGCCGCATCATTGGATGCGCCTAACGTGCGCGTCCAATGTCAAGTCAAATTCCTCGTATGTTTACTTATAAATATACTTGGCAATAAAGCTGATTCTGATTCTGATTCTGATTCTGATAAAGACACACAGTTAAAATAATCATGTTAATACAAAATTAGAAAAGTAAAACTTTTACAATCTTTTACAAACATATCAGAGATGCAGGTTTCCACTTTCATTGAAGAGTTTGCAATTAGCATGGTAAACTGACCATTTTTAAGAGAATGTTGACTGAAATAATCATTTTATTTTTAGTAAGGAGTGTTATTACATCACAGGTGGCTAACATCAATTGTTATGTTCAAATCAAGTCACCATAAATGATAAGCTACAACTGTCAAACAACAGAAAGGCATTTATTTCTTCACTGACTCATTACACATAACGGAGGGGAGGTCATTCACACACACTCACCTCACTCAGGGTGACACAGACACGTAATCTCTCACACACAGGGAAAACAACGCTACCACCAGACTTATAACACAGTTATAATGGTACAACAATAACGCTCAAAACATAAGAATAATTAAAGCTGCAAGCAGCCGTAAGCGGGTCCTTGCCCCCTGCGTGCCCACGGACCCCGCTGCCCGTCAGACCAAGCAAATCTCCTGTCGTCGCAGCAAGTGCTGCGTTAATAATAAAACGTGATGAAGTACTTTTTGTGAGCAGTAGGTGGTGCTATAACTTTTGTCAATCATTTTTATGTAGAAGCGTGCGGGACGGGCCTAAGATCTATCATTGCAATTATGGGGAAATTGGAAAAAGTTTGTCCAAGTTACAGCTGTCCGACGTATTGCCAGGAGGGAAACTTCAGCATGTGGCCGTGGCAGCGCTTATATGTTAGGTACGTGTTGCAGACCCATATAGGACTACAAAAGAGAGTCACCTTGACTTATGGCCTGGAGAAGCCCGGGAATATGGTGAGGATCATGTTCTTTGACTTCTCCAGTGCTTTCAACACCATCCAACCGATGATCCTGAAGGACAAGCTGCTGCGCGCAGGGGTGGACCAGCACCTGTCATCATGGATCCTGGACTACCTCACGAACCGGCCTCAGTTTGTGAGAACCCGGGACTGTGTTTCCGACACGATCATCAGTAGCACGGGGGCCCCCCAGGGAACGGTGCTGGCTCCCTTCTTGTTCACTCTTTATACTGTGGACTTCTCACACAACACAACACATTGCCATCTACAGAAGTTCTCTGATGACTCTGCGATCGTTGGTCTCATCTCCAGCGGAGATGAAGCTGAGTACAGAGGGCTTATCCAGGACTTTGTGGACTGGTGCCATCGGAACTGCCTCCAGATCAACGCGAGGAAAACTAAGGAGCTGGTGGTGGACTGCCGCAGGCATGGGCAGCCCCTCACAGCACCAGTAAATATACAGGGAACAGACATCGAGATGGTGACATCCTACAAGTACCTGGGTATTCATCTGAACAATAAACTAGACTGGTCACACAATACTGACGCACTCTACAAGAAGGGACAGCGCAGGCTGTTCCTGCTGAGGAGACTCAGGTCTTTTGGTGTACAAGGGGCGCTGCTGAAGTCATTCTATGACACGGTGGTGGCATCAGCCATCACTTTTGGAGTGGTCTGCTGGGGCAGTGGCATTACTGCAGCCGATAGGAAGAGACTGAACAAACTGATTAAGAAAGCTAGCTCTGTCCTGGGGCAACGCCTTGATCCGATGGAGGAGATAGGAGAGAGAAGGACGGTGGCTAAACTGTCATCTCTGCTGGAGTCCGAGTTCCACCCTATGCAGGACATACTGGATGCACTGAGGAGCTCATTTAGCAGCAGACTACATCATCCCAGGTGCACAACCGAGAGGTTTCGTAGGTCCTTCCTACCAACGGCTGTCAGACTGTACAACCTAAGCAGGGCTGCTCGCAGAGATAGCAAAAAGACGTAACAAACTAATAGTTTTTTTTTTTTTTTTTTTTTTTTTTTTTTTGAATGCAAAAGATGCAATAGACTTACACAATGGTCCTCTCCGGCATACAACTAGGAACATACCGGTCGCTATGGAGGGTGAGAATATGTATGGGCACATAATCATACCATGTAGGATAACTAAATAGACGGTTATGCTGTTTCATCCCACCTAGCAACAATGCTCTGCACTGTGTGTGTTTATATATTTACATATTTATTCCATCTAGCTACAATGCTCTGCACTGGGTGTGTTTATATTTATATATCTATATATTTATTCCATCTAGCTACAATGCTCCGCACTGTGTTTTTATATATCTACATATTATTCCATCTAGCTACATTGCTCCGCACTGTGTGTGTTTATATACTTGCATATTTATTCCACCTAGCTACAATGCTCCATACTGTGGGTGTTTATATATTTACATATTTATTCCATCTAGCTACAATGCTCCATACTGTGGGTGTTTATATATTTACATATTTATTCCATCTAGCTACAATGCTCTGCACTGTGTGTTCATATATTCATATATTTATTCCATCCAGCTACAATGCTCTGCACTGTGTGTCTGTGTGTGTGTGTGTGTGTGTATATATATATTTTATAGTAATATGTACATATGTATATTAGCTGCTCTTGCTTGCTTGTTTTTTCTTGCCTTCTGATTGTTGCTCTGAGTGTTGCTATCCCTGTGCTGTTGCAATCCTGGAATTTCCCCGTTGTGGACTAATAAAGGCTTATCTTATCTTATCTTATCTTATGTTCCCTATTTCGTGACACTCAGATTTTCCCAACCTTCCAAAGTAAAAAACACACTGAAAGGTGAGGAGTGGGTTTCCATGGCAACTGTGATGATCGCAGGACAAAAGTGACTTCCACTGAGGGTAATCCAATGCTCTCTGAGAAAACTCTGAAAAATGTCCTCTCATTCTTTCTGTCTTTGTGCCACAACCGTTGACACAATTTTGGGCAGTACCTCATATTATGTTCTGAATAACGTGAGACCGGAACTGTGTTGAACTGATCACTGAACTAACTTCATTAAGGAACACAGCACAATATATCCACTGGCTGTAGCCCGCCTGACATCATCACCCCAACCCCCCGGCACAGACTACGGCAAGCCCCAAATGCCAAAATCCCTACACAACACCACCCCCCTTACAAAACAGGAAATCCCCCATAAATAACTCACATATACATAGGATGGACCCCTTAGAACCCATGCAACATAGGTTTTTTTTTAACACACAGAACAGCAAAACTAATTAACTAAATAGGCCCCTAAGTAGACTACCAGGATACCCTCCTGTCTTGGGCGGATTATTCTGCCGCTCATTCCCAACATGCATTGGTCCTAAAGCTGCTTTCAGGACAAAGTCCTCAAGGTATTTGGCCCTCTGACGTATCCTTGCCAAGCACCCCACAGAAGGGAACCTGCTCCAGGCTCCGTCAGTTCGTGCCTGCGAGGTCCTTAACACCCACATCACATGAGTCCCAACCCACACCAGTCCCGCTCTGCTGTAGCTCCTGGACTCTGTGCAGGCAGGCAACTTCCTGAGTCAGCGGGAGTGCCACTGTGACACGTCCGAGAGCTCAAACGTGTCCCGGCCCACCGCCATCACGATCTGTAGGAGCCCCATCCACAAAGGCTGCAGTTTATGCGTGTGGTTGGGATGTTTAATCCAGACCTGATCTGACAACCTGCGAGTCCTTGGCCTTCACCCTTGTGCTTCCTGTCGAACTGTCGTCTTCTGCTGTTTGACAATGACCCCGGTCTTGTGGAGGATCTATGTTCCCTGGAGATGGGGTTGTGGGCGGCCTAAGTCGGTCCAGGGCAGGTGAGTTCATGCCCTAGCATGAGTTTCGCCAGGGAACACCCTGTTCTGGCATGGGCCATTGCCCTGTAGTGGAGGAGTGTGCGCTGGAGGGTGTCAGAGAACATGAAGCCATCCGCCAAATGGGCCCTCAGACTGTTTTTTCAGAGTCTTGTTGAAACACTCCACGCCCCCCATTGGCTTGGGGAGTGATAGAACACGGTTTTAATGTGTTCCATGCCCTGGCACCCAAAAACTCCTCAACGCCCCCCCCCCCCCCCCCCCCCCAGAGGTGAACTGTGGGCCATTGGACGTAGTGATGGCACCTGGAAGCTCCCATCTGGTGAACAGTGATGAGAGGAAACCTGTAAGCACATCCGCCATGACTGGACTAGTGGGCAACACCTCGGGCCATTTGCAGAACAGATCGTAAACCACAAGCAAAAACTGGCTGTTTGGGGTGCTGCATGCAGTTCACAGCAGATGTCTAATTGGATGTGCTTCCAAGTGCCCTCGGGTATGGTAATGGTCGCAGGGGTTGGAGTGGGTCCGCTGATTTTTTTCCGCTCTCCAAGCATGGGCGGGACACAGTTCTTTACCATGGTTTCAATGTCTTTATCAATACCAGGCCTCCAAACTGATCCCTACAATGCTGCTTCACCTGACCATGCCCAGGTGACCCTCATGGAGCATTGCCAGAACTCTTGATATCAGAGTCACCAGATCAATGTGCAGTGCCACCCTCGCCACACACACACCGTTCCAACAGCTCAGTTCGTCCCTAAACCGGTGAAAAGGTGCCAAGCTTGCCCTGTACTTTCACGGGGCCAACCTCCCTGATGACCGAGCACAGTTGTGACAACGTGGGGTCCCACTCCGACTCTGTCTGGAGCTCCTGGACGGATACCATATCCTGGAGGGGTCCGTACAGTGTGTGACCAGATTCGCCTCTGTAGGATCGTCACATCATTGGCTGGTTTGCGTGGTTTGGGCCACGGCACGGGACAGGAGGTCCGCCACTATGTTCTGTTTTCCAGGAGGTGACTGGGTAGTAAAGTTGTAGGCTCTCGAGCCGCTCCATCCACTGTGGAGCCACAGGGGTTTGTGTCCTGAGCCTGTCATCTCCAGCAGTGTTGTCAGCTCCCGATGAACTTGTTTGCAGGTGGAAGTGGTGCCCATAGAGATAGATCTGCCACCGTTCACATGCCAAGTCAAAGACGAGCGCCTCCCTCTCACGCCATGGCATATGTCTGTTCAGCCACTGAAAGAGACCTCGACGAGAACACTACTGGGCACTCGGCACCATCTTGTACCTGGGACATAACCGCCCCACCGCCGAAGCCAGACATGTCACAGGTCACAAAAGTCTGCCATTTTGGCTCAAAGTGGGCCAACACTGGAGGGGAGGTGAGTTGGGACTTCAGCCTAGCGACCGCCGCTGAGCAGGCCGGGGTCCACTGCCACGATGCATCCTGTTTCAGAAGAGCCCAGAGTGGTTCGATTGTTTCTGAATAATGGGGAATAAAATGTCTGTAAAAGTTCATCATGCCCAAAAACGAGGAAATTTGTGCGGGTGTCGTGGGATCTGGGAGATGCAGGACCATCGCCACGTTCGAGTGCAGGGGCCTCAGACCCTTGGCCGTCAGCCGAAATCCCACAAACTCGATGGAGTCCGCTGCGAAAATGCACTTTTCCCCATTCAATGTGACTCCGTGCTCCTGTAGCACCTCCATCACCCGTCCCAAACGACCATCGTGCTCTTCCCATGATGTGCTGTGGACCACGATGTCATCCAGGAACACCGCTACACCCTTGAGGCCGGCCAGAATCATGGACATGATCTTCTGAAAGCAGCTAGATGTTGAGCTCAGACCAAAAGGCAAGCGGGTGTACCTGAAAACGCCCATGTGGGTCATGAACGCTGTCAAATTCCTGTTGGCTGGGTGAAGAGGCACCTGTAGGTAACCCTGGCAGAGATCCAGCTTTGTGAACACCCTTGAGCCGCTGAATGTTGCAGTAAGTTCTTCCATCATGGGGAGTGGATATTTGTCCAGAACAATCGCCTTATTCACCATCCTAAGGTCAATACATGGCTGGATGCCACCTGTCTTATTCCTGGCCACCACGATGTTTGATATCCAGGGTGAAGCATCCACTCTCTCGATGATGCCAGCTTCGAGCAGTCTGTTCAGTTCTGCCGTGATATCATTCCACAGAGCAAGGAGAAGCTGCCATAATGGTTGGATTTTTGGTGTCACGCTTGGGTGATGAGGCGGGCGGTGGGAGAACGCCTTTTTTTTTTTTTTTTTTTTTGTTACTTATTTGTACCCGTAAGTAGACTTGGTTTGCAGTCTGGTGACAAGCCACCGGCTGCTGGTCGCTGCGTGCGCGAGCGCCCTAAACCTACATATTTTTGGTGTGCGGGGAGGAAACCGGAGAAATCCCGGAGGTAAACCCGCGCAACACGGGGAGAACATGCAAACTCCACACAGCTCACTGTTGGTCGGGGGCTGGATCGAACCCACGATCTCATGATCCCCGCGGTCCCCCTGCCGAGGGTAAAACTGTGCTGCCACAGTGCTAAACCACTGCGCCACCGTGCAGCCATTAATGCATTCAAGGCCCACGAACAATGCTGGCCAGTGGACATGCCATTCAGGGAACACCATCAGCACCGTTGAGCCCTCTGGGTCCGTGATGGAAAATCCCAGTTCACCAGGCAGATCGATTCTCAGCAAGTCAGCCCCCTGGCACGAAATCTGAAAGGTGAATGCGGGAACACTCTTTAACTCACATTTCACCGAGAAGCTGACCGTGCTTGCCATTTCAATTTCAGCATGACCATACCCAAACATTTTCACTGCCCATTTCATGCCCACTGCATTGATGGTTTTGCCCGGGAAAAGTCTTTTCAATGAAGCCATACTTAGTATGGACTTACCGGCTCCTGAGTTCACCATAAGCAACACATCAACTCCATCTAGCTGCAGGATGTACCACTTTAACGGTCCCTTCTTGGCGCCCACTACACACACTTGTGTCATGCTTTCGCGTTCCACCACCAATGGTTTAATAGTGAAGGTGCAGGCCCTTGCCCAGTGATTAGAATGGCACAGTTATAGCACTTTTTCCCTTTGGCGGGGCAGGTGGATGAGTCTGCCCGGTGACGAGGGGAGCCACAGCTGTGACACAGAGCCCTAGCCCCTGCTCCTGCCCATGCCACAGTCCTCCGCCTTTTGGGGGTCCGTCCCAAAGTGTTAGCTACGTTGCTAGTGGCCAGACTTGGAGGGAAAACTTGGGTGGCTAGGATCTTTTTAGCTAGCACTGGCAGGCCTAGCTGGGCAGCGGACTCTAGCTGCCTAGTCAGTTCATTCACTTTCTCCAGCAGGAGAATGTCCGAATTCAGCGTTAGCTTGTCTTTTATCCACCTGTCACTCGTACTGTGTGCTAGCTTGTCCTGGACTAGCTCCTCCTCAATCGGCCCGAAGGCTTACTCTCTTTCTAGGCTACAGAGTTCCATAATGAAGCATTGGGTGGACTCACCAGCTCATTGTCGGTGGTTGAAGATTTATATCTTCACGCCATGCTGTTGGAATGGTCCTGAAAGAAGTAGTCCATTAAGTCCAAACATTCCTTCAGTAAGCCCTTGACACCCAGCGCAAAAAAATATCTGTTGGCCCTCCTCACCATGGCAGTGAACAAGTAGACTGCTCCATCTCTCAGCCGCTCAGGCCAGCCGTGGCAACATACACAGCGAACGTCTCCCACCACGGCACATGGTAGAGTTGGAATACCTGGAGACGGTAATAATGGAGGTGGGCGGTTTAAGTGCATGCTCCATGGGTTATTCTTGTCGCTAAATGTTATGTCTGATTAACGTGAGACTGGAGACGTGTTGAACTGAACACTGAACTAAGCTTTATTAAGGAACACACACAATATATCCACTGGCCCTGCCTGCCTGATGTCATCACCCCCAACCCACCGCAAAGGCTAACGGTAAGCATCCAAATGCCAAATCCCCACACCAACAACCTCATGTCAGCACTAGGTGGTGCTGTGACAGTTTGTGAATATTGACATACAGATGTGTTCAAGAGTGATTAGTATGATTTGAGCAAAGTTTGGTCCAAATCAGATGAGAATTGTCTGAGCTGAACTCTCATGTTTTTCATGGTGAGGTAGCCATTGATGCATGCCGGTCACCATGGGAAACAGTTCTGTACTATGTAGTGTACTGTCAATTAGGCCTAGTCATTCCTTCATGTCATTTTTGCACCAGGTGAGGAGAAAAATTAAAAAACAAGTTTTCAGCTATTCTTCCTTTATTCACTAGGTGACGCTGTAACTTTTGTTTAATTATTTTATATTGACTCGTTCGGGGGCAGGACAAATATCAATGGTAGAAATTTTGTGAAAATCGTACAAAGTTTGTCCAAAGTTAGAAGTGTTTATTGTTCTAAACCACAAAGGTGGTGCTATAACTTTTGTAAATTATTTGTACATAGGAGGCAGTGCAGGGTGGGACTAATATCCATCAAGAAAATTTGGTGGGAAAATTTGACAAAAGTGTGTCCAAGTTACAAAATGTCCTTTGATCTAACCAATAGGTGGCACTATAACTTTTATTAAGTATTTTTGTAGAGCACGTGCAGGTGGGGCTAATATCCATCATAGAAAATTTGGTGAAAATCGGATAAAGTTTAGCTAAGTTACAAGTATCCGATGTTCTATACCTCTTGGTGCCCTCTAACTTTTGTTAATTATTTTATATAGGAGCATTCAGGGTGGGACTAATATCCATTGTAGAAAATTTGATGAAAATCAGACAAAGTTTGTCCAAATTACAATTTTCTGATGTTCCATGGGGAAGAGTCAACCTTCGCCATGCTGCCATGGCAACACTTCCCTGTCAGTTATTTGTTGTCCACCCATATAGGACTACATATGACAGTCACCTCAACCTATGTTCCAGATTTCATGACTCCAGATCATTCCCAACTCTCCCAACAAGATGATGGATTGAATGGCAAGGAGGGTGTGTCCATGGTAACGAGTGACGCCATGCTAAAGTTGATGTGCAGTTATGATCATCCATGAGGTCTGATGAACCTCAGAAAATTTCATATCATTCTGGCAAGTGGCGCGTGAGTAATAAATAAAAGTTTTCAGCAATTCTTCCTTTAACCACTTGGTGACGCCACAGCTTTTGTCAATTATTTTTATATAGATGCATTCGGAGCAGGACTATTATCCATCACGGTAACTATGGTGGACATGGGACAAGTTTTGCTTGAATTACATCTATTTGATGTTGTAAGGGTCGGAGTCAAACTTCGCCGTGGCTCCCTGGCTGTTGCGTTGTAATGGGGACATATGATTGTGTGACATGGGTGGTGGCTCCACCTTTCTAGTTCTGCTGCCACCCGGGCTATAAAAGAGCTGTGAGGGAGAGGAGCGCTCTCTTAGCCTCCCACTTTGCCTTACCGTAACGCTTGTATTGTGAGAGTGAGTCACAAATAAAGTTGTGTCCAGTTCAACGCTCGATCTCATCCTTGGCTCCTATTACCGACATAACATTTGGCGATGAGGGTAAAAGTATGGATGTGGGGGTTACATCAATTCGGCCGTTTTTGGAGCTTCCCTGCGAGCCGCCCATCCCTTGGGCAAGGTGGTTCACCGCCTTTCAAAATTAGTTAGTTGCATTGGACCTTGGAAGACTGGAGAAGTTGCGGGCATGGGCACTGTTGGTTCACAACCTAGGAATGGAAGAACAACGTATCCTTAGTACTTTAAGCGAGGGTGATAGCTTTGAAGAAGTGGTTGAACTAATGGCGCAACATTTTGCGCCCCAGAAAATGTCATCTTCCAGAGGATCCAGTTTCGGCAGCACCAACATTGGCCTGGCGAGTTGGTGCAGTGGTATGTAGCAGACATACGTCAGCTGGCCAAGGACTGTCAGTTTGGAGAGTTGGAGGAAGAGATAGTCTGCGACCAGTTGGCAGAACATACTGTTTGCCCGGCAACGAGATCGAAGTTCCTCACATTCTCGGGTGAGCTGACGTTAGCCAAATCCATCGAGTTCACTCAGCAGTTTGAAGCAGCAGACAAGCTATCACGGGAGCTCGGCGAGAGAGCGTCACACCACCATTTTGAACCACAGTTGACGGCACAGGCAGTGGACCTGGACAGTGACGATGGCGTGGAGGATGACGAAGGCTCTGTTAATACTGTCAAGATGAGGTCCGCACCGGGATCGCCCAGGTGTTTGGGTTGTGGGTCCACCGCCCATGGTTATAACGCCAGAGAGTGTCCGGCAAGAGAAAGACGCTGCGGCATGTGTGGACTCCTGCATCATTTCGCCAGGGCATGTTACAGGTTTGAGTGAGGGGATCCAAGATACAAGGAGGATCTCCCCGTTTCACCTCCCACGGTTATTCACAGTGTATCCCCAAGTACCAACGGCCGATCTCACTGTATGGTGGAACTGGATGGGGTAACAGTGCCGTTGCTGACTGACATGGGAGCTTTGAGAGCCATGTTAAATTGGGCAACCGTGAAAAGTTTCTTCCCACAGCATTGGTTGGAGAAGAGTGGTCGGGCTGTGGTTTGTGATACTGGCCGGTTCTGTGAACGATGGACAGAGATGTGTGGGATGAACCTTTGCCTCGTAATCTGGACAACTGAGCAGGACCAATTCTACCCAGGGCCATTGTTGGAGGGTCCCGGTGGCAGCGCCCAAGTAACCCTAGTTGAGGGAACTGGGCGGCACAGTGGGATGCCTGTAACGGCGGGTGACGCCGAGTGGAGGGCCCATTCTACTCCCAGAATTCGGCTGGAAGGGACTGAAGAGCAGGGGGTCACAATGGCAATGCCGGCAGCGAAAATGAAAGAGAGAGTGCCAGGACCGGCTGGCATGGTGAAACGACGTGCCAAAATAGGAAACCTGGCAAGCTGATTAGGGCCCCTTTGGGGGTCGCGGATATGGTCCGACCCAGAGAGGAGGCCTAGTCAAGAGGTTTTCGGGGCAAACACCGATGAAAAGATGACCAGGAGCGGCTGCAGGTGGTGGCTGTTGGGGAGGATGCCTACCTCCAGCTGTCTCAAAGCTCGTGGAGGCATCCCAATGAGCTGTGCCGCGCTCGAGAGAAGAAGGAGGTGTTTGGACCTCGACGTGGGTCATCCCTGGGAGCGAAGAAAAGAAGGTACACCAGAGTGGAGCCGTCCAACGGTTTTCCGGGGCTGGTTCCTCTCCTGGGGCAGACTGATGGTGGGACAGTGCCGGAAATGGGGGACAACCAAAATGTACATTAGTTCTGTGAATGGGATTGTTTTGTGTTTTATATTACTTATTTTAGGAACACGGCAGTTTTCTGTTTCGTGGACTGTTCTTCTAGGGTAGACGGCAGAATAATCCATCTTGCCGTATGGGGGTGGGACAGTAGTCCACCTATTCCCCCCAAGTTTTAGTTATTTTGAGTGAATGTGATAGGCCTTTCGATGTTTCTGTTTACTTTTAGTGAATGATTCGGGTTCCAAATTGGGAGGGGGTTCCGATTTTATGCATGTGTTTTGGTCCACTTTTTTGAAGGGGGCAAATGTTGTGTTGTAATGGAGACACTTTATTGTGTGACACAGGTGGTGGCTCCACCTTTCCGGTTCCACTGCCACCTGGGGTATAAAAGGGCTGTGAGGGAGAGGTACGCTCTCTTGGCCTCCTCTCCGCCTTATGGTAGTGCTTGTATTGTGAGAGTGAGTCACAAATAAAATTGTGTCCAGTTCAACGCTCGGTCTCATCCTTGGCTCCTATAACCAACATAACACTGGCCACACCTTTGAACTTTCTACTGTGAAAGGAGGAAGCTTTAATGGCCCATGCCTATCCACCTTATTCCTAGCCCCCATGATGCCTTGCGTGAATTATGGTAGCAACTTCCGGTACTAGTTTAGAACGTATAGTTGTCACTGAAACTGGACACTTTTCCTTGTTTAAAAACAATGACTTCATCATCAAAAATGTGGGTACATGGCCTTTTGCACCTCAAAAACAGTAATATAATCATACCACTTCCAACGACTATCAAGGGATGGGAAGATGACCTTAAAAAGTGGCCTTGCAGACAGTAGCTCCGTTTGTTAACACCACTGCTAAGATGCTGATGCTGTAAACAAATAAAAGCTCTGAGATATATCAATGTCTCCACCACAATAAAGCCGGCTGCATTTTCTTAAAATATGTTGGACATAATCAAATTTACCTTAGAGCAGAAGTACACCACAACACACCATGCTTGGCCTGTCGTCTGTCCGCCGTGGGGCAGACGCCACGACACTGTGTTTGGCTGTCATGGTATATACAGACTGCTGCAGCCGTTCGTTTTACTCCAAAATTAAAATGCTCATGCTGCTGTCATGCCATAAATGCTTGTTATTTAACTTAATGCGTACAGACATTTTGTGACAACTTTTCAGAATTTTATTGACCTATTTTTTGTGATAATTTAAAAATTAATGCATGCTGAAGTCCATATCATTCCAAGACAGTGCGACAAATGCCCAACCCCCCCCCCCCCAAAAAAAAAACTGTTTGATATCTTTCTTAAATTGTTAAGCCTTAGGAAGCAAATTGTTATTTGTTATTTGCTATTTATTATTTTACTTCATGCAGCCTTCATTTTGGTGATATATATAACACATAAATGTCAGATCTGTGACATCCATATAAGTGAAAACATGCCTGCTGAGATTTTGTGTCTGTCCTGTGTCTGTACCACCAGTCATACCAACAGTCCTTTTTCGTTCAGTGCATGATCTACGCATTACTGGTGAGAAGCTTCCATTTATACAGTTTATGGCACAACCACGAACACCAGCAACAAGTACCAGAACTATGCCACAACATTCAAAAAATATAAAAACTACAAGTGCTGAAATTAGCTGCCACTTGAGTGCAAAACACGTATGTGGACTATACATTAGAATGAATTTGAAAAATTTTTAAAAACGCTATTTTAAATGCCCCTGCTACTCCACTCTAACTGACTGATTTAACACTAGTGCAACCAAAACCAGAAGCTCTGCCCATAATTGTTCCTACAGCGGCACCCCCAGGAATAATGGATAGATGCCGCCATGTGAAAATGAGCTCAATCGAGAAGGCCCCTAGGAGGGGTTTGTTCAAATGCCAGGGGTGGTTTTTGGCCAAATTGGAGGTGGGGAAGCTTTAAGGCAAGATGGCGGACTTCCTGTAGGCTGTGGGTAAGGGCCACAATTATGTTTTTTGCATGTCTTGAGGTACACACCTCACCTGAATTTCGTGTCCGTATGGCAAACTTTATGGCCGCCAGTCTCCACTGACCTTGTATGTTTGGCCCTGCCCATAAAAATTGGGGGTAGGGGGGTGTTGTGTCCATAACTCCCTTAATAATAACCAGGCCGGAGGTGCAATGAACGTAGCTTTATTATAACAGTAAATAATAGTCAACAGACTTACGGCGCTCGTACATGCCAGGGGTCAATGGCGAAAGAGGACTGGCCTCCTCCTCCCAGGCCCTTTATACCCCAGGTGATGTCACCACGGGAAAGGCGGTCCGAAACCCCTGCCTATTCCCCAGTTGCCCCGGCCGCCATCTTACTATTTAACATTTCCATAACATCCCCCCCCCCCGTAGAAAAATGGCAAGCACACCAATTGGCCCTCTCAAAATTTACAACCTGACTTACGCACTAACAATAAAACTGTATGTAGAAAAATAAACAAACATACAGTGCCTATCCATTCACACAACATAACTAGAGGGGCCAGGTAGACTGCTGGCACCCCCTACATGGCCAGGCAGATTATTCTGCCGCCTTATCATAAAAGTCCAAAATAAAAATAGCCATGTCTCTAAAAATGAAAATAATCCCACAACAAATTCTCCCTATTGGTGGCCCCCACCCCAGCACACCCACCCCACATCTGGGGACATCACACAATTCAAAATACACAGTGTTGGGTAACACAATTTACTACTCACAATTTTTCTTCCAGTCATTTCTTCACATAACCAATTCAATCCGTTTTTTATGCAATTCAGTCAACATAAGGTTTATTTTTTCTCTTTTGCAAACAAAGTACTCACGGGGCACAAAGCCAATAGGTCCATGTAAAAACTATATACAATATGATATGGGGACATAAAACCACAACACATGGAGCCACCCCCCCTTCCCGGATTACCATCTGGTGGTTCCCACCCAGAGCGCCTCTGTCTCTTGGCCTCTGGAGATGAACTGCGCCGTCTTCTTTTCTTCACCATGCGATGCAGTTCGTTGGGGTGCCCCCACGACTCATCAGACAAGCCCAAATAGCCGTCATTCCAGGCAGCCATCACCTGCAACCGCCCCTGGTCACCACACTGCTCATGAAGTTTGTGGGTCCCTCTCAGCCGAGCTTCAACCCTTGTGTGGACCTTGTCACCAATGTGAAGGGGAGCTCTGTTGTGCTTCTGCGGACCATCATGTCATGAGTGGACCTCCTTTTCAGAGCTGGTCGTCTCACCAGCCCGGTCCGAAGCCCTCCTCAAAGGCCGTCATTTGGCGCGTCGTAACACTGCGCCACCTGGTCTTGCCCTGGTTTCCTTCAGCGATGGCACCTCGGTCCTACCTGCCATCCCGGGGGTCCCACAGTGCCGTCCAGTTCCCACATCAAGGGCAACTTGGACACTGGCATCGGGTCCGTCCCAGGATGGCGCTCTGTGGTGCTGGGCTTGCACTCCTCCCGTGATACCAGACCAATCACTGTCCCACACTGCATCATCTTCCACACAGGGAGCAGGTTGGTCCCACAACCCGCAGCCTGACCACTCCTCCCCGGTGCCGTTGGCGATCGAAAAGCCCAAGCCATAAAACTTGTCACACCCCATGATGTTGGATCCAGCAGCAGTAACTATAAAATGAACACTCGCCATCATCGCTGATCTGTATCTCACCGCCAACTCCACAGATCCTACAACGGCCAACCTGTTCATTCCGTAGACATAATAGGGCGTAGACAGTCTATTTATACGGTAGTGGGGAAACAGACTCTTCACTGTTGCCAAATTCAACATCGAAGTCACCGATCCAGTGTCCACCAGCAATGGCACTTCAGTGTCATCCAGCGAAACAGTGCAATAAATACGTCCATCCGTTTCCGGGGACACTGTGTGGATAACCGTAGAAGTCTTCGTCGAGGGCCTGCTTCCTGCCTCTGGTCCCCTTACTCAAAATTTTTGCAGGTTCTGGCAAAATGGTGCAACAGACCACATTTACCACAGCGCTTGCCCTTCGCCGGACACTCTCTGGACTTAGAGCAGTGCCAAGCGGACACACAGCTGTAACATCTTGGCGTCCCCAGGGCAGACCTCATCTTCACAATGGAGGCGTATTCATCTTCATCTCTGCTGTTTTCATTTTCGGGGTCCATCTTCAGCGCCTTTACACGAGGCTCATCTGGGGCCTCCCACTGAGGTCCCTCGCTATTGATTCAGCTGCCTCAAATTGCTGTGCTACCTTGATAGCTGTGGCTACTGTCAGTTCGCCAGGGTATATCAGGAGTCTCGATCGGCCGCAGGACAGTGTACATGCTTCGCTAGCTGATACCGGATCATTTCATCCTGTAGGGCTCCAAATTGGCACTCCCCCACCAGCTGATGTGGGTCAGCAACGTAACGTTTCACTGACTCTCCTGTCCGCTGGTAGTGCTGCCGAAACTGAATGTGCTGGACTATGACATTCCCAGAGGCGCGAAAATAGTGCGCCATTAGCTCCACCACTTCATCAAAGCTATCGGCTCCACCCAAAGTCTCGAGGATTCTCTGGCACTCCATGCCAAAGTAATGGACCAATACTGCCCTTGCACGCAGCTTCTTGAGCTCGCTGAGGTTAAGAGCCACCAGGTAGTTGGTGAAAGCCGTGAACCACCTAGGCCAGGGCACAGGTGGCTCGCCTGGGGCCTCCAAAAACGGCCGAAAATTGGAAACAGCTCCATAACTGTGTTCTCCTTGTCGCCAAATGTTGTGTCCATAACTCCCTTAATAATAACCAGGCCGGAGGTGCAATGAATGTAGCTTTATTATAACAGTAAATAATAGTCAACAGACTTACGGTGCTCGTACATGCCAGGGGTCAATGGCGAAAGAGGACTGGCCTCCTCCTCCCAGGCCCTTTAGACCCCAGGTGATGTCATAACCAGAAAGGTGGTCCGCCACCCCTGTCTATTCCCCTATTGCCCCGGCCGCCATCTTTCAATCAATCAATCAATCAATCAATCAATCAATCAATCTTTATTTCGGATAGATTAATAGTACAGATTAAAAGAAACAGAATAATATAACAAAGGGGGAAAGAAAATCCAACAAGGTCATATTAGACAATAACGCCTCTGATTATACAGTTCAACATAAGTTATCCGAAATGGGTGATGGCTGAAGCCGCAGCTTATATTGCCCACCCATATTCCATCCAAGAATTCAAAAGAAGAACAAAACAAGAGCGATTACAATTCAGAACGAAGCTAAGACAAAATGTGACATAAAAAACTAAGCAACAACACAACGCAGACTGGATATGACAATCCTTATGTGATTTTATATGTCATCTTGTATATATGTTTGGAGTATTTCTTCCTTTAGTTTTTGTTTAAATTGTCCAAGCGTTGTGCATGATTTTAATTCAGGTCCAAAATCGTTCCATAATCTGACTCCTTGCACTGAAGCACAGTGTTGCTTGGTGGTAGTTCTCACTGAAGGTTTTTGAAATATACATGTTCCTCTGAAATGATATTGTTTCTCCCTTATTTGGAAGAGCTTTTGGATGTTTGCGGGCAGTGATAGATTCTTCACTTTAAACATTATTACTGCAGTTTTAAAGTCAACCAGATCTTTCAACTTGAGAGCTTTTAATTTAAGAAAAAGTGGGTTTGTTGGTTCCCTGTAAGCAGCTTTGTTTATTATTCTAATAGCTCTCTTCTGAAGCATAAAGACTGGATATATGTTTGTTTTATATGTATTTCCCCATACTTCAGTACAATATTGTATGAGAGTATTAATGAATGATACAAGGTATATAGTGCAGGTTGATTCAGCAAATATTTCACTCTGTGTAGTATTGCAATTGATTTGGATATTTTACCTTTAATATAATTAATATGTGACTTCCAACACAGTTTATTATCAATTATTACACCAAGAAATTTAGTTTCGGATACCCTTTCAATCTCTACACCATTTACACTGAGTTTAGATACTAAGTTGTTGTGATGGTTGTTAAAAACTATAAATTTTGTCTTACTTAAATTGAGCGTTAATTTGTTTGAATCAAACCACAGTTTAAGCTTTCCTAATTCCTTTCTGAGTGTATCCAGAAGTTGTTCCAAATTGCTTCCACTGCATAATAAATTAGTGTCATCGGCAAACAATATTAAATCCATTTTTTCTGAAACTTTACATATATCATTTATATACATATTGAATAACAATGGCCCCAAAACTGAACCCTGTGGGACTCCACAAGGAACCTTCAGTAACTGTGAGTTTTTGTTACTAACACATACATACTGATATCTATTCTTTAAGTTGTGGAGTGTGTGAAATCACAGGCAGATTCATTTCAAAATGATTTATTTCACACTCACATCTTACGAGCACAGAACAGTCTGAACTTTTTTCCAGAGACTCTCCTCTTAAGTTTCACGGCTTACATCACACACAATAGGACATTTACATCACACTGCATTCAACCCCCTACATCCTTGACTCCTTCCCACTCTCTCACCAGGAGACTCCTGCTCTTTTGTCTCCCATGCTTATTCACTGTCTCTCGTCTGAGATGCTAGTAATCTGACTCTCCCAAGGTGCTACAAATACCCCCCCCCCCCCAGCATCTTAGATAGGACAATCAAATAACAGTTCACATGCTGTGATAGAACAACAGAACATCAGTCCACATGCTGTTTGGGCTTCCGTCTCCTCCCGTATCTGCTGTAACTGGGTTTTACCGCCTCCGTGGCGCTGTTGTGCCGAAGGGAGGTTGCTGGGAGGGGGGCCACTTCGGTCTGTCCATGTGGCTGCTCTGGCGAATTGTTTCCCTGGGGAGCTCTCCGTGGGGGTCTTCCATGCCGAGGGGCCCTAGCCAACAGCACTTGCTCGTCCGCCACTACGAAAGCGGGTTTGAGTCTGTCTATGCCAATTTTTTCCCCTCCTACCCCCCAAGTCTAGCAAAAAATGCGTATCCCCTGTTTCCAACACTCTGAACGGTCCATCATAGAGTGGGCGCAATGGAGGGCGGTGGACATCATGTCTGACAAACACGAACTCCGCGCTCTTCAAAGTTTTAGGCACAAAAACACGTGGAAAACTGTGGTGGGCAGGGCCCGGCAGCGTGCCTGTGTTTGCGCTACACTGCAAAAGCTGAGACGAGGAGCTGCCCGGAGTGGGATTATCTGGTAGAAATTCCCCGGGCAGCCGTAGTGGCTGCGTGAAAACGAGCTCTGCCGGGGAAGCTTCTAGATCCTCTTTCGCCGTGGAGCGCAACCCCAATAAAACCCACGGCAGCCTGTCTACCCAATTTGCATCCGTCAATGAGGCCCTAAGCGCTGCTTTCAGTGATCTATGAAAACGCTCACATAACCCATTGGCCTGTGGGTTGTACGCAGTTGTGCGGTGAATTGTAACACCAAGGCTGCGGGCCATCGCAGACCAGATTTCGGAAACAAATTGAGGGCCCCTGTCGGACGTAATGTCCCACGGGACTCCAAAACGCGCCACCCATGCTGTTAAAAAAGCACGCGCTATGTCTTCGGACGTGGTTGCCGCCAGCGGAACCGCTTCTGGCCAGCGCGTGGTGCGGTCCACCATGGTCAGGAGGTGCGTGCACCCCTGTGATGGTGGGAGGGGGCCCACGAGGTCCACGTGAACATGGTCGAACCTCTTAGCCGGAATACGAAACGGCTCCAAGGGAGCCTTCGTGTGTCTGTGTACCTTGGCTCGTTGGCACGCCACGCAGGCTGCAGCCCACTCTTTCACTTGTTTGCGTAGGCTCGGCCACACAAACTTCTCTCCCACCATTTTGACCGACGCGCGCACTCCTGGGTGTGCCAGAGTGTGAACCGACTCAAACACGCGGCGGCGCCACACGGCTGGGACCACGTGACGCGGGCGACCCGTGGAGACATCGCAGATTAGGGGGGGCATGCCGTCTTGCAGTACCCTGCTCTCCAGCCTTAACCCTGTTGGTCCAGACTGGAGCGTGCGCACATCTGCATCGCTAACCTGCTCTGCGGCCATGGCTGCGTAATCTATCCCCACGCAGACCGGGGCCACCACGGCGCGCGAGAGGCAGTCCACCATTACATTCAGTTTACCCGACACATGCTGAATATCGGTAGTAAACTCTGAGATCGCGGCCAGCTGTCTCTGCTGGCGGCCCGACCACGGTTCTGAAACCTTGGCCATCGCGAATGTTAGCGGCTTGTGATCCACGAACGCGGTGAAACTGCGCCCTTCCAGCCAGAACTGGAAGTGGCGAATGGCCAGGTGGAGAGCCAGCAATTCTCTGTTGAACGCGTTGTATTTACGTTCGCTGTTGCACAAAGTTCTGCTGAAAAAGGCGAGCAGCTGCCAAGCCCCGACGACGCGCTGATCCACGACAGCCCCTATGGCCACGTCTGAAGCGTCGGTTGTGAGCGCTATGCGGGCCGTCGGGTCTGGATGTGCCAGCAGTGCGGCGTTTGCCAGGGCTGCTTTAACTTCCGAGAACACCTGCTCTCGCTCCGGGGTCCATTCGACCCTATCCGCGGGTTTATGTTTTTTGAGCGCGGCGTACAATGGTTGCATGAGCTGCGCCGCGCGGGGAAGGAAACGGTTATAAAAGTTCACCATTCCCAAAAATTCCTGCAGCGCCCTGACCGTCTGAGGCCGGGGAAAATCCGCCACGGCGCGCACTTTGTCGGGCAGCGGGATCGCTCCTTCTGGACAGACGCGATGCCCCAAAAAATCAATCTCTGTTATGTCGAACTGGCATTTCGCCGGGTTGATTATTAATCCGTGCTCCTCCAACCTCCGGAAAACCATCGTGAGGTGGGTTTCGTGTTCGTCTTCGGACACGCTGGCTACCAGGATATTGTCCAGGTAGACGAACACGAACGGGAGATCGCGCAGCACTGCATCCATCATGCGCTGGAATGTCTGTGCTGCTCCTTTTAACCCGAATGGCATGCGCAGGAACTCGAATAGACCGAACGGAGTTATTACCGCTGTTTTGGGTATGTCCTCAGCGCGCACTGGGACTTGGTGGTAACCGCGGACCAGGTCTATTTTGGAAAAAATGCATGCCCCGGCGAGGTGAATGGAAAAATCCTGTATGTGGGGAATCGGGTAGCGGTCGTGCGCCGTGGCGTTGTTCAACCTGCGGAAATCACCGCACGGTCGCCACGATCCCTCAGCCTTAGGGACCATGTGTAGCGGGGATGCCCATGGGCTGTTCGAGCACCTGATGATGCCCAACCTTTCCAGGTTGGCGAACTCCTCACGCGCTATGGCCAGTTAAGCTGCGTCCAAGCGCCGAGGTCTTGCAAAAAACGGGCGGCCCGGTGGTGGTGATAAAGTGCTCCACCCCATGTTTAGCGATGGCCGCCGAAAACGTCGGGACCATGAGTGCTGGGAACTGAGTGAGCAGTGTGTGGAACTTACCGCATGTAGCTGTGATGTTGGCTTGTGCTGTTGGCCGGGTCACTCGAGCTATACAGGGGAGAGGATCGAAGGACAGTGCATTAACCAGGCGCCTGTTAGCAACATCAACCAATAAACCATGTGCACACAGAAAATCAGCCCCCAGTATATGGTAATTCAGTGCTGCTATGACAAAAGTCCACTCATATGTACGGCTGTGTAGAGATAAGAGCAGAGTCCTCTCACCAAAGGTCTTAATCTCTGAGCCGTTTGCTGCCGCCATCTCGGGGCCGTTAGATCTTGCCAGCCGGTCAGCGTAGGTCGGCCGGATGAAGCTCTTCTGGGCTCCGGTGTCCACGAGGAAACGCCTCCCCGAGCGTGCGTCCGTTAGGTAGAGCAGCTTGTTTTCTTCACCGAGGGTCGCCGCTGCTACCGATCCTCGGCCTTGGCGTTTTCCCGAGCGCTGGAAATGGCACGGTGGCGTACATCTGGGTGCGTTCTCTCCGAAGCAGCGGTGGTAGGAACAGAGCGTGTCTCTCTGGCGCTCCCTGGTCCCCGCTGCTGCTACCGTCGGTGGCTCCTCGCCTCCTCTGGTCGTCTCGCTGGGCTCCGCCGCTGCTGCGTTGACTGTGGTCACCCTGGTGGTAATGATGATCCGGTCTGCCTCCTGGGCCAGGGCACGGTAGTCTCGCGCCGCCAGCCGCGGCGAATTGGCCAGAAGCGCCCTCGCTACTGTCGGAAGGTTCCAGAGGAAGAGGTGGGCAAACAGAAAGTGTTCATCGTCCATGCCCTTCAACGCCAGTATCTTCTCCATCAGGTCTACGGCTGAACCCTCTCCTAGCTCGATCCGTGTCAGGAGCCTCTCCGCTCTCTCACAGTCCGAGAGCGTGTAGCGCCGGATGAGCGCAGCTTTGAGCGCCTCGTATCTGTTGCTGGCTGGAGGCTGATCGAGCAGGCTCGCTACCTGTTGAGCTGTGTGGGCGTCGAGCACTGCGACCACGTGGTAGAATCTGGTGTCATCTGCCGTTACTCCCCGGAGGGCAAACTGGGCCTCGGTGAGGTGAAACCAAGAGTGTGGGTTGTGCTGCCAGAAATCCGGTAGCTTGACTGAAACCGCACACGCGTGGCTGGAGGTTCCAGTCCGGGCTGTCTGTGGGATGGCTGCCGCCTTGCTGTAGCTTCCTGACCGGGCCGGCTCCGGGGATCTTGCCTCGTGTTCCATAATACATCTTGGGTCACCAGTGTAGAGTGTGTGAAATCACAGGCAGATTCATTTCAAAATGATTTATTTCACACTCACATCTCACGAGCACAGAACAGACTGAACTTTTTTACAGAGACTCTCCTCTTAAGTTTCACGGCTTACATCACACACAATAGGACATTTACATCACACTGCATTCAACCCCCTACATCCTTGACTCCTTCCCACTCTCTCACCAGGAGACTCCTGCTCTTTTGTCTCCCATGCTTATTCACTGTCTCTTGTCTGAGATGCTAGAAATCTGACTCTCCCAAGGTGCTACAAAGTAACTACATAACCAGGACAGTGCTACTCCCCTAATACCACAATTTTGTAGTTTCTTTAATAATAAATTATGATCCACTGTATCAAATGCTTTTTTAAGATCCAGGAATACCCCAACTGAATACTCTTTATTTTCAACGGCAGTTGATATTTTTTCTATAAATTCCATTAAAGCAAATGCAGTTGTCCTCTTGTGTCTGAACCCATATTGCTGCTCACACAATAAATTATTCTTCAGTATGAAGTTGTCAATTCTATCATAGAATATTTTTTCATAGTGAAATTGGTCTATAGTTTGAAAGTTCCCCTCTGTCACCCGTCTTGTATATGGGAATTACTTTAGCTATTTTCATTGCATTGGGAAATATACCTGTTTGGAGAGACAGGTTACAGATATACGTCAGTGGTTTCACTAAGCATTCAATAATAGTTTTGACTAAGAGCAAGTCAATACCATCACAGTCCATAGATGTTTTACTTTTAAACGATTTTGTGGGGCACATATGCACAGATGTATATTACTTTATGCTTCGTATGTATACCACCATAGGCTTCACATCTTAGATTGAACAAAGTACTGAGCCTCTTTGAGAGATAACACGAGGATGTGAAATGTAGTCTTTGGCAGGCAAAGAGACGGCCTTGGGGGATTTCGCCTGGCGTCCAGAGACTGGAGGTGGAGGTGTTAAGACCTGGAAGAAGACGCATTGTTACTTGGGATTAAACACAATGTGACTGTGTGCTTTGATGTCCTGGGGTATAAAAGGGACGAATGTATGGGGGTTTCTCTCTCTTTCTGTTTTTGATGATGTTGGAGAATGTGAATAAACCTGACTTGTGAGATAAACTCTGCCTCGTCATTTTCACATTCACCACACTGGTGACCCTAAGACGTATCATGAGTGAAAGAAATACCCCTGGGCCAGACTCGTCAGGAGCCAGTCAAGCAGATGCAGCCACAGTCCAGCTACCGGACTTCTGGCAGAACAATCCGCGCTCCTGGTTTAATGCGGTTGAGGCGCAGTTCAACCTCCGGAGGATTTCGGTAGACGCCACAAAGTTCTACCATGTGGTTGCAAAACTGGACAACCACACAGCCCAGCATGGGGAGAGCCTGATCGACCAGCCGCCAGACAGCGACAAGTATGGCGTGCTGAAGACTGCACTCATCCGGTACTTCACCCCCTCGGCGGAGGAGCGAGCAGAAGGGCTCCTGGCGCTGACTGAATTTGAAAGCGACAGGCCCGCGGACCTGATGGAGAAGCTGTTGAGGTTGAAAGACACCGATGATGACCACTTCATCTTCACCCACCTCTTCCTCAGGACCCTACCGTCAGCGGTGAGAGCGACCCTGGCCAGTTCGCCACTGTTGGCCCATCGAGACTACCGCGCGCTGGGCCAGGAGGCGCAACGAATCGTCAACGCCACCAAACGGCGTGCGGCCACGGCCGCGGCAGCAGAGCTCAGCACAATGTCCAGAGACAGCAGTACCAGATGCACCGACGAGGGCGGCGGCAGGGGCCAAGAAACACGGATCAGACGACGTCCTCTGTTTCTACCATCGCCGCTTCGCAGAGAGGGCATGCAAATGTGTACCACCGTGCCAGTTCGGGCGTTCGGGAAATGCCAAGACTGGGGGTCGGTAGCAGCTGCGGCCCTCGGAGAGGAGAACAAGCTGCTTTATTTGTTGGACGCCCGCTCGGGGAGGCATTTCCTCGTGGACACAGGCTCCCAGCTGAGTTTCGTCACACCTTCCTACGCAGACAGGCTAGCAGGTTCCAAAGGTCCCCGGGTGGTAGCAGCGAACGGCTCGGAGATTAGGACCTTTGGTGAGAAGACTCTACTCCTGTCCCTGCAGGGCCGTACATTCGAGTGGACTTTTATCATAGCAGCAGTGAATTTCTATATGTTGGGGGCTGATTTTTTGTGTTCACATGGTTTGTTGGTTGATCTCATTAGCAGGCGCTTGGTTAATGCACTTTCTTTTTATTCTATTCCCTGTGCAGCCCGAGTGACCCCGCCCACAGCACAAACCAACGTCGCAACGGCAAGCGGTAAGTTCCACACACTGCTCACTCAGTTTCCAGCACTCACGGTTCCCACATTTTCAGCATCTGTCGCTAAACACGGAGTGGAACATTTTATTACTACCACCGGACCGCCGGTTTTTGCAAAAGCTCGGCGCTTGGATTCAGCTAAACTGACCATAGCGCGCGAGGAGTTCGCCAACCTGGAAAGCTTGGGCATCATCAGGCATTCGAACAGCCCATGGGCTTCCCCACTTCACATGGTCCCTAAAGCTGATGGCTCGTGGCGACCTTGTGGTGATTTCCGCAGGTTGAACAACGCTACGGCGCACGACCGTTACCCAATCCCGCATATCCAAGATTTTTCCATTCATTTGACGGGGGCACGCGTTTTTCTAAGATAGACTTGGTCCGCGGTTACCACCAAGTCCCAGTGCGCGCTGAGGACATACCCAAAACAGCGGTAATAACTCCATTTGGCCTATTCAAGTTTTTGCGCATGCCGTTTGGGCTTAAAGGCACTGCGCAGACGTTCCAACGCATGATGGATGCAGTGTTGCGCGATCTCCCCTTCGTGTTCGTCTACCTGGACGACATTTTAGTGGCCAGCGCGTCCGAAGACGAACACGAAAACCACCTCACGACAGTTTTCCGGAGGTTGGGAGATGACGGGTTAATAATCAACCCAGCGAAGTGTCAGTTCGGGGTGACGCAGATTGGTTTTTTGGGGCATCGCGTCTCCCCAGAAGGAGCGGTTCCGCTGCCTGACAAAGTGCGCGCGGTAACAAATTTTCCCCAGCCACAAACAGTCAAGGCGTTACAGGAGTTTTTGGGAATGGTGAATTTTTATAACCGTTTCCTCCCCCGCGCAGCACAGCTCATGCAGCCATTGTATGCTGCGCTCAAAAAACAAAAACCCGCAAATAAGATCGAATGGTCCCCAGAGCGGGAGCGAGCATTCTCGGAGGTTAAAGCAGCCCTGGCAAACGCTGCGTTGTTAGCACATCCGGACCCAACGGCCCGCATAGCGCTCATTACTGATGCGTCAGATGTGGCCATAGGAGCGGTCGTGGAGCAGCATGTAGCCGGGGCTTGGCAGCCACTCGCCTTTTTCAGCAGGACTTTGCGCGATAGTGAACAAAAATACAGCGCATTCGACAGGGAGTTGTTGGCCCTCCACTTGGCCATTCGCCACTTCCAGTTCTGGCTGGAAGGACGCAGTTTCACCGCGTTCGTTGACCACAAGCCGCTGACGTTTGCGATGGCCAAGGTTTCAGAACCGTGGTCGGGCCGGCAGCAGAGGCAGCTGGCCGCAATCTCAGAGTTTACTACCGATATTCAGCATGTGTCGGGTAAACTGAATGTAGTGGCAGACTGTCTCTCACGCGCCGTGGCGGCTCCAGTCCGCGTAGGGATAGATTATGCAGCCATGGCCACGGATCAGGGTAGCGATGCGGATGTGCGCGTGCTCCAGTCTGGACCAACAGGGTTAAGGCTGGAGAACAGGGTGCTGCAAGAAGGTATGCCCCCCCCTAATCTGCGATGTCTCCACTGGGCGACCGCGTCCTGTGGTACCGGCCGCGTGGCACCGCCGCGTTTTCGACTCGATTCATTCTCTAGCGCACCCGGGAGTGCGCGCGTTGGTCAAAATGGTGGGAGAGAAATTCGTATGGCTGAGCCTGCGCAAACAAGTTAGAGAGTGGGCGGCAGCCTGCATGGCTTGTCAACGAGCCAAGGTACACAGACACACGAGAGCTCCCTTGGAGCCGTTCCACATCCCGACCAAGAGGTTCGATCATGTTCACGTGGACCTCGTGGGTCCCCTCCCGCCGTCACAGGGGTGCACACATCTTCTGACCATGGAAGACCGCACCACGCGCTGGCCCGAAGCGGTCCCACTGTCGTCAACCACAGCCGAGGAGGTGGCGCGCGCGTTTTTAACAGCATGGGTAGCGCGCTTTGGAGTCCCGTCAGACATTATGTCCGACAGAGGTCCTCAATTTGTTTCCAAACTTTGGTCAGCGATGGCCCGCAGCGTGGGGGTAACGATCCACCGCACGACCGCGTACAATCCGCAGGCTAATGGGTTATGCGAACGTTTTCATAGGTCATTGAAGGCGGCCCTCAGAGCGTCGCTTACGGATACAAATCGGGTGGACAGGCTATCATGGGTTTTATTGGGGTTGCGTTCTGCACCTAAAGAGGATTTAGAAGCCTCCCCGGCTGAGCTAGTTTTTGCGCAGCCTCTTCGGCTGCCCAGGGAATTTTTCCCGGATAATCCTGCCCCAGAAGGCTCCCCGGCTCAGCGGTTGCAGAGTAGCACGGAACCAGGCACGCTGCCTGGCCCCGTTCACCACAGTTTTCCGCGCGTTTTTGTGCCTCAGGCTTTGAAAAATGCGGAGTTTGTTTTTGTCAGACATGATGCCTATCGCCCTCCGTTGCGACCGCCTTATGATGGACCATATAGAGTGCTGGAAACAGGGGATAAGCATTTTTTGCTAGATTTGGGGGGCAGGAAAGAAAAGATTGGCATAAACAGGCTCAAACCCGCTTTTGTGGTGGCCGACGAGGCTGTGCTGTTGGCTCGGGCTCCTCGGCGCGGCAGACCACCTAGGGAGCATTCCCCAGAACACCCACAGGGATTGACTAACAGTTCTCATCCCCAGACAGCAGCTCCCCAGCAGGAAGGCTCCACGGAGGTGGTTAAGCCCGCTTACAGCAGATACGGGAGGAGACTGAGGCCCAAGCAGCATGTGGACTGATGTGTAGTGACTTCATCATGACATGTTACCATCCCACTCCACACCATCACTGTAGATGAAGCATACAACCGCTTCTGCAGCGCAATCTTCAAGGCTGCCCATACTGCAATCCCACGAGGCTACCGACCCCTCTATGTCCCATGTTTGGACGGAGAAAGTGCTGCCCTCCTACAATCCTATCAAACATCAGGGGACCCAGAGATAGCAGACCATCTCATTGAATCGCTAAATACAGCTCGGCGAAAGAAATGGGAGGAGACAGTTGCTGACCGGAGCTTTACCCACTCTAGCAGGAAATGTTGGAGCCTCATCCGTCGCCTAGGAGCTGCACAGAAGCCCCCTAGCCAAAGCCGAGCATCCGTCACACCCAACCAAGTTGCATCCCACCTACTGACTATCGCCAAAGCACCCCAAGACAAAGACACCAAAAGAGCAGTTACAACTGAGCTAAAAAAACACCAAAAAATGCCTGTAGAGGAAACAAACCCTGAACCCTTCGAGGCTGCTGAACTGGAGAAAGTCCTACAGAGCCTGAAATGTGGAAAGGCAGCAGGATACGATAACATCTTCCCAGAATTCATGAAAAATCTTGGCCCCCGAGCCCTAACCTGGTTGACACAATTCTACACAAGGATCACACAAACAAACTCGATCCCAAAGAAATGGCGGACAGCAAAGGTCATTGCCATCCCAAAACCTGGCAAAGACCACAAATTACCAGCAAGCTACCGCCCAATCTCCCTACTCAGCGTTCCTTACAAAATCATGGAGCGCCTAATTCTGCAACGCATTTCCCCAGAGGTAGAGGATTTTCTAAGTGTGGATCAAGCAGGTTTCCGCAAGGACCGCAGTACAGGAGAACAAGTACTGGCCCTAACCACCTTCATCGAAAATGGCTTCGAGAGCAGACTGAAGACAGGGGCTGTGTTTCTCGACCTTACAGCCGCCTATGATACGGTCTGGCACAAAGGCCTCCTCCTGAAACTTATAAAGGCGATCCCTGCTTGGGCAACAGCAATTATAAAAACCCTGCTGACCAACCGAAGGTTCAGAGTCCACCTCAGTCAGAAGACAAGTGCATGGAGAATGCAGAAAAACGGACTCCCACAAGGCTCAGTTCTAGCTCCAACTCTGTTCAACCTCTACATAAACGACCTGCCTACTACAAAATCCCGCAAATTCACCTATGCAGACGACATCTGTTTGGCATTCCAAGCACCAGACTTTGAACCACTGGAACGGGTGCTCACGGAAGATCTTGCCAAACTGGACCAGTTCTGCAAAATCTGGCGCCTAAAACCAAGCCCAGCAAAAACCGTCTCCAGTGTATTCCATCTCCACAATGCAAAAGCTGCCAGAGAACTAAACATCCACCTGAGCGGACTCAAGCTTAAGCATGCCCCAAATCCAACTTATCTTGGAGTGACCCTTGATAGGACCTTATCCTTCAAGGAACATCTAAAGGGGACGGCTGCTAAGGTGAAGGTACGAAACAACCTGCTCTGCAAGCTCGCTGGTGCAAAATGGGGGGCGGCAGTCTCCACCCTGCGCACCTCAGCACTGGCCCTTTCATACTCTGTAGCAGAATATTGTGCCCCTGTCTGGTCCAGGTCATCTTACACACACCATGTAGACACCCAGCTCAACACAACCATGAGAACTATAACTGGAACAATCCGCTCAACACCACTCCCCTGGCTCTCTGTACTGTCAAACATAGCCCCTCCACACATCCGGCGAGCAGCATTAACTCAAAGGATGCTCCAAAAAGTTAAAGATTCTCCTCACTTACCAATCCATGCAGATATCTACACTCCACCCACTGCCCGACTTTCATCCAGACGGCCGATTTGGAAAAACCCTCCCCCAGCTGACTTTACCATCCAGACAGCTTGGCAAGAGGAATGGGAGACCAAGGAGGTCCCAAACAAACAGCTGGTGATAAACCCCAACCAACAGGTCCCGGGCACCAACCTCCCAAGGAGACAGTGGTCTACACTCAATCGCTTCAGGACTGGACATGGCCCCTGCTTGGCCAGCCTTTACAGATGGGGCAGTAGCCCTAGCCCACTGTGCGCATGTGGAGAGGAGCAAACAATGGAACACATCATAGAGGCTTGCCCGCTCCAAAGACTGGAAGGAGGATTACACACCCTCCATACAGCAAACCAGGAGGCAACTGCTTGGCTTAAGGACTTTGCATTCGCTAAATAAAATCATGACATGCAGACTGTTATTACGTTGTTCCATCTTAGACGTTTGGGGGGGGGGGGTCATGTGGGACACATATGCACAGATGTATATTACTTTATGCTTCATATGTATACCACCATAGGCTTCACATCTTAGATTGAACAAAGTACTGAGCCTCTTTGAGAGATAACACGAGGATGTGAAATGTAGTCTTTGGCAGGCAAAGAGACGGCCTTGGGGGATTTCGCCTGGCGTCCAGAGACTGGAGGTGGAGGTGTTAAGACCTGGAAGAAGACGCATTGTTACTTGGGATTAAACACAATGTGACTGTGTGCTTTGATGTCCTGGGGTATAAAAGGGACGAATGTATGGGGGTTTCTCTCTCTTTCTGTTTTTGATGATGTTGGAGAATGTGAATAAACCTGACTTGTGAGATAAACTCTGCCTCGTCATTTTCACATTCACCACACTTTAACAATTTCAATGACCTCTCTCTTGTCTGTGTTCTTTATGAAAATGGAGTCTTTTATAGCAGTGTTTTTGCTTATTGTATCACCTGTGGGTGCCGTAATGGGTATTTCTCGAGCCAAATTAGGACCAATGTTAACAAAAAAGTTATTAAATTCATCTGCAGGTGAAGCTGCATTCACACTCTGAGTCGTTTTATTATTTTTTGAAAAATTTTGAAAATCTTACTACTGAACATTTCCATAAAGGGTGGGGGGACACATATTTTTTCCAGTTTATCGAATTTTTCACCGGGTCTGAGGTGTGTGCAAAAAAAAAAAAAAAAATTGCGTTTTGTTTAACGTTGAGTGTGAAAAATGCAATCGGGCGCTAAGCATGCCAGGAGAATTCCCCCGCCCCTTATCACAGCTCCGACGTAACACTACCCTTTTAAATTCATTATTTTATTTTATTTTACTTGTCAGAGGGTCAATAATACAGCTAGAAATGATACTGTTTTTTTGTTTTTTTTTCAAGCAAGAACACTGACTAAAGGCGGAACTTAAGTTTGCTGTTCCCCTTCTTAACCGGAACTTTACCGTGCAACAACTGGCGGAAGTAGCGGTTTCGTTAGCCTTAGCCTCATTTTCTTCAGAGACATGACACGACAGTTCTGTCTTCAGTTCATCATCTTGTGGTGTTAAACAGAGATCGACCAACTGCTGCTGTTGAAGAATATGGGGGAAGATTGAAAAAAAACGATCGTAGAATATGAAGAAAAGTTCGATCGTCACGGAGGACTGAAGAAAATGAGTCTGAACCCCATAATAAAGCTACAGAGAACAGGTATGTTGAGCTGTTACGGTTTGAATGAACGAACACAACATGAGTCATGTAGGGTGATCGTTAGAGGTCTACGTTACATTTATTTGACTGTAAACGGCGAACCGGAAGGCTGGAGTGCTCACTTGGTCGGGGGTCAACTGGACCTGGATCCCCCAATTTTCTGCCTTCTAAAGTTAAGCTAACGACTAGTATGCTAGTCCCCACCACCACCACCACTTTTATTTGATCCGATTTTATTAATTTACTTTTTCTTCTTAAATTTATTAAATCTTTCAAATAACTTTCTGTGTTTACATTCACAATGACTAATTGCACATATGTGAATTTTTGCCCTCATAAATTTGCAGCTTTTGCCAAGAATTTGTAACTTTTATCTTTTAAATTCAAGTTTGTTTCCCTTATAATTTTGCATTTTTTTCCCTCATGAATTTAGTACATATTTTAAATAAATGGGCATTTGTCCCTGTAAATTTGTTATGTTATTCAAGTAAATTTGAAGCTTTTACAGCATAAATGTTTGTGATGGGTTTTTTTTTCCTTGTAATTTTGTGGCTTTTTCTCAATGTTTTGCACCTTTGGAAAATTTTAAGACTTATAACAAAATATTTATGCAAAAGAGATCTTTCTTTCTTTCTTTCTTCAAAACCACAGGGATTCTCTTGGCAAGGGCAAAAGTGGGATAATTCTGACATCTGTTCGACCATTAAGTGTGATGGTTGAATGTTGCTACTTAATAAATTGTTAATAGTCAACATGAAGCCATTAGGGGTGTTGGGGAAAAATCAATTCACTTAAGAATCTAGATTCTCATTTTACACGATCCAGAACCAATTCACAAAAATTAAGAATAGATTTCTTCTTCTTCTTCTTAATTTATTTATTTTTGTGGTGGTGCCAGGGTCCCGTCACATGACACGTGTTGCCGTTTCGTGATAAGCAACATACACATACACATTGATGCTGCCAATGCAGGAGAACCACACAGAGTAGCTTACTAAGCTAGCAGCTGGATGAAACAGTCGGAATAAAGAAAAAATGGAGCAGCAAGAAATTTGAGACAGGTCCATCTGCAGCTCAAAGACTATGTCAAGTTACACCCCTTCAACTAGTTACACTTCCTCAGCAAGTTAGCCCCACGTTATGCCACTCAACAAAATAACTGGTCGTAGCTGACCATGCACATATGGTTGAGCCAGCACTGCACAAATTCAGGTGTTGTAGCCTTGTAGACGGGCTGACAGTGGCCACGCATTTTGAAGGGCGAATGTAAAAGAATCTTAAAATGAGAGAGTTTAGTCCGTAGATGGTAAAAACAAGTTTATGGTCTCGTCTTTGGATGACGTTTGTTTGCGTGACCACATGCTACCCTGTTGCCTAGCAACCCTGACAGCCACAGTTGAGGGTTATTTTTTCTAAAGGTGCGTTCACACCAGGTGAATTTTTTTGCGCGGCACGATTACATTATAACAGAATCAGAATCAGGTTTATTGCCATTGTGATACACAAACTAGGAATTTGTCTCGGTGCCATGCTGCAACATTAAAAACATAATGAGAAAAAGGGATAAACTAAAAAACTAAAGGACTAGAAACGTGCAATAAGTGTAGAAAAATAAGTAATAATAAGTAATAATAATAATAATACTAGTAATAATGAGTAGTATTAGTCAAGGCAGTTTAAAAAATTAGCATGTAGCAGATAATGTGAAGTACCACATAGTGCAGTCAATAATGCAACAGAAAAACAGTGATGAATGACATGAGTCTGGTTGAGCTGCTGTACATAGTGCACGAGAGTCAAAAGTCACTTAGTGTTCAGCAGTCTGATGGCAGAGGGGAAAAAGCTGCTCATGTGCCGAGAGGTTTTAGTCCGAATGGACCGAAGCCTTCTACCTGAGGGGAGGGGGGCAAACAGCACGTGACCAGGATGTGAAGGATCGGCTATGATCCGGCCAGCACGCCTCCGGGTCCTGGAGATGTACAGGTCCTGGAGAGATGGGAGCTTGCGGCCAATCACCTTCTCAGCAGTGCGCACGACGCGCTGCAGCCTTAGTCTGTCCCTGGCAGTGGCTCCTGCGTACCACACAGTTATGGAGGAGGTGAGGATGGACTCGATGATGGCCGTGTAGAACTGCACTAACATCTTGGTGGGTAGCTTGAGCTTCCTCAGCTGCCGCAGAAAGAACATCCTCTGCTGGGCCTTTTTGATGAGGGAGCTGATGGTTGGCTCCCATTTGAGGTCTCGGGTGATGGTGGTGCCCAAGAAGCGGAAGGAATCTGCAAAGGTGATGGGAGAGCCTGTGATGGTGAGGGGGGGCAGGGGGGATGTGACTTTCCTGAAGTCCACAATCATCTCCGCTGTCTTCAGAGCATTCAGCTGCAGGTTGTTGTGGCTGCACCAGGACACCAGCTGGGCCACCTCTTCCCTGTAGGCGGACTCGTCACCGTTGGAGATGAGCCCGATGAGGGTGGTGTCGTCCGCAAACTTAATCAGCTTAACAGACTGGTGGGAGGAGGTGCAGGAGTTGGTATAAAGGGAGAAGAGTAGGGGGGAAAGTACACAGCCCTGGGGTGATCCAATGCTGATGCTAACAGAGTCTGAGACAGACTTCCCCAGCCGCACATGCTGTCTCCGGTCCGTCAGGAAGTCGGTGATCCACCTGCAGAGGGAGTCAGGCACGTTGAGCAGGGACAGCTTGTCCTGGAGCAGATCGGGGCGGATGGTGTTGAATGCGGAGCTGAAGTCCACAAACAGAATCCTGGCGTAGGTTCCCGGGGAGTCCAGGTGCTGCAGGATGGAGTGGAGGGCCAGGTTGACTGCGTCGTCCACAGACCTGTTAGCACGGTAGGCAAACTGCAGCGGGTCTAGGAGGGGTGTGGTGATGGACTTGAGGTGAGACAGGACCAGGCGCTCAAAGGACTTCATGACTACAGAGGTGAGCGCTACAGGTCTGTAGTCGTTAAGTCCAGTAATCCGTGGCTTCTTGGGGACAGGGATGATGGTGGAGGATTTGAGGCAGGTCGGCACGTGACATTGCTTAAGAGAGGTGTTAAAAATGTCTGTGAAGACAGGAGCCAGCTCTTTCGCACAGTGTCTCAGGGTGGAGGGAGACACACCGTCCGGCCCGGGGGCCTTGCGCGGGTTCAGTCTGGAGAACTGTCTGTGCACGTCCTGCTCACTGATGACAAGGGGAGGGGGGGAGGAGGAGGAGGAGGAGGGGGGGGACCGCTCTTGATGAATTAGGGGCTGAGGAGGCAGAGGAGCTGGGTGGAGTGGGTGAGTTGGACACAGCTGACGAGGTGTCAAAACGGGCATAGTGTTGGGACAGTCTTTGACAAAGGGCTTTGTCATCCTGACCTTTAGAAGCCTGAGGCCGATAGTTGGTGATTTGCCTCAGTCCTCTCCACACAGAAGCCGAGTCATTAGCAGTGAACTGCTGCTGGAGTCTCTCAGAATATACAGATTTAGCTCTCCTCAGCTCTCTGTTAAACCGATATTTGACCTCCCTGTAGCAGTCCCTGTCTCCACTTTTCAACGCTGCTTCCTTCTCCTTCCTGATCCGTCTGAGCTTAGCTGTGAACCAAGGCTTGTCATTAGAATATCTTATCCTGGTGCGCGATGGGAGAATGTGCTCTTCACAGAAGTTGATATATGAGTTCACAGTGTATGTGTACTCATTAAGATCATGTGTGGCTCTTTTAAACATGCCCCAGTCAGTTATTTCCATGCATGTGTTCAGTTTCTCTCCAGCTTCACTGGTCAATTTCTTTGTGGTGGTCACCACAGGTTTAGTGAGTTTCAGTCTCTGTCTGTATGTGGGGATGAGGTGAACCATCACGTGATCAGATAGTCCCAGCGCAGCGCGGGGAACAGCGCGATATGCGTCCTTTACTGAAGTATAACAGTGATCTAGCGTGTTATTTCCTCTGGTTGGACATTTAATACACTGTTTGTAGCGGGGGAGCTCGTGACTCAGATTGCTCTGGTTAAAATCGCCCACCACGATAACCAGGGAGTCTGGAAAGTTCCGCTCCGTAAGTTGGATGTGATCTGCGAGCACGCGCTGAGCTTCGCGCGTGTCCGCGTCAGGAGGGGCGTACACAGCGACGAGAATGAATGAGGCAAACTCGCGCGGGGAATAGAATGGCTTGCAGTTAATGAAAAGAAATTCCAGGGCGGGAGAACAGTGTTTGGAAATCACCGTTACATCAGAGCACCAGCTGTTGTTAATATAGAAGCACACTCCTCCTCCAATAGACTTACCGGACAGCTCTGTGATGCGGTCAGCACGAATCAGCTGGAAACCCTCGAGGCTGATCGCGCTATCTGGAATGTTCTCATTAAGCCAGGTCTCAGAGAAGCAGATGACAGACGAGGAAGCGAGGTCCTTGAAACGCATCAGCAGTCTTAATTCTTCTACCTTGTTCAGGAGAGAATTGGCATTGGATAGAAATATGCCAGGCAAGGCTGTTCGCGAGCCTCTTTTTCGTAGCCGAGCGAGAATCCCTCCTCTCTTCCCTCTTTTCCGCCGTCTTGCTTTTTTGGCCAAACAATGGATCAGATCAACGGCAGGAGCTAAAAAAACTGGAAGAAGGTCCATGGGGGTGAGAGTCCTGATATTTAGTAGTTCTTCACGGGTGTATGAACCGGCAGATGCACAATCAGTGAACAAAAACAGACAAATTATAAAAATTAAAGGGCAGCGATACACCATGGCGGCCGCTGTGGGTGCCATCTTGTTTTTTGAACAATGTAAACATGCGAACAGACATGAATAGTGAGATGCAGACAGGCGAAGTTGTCTTTAAAACTTCTGCAGCTGTGTTCAACCTGCTGTGGAAATTCCCAAAATAGCGTCATGTTTCAGTTTACATTATCCAACTGGGGGCTCACCTGAAAATGTTGTCTCAAGCCTCCAAAACTTGACAGATGATGGGTGTTTACGTTGCTAGCTTGCTAGGACGTCCGTAGCCGGAAACCGTGGGTAAATAACTCCAAAATCCTGATTTAGCTGAAGAGTTCCCAGTCCTCCTCCCGGTGAGTGAGTTTAATTTTCAAACTAGTTTAATCTGCAGTGGTGATACTTTTATTCCGGTGACAGCAGAATCTCAAAGCTAGCAGCTAGCTAACTAACGCGCTTGCGCAAACACATGACTGCGCAAAATTTGCGTGTGCTCGTGTCTTCCCATTCACTTTATATGGATTTGCACCGCCCATTTGCGTATGGTGTGAACACACCTTAACATTTTTTGACAGCGATGGAAGCAGTTTTCTTTTCACTGAATAAAAACCAAATCTTGTTATTGACTGAAAGTAGACAAAAACGATTGCTAGTGAACAGACAAAAATAAAACTATAAAAATAAAGTCATCACAATAAATCTGAACTCAAATTAGGTGTCAAAAGTGAAATGCATAAATGGTCATTTTAGTTTAATTTGTAGCTTTTATGGATGAAAAAATAGATATAGTTTTAGTTGATGAAATTAAGACTGGATGGAAGTTTGTTTTTGCTTTTGTTTTGAATTATTGCATTTACTTTACCTTTTACTGGAGAAGCTTCACCAGGCAGAGGACCATGACCAGATAATCACCCAGAGTTGAAAAAAGAGGAAAAAGTTCTAAGTCCTCCTGCTGAACAACACACACTGCACCACTTTAACAAACTCCCAGAAAATTCTGAACGGGCACAAAAACTTGTAACAGCACTCTATTTTGTTTTCTGACTTTAATTTGTTTTTGAAGTCTCCAAAGAATTTAGATATTTAAATTTATATTTGTGCAGGTTTAAAATTAATGTTACTTTTCTTAGGCATCAATTGCGGTCAGTTCTTATTGAATTTGTTCTTTGCATTAAGTTACTGTATAGGTAACTGTACATTGACTGCATACAGTCAGGTAGCACTACTAATTAAATGGATGTTGAAAGTATTTGTGATAGAATTTACTTTTGTTTTTTGATGAATAGCCTATATTTCTAGAATGCTGGAGGGCGACCAAACCAACACACTGTGTAAAAGCTGTTAGGAACTGTGATTTGCTGAAAAGGAACATTTTCAAAATTTATTTCACTTGTGTACAATTTCATTTTTGAAACTCACAAGTTTTCATGAAATAAAAAAGCAGTGACTAACCTAAGCCTACTTTTTTCATTTAACAATATTTTATTGCAAATCAGTTGATGTAATTTTTCACAAATATAACCCCCCAAAACATCAACACACTGTACTCTCGTACTGTGGCCTCGTCCTGTTGTGGCGAAACTCACCGACTCCGAGATGAAGCTAATATGCAAAAAAGCAGAGAGCTGAGAGGATCTAATTTTTCCATAACCGACCAGTTTCCACCAGAGATCCTTAGGAGACGGAGACTGCTCTACCCGATCATGTTGGGAGCAATAAAGGTCGCAAAAAAACTCAGCTGTCGATCAACAAACCTTTTATTGATGGGAAGTTGTATAGAAATCCCCAGACAACATCCTGGTTAAGTGATGGGGGCGACGGCATTAAACCTGGAGCTACAGGTGAACGGCTTCCTCGGCTGTAAACAACTGCACATGTTGAGGTGTCATCAGCGCAATGGTTGTTATGACAACATACAAACAGCTGACTCTGGCAATGAAATTACTGTTGCGGTTTAATTAGCTACCAGATAATATTTTTCTTTTCTATTTTTCATGATTATTATTAATACTATTATTTTTGTACTTTAGTCCAGTGATTAAATATTGTGGCAAAGGAATGATCAAGGGCTTTTTTAAAATTTTATGACAATCCTATTTTTGTTCTTTTGTTGGCCTTTTTTAAACTTTTCTTTTCTGTTTAGGGACTGTATTTCTGTGTTAAGGTATGGGAGGCCTGGGAGAGAAGATGTTTTGTGGACGGGATGTAAGGGATGGGAACGTCTCAATGTCTGTAGTATATTTCTATTTATTTATTTATTTTTTTCATTTATTTCAGCTTGACAATGAGGAGCAAGTTATTCTTTGTTGCTTAATACAATCTCTGTAGCTTATGAATGATACAAAATTAAGAATCATATCTTGGAATGTAATTGGTGCAAACAATCAAGTGAAATGTGGTAAAATTTTAAAACATCTGAAATCATTTTCCCCAGATACTGCTTTTCTCCAAGAAACACATTCAAAAGAGAATTTACATCATTACCTCCGCCAAGGAGGTAATGTTTTCATCGGCGCTGGTTTGTCTGTTTGTTTGTTAGCAAGATAACTCAAAAAGTTATGGACGGATTTTCATGAAATTTTCAGAGATTGTCAGAAATGGGGTATCCTACAGATGATTAGATTTTAGTGCTGATCCGGATCACCGTCCAGAAGAAAACCGCCATTACGGAAAATGCGATTTTTCGTGAATAACTACTGAACCACTAATCCTATCATTGTCAATCCAATTGCTTGTCATATGTTTTCATGGTCAAGGAATCTGAAAACGTACACACAAACACTGTATGGGGGGAACTGTGGCGCTTGGCGGAGGTCTGCGCTGTCAGAGTGCTTTTCTAGTTTAAAAAGCGATCGGGTTGGGGCAGCTATTGGAGCTGGACAGTCATCAAAGAGGTCCAGTGTTGCAGTTTTATTTCATAAAAAGTTGAAATTCAAAGTTAATAATATTTTAAGAGACCCATCAGGTAGAAATATTTGTTAGTGGTTGCTTGGAGTCAAGCAGTATTTCCTTAGTAAACATATATGCACCAAATGAAGATGATCCATCATTTTTTGGTGTAATTGAAAATAAATTGTCTTGATTTTTGTAGCTCAATAATTATTTTAGGAGGTGATCTTAATCTAACACTTCATCCATAAATAGACAAGACTGGGAAGATAAGTGAACCTAAAAGATCTGTTTTTTTCACTTCTGGAGTTCATGCAGACTTTTGGTCTTTTGGACATCTGGAGAACACTACACCGCAATGTCAGAGACTATACCTTTTATTCAAATAGACATCATATCTTTTCTGGAATAGATCTGTTTCTAGTATCACAAGATGCTGTTAAAATGTGACACAAAGTCTTATACATCTAATAGTTATATCAGATCACAGCCCTATTCAGGTCAATTTTAGTTTGAAATCTGCACTGCCACGATTCAAACACTGGAAGGTTAACAGTTCACTGTTTGAAGATCCAGAAATAAAGAAACAAATAAGTGATTACATTCACACTTTTATGGACAGTAACAAGGATTCCATTTCCGACTTCATAATCATATGGGAAACTCTAAAATGTTGTCTTAGAGGAGAATTAATCAAGATTGGCAGTTATAGGATCAAAAAGTAGTGTCAGGAAGAAAATAAACTTAACAGAAATGAAGGTGTTGCAACGTTCATTGTCAAATGAATATAAGCATTCTAAATTGTCCTTAGGTGTGACTGTGAGAGTGAATGGTTGTCTGTCTCTCTGTGTTGGCCCTGCGATGGACTGGCGATCTGTCCAGGGTGTACTCTGCCTCTCCCCCAAAGATGCTGGGATAGGCTCCAGCACCCCCGCAACCCGAAAAGGATTAAGTGGAAGAAGATGGATGGATGGATGAAACATGGAGAGAACTTTGTAAGCTGAAAATGAAATATGATGACATTATAAGGGACAAAATTGAATACCAATTGAAGAGAGCAAAGCTGAATTATTATGAAAGTGGGGAGAAGGCGGGAAATTGCTAGCTGCAAGGCTTAAAAAGCAGATGACTAAAAATTTCATATCTTCCATCGACAACTCAATCACCACCGATCCAGATGAAATAAATAAAACATTTGTAGAATTTTATGAAAACCTCTACAAGTCTGACTGAGAGTGATGAAAATCCTGATTTAATTCAAGAATTCTTAAATGATGTTAATCTCCCCTGCTTATCAGAGGAAGAAGTAAATGCATTAGAACAGCCCATAACTGTGGTAAAGTAAACAAAGCTATTGACTCCTTTGATAAAAACAAGTCTCCTGGGCCTGATGGATTCAATGCAGAATTCTATCAAGTCTTTAGAGATTCAATTCAATTCAATTCAATTCAGCTTTATTTATATAGCGCCATTTCACAACAACAGTCATCTCATAGCACTATCAACTGTAGGGAGGACCCCCACAGTTGCAGAAAGACCCCAGCAATCAGGCGATCCCCTGTGAGCAAGCACTTGGCGACGGTGGAGAGGAAAAACTCCCTTTTAACAGGAAGAAACCTCCAGCAGAACCAGGCTCAGGGAGGGGCAGTCATCTGCTGCGACTGGCTGGGGGGTGAGGGGACAGAGAAGAAGAAAAGAACAGACATGTAGAGAGCAAACAGCACGATGGGGACTCAATCTATGGGAGAGAACAAACAAATGTTAATGACCAGCAAAATAAAAATATTTCATAGAGAGTGAGGAAAGGAGTGAGGCCCAGTGCATTACTGGAGGTCCCCCGGCTGACTAAACCTATTAGCAGCATAACTAAGGGAGGGGATGAATTATCCCCGCTTTTATGACAGGCATATTTGGCATTTTTTGAAAATGGAAGTCTTTCACCTACGTTTAATTATTGTCACATTACTATAATTCATTAAAAAATAAAGATCCCTTGAGTTGTAGCAGCTGTCGACCAATATCCTTAGCGAATTTAGACAATAAAATCTTGGCCAAAATTCTTTCAACAAGATCAAGCAAAGCAATTGGAAAATTGATACATACTGACCAAACTGGATATATAAAAATCGTCAGTCATCTGATAATGTAAGGAAGAAACCCACACAGACACGAGGAGAACATGCAAACTCCACACAGATCACTGTTGGTCAGGGGCTGGGATCGAACCCAGGATCCCCCAGCCAAGGGTGAGTTGCTGTGCTGCCGCAGTGCTAACCACTCCACCACCGCGCTGTTATTTAACATTATTCGGTATGCGAAGAGGCTCCCATTTTCAGCAGCCCTTGTGACTGTCGATGCTACAAAAGCCTTGGATCACATCGAATGGCGTTTTATGTTCCACACCTTAGAAAAATATGGGTTTGGTAAGAATTTCATGCAGTGGATCAAGATGATATACCTTCAACCCATGGCATCTGTGAAAACTAGTGATATCATTTCAGAGCCTTTCATATTGCATCGTGGCACAAAGCAAGGACGCCAAGTCTCTGCTCTCCTATTCAATTTAATCATTGAGCTGTTGGCTGAGAAAATAAGAGCTGATAACAATATTAAAGGTACAATATCGTACATTGGTGATCGTACATACAAATTGTCTCTTTACTGTGATTTATAATTCTTTATTTAACAGAAGTAAGTTCTTCACTCCATTGTATTAATCAGGCCATAAAGCAATATGGATTACTCTCTGGCTATAAAGTCAGCTGAGAAAAGTGTGAGTTGCTACCTTTAAATACACATTGTAATACCACTTGCATACAAAATACTGAAGATAAATGGAAACAAACAGAAATACAATACTTAGGTTTAAAAAAAATACAACAAATTGTTATCAAACACAGGTTTTAAATTTGACACAGTTATTGAATAAAGTAAAGTCAAATATTGAATGATAGTTTTTTTTTTTTTTGTTACTTATTTGTACCCGTAGGTAGACTCGGTTTGCAGTCTGGTGACAAGCCACCGGCTGCTGGTCGCTGCGTGCGCGAGCGCCCTAAACCTACATGTTTTTGGTATGCGGGAGGAAACCGGAGAAATCCCGGAGTAAACCCGCGCAACACGGGGAGAACATGCAAACTCCACACAGCTCACCGTTGGTCGGGGGCTGGGATTGAACCCACGATCTCATGATCCCCCGCGATCCCCCGGCCGAGGGTAAAACTGTGCTGCCACAGTGCTAAACCACTGCGCCACCGTGCAGCCCAGTTGAGTCTTATCATGTCTTTGTGGGGACGAGTAAACACAGTAAAGAATATGCTTCTGTCTGTTAATTACATTCCAAGGATGCTGCCAGTTATAATTAAAAAAAAAAAAAAAAAGCTTGGTTGGAAGAGCTGCATAAAATAATTTCTAAATTTGTATGGCATGGCAAAAAAGCAAGATGTTCATATTCAAGATTGTCTGGTTCTTATATGAAAGGTGGATTGCAGCTGCCTAATTTTTCCATTATTATTTATATTTTGGATGTCAGCAAGTAAATGAATTATTTGATTCTAATATATGTAAAGACTGGAAATGTATTGAAGAAATTATGTTTCAAAGCTTTAATATTGATACAAATAGTCTGTACTTTTTAAAAAAAAAACTACTGAAAGAAATTACACAAAACCCAATTGAAGCAACATTTAATATTTTAAAATTAAGCACGAAAATTCTTGTAGTTAACACAGCTAATTCAATAAATCAGCCAATATGGCAGAACCCCAATATAGCTCTGAATAAAAAGATTAAAAATTAGACCAAATGGAAAAATTGTGGAATTACTAAGCTTTGCCACATAACCTCTAATGGTCATTTTAAAACCCTTAATGGATTAATCATGGAATATGGAATTTCAAAGGGAGAATACTTCAGTTATATCACTTCACAATACAGTATATTACTGTACATAAGGGGAGATACACACACACACACACACACACACACACACACACACACACACACACACACACACACACACACACACACACTGGATAGAAAAAGTCTCCACACCCCTGTTCAAATGTCAGGTTTTTGTGATGTAAAAAATCAGACCAAGGTAAATCATTTCAAAACTTTTTCCACCGTTAATGTGACCTATAACCTGTACAACCCAAATGAAAAACAAACTGAAATCTTTCAAGGGGAAAAATAAAAAGCTTACAGTAATCTGTTTGTATAAATATGCACACCCTTAAACTAATACAGGTACGTCTCAAAAAATTAGAATATCATGTAAAAGCTCAAAATTTTTGTCACTCATTTCAGAAAGTGAAACCCATAGAGTCACTACACGGAGAGTGATATACTTTAAGTGTTTATTTATTTTAATTTTGATGATTATGGCTTACAGCCCATGAAAACCCCAAATTCAGTTTCTCCAAAAATTAGAATATTACATAAAATTAATTTAAAAAAAAATAGTTTTTTAATACAAATGTGGACCGACTGAAAAGTATGTCCATGTACACACTCAATACTTGGTCAGGGCTCCTTTTGGATTAATTACTGTATCAATGTGGCGTGGCATGGAGGTGACCAGCCTGTGGCACTGCTGAGGTGTTATGAAGGTCTAGGTTGCTTTGATAGTGACCTTCAGCTCGTCTGCATTGTTGGGTCTGGTGTCTCTCATCTTCCTCTTGACAATCCTCCATAGATTCTCTATGGGGTTTAGGTCAGGAGAGTTTGCTGGCCAATCAAACACAGTGATACCATGGTCATTAAACCAGGTTTTGATACTTTTGGCAGTGTGGGCAGGTGCCAAGTCATGCTGGAAAATGAAATCAGCTTCCCCATAAAGTTTGTCAGCAGAGAGAAGCATGAAGTGCTCTAAAATTTCCAGGTAGACGACTGCGCTGACTTTGGTCTTGATAAAACACAGTAGACAAACACCAGCAGATGGTCTCTGTTCTGATAAAAGTAAATTTTGCACTTCATTTGGAAATCAAAGTCCCAGAGTCTGGAGAAAGAGTGGAGAGGCACAGAATCTAAGTTGCTTGAGGTTTAGTGTGACGTTTCCACAGTGAGTGATGATTTGAGGAACCATGCCATCTGCTGGTATTGGTCCAATGTGTTTTATCAAGACCAAAATCAGCACAGACATCTACCATTGCCTGAGCCCTTGTGGGGCGGCAGTAGCTCAGGAGGTAGAGCAGGTTGTCCAATAACCACATGGTTGGTGGTTCGAATCCCGCTCTCCCCAGATGTCCTGCCGTTGTGTCCCTGGGCAAGACACTTCACCTCCAATTGCTCCTGGTGGGTCTGGAAGCGCCATGTTAGGTAGCATGCCGCCATCAGTGTGTGAATGGGTGGATAGCAGGATCTGTAAACACTTTGGTTATCAAGAGATGAGAATAAAAGCGCTATATAAGTGAATACCTTTTACCAGGAAATTTTAGAGCACTTCAAGCTTCCCTTTGCTGACAAGCTTTATGGAGAAGCTGATTTCATTTTCCGGCAGGACTTGGTACCCCCCACACTGCCAAAATCAAAAGTATCAAAACCTGGTTTAATGACCATGGCATCACTGTGTTTGATTGGCCAGCAAACTCTTCTGGCCTAAACCCCAAAGAGAATTTATGGAGTATTGTCAAAAGGAAGATGAGAGACAACAAATCCAACAATGCAGACTTAAGCTTAAGGCTTAAGACAAGCTTGGTTGAGACATTTTAAGTTTCTAGGCCTTTTCGGCCTTAAGCTTAAGTGACCTTAAAGTAGAACTGAACCCACCTTTTGGCGCAAAAAGTAGAATAGCAGATTAATTCCTTATTACCTATTGTATTTTTCAACACATAAAAGAAATTTTTAGGCCGTGCGATGGCCAAGCTATAAGCCGATAAACTTTTGTCTCTGGCTGGCAGTGCCAAACAAACTGGAAGTAGTGCAGACGACGCTGCGTGACGTCACGAGTGTGATCCCTAAACAAAACAACAATGGCAGATGATAGCAGTTCCAGCAGTCAAGAACACCAGAGTTTTCAGAGTGAAGAGGCATTCAGGATCGGTGACGAGACAGAGGAGGATGCAGGAGTGTGGCAGGTGGCAGGCGTGCTCAAAGGCGAGTCCGGCAGACAGCGACCTGATGCACCTGTGACAGCAACTGGCAGACGGCAATGCAGAGGCGAGGTCCGCTGCCGGGGAATACACCTGTGCACAGGGGAGAGACTGGAAAGGCAAAGGTAGGTATGCTTACGCTGTAGATCTTGCTGGGAGATGAGGGGGTTCCTCTGCAGCAAGAGGGCTGAAGGAATCAGACGGCTTCATGCCGAAGCCCAGGGCAGAGTGACTTATATCCCACGCTGCTGACGAGGCGCAAGTGTGCGCGCAGCTGGCGCCGCTAATGAGCGGCGAGTTGTAACATATCCAGCCTGTGTTGTGTTGTAGCTTAGTTTTCTTTTTTCTCTGTCACATTTTGTCTTAGTTTTGTTTTGAATTGTCACTTCCGCCTCCAAAGAGAGCAGACGGTTCTTTTCTCTCTCTGCTCTAGCTCCCCACCTCCCCAACTAACTGGATCCCAGCTTGCTGTTGTCTGACTGCGGATTATCGAAAGAAATTATGGAATTAATAAGCTGGGCTTTGAACGCAATTGACACTATTTTTTCAACAAGGAAAAATGCTCCGGGGGAAACTGTTTGCCCCGCAGGGACGGCTCCAGCGGGCTATTTACGGGAGACAAGTAATTGGGGAATCTTGTGCCTGACTAATCTCTCTATTGAAGACATTGAAGATTTGTATGTCTTCGTAATAATGGTGATTGGGATCGTTCTGATTGGATCTGGGATTGTCCTGGTGTACCGCAAATTGCTGAAGATGGATACAACCTATCAAAATGCTGGCCAGGCGAGGTGCATCCATCAAATTGAAAAAATGGAGAAGACCCTGATAGCGACAAATGGAGAACTGTCTCGGAAGGTGGATTACATCATGATTACACTTAGGTCTATCCACGACGGACTCAACGCCCCGCAATGAAGGATTAAGTACTGAATCTGCAGAAGAATATAAAGTTCCTTCTCTGTGATCAGTTCTATTTGGCTCAATTCCCTTACAAAAATCCTCCTGATCGTCTGCAGTCTGTGTTTTTTCAAAACACTGAGCACATGGCCTTGGACAGCAGCTGCATGGACAATTGCCAAGGACAATTGCCAGTAGCCAGACAAAACATCTCCTGCCAAAGTGTCCTTGTTGTTCTTACTGATACAACACTTTGCTTCAACATTACATTCATATTGATCCACAAACTGACAACAAGATGATTCACTCACTGCTCTCTTTGTGTCCTGTGTACTCTTTTTGTCTGCTGATGTGCATTGAGGGCCTTTTTTTTCTTTGTAATCATAATATTGATCATGTGACCAGTATTCTGAAATCAATGATTTTTTTGCTCCTTCCCATTGTATTATTTCTTATGCTACCTGTACCCTCCTGTTGGCAGGCGCGTTTCAGACGCATGCCGCGTCACGGAAATGCAGGTTCATTTTCTGTGTCAAGTCAAATTCTCTCGTATGTTATCAGTGATCTGTTAATGTACTTGGCAATAAATCTTTTTCTGATTCTGATTCTGATTCTAATCGCTCTTGCCTGTTTTCTCTTTTGAATTCTTGGATGGAATATGGGTGGGCAATATAAGCTGCGGCTTCAGCCATCACCCATTTCGGATAACTTACGTTGAATTATATAATCAGATGAGTCATTGTTCAATTTGACCTTGTTGTTATATCATTCAGTTTCTTTCAACCTGTACTGTACTATCCGAAATAAATAAATTCATTCATTCATTCAAAAAATTGGGCTATGTATTACAATACTTCCACAGACTATAGTGGCAATACACATGAACAGAACTGGCCTCTGCATTTGACTGTGCTATTTATAAATACAGTGATCCCTCGCTACTTCGCGTTTCACCTTTCGCGCCCTCAGTGCATCGCAGATTTTTCAAAAATATTCGTAAAAAATTCAAAATTGAGAAAAAATGGCACGAAAGTTGCCCGGGCGCTAGCAGAAGGCAGGGAGAGTACATTAGAACATCAGGTATCAACACGGAGAGCCCGCACAACTCAAAGTCCACCTCTCTGACCACCGCTCCACTCCTCTCCGCCCACTTCTTCACCGCTCGGGAATCTCGCAAGCTGATTGGCCGAGACGTTTTACCCAGCTTCTCTCCCTGCAGAGCGCCCATACCCAGTGAAGGAAGACCGCATTCATTGTTCTTTATCGCTCGTGTTGCTTAGTGGCACTTTTCGCTGTTCTCTTGTGCCTTTTTGTGCAAAATAGTGCTTGTGACGCCCTTGGGGGGGGGGGGTGACGCTACTTTGCGGTTTTTCACTTTTCGCGGTCGGTTCTGGTCCCCATTAAACGCGATAAGTGAGGGATCACTGTAATATCTATATCTAGAAACGCATCGCTTCCCGGTCGCTTTTCCTCCCCCTTTCTTTTCTTTCGTCGCCATGACAGCTTTCCTTGGCCACTGAACAGATCTTCCCAGGTGTTGGAAGTGTTTTGTAGTCGACTATCACGACAAAATGCACCAAAAACAACCAGTGTCGACGTGCTCGCAATGGTAAACATGGAGGACTGTGTCACACTCGTGACGTCACGCGGAACTCCGGCTGCACTTCCGGTTAATCGGCGGATTTGTCTGATTTTTCAATTCAATTCAATTCAATTCAACTTTATTTATATAGCGCCATTTCACAACAACAGTCATCTCATAGCACTATCAACTGTAGGGGGGAACCCCCACAGTTGTAGAAAGACCCCAGCAATCAGGCGATCCCCTGTGAGCAAGCACTTGGCGACGGTGGAGAGGAAAAACTCCCTTTTAACAGGAAGAAACCTCCAGCAGAACCAGGCTCAGGGAGGGGCAGTCATCTGCTGCGACTGGCTGGGGGGTGAGGGGATAGAGAAAAAGAAAAGAACAGACATGTAGAGAGCAAACAGCAGGATGGGGACTCAATCTATGGGAGAGAACAAACAAATGTTAATGACCAGCAAAAAAAAATATTTCATAGAGAGTGAGGAAAGGAGTGAGGCCCAGTGCATTACTGGAGGTCCCCCGGCTGACTAAACCTATTAGCAGCATAACTAAACACATGATCCCTCCCTAATTGTAGGCTATATCAAAAAGGTAGGTTTTAGCCCTATTCTTAAAAACAGAGATCGAGTCTGACTCCCGAATCCAGATTGGCAGCTGATTCCACAGGAGAGGAGCTTGATAACTGAAGGCTCTGCCTCCCATTGTACTTTTGGAGATTCTAGGTATTACAAGTAATCCTGCATTTTGGGAGCGTAGTGCTCTGTTAGGATAATACGGTAGTATCAGATCTTTTAAATAAAAAGGAGCCTGATTGTTTAGAGCTTTGTAAGTAAGAAGAAGGATTTTAAACTTAAATCTAAACTCTATGGGAAGCCAGTGAAGGGAGGCCAGAACCGGAGAGATATGATCTCTCTTTCTAGTACCTGTTAAAACTCTTGCTGCAGCATTTTGGATCAGCTGAAGACTTTTTAAAGATGTTTTAGGACAGCCTGATAATAAAGAATTACAATAATCTAATCTCGAGCTAACAAAAGCGTGGATCAGTTTCTCAGCATCACTCTGAGACAAGATGCTCCTAATCTTGGCAATATTACGCAAATGATAGAAGGCAGTCTTAGAAACAAATTTAATATGTGAATTGAAAGACAAATCCTGATCAAAAATAACTCCAAGGTTCCTCACAGAGCTATTAAGAGAAAGAGTAACCGCATCCAAACTGAAAGTTTGATTTGGAAAGGAATTTCTAAGGTTTTTTGGACCAACAAGAATGACTTCAGTCTTATCTGAATTTAATAGCAGGAAATTACAAGTCATCCAAGCTTTGATTTCCTTAAGACGGGCTTCTAACTTGGCTAATTGATTACTATCATCTGGCTTCATTGACAGGTATAATTGTGTGTCATCTGCATAACAATGAAAATGTATACAGTACTTTCTAATAATGTTGCCTAACGGAAGCATATAAACTATACTATAAACTATAAGCATATAAACTATACTATAAACATATAAACTAAAAAGAGTAGGGCCTAGCACAGATCCCATGTGGAACTCCATGACTAAGCTTTGAGTTGAAAGAAAACTCATTATTTACATGAACAAACTGGAACCTATCAGATAAATAAGATCTAAACCACTGCAACGAAGTTCCATTAAGTCCAACATAGTGTTCTAATCTATCAAGTAGAATATTATGATCGATAGTATCAAAAGCTGCACTAAGGTCTAAAAGGACAAGTACAGAAACAAGTCCATTATCAGATGCAATGAGGAGGTCGTTAGTGACCTTCGCTAAGGCTGTTTCAGTACTATGATGGATTCTAAACCCAGATTGAAACTCTTCAAGTAAACCATTTCCCTGCAGGTGGTCAAATAATTGCGTAGCAACAACTCTTTCTAAGATTTTTGAAATGAAAGGGAGATTAGAGATTGGTCTATAGTTAGCTAAAGCTCCTGGATCTAGCGTTGGCTTTTTGAGTAAGGGTTTAATTACAGCCGTTTTAAAAGCCTGCGGTACATGGCCTAAAGTTAATGAAGAATTGATTATATGAAGAATAAAGCTACCAATAAGTGGGAAGACTTCTTTAAATAACCTGGTAGGAATAGGGTCTAAAAGACAAGTTGAAGGTTTGGATGAGGAAACTATTTTGTCTAACTCACAAAGGTCGATTGGAGTAAACTCATCAAGACAGACATCAACAGAAGGAGTTGTAGTAGTTACAGTATTTAAGTTAACTGTGGGAAGAATCTGATTGATTTTATCTCTGATGGATGAAATTTTATTATTGAAAAAGTTCATAAAGTCCTGACTAGTAAGCTCTAAGGGAATGCTAGGATTGACAGAGTCCTGACTCTTTGTCAACCTGGCTACAGTACTGAAAAGAAACCTGGGATTATTCTTGTTCTCTTCTATTAATGCAGAATAATAACTCGTTCTAGCTTTTCTAAGAGATTTTTTATAAATTAAAAGATGATTTCTCCAAGCTAAATAGATTTCATCTAAATTGGTAGAGCGCCATTTTCTTTCTAATTGACGAGTCTTCTGTTTTAAGGTACGAGTTTCTGTGTTGAACCAAGGAGTTAGAAATCTCTGATTAGACTTTTTCTTTTTTAAGGGGGCCACCAAGTCTAGAGTCTGATGCAGAGAAGCTGAAACACTATCCACCATGTTATCAATTACAGAAGGAGCAAGCTGTCTATAGCTTATTTCCGTTGTGTTGACACATGGCATAGAGGAAACAATCTGCATAAATTTGGAAACAGCATCATCTGAGAGGCATCTACTGTAATAATATTTTTCTTTAGGAGCCAAATAGTCAGAAATAGTAAAATCAAAGGTTAACAGACAATGGTCTGACAATACAGGGTTATGAGGAGACACTACAAGATTTTCTATTTCTATGCCATATGTCAAAACAAGGTCCAATGTATGGTGGAGGTAATGAGTAGAATTTCCTACTTTCTGAGAAAACCCAATCGAATCTAATATTGAATTGAATGCCACATTAAGGCAGTCACTATCTACATCCACATGTATATTAAAGTCCCCTACTATAATTATTCTATCAGATTTCAGCACTAAATCAGCTAAGAAATCAGCAAATTCGGATAAAAATTCTGAGTAGGTTGATGGGGGACGATAAACTATGGCAAATAAAATTGGGTTTAACCTAAAATTGCTAAAGTGCCCAATACTGAGGACCAGGCCCTCAAAGGAATTATAACATGTTTTTTGCTTTACATTAACTAGTAATTTGGAATGGTAAATTGTTGCTACTCCTCCTCCACGACCAGAGCTTCTAGGATTTTGACAGTTTAAATAACCAGAGGGAGTTGATTCATTTAAACCAACATAATCCTCTTGCCCTAACCAAGTCTCTGTAAGGGAAATTAAATCAATCTGATGATCAATTAACAAATCATGGACTAACAGAGACTTGGGAGTTAGAGACCTAATATTTAATAAACCACAATTAATTTTTAAATTATGAGGAGGAACAGAGGCCAAATCATTCAATTTAGGGGCTTTATGTTTAATTTGAGTTTTACCAATATTTTGCTTTATCACTTTGGGATGCTTATACATTATATTTTTATTCACTTTGGAGGGAGCAGACAACGATTCTCTGATGGGGAAGACAGGGGCTAAGCTGAGGGGTGGCGGATGAAGAGGAGCTGCAGAGAGGCGTGTAAGACTGCGACTCTGCTTCCTGGTCCCAACTCTGAGTAGTCATGGTTTTGGAAATTTGGATAAAAAAGATGCCAGATTGTTAGATAAATGAGAAGCACCATCCAAAGTGGGATGAATGCTGTCTCGTCTCATAAGACCAGGTTTTCCCCAAAAAGAGCTCCAATTGTCAATGTAGCCCACGTCATTTTTAGGACACCACACAGACAGCCAGCGGTTCAAGGATGACGAGCGGCTAAACATGTCATCACTGGTCAGATTGGGGAGGGGCCCAGAGAATACTACAGTGGCAGACATCGTTTTTGCAAAGTCACACACCGATTCTACATCAAGTTTCGTGACTTCCGACTGCCGGAGACGGATGTCATTAATGCCGGCGTGAATAACAATTGTGGAATATTTACAGTTACTTTTAGCCAGCATTTTCAAATTTGACTCGATGTCGCCTGCTCTGGCCCCAGGAATGCATTTGACTATGGCCGCTGGAGTCTCTAGGTTCACGTTTCTGACTACAGAGTCGCCAATGATCAGAGTTTTTTCCTCAGCGGGTGTGTCGCTGAGCGGGGAAAAACGATTAGAAATGTGAACAGGTTGGTGGTGAACCGGGGCTTTGCGACTAGGCTTCCTTCTCACCGTCACCCACCCAGTCTCCTCGCTGCTGAGGAGAGCCGAGGGACCGCTGACAGGGGGGCCTAAGCTAGCTAGCTCCGCTGCAGCTAATGGGCGTCCGTCAAGATTAACTGGCGCAGACGGTGTTTCAATGCAGCGGAGCCGGGATTCCAAATCAGACAACCTCGCCTCGAGCGCCTCAAAAAGACAACATTTATTACATTTACCGTTATCGCTGAAAGAGGCAGAGGTGTAGCTAAACATCTGACAGAGAGAGCACACCAGAGGAGGAGAGGAAAGCGAGCTAGTAGCCATAACTAGTGGCTAGAGAGCAAACCACACAGGCAGACAGCAAAACAGGAAGTGACGATACGTTACCACAAGGAAGTGACGATTCGACACTTCAGGGCGGGAAATTCAAAATCGCGATTTTCTCCAAGATTCCGGGATTTGTGGAGGGGGTGCCAATGATAAATTATCTTTATAATTGTATGTACTATCACCCAGTGCCGTACAATGCCGTTCAGTTCAGTTCTACTTTAAGCAACCTGGACCTTCATAACACCTCAGCAGTGCCACAGGCTGGTCACCTCCATGCCACGCCACACTGATACAATAATTAGTCCAAAAGGAGCCCCGACCAAGTATTGAGTGTGTACATGGACATACTTTTCAGTCGGTCCACATTTGTATTTGTATCACTCTCTGCGTAATAAATCTATATAATATATGGGTTTCAAGTTCTGAAATAAGTGACAAAAAATATTGAACTTTTTTCATGATATTCTAATTTTTTGAGATGTACCTGTACTTTGTTGCAGCACCTTTGGCTTTTATTACAGCACTCAGTCTTTTTGGGTAGAAGTCTATCAGCATGGTACATGTTGATGTGGCAATATTTGTCCACTCTTCTTTGCAAAAACACTCCAAATCTGTCAGATTGCGAGGGCATCTCCTGTGCACAGCCCTCGTCAGATCAGCCCACAGATGTTCGATCGGATTGAGGTCTGGACTCTGGCTGGGCCATTCCAAAACTTTAATCTTCTTCTGGTGAAGCCATTCAGTTGTTGATTTGGATTTGTGCTTTGGGTCATTGTCTTGCTGAAAGATGAAGTTCCTCTTCAGCTTTCTAACAGAAGCTTGAAGGTTTTGTGCCAACACTGACTAGTATTTGGAACTGTTAATAATTCCCTCCACCTTGACTAAGGCCCCAGTTCCAGCTGAAGAAAAACAGCCCCAAAGCATTATGGTACCACCGCCATGTTTCACTACAGATATGGTGTTCTTTTGGTGATGAGCAGTGTTGTTTGTGCCAAATATACTTTTTGGAATGATGGCCAAAAAGTTCAACCTTGGTTTCATCAAACCATAACACATTTTCCCACATGTGGATTTCAAATGTGTTTTTGCAAAATGTAGCCGGGTTTTGATATCTTTCTTCGTAAGATGAGGCTTCCATCTTGCTACCCAACCCCATAGCCCAGACATATGAAGAAGACAGGAGATCGTTGTCACTTGTACTAAACAGCCAGTACTTGCCAGAAATTCCTGCAGCTCCTTCAATGTTGCTGTTGGCCTCTTGGCAGCCTCCCTGACCAGTTTTCTTCTTGTTTTTTCATCAATTTTGGAGGGACATCCACTTCTTGGTAATGTCACTGTTGTGCCATATTTTCTCCACTTGATGATGACCGTCTTCACTGTGTTCCATGGTATATTTTAAAGCCTTAGAAATTCTTTTGTACCCTTCTCCTGACTCACACCTTTGAACAGTGAGATCCCTCTGATGCTTTGGAAGCTCTCTGCGGACCATGGCTTGTGCTGTAAGATGTGACTACAAAAATGTCAGGAAAAGCCTACTAGAACAGCTGAACTTTATTTGGGGTTAATCAGAGTCACTTTAAATGGTGGCAAGTGGGCTGCACGGTGGCGCAGTGGTTTAGCACTGTGGCAGCACAGTTTTACCCTCGGCCGGGGGATCGCGGGGATCATGAGATCGTGGGTTCGATCCCAGCCCTCGACCAACAGTGAGCTGTGTGGAGTTTGCATGTTCTCCCCGTGTTGCGCGGGTTTACTCCGGGATTTCTCCGGTTTCCTCCCGCACACCAAAAACATGTAGGTTTAGGGCGCTCGCGCACGCAGCGACCAGCAGCCGGTGGCTTGTCACCAGACTGCAAACCAAGTCTACCTACGGGTACAAATAAGTAACAAAAAAAAAAAAGAAAAAAAAAAGTGTTTACTGACTCCCATTTAAGATAAGTTTGAATGTGACTGGTTAATTCTGAACACAGTCACATCCCCAGTTATAACAGGGTGTGCATATTTATGCAAACGGGTTATTGTAAGTTTTGTATTTTTTATTTTTCCCCTTAAAAGATTTCAGTTTGTTTTTCAATTGGATTGTACAGGTTACAGTCATAGGAAAAAATTAGGACACCCTGTATAAGCGTGTGTGTGTGTGTTTTTTTTTTTTTTTTAAACTTATTTGGACATATGGATATTTAATATCAGTGTTAAAAACACTGGGAGATTCATGTAATACAACTAAACAATTAAAAATTAAAGACTTTTTTTTTTTTCAAATTTTCTGTAAAATGTAATTCTAAACAAATGGTGAGGAATAAATTAAGACCCCCCCATCTTTTTTAGGACACCCCCACATTCATTCCCACTTACAATGGCTAAAATAAATGTTAAAAAATGCAAATAAAAACAAAAACAAGGTTAGACATAGATATGTGAACATTTCTTAATAAAGAACTGAATATTTAATGGGGTGTCCTAATTTTTTCACATGACTGTATAGGTCACATGAGTGGTGGAAAAAGTTTTGAAATAATTTATCGGTCTCATTTTTTTACATCACAAAAACCTGCCATTTGAACAGGGGTGTGTAGACTTTTTATAAACACTGTGTGTGGGTGGGTGGGTGTGTGCGTACACAACTCACAAAAAGTTAGGGATATTCAGCTTTGGGTTAAATTTCAGGATGAACATAAAATGTACTATAACTTTTACAGGTGAACTTAATTTGACCTCTAACCTTTTGAATGCACATGTCCAACTATTCAGTGTTTCAGTAGTTTTTGCATAATTTGCTGTCTAATGGTGGTTGATCCATGAATCGACCAATAAATGTCCTGGTTCAGTAAGAATTGGTATTTAAACAGTCCTCTTCATCATGCTGTTCACATTTTGACATCATGAGACCAAGATGACACCTTACAATTGATCAACAGTAACTCACCATTCCAAGGCTTCGTTCTCAGAGGAAAGTGGCCACTGAGCTTAGAGTGTCACAGAGTGTCATCAGCAGGTTGCAACAGAGATACAGAGACTTTATTTATCTTTTGTTCATATGAAAGACAAAAAATAAAATAGAAAGATGTCTTTACCTTCTTTACATGTTTCAACTGCACTGCAGCCTTCATCAGAAGAGATGTCTTCTGATGAAGGCATCAGAAGACATCAGAAGAGATGTCTTCTGATGAAGGCTGCAGTGCAGTTGAAACATGTAAAGAAGGTAAAGACATCTTTCTATTTTATTTTTTGTCTTTCATATGAACAAAAGATAAATAATTAAAAGAAGACAAAATGAACCTATTTGACGTAGAGATACAGAGACACTGGAAGAGTCACAGAAAGGCATAGAAGTGGGTGTCCTTTGGCCACATCCCACGTTGATGACCCCTTCATTGTGAACAGTGCCCTGCGAAACCACATGATGAATGCCACTCAACTCCAGACACATTTAAGGGAGGTGAGAGGCACCCAAGTGTCACATCAGACCATTCGAAACTGTTTACATCTGTGTGGTCATTGTGCTTGACAACCTGCAAGGGTACCTGTCCACACCACCATGTACACAGGCATCATTGTTTGCATAGGCCAGGGAGCATTTACGCTGGACAAGGGACCAGTGGGCTTCAGTACTGTTCTCTGATGAAAGTCTATTCACGTTGAGCAGAAATGATGGCCGCCAACGATGTTGGAGATGTCAAGGACAGCGCTATGCATCAGTCACTGTTGTCACCATGTTACAGTCTGGGTAGGTGTGTCTAGTCAATACAAAACTGCCCTACACCTTGTGAATGGTACAGTGACAAGCCAATACTACCTGAATAACACCATTAATCCAGTCATTGTGCCCCTGCATGAACAGCACAGGCCTAATTTCACCTTCGTGGCTGACAATACTCCATCTCATCGAGGTTGCATCATTTGGGAATGGCTGCTGGAGGCTGGGTTACCTCAAATGGAGTGGCCTGCACTTTCTTCACACCTGAATCCCACAGTAAACCTATGGGATCAGTTGAGTCGACATGTAGAGGCTCGTAACCCTGCACCCCACAACCTCAGTGACCTGAGGGCCACCCTTCAAGAAGAGTGGAATGCCATACCTCAGCAGACAATAAGTTGACTTGTGAACAGTATGAGATGTTGTTGTCAAGCTGTAATTGGTGCTGAAGGGCACATGACGTTATGACGAAGTTATTGAGACATTGACATTTTTTGTTGTGGTATACCCACCACTGTTGTTGGCTTTTGTTTCAATAAATTGTTTGAGATGAGGAAATCACCATTGCATGCTTTACTTAAATGCCCTACTGTCATGATATATCACTGTAGCGTGAACTTTTTACATTTTCCATAAATTTCACCCAAAAGTCAAATATTCCTAACTTTTGGTGAGTAATGTAAATAAAATTCTTCTAAGTTTGCTAATGATTACCACACTGAAATAACTGCTCATAGCACAGTATTGTGGTAAAAAAAAACAAACAGCTAAATGCATGAACAGTATTTGAAGGTCCAATGCATGGTATACCAATGTATGTATGTATACACGGTACAGTGGGGCAAAAAAGTATTTAGTCAGCCACCAGTTGTGCAAGTTCTCCCACTTAAAAGATGAGAGAGGTCTCCAATTTTCATCATAGGTATACCTCAACTATGAGAGACAAAATGAGAAAAAAAAAATCCAGAAAATCACATTGAAGGATTTTTAATGAATTAATTGGTAAATTCCTCGGTAAAATACGTATTTGGCCACCTACAAACAAGCAAGATTTCTGGCTCTCACAGACATGTAACTTCTTCTTTAAGAGGCTCCTCTGTCCTCCACTCGTTACCTGTATTAATGGCACCTGTTTGAACTCATTATCAGTATAAAAGACACCTGTCCACAACCTCAAACAGTCAGACTCCAAACTCCACTATGGCCAAGACCAAAGAGCTGTCAAAGGACACCAGAAACAAAATTGTAGACCTGCACCAGGCTGGGAAGACTGAATCTGCAATAGGTAAGCAGCTTGGTGTGAAGAAATCAACTGTGGGAGCAATTATTAGAAAATGGAAGACATACAAGACCACTGATAATCTCCCTCGATCTGGGGCTCCACGCAAGATCTCACCCCGTGGGGTCAAAATTATTACGAGAATGGTGAGCAAAAATCCCAGAACCACATGGGGGGACCTAGTGAATGACCTGCAGAGAGCTGGGACCAAAGTAACAAAGGCTACATCAGTGACACACTACGCGGCCAGGGACTCAAATCCTGCAGTGCCAGACGTGTCCCCCTGCTTAAGCCAGTACACGTCCAGGCCCATCTGAAGTTTGCTAGAGAGCATTTGGATGATCCAGAAGAGGATTGGGAGAATGTCATATGGTCAGATGAAACCAAAATAAAACTTTTTGGTAAAGACTCAACTTGTGTTTGGAGGAGAAAGAACACCATACCTACTGTGAAGCATGGGGGTGGAAACATCATGCTTTGGGGCTGTTTTTCTGCAAAGGGACCAGGACGACTGATCTTTGTAAAGGAAAGAATGAATGGGGCCATGTATCGTGAGATTTTGAGTGAAAACCTCCTTCCATCAGCAAGGGCATTGAAGATGAAACGTGGCTGGGTCTTTCAGCATGACAATGATCCCAAACACACCGCCCGGGCAATGAAGGAGTGGCTTCGTAAGAAGCATTTCAAGGTCCTGGAGTGGCCTAGCCAGTCTCCAGATCTCAACCCCATAAAAAATCTTTGGAGGGAGTTGAAAGTCAGTGTTGCCCAGCGATAGCCCCAAAACATCACTGCTCTAGAGGAGATCTGCATGGAGGAATGGGCCAAAATACCAGCAACAGTGTGTGAAAACCTTGTGAAGACTTACAGAAAACGTTTGACCTCTGTCATTGCCAACAAAGGGTATATAACAAAGTATTGAGATGAACTTTTGTAATTGACCAAATACTTATTTTACCGAGGAATTTACCAATTAATTCATTAAAAATCCTTCATTGTGATTTTCTGGATTTTTTTTTCTCATTTTGTCTCTCATAGTTGAAGTATACCTATGATGAAAATTGGAGACCTCTCTCATCTTTTAAGTGGGAGAACTTGCACAATTGGTGGCTGACTAAATACTTTTTTTGCCCCACTGTATACAGTATGTTTTTGATATCATGATTACCATATGCTGTGTAAAAACACGATTATGTACAGTTGCACACGGTTGACTACTTCACTAAGTTGTTCACTCATTTAATACTAACTAACTAACTAACTAACCTGCACTTATATAGCGCTTTATAATAGTAAAAATATGAATGAAATAACTGTATACAAGTAACTGAGCAATCTGACAAATACAACATTATTGGTTATATTTTTACCTTGAAATACAGATGCTAATCTTTAAGCACAGCCAATTTCCAGTGGTTGAGGATCAAAGGTGGCTGAGAGTCTCACTCGGACCCACCCATAGACTGTGGACCCACCCTTTGCTCCTTCTCTGCACCAAAAAATTCAACATGGCTGCACCTAGGGAAGGAAAAACATGATCTTCCCACTCCCTCAGCACAAAACAAATGGGTGACGTCACAGAGGCTCCGTCCATCTTTTTTATACAGTCTATGATAAAAACACATAAAATACTCATAACAAATACCCAAGACACAGAAATCGAAATTGGGGGATTGGGGGGGTCCTACTGTATGTATGTTGTGTGTATATGCATTTGTGCATGCCTGCGTGCATAGGTGTATGTTTGTCTATATGTATACATGAATGTGTGCACAGAAGGAGGGAGGGTCATCTCCTATGCTCCACTGTTTGTTCAGTAAGGTTGTGGAGTAAGGAATGAAGGAGTGCTTGTGTCTGTTCCTTTTGCTGCTTGGTATCTTGAAGCATGTCCTGTAAGGCAGGAGCTGATAGTCTTCATGCAAGACATGACAAATCTGCAACAATCTTGTTTGCCAGTCTCAGGCAATGATCTATGCTGCTCTGGAAAAATCCACTCTCCACTGAGTGGCCTACCAGCTTAGAGCAGATTTTCAACAGTCTTTGTATCCTGGCTTTCAGCTGTACAGTGAGGCCCCAGAACCAGACTTGGCTTCCATACAGCAGGACACTTTGGACTGTGGAGCAGTAGAACAGGTGTAAAATGTCCTTTCCCACTCCAAAAGATTGGAGTCTTCTCAGGAAATAAATCCTCTGCTGAACTTTTTTGCAGCTGTAGTCCACATAGTTTGACCAGGAGAGGGCACTATCCACATGCACCCCCAGGTATTTAAAAGAAGGTAACTGTTTTATGGGTTCATTGTGAATAATGATTGGAGCTAGAGTCAAGTGGATATTTCCAAAGATGATTTCCTCTGTTTCCATTGTATTCATAATGAGGGAGTTCTGCTCACCTCACTGCACCACCTGATCCACAGAGTAGGTATCTGTTTGTAGCTCCTTTGTCATGAGTGCTACTAAAGCAGTATCATCAGAGAACTTAAGACAATGGTCAGGCACATGAGTGGCACAGTCATTAGTGTAAATGGTGAAAAGTAATGGGGAACTAACACATCCTTGTGGGACACTCATACTTGTTTTTAGCAGAGAGGGGCATGTGTTATTGACCCTGACCAGTTGCTGTCTATTGATAAGAAAGGAGTGGTACCAGTGGATGAGATATGAGTTAATTTCCAGATGATACATTTTGGCAAACAGTAAATCTGGTTTAATTGTATTGAAAGCGGCAGAAAAGTCAATGAACAGAACTCTGGCATATGGCCCCTGTTTTGATGAATCCAGATGTTTTGAAACCAGATGTGTGAGGGTAGTGATGGCATCTTCGGTGCTGTATTCAATCTTGTAGGTAAAATTGATCGGGATCCACTTTATCCTGTATGGAGCTGGGAAGCAGAAGTGAGAGAATTTTCTCCAATGACTTCATCAAAACAGGAGTTGGTGCCACTGGATGGAAGTCATTGCACTTCTTGGGGCAAGATTTCTTTGGGACTGGGATGATGTACAAGGTTTTCCAGGCCTTGGGGACGGTGTGGGTGTCCAATGACAGCTGAAAGATGGGCTGCCACGCCTGGGCTAGCTCTTCACTATAGGTCCTGAGGAGAGAGGCATCAATATTGTCAGGTCTGGATGTCTTGCATGTGTTGAGGTGTCGAAACACTCTGGCCACCTGTCCTACTGAGATTTCCATTCTGTCCTCTGGCTGAACAGAAATGGACTTCAACACCTTTTCACATCTCTCCTCCATTCCGATGGTCTCAAACCTGGTAAAAAAGGTGTTTAACTCAGACGCGATTGTCAGTTCGTCATTCAAGATGACATATTTAGATTGGTTGCTTGGCATGCCAGCCATGCTTTTCATGCTTTTCCACATCCTTCTGGAGTCACCAGACTTAAACATGCTCTCCAAGTGTCTCTGATGTGCATCTTTTGCCTTTTTAATTTTGCCCTTCAGCTCCTTATCTATCCTGCACAGCTCCAGTGTGTCTCTCTTTCTGAAAGGTGCTTTCTTCTGATTCAAGGTTTGTTTGATGTCTTTGGTTATGTAGATTTTATTGTTTGGATGCACCTTCACTATTTTTCTAGTGAAGGTGTTGTTAAAGGTGACGGACAGTGACATTTTTTTATTGAACAAATCAAATGATTGTATGAAAATATTACATTCAGCCCATTCCCCTGATTTAATATGTGTCACCATCCTCCATAAATGACAATAAATGGTCATAGCCCATTTTTCACTCAGTGATGCTGCAGTACCGCCATCTCCCGATAGGTGCGGGCAGTCGTGACGTCAATTTGGTTTGGCCGAGAAAATGGCTGAACAAGAGCAAAGTGATTCCGACAGCGATTACTTTCTCGACTTTGACGACCACAATATAAATGATGACATTGACAACGAAGAATCTGAAGATGAAGTAGTTTTGGGTGGTGCTGAGAGGGGTATTCAGCCTTATTTGTTCGAGGCAGAGGGAGAGGAGAAAGACGCAACACGGACGGGAAAAGAACACGTTTACGATCGGCTGTAAGATATTTCTAGGTAAAAGATGCTTACAAATATTTTTCTTTGGCGACATGCATGGTCACACACTTAATTTTAAAAATCAAACTACCCATTGGTCACTCGCTACATCTTCTCAGCCGCTGATTAGCACCTGCTGGTCTGTGCGCAGCTGGACTTTGACGACCTCAATATAAATGATTACAAATGATTACATTGACAATGAAGACGTTTTGGGTGGTGTGTGGCCTGTCAGCCTTATTTGTTCGAGGCAGAGGGAGAGTAGGAAGACGCAACACGGACGGGAAAAGAACACGTTTACGATCAGCTGTAAGATATTTCTAGGTAAAAGATGCTTACAAATATTTTTCTTTGGCGACATGCATGGTCACACACTTAATTTTAAAAATAAAACTACCCATTGGTCACTCGTTGCCTGATGACATGTCATCTTCTCAGCCGCTGATTAGCACCTGCTGGTCTGTGCGCAGCTGGAGCTGATGAGAGATGAGCGGCCGTCATCGTCCACACGAGTGAGTTTATAAACAATATTTATTCATTTGATTTAATTTCCCAGATGAATTATGAAGAAACCATTCAATACATTCAATAATCAATGCAAACGGAATAATCAATGCCAACCCCATATTTTTCAGGCGATACAGATTCATAGTGTTGGGGATTTTTTTGGAGAAGAAGTGAGGGCGATGCCTGCCTGTGCGGCGAGCCTCATCAGAGAAACCTTCCCATGTCATCACTACAAGGGATTTTGCCTACCAAGATTAGATTTGTGAACAATGTTATTTAAATAAAGTTTTGTAAAATCATATATTGAGTTTCTTAATGTTCATGTCAATGTTATAGTTCTCATAGCTCAGCATTCATCAAAGTCGCATGTCATATGCATTTCAATAATTTTTCTACCATTTTATGGTATAAATTTGGATTTACATAAAAGTCATGTTCATCAGGTTCCTCTGCTTGGTCAGAAACATCAACATTGAGTGACAGTTGATAAAATCTGCAAAAAAAGTAGATCATAATTTTATCCCAGAGGTCTCAAATTGGATTACATACATAGAAATATAAATTGATCAAACAGGCACAACCACCTCCCTATACAGCACTGAATACTTCATATTTGATGAGTATGAACACCCTAATATGCTAATATTTGATAAGTTGGTAAGGCAATGCAAACCATGGCTTGGAATTCATTTAAGATGTTTAGTAAACATTTGCAGTGAATATTAAAAATAAAAAAATTACCCTGTTTCCTTTAAGTGTTCTGACAGTTGATCGCAACTGTCACTGACCCCGTTCTCAGAGTCACACTTGGAAATCGAGGCATATATAGTAGGAATAGCTGTTTTCTTTATCAGCAATCTTTTGGCAAATTTCATTTCAAATTGACATGTCTGGCCCAGGAAACACGCACGCAGGCTCAGGATAGATTTAACAGCTTTATTCAACAAGCAGGTGTGTGTGAATGGATTTATGGGGATGTGCTGACGAGGTGCAGGTGTGCGCCCAGCTGACGCCGCTGAGGAGCGGCGAGTTGTGACACAAATTGCATCTTATTCTCGAAATCGCTGTCAACGAAATCTATACTGCACATTTTTGGTGTTTTACCGACATAAGTCCTTTTTTTTTTGTGTTTTCTGAACGAATTTCACCCAGGCCGTTCTGATATTCACAGGGACGGGACATTCAAAAACACTCACAGCATGCTCCTCTGGTATAACGTCGCACCCGTACACAACACAACGACAAACCATAATTAATTCGATTCCTGAAATCCTAATGTTAATAAATAATCTATTTGTAATCCAAAAGTATTCCGAGAAATATCCGTAATCGCCGATTTTAAAATGTAAAAAAAGTAAAAAAAAAAAAAAGCAATGTCCGCTGACTGTGTGACACACCGAATTGACGTCACACAGTCAGTGGCCATTTTAGCTGCTGATCTTGGCTGGGTCAGACAGCTCTCCACAACAGCGTACTTCAAGAGCGCATTGTCACCTTATGCGACATACGTTGACACCAAAACATGTGGGGTTCCAATTAGCTCGTCTCAGACAACAATTTGAGATATGATTTAGCGATTTTGAGTTTTCCTCTGTCCGTCACCTTTAACTGACAGGGTGCTGGTGGAAATTGGGCTACTGTTAGTCAAAGATTGAGGAGGAGGAGCGGGGGAAGGCGCGTTGGGGGGAGAGAGAGAAAAGGAAAGGTAGAGGTGTGGAGGTGAGAATAGGGACGTTAAATGTAGGGACTATGACTGGTAAAGGCAGAGAATTGGCTGATATGATGGGGAAGAAAGGTAGATACAGTATACTGTGTGTTCAAGAAACCAGATGGAAGGGAAGCAAGGCTAGGAACATTTGAGATGGATCTAAATTGTTTTACCATGGTGCAGATAGGAAGAGAAATGGCGTTATCTTGAAGGAAGAGTATGTGAAGAGTGTTCAGGAGGTAAAGAGGGAGTAAGACAGAATCATGAGTTTGAAGCTAGAAGTCAAAGGTGTGATGTTGAATGTTGTCAGTGTGTATGCCCCACAAGTTGGATGTCAGGTAGAAGAGAAAGAGGAATTCTGGAGTAAATTGGATGAAGTGGTAGAGAGTGTTCCCAGGGGGGAGAGAGGGGTGACTGGAGCAGACTTTAATGGACATGGAGGTGAAGGGAACAGAGGGGATGAGGAGGTCCTGGGTAGGTATGGTCTTAAGGAGAGAAATATGGAAGGACAGATGGTTGTGGATTTTGCTCAAAGGATGGAAATGGCTGTGGTGAACACATACTTCAAGAAGAGAGAGGAACATAGGGCGACTTAGAAAAGTGGAGGAAGGTGCACACAGGTGGACTACATCTTGTGCAGAAAGAGAACTCTGAAAGAGATAGGAGACTGCAAGGTGGTGGCAGGGCAGAATGTAGCTAGACAGCATCGAATGGTAGTCTGTAGGAGGATTTGCAAAGCAAGAAGAGGAAAACGGTGAAAGCAGAGCCCAAGATGAAGTGGGGGAAGTTACAGAAGGAAGAATGTCACACAGAGTTCAGTAAGGAGTTGATACAGGCTGTGGGTGGTAGGGAAGAATTACCAGATGACTGGAAAAGTACAACAAAAGTTTTGAGGGAAATGGGTAGAAAGGTATGTGGTGTATCCAGTGGACAGAGGAAGGAAGACAAGGAGACTTGGTGGTGGAATGAGGAGGTACAGGAAGGTATCCAAAGAAAGAGGTTAGTAAAGAAAAAGTGGAATAGTCAGGGACATGAAGAAAGTAGACAGGAGTATTTGGAATCTAGGCGCATGGCAAAGAGAGGTGACAAAGGATAAGGTATATAGTGAGTTATATGAGAGGCTGGACACTTAGGAAGGAGAAAGGGAGTTGTATCGACTGGCTAGATAGAGAGATCAAGCTGGAAAAGATGTACAGAAGGCTAGGTTGATTAAGGACAGAAATGGTAATGTACTAACAAATGACGAGACTGTGTTGAGAAGGTGGAAGTAGTACTTTGAAGAGCTGATGAATAAAGAAAATGAGAGAGAGAGAGAGAGAGAGAGAGAGAGAGAGAGAGAGAGAGAGAGAGAGAGAGAGAGAGAGAGAGAGAGAGAGAGAGAGAGAGAGAGAGAGAGAGAGAGAGAGAGAGAGAGAGAGAGAGAGAGAGAGAGGGGAGGATGGATGAAGGAAAGATAGTGAACAAGAAATTCCCAAGGATTAGCAAAGCGGAATTGAGGGCAGCTTTGAAGAGGATGAAGAATGGAAAGGCGGTTGGTCCAGATGACATACCTGTGGAGGTATGGAGATGTTGAGGAGAGATGGCAATGGACTTTTTTTTAACCAGAATGTTTAACACAATCTTGGAGAGTGAGAGGATGCCTGAGGAGTGGAGAAAGAGTTTTGGTACCAATTTTCCAGAACAAAGGTGATGCTCATAGCTGTAGTAACTACAGAGGCATAAAGTTTATCAGCTACTCTATGAAGATATGGAAAAGAGTTGTTGAAGCCAGGTTAAGAGGAGAGGTGACAATCAGTGAGCAGCAGTATGTTTTGATGCCAAGGAAGAGTACTACAGATGCAATATTTGCTCTAAGAGTGCTGATGGAGAAGTATAGAAAAGGTCAGAAGGAGTTGTACTGTATCATTGTGGATCTAGAGCAGACCTGGGCATTGTACGGCCCTTTGGTTGACTCCGACCGGCCCGCGTGAGGTTAATTGTAAATTTCAAAATAAACACATTTTCTAATTTTACCTAATGCATGGACTAAAGCTATGCTGCTTTTATTTTGAAGTTTTTTTATTCATGTGCATAATGATGAAATACGTAAATCAATACTGCGCATAATTGAATCTACCTTGTCACAAGCAGATGACTTTAGCCCTCAAAAATGCCCGTGCACGCTAAAGAAAGAAAGGTAGATGCCGAATGCAGGGTTTTCAACAAAACATGGACTGCTAAGTATTTATTTACTTGGCTTTGGATGAGAGTTGTGATGTCCGTGACACAGTCCAGTTACTTGCATTTGTCCATGGGATAATGGACTTCAAATTTACGGAGGAGCTGGCAGCAATGCGGTCAATGAAAGGGACGACGGCAGGGAGCGATCTGTTCACAGAGGTACTGTAAATGCATGCATGGACACGCTGGGGCTGAAATGGGACAGACTGGTTGGTGTCACAACGTACGGTTGTCCAAATCTGACAGGGAAAATATGTCGGACTTTTGAAACGTATGCAGGATAAAGTGACTGAAATTGACGCAGATCAGAAATTGGTATTTTTGCATTGTATTATACATCAGCATGTGTTGTGCAAGTCAGTGCTAAAAATTAACCATGTTATTGATGTTGTAACTAAAATAGTTAACTTCTTCAGGGCATGAGCATTGAATCACAGTTTGTTGCACTTTTGGAGGAGCATGAGACTGAACATAGTGACATTGACTACCACACAGCTGTCAGATGGTTCAGCCTGGGCAAAGTGCTGAAAGAGTTTGGGACCTGAAAGCAGAGATTCGAGAGTTTTGTGAGAAGAAAGGCAAAGGCATCCCAGAGCTCTCAGATGAGGACTGGATGACAGATTTTGCATTTGTTGTTGATGTGACTGCACTGATAAATGAACTGAACACCAAACTGTAAGGCAAGGGCCTTTTTGTTTTATGAAATGTACAGACTGGTGAAGGCTTTCATGAGAAAGTTGCAGTTTCTTTCAAGCCAACTGGAGAGCAACACTCTCACTCACATGCAAACCCTGAAAGAAGTCACAACATCAGCTGATCACCTCCACAGGTACTCATCCATGTTAGTAGCACTGCATGGTGAGTTTTCAAGGTGATTTGAAGATCTCAGAACAATCGAGGATGAAATGCACATGATTTCCTCTCCCTTTACCTGCAGTGTGGATAATGCACCCTGTGATGTTTAGCTGGAACTAATTGACCTGCAGTCTGATGCGATACTGGCAGAGCACTTTAAGTCAGGATGACTGCTGGAGTTTTACTCTTCTCTCAAGGAAGAGAACTTTCCAAACATGAGGAGACATGCTCAGAAGGTGTTGATTCCCTTTGGCTCTACCTACATATGTGAACAAACATTCTTAGTGATGAAGTTTACCAAATCCAGGTATAGATCCTCTCTCACTGATGATCATCTGTCAGCTGTGCTTCGCATCTCCACCTCAGACTTTCAACCTGACTTTGATGCACTTGTTAAAGCCCAGCAGAGACTAGATTTCTCTCACTGAACAAGAAAAAAGAACTGAAAAACACCAAGTGAGGTGGTTAGACTACAAATGTAGGCACCAACTAGCAGTGAACTGGGACACTTTCTTTGGAGGCCTTTTTCTCAAAATCACAGTTCAGTGACAATCATTACTATAATATTATGTGTCTTGCTTAATATTTGGAGTACAAAGACAATACTGTGATGTCTTTAGAAAGCTAAGAACCTCTTTCCAACAGTATATGAAACTCAAAATCTGTTTTGGGGTGAATGCGACTGAAAATGATCACTTCTATAATGAGTCAAAATGGTAAAAATGTTCACATTTTGTTTACCATTGTTTTGTGAAAATTGATTGAATAAATGACATTTTTTGTAAGGGAACTTCACTTTTTCATTGCTTAATCATAACATATACTCTTAGCAGTCTTACCAGCTTGTCAAAACAATGCTATGTGCTGCTTTCTATAAAGAAATACAGTTAGTATTATGCAGAATTGAGTTCAGCCTTTTGGTCTGGCCCTCCACAATATTTTCTATTTCTCATGTGGCCCCATGGAAAAAATAATTGCCCACCCCTGATCTAGAGCAAGTATATGACAGGCTGCCAAGAGAGGAAATGTGGTACTGTATGAGAAAGTCAGGAGTGGCAGAGAAGTATGGGAGGGTGGTGCAGGACATGTATGAGGACAGCGAGACGGTGATGAAGTACACTGTACGAGTGACGGATGGATTCAAGGTGGGGGTGGGATTACATCAGGGATCGGCTCTGACCCCCTTCTTGTTTGCCATGGTGATGGACAGGCTGACAGACGAGGTCAGGCAAGAGTCTCCGTGGACCATGACGTTTGTAGACAACATTGTGAGCTGTAGCGAGAGTAGGGAGCAAGTGGAAGAGAACCTGGAGAGGTGGCGGTATGCTCTGGAGAGAAGAGGAATGAAAGTCAGTAGAAGCAAGACAGAATATATGAGTATGAATAAGAGGGAGGTGGGTGCAATGGTGAAGATTGAAGGAGTAGCAGTAGTGAAAGTAGATGAGTTTAAATACCCGGGGTCACCATCCAAAGCAATGGAAAATGCACAAGAGAGCTGAAGAAGAGAGTGCAGGCAGGGTTGAGTGGGTGGAGACGAGTGTCAAAGATGATTTGTGACAGAAAGGTAGCAGCAAGAGTGAAAGGGAAGATTTACAAGACGGTAGTGAGACCTGCTATGATGTATAGATTGGAGACAGTGGTGCTGACAAAAAGACAGGAGGTGGAGGTGGCAGAGTTGAAGATGTTAAGATTTTTACTGGCAGTGACTAGGAGGGACAAGATTAGAAATGAGTATATCAGAGGGACAGCTCAGGTTGAGGGGTTTGGAGACAAAGTAAGAGAGGCAAGGCTGAGATGGTTTGGACATGTGCAGAGGAGGAATAGCGGATATATTGGACAAAGGATGTTGAAGATGGAGGAGGAGAAGAGGAAGACCACATAGAAGATCCATGGATGTAGTGAAGGAGGACATGGAGAGGGTTGATGTTACAGAGGAAGATGCAAGGGATAGGGTGAGATGGAGACAAATGAGCCGCTGTGGCGACCCCTAAAGGGAGCATCCAATAGAAGAAGAAGATGGTGGGGAGTGCTGGTCTGAATTTCCTGGCTCTCGGTCTCCTCCTAATCCCCCTTTTGCCACGTTTCCTCTGCCTGGTCTGGTCATGAATAGCGCCCGTCTCTCTGGGTCTCCTCCACCGCCAGCACGTTGATCTCACCAGCTCCTTTGGTATGTGAGCCAGCAGCTGGGCTGAAGTTGGGGCAGTGCTCGATGTAGTCCGGAGAGCCAGGCGTGTGTCCCATACATAGACAACTGCAGGTTTTCTCATGCTGCAGTGTAGCTCCATGCTCCAAGTGTCACACTCCTGCGGCATTTGCTCAGGTAACCTTCGGCATAAAAGTCCATAAAGCAGTGCAGTTTTCACTGCTAGGAGTCCCCGAATGAACGCGCACATACTAAGCTGATGTTTCTACAGTTTCAATAACAATCGGACAAATACACAAATAAAACAAAACCACAAAAAACATGCAACTGTCAGAGCAAGTGGGCAAGTCACCATGATGTTATAAACTATATCTCAACAACAAAGAAAACTAGTCACCAAACTTGCTACACAGGTTCACCTTGGGATGTTAACCTCGAACTGGTTTTGGGGTCGAAGGTCAAGGTTAACATTCCTTATGCCTTATTACTGTACGAGTAAAGCTAGGGTCACCAAACTTGGTACACAGGTTCACCCTGTGACCCTGAAGTGCAGCTGTGGCTTGGGGATTTCAAGGACAAAGGTTAACATCAAAATGCCTTATAAAGTATATCTTAACAACAAAGAAAGCTAGGGTCACCAAAGCTGGTACACAGGTTCACTCTGAGACCATTACTTCTAACTACAGGTTTGGGGTCAAAGGTCAAGGTTGGCACTCCCTATGATCTCTTACTAAAGAACGTGTAAAGCTCTCTAGGGTCACCATACTTACTACATAAGTTCACCTTGGGATCCTGACCTACAGCTATGGGTTGTATATTTGTGGATGATGGGCTTATCATAATTTGGTTCTGCCACAGTAATTATATTGAAAAGTTGAAAACTGCTCTCCATCATTTAGTATTGGGATCTTTAAAGAAAACTCTTTGAAGATCAATGCCATTAAACACAATGAACAATGCTCTTGTTCATTGTATTTAATGGGGGAAAAGTTTTGGTTAGGTATTCAACTCAGCTTTGAAGTCAAAGTTTCATTTCTGTACAGTAATGGAAAATATTGCAAAATAGGTAAATTCCTTATCCTTCGTTGAACATTTGTGGGAGGGGGGGCTGAAAAGTTTTTAGTGATCAAATTTGGCCAAATGTGGTTTATTTTTCAACCGCAGGGATCCAATGCTACAACACTGATGGAAGAAGTGTGTGGACCGAAGGGGAGACTGTGTTGAAAAATAAACCACATTTGGTCAGATTGGACCACTATGAACTTTTCAGTCCCCCCCCCCCGCCATATGAGCAGCAATTGTTTGTTTTTTAAAAAATAATTGAAATATTGGAATACTGCTTCAGAATAAAATGGATCGTCACCTTATCGTGGTGGGGGGGTTTGCGTGCCCCAGTGATCCCAGGAGCTATGTTGTCCGGGGACAATTTGCCTCTGATAGGGTCTCCCAAGACAAACTGGTCCTGGGTGAAGGGCCAGACTAAGAACGATCCAACAGACTCTCATGCTAAATTGTATATCAAGGATTCAGTGTACCCCGCCCGGTATGGGGTTACCGGGGCCCCACCCTGGAGCCAGGCCTGGGGGAGGGGCTCGAAGGCTAGCGTCTGGTGGCCGGGTTTCCACCCATGGGACCCGGCCGGGCTCAGCCCGAAGGAGTTACATGGGTCCGCCCTCCAGTGGGTTCACCACCTGCAGGAGGGATCATGGGGGTCCGGTGCTATGTGGATTAGGTGGCGGTCAAAGGCGGAGACCTTGGCGGACTGATCCCAAGCTTTCTAAACTGGCTTTTGGTACGTGGAATGTCACCTCTCTGGTGGGGAAGGAGCCTGAGCTGGTGTACGAGGTTGAGCGATACCGGCTAGATATAGTCGGCCTCACCTCAACACACAGCTCCGGTTCCGGAACCAGTCTCCTGGAGAGGGGCTGGAGCTTGGCCTTTTCTGGAGTTGCCCCGGGCGAGAGGCGACGAGCAGGGGTGGGTATTCTTGTATCGCCCCACCTTGCTGCCTCTATATTGGAGTTTTCCCCGGTGGATGAAAGGGTTGCTTCCCTGCGCCTTTGGGTTGGGAAACAGGTCCTGACCATCATTTGTGCCTATGCACCAAATGATGTTTCAGAGTACCCACCCTTTTTGGAGTCTGTGACTGGGGTGCTGGAGGGTGCTCCTCCTGGAGACTCCATTGTCCTACTGGGGGACTTCAATGCGCACGTGGGCAATGACAGTGAAACCTGGAGGGGGGTGATTGGGAGGAACGGCCTGCCCGATCTGATCCCGAGTGGTGTTCAGTTATTGGACTTCTGTGCTAACCACAGTCTGTCCATAACGAACACCATGTTCAAGCATAAGGGTGTCCATATGTGCACCTGGCAACAGGACACCCTAGGTCGCAGGTCGATGATCGATTTTGTTATCGTATCATCAGACCTGCGACCGTATGTCTTGGACACCCGAGTAAAGAGAGGTGCAGAGCTGTCAACTGATCACCACCTGGTGGTGAGTTGGATCCGATGGCAGGGGAGGAAGCCATTCAGACCTGGTAGACCCAAACGTATAGTGAGGGTGTGCTGGGAGCGTCTGGCTGAGGCCCCTGTCCGGGAGGTCTTCAACTCCCACCTCCGGAAGAACTTCAACCACATTCTGAGGGAGTCTGGAGACATGGAGTCTGAATGGGCCATGTTCTCCACCTCTGTTGTTGAAGCGGCGGCCCAGAGCTGCGGGCGCAAGGTGGTCGGTGCATCTCGTGGTGGCAACCCCCGAACCAAGTGGTGGACACCAATGGTGAGGGGGGCCATTAAGCTGAAGAAGGAGTCCTATCAAGCTTGGTTGGCTTGTGGGACTCCCGAAGCAGCTGAGGTGTACCGGCAGGCCAAGCGGAGTGCAGCTCGGGTGGTTGCTGAAGCAAAAACCCGGGTATGGGAGGAGTTCGGTGAGGCCATGGAACAAGACTTTCGGTCGGCTTCAAAGAGATTCTGGCAAACTGTTAGGCGGCTCAGGAGGGGAAAGCAGCTCCCCGTCCACACTGTGTATGGTGCGGATGGGACACTGTTGACTTCAACTGGGGATATCGTCGGGCGGTGGAAGGAATACTTCGAGGATCTCCTCAATCCCACTGATACGCCTTCCACAGAGGAAGCAGGGTTTGGGGATGAGGGGGATGACTCGCCTATCACAGGGGCTGAGGTCGCCAAGGTGGTTAAAAATCTCCTTGGTGGCCGGGCCTCGGGGGTGGACGAGATTCGCCCTGAGTACCTCAAGGCCCTGGATGTTATTGGGTTGTCATGGTTGACACACCTCTGCAACATTGCGTGGAGGTCGGGGGCAGTGCCTTTGGCATGGCAAACCGGGGTGGTGGTTCCTCTCTTCATAAAAGGGGACCGGAGGGTGTGCTCCAACTTTAGAGGGATCACACTCCACAGCCTCCCTGGGAAGGTCTATGCCAAGGTACTGGAGAGGAGAGTCCGGCCGTTGGTCGAACCTCGGATTCAGGAGGAGCAATGTGGTTTTTGTCCTGGCCGTGGCACATCGGACCAGCTCTTTACCCTCTCGAGAATTCTTGAGGGTTCGTGGGAGTTTGCCCAACCAGTTTACATGTGTTTTGTGGACTTGGAGAAGGCATTTGATCGCGTCCCTCGTGGATTTTTGTGGGGGGTGCTTCGGGAGTATGGGGTATTGGGCTTGTTGTTACGAGCTATTTGGTCTCTGTACGACCGTTGTGAGAGTTTGGTTCGTATTGCCAACACTCGGTCGGAGTCATTCCCAGTGAGAGTTGGACTCCGCCAGGGCTGCCCTTTGTCACCGATCCTGTTCATAATTTTTATGGACAGGATTTCTAGGCGCAGCCAGGGAATGGAGGGTGTCATGCTTGGTGACCACAGGATCTCATCTCTGTTGTTTGCAGATGATGTTGTCCTGTTGGCTTCATCCAGCAATTACATACAGCTCTTGCTGGGACGGTTTGCCGCTGAGTGTGAAGCGGCTGGGATGAGAATCAGCACCTCCAAGTCCGAGTCCATGGTCCTCAGCCGGAAAAAGGTGGATTGTCCTCTCCGGGTTGGGGACAGGCTCCTGCCCCAAGTGGAGGAGTTTAAGTATCTTGGGGTCTTGTTCACGAGTGAGGGGAAAATGGAGCGAGAGATCGACAGACGGATTGGAGCAGCATCTGCAGTGATGCGGACGTTGTACCGGTCTGTTGGTGGTGAAGAGGGAGCTTAGTTCTAAGGCAAAGCTGTCGATTTACCAGTCAATCTACGTTCCTACTCTCACCTATGGTCACGAGCTTTGGGTAATGACCGAAAGAACGAGATCGCGGATACAAGCGGCTGAAATGAGCTTTCTCCGTAGGATTGCGGGACTCACCCTCAGAGATGGGGTGAGGAGCTCAGTCATCCGGGAGAGGCTCAGAGTAGAACCGCCGCTCCTCCACATTGAAAGGAGTCAGTTGAGGTGGTATGGGCATCTGATCAGGATGCCTCCTGGACGCCTCCCACTTGAGGTGTTTCAGGCACGTCCCACTGGGAGGAGACCCCGGGGCAGACCCAGGACTCGGTGGAGAGACTATGTCTCCCAGCTGGTCTGGGAACGCCTTGGTATCCCCTCTGAAGAGCTGGAGCAGGTGGCTGGGGAAAGGGAAGTCTGGGCTTCTCTGCTTGAACTGCTGCCTCCGCGACCCGGACCTCCGGAAAAGCGGTAGAAGATGGATGGATGGATGCTTCAGAATAGAAGCTCGTCAATAAATAAGATTCTTAGATAAATTTACACAAGACCAAACACCATATTGTTTTTGTTCTATAAATCTTGCCTGCAGTCCTATTTTCTCTGACTGTTGCCTGGTTTTCATCATCATCTTGTTTATCTACCATGGAGCTCTGAGAAACAAGAACCAAATTAAGCAAAACACATTAGATATTCAGATTGAACATGTTTGGAAAATGTTAAGAAAGAGACATTGTCAGATGATTAAAAAAAGATTTTCTGTAGACACTCTTTTCTTGTGCCTTTTTGTCCCTTCAGATTTCTCTCAACCTGCCTTTAGTGAGGAGGATGTTCAGCCAGACCAGCGGCTCTGGAACCAGGAGAAAAACTCTACTCCTGACCATGAAAAAATGGATCCACAGATAAAAGTGGAAGAGGAGGAACCAGATCCTCAACAGCTCACACAGGAAGAAGAGGAGCTGGAGCCTACACAGATTAAAGAGGAAGAGGAGGACGTGTGTGCCAGTCATGAGGGAGAGCTGTTGGTAATGAAGCTGGAGGCCGATACCTTCACAGTGACTCCTAAAAGTGAAGAAATCAACCACAATGAAGTCAAAGCAAATGGTGAACAGCTCCTCAGTGACTGCTCTGCTGATACTGAGATCAAAGATGAAGAAGGAAGCCAGCATGTGGACTCTGGATCAAGTGATGACAACTCTCTGATGTCAAAGACTCTTGGGGAGACTGAAACTGGTAAAAATGTTAAATGTTCTGTGTGGATCATCTGCCTCCATCTCACCCTATTCCTTGCATCTTCCTCTGTAGCAGTAACACCAACCCTCTCCATGTCCTTCTTCACTATATCCATAAATCTTCTCTGTGGTCTTCTGCTTTTCCTCCTGCCTGGCATCTAAATCTTCAACATTCTTTGTCCAATAAATCCACTATCCCTCTTATGCACATGCCCAAACCATCTCAGCCTTGCATCTCTTACTTTGTCTCCAAACCACTCAACCTGAGCTGTCCCTCTGACATACTCATTTCTAAAATTGTCCCTCCTAGGTACCCCCAATGAAAATCTTACCATCTTCAACTCTGCCACCTCTACCTCCTGTCTTTTTGTCCAGCGCCACGGTCTCCAAACCGTGCATCATAGCAGGTCTCACTATCGTCTTGTAAATCAGGTCTCATTGCCATCTTATAAATCTTCCTTTTCACTCATGCTGCTACCCTTCTGTCACAAATCACCCTGACACTCATCTCCACCCACTCAACCCTGCCTGCACTCTCTTCTTCAGCTCTCTTGTGCATTTTCCATTGCTTTGGATGGTTGACCCCAGGTGTTTAAACTAATCTACTTTCACTACCTCTACTCCTTCCATCCTCATCATTACACCTGCCTCCCTCTCATCCACACTCATGTATTCTTTCTTGCTTCTACTGACTTTCATTCCTCTTCTGTCCAGAGCATACCTCCCTATTCTCACTCCAGATCACAATGTTGTCTGCAAACATCATAGTCCACAAAGACTCCCGCCTGACCTCATCCATCAGTCTATCCATCACCATGGCAAACAAGAAGGGGCTCAGAGTCGAACCCTGATGTAACCCCACCCCCACCTTGAACTCATCTGTCACTCCTACAGCACACCTCACCATTGTCTTGCTGTCCTCATACATGTCCTGCACCACCCTCCCATACTTCTCTGCCACTCCTGACTTTCTCATACAGTACCACACTTCCTCTCTTGGCACCCTATCATATACTTTCTCTAGATCCAAAATGACACAGTGCAACTCCTTGTGGCCTTCTCTATACTTCTCTATCAACACTCTAAAAGCAAACATTGCATCTCTTGTACTCTTTCTCGGCTTGAAACCGTACTGCTGCTCACTGATCATAATAATAATAATGATGGATTAGCCCCTCATGGATAGTCACCTTATCGTGGTGGGGGTGGGGGTGGGGGGGTTGTGTGCCCTAGTGATCCCAGGAGCTATGCTGTACAGGGCAATTTGCCTCTGGTAGGGTCACCCAAGACAAACTGGTCCTGGGTGAAAGGCCAGACTAAGAACGATGCCATAGACTCATGATGAATGCTAGAACAAGGATCCAGTGTACCCTGCCCAGTATGGGGTTACCGGGGCCCCACTCTGGAGCCAGGCCTGGGGGAGGGGCTCGATGGCTAGCGTCTGGTGGCCGGGTTTCCGCCCATGGGACCTGGCCGGGCTCAGCCTGAAGGAGTTACATGGGTCTGCCCTCCAGTAGGCTCACCACCTGCTGGAGGGACCATGGGGGTCCGGTGCTATGTGGATCAGGTGGCGGTCAAAGGCGGAAACCTTGGCAGTCTGATCCCAGGCTTCCTAAACTGGCTTTTGGAACGAGGAATGCCGCCTCTCTGGTGGGGAAGGAGCCTGAGCTGGTTTATGAGGTTGAGAGATACCAGCTAGATATAGTCGGCCTCACCTCAACACACAGCTCTGGTTCCGGAACCAGTCTCCTGGAGAGCTTGGCGTACTCTGGAGTTGGCCCCGGGCGAGAGGCGACAAGCAGGGGTGGGTATTCTTGTATCCCCCCACCTTGCTGCCTCTATATTGGAGTTTTCCCCCAGTGGACGAAAGGGTTGTTTCCCTATGCCTTCGGGTTGGGAAATGGGTCCTGACCATCATTTGTGCCTATGCACCAAATGATGGTTCAAAGTACCCACCCTTTTTGGAGTCTCTGACTGGGGTGCTGGAGGGTGCTCCTCTTGGAGACTCCATTGTCCTACTGGGGGACTTCAATGCGCATGTGGACAGCGACAGTGAAACCTGGAGGGGGGTGATTGGGAGGAACGACCTGCCCAATCTGAACCCGAGTGGTGTTCAGTTATTGGACTTCTGTGCTAACCATAGTTTGTCCATAATGAATACCATGTTCAAGCATAAGGGTGTCCATATGTGCACCTGGCACCAGGACGCCCTAGGTCGCAGGTCAATAATGGATTTTATCATGTCATCAGACCTGCGACCATATGTCTTGGACACTCGGGTAAAGAGAGGTGCAGAGCTGTCAATTGATCACCACCTGGTGGTGAGTTGGATCCGATGGCAGGGGAGGATGCCATTCAGACCTGGTAGACCTAAACATATAGTGAGGGTGTGCTGGGAACGTCTGGCTGAGGCCCCTGTCTGGGAGGTCTTCAAATCCCACATCCGGAAGAACTTCAACCACATTCTGAGGGAGTCTGGAGACATGGAGCCTGAATGGGCCATGTTCTCCGCCTCCATTGTTGAAGCGGCTGCCCAGAGCTGCGACTGCAGGGTCGTCAGGGCATCTCATGGTTGCAACCCCCGAACCAAGTGGTGGACACCAGTGGCGAGGGGGGCCATTAAGCTGAAGAAGGAGTCCTATCAAGTTTGGTTGGCTTGTGGGACTCCTGAAGCAGCTGAGGTGTACCGGCAGGCAAAGCGGAGTGCAGTTTGGGTGGTTGCTGAAGCAAAAACTCGGGTATGGGAGGAGTTCGGTGAGGCCATGGAACAAGACTTTCAGTTGGCCTCAAAGAGATTCTGGCAAACTGTCCAGCAGCTCAGGAGGGGGAAGCAGCCTCCCTGTCCACACTGTGTATGGTGCAGATGGGGTACTGCTGACTTCGACTGGGGTTATCATCGGGTGGTGGAAAGAATACTTTGAGGATCTCCTCAATCCCACTGATACGCCTTCCACAGAGGAAGTAGGGCTTGTGGACGAGGGGGACGACTCGCCTTTCACAGGGGCTGAGGTCGCCAAGGTGGTAAAAAATCTCTTTGGTGGCCTGGCCCCGGGGTTGGATGAGATTCACCCTGAGTACCTCAAGGCCCTAGATGTTGTAGGGCTGTCATGGTTGACATGCCTCTGCAACATTGCATGGAGGTCGGGGACAGTGCCTTTGGCATTGCAAACCGGGATGGTGATTCCTCTCTTCAAAAAAAGGGGACCGGAGGGTGTGCTCCAGCTTTAGAGGGATCACACTCCTCAGCCTCCCTGGGAAGGTATATGCCAAGGTACTGGAGAGGAGAGTCCGGCCGCTGGTCGAACCTCAGATTCAGGAGGAGCAATGTGTTTTTTGTCCTGGCCGTGGCACATCGGACCAGCTCTTTACCCTCTTGAGAATCCTCGAGGGTTTGCCCAACCAGTCTACATGTGTTTTGCGGACTTGGAGAAGGCATTCGACCATGTCCCTCGTGGTTTTTTGTGGTGGATGCTTCGGGATTATGAGGTATTGGGCTTGTTGTTACGAGCTCTGTACAACCGTTGTGAGAGTTTTGGTTCATATTGCCTACGCTCGGTCGGACTCATTCCCAGTGAGAGTTGGCTCTGCCAGGGCTGCCCTTTGTCACCGATCCTGTTCATAATTTTTATGGACAAGATTTCTATGCGCAGCCAAGGAACGGAGGGTGTCATGCTTGGTGATCACAGGGTCTCATCTCTGTTGTTTGCAGATGATGTTGTTCTGCTGGCTTCATCCAGCAATGATCTACAGGTCTTACTGGGACAGTTTGCCGCTGAGTGTGAAGCAGCTGGGATGAGAGTCAGTACCTCCAAGTCCGAGTCCATGGTCCTCAGCCGGAAAAAGGTGGATTGTCCTCTCCGGGTTGGGGACAAGCTCCTGCCCCAAGTGGAGGAGTTAAAGTATCTTGGGGTCTTATTCACAAGTGAGGAGAGAATGGAGTGAGAGATTGACAGACGGATCGGACCAGCATCTGCAGTGATGCGGACGTTGTACCGGTCTGTTGGTGGTGAAGAGGGAGCTGAGTTCTAAGGCAAAGTTGTCGATTTACCAGTCAATCTACATTCCTACCCTCACCTATGGTCATGAGCTTTGGGTAATGACCGAAAGAACAAGATCGCGAATACAAGTGGCTGAAATGAGCTTTCTCCGTAGGATTGCTGGACTCAACCTCAGAGATAGGGTGAGGAGCTCAGTCATCCGGGAGAGGCTCAGAGTTGAACCGCTGCGCCTCCACATTGAAAGGAGCCAGTTGAGGTGGTATGGGCATCTGATCAGGATGCCTCCTGGACGCCTCCCACTTGAGGTGTTTCAGGCACATCCCTCTGGGAGGAGACCCCATGGCAGACCCAGGACTCGCTGGAGAGACTATAGGCCCTTTTCCGCTCGTGTCAGTGTGACCCGGTACAGTATGGTTTGGTTCGGTACACTTGTGTTTCCATTACACTGACAGTACCACTTGATGTGGGTGGGATTTGTTACAGGGAGGTGGCGCATTCCTCCCGTTACGTAAAACAAGCGTAATGGGCATAAAACAAAGAAAAACACAGCATGGCAGGATATGAGGTGACTGCATTCTTTGGCTTTTTTTTGCCAGAGTAAAGCCAAAAAAGATGAACAGAAGGTTATAGGTGGCGAGACAACACACTCTGGAAAAGTACTGAAGCGTTTAGGAAACTATATAGAACAGTTTAAAGCGGAAGACATGAGGACATGAACTACATCACATATGAAGGTAAGCTAATGATTGCTCATGCTAAGTCCGCCGTACGACATTGTAATGTCGGCAAGTTATCGCTATTAGGCACTAAAATATGTATTCTGTGTGTGTGTGTTTCAGATGGCTCTCTTGTGGCAACATACAACAACACAGGCTCCCAGTGATGACATGTCATCCCGGCTTCACGAACGTGAAGTGGTTACAGAACTGTAGAATGTCTAGAAATGTTTAGCTTCCTGTGCAACAAATTGCTCTAATTTGTGTCAAAATCATGAAGAGACTGTTGAGACGTCTTGAGATTTACGTGCTCCAGCCGGTGGTATCATGGCAAAACATGATCAGCTGTCAAACTTGATTGCCAGGTGCCATATTGTAGTATATGAGCCGTAAATGTATATTTCAACAGGTAAACAGTACTGAGTTAGGTATACTAAGATATATCTAACAATTATGATACATTTTAAGCCAAAACAAATGGATCTAGGATTAAAAGCAATCAAATAACGCAGTCACAAGGTTACATTTAGAAATACATGGATTAACTGGATATATATCATATTGAGTATTGCTAACTACATGTACTGTATAAATATACAGTATATTCTCTGCATCAACAGTGAACTATACATGTATTCATGTAGTATTGCACTGGGAATTTTGACAATAAACTTATGTACATTTTGCAGATCTGTCTCCACTTTTATGTGTAAAGGTTATCACCAAGTGACATAAATTAAATACAAAGAGATTGGAAAAGCTGTGTAAGAACAATCCAGCAGTTTGAGAAATCATTTTTGGTTTGGTGTAAGTCTGCCAACAGAATTATGAACCATAAAGCAGTTTGTGTTAAAATGTTAAATCCCATTAAAGTAGAACTGAACTGAACGGCATTGAACGGCACTGGGTGATAGTACATACAATTATAAAGATAATTTATCATTGGCACCCCCTCCACAAATCCTGGAATCTTGGAGAAAATCGCGATTTTGAATTTCCCGCCCTGAAAAATCAGACAAATCCGCCGATTAACCGGAAGTGCAGCCGGAGTTCCGCGTGACGTCACGAGTGTGACACAGTCCTCCATGTTTACCATTGCGAGCACGTCGACACTGGTTGTTTTTGGTGCATTTTGTCGTGATAGTCGACTACAAAACACTTCCAACACCTGGAAAGATCTGTTCAGTGGCCAAGGAAAGCTGTCATGGCGACAAAAGAAACGGGGACCAGAACCGACCGCGAAGTAGCGTCACCCCCCCCCCCCCCCAGGGCGTCACAAGCACTATTTTGCACAAAAAGGCACAAGAGAACAGCGAAAAGTGCCACTAAGCAACACGAGCAATAAAGAACAATGAATGCGGTCTTGCTTCGCTGGGTATGAGCGCTCTGCAGGGAGAGAAGCTGGGTAAAACGTCTCGGCCAATCAGCTTGCGAGGTAAAACATCTCGGCCAATCAGCTTGCGAGATTCCCGAGCGGTGAAGAGGTGGGCGGAGAGGAGTGGAGCGGTGGTCAGAGAGGTGGATTTTGAGTTGTGCGGGCTCTCCGTGTTGATACCTGATGTTCTGATGTACTCTCCCTGCCTTCTGCTAGCGCCCGGGCAACTTTTGTGCCATTTTTTCTCAATTTTGAATTTTTAATGAATATTTTTGAAAAATCCGCGATGCACTGAGGGCGCGAAAGGTGAAACGCGAAGTAGCGAGGGATCACTGTATTTATAAATAGCACAGTCAAATGCAGAGGCCAGTTCTGTTCATGTGTATTGCCACTATAGTCTGTAGAAGTATTGTAATACATAGCCCAATTTTTTGAATGAATGAATGAATTTATTTATTTCGGATAGTACAGTACAGGTTGAAAGAAACTGAATGATATAACAACAAGGTCAAATTGAACAATGACTCATCTGATTACACAATTCAACGTAAGTTATCCGAAATGGTTGATGGCTGAAGCCGCAGCTTATATTGCCCACCCATATTCCATCCAAGAATTCAAAAGAGAAAACAGGCAAGAGCGATTACAATTCAAAACAAAACTAAGACAAAATATGACAGAGAAAAAAGAAAACTAAGCTACAACACAACACAGGCTGGATATGTTACAACTCGCCGCTCATTAGCGGCGCCAGCTGCGCGCACACTTGCGCCTCGTCAGCAGCGTGGGATATAAGCCACTCTGCCCTGGGCTTCGGCATGAAGCCGTCTGATTCCTTCAGCCCTCTTGCTGCAGAGGAACCCCCTCATCTCCCAGCAAGATCTACAGCGTAAGCATACCTACCTTTGCCTTTCCAGTCTCTCCCCTGTGCACAGGTGTATTCCCTGGTGGTGGACCTCGCCTCTGCATCGCCGTCTGCCAGCTGCTGTCACAGGTGCATTAGGTCGGTGTCTCCCGGGCTCGCGTGCACGCCTGCCACCTGCCACACTCCTGCATCCTCCTCTGTCTCGTCACCGATCCTGAATGCCTCTTCACTCTGAAAACTCTGGTGTTCTTGACTGCTGGAACTGCTATCATCTGCCATTGTTGTTTTGTTTAGGGATCACACTCGTGACGTCTCGCAGCGTCATCTGCACTACTTCCGGTTTGTTTGGCACTGCCAGCCAGAGGCAAAAGTTTATCGGCTTATAGCTTGGCCATTGCACGGCCTAAAAATTTCTTTTATGTGTTGAAAAATACAATAGGGTAATAAGGAATTAATCTGCTATTCTACTTTTTGCGCCAAAAGGCGGGTTCAGTTCTACTTTAAACCCTAACTCAGGGTGTCCAATTATGTGCCATGGAGGGCCAAGACCCTGTAGGTTCTCTTTTCTACCTAGTCTCTTCAGCAGGTGTTTTCACTGATCAGCAGTCAGTAGAAGAAATTCAGTGGAATCTGCTGTTGAAGACACTGGTTGCAGGTAAAGCCTGCAGGGTCTTGGCCCTCCATGGCACATGATTGTACACTCCTGCCTTAACCTATTATTAGGAAATCCAGATGCTAATATGGCCCAGAATTCCTCCATATACTGGTACTATCAAGAAAGTGTGCAGTGTCTTCTGCACTCGCACATCCAACAGTACAGTCATCAGTAAATAACATAATTGTTTTTCGCTACTTTTTCTTAAAAATGAGCCTTTGTTTTCAAAGTCACAGATAAATGCTTTGTACTGTTGACTCTTTTCCCACTGGTGTCTTAACAGACAAAATAGAAAATCATTATGCAAACACATAAGTCACAAAATTGTTTATTACAATCAGCAGCAAATTCCAGATTATTTAGAATGTGCAAAATTCAAACTGTAAAAAAGAAATTAGAATGGGTCACACACACTGGCCACACTCCCTCACTGAGATGCAACTGGATGTGCTGTTCACACTTGACCCAGTTCAGCAGATCTTCAGCCTGCATCTCTGTAAATAGTGACGCAAGGTCCAGTTTGGGGTAGATCATTTTCCTCTTGCCTAGATGAAAGACAGAAATGTGTGGTGGTTAATTAAAGCAAGTTTAAAACCTAGTTGAGAAATAACGTTGTTATCAAAAGTTTAGCCACCGCTGTGTCACCCTGGGTTCAAGTGTGGGTGGTGTTTTGTGCTTGTATTGCTAAAATATAAAAGGAAGCACTACAATGGGTCTCAAATATTTGTAATGTGTTCTTTTACTGGATGAGTTTAAAGACGAAATACTATAAACTACACATATAAGCTAAATTATAATGGTGCCTGAACAACTCCCATTCCCCAAAGTGCAAGATACACTATTATGACTTTTACTCATAAAGGATCACAGAAGTGATCTGATTAAAAAAAAAAAAAATAATAAACAAGCAAGCGGTTTATTTTACAGTGGCTACTATTGGATGTGCCATTCATTTTCAGTTATTCTGTAATTAATATTCACACAATCAAATCTCAGTTCAGTCCCTTTCATATTAAGTGGAAATTGTGCTACTTTAAATTTGGCATTTTACCTATACTTTAACTTAAAAAGCAAAAGATTTGACTACAAATAACAAGATGTGCAACTTACCAGTCATAACTGTGTACTGCCAAACGTAGCCATTGTCAGAGCAGATCCTGGTTGGACTCTACAACGAAAATACACACAACTTAAGTACATACACAGCATGAAAGTGCAACATGTAAAATAACACCTTTTTAACCAGGATTACAACTAGCTTATTTCATCAGACATTGTCAACACAAGCACAAAATACAAGGAGAGCACGGAGCACAGCGTTGGCATTGACGGCTGACTAGCTAGCTCATTGCACACAGAAGACAACGTTGTTGTTTGTTCAAAGTGAACTTTCCACTGCTGGGATAAATAACGTAAAAGATGCATAATATCACATATCACATCACTCACCGTCCTCTATATCCAAATGTTACGGCTTCAACTGCTGAAGTTGGGTGCTCCCGTGGCCATAAATTCAGTTCAGGTGGCTCCGTCTACTTCCCAGAGTTAGTTAGTTAATCCCTTCACACCTGAAGGTGTATATGTGGCTCCGTCTATTTCCCAGGGTGGCTCTGTCTACTTCCCTCTGGATTCTCTCATCAGCCGAAATGCACAGAAAACTCTGCTGGACCGCGGTGTTGATTTCTGTGAAGCCATTCTATTGTTACTGTTTATATTGCTTGCTGGCTGGCTGGCTCCCAGACAAACCTTTGCAAATGGCCGCTCGTAATTCTGCAAAGTCTTGCCTAAAATGCCCCTCTTATGACGTTACGCCCGGACCAATCAGTGGCCTGCAGTGTTTTTACGTCACATTTTTGTGTAGGTACGGTCCGCTTGGAACCTCAATCTAGCGGGGCTGAAAAATAGGAACCGTGACCGTTACAGTCCCTAATAGAAAAGCCGACAAACCGTACCGTACTGAACCGTACCGTACTGACACTAGTGGAAAAGGGGCTGATGTCTCCCAGCTGGTCTGGGAACGCCTTGGTATCCTCTCTGAAGAGCTGGAGCAGGTGGCTGGGGAGAGGGAAGTCTGGGCTTCTCTGCTTGAACTGCAGCCTCCGCGACCCGGACCTCTGGAAAAGCGGTAGAAGATGGATGGATGGATTAGATTTATATGGTGCATTACATGTCAATTGACATCTCAAAAGTGAGATCATTTGAGTGATCCATTTTTCATTCACTCCAGACAGACTTTGGTAGTGGTAAGCTATCACTGTAGCTATCACTGTAGCTATCACTGTAGCTACAGCTGCCCTGGGGCAGACTGACAGAAATGTGGCTGCCAATCCACGCCAACGGCCTCTTCGACCACTACCAAACATTTATACACATTCATACCCAGTGTCATGAACACTGGAGGCAAGGTGGGTGAAGTGTCTTGCCCAGGGACGCAACGGCAGGATGGCTGGGGAGAGCGGGATTTGAACCACCAGCCCTCTGGTTATTGGACGACCTGCTCTACCGGTGGCACAGTGGTTAGCACTGTGGCATCACTGTAAGGTGGTCATGGGATCAATTCCACCCCTGACTATCTTTTGTTCAATTCCACCCCCTGACCATTGTGACCCTTCTGTGTGGAGTTTGCATGTTCTCCCTGTGTCGGCGTGGGTTTACCACGAGTACTCCGGTTTCCTCCCAGAGGCCAAAAACATGCAAGTTAGGTTAACTAGAGACTGTAAAGTGGCCCTAGGTGTGAATGTGTGTGTGAATGGTGAAGGGATTGGCACCGTACTGTGGCTGCCTCATCCATCCAGGTGGATGCCCTGAATTTCCCTCTGAGATTAATAAAGTATACAAATACAAATTTATGGTCTTTGGCATGAGCCGGCCGGTACTTGAACCCCGACCTCCCGGTTGTGGGGCAGATGCTCTACCTTAAGGCTACCACTCCGGTTTGTGACCTCTCCTCTTAACCTGGCTTCAACAACTCTTTCCCATATCTTCATAGTGTGGCAGATCAACTTTATGCCTCTGTATTTATTATAGCTCTGAGCATCATCTTGTTCTTGAAAATTTGTACCAAAACACTTCTCCACTCCTCAGGCATCTTCTCACTTTCCAAGATTGTGTTAAACATTCTGGTTAAAAAGTCCATTGCCATCTCTCCTAAACATCTCCATACCTCCACAGGTATGTCATCTGGACCAACCGCCTTTCCATTCTTCATCCTCTTCAAAGCTGCCCTCACTTCTGCCTTGCTAATCCTTGGGACTTCCTTGTTTACCATCCTTCCTTCATCCATCGTCCTCTCCCTCTCATTTTTTTTATTCATCAGCTCTTCAAAGTGCTCCTTCCACCTTCTCAGCACACACTGGTCAATTTGTCAGTACATTACCATTTGTGTCCTTAATCAGCCAAACCTGCTGCACATCCTTTCCAGCTTAATCTCTGTCTAGTCAATCAATACAAGTTCTTTTCTCCTTTCTTAGTGTTTAGCCTCTCATACAACTCACTATATGCCTTTTCCTTTGCCTTTGCCACCTCTCTCGTTGCCATGCACCTCGATTAGAAATACTCTGGTCTACTTTCTTCATCTCCCTGACTATCTCACTTTTTCTTTACTAACCTCTTCCTTTGAATACTTTCCTGTACCTCTTCCTTTCACCACCAAGTCTTGTCTCCCTTCCTCTGTCCACTGGATACACCACATACCCTTCTACCCATTTCCCTCAATACTTTTGCTGTACTTTCTCAGTCATCTGGTAATTCTTCCCTTCCACCCAGAGCCTGTATCAATTCCTTCCTTCCTTCCCAACTCCAGAAGGAAATGACACAGGCTTTTCAAATCAATACCATAGTTGTATCTATGAGAAATCTCGGACGAGTTTGAATTTTGTTTTCCACTTAGTTTATTCCTAAAACTTGTAAATGCGGGAACTACAGAAAGAAGAAATGGTGTAGGTTTTTCAAATCAAAATCATTGTATCTAAGACAAATCTTGGAGGATTTAGACCCTGATTTCTGTCTGTTCCCTTTCCAATACTACTACAGAATAAGTAAACTTCCAAAGATGAGGAAATGTTCCGTTCTGCAGAACAGTAGGAAACAATCACAGTTGTAAAACATTCCAGGCTTTAGGGGTCAAACCTTGGTCAACACGGACTGCATCCTAAAAGTCCTGCATTCCATGAACATATTCTGTTAGGATAATATGGGACAATCAGGTCTTAAAGATAATAGAGCATTGTCAGCAGAAGACTTAAATTAAATTCTGACTTTTACAGGGAGCAAATGGAGGGGAGGCTAATATGGAAGAAATGTGATCCCCCTTTTTAATGCCTGTTAGTAGTCTTGCTTCAGCGTTTTGGATTAACTGGAGAATTTTATAAAGTTTTGATTAGAAGCATTCTTATGTCTCTTTGTACCTTCAGGTACCCCACAGCTACATAACTGTAAGGAGGAGGAGGAGGTTCTCACTGTCCAGCAAATCTACAGTCAAGAGAAAAGCTCGAATCTAGACTGGGAAGAACACAATATTTCACTGGTGAAAGAGGAACAAAAAGACCTACGCGTCAGTCAAGAGGAAGAGCAGCGTGAACTGAAGCAGGAGACTGATACATCGATAAAATATACTGACAGCAATTTAATGAAGCAAAAAATGAAGAACCATCATAAAATCTCAACAGTAGCAAAGTCACATGCTTGCAACATTTGTGGGAAAAAAATTGAAAGGAGAGGATTAGAGATCCATATGAGAATCCACACAGGTGAGAAGCCATATTCATGCACTACATGTGGGAAATGTTTTTCACGAAGTGATCATTTGACAAATCATGTGAAAACACACACAACTGAGAAGTTGCATTCCTGTGAACAATGTGGGAAAAGTTTCACTCTAACTCAGTATCTTGCTAGGCACATGAAACTTCACAAAGCTGACAAGAAATATTCTTGTGAATCATGTGGCAAACATTTCATTGGTCATTTGAAAACTCGGGGGAAGCTACAATTTTGTGAAACTTGTGACAAATGTCCAGAGATACGTGGTTGCAACATCTGTGGGAAAAAATTTGAAAGGAGAAAATTAGAGATCCATATGAGAAGCCACACAGGTGAGAAGCCATTTTCATGCACTACATGTGGGAAATGTTTCTCTCAAAAGGGCTATTTAAAAATGCACATGAAAGTTCATACAGGTGAGAAGGCACATTTTTGTGAAACATGTGGAAAGTATTTTGCTTTTCGTTCTAATTTTAATCGGCATGTGAGAATTCACAAAGGCGAGAAGACATATTGTTGTGTAGCATGTGGGAAACATTTCATTGGTCGCTTGAAAGCTGAAACAGGTGAGAAGCCGTATTTTTGTAACACTTGTGACAAAAACCCAAAGCTACGTGACTGTAAGGAGGAAGGAGTTCTAACTATCCAGCAACTCTGTAACCAGGAGAAGAACTCGGTTCTGGAGCAAAATGAACAAGTTGCTGCACAGGTTAAAGAGGAAGAATTACTCACCGGTTGGGATCAAGACCAGCTTGAAGTGAAGCAGGAGACTGATCACTTCTGGAATGATCCCCAAATGAAGAAACCTCATGCAATCCGTACAGTGGTGAATCCAGATTTTCCAAGTTGCAGCATTTGTGGAAAATCATTCAACAGAAGAATTTTATCTATCCACATGAGAATGCACACAGGTGCCATGCCATATACTTGCACAACATGTGGAAAACATTTTGCTCAAAGTCATCGTTTGAAAGCTCACATGAAAATTCATACAAATGAGAGGCCATATACTTGTGCTACATGTGGAAAACATTTTGCTCGACGTGAGCGTTTGAAAATTCACATGAAAACTCACACAGATGAGAAGCTGTATTGCTGTGAAATATGTGGGAAATGTTTCACCCTAAATACTTATCTTACCAGACACATGAAAATTCACACAGGCAACAAGGAATTTTCTTGTAGAATATGTGGAAAAAGTTTCTGTCAGATTACGATTTTAAACAATCATATGAGAATTCACACAGGAGACAGTACATATTCTTGTGAAACATGTGGGAAGAGTTTCACATGTGGGAGTGTGTTAGTGACACACATGAAAATCCATACAGGGGAGAAGGCTTACATTTGTGAAACATGTGGGAAAAGTTTTACATATAAACAGGTTTTAATTTGCCACATGCGAAGCCACACAGGAGAGAAGCCTTATTCTTGCAAAACATGCGGGAAAAGTTTCAGTCGAAGTAAGTTTTTGACTGATCATATGAGAATTCATGCAGGTGAGAAACCCTACCATTGTGAAATATGTGGAAAAAGCTTCATATTTAGTTACGTTTTAAATGCACACATGAAAACTCACACGAGTAAGAAGCCTTATTCTTGTACCACATGTGGAAAGCATTTCATTAGTCATTCTCGGTTGAGTCATCACATGAAAAATCACACAGGTGACAAGCCATACTCTTGTAAAACATGTGGGAAATCTTTCTTTTGGAGTAGTGTTTTGAATCAACATATGAGAACTCACACAGGTGAGAAACCTTATTCTTGTAAAACATGTGGAAAAAGTTTCACAACAAGTGGAATATTAACTAATCACATAAAAATTCATACAGGTGAGAAGCCATTTTCTTGTAAGACCTGTGGGAAAAGTTTTACAACTAATGGTGTACTGACTACCCACATAAAAACTCACACAGGTGAAAAACTTTTTGCTTGTGAAACATGTGGGAAATCTTTTCTTTGGAGTAGTGTTTTAAATAAACATATGAGAACTCACACAGGTGAGAAGCCGTATTCTTGTAAAACATGTGGAAAAAGTTTCACAACTAGTGGAATATTAACTACTCACATAAAAATCCATACAGGTGAGAAACCATTTTCTTGTAAAACCTGTGGGAAAAGTTTTACGACTAACAGTAATCTAACTAGCCACATAAAAACTCATACAGGTGAGAAGCCTTATTCTTGTAAAACATGTGGGAAAAGTTTTGCAACTAGTGGTATGCGAACTACTCACATGAAAATACACACAGGGAGGAAACCTTTTTCTTGTGAAACATGTGGAAAACGTTTCAGTGAGCGTTCTAATTTGACTCGCCACATGAGAACGCACACGGGTGAGAAGCCATATTTTTGTGAATCTTGTGGGAAATGTTTCACTGATCGTTCTGGTTTGACTCGTCACATGAGAACTCACACTGGTGAGATCCGGTTTTCTTGTGAAACATGTGGAAAATGTTTCACCGATCGTTCCAATTATACCCGACACATCAGAACCCACCCACAGGAGCAGTAAAATTTTTAAGTTTTTACTTCCAGGGTCAAGTCTCAGTTTTGTGATTGAGTTATTACTTTGTAGAATTCTGAAGCTGTAATGTAAATATTAAACTTGGGCCAAACTCAGCAGCCACGATTTCCAAAGAGCATACCTGAGTGTGAATGGTCAGACTGTTGAACCATTTCCCTTTCAGATACACTACAAGGCCACATAATAAATGGTCAGCTAATGCATCAGTCTTGTTTATCTATAGCAGAACAAACCAGAGACACATACAGTGGTGTGAAAAAGTGTTTTCCCCCTTCCTGAGTGCTCATTTTTTGTATGTTTGTTTCACTTAAATGTTTCAGTTCATCAAACAAATTTAAATATTAGACAAAAATAACACAAGTAAGCACAAAATGCTGTTTTTAAATAAAGGTGTGTATTATTAAGGGAAAAAAAAATCCAAACCTACATGGCCTACATGTATTTCCCATTACATCCGATGTAAAAGTAACACAGCATTTCAGAAAAGGAACACCATGCCAAACATAAAATGTTGTGGTGGTTGTGTGATGGTCTGTGGCTTTTTTTGCTGCTTCAGGACCTGGAAGACTTGCTGTGGTAAATGGGACCATGAATTTGGCTGTCCACCAAAAACCTTGTTGTACCTGAGTTGTACCTGTACAACCATTCTGCAAAGATGAGTGGGCCAAAATTCCTCCACAGCGCTGTAAAAGACTCATTGCCAGTTATTGCAAATGCTTGATTGTAGTTGTTGCTGCTAAGGGTGACCCAACCAGTTATTAGGTTTAGGGGGCAATCGCTTTTTCACACAGGGCCGTGTAGGTTTGAATTTTTTTTCTCCTTAATAAAAAGCACCTTCATTTAAAAACTGCATTTTGTGTTTACTTGTGTTTGGCATGAGTGGTGACTCAGAGGCAGACACAGACTCCAGAATAAACTTAGTTATCTTTTATTGTAAAGTGTGAATGTAGATGTGTGCGTGTGTGCAGGAATATAGCAGCTGGGCGAGCAGAGCACCGTTCAGACTGGAAACCCTAGGAGAGAGCATAGACAGGTGGTTAGAGACTGAGATTTGGACGGATGATTCAGAGAAAGTTCAGTCTTACGATTGGCTTGTTGGTGTGAAGCACAGAAGAATTCCCAAAGGCACAGGATTCACAATGTGTGTAATGGCAAAGGGACCAATAAAACACTGTGAAAGTTTCCTGGCTTCGTCCTTGAGATTGATGTTTCTCATGGAAAGCCATATCTGCTGCCCGATCCAGTAGGGCGGAGCCGAGGTCCTGCGGTGGTTGGCAGTGGTGGAGTTGCGGTCCGCTGTGCATCGAAGCATGGCCCAGGTAGCCTTCCACAGTCGGTGACAGTGCTTCATATGGGCCCGCATGGAGGGCACCGCAATGTCTTCCTCCTCCTTGGGAAACAGTGGGGGGCCAAGGATGCCTCGAACGGGGACATGCGTATGACAGAAGAGACCGTCCTGAGCAGGTCCGCAGTCTCCTTGGCCGTGGGGAGACTGTGTAGGGGAATGAAATGGGCCGCCTTGGAGAATCTGTCCATGATGGTGAGAATTACGGTGTTGTTGGCAGAGGATGGGAGGCCGGTGATGAAGTCCAACGCCACATGGGACCAGGGCCTGCCAGGGATGGGAAGAGGGTAAAGCAGACCCGCCGGAGGAGAGGAGGACTGGGCGCACTGGGGGCAGGCATGGATGTACTCCCAATGTCCCTCCGGAGAGACGGCCACCAAAAGGTCCTCTGCAGTAGAGCCACGGTGCATGCCATCCCGGGTGTCATAGGAGCTTGGAGGAGTGGACCCAACTTTTGACTTCACCCCAGATGGCAGAAGGCACATACATCCACCCCACTGGCCCCCCGCCCGGGTCGGTCTCGGTCCCCTGCACTCTACAAACCCTATCCTTTATACCCCACGAGAGGGCGCTCATGATGCATGAAGGAGGTACAATGGGGTGAGATGGTGCCTCCGCAGCATCCGAAGCAAATTGTCTGGATAGAGCATCAGGCTTGGTGTTCTTGGACCCCGGGTGGTAGGTGATGGTAAAGTCAAACCTGCTGAAGAACAACGACCATCGGGCCTGGCACGTGTTAAGACGTTTGGCTGTCCTGAGGTACTCCAAGTTCTTATGGTCAGTACACACAACGAATGGCTGGGAGGCCCCCTCGAGCCAGTGGCGCCACTCCTCCAAGGCTAGTTTCACCAGCAGGAGCTCCCTGTCCCCGATGTCGTAGTTCCTCTCTGCTGGGGAGAGACGGCGGGAGAAGAATGCACGGGGCGAATCTTGTCGTTCACAGGGGAGTGTTGGGACAATACTGCTCCAACTCTGGAGTCCGAGGCGTCCACCTCCACCAGACACTGCAGAGCGGGGTCCACCTGAGCCAAGATAGGAGGAGAAGAGAATAAAGATTTTAATTCCAAAAATGCAGCCTCAGCCTCCTCCGTCCACCAGAAGGGCACCTTGGTGGAGGTGAGGCGAGTGAGAGTAAGGGCAGTAAGACTGTAATTCTTGATGAAGTGGCGGCAGAAGTTGGCGAATCCCAGAAACTGCTGTAACTGTTTCCGGGATGAGGGGACCAGCCACTGTACCATTGCTTTTACCTTTGCCGGATTGGCGATGATCTCGTTGTGCGAGATGACGAACTCCAAAAATGAGGTGGATGAGGTGTGGAACTTGCATTTTTCCGCTTTGACGAACAGTTTGTTCTCCAGCAGCCGCTGCAGCACTCGCCTGACATGCACTCAATGTTCGTCGAGGGGCTGGGAAAAAATGAGGATGTCATCCAGGTAAACAAATACAAAAGAGACCAAAAAGTCCCTCAACACATCGTTAATAAGGCGCTGAAACACAGCGGGGGCATTAGTCAGCCCGAACGGCATGGCAAGGTACTCAAAGTGGCCGCTAGGGGTACGGACCCCTGTCTTCCACTCGTCTCCTTCTCAAATCTGCACCAGGTGGTAAGCCTTGCGGAGGTCCAGTTTCGTGAACCAGGAGGCCCCCTGGAGGGACTCAAAGGCGGTGTTGATCAGCGGAAGAGTGTACTTGTCCTTAATGGTGATATTATTCAGTTCCCGAAAGTTGATGCAGGGCCTCAGGGAGCCGTCCTTCTTACCCACGAAGAAAAACCCTGCCCCCACCACTGAGGAAGATGGGTGAATTATGCTGGAGCTCAGGGACTCCTTGATATAAGTCTCCATGGCCTCCTGCTCCGGGGCCAGCAGGCTGTAAAGCTGACTGGATGACAACGGAGCCCTGGGCAGGAGGTTAATGGCGGAATCGTATGGGTGGTGAGGGGGAAGAGACAGCGCTTAGGATTTGCTGAAGACGGCACCCAAATCGTGGTATTCGGAGGGAACCTGGGACATGTCAGGTGGTGGTGGTGGTGGGGGGTGTCAGGAGCACAGAGAGGCACGGAGGGCGAGCATGCAGTGGACTAGAGACAGGGACTTAGGCAGAAGGAGCTCCACAAGATGATGTTTCCTGAGCGCCAATCAATGGAGGGGTTGTGCAGCCGGAGCCAGGGATACCCCAAAAGGACTGGGGAGGCCGAAACTGGCAGCACAAACAGCCTGAGCTGCTCCCAGTGATTACCAGAAACCAGGACAGATACTGGGGCAGTCTGTTTGGTTACTGTGGCGAGTGAAGCCTTGGATAGGGCGATTACCTTCAGGGGGGTCTTCAACTGGTGGCAGGCGAGCCCCAGCTGGGTTGCCAGGTCTTCCGAAATGAAACTTTGCTCGGCCCCTGAGTCAATGAGTGCGTGAGTGGAAATTTCATGGTGATTATGTGAAAAGCGAATGGGCAGCAGAACTTGGTGAGGGGATTTCCCTGGAGTGAGTCCTTGAGTCCCCCTACTGCGATGCACGGACCCCCTCTTTTGGCAGAATGGGGCAAGAAGCCAGCTCATGTTCCTCACTACCACAATATAAACACAGACCTAGCTCCCGGCGGTGCTGTTTCTCGGCCAGAGGCAACTTGGACTGGCCCATTACCATTGGTTTAGTGGAGTCTAGAGAATCAGAAGGAGGAAGGGCCAGCAGGGGGAGCTGCGGAGAGCGGCAAAACAGTGAGCCCGAGTGACCAGAAGGTCTACGCTCATTGGCCTGCTCCCTCAGCCGGTTGTCAATGCTGATGGCTACGGAAATGAGCTCTTCAGCATGCTAGGCTTGTCAAGGCGGGCTAACTCGTCCCTCAGGCTAGGGCTAAGACTACGGGTGAAAATGCTACAAAGGGAGGCATCCTCCCAACCCACCTCCACTGCCACCACCCAGAAGTCTACGGAGTAATCGGCTACTGATTTATTTCCCTGCGTTAGATTGAGTAACCGGGTGGTGAGCACGCTATCTCGGTCCGAGTGATCAAATACCTTATTAAATTCACTCACAAATTGGTCATAAGTTAAACTAGCATAATCAGACCGAGCCATAACCGAGTAAGCCCAGGCTAAAGCCCGCCCCTCCAGGAGATTGACACTATCCCACACTGCAATAAAAAAAACCCTAGCTTCCCTTAGCTTACCGCTGAAGCATGTGGGCATGGGGACTGGTGTCAGCCGAGACTGTGGAGAAGGAGAAGGGATGGAACTGGCTGGGCTGGCCGTGTTCCCGGGAGCAGGTGGGAAGGACTGAGGAGCTGTAAGGTGATCCAGGCATGTGTTAATCTGTATGAGCTGTGTGAGTATGACCTGCTGCTGATGGGATAATTGGTCTCCCCGAGCCTCAGTGATGTTAAGCTTGTGCGCTAACACACCATCTGCTGGGTCGCTCTGACGGAGACGTACTGACATGATTGATGACCCAGAGGCAGACACAGACTCCAGAATAAACTCAATTATCTTTTATTGTAAAGTGTGAATGTGGATGTGTGCGTGTGTACAGGAATATAGCAGCCAGGCGAGCAGAGCACCGTAGGAGATGAGTAGACGAAGAGGCCTTGCCAGACCAAGGAGCCTGACATCTCCATGCAGACCTGAGGGCAACGTGGCATAAGTAGGCAGACTTAATGAGGTGAGCAGGTGTGTGTGCAACTGTGGAGGAAATTAGGGCAACAGGCATGCAGAGCGGATCACTACAGTGTTATCTTTGTCTCATATTTAAATTTGTTTAATGATCTGAAACAATTAAGTGTAACAAACATACAAAAAAATGAGAAATCGGGAAGGGGCAAACACTTTTCCACACCACTGTATACAGATTTTATAACCACAAGCAAAACATTGGAGTTAAGCACAAAGACTGTGAAATGTAAGCTTTCCTTAACATAATGTCTGTTTTGCTGTAGAACATCTATGTCCTATTCATGTTTTTCAGAAATTGTCAGTGTCCTCTCTGTAATCCTATTAATGCACCTCAAAAAATTTGTATTTAATCATTCATTAATTTTATTCACAGAACTTAGTCATAATCAACAAAATTTAAAACAAAAAGGTTTGAAATAGCCCACTTTGTGTGATACAGAAAATATGAATGTAACTTTTGAAATTGAATTATTCAGAAAAATAACTTTAGAATATTCAAGTTTTTTTTTAGGTTCAAGTTTCTAAAATATCCTTTATATAATGTGCAGTACTGTATGATAAAATGTATTAGTATTTCATAATGTACACTAAAACATTGTGTTAATTTTTCATGACTTTTCAATCGTCTGTGAAGATGAACTTAAGTCAGAAAATTTCTTGAACTGGCTGATTTAATGATGTCTGCTTTTGTATATTTGCAATCATGTTTTTATAGTTACTCTACCACACACACACACAAGCGCGCGTGCACACACACACACACATATGTTGAATGACATGAATGAAATTGTATACAAACTTTTTTTGTTTGATATACTGGAGCGTGAATGTCATATTGAACCCAATTTAATATTTAGTTCTTTTTAAAAGAAATATCAACATATCACTATTCGATGTTCCTTCTTTTCCACAAAGGAATAACTCAAATGAAATAAATGGAGAATTCTGGAGTGGCCCAGTCAAAGCTTAGATCCAAACCTTAATGTCATGTTGTAGGCTGATTTAAAACTTCTGTTTTTGTTTTGTTAGACAAGCACAGAAAAACTAAACTAAAACAGACTGTGCATGCAAGAAACCCCACAAACAACATCCAGCTGAAAAAAGTCTGAACTGAGTGGAGAAAACTGTCTTTTTTTTTTCTCGTGACTGTATGTCTTCATCATTTCTTCACTGTAACATTTTATATGCTACTTTTATACTGATTTTTTAAAATAAAGTTTTTAAATATTGAAAAAAGACAGAAACTTGTTTTCATTTATTTAAAGTACTGCTGGGAATGTTAGCACATTAATGTAATTAATAGCAGTAGTCCAATTAACATTATTCTTAAATAAGGAAAATTAATACCCCCATGGCACTCTCTGTTATAGGAACTCTGAAACAACCATCTTTGTGCACGCTCTGCCCAAAAAGTCTTTGGCACCACACACACACAACAGTGATGCTGAACCCAATTCATGGCACAAACTCCTCATTTTATCTAATTTTGGCTGTTCATGTCAGTTTTCTGCAGTATTGGTGTCATACTATGTGGACATTTTGGCCGTAGATTACATTTAATGCACGCGCATGAAATGCAGCTCTATTGACCAGTGCTGTGTATGCAACTGCAGTCCACAGTCTACATCCATTTTCACTGTTTGGCTATCATGGGTCCAGGTTGATTGCAGAGTGGATATCAGACCTACACAGCCGTGGCTAGACCAAAACATGGAACCACCGATGACAATGGGTATGGATTTGCAGCTTAAGACTGAAACTTTTTTCTTTTAAATTAGTACGCTATGCTTGCAGTGTGTAATGTAAAAATTTTTCCTCTAAGTCTGTAATTGCTAACTAGCAATTTTCAAAAACATGTCTTGACAGGTTATATAAGATAGTCCTTACCATGGGGGAAAATGCAGGTATTATAGCAGCAGAAAGTCAGAGATGGTAGGTAGAAAAAAGCAGTAAGTAAATATATGCTTATAATTATATAAGCTTATCATTCATATATAAATATATGAATGATAAGCTGAAAGAAACAAGACTACAAATACAGTGGTATCAACATTATGATGAAACAAGAGAAGAATACTACAGATACAGTTGTAATACTACAATGGTGAGAGGTGTTAATACCTGACGCTTAACAGCAGTTAAGACAGTACGAACTGTATGAAAATGAAAAGATGCATGGCAGCTGGACAATTCACATGGCAGTTGAGCAAGTCACAGTTGTGGAAAACATCCTGCATGGTACCCGTACCAAAGACTCGGCACCCCAAAGACCTGAACAGCTACAGACCAGTGGCCCTGACATCACACCTAATGAAGACTCTGGAGAGGCTGCTCCTCACCCACTTCTGCCCCCTGGTGGGACCAGCGATGGACCAACTTCAGTTTGCCTACCAGCATGGCATTGGGGTGGAGGGTGCAGTGATCCTATTCCTAAATTGTTCCCTGTCCCACCTGGAGAAGCCTGGGTGCACTGTGAATATCATGTTCTTTGATTTCTCCAGTGCTTTCAACACCATCCAACCAGTGGTTACAGGCGCATTTCTAAACTGCTGAATGTTCCAGTGAGCACTGTTGGAGCCATCATTCAGAAGTGGAAAGAGCATCATTTTACCATAAACTGGCCACAACCAGGAGCTTCTTGCAAGATTTCTGACAGAGGAGTGAAAAGAATTATCAAAAGAGGTATCCAAGAACCAAAGACCACCTGTGGAGAGCTCCAGAAAGACCTGGAGTTTCAAAGAAAACAATAAGTATTGCACTCAACCGACATGGGTTGTATGCCTGCTCACCTCGCAAGACTCCATTGCTGAAGAAAAAGCATGTTGAAGATCATTTAAAGTTTGCTGCACAACATTTGGGCAAGGCAGTAAAATACTGGGTGAATATAGTCTGGTCAGATGAGACCAAAACTGAACTTTTTGTATGCCACAACACACAGCATGTTTGGAGGAGAAACGGCAGTCCACATCAGCCCCAAAACACCATACCAACAGTGAAGTTTGGAGGTGGGAGCATCATGGTGTGGTGGTGTTTTTCAACACATGATACAGGCAGACTTCATATAATTGAAAGAAAGATGAATGGAAAAATGTACAGAGACATCCTTGATAAGAACCTGTTGCCATCTGCCAAGATGCTGAAGATGAAATGAGGGTGGACATTTCAGCAAGACAATGATCCCAAACACACAGCCAAGGAAACTCTCAGCTGGCTCCAGAGAAGGAAAATAAAGCTGCTAGAATGGCCCAGTCACCTGACTTGAATCCAATTGAAAATCTATGGAATGAACTGAAGATCAGAGTTCATAGAAGACACCCACAGAACCTTCAAGATTTGAAGACAGTTTGTGTGGAGGAATGGGCTAAAATCACTCCTGAGCAATGCCTGCACCTAGTTTCTCCATACAGGTGGTGTCTGGAAGCTGTTATTACCAATAAAGGCTTTTCTACTAAATATTAAATTAATTTCACCAAGCGTGTTCAATACTTATTCCCTATGTCATTCCACTTTATTAAATATAACTTGTTTTGTGAACACAGTTGCCTTGATTTCTTTGTATGTATGGATTACTTGGGTTGATACTGATATCTGGTGAAAATCTCAGGTCAATGGTTCCATTAGAAATATGTTTAATGAGAAAAATGTTGACGTGATCAATATTTATTTTCCCCACTGAATGTATATTTATTTACTGCTTTGGCTAACCAATTCTGATCTTATTATCTTACTAGTGCATGCCCGTAGAAAACAAGTATTCTTGTCTGAAAACAGGTAGCCCAGTTAGGCTTTACAGGCCCAAATGGAGGATGTGTTTGAAAGTGGAATACAAAGAGGTGTAGCCTATATGTAGGCAATCACACATGTAAGACTTTAACAAATATAAAAGGGACTGAACACTAAGATTTATTTGATTGTGTGAATATTAATTACAGAATTATTGAAAATGAATGGGACATCCAATATTAGTGACTGTTTAAAAACCCGTTTGTTTGTCAGACTTATTTGTGTGATCTTCTATGACTTATATTCATAATAGTGTATCTTATACTTTGGGGAATGGGAGTTGTTCAGTCATCATTTTAGTAATTGCGTATAATTGTGTAGTTTATAGTCTATCGTAGGGGTCACCAACTGGTGGACTCCAGTCTGGATCCAGACCTCGAGAGTCCTCTGTCCGGACTCCGAAGCTTTTTAATATAATTTGTGGGAAAATTATACTGTTTTGTTTTAACCAAACAAAGAAGCGAAACTCAAGTGGACGGTCTCCATGGGATACAGTGGGCCACTGATCTGTATAGAAAACAAGTTCCCATACAGATCAGTGCAGCGGGCGGACAGCCACACTTCCTTCCCGGTGTAACCCGTGGAATGAAACGCTGTTGTGAAATTGTGTCCACTGCCACTCTGGCTGCCCAAGATGGTACGTTTCCACCCGCGGGTTTGTTGACGGAAGGTCCCCGCGGCTCCTCCATACCTTCCTAGGACAGCATCCCCGTTGGGCTGCATGACGTTGTTTATGGAGGTAATTTCCGTGACCCTCTGATATCATGTCAAAACAATAATTTTCTGTGTTACTGAACATGAGAAGTTCCACACACATCCACCTCCTCTCTCCCTGTGACAGAGTGTTACCCAGACAGACCCAGACCAGGTTAGAAAGACAAAAACATTGTTGACATTAAAAAAAAACCTCCAAAGGAATTCTGTATTGTGGAATTAATTATATTTACTGTCCCTTTTTTAGGCTTACAGTTTGAATTTTTTTTTTTAAATATTGAAAACATAGTATAGAGGCAGACTTTTGTGAGATTTAGTTTTGTAAATATTAATCTTTTTAAATGTATGTAATTTAGTTTATGTTCTCCAGTTAAACTTTCCATTTTTAGGATTTAAGTTGTAGATTTGACAATTTTAGAGCTATTTATTTGGAGTCAAAAACACATTTAGTGTTCCCCTGTATTATGATTAAATTATTACATTTTATTTGAAACAGAGCAAAGAATTTATTTGATTTTTTTTGTTTAAAAAATACAGAATTAAAAGCAGTTAAAACATCAGCTTAATAAAGTGTAAAAGAAAATGATATTGGTCTGCTGGAGACAGCTGTGGTCTTCTTAAAGAATGTCCATGAAAAGATGACAGTTCTTAACATTTGACAGCACATTTTCAGATAAATTTGTCCATGTGACTTGTCACATTTCTCTTCCATTTCTTTTATTAAAAGATGTTTGAAGTAAATTCATGGGTCATTGCAAACACTTGGCTTTAAAAGTACCAAGCTGTCACACAGTGAGAGGAATAAAATCCTGAAAAAAAAAAAAAAATGCATCGAGAATCGTTTTAGAATCAAATCGGAGACCCTGAATCATAATTGTATCATGAGATGCCTAAAGATCCCCAGACCTAATTTGGACCTCAGCTGGGTAGGAGGACTGACTTATTGGACCTCTTGCACTTTTTGTTGGTGACCCCTGGCCTATCGTTAATAAATTCATGCAGTACTATAACAGGACAAGTTTACAAATATTTGAGACCCACTGTAGAAGAAGAAGCCACCTCTGTTGTCATTTAGTCCATACAGCCAATCATGTACGGTAGAACAAAATTACATTTCTCCTGTCTGCAATGTTAATCACATGTAGAATCAGAGGGGTCACTGCCATGCAAGGCACCACCACAAACATCTCCTTCCCCCCTGATGCTGAGCACCAAGCTAGAAGGCAGGAAGTACCATTTTTATATGGTCTTTGGTATGATCCGGCCAGGACTTGAACCCCCAACCTCCCGGTTGTGGGGCAGATGCTCTATCAACTAGGCCACCACTCCAGTAGTCTAGTTGGTAGTGCATCCTTTTATATTTTAGCAATATTATTAGTTCAAAATACCCAACATTATACTCAGCAGAATGAGCCATTTGGCTGCAATTGTTGCATCAGTGTTGCCCATTTGTCAGTAAATAAAAAATGATTTATTTTGTTATTTGAGCTTTTTTTTGTCACGGTCGTCATTTAGTCAAACTGTGCATATATGTTTGCATATGATATGCAATTGATCTTGCTCCACAGTCATGGTGGTATTATCATTAACTTTTAATTTTTAGATAGCCGTGCCTCGGGAGGAGTGCCATGTTGAACCTGCGGTGCTGCAAAGGACAGTGGTGGCACACGATGAAGCAGTCACCGAGACTCTGTCCCGTTAACCGGGCAGGCTGGGCTTGCCTCCTTGCAAGGATTGCGATAAGCCGGTTCAGCTGCCCCTCCCCCGCGCACCCCTGCACCTCGTGTTCTTCACATATCGATGACCGAAACGCAAAACTTCCTATCTGAAAAGTGCATTTTTTTGAGAAAACAAAAATCCTTTTTGTTTTCCTGCAGAATGCTATGCTATTTTTTCCCCATCAGAATAACTTTCTGTCACAATAAAGGGCAGGACTGTCTTGCAGACAGATATGAGCAGCCTTCCTTGTTCTCATCATCCAAAGTGAAATCTGCAAATCAGAAAATCCTGCAGATTGGAGGTTTTGCATTTCAGCCATCGATATGCAGAAATATCCTTTAGAGCTATGCAATCATGGCAACATGATAGTATAATTTTTTAAGCATTAAATCATCAGTATTCTCTTCTTCTGGTCAAATTTGTCACTTTTCACTTCCTTGTTTTGTTTGCGGAGCGCTCTGGTGACTGCCAGGTTATGATGCCACCTATTATCCAGTCAGTACGGAGTCAATTCGAAGCCCTGCCCACACTTCTAGAAACCAGGGTATGAAGAAACGGAGCAGTGGCTAAACTTTTATTGATAAAAATTACATTTTTTCGCTGAGCAACTCCATACTCGGGGACGCACATCCTCGTAACCTCAGCAAAGCGCTTGTAAAATCTGAGGTCAGTCTGATGAATGGTTTGGGAGATAACTGAGGAACACACAGACAGACAGACAGACAGACAGACAGACAGACAGAGACACACACACACACACACACACACACAGCAATTTCTTGCATTTATAAGATAGATTTACAAGTGCTCAGTGCTGCTATCCCTGTGCTGCTGCAATCCTGGAATTTCCCCATTATGGGACTAATAAAGACTTATCTTACATATCTTATAAGGTAGTGCATGGTTATTAGTGCAACTTGTTAACAAAAATGTAATATTCAGTGTGCATTAATATTTCCTTCAAGGAAGTATTAGTTGCAGTGATGACCGAATCAAATTAAACCATAACTCAATCGATCAATTGGAAGAAAATTGACAAGCTGAAAAAACACCCCCCCCTTCACTCTGCACTTAAAATGGTTAAAGCAACGCTCTGTAAGATTTGTACCTTAAAATAATGTTTCCAAAATTATTTTGATGGTACATCAACCTTTGATTGGGTGATTTGATTATGTGACTTCCCCATAGCCTTAGTGGGCCCACAATGCTTGTAATAGCTCTGCCCTTAGTAGGAACACTGAAAAGACTACAACTATGGCAACTTTAAATAGCTTATTTGGGATGACCCGTTCACACTCCAAAACAATGTTAAAAAAGCCTATTGTATACTGCTAATCATGCTGTTGATAATTCATATTGTAATTCATTCATGCTGTTGATAATGTGTGATGTGTGTGTGTGTGAATAAACTGTGAAAAAAAAACCAAAACTATTATCTCAGTCATAACAGCCAATCACAGGGTACTTTGTTGTTGTTGCACTGCTTAGGTGCTACTTTAAGGCCTACAGCATCAGCAGTCACCTAAGCAGTGAACTGGTTCCTGCTACTTTGTTGATCAGTGTCTCGTTGTCTATAGCAGGAGGTCACCAACAAAAAGTGCAAGAGGTCCGATAAGGAGTTGCTCAGAACTCCTTATAAGAACTCCTTAGTGGCAGTAATGCATCTGTGAGCTGGTTGCCAACCGCCAATCAAATCCAAAAGAAGAAGAAGAGGATATAGAGTGATAATAATCAAGTCAGTAGCGGTAGTGCACCTGTAAGCTGGTTACCAACTGCCAATCAAATCTAAAAGAAGAAGAAGAAGTCAGTCCTCCTCCTCAGCTGAGGTCCAAATTAGGTCTGGGGATCTTTAAGCATCTCACAGTACAGTGATGATTCAGGGTCTCCGATTTGATTCTAAAACAATTCTCAATGCATTTTTTGTTTTGTTTTTTCAGGATTTTATTCCTCTCACTGTGTGACAGCTTGGTACTTTTAAAGCCAAGTGTTTGCAATGACCCATGAATTTCTTCTTCTTCTTCTTTTGGATTTAATTGGCGGTTGGCAGCCAGCTTACAGGTGCATTACCGCCACCAGCTTTATATATCAATCTATATATCTTAACTGCCAATCAGCTGGTCGACGCCGCCGAGGACACAGTCCAAGGACGGATAATTTTTTTCACACATAAGGAGTTGTTCAGAACTCCTTATAAGAACTCCTTATACAAAGATATGGAGTGATGATAATCAAGTCTGGTGGTAATGCACCTGTGGGCTGGTTGCCTACTGCCAGTCAAATCTATAAGAAGAAGAAGAAGAAAAATGGAAAGTTTTACAGGAGAACATAAACTAAATTTCATACATTTAAAAGATTAATCATCATCATCACTCTATAATTCAAGAAATCTCTGTCTGTTTGTGTGTGTGTCTGTCTGTGTGTCACGACCATAGGACTCGCTAAAAGATCATAGGATTGCCTATGATGTTCCTATGATCTCTAAAGGATGTCTATATGATGTCATATAGACACTGTCACAACCATAGGACTCGCTAAAAGATCATAGGTTTGCCTATGATGTTCCTATGATCTCTACATGATGTCTCATAGACACCATAGTATAGAGTGATTCAAGAAAATCTGTGTGTGTGTGTCTGTGTGTGATCAAAGGCAGGCATCACTCACGATTATAGGACTCTATGACATCATCAAATACAGGCATCATAGGAATCATAGACTCACCCTATGGTGTCTATATGATGACATCATCAAAGATCATAGGACTCATTATGACATCTTCACAGATCAAAGGCAGGCATCTCACTTACGATCATAGCACTGACTATGACATCATCAAAGATCATAGGACTCCCTATGACATCATCAAAGATAAAAGGCAGGCATTACTGAACGAGTGAACGTTTCAAATTGTAAGCCTAAAAAAGGGACAGAAAAAATAATTAATTCCATAATACAGAACTCCTTTGGAGGATTTTTTTTTTTTATGTCAGCAATGTTTTATCTCTTTAACCTGGTCTGGGTCTGTCTGGGCAACACTCTCACAGGGAGAGAGGAGGTGGATGTGTGTGGAACATTTCATGTTCAGTAACACAGAGAGAAAATTATTGTTTTGACATGATATCAGAGGGTTGTAGAAATTACCTCCATAAACAATGTTGTGCAGCCCATCGAAGATGCTATCCGGGGAAGGTGTGGAGGAGCCGCAGGGACCTTCCGTCAACAAATCCCCGGGTGGAAACGTACCATCGCAGGCAGCCAGAGTGGCGGTGGACTCTCGAGGTCCGGCTCCGGACTGGAGTCTGCCATTTGATGACCCCTGGTATTCATAAGCAAGAAAGCCTCTAAATGCTCCTGAGTCAATTGTTATGTCTGTCATGACTCAGGGCAAGTGAGGCTCAAACGCTGAACAAACACTCGGACTCAGGAAAAAAAGTTCACCAGTTTATTGTAAAAATATAACACACACAACAGTAAATAAAGATGCAAAACTAAGGAAGAATGCAACACAAAAATGCACACTTAAACAGACAAAAACTGGTGCCCCCTGGAGCGCACGTAGCCTATGGGAAAGAGCAGACAGAGATAGTTAGGAACGAGACCTCCCTAAGGGGAGAATAATAATGGGAAAGCACACTTACTCAGTGAGCAGAGGAGCCCAGCAGGGAACTCCTGCATGGACCAAAGGAAAAGGGGGGAAGACGGTGACCTGGGTGGATGTCTGGCGTCTTCTGGGCCAGGTGAGCGTGATTAGCTCTGGAAGGCACACCTGTGGGTGGCAGCAACCCAAAAGATCCAGCGATGGACTCTCCACCCTCTGGCTCTTAAATACGCTGGGTCATCAGGATACAGCAGGTGTGTAATCACGCAGGTGCTGGCTGATCCTCCGAAGCTGAGAAGACAGGAACAGGAGGGGAGGGGGAGCACGCTCGCCTGATCATCACAGTGCCCCCTCCTCAGCTCACTCCCCAAAATCCTTAATGCTAGGACCAAGAGAAGCTGGCTATTTTGGGGGGGGTGCCAAATCTGACGATCAAGTTAGCTGATGCATTCTGTGATAGCTCCAGAATAGAAAGAGTGAAATGCATGATATTTGCTCCATATACAGTATCAATGCATTTTCCATTACTCCATTCCCCAAATTGTTTTGTGCTTAAACTGAGTTATTAAGGTTTTTTTTTTATCTTGGGAAATGATTCTGCCAGCATACGCACCCCTACTATAGCCTAAGAATGTCATGAACTGAGTTTGTACCTTCTCCAAACCCAGCTTCATGGCATTATGGCTGCATTTTCGCCTGTCATATTGTTTGTGCCTGTTGTTGGCCAGTTTATGTTTTGGTCTCTCTTGTCCCATTTTGTGACAGGCAGCTGTCAGGAAGCCCTCCGGGGGTTGCCCTGCCCCCCTGTCAGCTGACAGCCACACCTCCTCCTTCTGTCAGTGTTTGAAAGCTGTGTACCATTAGTGTCTGTGTTTACTACTCAGCTAGCTCACACACATGCACACACACACACACACACACACACACACACACGCATGCATGCATGCACACATTCACACACACCTGTGTCCACTCAATTCAGCCCACACACTCCCTCACACGCACACATTCACACACCTGTGCTTATTCCACTCAACACACATCCATACATTCCTATACACGCGCACACACCCGCTCACACCGGCAATCACTCTGTTCATTATGTCTCATGTTATTTAAGCTCTGTCTTCCCACTTGTTTTTCTTCCGGATTATTGCGTTGTCCATCTGTATTGTCATTCTGGATCGTCCACTAGGATTATCGCCACAGACTGCTCTGTTCCCAGCCCTGTGAGTACTGTTTGTTCCCCCCACTTGCCAGTCACATCTGGAAGCACATTGGGTTTTCTCTTCTGCTCGCCCCGCTGATCAGTCTCATCTGTAGCGCCTTGGGTTTTCACTGTATGTACTCACCTGTGAGCTGAGGAGCGCCCTGCATATAATCCCAGTGATTCCTCGTCGTACTATGTTCACCTGTTTGTTTGCTTGGACTAATATCACCTTTTTGTTCAATAAACACACTCAACATCTCCTGCATTTGGGTTTCTGTCTCCCCTGCCTCAGAGAGGCAGGAAATCATGACAAAGAAGACGGTCTAACCTTGAAGTAATTAACTCCATTTATTAGCTTCAGTCATTTCATTCTATTCCAAAAAGTATTTTACACTAGGAACAAATCAAGCTAACTTTTTGGGTGTTGCTTTGCTTAGCAGGTCTGAATTTAATTTTACTTCATCAAAGTATCTAAAAGTACTTTACTGAAGTTCATTAACTAGAGGGCACTCAGAGAGCACTTACCTCCACCAAGGCTGTCGTTCACCCAAACTTTGCTCTGCCACTGCAAATTGGTAGCAGGTGAAAATCCATCCAGTAGTTTATGCGTAATCCTGCTAAACCATTGCTAGGACATGGAGCCTTAGTGGAGGCATGCACTCTTCACGTCCAAAATGTAATGGGTTTGTGTGCAGCCCAAGAGCCACCTGTGGTGAAAATTTCATCAAACTCTGTCCAGTATTTCTGGAGTAATCTTGTGAACACATTGTGAGAAGATAGAGCCTTGGTGGAGGTGTGTGCTCTTGGATCATCATCAAAATATAATGGGTTCCTCTCTAGCCCAAGAACCACCTCTGATGAAAATTTTATCCAAACACATCCAGTGGTTTTTGTGTAATCCCACAGCCCCAATACAAATGGCTCTTGGTGAAGGTATACACTCTCAGATGATCACCAAAATCTAATGGGTTCATCCTTCGGCCAAGGGCTACCTGTGGGGAAAATTTCCTAAAAATCTGTCTAGTAGTTTTTATGTAATCCTGCTGACAGACAAACAAATAGACAAACCAACCAACCAACATGGATGAAAACATTACCTCCTTGGGATGTAATGAATAAATGCATAATCTGCTGTTATGAGTCTGAGCTCTTATGTTCCCTCTGAGCTCAGATTCAATTTATTCCTGAGTTTTGTATGTCTGTTATTATTATGTTGTCTGTTTTCTGTATATATTTTGGTTTATTGACACTTATGTGCCCTCCTCTCTCAGACACTCCCACTTGCTTTTCCCAGTCTGTTTCCCAGCTGTGAACAGTTGGGTAATTAGGTCACCTGCCTGCTCAGCCCACACCTGCTGCTCATCTGTCTACCCAGTATTAAAGCACTGCTAACTCATTGTTTCACTGCGGTAGTATTATATGGATTATGTTGTCTGATGTTACTGGACTTCATCTTTCAATAAGTTTTCTCCTAGTCTCCTCCAGAGCTATTCCAGCTCTGGAGTGCCTACCTTGTATGTTTACCTTGTTTGCCTTTTTGTTGTGTCTGCACAGTTTTGTTCTTTTTGTCAATAAATGTCACAACTACAGTTCAGTGTGTGGGTCTGTCTTTTTGCCCAAAAGGGGCATTCATGACAATCTGCATTCTTGGTCCTGTAGGCTGTAGGTACATGATTAAAAGTGAAAAACAACAAAAGCTAAAGTTTTTTTGGGTTTTTTTATCTGAATTTTTTAACATTTATTTTGGCTATTTTAAGTGGGAATGAATGTGGGGGTGTCATAATTTATTTCTCACGATTTGTTTAGAATTACATTTTACAGAAAATTTGAAAAAAGTAATTAATTTTTAATTGTTTAGTTGTATTACATGAATCTCGCAGTATTTTTAACATTGACACTAACCCCTTGCACTCCGGTCAATTTCCCTAAAAACGCCTAAAAATAACATACCCAAAGTAAATCAAAAGCTGTTCTTCAACCTTTTGCAGCATCTTCATGGGGTTGGTCTCATTTAAAAGAAAACACTTTGAATTTTTTGGCAAAACAGTCATAATCTCTCTAAGTGCTCCTGCCACTGAATAACAGTCATCTAAACATACTGAACTTGAAGAAAAAACTGAAACAGAGGAAATCCTTGGATCAGGTAGTTAGATGGTCCAGTCATTTGCTTGGTGAGCCACAGCTGAGCCTGACATTCCTGTACACCAGACAAGTAGAGAGGATGGTTACCTCCATTTTAAATGATCACGCCCACCCTTTGCACTGCAACTTTCAGCTTCTTCCCTCAAGACGGAGGTTTGCTGTCCCAAAAAGTAAAACCCAGCGCTACAAAAACAGCTTTGTTCCTGCTGCTGTCAAAGAGTTGAACAAGTTGTAACAATATATTGCACATAATTTAGGTACCGATTTATTAACTCCATTTTATATTTACTTATTTTTGTAGGATGTTATTTGGGTTCTAAATATTTTATTGGGTTTTAGACCTCTTGAGTTTTTAACCTCTTTGACTAGTTTTTAACTTTTTAATATGACCCTTCTCTCTTACCTCTGGTTTTTCTCCCATCTCTTTGTCTTTTTATACCCTGATTGATGGAGCCTTGAGTATTTTTATCATGTTTATAGTCAGCTTCATCTGTGCCTGTGTTTGTGTCTATGTTGAATGTAATTTGTGGCTTGTAAATATGTATGTCACCAGACTGCTAAACAAATCTACCTACGGGTACAAATAAAGGAACCTGAACCTGAAAATAAAGTTCCCCTGGGTGTTTTTTTTTAGATACAAATGCTTGCAACTAACATACAGCTATCAGATACTGGCTGGAAAATGCAACAGAAATGTAGAACCAAGTGTTATCCAGCTGAGGTCAAAATTTTGTAACAATACCACAAAAAATGAATATATTACACAGCTTTTTTCTCAGGTTGTTCCCAGGCGTTTTTGAACTGTGCCAAATGGCACAGTTTATTATAATTAGTTTAATTGCAGATATTTTAGTTAATTATACTAAAATATCTGCAATGTAGAGGATAACAATTCTCCCCCCCGCTACAGAGGAGCTCAGCGCACAAAAAACGGTCCGTCAAGTGGCCATGACGCGCCGTTGTAATTACCAATCGGTCAAAAGTCATTTTTATTACTATTTTCAGTGATAAAGAATAATTTAGCTTATAACACTTACCTGTCCACAACAGCAGTGTCGTTGGCGAACATCTGTTCCTCATTGTCAGACGAACATGACGCTGGTCTGCTTGTTACGGACTCGTGGTTCTGATCACGCAACCCGATCAAACCATCTCAGCTTCCATGATGGCGGTTTTTGCGAACGATTTTTCAAAACAAATAAGAACAGTAGTAATAAAAAAAGACTGGCGAATGCTACCGTTACACACAGCTCTCACTCTCACTCGCATTCTGACACTCTAGAGACGCAGGGCTCACACCAGCGCGCTGCCACAGCGCTGAGTGAGCCTTGTGATGGAGGAAGAATAAAGCACCCTTTTAACCTTTAGTTCGCCGTGTCCGCCTGCACTTATTTGATCCTTGCCTCCACACTGGTGACCCTTATTCATATCTTCCACACTGGTGTGTTACCCAGCGGCTTACACATAACAGATTTTACGCACGGGACGCACGCGTTTCAATCGTCGAACTTCTCTGCTTCAATTGGCTCGTTGTATTCGCTGTCGTTGGTAGGCAGGTCCTTCTTGCTAGGTTTTCAGTCATTGGTTCTTCAAGGTTTCAGAAACCCAATTCAAGGCTCTTATTAGTCGAATGAAAGGTCAATCAAATCTAAACCAATCAAAACACTCCTTTGGCTTTCTGTTCGCGGCTGTGTCTGTACTGGAAGAACGGAAATGCAGCTTTTTTTTTTTTTTCAGTGTGCACTGAGACGCACTAGGATGCAGAGACGTGACCGCCTGCGGTATCCCGGAGTGCAAGAGGTTAAATATCCGTATGTCCAAATATGTTGAAAAACACACAGGCTTATACAGAGTGTCCTAATTTTTTAACATGACTATATATTATTTAGCTTCATTTACGCATGCACACACACAAGCGCACACACACACGTGTGTGTGTGTGTGTGTGTGTGTGTGTGTGTGCGCGTGCGTGCGTGCATAAATGAAGCTAAATAACAGTTTGAACCACCTTACCTGACAGTCATGATAAAGTTACATTCAGACTTAAAACATTTGAGACTTTTGATGTGTGGATGTACAAAAGAATCCTATGCCAGTATATTTTATTATTTTATTATCTTATTTTATAGACTTGTATACATTACATAATTGACCTCTTCCCTGCTGTCATTGATTGTAATTTTAAAAAAAATTCAGTCAGTAATATTCATCCTTGTCTGTAAATGTTCCAGCTGTAGACTCCACGAAGGCTGCAGAACACCCTTCTTTAATACCACCAGGATATACTGATTTGATCTGACAAACCAAATGCAGGCATTTAGATGAAATCAAAGTCAATACGTCTGCTTTGAAAAATATGATTACCTTTTTATGACAATCCTTAAAAAAAATCAAGTTACATTACGAGGATTCTTAATTCTCTGAACAATGAAACATTGGGCAAATAAACACACTTAACTCATTTACAATCTTTTTTTAAAATTGTTTTTTTCACTTCTAAAAGCATATAAAAGTGTTCACTGGCTGCAGGGTTATACTTTTTGTTTGTTGATTGACTGATTGATTTATTTGAACATAAAGACAAATAAAATAAACAAGGAATCAACACATACACAAAAAAAATAAACATAAAAAAATGTCCTGGTTCAAAAGGAGTGGGAAGAAGTCAGCGCTTATATAGTCCCACCCCTTCTCCTTACACAATAAATTATATCATTCTAGTCATATCATTCTAGTCATAATTACATTCATTATAAAATACCATAATATATAATGCATCTTTTAATTAAATTATGCAGTAGAAATAATACAACAATGATAGTTTATAATGACAATAATACCAACATCTAATAATAATTGTAATAATAAGTAAATATTTCTGGCATGTTTACTGTAATTATAGACAATATTATCATCATAATCACTATATATACCACCATATCCCCCCACATGGCTTACAATACTGAGGCACAATAAGTAACCATATAATAATAATAATAATAATAATAATAATAATAATAATTAAAGCTGCAAGCAGCTGTAAGCGCCCCCCCCCCCCACACACACACACCCGCGGACCCCGCTGCCTATCAGACCCAGCAAATTTCCCATCATTGCAGCAACCATTGCGTTAATAATAAAGGAAACCATTTGGTGAAGTACTTTCTTGTGAGCAGTAGGTGGCGCTATAACTTTTGTCAATCATTTTTATGTTGGAGCATGCAGGATGGGCCGAAGATCCAATGTAGCAATTATGGGGTAAATTGGACAAAGTTTGTCCAAGTTACAGCTGTCCAACATATTGCCAGGAGGGAAACTTCAGCATGTGGCTGTGGCAGCGCCTATATGTTAGGTACGTGTTGCAGACCCATATAGGACTACAGAAGAGAGTCACCTTGACTTATGTTCCCCAGTTTGTGACCCTTGGACTTTCCTAACCTTCCAAAGTAAAAAACGTACTGAATGGCGAGGATTGGGTTTCCATGGCAACTGTGATGATCGCAGGACAAAAGTGACTTCCACTGAGGGTAATCCAGTGTGCTCTGAGAAACCTCTGAAAATGTCATGTCATTCTGACTATTGGTCTTTGTGTGAAAGTTGATACAATTTTGTGCAGTACCTCATGTCAGCAGTAGGTGGTGGTGTGACAATTTGTGAATATTGATGTACAGACGTGTTCAGAGTGGGATTAGTATGATTTGTGCAAAGATTGGCCCAAATCTGATGAGGATTGTCTGAGCTGTAACACTCATGTTTTGCATGGCATGGAAGCCATTGAAGCATGCCGGTCGCCATGGAAACAGTTCTGTACTATTTACATGTGCTGTCAATGAGTCCTAGTCATTCCTTCATTTAATTTTTTTTCACCTGGTGAGAGAAAAATAAAATAGTTTTCAGCAATTCTTCCTTTAATCACTAGGTGGTGCTATAACTTTTGTTAATTATTTTTATATAGACGCATTTGGAGCGGGACTAATATCAATCGTGGAAAATTTGGTGAAAATCATACAAAGTTTGTCCAAGTTACAAGGGTCCATTGTTCTAACTGCAAGGTGGTGCTATAACTTTTATAAATTATTTTTTACATTGGCGCATGCAGGATGGGACTAATATCCATCATAGAAAATTTGGTAGAAATTGGACAAAGTTTGTCTGAGTTACAAGTGTCCATTGATCTAATCACTAGCTGGTGCTCTAACTTTTGTTAATTATTTTTATAGAGGAGCGTGAAGGATTGGACTAATATCCATCGTAGAAAATTTGGTGAAAATCGGATAAAGTTTATCTTGTGGTGCACATATGTGGGTTTCATATGCTTCACATGTATACAGTGATCCCTCACTTATCGAGGTTAATGGGTTCCAGAACCGACCGCGAAAAATGAAAAACCGCGAAGTAGCGTCACCCCTAATGACGTCACCCATAAATAATACGTACGTTCATTCTCTCACTCTCTCTCTCATATGATACGTGTGTGTGTGTGTGTAAGTGTACATACATACGTAGATGTAAATAAAGTGTACATAAATATGTTTTTAGAACTCTTTTATTCTTATAACAAGATACGTAACTCAAGATGAAGATAATTTACTGCACAGGTTAATGAGAGCTTTACTGCTCCTCAGGTGACGCCTCATCGTGAGGTGCTAGAGGCGCATCATCGTCGAGGGCAGCTTCCGATAGAGCTGGAGAAGCTGCAGGAGGCGGCGTAGTGGCTCGACGGGAAGACTATTTCGCACAAAATGGCACAAGAGAACAGCAAAAAGCTCCACGCGGCGAGACTAAGCAACACGAGCGATAAAGAGCAATGAATGCGGTCTTCCTTCAATGCATGGGCGTTCGGCAGGGAGAGAAGGTGGGTGAAATGTCTCGGCCAATCAGCTTGCGGGGTGAAACGTCTCGGCCAATCAGCTTGCGAGATTTCTGAGCCGAGCCAACACGAGAACAGCGAACAGAGAGGTGGATTTTTGAGTTGTGCGGGCTCTCCGTGTTGATACCTGATGGTCTAATGTAGTCTCCCTGCCTTCTGCTAGCGCCCGCCCATTATTTCTCAATTTTGAATTTTTGATGAATATTTTTGAAAAATCCGTGATGCACTGAGGGCGCGAAAGCTGAAGCGCGAAGTAGCGAGGGATCACTGTATTACTTTATGCTTATTGTATGCTTCACATCTCAGAGGAACAAAAGGACTGAACCTCCTAGGGGTAACAGGAGGATGTGAAATCTGGCCTTTTGTATGCAAAGTGATGGCCTTGAGGGATTTCCTGACCACCAGGACTTTAGGTGGAGGCGAGAAGACCTGGAGGGGGATGCATTGTGATTTGGGATTAAAAGACAATGTGACTGTGTGCTTTGATGTCCTGGGGTATAAAAGGGACAGATGTTGGGATTCATTTTCTTTCTGTTTTTGGATGTTGGAGAATGTGAATGTGAATAAAACTGGACTTGAGAAATAAACTCAGCCTCGTCCTTCTACACTTCTCCACAATCTAAGTTATAAGTGTCTGATGTTCTAACCACTAGGTGGCGCTCTAACTTCTGTTAATTATTGTTTTATAGAAGCATTCAGAGTGGGACTAATATCCATTGTAGAAAATGTGGTGAAAATCAGATAAAGTTTGTCCAAGTTACAATTTTCTGATGTTCCATGGCGAGGAGTCAACCTTCACCATGGCAACACTTCCCTGTCAGTTATGTATTTCCCACCCATATAGGACTACATATGACAGTCACCTCAATCTATGTTCCAGATTTCATGACTCCAGGTCATTCCCAACCCTCCCAACAAGATGACGGATTGAATGGCAAAGAGGGCGTGTCCATGGTAACAGCAGTGATGCCATGCTAAAGGTCATATGCAGTTATGATCAGCCAGGCGGTCTGATAAACCTCAGAAAATTGCACGTCATTCTGGCAAGCGGTGCGTGAGTAATAAATAAAACAGTTTTCAGTAATTCTTCCTTTAACCAGTAGGTGGCGCTATATCTTTTATCAGGTATTTTTATATAGATGCGCTCAGGGCGGGACTATTGTCCATCATGGAAACTTTGGTGGACAAGTTTTGCTCGAGTTACAGCTTTTTGATGTTGTAAGGGGCGGAGTTAAACTTCGCCATGGCGCCCTGGCCACAACTTTGAAGTTTTTGCTGTGAAATGAGGAAGCTTTAATGGCCCATGCCTATAGATGGCCCCATGTGAAAATGAGCTCAATTGGAGCAGGCCCCTTGGCGGAGTTCGTTCAAATACGAGGGTTGCTTTTTGGCCAAATTGGAGGCGGGGTGGATTTGAGACAATATGGCGGACTTCCTGTTGGCCGTGGATAAGGGTCACAATTATGTTTTTTACATGTCTTGAGGTGGTGCACACCTCACCCGAATTTCGTGTCTGCATGGCAAACTTTAAAGTCACCGGTCTCCATTGACCTTGTACATTTGGCCCCGCCCACAAAAATTGGGGGTTTGGGGGGGGTACATATTTTTTTCCAGTTTATCGAATTTTTCACTGGGTCTGAGCTGTGTGGGGGGGGAATGTGTTTTGGTTAATGTTTAGAGGGTCAAAAATGCAATCGTTTAGGCCAAAAAAGAAGAATTAATGCCATGGGTACAATAGAGCTCTCGTCCACTGACATTGTCAGTGGCTCAGGCCTTAATAATAATACCACCTGGCCTATATAATACTTTAAAGAATTCCATCCTAAACAACAATCATAATACTTTAATATCCTTGTAATATTCTCGTAATAATAATGATAATATCAACAACAACAATAGTGCTCAGCATATACAGTATATTCAACAATAACAACAATAAAAACCTTTCTTTGTTAAACACAGATTGTAATATTACTGTCCTTTATTTTTATATTGTTCAAAAATCATTTCTTTATGTGTTGATTTAAATTTATGGATGTTTGGACACCGCCTGTGTTTCTCCTCCAATCCATTCCACAATTTTACCCCACACACAGACACACAAAAACTTTTCCTAGCAGATCTTACTAGGTGCATTTTAATTTTTTATCTTTTGTTCATATAAAAGACAAAAAATAAAATAGAAAGGAGATGTCTTTACCTTCTTTACATGTTTCAACTGCACTGCAGCCTTCGTCAGAAGAGTCAGCTGATTGATGCCAGGTGACATTTATCAGCTGATTTTCGTAGGCGGGGCCAGCTCAGCAGATCTGTCGGATCCACCGAGCCGGCCCCGCCTCCCGCCGTCAGATGGTCTCTGGAGAATGTGGTCCCAGGTGTGGGAAAGCATAAAGGCCCCCTCATCTCGGTTCATGGTGTCTTTTCCCCGCTTCCTGATCTCTATGGCCTCCTTGATCCAGCGTTTGTGTCTGTTGCTCTCCGATCCAATAATTTTTGTGTTGTCCCAGTCCATGATGTGATTATTTCTTTTGAAGTGATCTGATATTGCTGATTTTAATGTTTCTTGTTCTGCCTTTTCTTTTTGTGATCTTGTGAGTCGTCCTTGTGTTTCCTTCTCACATTCCTTCTGGTGTTCTTTTTTTCTTGAGGTGAATAATCTTCCAGTTTCCCCAATGTAGGTTTTGTTGCATGATCTGCATGATATTTCATATATTACAATGCATTTTTTGTCTTGTTCTATTCTGTCCTTGGGGTGTACTAACAACTGTCTTAATTTTTTGTGTGGTTTGACTGCTGTGTTTATTTTGTATTTTTTCATGATCCTTTGAATTGGTTCCGTGATCCCTCGGATGTATGGTATAGTTATGGTGTCACTGGTTTTGATTTCAGCTTTTGTTCTGTGTCTTATTTCCTGTTTATTTTCTTTGTTTTTGACTTGCTGTTTCCCTTTGTTTATATCCCATACTGGATATTGGCAGCGTATAAGTGCATGTTTTATGTGGTTTTCTCCTCCTGTTTGTCTTCTTGGTCCGTGATGATGGTGGCTTGTTCATATTAACATCCTGACGACTGATAGCTTGTGTGCTGTGGGGTGTTCCGATGTCCATAGTAGGTATTGATCTGTGTGGGTTGGTTTCCTGTAGACTGTGATTTTTATCCTGGCGTCATCGTTGTAGTGGATTTTCATGTCCAGAAAGGCTATGGTGCCATTTTCCTCCTCTTCATGTGTGAATTTTATGTTCCCAGTGCTGTCCATGCTGTTCAGATGGTCAGTGAGTTCTTGTATGTGTCCTTTCCTTATTTTTTCCAGAATGTCATCCACGTATCTCTTCCAAAGGGTGGGTTTGCATTGTGTAGGTGCTGTGTTAATGGCTTTGTTTTCCAGATCCTCCATGAAAAAGCTGCTCATAATGGCTGATAGTGGGTCTCCCATTGCAAATCCTTCTTTTTGTCTGTAAATTTTTCCTCTGAATTGAAAATAAGTGGATTTTGCAACAAACTGTAATAATTTGGATATGTCATGAACTGTGAGATTGGTGCATCTTTTTAGGGTACTGTCATTGTTGAGGCGTTCTTGCACTATAAGTAGTGTGACGTCAACAGATGTCTTTGTGAATAAAGAGATGACGTCATGTGAAATGAGGATCTCGTCTGATTCTATTTTCATATCTTTGAGTTCTTGTGCCAGTTCTTTTGAGTTTTTGCAGTGGAAATCTGATAGTCCAAGGAGTGGTTTGATGATTTCAACCAGGGCTTTTGATAAGTTGTATGTGACTGATCCGATACTGTCTTATTATTGGCCACAGTGGGATATCCTTTTTATGTATTTTTGGAGTTCAATAGATCCTGGGGGGCGATACTGGCTGTGGGTATCAGGTGATCATATGCGTCCTTTGTGATTTTTTTGCTTTCTAATAGAGGTTTGAGAAGGGCTTTAAGCATTTTTTTCTTTTCTTCTGTGGGATTTGTTTTAATAATTTCATATGTGCTTTCATCTGCCAACTTGGTTTCCATCTGTTTTTCATATGTTTCCGTGTCCAATATTACTGTCATTCTGCCTTTATCTGATGGGAGGATTGTGATTGTTTTATCTGTCTTGAGTGAGTTTAATGCTTTTTCTTCTTCTCTTGTAACGTTGCTTTGTGGTAATTTGGCCGTTTTTAGGATTCCTGCGACTGCATTCCGGAGTGATGCTTTTTCTCCTTGGTCCTGGATTTTTTCACATGCCAGTTCTGTTGCGAGGATGTATTCTTCATGAGGTATTCTGGCTGGTGTGATGGCAAAGTTCAGTCCTCTGCTCAGCACTCTTTTCTCCGTGTCTGTGAGTGTGCGTTTTGATAAGTTTTTGACCCACTTAGCGTTCATTTCCGTGTGTGTTTGTCTTCGTTCGTTCTTCCTTTCTGTGAGTTTTTTTTAGTTTTTTCAATTGGCGGTTTTTCGTTATAATGAATTCCTGTTTGTGTGCGTGCGTTTGATCAGGTCTTCAAGACCTGATCAAAGAACGTATAAGAATAATGGCAAATAAAGTGGACAAAATCAACAACCAGATCAAGGAGGAAATGGACATGTTCAAGAAACACTACCCGACCTACCAGGAAACGCAGGAGCAGATAAAAGCACAATTAAAACACGCACACGAATAGGAGTTCATCATAACGAAAAACCGCCAATTGAAAAAACTAAAAAAAACTCACAGAAAGGAATCAGAATCAGAATCAGAATCAGATTTATTGCCATTGTTCATGTAGTACACAAACTAGGAATTTGTCTCGGTGCCATGCTGCAACATTAAAAACATGATGAGATAAAGAGATAAACTAAAAAACTAAAGGACTAAAAACGTGCAATAAGTGTAGAAAAATAAGTAATAATAAGAGAAATAAACATCAAAGATGCTTTGCTACAAGCAGAAACTGCAAAAGCAAAATAGATGAGACATCAGTTTCTCTTCTTAACAGTCCTGGTGGATGAGTGGTCAAAACTTCGTTAGAGGATCCCTCCTGCATCATCAGCAGGTGTCTCAGGGTCATCGGCGTTTCGCCCCTGAACCTGTACGCCTCGCCTGAGTGGGGCAGCAAAGATTAATCTTCACTTGCAGAAGGGTTCCAACCACGGTCTCTTGTGAGCCACAACCACCTTGAACTAGCCTCTGCCACTGAGGCTATATCCCCAATGGCTTTCCTAAGATGTTTAGGTTCCAGACCTATCTTATGTAAAAAATGATACAAAGATGCAGCTGGAAACCCACGACAACCAACCTCAACGGGGAATAAAGTAGTGTGCCACGCTTTAATCCGAGCCTCATCAACCAGGTCCTGATATTTTTCCTCCTTGAGTTCGTGAGATATATCCAGCCTCTCCTCCCAAGGCACTGTAAGCTCGACTATTACAATGGATTTTGCACTCTGAGAGCAAAGAATCATGTCCGGGCGGAGAGTAGTTGTTACTACTTCTTCTGGGAAGACGAGCTTCTTTTTTAGGTCAACGTGCAACTCCCAATCTGATGCTTTATGCAAAACAGAGGGGCGCATTCTGACAGTTGTTTTCTTCGGAGACTTATTTCCTGGCTTTTGAAAGCTAATGACCTGAAATGATGTTGCCTGATGGTTGTTGGCTCTAATCCTTTGAAATTCAACCCACTTTGCCATTTCTGCAAGGACTTTATCATGTCTCCACCGATAACGCCCTTCTCCCAGTGCTCTAGAGCACCCGGTCAAAATGTGATTCAAAGTACTAGGGGACATACTGCACAGCTTACAAGATGAATCCTCATCTTGTACCAAAGTTTTAAATTACTTGGTGTTGGTAAAAGATCGGTCACTGCACGGAGAAGAAAAGCCAACTTGCCCTGGTCCATGCCCCAGATATCATTCCAGGACAGTGATCGTTCACGTGCATGGTTCCACTGCATCCACTGCCCTTGAGAGGCAAGCCCTGTGGCTTTCACACAGCGGTCCTCTTCCACTGCCTCTCTGACCCTCTGTACTACGAATCTTCTCCTGCCTTTGCTGTCAGCTTTGCTCCACCTTTTACCATTGTAATTTCCTAGCCCGAGTCGTCCCTGACAAACTACGCCGACGATTTCGTCATGTCTCCAGTATGCTTCAGCTTCCCTGACAGCTTCCTGGGGTCTCCATTTCCTACCACACTTAATGGCTATGTTGGAATGCCTGACCTTCTTATCATCAGAATAGAGCAGAGAACAAACAGACCCTGTCTTAGTGGCCTTGAACTCCTCCACCACCGATGAGATTGGTAGGTGAAGCTTGGAAGTCTTACTGTAGAGATTAACTGAACTGAAGGATGGGGGAACTCCTAGCCATCTGCGAATAAATTTGCTACAGAGTCTCTCCATTGCTTCTACTCTGGTAACAGCAAAATCATATAGCAGGAATGGCCACTGCAACCTGGGTATGATGCCATACTGAAAGCACCATACCTTAAACCTCCCAAGCAAGTGGCTTCTGTCAATTGCCTTAAGCCAGCTACACAAACTAACCATGGTCTGCTTTAAATTCCCCCTATCATTTAAGGTACAATCGTAGTACTTTCCCAGGCATCGTACTCCCTGTTCTTGAATTGATGGAATTACAGTCCCTTCGATGCTGAAAATGCTTTCCATCAGCTTTCCTTTCATAATGCTCAGACTCCTAGACTTTCCTGGATTAAACTGCATTCGTGACCAAGCTGCCATCTTCTCCAATGAGCCTAGGATCCAATGCATTCCTTGCACTGACGGAGTCATTACGGTTATATCATCCATAAAGGCTCTACAAGCTGGATGCCTAGTGCCATCATCTGCTTTTGGGCCTCTGCATTGTATCCCTCCTACCTTCAATATCAAATTCATAGCAGCCACAAACAAAGCCACAGATATTGTGCACCCTGCCATGATGCCTTTTTCGAGTCTCTGCCATTCGGTGGTAAAATCTCCAACAGTAAACCTCATCCTCAGGAAATTCATATGGGACATCACAAGCTTAATCACCTCTGATGGTACTTGGTAGTATTCCAGTGCTTTACGGATCAGTTGGTGGGGTACACTTGGATAAGCTTTGGCAAGGTCTAGCCAGACAACAGAAAGGGTGGTGTTATTCTTTTTTGCCTCTTTAATGACTTGGCTAATCACTGACGTATGCTCCAAGCAACCAGAGTATCCCGGGACGCCTCTTTTCTGGACACTTGTGTCAAGAAACTTATTAGTAAGTAAATATGACATTAACCGCTTAGCGATGATAGACCAGAATATCTTCCCTTCAACATCTAGGAGGGAAATCTCTCGAAACTGGTCAAGTCCAGATGAATTTAATCCTTTAGGAACAAAGCAGCCCTCAGCCAGTGTCCAAAACCAGGGCTCTTGTTTCTTCTTCCAAAGAACTCGTAACAGTTTTGCCAGCCTTCTCAACAAGCGGGGACAGTTTTTATAGATTTTATAAGTTGTACCTGATGGTCCTGGAGCAGAACCTGCCCGGGCTTTCTTCACTACATCCTTTACTTCTTCAAAAGTGAAGTCTGCTATATTGAAAGGGAAGTGTGGCTTAAGTGGCGGCAGTTGGAAAGGGCAATCTCCCAATGGGACGTCTCTATTGGGATCCCCATGTGCCGCTGCCACACTTTCCTCAACTTCTTCTTTTGAACACATCAGCCTTCCACTTTTGGGCTTGCCGAGGAGATTGGCTATAAACCTGAAGGGGTTACTAAAAAAGGCCTTCCTCTGTCGCCGCTTCTCTCTCTGCTTTCTCCGGCTTGTTTCTGCCCTGCAAAGTTGGAGCAATTTCTTCCGCAACTCTCCATTTAACTCATTTAGGGCCTCTCTTTCATCTTCATTCCCTTTCCGCCACCTTTTTTTAATTGATCTTAAATCCCTCCGCACTTCTGCAATCTGACGCTGCCTTCTGGAGGGTCCTGCCGATGGCTTGACACCTTTGTCTTTTTTCACTCCAAAGGTGTCCTGACATGCCTGATACACAGTATGTACCATGGTCTTGATCTTCCTGGCTACATCTCCTTTCAAGATGTTATCAAGTGAGATACTTAAGTCCTCATCCAATTGTGCCCATCTGCGGTCATTTGCTGGTGGGAGATTCAGCCGGGGTTTCTTCATGATACTTTCCAGCCTATTATATTCACCTCCGCTGCCTGTGCTCTGATTAACTTCAGCAGAGAGGTCTGGGTCACTGTGGTTTGCCTCCTGGTCCCCAACCTCCACCGTCTGACAAGTAGAGCTAATAAACTCCGAGATTTTCCTCTGGGAGGCATTAGATACTTTGCGTTGCTGTAGTCGTTGTTTGCACTTCGTCTTGCCTTGGTGAATTCTCACACCTCGTTCATTTTTGAACATTCCACCACAGAAGTTGCATCTTCTTGTAGCTTCACCCTCATCCTGCATCACTTCCAAACTCGTAGTCCTTAAGCCGATGTCCTGGTCATTAGCCATGTGGTCCGTCCTTAGTGGCAGATTATCCTCCCCCCCTCCTCGGTCTGCCTGGGGGTATTCTCTCTGTTCAGTACTTGTAGCTTGTTTGTGCAGTGCTTTGGGGTGCCAGCCCTAACACTAATGCGTGCCGTCTTTCCGAGCTGCCTTCCATTCTTTCATGGATGTCAGTGGGTCTTCCCCCACCGCCAATGGGCCTTTCCCCATAGTCACAACAACATAAGAGAAATAAACATCAAAGATGCTTTGCTACAAGCAGAAACTGCAAAAGCAAAATAGATGAGACATCAGTTTCTCTTCTTAACAGTCCTGGTGGATGAGTGGTCAAAACTTCGTTAGAGGATCCCTCCTGCATCATCAGCAGGTGTCTCAGGGTCATCGGCGTTTCGCCCCTGAACCTGTACGCCTCGCCTGAGTGGGGCAGCAAAGATTAATCTTCACTTGCAGAAGGGTTCCAACCACGGTCTCTTGTGAGCCACAACCACCTTGAACTAGCCTCTGCCACTGAGGCTATATCCCCAATGGCTTTCCTAAGATGTTTAGGTTCCAGACCTATCTTATGTAAAAAATGATACAAAGATGCAGCTGGAAACCCACGACAACCAACCTCAACGGGGAATAAAGTAGTGTGCCACGCTTTAATCCGAGCCTCATCAACCAGGTCCTGATATTTTTCCTTCTTGAGTTCGTGAGATATATCCAGCCTCTCCTCCCAAGGCACTGTAAGCTCGACTATTACAATGGATTTTGCACTCTGAGAGCAAAGAATCATGTCCGGGCGGAGAGTAGTTGTTACTACTTCTTCTGGGAAGACGAGCTTCTTTTTTAGGTCAACGTGCAACTCCCAATCTGATGCTTTATGCAAAACAGAGGGGCGCATTCTGACAGTTGTTTTCTTCGGAGACTTATTTCCTGGCTTTTGAAAGCTAATGACCTGAAATGATGTTGCCTGAAGGTTGTTGGCTCTAATCCTTTGAAATTCAACCCACTTTACCATTTCTGCAAGGACTTTATCATGTCTCCACCGATAACGCCCTTCTCCCAGTGCTCTAGAGCACCCGGTCAAAATGTGATTCAAAGTACTAGGGGACATACTGCACAGCTTACAAGATGAATCCTCATCTTTGTACCAAAGTTTTAAATTACTTGGTGTTGGTAAAAGATCGGTCACTGCACGGAGAAGAAAAGCCAACTTGCCCTGGTCCATGCCCCAGATATCATTCCAGGACAGTGATCGTTCACGTGCATGGTTCCACTGCATCCACTGCCCTTGAGAGGCAAGCCCTGTGGCTTTCACACAGCGGTCCTCTTCCACTGCCTCTCTGACCCTCTGTACTACGAATCTTCTCCTGCCTTTGCTGTCAGCTTTGCTCCACCTTTTACCATTGTAATTTCCTAGCCCGAGTCGTCCCTGACAAACTACGCCGACGATTTCGTCATGTCTCCAGTATGCTTCAGCTTCCCTGACAGCTTCCTGGGGTCTCCATTTCCTACCACACTTAATGGCTATGTTGGAATGCCTGACCTTCTTATCATCAGAATAGAGCATAATAATAATAGTAATAATGAGTAATACTAGTCAAGGCAGTTTTAAATAAATTAGCAAGTAGCAGATAATATGGGGTACCACAGTGCAGTTGATAATGCAACAGAAAAACAGTGATGAATGACATGAGTCTGGTTGAGCTGCTGTACATAGTGCATGAGAGTCAATAAGTCACTTAATGTTCAGCAGTCTGATGGCAGAGGGGAAAAAGCTATTCATGTGCCGGGAGGTTTTAGTCCGAATGGACCGAAGTCTTCTACCTGAGGGGAGGGGGGCAAACCGTACGTGACCAGGGTGTGAAGGATCGGCTATGATCCGGCCAGCATGCCTCCGGGTCCTGGAGATGTACAGGTCCTGGAGAGATGGGAGCTTGCAGCCGATCACCTTCTCAGCAGTGTGCACGACGCGCTGCAGCCTTAGTCTGTCCCTGGCAGTGGCTCCTGCATACCACACAGTTATGGAGGAGGTGAGGATGGACTCGATGATGGCCGTGTAGAACTGCACTAACATCTTGGTGGGTAGCTTGAGCTTCCTCAGCTGCCGCAGAAAGAATATCCTCTGCTGGGCCTTTTTGATGAGGGAGCTGATGGTTGGCTCCCATTTGAGGTCCCGGGTGATGGTGGTGCCCAAGAAGCGGAAGGAATCTGCAATGGTGATGGGAGAGCCTGTGATGGTGAGGGGGGGCAGGAGGGTTGTGACTTTCCTGAAGTCCACAATCATCTCCGCTGTCTTCAGAGCGTTCAGCTGCAGGTTGTTATGGCTGCACCAGGACACCAGCTGGGCCACCTCTTTCCTGTAGACGGACTCGTCGCCGTTGGAGATGAGCCCGATGAGGGTGGTGTTGTCCGCAAACTTAATCAGCTTAACAGACTGGTGGGAGGAGGTGCAGGAGTTGGTATAAAGGGAGAAGAGTAGGGGGGAAAGTACACAGCCCTGGGGTGATCCAATGCTGATGCTAACAGAGTCCGAGACAGACTTCCCCAGCCGCACATGCTGCCTCCGGTCCGTCAGGAAGTCGGTGATCTACCTGCAGAAGGAGTCAGGCACATCGAGCAGGGACAGTTTGTCCTGGAGCAGATCGGGGCGGATGGTGTTGAATGCGGAGCTGAAGTCCACAAACAGAATCCTGGCGTAGGTTCCCGGGGAGTCCAGGTGCTGCAGGATGGAGTGGAGGGCCAGGTTGACTGCATCGTCCACAGACCTGTTAGCACGGTAGGCAAACTGCAGCGGGTCCAGGAGGGGAGTGGTGATGGACTTGAGGTGAGACAGGACCAAGCGCTCAAAGGACTTCATGATTACAGAGGTGAGCGCTACAGGTCTGTAGTCGTTAAGTCCAGTAATCCGTGGCTTCTTGGGGACAGGGATGATGGTGGAGGATTTGAGGCAGGTCGGCACGTGACATTGCTTAAGGGAGGTGTTAAAAATGTCTGTGAAGACAGGAGCCAGCACTTTTGCACAGTGTCTCAGGGTGGAGGGAGACACACCGTCCGGCCCGGGGGCCTTGCGCGGGTTCAGTCTGGAGAACTGTCTGTGCACGTCCTGCTCACTGATGACAAGGGCAGGGGGGGAGGAGGAGGAGGAGGAGGGGGGGACCGCTTTTGATGAATTAGGGGCTGAGGAGGCAGTGGAGCTGGGTGGAGTGGGTGAGTTGGACACAGCTGACGAGGTGTCAAAACGGGCGTAATGTTGGGACAGTCTTTGACAAAGGGCTTTGTCATCCTGACCTTTAGAAGCCTGAGGCCGATAGTTGGTGATTTGCCTCAGTCCTCTCCACACAGAAGCCGAGTCATTAGCAGTGAACTGCTGCTGGAGTCTCTCAGAATACACAGATTTAGCTCTCCTCAGCTCTCTGTTAAACCGATATTTAACCTCCCTGTAGCAGTCTCTGTCTCCACTTTTCAACACTGCTTCCTTCTCCTTCCTGATCTGTCTGAGCTTGGCCGTGAACCAGGGCTTATCATTAGAGTACCTCACCCTGGTGCGCGATGGAAGAATGTTCTCCTCACAGAAGTTGATATATGAGTTCACAGTGTCTGTGTACTCATTAAGATCATGTGTGGCTCCTTTAAACATGCCCCAGTCAGTTATTTCCATGCATGTGTTCAGATTCTCTCCAGCTTCACTGGTCAATTTCTTCGTGGTGGTCACAACAGGTTTAGTGAGTTTCAGTCTCTGTCTGTATGTGGGAATGAGGTGGACCATCACGTGATCAGATAATCCGAGCGCAGCACGGGGAACAGCGCGATATGCGTCCTTCACTGTAGTGTAACAGTGATCCAGCATGTTATTTCCTCTGGTTGGACATTTAATAAACTGTTTGTAGCGGGGGAGCTCGTGACTCAGATTGCTCTGGTTAAAGTCGCCAACCACAATAACCAGGGAGTCTGGAAAATTCCGCTCTGTGTGTTGGATGTGATCCGCGAGCACGCGCTGAGCTTCGCGCGTGTCCGCGTCGGGAGGGACGTACACAGCGACTAGGATGAATGAGGCGAACTCCCGCGGGGAATAAAATGGCTTGCAGTTAATAAAAAGAAATTCCAGGGTGGGAGAACAGTGTTTGGAAATCACCGTTACATCAGAGCACCAGCTGTTGTTAATATAGAAGCACACTCCTCCTCCAATAGACTTACCGGAGAGCTCTGTGACGCGATCAGCACGAAACAGCTGAAATCCCTCGAGGCTGATCGCACTATCCGGAATGTTCCCTTTAAGCCAGGTCTCAGAGAAACAGATGACAGACGAGGAAGCGAGGTCCTTAAATCGCATCAGCAGTCTTAATTCTTCTACCTTGTTCAAGAGAGAATCGGCATTGGATAGAAATATGCCAGGCAAGGCTGTTCGCGTGCCTCTCCTTCGCAGCCGAGCGAGAATCCCCCCTCGCTTCCCTCTTTTACGCCGTCTTACTTTTTGAGCCAAACAATGAATCAGATCGGCGGCAGGAGCTAAAAAAACTGGGAGAAGGTCCGTGGGAGTAAGAGTCCTGATATTTAATAACTCTTCATGGGTGTATGAACTGGCAGACGCACAATCAATGAACAGAAACAAACAAATTAAAAAAATTAAAGGGCAGCGAAACACCATGGCGACCACTGTGGGCGCCATGTTGGGAAAGAAGGGACGAAGACGAAGAACGGACGAAGACAAACACACACGGAAATGAACGCTAAGTGGGTCAAAAACTTATCAAAACGCACACTCACGGACACGGAGAAAACAGTGCTGAGCAGAGGACTGAACTTTGCCATCACACCAGCCAGAATACCTCATGAAGAATACATCCTCACAACAGAACTGGCATGTGAAAAAATCCAGGACCAAGGAGAAAAAGCATCACTCTGGAATGCAGTCGCAGGAATCCTAAAAACGGCCAAATTACCACAAAGCAACGTTACAAGAGAAGAAGAAAAAGCATTAAACTCACTCAAGACAGATAAAACAATCACAATCCTCCCATCAGATAAAGACAGAACGACAGTAATATTGGACACGGAAACATATGAAAAACAGATGGAAACCATGTTGGCAGATGAAAGCACATATGAAATCATTAAAACAAATCCCACAGAAGAAAAGAAAAAAAATGCTAAAAGCCCTTCTCAAACCTCTATTAGAAAGCAAAAAAATCACAAAGGACGCATATGATCTCCTGATACCCACAGTCAGTATCACCCCCCGGATCTATGGAACTCCAAAAATACATAAAAAGGATATCCCACTGTGGCCAATAATAGACAGTATCAGATCAGTCACATACAACTTATCAAAAGCCCTGGTTGAAATCATCAAACCCCTCCTTGGACTATCAGATTTCCACTGCAAAAACTCAAAAGAACTGGCACAAGAACTCAAAGATATGAAAATAGAATCAGACGAGATCCTCATTTCACATGACGTCATCTCTTTATTCACAAAGACACCTGTTGACGTCACACTACATATAGTGCAAGAACGCCTCAACAATGACAGTGAAGAGGATGATGGAATAAAGGCAGCGTTGGATTTTTAAATAGCTTTATTATCACCCGCCTTCATCAGAACTTGGCTGCAGCCCATGGCTTGAGCAGGCTGCAGCTTCCTTCCTCCAGCTCTCCAAGAGGAGACACGTGTGTGTCTCCACAGTACAGAAATCAAGATGCAGTAGTCAGAGTGAGAGGCAGAATCACAACTTGGCACAGCATTTATACCCAACTCAAACAATAGATCAAAGGACCTTCACAGCAGTCAATCTGGCATTTGCATATCAAAGGAACAGACAGGATGCATGAGCACAATGCATGGATAACACATGGATGATACATTAACTCAAAGCAGTGACATGCATAACCGGCAGACTGTAGCAGAAACAACCAGAATGTGAGGTGATTGACTTTAGCCTGTTGTGGGGGTTAAATCAAACCGCCACAACAGTACTCTAAAAAGACGCACCAATCTCACAGTTCATGACATATCCAAATTATTACAGTTTGTTGCAAAATCCACTTATTTTCAATTCAGAGGAAAAATTTACAGACAAAAAGAAGGATTTGCAATGGGAGACCCACTATCAGCCATTATGAGCAGCTTTTTCACGGAGGATCTGGAAAACAAAGCCATCAACACAGCACCTACACAATGCAAACCCACCCTTTGGAAGAGATACGTGGATGACATTCTGGAAAAAATAAGGAAAGGACACATACGAGAACTCACTGACCATCTGAACAGCATGGACAGCACTGGGAACATAAAATTCACACATGAAGAGGAGGAAAATGGCACCATAGCCTTTCTGGACATGAAAATCCACTACAACTATGACCCCAGCATAAAAATCACAGTCTACAGGAAACCAACCCACACAGATCAATACCTACTATGGACATCGGAACACCCCACAGCACACAAGCTATCAGTCGTCAGGATGTTAATATGAACAAGCCACCATCATCACGGACCAAGAAGACAAACAGGAGGAGAAAACCACATAAAACATGCACTTATACGCTGCCAATATCCAGTATGGGATATAAACAAAGGGAAACAGCAAGTCAAAAACAAAGAAAATAAACAGGAAATAAGACACAGAACAAAAGCCGAAATCAAAACCAATGACACCATAACTATACCATACATCCGAGGGATCACGGAACCAATTCAAAGGATCATGAAAAAATACAAAATAAACACAGCAGTCAAACCACACAAAAAATTAAGACAATTGTTAGTACACCCCAAGGACAGAATAGAACAAGACAAAAAATGCATTGTAATATATGAAATATCATGCAGATCATGCAACAAAACCTACATTGGAGAAACTGGAAGATTATTCACCACAAGAAAAATAGAACACCAGAAGGAATGTGAGAAGGAAACACAAGGACGACTCACAAGATCACAAAAAGAAAAGGAAGAACAAGAAACATTAAAATCAGCAATATCAGATCACTGCAAAAGAAATAATCACATCATGGACTGGGACAACACAAAAATTATTGGATCAGAGAGCAACAGACACAAACGCTGGATCAAGGAGGCCATAGAGATCAGGAAGCGGGGAAAAGACACCATGAACCGAGATGAGGGGGCCTTTATGCTTTCCCACACCTGGGACCACATTCTCCAGAGACCATCTGACGGCGGGAGGCAGGGCCGGCTCAGTGGATCCGACAGATCTGCTGAGCTGGCCCCGCCTACGAAAATCAGCTGATAAATGTCACCTGGCATCAATCAGCTGACTCTTCTGACGAAGGCTACAGTGCAGTTGAAACATATAAAGAAGGTAAAGACATCTCCTTTCTATTTTATTTTTTGTCTTTTATATGAACAAAAGATAAATAATTAAAAGAAGACGAAATGAACCTTTTTGACCTATTAGGTGCATTTTAAGTTTTGTGTTTTCCTTCTCTCTGACTAAAAAGATTTTGTATATTGGGTGGCAAAAGGTTTTTTTTGACTGACTAAACATTAACTGTGCTGTATAATAATCAACCAGGTCCTGTAATTTCAATAATTTTGAATGTAAAAATAATAAATTTGTAAGTTCAAGATACCCAACTTTGTGTATAACACGGACAAGTCTTTTTGTAATATTAACAATGAATTAAGTGTACTTTTATAATTGTTACCCCAGACCTTTATACAGTAGAGCAATGCAAGATATGAAGTGATTTGTAATCTAGGACTTGCTTAATTTTATTTATAATTGCAATATTTTTTGCCACTTTGTTTTGGATGTATCTGATATGTGGTTTCCAACTATTCTTATCATCTAGTATTGCACCCAAAAATTTGATGATCTTAACATTTTCAATAATTACATTATCTATATAAATATCAGAATCAGAATCAGAATCAGGTTTATTGCCATTGTTCATGTAGTACACAAACTAGGAATTTGTCTCGGTACAATGCTGCAACATTAAACATGATAAGATAAGAGAAATAAACTATACATGTAATAAAGTGTAGGATAAGATATACATAAAAATATGTATATCTTCTTTATTTTTTACAATTACCAAATATCATTACCTTAGTTTTATCTATATTTAGTGATAATTTATTACTATGCATCCATTTTTTTAAGCTTATTTAATTCATTATTTAGAGTATGGATTAGTTCCTTATAATTATTTCCAGAATAAAATATATTAGTATCACTAGCAAATAATATTATTTTTAATAATTTAGAAACTTGGAATATATCATTTATGTATATGTTAAATAATTTAGGGCCCAATACTAACCCCTGGGGGACCCCACAGGCAATTCCCATACATCCAGACAGATATTCTGTCATGATTAGCAATTAATGACAGTTCATGTGCAGGGAGTGACACCAAAGGAAGCACACAATGACACAGAATAACAATTTGAGATTGAATTTTATTAACTGTAAAGATCGCCTCCGCAAGAGAAAACTGCTACTCGCCCAGGAAAGCACACAGCCTGAAATGAGAGATGAGAGCAGGTGAATTGGGATGGAGGCTAGACACAGGGATAAATAGGACTGCACTCCCGTGGGAGTAACAGAGAGAACCGGCAGAGAAACCCAGCATGTACAGCGAACCTCCCGGTGAAACAGGATGGCATAGAAGAGCTGGGTGAGGTGTCTGACCGAGTGATGATGGTCGCTGATGAGATGATGGTGGCAAAGCAGGTGAGCGCACAGCAACCCTGGAGATGCACCACAAGGATGTAGCAACCTGTGAAGAGAAAGCAGAAGTTTAAAGAGTTTTTCTTAAATTAGGCAGAAATGAATGTAAATGCTGTTGAAGGTATTCTACCCAATGAGCCAGCACTGAGACGTTGAAGAGAAGGTCTATTTAAGTGCTGGTGGATTAGAGAAGCGGGTGCGTCTCATCACACAGGTGGAGAAAATTACCCACGGAGTAGGTGAGAGTTGAGCCAGACGGGAGGGGGGAGGAGTGCGCTCACTGAACCATGGCAGTGCCCCCCCCCCACAAGGAACGCCTCCTGGCAGTCCACTAGGCTTGGTGGGATGAGCCTTATGAAAGGCCTGGGCCATCCCCTTGTCATGGAAGTAGGAACCTGGGATCCACAACCTTTCTTCTGGTCTGTAGCCCTTCCAGTGGACAAGGTACTGGAGCCCCCGGCCCCAACAACGAATATCCAGAATTCTCTGGACTGTGTGAATGACCTGGCTGTCGATGATCCGAGGGGGAGGAGGTGGCTTGGGGGGAGGACACAGGGAGCTGGCAGAAAGGGGCTTGATTTTGGAGACATAGAATGTGGGGTGTATCCTCATCACCGGCGGAAGCTTCAAGCAGACAGCAACGTTGTTGATGATCTCTGCGATGGGAAATGGACCCAGGAAACGAGGAGTCAGTTTCCTAGACTCTGTCTTTAAGGGTACCTGGTCTGCCGATAGCCACACCTGCTGCCCAATGGAGTATTTCGGGGCCGGAACCCACCTGCGATCAGCATATTGGTGGTTCTGTTCAGTAGACCAAGTGAGGGCAGCCCAGATGGCCTTCCACAACCCGTGACAGTGATGAGCATGAGCCCCCACAGATGGAACTACCACTTCCCTCTCTGCCATAGGTAGTGGGGGGGGGTACCCCATGGAAGCTTCCAGTGGGGTCAACCCGGTGGCCGTTGAAACAGCAGTATTATGGGAATACTCCACTCAGGTGAGGTGGGTACTCCAAGACATCGGATTGGAGGCTGCCACCCACCTCAAGGTGGCCTCCAAGGATTGGTTGGTACGCGCCCGTTGCTCTGAGGATGATATCCTGAGGTGAAGCTGACAGTCACGTCGGGGGAACAGCGGAAGGCCTTCAAAATCTGGGATGTGAATTGTGGGCCCTGGTCAGACACAACGTCCACAGGGATGCCATGAATCCGGATGGCAGGGTCCATGAGGAGGTTCGCTGTTTCCAGGGCAGAGGGCAGCTTGGGGAGGGCCACCAGGTTGATCGCCTTGGCGAAGCGATACACACAGGTGAGGATAATGGTATTAACCTGGGATGGAGGCTGTCCGGTGACAAAGTCGAGGGCAATGTGAGACCAGGGTCGATGAGGGATGGAGAGTGGATATAGTAGGCCAGAAGGGGGCGTGGAGTCAGTCTTATTGCGGCAACAAGTCTGGCAAGTGCTAACATAGTCCCGAACATCAATACATAGAGCGGGCCACCAAAACACTCGACGAATGAGATTAATAGTCCGGGTGATGCCAGGATGGCAGGCAAAGAGACTGATGTGACCCCACTTGATGACATCACTGCGTAGAGAGTCCAGAACAAACAGCCGATTATCAGGGACCCCTTCTGGTATGAGTTCTGCTCTCTGGACCCTCTTCTCAATGTCCCACAAGAGTGCTTCCAGGAAATGGGAGGATGGGACAGTGGGTTGGTGAAGGGAGGGAGGGGTAGGGGGGTCAGGACAGAACTGGCCGGAGAGAGCGTCTGGCTTAATATTGCGGGAGTCAGGCCTGTAAGTAATGTAAAGATTGAATCTAGTAAAAAATAAGGCCCATCGAGCCTGCCTGGCATTCAGCCTGCAGGTCGACCAAAGATATTCTAAATTTTTATGGTCGGTCCACACAATTACCGGCTGGGGCGCTCCCTCCAACCAGTACCTCCACTCCTTAAAGGTCAGCTTAATGTCCAGCAGCTCTCGCTCTCCTACGTTGTAATTCCTCTCCGCAGGCATAAGCCACTGAGAGAAATACGCACACAGGTGGAGCTTCTGATCTGAGGCTGAGTGCTGTGATAGAACAGCACCCACCCCCGAGTCAGAAGCATCCACCTCTAAGATAAACTGGAGCTGGGGGTTGACCTGGGCCAAAATAGGAGCGGTAGAGAACAGGTCTTTTAATTTGAGAAAGGCCATTCGGCTGCCTCATACCACCTAAAGGGTACTTTTATCGAAGTCAGCTTGGTCAGAGGCTGTGCTACCCCACTATAGTTTCTAATGAAACGGCAATAAAAGTCCGCAAACCCCAAGAAGTGTTGCAGCTCCTTGCGGGAGTGGGGTGTAGGCGTATTAAACACAGCCTCCACCTTGGCTGGGTCAACCCTCAGCTCTCCCTCAGCCATGATAAAGCCCATAAAAGAAGTGGAGCGGGTGGAAAACTCACATTTCTCGGCCTTAACGTAGAGCTGATTCTCCAGAAGCCATTGCAAAACAGTCCGGTCATGGACTGTATGCTCCTCTGGCAAGCGTGAAAAAATCAGTCATCAAGATATACAAAAACAAATTGATTGACCATATCATGGAGGGCGTCGTTAATCATCCACTGGAAGACGGCAAGGGCATTAGTTAGCCCAAATGGCATCACCAGATATTCAAATTTCCCCAGATGTGTTTTAAAAGCAGTCTTCCATCCGTCCCCTTCGCGAATGCGGACCAAATGGTAAGCGTTCCGCAAGTCTAATTTAAGGTGAACACTCGCGCGTGCTGAAGGAGCTCAAATGCCGAATTAATCAGGGCCAGAGGATACTTGTCCTTAGTGGTAATAGTATTGAGCTCACAATAATCAATGCAGGGGCGTAGAGAACTGTCCTTCTTGCCAACAAAGAAAAACCCCGCCCCAAGAGGGGCCGATGAAGGCTGAATGAGGCCGGCGTTCAGCAAGTCTTTAATATAGCTCTCCATTGTCTCCCGTTCCAGTCCAGAAATACTGTAGAGCCGGCTGGATGGCAGTTGAGCACCCGGGAGAAGGTCTATGGCACAGTCATAAGACTGATGGGGAGGTAAAGAAAGCGCTCTTGACTTGCTAAAGACCTCTCTGAGATCATGATAGACCTTGGGCACAAGGCTAAGGTCCGGTGGCTCTACCAGAGAAGAGGAGATGGATAGCTTCGGTGTACATTCGGCCAAACTGAGGCAGGATGCCAAACAATAAAGGCTCAAGGAAGAGATGGAATTATTGGCCCAATTAATAAGGTTGTGCTTCTGGAGCCACGGATAGCCGAGGACCACCGGGTGACCAGATTTGGGGATATAAAACAAAATAGTCTCCCGGTGGTTGCCGGAAAGAAGGACGGACACTGGCTTGATCTTGTTGGTGATGGTAGCAACTCTTTCGCCCGATAGGGCCTGGGCAATTTAATTGTAGGGATGGCTACATCCCATACGAAGCGCACAGAAATGAAATTCTGTTCTGCCCCTGAGTCAATCAATGCTCTGGTCCGCCTCTCGACCCCTGGAAACAGAATGAGGGCCGAAATAGATAAGTTACTGGGGGGATGACTGGATTTCCCGCCTGTCACCTCCCCCACGGCTACTGACGGGCCACGTCTTTTGGCTTCAACTGACATCCCTGCAGTGTGTGTTTGAGAGAACCACAGTACATGCAGGCACCGATTCTCTTCAGTCTCTGGCGCTCTTCCAGAGTCAGACAGACCCGGCCAAACTCCATAGGCTCAGAAAGAGAATCAGCTCCAGCTGTGTCAGCAGCTGAGTAGAATGCATGGGGCGGGTGGGAGGGGACCTTATGCTCCTTCTCGCGCTCGCGGTATCGGTTGTCAAGACTGACAGCCTGATCGATTAAACCGTTCAAGGTGGAAGGAACCGCATGAACCACTAAGTCATCTCGGAGATGTTCACTTAAACCCTGGAGGTAGATGCTTCTTAGCGAAACGTCATTCCACCCAGAGTCTGCCGCAATGACCCGAAACTCTACAGAATAGTCGGCAGCTGACTGGCTACCCTGACGGAGAGACATTAAGCGGCTCATGATGCTACCTTCGCTTTCTGAATGGTCAAACGCGCGAGTGAATTTGCCTATAAATCTTTCAAATGAATAAGTGGCGCCCTCCGGCCTGTCGAGGACAGCTTGGGCCCAGCTGAGGTCCCTGTCCAGCAGCAGAAGGGTCAAAAAAATTAATTCTGGAAGTATCATCTGGGTACCCCCCCCCCCCAACCTGGCCTAAATACATCCAAACCTGACATAAAAATCCCCTACATTTCCCCACCTCCTCCGCGTGTGGGGCAGGCGAGGGAACAGAGGTGGTTCGGCGCACCGTTGAAAAAAAAAACTGGGACAACAGGAGGAGGGGTAGGCACCGGAAGAGACAAATGGCCTAATTGCTCGGCGACTGTGCCCAGCTGCTGTGTAATAGTTTGCAGCTGCTGAGTTAGCACGGCCACCTGTCTTTCTGTGGCATCCAATCGCTCAAACGCAGAGTGTTCCAGTGATGTTGCTCCCGCTGAGCTTGCAACATGGCTGTCTCGTTTTGCCATGATTAGCAATTAATGACAGCTCCCATGCAGGGAGTGGCACCAAAGGAAGCACACAATGACACAGAATAACAATTTGAGATTGAATTTTATTAACTGCAAAGGTTGCCTCCGCAAGAGAAAACTGCCACTCTCCAGGGAAAGAACACAGCCTGAAATGAGAGACGAGAGCAGGTGAATTGGGATGGAGTCTAGACACAGGGATCAATAGGACTGCACTCCCATGGGAGTAACAGAGAGAACCGGCAGAGAAACCCAGCACTTACAGCGAACCTCCCAGTGAAACAGGATGGCATAGAAGAGCTGGGTGAGGTGTCTGACCGAGTGATGACAGTCGCTGATGAGATGATGGTGACGGGGTAGGTGAGCGCACAACAATCCTGGAGATGCACCTCAAGGATGTAACAACCTGTGAAGAGAAAGCAGAAGTTTAAAGAGTTTTTCTTAAATTAGGCAGAAATGAATATAACTGCTGTTGAAGGTATTCTACCTAACAAGCTAGCGCTGAGACGGTCTATTTAAGTGCTGGCGGATTAGAGAAGCAGGTGCGTCTCATCACACAGGTGGAGAAAATTGCTGGCAGAGTAGATGAGAGTTGAGCCAGACGGGCGGGGGGAGGAGTGCGCTCACTGAACCATGACATATTCTCCCATCTTCACAAACTGTTGTCTCTCAGATAAATAACTTGTAAGCCAATTCAGTGCCACTCCCCTAATACCATACAATTGCACTTTATCAAGGAATATTGAATGATTTATTGTATCAAAAGCTTTTCTAAAATCTATAATATACCAATTGCATATTTTCCTTGATCTAATACATTTATTATTTAAAAAATTTTCTAATCTGTTGTTGAAAAGTTTTTTCAGGATCTTTGAAAATTGTGGGAGGAGCAATACCGGTCTGTAGTTTGTGTAGTGGTGTTTATTTCCTTGCTTGAATAATGGTATCACTTTTGCTATTTTCATTTTCCGCAGGAATGAGCCAGTTTGAAATGATAGATTACAAATTACGAGAAAATTACGAGCCAATGATAATCCATACTCATACACACGATAAGAATAGTTCTTTGATACACCATGCCAAAGTACTTTAATAAAAATAACCAAAACAAACAAAAACTTATGACCGACTCAAGTAGACATCAATTATCCCCAGTTGGAGGAAGTCATTTGACACAGAATGAGGAAACTCAAACTCTGAAAACATACCATTATGCTGAACATAAACCACAAGAGATGGAGAATGATATTGATCCTGATAACCACTTTTTCAACAATATTCATAACCACTGTGAATATTACACTGAAAAACAATTCAAAAGTCAAATGCAATTAGATGGTAAACTATCAATAATACACTTCAATAGCAGAAGTCTTAACAAAAACTTTCCACAGATTCAGGACTATTTAAAACAGCTAGACAGAAAATTCACAGCTATTGCAGTCTCTGAAACTTGGCTTAACAAAGAGCAGGCTCCCCTGATGGCAATAGAGGGATACCAGATGTTTTATATTAACAGAACTCAAAAAAAAGGGTGGTGGTGTTGCACTGTATATTGATGACCTGTACAGGTGTAAGCTTGTAAATGAAATGTCCTTAGCACTACCAGGGATTTTGGAATGTGTTGCTGTTGAGATTGACCTAGACAAAACAAAAAATCTAATCATAAGCTGCATATATAGAACACCGGGAACTTGCATTGAGACATTCAGAGATAAATTAGTCGAGCTGTACAATAATATTACTAGTAAGAAAATGGTAGCAATTTGTGGAGATTTCAATATTGACTTACTGAATCCTCATCAACAAAATGTAGTTACAGAGTTCATGAACTCTATGTACAGCATGAGTCTATATCCCACAATAACACATCCCAGTAGAATCACAGTTCACTCTGCTACACTTATTGACAACCTGTTTGTCAATGTTTTCGATAAGAAAATAGAAAGTGGATTATTGATAAATGATATAAGTGACCACTTGCCAACCTTTGCACTTATCCATGGCCACACGGGGCCCAACGCAGAAAAAACTTCAAAATCGTTCAGACACAAATCACCAAATGCAATCAGTTCTCTTAAAGAGGACTTGCTGAAGCAAGACTGGACAGAAGTCTATGTATCAGATGTAAATGAAGCCTATGACACATTTATAAACATTGTAACCACTCTTTATGAAAAAAACTGCCCATTAGTAATAAAAAAGCTTAAACACAAATTTGCTAATAAGCCATGGTTAACCAAAGGACTACAAAAGGCGTGTAAAAAGAAAAATTCATTATATAAAGCTTTCCTAAAGAAAAGAACAAAAGAAGCAGAGCAGCGGTATAAAACATACAAAAATAAGTTAACATATATAATAAGATGTAGTAAAAGAGACTATTACAGTAAAGAACTGGAGAAAAACAGAGACAATATTAAAAATACATGGACAATACTCAACAGTATCCTTGGAAATAAAAGCAGAAATACAAGCTACCCAACTAATATTCCAAAAAATAATAAAACGACTCAGAGTGTGAATATCGCTTCACCTGCAGATGAATTTAATAATTTTTTTGTTAACATTGGACCTAAACTGGCCCGAGAAATACCCACTACGGTGCCAACAGGTGATACAATATGCAATAACACTGCTGTAAAAGACTCCATCTTCATAAAGAACACAGACGAAAGAGAGGTCATTGAAATTGTTAAATCGTTCAAAAGTAAAACATCTACTGACTGTGATGGTATCGACATGCTACTAGTCAAAACTGTTATCGAATGCATAGTAAAACCACTGACGTATATCTGCAACCTGTCTCTCCAATCAGGTATATTTCCCAATGCAATGAAAATAGCTAAAGTAATTCCGATATACAAGATGGGCGACAGAGGGGAACTCTCAAACTATAGACCAATTTCACTATTACCACAATTTTCCAAGATACTTGAAAAAATATTCTATGAGAGAATTGACAACTTCATACTGAAGAATGATTTATTATGTGAGCAGCAATATGGGTTCAGACACAAGAGGACAACTGCATATGCCCTAATGGAATTTACAGAAAAAATATCAACAGCCATTGAAAATAAAGAGTATTCAGTTGGAGTATTCCTAGATCTTAAAAAAGCATTTGATACAGTAGATCATAATTTATTATTAAAGAAACTACAAAATTCTGGTATTAGAGGTGTAGCACTGTCCTGGTTAAGTAGTTACTTAAAGAATAGATATCAGTATGTATGTGTTAGCAACAAAAACTCAGAGTTGCTGAAGGTCACCTGTGGAGTCCCACAGGGTTCAGTTTTGGGACCATTATTATTCAATATGTATATAAACGATATATATAAAGTCTCAGAAAAAATGGACTTAATATTGTTTGCCGATGACACTAATCTGCTATGCAGTGGAAACAATTTGGAACAACTTCTGGATACACTCGGGAAGGAATTAGGAAAGCTTAAACTGTGGTTTGATTCAAACAAATTAACACTCAATTTAAGTAAGACAAAATTTATAGTCTTTAACAACCATCACAACAATCCAGTACCCAAACTCAGTGTAAATGGTGTAGAGATTGAAAGGGTATCTGAAACCAAATTCCTTGGAGTAATAATTGATAACAAACTGTGTTGGAAGTCACATATTAATTATATTAAAGGTAAAGTCTCCAAATCAATTGCAATATTACACAGAGTGAAATATTTGCTGAATCAACCCACACTATACACCTTGTATCATTCATTAATACTCCCATACATGACATATTGCAATGAAGTATGGGGAAATACATATAAAACAAACATATATCCACTCTTTATGCTTCAAAAGAGAGCTATTAGAATAATAAACAAAGCAGCTTACAGGGAACCAACAAACCCACTTTTTCTTAAACAAAAAACTCTCAAGTTGAAAGATCTGGTTGACTTTAAAACCGCAATAATAATGTTCAAAGTGAAGAATTTATCACTGCCTGCAAATATCCAAAAGTTGTTCCAAACAAGGGAGAAACGATATCACTTCAGAGGAACATGTATATTTCAAAAGCCTACAGTGAGAACAACCACCAAGCAACACTGTATTTCAGTGCAAGGAGTCAGATTATGGAACGATTTTGGACCTGAATTAAAATAATGTACAACGCTTGGACAATTTAAACAAAAACTAAAGGAAGAAATACTCCAAACATATTTACAAGACGACATGTAAACTCACATAAGGATTGACATATCCAGCCTGTGTTGTGTTGTAGCTTAGTTTTTTTTTTGTTTTTGTTTTTCTCTCTGTGACATTCTGTCTTAGATTTGTCTTGAATAGTAACTGCTTAACTTAGCTTAGCTTAGTTTTCTTTTTTTTTTTTTTTTTTTTTTTGTCTCAGTCACACTTTGTCTTAGCTTTGTTCTAAATTGTAATCACTCTTGTCTTGTTTACTCTTTTTTCTTTGAATTCTTGGATGGAACATGGGTGGGCAATATAAGCTGCGGCTTCAGCCATCACCCATTTCGGATAACTCACGTGGAATTGTTTAGTAGAAGGAGTCTTTGTCTAATTTGACCTTGTTGTTATATTATACAGTTTCTTTAACCTGTACTGTATTATCCGAAATAAATAAATAAAATAAATAAATAAAAAAAAAAAAATATATGTAAATGGTTTTAATATGCCATCAACAGTTCTTTTTACTAGTGCCATATCAACACCATCACAATCAGTAGATAATTTATTTTTACACTGTTCAACAACAGATTTTACCTAGAGTTCATCCACCGCTGAGAGAAAGATTGACCAAGGGTTATTTCCAATCAATGTTTCATTCACGGTGTCTCTTCCTTGGTTTGAAATTTTTGCTACCAACTCTGGTCCAACATTTACAAAAAATGTATTCATTCTATTTGCTACTATGTTCTTATCATAATTATCACCACATTTATCAATAAAATACTCTGGATATATTGTTTGCTTAAGTCCATTTTCCTTAATTTATTTAATATGTCCCAGACTCCTTTTATATTATCTCTATTTTCATTTAACATTTTCCTATAGTATAATTTTTTACTAGTTCGTATTATTTCAGTTAATTTATTTTTATGTGTTTTATATCTTTTTTCAGATTCTTTAGTTCTTAATTCAGTAAAATTTTTATAAAGATAATTTTTCTTTTTACAAGCATTTTGTAGCCCCCGGTTAACCATGGGCAATTTTTGTATTTATATTTTTTATTAATTTCCTTAATTGGACAGTTTTTATCATATAATGATTTAAATGTATCAATAAATTTATCATATGCCAAGTCCACTTCTTTCTCTCTATGGACCACATCCCAGTTCTAAAACATTAAGTTGTAGGAACCATGAAATGAAGAGACTGAATGATTTCTCAGTATTGGTTTATTTCATCTCACATCCTACAGCTCCTCTCTCAGTCAGAGAATGAAGAGGGCGAGCTGCGGTAAACCACATACCTTTATACTTTCACATCAAACACGAATCACATTCACATTTAATCCTCCCATTGTCCTCTCGGCTTCTCTGTCTGACCCCAGGAGGTCAGACAGTCCCTTCAGGTCCACTCCCAGATCTTCTCACTTCTTCTCCAGTCCACAGGGGGTCCGGGCTCAATGTCCGTTTGAGGCGTGATGTCAATACACACTGCGAGCCCAAAGTTCCCTCATGTCTGGGTCTCTGCCAAGGAATATGTGAGCTACATAATGTTACGCCACATCACTCCCCCCGAAACGTCCAAGAACGGACATACACCAACATTACTCTAACCATTATACACCTTATGTCAATAACGGACAGTCATACACATTATAACAAGAATGGACACACACACCAACTTCACGTCAATAATGGGCAGTCATACACATTATACCCTTACATCACCCCCCCCCCCTTTGCAGGATCTACAGCACAATTTACACGGGTTGATCAAAATACACATCACTCTGTCCGTTGCTTAGGCTTCAATCTCCTCCCGAATCTGCTGAACGCAGGCTTCGCAGCCTGTGTTGCGCCGTCCTGCGGTGCGCCTGTGGAATGAGGGGGAGAAGGGTTATTTGCCCCCTGCTGGGGAACTAGGGGCCGTTCCCTGGGAGGCCTGCCGCGTCGAGGCGCCCCCGCCGGCCGTACAGGTTCGTCAGGTAACACAAAAGCAGGCTTTAATCTGTCAACACTGATTGTTTCTTTCCTGCCCCCCAAGTCCAGCACAAAATATTTCTCCCCGGTTTCCAGCACTCGAAATGGACTGTCGTAAGGTGGGCGGAGGCTGTGACGCTGGGCGTCGTGCCTGACAAAAACAAACTCTGCATTTTGCAAAGCCTTGGGAATAAAAACCCGTGGAAAAATGTGATGAGCGGGGCCCGGGAGCATTTCTGCCCCCGTGCCACTTAGAGGTCCCCGCACCGGGGGGCGCTCCGGTGCTGCACGGGCTCGCAGGAATTCTCCTGGCAGCCTGAGAGGTTGAGTAAAAACTAATTCAGCAGGTGAGGCATCTAAATCCTCTTTGGGTGCCGAACGCCACCCCAATAAAACCCATGGTAGTTTGTTTACCCAATCTATATCCGTGAGCGACGCTCTGAGGGATGCCTTCAACGATCTGTGAAAACGCTTGCATAAACCGTTGGCCTGTGGGTGATAAGCGGTGGTGCGATGGGCTGTTGCCCCTAAGCCGCTGGCCATTGCTGACCACAGCTCTGACACGAACTGCGGACCCCTATCGGACGTAATGTCCGACAGGACTCCGAACCGCACTACTCAGGCTGTTAAAAAAACGCGAGTCACCTCTGCTGCTGTGGTAGACTGCAATGGGACCACTTCCGGCCAACGCGTGGTCCGGTCCACCATTGTCAGGAGATGTGTGAACCCTTGCGAGGGCGGCAGGGGTCCCACTAGATCTACGTGCACATGATCAAACCTCTTAGCCGGAATGTGGAAAGGTTCTAAAGGAGCTTTTGTGTGCCTGTGAACTTTGGCCCGCTGGCAGGACATGCAGGCTCTCACCCACTCCTTCACGTGCTTGCGCAGGCTCGGCCAAACAAACTTCTCTGCTACCATTTTCACCGAAGCGCGTACTCCCGGGTGTGCTAGGGAGTGCACCGCGTCAAAAACGCGACGGCGCCACGTGGCCGGTACCACTGGGTGAGGTCGCCCGGTGGATACATCGCAAATAAGCGGGGGTGAACCGGTTTGTAAACTTATGTTCTCCAGCCTTAACCCTGTTGGTCCAGACAGGAGTGCGCGCACGTCTGTGTCTTCGCCCTGCTCCGCTGCCATGGCCGCGTAATCTATCCCTACGTGCACCGGAGCCGCGTGCGCATCCGCGCTGTTACCGCGCTCCGCGTCTGCGGCGTTACAGCCCCCATCCGCGCGGACAGGCACTGTTACCGCTCGCGAGAGGCAGTCTGCCACCACTTTAAATTTACCGGCTACGTGCTGTATATCAGTGGTGAATTCTGAAATTGCGGCCAGCTGCCTCTGCTGTCGGCCTGACCATGGTTCTGAGATTTTGGACATTGCAAAGGTTAGCAGTTTGTGGTCGACAAACGCGGTGAAACGCCGCCCTTCCAACCAGAACTGAAAATGGCGAATGGCCAGGTGGAGCGCTAGCAGTTCCCTGTCAAACGCGCTATATTTTCTCTCCGCATCGCGTAGGGATCTGCTGAAAAAAGCGAGTGGCTGCCAAGCCCCGGCGACTTGCTGTTCCACCACGGCTCCTATGGCCACATCTGACGCGTCTGTGGTTAGCGCTATTTGGGCTGCCGGGTCTGGGTGAGCCAGCAGTGCTGCATCTGCTAGTGCTTTCTTAACCTCAGTGAATGTGCGCTCCCGCTCTGGGGACCACTCAATCGCATTGGAGGGTTTCTGTTTTTTAAGCGCGGCGTACAACGGTTGCATGAGCTGCGCCGCGTGAGGTATGAAACGATTGTAAAAATTTACCATACCTAAAAATTCTTGCAACGCTTTTACCGTTTGTGGCTGGGGAAACTCAGCCACTGCGCGTACTTTGGAGGGCAGCGGAACTGTACCCTCTGGGGAGACGCGGTGCCCTAAAAAATCGATCTGCGCTGCGCCAAAATGGCACTTGGCTGGGTTGATTATCAACCCATCCACTCCCAACCTCTGAAAAACAGTTCTGAGGTGACTTTCGTGTTCCTCCTCAGAGGCGCTGGCGACCAAAATATCATCTAAGTAGACAAAAACAAAAGAGAGGTTGCGCAAAACGGCATCCATCATGCGTTGGAAGGTTTGTGCAGCGCCTTTAAGGCCAAAAGGCATGCGTAAAAATTCAAAAAGCCCGAAAGAGGTTATTACTGCTGTCTTGGGAATGTCCTCTGGTCGGACTGAGACCTGATGATAACCGCGGACCAGGTCTATTTTAGAAAAAATGTGCGCCTTAGCCAAATGCACCGAAAAATCTTGGATATGCGGAATTGGGTAGCGGTCCTGCGCTGTGGCATTGTTTAACCTGCGATAATCGCTGCACGGTCTCCACGAGCCGTCCGCCTTAGGGACCATGTGGAGGGGGGAAGCCCAAGCGGACTTCGAGCGGCGAATTATGCCCAACCTTTCCAGGTTGGCGAACTCCTCACGCGCAATGGAGAGCTTAGCTGCATCTAAGCGCCGAGCCTTAGCAAAAACTGGTGGGCCACTTGTGGTTATAAAGTGCTCCACCCCGTGCTTCGCCACCTTAGCTGAAAACGTGGGAACTGTGAGTGCTGGGAACTGGTTTAGGAGAGTGTGGAACTTACCTCCTGCTGCGGTGGCGTTGGCCTGTACTGACGGCGGGGACACTCGCGCTGCACAGGGGATAGAACAAAAAGAGAGTGCATTAACCAAGCGTCTATTAGCCAGATCTACCAACAAGCCATGTGAGCACAAAATGTCGGCGCCTAACATGTTGAAACTCACCGCCGCTACTATGAAGGTCCATTCATAGATGCGGCCGTGCAAGGACAAGCGCAGAGTTCTTTCGCCAAAAGTCTTGATCGACGAGCCGTTTGCGGCTGTTGCCCCATCTCCGCGGGGGCCGGCCACCCGGTCCGCGTAGGTTGCGGTGATGAAACTCCTCTGTGCCCCGGTGTCAACGAGGAATTGCCGTCCGGAGCTCGCGTCTGTCAGGTACAGCAGCTTGTTCCGTTCGCCGAGGGTTGAAGCTGCTAACGACCCCCGGCTCTTGCGTTTCCCTGCTTCTTGAAGTTGCATGGTGGGACGCATCTGTGTGCCTTGTGCACGAAGCGTCGATGGTAGAAACACAGCTCGTCCCCTCCTATGCTTCGGGACCGCGCTGCCGCTGTTGTTGCTGGGGTCGGTTCTGCTGCCACCGGTTCTCCATCGCCCCCGGCCGCCGCGCCGAGGTCTGCTGCTGCCGCTGACGTCTCCTGCTCGCCGCATGCGTCCAGGAGCCGCTCCGCTTCCACGGCCAACGCATGGAAGTCCTGCTGGTCCACACACCTCATGCTGGACAGGGAGCCTCTCATGTGCGCTGGAAGAGTCCTTAAGAAGATGTGTTTAAATAAAAACGCATCGTTGTCTGCCCCGATCATCTGCAGCATGTCCTCCATGAGGACGGTCGGCCTGCGTCCTCCTCTGTCGCGCAGGTCCAGAAGTGTTCTGGCCCTCACCTCGGCTGATGGCACAAAACTCCGAATGAGGGCGGCTTTCAGGGCGTCGTATCTGCCAGCAGCGGGCGGCTGCTGCACCAGGCTCCGCACACACCGGGCTGTGCGGCTGTCGAGTCTTGCAAGGACATTATGGAACTTAATGTCATCTGCTGATACCCCGTTGAGCACGAACTGCGACTCCACGTGTTGGAACCATGAGTGCGGGTCCTCTTGCCAGAACTCGAGGAGTTTAATTGAGTTTACGCCGGTGCGGGCGGTCTCCGGTGAATCAGGTTCGGAGGGACGATCTCCAAGCCTTTCCATATTTCTCACGTGTGGGTCACCAATGTAGGAATCATGAAATGAAGAGACTGAATGATTTCTCAGTATTGGTTTATTTCATCTCACGTCCTACAGCTCCTCTCTCAATCAGGGAATGAAGAGGGTGAGCTGCGGTAAACCACATACCTTTATACTTTCACATCAAACACGAATCACATTCACATCAAACACAGAATTACATTCACATTTAATCCTCCCATTGTCCTCTCGGCTTCTCTGTCTGACCCCAGGAGGTCAGACAGTCCCTTCAGGTCCACTCCCAGATCTTCTCACTTCTTCCCCAGTCCGCAGGGGGTCCGGACTCAATGTTCGTTTGAGGCGTGATGTCAATACACACTGCGAGCCCAAAGTTCCCTCATGTCTGGGTCTCTGCCAAGGAATATGTGAGCTACATAATGTTACGCCACAAAGTCATCTTTTAAAGGTCTGACACGATTTTGACATTTTTTAGCATGTTGTGTAAACCCAATAGTCATTGTCGATGATCAATATAATATTTACAACTGCGCCTGCATAAACTAGTTATCAATTAACCGCAGCCGCTGACTGGACTGTGGTGCCGCCCACCGAATGAAGGGCGGCACCACCATCACGTAAGTGACAGAACAGATGCCGGTGTTGTTGACTGGAATGACAGCAGCTTTGTAGCTCACAGTTTCTCTGGTTTCTTGTTTTAATTTTGCAGCTATGCCTTTACTTTGTGTTGCAGGCTTAGATAAACAGCAGGCTGTGAAAGACCGCATCACATGCTTCAGCTCCAACTGTCATAAGCGTCCTCGTGCGCTCCTCCTGCGCTTTTATGCAGGAGGAGCACACGAGGAGTTAGTTAATCCCTTCACACCTGAAGGTGTATATGGGCGGCGCCTATCTCTGTTTCTCTGACCCTAGGCCACACAGCTACTGTAAGTAGTGAAAGCTACAGTGGGGGATCAGTCCTCTGGTAGCTCTGTGTGTAACTTTACTTTCCCCATTCCATTATGCGGAGCACCACGCTAGAAGGCAGAAAGCACCATTTTTATATGGTCTTTGGTATGACCCGGCCGGGATTTGAACCCCTGCCTCCCGGGTGTGGGGCGGATGCTGTACCAACTGAGCCACCACTCCGGTGGAGCACATGAGGAGGGGAAGGATTAATGGATTTACGCACAGCTTTGACCTACTTTCTGTGATTGCATCCTGACGTTTGCCGGTCCGGCCACGTCCCCTCTATCATTATCACCAGCTGATTAAAAATCCCGCTGATCATCTTTCCCGGTCCTTACCCACGTGCTTCTCATCACACCATCACCAGCAGTGCATGTAATTAGCAGCTGTTTGCCAGTCACGCACTGCTGGTCCATAGTATTGTCATCTGTGCTGTTAGTCTGCCATTATTTTCAGCACTCTCACGACGTGTTAGTCACTCCATGTTTGCCGTGGTTCTCGTGCGTCCTTGAAGTGATGTTGGCTCTGGGGCTAACATGTCTCCTCTCATTCGTTCTCTGGGTGATGCCGGCCCCCAAATGCCATCAGTAAGTGTGTTTGTGATTTTTGTACATCTTCACCTTTTTGGAAATTGTCTGTCTTTCTGTATTAAATGTGCTGTGGTGAACCCTGCACGTAAATCCTCGTTATTTCATCGTCCCTCTCCATACCCTGCGTAAGAGCGCACGGAGGGTCATGATGAATGGATTTACGCACAGGATTTACCAGATAATACATAAATACATAAAGATAATACATAATAAACCCAATGCCTGAGCCACAGAGAATACACTGATATGATTTTTATTGAAAAATCGGGTTTAAATAAATTACATTTATGAACAAATAATTTGTTGCAATATCTGTAACAAAAGCATAACACTTGGTGTTCTCCTGCCGTGTGTTTGTTGCTGCTGCTGCACCGGCCATGTGTGCCTCTCCACTGTCACTCTCTGAGTCTGACTCGCTTGGCACAATGCCCGCTTGGCACGGCTCAAACCTATGCGGTCTGATGCCCCCAGATTCTTCATTGTCATCCCATTCTTCGGAACTATAATCATCTGAAGATTGGACAACACAAACCAATTCCATACTATATGTGCTGGAACCATCGTCGATGTTTTCTACTGCCTCCATCCTGTGTGTACAATGGGCAGCCAAGCGCTGTGTTCTGTCGATGATGTTACAACATGGCCGGGGGGGTTTCCAGCCACTGACGCAATTGGTGACATGGCGCTCATGAAAACATCAGATATTCATGTGAAAAAAAAGCCTGTTTGACTTAGAACTGCACAGACCAACCTATTTCGTCATATTGTATTTTGTGTTGAAAAATTAGATGAAGTCAAAAACGTGTCATCAGACCTTTAAAGCATTGATTCTATCTTCTTTTCATATTCTTTTATAAATAACCTTTTTACAAGGTTTATTATTATTCTTACGCTCATTAACCCCATAATTAACGTCTAAAGAAACAAATACAGGCAAGTGGTCACTAATGTCATTTATTAGTATACCACTCACCATATTATATTCAATAACATTGGTAAAAATGTTGTCTAGCAAGGTAGCACAGTGTGTCGTTATTCTCGTAGGTTTTGTAATCTTTGGAAATAAGGTTAAACTATACATTGTATCTAAGAAATCTTCAGTTGGTTTATGTTGTTTTGTATTTATTAAATCTATATTAAAGTCATCACAAATAAAGATATCTTTTTGTCTTATTTTGTATACATCTTTTCCATATCATTTCTACATTTTTCCATATCAGATCCCGGTGCACTATATATACAGCTTACTATTATGTTTTTTTCTGCTTTCCATCTTAATTTCAATTGTTAAATATACCATAATTCCATTCACTGTTGATGTCATGCTGTCCACATTTTTACTTTTTAAATTTCTATCAACATACAGTGCTACCCCTCACCACCACTTTTACATTTCCTATTTTGTGTAAACATCTCATATCCATGTAATTCAAAATTTACATCTTTTTCTTCATTAATCCATGTTTCAGTTATTGCTATAATCCTAAATGGGGTTTTAAATTGATTTAAAAACTCCTTAACCCCTCGCACTCTGGTCAATTTCCCTAAAAACACCTAAAAATAACGTACCCAAAGTAAATCAAAAGCTGTTCTTCAACCCTTTGCAGCATCTTCGTGGGGTTGGTCTCATTTAAAAGAAAACACTTAGAATTTTTTGGCAAAACAGTCATAATCTCTCTAAGTGCTCCTGCCACTGAGTAACAGTCATCTAAACATACTGAACTTGAAGAAAATAAATTTTGCCTGGGTGTTTTTTTGGATACAAATGCTTGCAAATAACACACAGCTGTCAGAGCCGCGCTGAAAAATGCAACAGAAATGTAGAACCAAGTGGTATCCAGCTGAGGTCAAAATTTTGTAACAATACCACAAAAAATGAATATATTACACAGCTTTATACTCAGGTTGTTCCCAGGCGTTTTTGAACTGTGCCAAATTGTGCCAAATGGCACAGTTTGGAAAAACGTCTAACTTTTGAATGATTCAATATAGAAGCTTCATCTTGGGCTCTAATGAAAGGTGAAGGGCTGTGTGTGTGTGTGGGGGGGGGGGTTGTTTATTCATTCATGAATGAATGAATGAATGAATGAACAAACAAGCCCCCACACACAAAGAAGCATGCCACGTAAAAAATGTGTGGCTTTTTTACAAGAAAAAATAACCTACAGTGCACTAAAAATTATACTAAAATATCTGTAATGTAGAAGATAACAACTCCCCCCCCCCCCCGCTACAGAGGACGGACATCGCCCATCGCTACATGACGGACAGCGGTGACGGTGCGCTGCGGTCTACTACGCACAGTTGTACTAAAATATCTGCAATAATATCTGCAATCCGCTACAGAAGAGTAGCGGGGGTGGGGGTGGGGGCCTTCACGGTCCGGACGCGGCGCACGGACCGATCCGTCATGTGGCAATGACGCACAGTTGTAATTTATCGATCGGTCAAAAGTCATTTTGATTACAATTTTCAGGGATAAAGAATAATTTAGCTTATAACACTTGTCTGTCCACAACAGCAGTGTCGCTGGCAAACTTCTCTTCCTCATTGTCAGATGAACATGACGCTGGTCCGCTTGTTACGGACTCGTGGTTCTGGTCACGCGACCCGGTCAAACCATAATTCCATTATTGCGGTTTTGTGCTTCCATGATTGCGGTTTTGGCGAACGATTTTTCAAAACAAATAAGAACAGTAGTAAGAAAAAAAGACTGGCGAATGCGTGTGTGTCACCCAGCCTTACACAAAACAGATTTTACGCAAGGGACGCACGCTTTCGAACTTCTGTGCTTCAACAGGCTCGCTGTATTCGCAGCCGTTGGTAGGCGGGTCCTTCTTGCTAGGTTTTCAGTCATTGGTTCTTCAAGGTTTCAGAAACCCAATTCAAGGCTCTTATTAGTCGAATGAGAGGTCAATCACATCTAAACCAATCAAAGCACTCCTTTGGCTTTCTGTTCGCGGCTGTGTCTGTAGTGGAAGAACGGAAATGCAGTTTTTTTTTTCAGTGCGCTGTAGGATGCAGTGCCCTCGTGCGCTCTAGGACGCAGAGAATTGTCCGCCCGTGATACTCCGGAGTGCAAGAGGTTAATTGGGCAGAATATTTTTAGCAGTGCAGATGCTACAAAAACTTTTAGTAAAGCTGTTATTTTACTGCAAACACAGGCCATAAATTAACATTTCTTCTGATTTTAAATTAAAATGCTCAGTAAAATTTTGTGATATGTTTTACTGGGTCAAATATTACTTCATTTCACTTGGCATTTTTCTCAGTAATAGCTGGCCACATGATAATTAGGTCTACAGCTTTATCATCCATACTCTGTCTTTAGCTTTATTCGCCACCTCCGTGCCTATTGAAAGTAAGTCTGTTAGTTTAGCACATTTTGCAGCATCATTATCCAAAGCCCTCTTTATTTAAAAAAAAAAAAAAAAATCTGGCCTTTTCTGCTCCTCTGGGTCTTATTTTTCCCTTCCATGTTTATCAGTTCTCGCAAGACAGGAGTTGCAGCACTGTTGCTGAACTGTAGGGACTGACCAACTATGGTAGAGAGGGGGGAATTCCCACAGGGAGCGCTATGAGATGACTTCTGTTGTGATGTGACGCTATATAAATAAAGCTGAATTGAATTTAATTGAACTGAACATCTATTTCATCCATTTCCATGCATCCAGAGACAGTGGTGCAGTGTTTCCACTATAGAATGTGAAACGTCATGTGTACTTTTACCACACGTTATCTGATTAAATTGATAGTCACTTCTTTTTTCCTCACCTGAACACCGGCCAAATAGTGGACTCGCCCACCAGGAATCCTCCCAACTCTCCCTATGGCCCACTTCAGGTCTGGCTGTAAGCCTCACAAATAAGGCAAAGCTTGCAGACAGGTCTCTCCAAGGTACTGGATTTTGTCTTGACCAGAACCCGCCAAACCAGTCCTTGTTTGTCCATTTGTGTTTGCAGCACTATCCCAAGCAGCCAGGAGTTCCTTGGAGCATTATCATCCAGGATCATCACAATATCAAAAAGGCACAAGATTTTGTTTGACTTTGTTCCACCTTTGGCACTGTTGGAGAATGAACTGGACTAGAGCTCTTGGAGACTCCTTCACCCATCTCCTCCAAAATAAATCTGCCAGGTACTGAGCTTGCCTCCATCTCCGACGTGTATAGCAATCTTTTCTGTTGAAAAGACCAGGTGGAAGTAGCAGTTGTTTCTTAAGCAGTAGCAGATGGCTTTGCATTAGTGGTTCAAGGTCATTAGGGTCATCTGATGATGCAGTTATTGGTCTGTCATTGATTATGGCCTCCACTTCACAAAGAACAGTTTGAAGCCACTCATCATCCACCATTTTTTCCTGAAGTACTGACTTTAAGACCTTCTTGACTATGTTCACTTTTCTGTCACACACACCACCAAAGTGTGGACCAGCTGGTGGATTGAAAATCCATCGGATCCCTCTTTCGGCTAGCATAGTTTGTGTTTTGGCTTGATTTATGCTCTGTATAGAAGCTTGCAATTCTCTTTCAGCTCCAATTAAGTTTGTGCCATTGCTTGATCTGATGAGAAACACTTGACCTCTTCTGTACATGAACTGACAAAGCGAATTTATACAGGAATCTGCGTCCAACATGTGAGAGACTTCAATGTGCATTGCACAAGTTGTCAAACAAGTAAATAATACCGCATATCTTTTAAAGATGCTGCGACCTCTCTTGATCTCTTTTGGCCCAAAGTAATCCATACCCACAGCAGTGAAAGGTGAAAGGGGGTTCATCGAGTATCAGCCTGTCCACTGGTAGATCAGCCATTTTTTTTGACCTTGAGCGTTAGCTTGATGTTTTCTGAACATTACACATCTAGACAAGACCTTTCTTATTGCTGAATTTGCTGCTGGTATCCAATATCTATGATGCAGGTGAGAAAGCATGTAATTCAATCCAGAGTGCCCCATCTTTTCATGTATGTCCTGCAGTAGAGTCGAAGCATGATGGTTCTTTGGCATGACCATGGGGTGCTTGGGTGTTTCAGGAATAGCTGACCTGCACAAAGGCCCACCTACTTTAACTATGCCATCCTGCAGAAATGGATTGAGCTGGTATATTGGGCTGTTTCTCTTGAGAAGTTGTTCTCCCTTTTCCATCCTATAAATTTCTGCTCGAAAGCAGCTGCATTGGCAGTACTTTACAATCTCCAGTTCTACTTTAGCCAATTCTTCCACTGTCAAGGCCCTCTGGCAACGAAATATGCTGAGCTTGTGTTACTTTTCTTCAGCCACCCTTGTCTTGCTGAGAAGCATAAAGCAATCTTTGACCCTGAATATCCATGCAGTGGCTCTTATTAATTGCCTCCAACAAGGATAATGACTTATTAATTTACCAACAGCACATGAGTTCTCTGTGACTTTGGTAAGAAGTACACACTGACCTTTTTCTGACCTCTTCGTCATCTTCAGAGAGCCCTATGCCTTTATGTTCCACCTTTTCCATTCCCTTCAACCTGGTTCCATCCTTTAAAAATGGTGGTTTTTCTCTCCAGCTTTGCTTAGTCAGAAAATGCTCCACTGAGAGTCCACATGAGGTGCAATCTGCTGGAATTTTTGTTTGTGACATTGTGACCATCTACAAGAACAAAGGAGACAAAGCCATCTGCTCTAATAGTAGGGGTATCTCTCTGTTGGCTACTGCTGGAAAGGTCCTTGCCAAGGTCATGCTCCGCAAACTCATCTCTGCAATATCAGAGCGGGTCACCCCAGAGTCACAGTGTGGTTTTCGGAAGGACAGGGGGACAGTTGACATGATCTTTGTGACACGTCAGCTCCAAGAGAAATGTCGGAAGCAGCATAAGGACCTGTTCATTGCCTTTGTCGACCTGTCAAAGGCATTTGACACAGTGAACAGGGAACTACTGTGGCAAGTCCTAAAGAGATTTGGGTGTCCACCCAAGTTTCTCACCATCCTTGCGCAGTTCCATTCTGGGATGATGGCCCGAGTGGTAGTGGGAAGGCACAGCTCAGAACCTTTTGGAGTGCAAACCGGAGTGAGGCAAGGCTGTGTGCTGGCCCCAGTTCTCTTCAACATCTTCCTTGTCTGTGTAACAACTCTGCTACGTAGGAGGGTGGAGAAACAAGCTGGAGTTACCATTGACTTCAGGCTTGATGGTAACCTGTTCAACATCAGGAGGCTACAGGCAATTTCCGAGCTGACATCAGAGACCATCAATGAGCTACAGTACGCCGATGACAGTGCCCTGGTTGCTCATACACCAGACGCTCTACAAAACATCCTCTCGACAGCTGTAACTGCATACACCAGAATGGGACTGACAATCAACACCCAGAAGACAGAGGTACTCTGTCAGTCCAGTACCGACCCCCCACAAAACCCAATAACCCTCACAGCAGCAGGGCAACAGCTGCTCACAGTGCCCACATTCAAATACCTTGGGAGCATAATGTCTGACACCTGCTCAATGGATGACGAGATCCAGAACCGCCTCAAGCAAGCATCAGCATCTTTTGGTCGTCTAAGGAGAAGGGTTCTTCAGAACAGCAATCTCAAACTCCACACCAAAGTGCTGGTCTACAGAGCTGTATGTATCACCACCTTACTATATAGATGTGAGGCATGGACTATTTACAGCCGCCATCTGAGAAGCTTGGAGACCTTCCATGTAAGATGTCTCCAGAAGATCCCTGGCATCACTTGGAAGGACAGAGTGCCGCACACATAAGTGCTGGAGAGAGCTGGCAGCTGCAGCATGGAGTCCATCATGGCCCAGCATCAACTCAGGTGGTTGGGGCATGTCATCTGGATGCCCAGCCACAGACTCCCACGCAGAATCTTGTATGGTCAGTTACACCGTGGCCAACGCAGCGCTGGTGGGCAGAAGAAGTGCTTCAAAGACCAAATGAAGTCCATCCTGAAGAGATGTCAGATCAACCCCTCTTCACTGGAGGAATTCGCTTCCTGCCGAGACATCTGGCGCTTCCACTCCTCACAGGGAGTGGATTATATGGAGGAACAGCGCACACAACACCGGACAGCAAAGCGTGCAAAGAGGCATGCTCGCCAAGTGCCCCCTGCTCCCCCCAGCACCTCCTTCACATGCCCGGTCTGTAACTGAATCTGCAGATCCAGGATCGGACTATTCAAACACCAGCAGACTCACAAATAAAGAAGATGGTCATCATCGAATCGATGGACTACCAGAGAGAGAGAGAGCTATCCGTCCAAAACACTGAGGACTGCAGATCAAGCTGAATCTCTCTTTTCAGCAGTTTGTTTAGGCCAACAGCCACCACTGCCACCATTAATTCCATGCTCAGAGTGGTAATTAGCTTTAAGGAAGCTACTCGCGTCTTTCCCATCATAAATGCACAGTGTGTATGCCCTTTATCCTCTGTCAACCTTAAGTATGACACTGTTCCATACCCGCTTTCGCTGGCATCTGAAAAGTGATGGAGCTGTGCCTCCACAATCATCCCAAATCCATGGGGCTATATACACCTGGGCATTTGAAAACTGGATAGCTGAGGCAACTGTCTCAACCAAGTAGACCAGAAAAGGGCACTGTGCTGAGGAATTTCTTCATCCCAAGATAACCTTTCCTTGGACAACTTCTGCAGGAAAATTTTAGCTCACAGCATAACTGGGACAAGGAATCCAAGAAGGTCATATATGGAGCTTACAACCAAAATCACTCCTCTTCTTGTAACAGTCTTCTCTATGGGATAAAGCTTGAGCCAGCAGTAACTGAATTTGAATGTTTATTATTTGAATTTGAATAACTGAATTTGAACCTGAATTAATCCGTTTGAATAATTGCTTTTTAAAATTTGAATCTGAATGACCTAATTTGAAATTCAATCTATTGGTTTGAATGTGTATTGCAATAAAATTGAAACTGTATTTCATTTAGTTGAAAAATTTGCCTCCCTAATTCATTGTCACAGTTCAGTTTCACTTTTCTCCAGACAAATTCACTTCTTTAAATGCATTTTTTTTTGTGTCGCACATCCGACGCTTGGCGTCAGGCAAAACTAGTCGAACGCAGATTAAAGAACTATTTTACGTCAGCAACTCGTTTTACTGTGCTTACCTAATGTACCGTAATTGGCTGCTGACACTACTGTGGTGAAAGAATGATGTCCAGCGACCAGCGGCCTAAACGCCCAGGTTTGTAAAAGTATTCATATCATATATGAAGAGATATGTTCAAAATGTTATTAACCAAGAGAGCTTTTTAGGTGCGTGACGCCTTTCAGGGCACTGACAACATGCGTTGTCCATCACACTGTAGCAGCAGCAGCAGCATTAGCAGCAGGTTTATATTATTTATTTCCACAGTTCAAACTGAAATGAAGAAAAGAAACAATAAAACAATAGGATACAAAATATAAAGTGCAGGGGGAGGCAGAAACCTAACGATTGATTTCAAACCTCCACCTGAATTCTAGTACATATCAAAAGAGGATATACATATTTTTAAAAAAAAACTGCTAATGACTGCTCTTGTTTCAACTGATTGCAATTTATTTTTGGAAATAGACGTCCCTAAATCTGTGTACCTACTTGCATTACTAATTTGCAATTAATATACTGTAGCACCTAGGGAGAGTCAGATTTCTAGCATCTCAGACAAGGGACAGTGAATATGCATGGGAGACAAAAGAGCAGGAGTCTCCTGGCAGACAAGAGACAGTGAATAAGCATGGGAGACAAAGAGCAGGAGTCTCCTGGTGAGAGAGCGGGAAGGAGTCAAGGATGTAGGGGGTTGAATGCAGTTTGATGCAAATGTCCTGTTGTGTGTGATGTAAGCCGTGAAACTTAAGAGGAGAGTCTCTGGTAAAAAGTTCAGTCTGTTCTGTGCTCGTGAGATGTGAGTGTGAAATAAATCATTCTGAAATGAATCTGCCTGTGATTTCTCACACTCCACACTGGTGACCCAAGACGTATTATGGAACATGAGGCAAGATCCCCGGAGCCGGCCCAGTCAGGAAGCTACAGCGAGGCGGCAGACATCCCACAGACAGCTCGGACTGGAACCTCCAGCCACGCGTGTGCGGTTTCAGTCAAGCTACCGAATTTCTGGCAGCACAACCCGCGCTCTTGGTTCCACCTCACTGAGGTCCATTTCGCCCTCCGGGGGGTAATGGCGGATGACACCAGATTCTACCATGCGGGCGCAGTGCTCGACGCCCGCACAGCTCAACAGGTAGCAAGCCTGCTCGATCAGCCTCCAGCCAGCAACAGATACGGGGCGCTCAAAGCTGCGCTCATCCAGCGCTACACGCTCTTGGACTGTGAGAGAGCGGAGAGGCTCCTGACGCGGACCGAGCTAGGAGAGGGTTCAGCCGTAGACCTGATGGAGAAGATGCTGACATTAAAGGGCACGGACGACGACCACTTTCTGTTTGCCCACCTCTTCCTCCGGAACCTTCCGACAGTAGCGAGAGCGCTTCTGGCCAATTCGCCGCAGCTGGCTGCGCGAGACTACCGTGCGCTAGCCCAGGAGGCAGACCGGATCATCATCGCCACCAGGGCGACCACAGTCAACGCAGCAGCGGCGGAGCCAAGCGAGATGACCAGAGGAGGCGATGTGCCGACGGTAGCAGCAGCGGGGACCAGGGAGCACCAGAGAGACACGCTCTGTTCCTACCACCGCCGCTTCGGAGACAACGCACGTGGATGTACGCCACCGTGCCAATTCCAGCGCTCGGGAAAACGCCAAGGCCGAGGGTCGGTAGCAGCAGCGACCCTCGGTGAAGTGAACAAGCTGCTCTACCTAACGGACGCACGCTCGGGGAGGCATTTCCTCGTGGACACCGGAGCCCAGAGGAGCTTCATCCGGCGGCCTACGCTGACCGGCTGGCAGGATCTAGCGGCCCCGAGATAGTGGCAGCAAACGGCTCGGATATTAAGACCTTTGGTGAGAGGACTATGCTCTTGTCTCTACACGGCTGTACATATGAGTGGACTTTTGTCATAGCAGCACTGAATTACCATATACTGGGGGCTGATTTTCTGTGTGCACATGGTTTATTGGTTGATGTTGCTAACAGGCGCCTGGTTAATGCACTGTCCTTTGATTCTCTCCCCTGTATAGCTCGAGTGACCCGGCCAACAGCACAAGCCAACGTCACAGCTACAGGCGGTAAGTTCCACACACTGCTCACTCAGTTCCCAGCACTCACAGTCCCGACGTTTTCCGCGGCCATCGCTAAACACGGGGTGGAGCACTTTATCACCACCACCGGTCCGCCCGTTTTTGCAAGACCTCGGCGCTTGGACGCAGCTAAGCTGGCCATAGCGCGCGAGGAGTTCGCCAACCTGGAAAGGTTGGGCATCATCAGGCACTCGAACAGCCCATGGGCTTCCCCGCTACACATGGTCCCTAAGGCTGAGGGATCGTGGTGACCGTGCGGTGATTTCCGCAGGTTGAACAACGCCACGGTGCACGACCGCTACCCGATTCCCCACATACAGGATTTTTCCGTTCACCTCGCCGGGGCACACATTTTTTCCAAAATAGACCTGGTCCGCGGTTACCACCAAGTCCCAGTGCGCGCAGAGGACGTACCCAAAACAGCGGTAATAACTCCGTTCGGTCTATTTGAGTTCCTGCGCATGCCATTCGGGTTAAAAGGAGTGGCACAGACGTTCCAGCGCATGATGGATGCAGTGCTGCACGATCTCCCGTTCGTGTTTGTCTACCTGGACGATATCCTGGTAGCACGCGTCCGAAGACGAACACGAAACCCACCTCATGACGGTCTTCCGGAGGTTGAGGAACACGGGTTAATAATCAACCTGGCAAAATGCCAGTTCGGCGTAACAGAGATTGATTTTTTGGGGTACCGCGTCTCTCCAGAAGGAGCGATCCCGCTGCCCGACAAAATGCGTGCCATGGCGGATTTTCCTCGGCCTCAAACGGTCAGAGCGCAACAAGAATTTTTGGGAATGGTGAACTTTTATAACCGTTTCCTTCCCCGCATGGCGCAGCTCATGCAACCATTGTACGCCGCGCTCAAAAAACAGAAACCCGCGGATAGGGTCGAATGGACCCCGGAGCGAGAGCGGGCGTTCTCGGAAGTTAAAGCAGCCCTGGCAAACGCCGCACTGCTGGCACATCCAGACCTGACGGCCCGCATAGCGCTCACCACCGACGCTTCAGACGTGGCCATAGGGGCTGTCGTGGAGCAGCGCGTCGCCGGGGCTTGGCAGCCGCTCGCCTTTTTCAGCAGAACTTTGCGCGACAGTGAACGTAAATACAACGCGTTCGACAGAGAGTTGCTGGCTCTCCACCTGGCCATTCGCCACTTCCAGTTCTGGCTGGAAGGGCGCAGCTTCACCGCGTTCGTGGATCACAAGCCGCTAACATTCACGATGGCCAAGGTTTCAGAACCGTGGTCGGGCCAGCAGCAGAGACAGCTGGCCGCGATCTCGGAGTTTACTACCGATATTCAGCATGTGTCGGGTAAACTGAATGTAGTGGCGGACTGCCTCTCGCGCGCTGTGGTAGCCCCGGTCTGCGTGGGGATAGATTACACAGCCATGGCCGCGGAGCAGATTAGCGATGCAGACGTGCACGCGCTCCAGTCTGGACCAACAGGGTTAAGGCTGGAGAGCAGGGTGCTGCAAGACGGCATGCCCCCCCTAATCTGCGATGTCTCCACGGGTCGCCCGCGTCCCGTGGTCCCGGCCGCGTGGCGCCGCCGCATGTTTGAGTCGGTTCACACTCTGTCGCACCCAGGAGTGCGCGCGCCGGTCAAAATGGTGGGAGAGAAGTTTGTGTGGCCAAGCCTATGCAAACAAGTGAAAGAGTGGGCTGCAGCCTGCGTGGCATGCCAACGAGCCAAGGTACACAGACACACGAAGGCTCCCTTGGAGCCGTTTCGTATTCCGGCTAAGAGGTTCGACCATGTTCACGTGGACCTCGTGGGCCCCCTTTCGCCATCACAGGGGTGCACGCACCTCCTGACAATGGTGGACCGCACCACGCGCTGGCCAGAAGCGGTTCCGCTGGCGGCAACCATGTCCGCAGACGTAGCGCGTGCTTTTTTAACAGCATGGGTGGCGCGTTTAGGAGTACCATCGGACATTACGTCCGACAGGGGCCCTCAATTTGTTTCCGAACTCTGGTCTGCGATGGCCCGCAGCCTGGGTGTTATAATTCACCGCACAACTGCGTACAACCCACAGGCCAATGGGTTATGCGAGCGTTTTCATAGATCACTGAAAGCAGCACTCAGGGCCTCATTGACGGATGCAAATTGGGTAGACAGGCTGCCGTGGGTTTTATTGGGGTTGCGCTCCGCGCCGAAAGAGGATCTAGAAGCTTCCCCGGCAGAGCTCGTTTTTACGCAGCCACTACGGCTGCCCGGGGAATTTCTACCAGATAATCCCGCTCCGGATAGCTCCTTGTCTCAGCTTTTGCAGCGTAGCGCAGACACAGGCACGCTGCCGGGCCCTGCCCACCACAGTTTTCCGCGTGTTTTTGTGCCTAAAACTTTGAAGAGCGCGGAGTTTGTGTTTGTCAGACACGATGTCCGCCGCCCTCCATTGCGCCCACCCTATGATGGACCATTCAGAGTGTTGGAAACAGGGGATAATCATTTTTTGCTAGACTTGGGGGGTAGGAGGGAAAAAATTGGCATAGACAGACTCAAACCCGCTTTCGTTGTGGCGGACGAGCAAGTGCTGTTGGCTAGGGCCCCTCGGCGGGGAAGACCCCCACGGAGAGCTCCCCAGGGAAACGATTTGCCAGAGCAGCCACACGGACAGACCGAAGTGCCCCCCCTCCCAGCAACCTCCCATCGGCACAAATTTCTGCCAATGAAGCAAGAAAATTTTACTTATAAAATTGCTTAAAACAATTTTTTGGCAGGAAAATTTTGACTTGTTCAAGCAATTTAATGAGTAAAATTCTCTTGCTCCATTGGCAGAATTTTTTTTTTTACTTAAAACCAGATTAAATTGCTTAAAACAAGTAAAAATATCTCATAACAAGTCAAAATTGCTGACTGAAAACTGCACAAGAAAAAAATCTTGACAAAACAAGAATTATATCCTTGATTTAAGTTGCTTTCCTTACAATGATTTCATTTTTTGCAGTAAACTATTAATTCATTGCATATATCATAGTGTCAGGGTTGTTTCTATTGAACCAATTCATGTATTTTTCCCTCCTTTAAGATCATCTTCCTTGATTCTGCATCTAACAATACAGCCAGTGCTGCACCAAGTTTTTTTCTGGATGGAGTGAAAAGATGTGGACGGCCTTACAAGGGAGCACATTTGCAATAAACTTGGAGTGAATAAAGGTTTTGTCAACACAAATCTTGTTCTACATTTATTGGATATGAAATTGTCAAAATTCATTCAATGCTGTTAATGTATTTGGATGTTTACAATATTTTCTTGATTTTTTTTTTTTAATACTTAGGGTAAGAGGTGACCAAGGAGTTGAAAATGTGGACATTGCCCAGATGACGTTCACTGTGAGAGGCACAGGACGTGGAGGCTTTGTTAGTGGAAAAAGCGTGCACAACCAGCGGTAAAATATTTATTTTGCAGGTAAGATTATTTAACCCCTCAAGATGTAAATAAGTGCACATTAATGTTAGTGTAGATTTTAGTTGATGATCCTCTTTTGTAAGATGATTTATTTACCTTGTTTTAATTTTTGATGGATGCACAAAAAGAAAATGAACTAGTGTAATGTACTCCATACAAATTGCTGTTTAACTGTTTATACCTAAATATATTTGATAGTCCTTTGAAAACATTTGCATGTACTTGTTGAATTGCAGGACTGAATGCCTCTGGAGGGATGTTTGGACTGGCGTGACACACATACAGGTACATCTCAAAAAATTAGAATATCATGAAAAAGTTCAATATTTTTGGTCACTCATTTCAGAAAGTGAAACCCATAGTTATGCCCAGAAATACTTGGACAGTGACACAATCTTCATGATTTGGGCTCTGCATGCCACCACATTGGATTTGAAATGAAACAACTACAACGGAATTGAAGTGCAGACTTTAAGGTTTAATTCAAGGGGCTGAACAAAAATATATGATTAAACATGTAGGAATTGTAGCAATTTTTATACAAACGCTCCTCATTTCAGGGGCTCAAAAGTAATTGGACAAATAAACATAACCCTAAGTAAAATGTTACTTTTCAATATTTTGTTGAGAATCCTTTGCAGGCAATGGCCTGAAGTCTGGAACCCATGGACATCACCAAACGCTGGGTTTCCTCCTTTGTGATGCTTTGCCAGGCCTTTACTGCAGCTGTCTTCAGTTGTTGCTTGTTTGTGGGTCTTTCTGCCTTAAGTTTTGTCTTGAGCAAGTGAAATGCATGCTCGATTGGGTTGAGATCTGGTGATTGATTCGGCCATTGCAGAATATTCCACTTCGTTGCTTTAAAAAACTCCTGGGTTGCTTTTCCAGTATGTTTTGGATCATTGGTGAAGCGCCGTCCAATCAACTTTGCTGCATTTGGCTGAATCTGAGCAGAAAGTATATCCCTATACACTTCAGAATTCATCCGGCTGCTTCTGTCTTTTGTCACATCATCAATAAACACAAGTGACCCAGTGCCATTGGAAGCCATGTGTAGGAGTCAAGAATTGAGGAGACTGGATGATTTTTCCAGTAACTGCTTTAATTCCCCATTCATCCTACGTCCTCTCTCGATCGGAGTGAAAAGAGACAGGACGCAGTCACACACATACATTTATACATTCATCTTCTAACAATACATCACACACAAAAGTCACAATACTCAGCTACATCCTTTCATCTCTAATAGAACACCGAGAGTCCTTCTGTTCTCCTTTCCGACCCCCAAAGGTCAGGCCGGGTAATCTTCTCCTCTCTCCTGAGTCCCCAGGGGGTGCAGACACGTCTTCCTCTTGAGGTGTGAAGTCAATACACATGGCTAGCTCAAAGTCTCTCTTGGCTGAATTCAGCCAGCCACATGTGAGTCACATAGGTTATAATTATGGGCTCCACATCACTCCCCCCTTCCACGCGAAAGACTGGGCACCCACATACAGTCATACAACAGTCATACAGCACGTCGCCCCCCCCCCCCCCAACAGAATCTCACAGCAACCCAAACAACCTGACCAAAAAAACCCCCGCATCATTCTGCATGCAGCTTAGGTTTCAATCTTCTCCCAAATCTGCTGTATGCAGGTCTCCTGCTCTGTGTTGGGCCGTCCTGCTGTGCATCTGTGGAGTGAGGGGGAGAAGGGTTATTTGCCCCCCGTGGGAGGTCCCGGGGCCGCCCCTTTGGAGGCCTGCCGCATCGAGGCACGCCCGCTGGCCGTACAGACTCGTTATGCAACACAAAAGCAGGCTTTAATCTATCGATACTGATTGTCTCCCTCCTGCCCCCCAAATCTAGCACAAAATATTTCTCCCCGGTTTCCAGCACTCGAAATGGACCATCGTAAGGTGGGCGGAGACTATGCCGCTGAGCATCGTGCCTGACAAAAACAAACTCTGCGTCTCGTAAAGCCTGGGGCACGAACACACGCGGGAAAGAGTGATGAACGGGGCTCGGGAGCATTTCTGTTCCCGTGTTACTCATTGACCCCCGGATCGGGGGGGGCCCTGGTGCCGTGTGGTCGGGTAAAAACTCGCCTGGCAGCCTGAGCGGTTGTGCGAAGACCAATTCTGCTGGTGAGGCATCTAGATCCTCTTTGGGTGCCGAACGCAACCCCAAAAAACCCATGGTAGTTTGTTTACCCAATCTGTGTCCATCAGTGACGCTCTCAGGGCTGCCTTCAAAGACCTGTGAAAACGCTCGCATAAACCGTTGGCCTGGGGATGATAAGTGGTCGTGCGATGTACCGCCGCTCCTAAGCCACTGGCCACTGCTGACCACAGTTCCGACGCAAATTGAGGTCCCCTATCAGACGTAATATCTGACGGGACCCCGAACCGCACTACCCAGGCTGTTAAAAAAGCACGTGCCACCTCTGCCGCTGTGGTCGATGTTAACGGGACCACTTCCGGCCAACGAGTGGTTCGGTCTACCATTGTCAAGAGATGCGTGAACCCTTGTGAAATGGGCAGGGGGCCCACGAGGTCCACGTGCACATGATCGAACCTTTTAGCCGGAATGTAGAATGGTTCTAAGGGCGCCTTAGTGTACCTGTGAATCTTAGCGCGCTGGCAAGCCATGCAGGTTTTAGCCCACTCCTACATGTGCTTGCGCAGGCTCGGCCAAACAAACTTCTCCGCCACCATTTTCACCGAAGCGCGCACCTCTGGGTGCGCTAGGGAGTGCACGGCGTCAAAAACGCGACGGCGCCACGCGGCTGGCACCACCGGGCGCAGTCGCCCCGTGGATACATCACAAATAAGCGGGGGGAAACCGGTTTGTAGATTTCTGCGTTCCAGCCTTAACCCTGTTGGTCCAGACAGGAGCGCGCGCACGTCCGCGTCCTCGCTCTGCTCCACCGCCATGGCTGCATAATCTATTCCCACGTGGACCGGAGCCGCGCGCGTGTCCGCGCTGTTACCGCGCTCTGGGTAAGCGGCCGCGCAATCCGTTTCCGCGCGGACGGGTGCTGTTACCGCGCGTGACAGACAGTCTGCCACCACAATGATTTTACCGGCTATGTGCTGAATATCGGGGGTAAATTCAGAAATTGCGGCCAGCTGTCTCTGCTGCCGCCCTGACCACGGTTCTGAAGTTTTGGACATTGCAAAAGTGAGCGGTTTGTGGTCGACAAACGCGGTGAAACGCCGCCCTTCCAACCAGAACTGGAAATGGCGAATAGCCAAGTGGAGCGCCAGCAGCTCCCTGTCAAACGCGCTGTATTTTCGCTCAGCCTCGCGTAGGGATCTGCTGAAGAATGCGAGTGGTTGCCAAACCCCGGCAACCTGCTGTTCCACTACGGCCCCTATGGCCACATCTGATGCGTCCGTGGTTAGCGCTATGCGGGCTGCCGGCTCTGGGTGGGCCAACAGTGCCGCATTTGCCAGTGCCCGTTTAACCTCTGTGAATGCGCGCACCCGCTCCGGGGACCATTCAATCACATGGGGGGGCTTCTGCTTTTTGAGCGCGGTGTACAAGGGCTGCATAAGCTGCGCTGTGTGGGGTATGAAACGGTTATAAAAATTCACCATCCCCAAAAATTCTTGCAACGCTTTTACCGTTCCAGGCTGGGGAAAATCTGCCACCACCCGTACTTTGGCCGGCAGAGGAACTGCTCCCTCCGAGGAAACGCGGTGCCCTAAAAAGTCGATTTGTGCCACGCCAAAATGGCACTTGGCCGGGTTGATTATCAACCCATGCTCTCCTAACCTCTGAAAAACTGTCGTGAGGTGTTTTGCGTGCTCCTCCTCAGAGGTGCTGGCTACCAAAATGTCGTCTAAATAGACAAAAACCAAAGAAAGGTCGCGCAACACTGCATCCATCATCCGTTGGAAGGTTTGTGCGGCGCCTTTAAGGCCAAAAGGCATTCGTAAAAACTCAAAAAGCCCGAACGTGGTTATTACGGCTGTTTTGGGGATGCCCTCTGGTCGGACCGGAACTTGGTGATAACCGCGGACCAGGTCTATTTTAGAAAAAATTCGCGCCTTCGCCAAATGCACTGAAAAGTCCTGGATATGCGGAATCGGGTACCGGTCCTGCGTTGTGGCATTGTTCAACCTGCGGTAATCGCCACAAGGTCTCCATGAGCCGTCAGCTTTAGGTACCATGTGGAGGGGGGAAGCCCAAGCGGACTTCGAGCGGCGAATTATGCCCAACCTTTCCAGGTTGGCGAACTCCTCATGCGCAATGGAGAGTTTAGCTGCATCCAAGCGCTGAGCCTTCGCAAAAACGGGCAGGCCACTCATGGTTTTGAAGTGCTCCACCCCATGCTTCGCCACCTTAGCTGAAAAAGTAGGAACTGTGAGTGCTGGGAACTGGTGTAGAAGGCTGTGAAACTTACCACCTGCTGTGGTGACGTTGGTCTGAACTGGCGGCGGGCACACCCGAGCTGCACAAGGGATAGAACAGAAAAAGAGTGCATTTACTAGTCGTTTGTTGGCCAGATCAACTAACAAACCATGTGAACACAGAAAATCAGCACCTAACATATTGAAGCTCACTGCCGCCACGATGAAATTCCACTCATAGGCGCGGCCGTGGAAGGACAGAGACAAGGTTCTCTCTCCGTACGTCTTGATGCTGGAGCCGGTGGCCGCTGTTGCTCCGTCTCCGCGGGGTCCCGCGACCCGATCAGCATAGGTGGCAGTGATGAAGCTCCTCTGGGCTCCGGTGTCCACTAGGAATTGTCGCCTGGAGCCTGCGTCTGTCAGATAAATCAGCTTGTTCCGTTTGCTGAGAGTGGAAGCTGCTAACGACTCCCGGCCCGGTCGTTTCCCTGCTTTTTTGAACTTGCAGGGCGGGATGCATTTATGCGCCTTCCCAGCGAAACGTCGATGGTAAAAACAGAGGCCGTCATCTCCCCTGCCACGGAATCTCGCCGCTGCTGTCGCCGCTGGGGTGGTCACTGCCGTCTCTGGCTCCACACTGCCCCCGGCCGCCGCGCCGAGGTCTGCCACTGCCACGGAAGCCTCTGGTTCCTCGCAGGCGTTGAGGAGCCGCTCCGCCTCTTGGGCCAGGTCGCGGAAGTCCTGCTGGGTCAAACATCTCCTGCTGGACAGGGAACCTCTCGTGTGCGCTGGGAGGGTTCTCAGGAAAATATGTTTGAAAAGGAACCCGTCGTTGTCCGTCCCGATCATTTGCAGCATGTCCTCCATGAGGACAGTCGGCCTGCGTCCACCTCTGTCGCGCAGGTCCAGCAGCTGCCTGGCTCTTGCCTCAGACGACGGCACGAAGCTCCTGATAAGGGTGGCTTTCAGCACGTCGTATTTGCCGACAGCGGGTGGTTGCTGCACCAGGCTCCGCACACACCGAGCTGTGTGGCTGTCGAGCGTCGCAATGACATTATGGAATTTAATGTCATCCGCTGAAACTCCCCCGAGCAGGAACCGTGACTCCACATGCTGGAACCACGAGTGCGGGTCGCTTTGCCAGAACTCGGGGAGCTTAATCAGTCTTGTGCCCCTGCTGGCATTCCCCGGTGAATCCGGGTCTGAGCGGCTGTCTCCCAGCTCTTCCATATCGATCACGAGGCTGTCCTCCAGCCTCGGCGTGCTCAGATTCATGCGTAGGTCACCAATTGTAGGAGTCAAGAATTGAGGAGACTGGATGATTTTTCCAGTAACTGCTTTAATTCCCCATTCATCCTACGTCCTCTCTCAATCGGAGTGAAAAGAGACAGGATGCAGTCACACACATACATTTATACATTCATCTTCTAACAATACATCACACACAAAAGTCACAATACTCAGCTACATCCTTTCATCTCTAATAGAACACCCAGAGTCCTTCTGTTCTCCTTTCCGACCCCCAAAGGTCAGGCCGGGTAAGCTTCTCCTCTCTCCTGAGTCCCCAGGGGGTGCAGACACGTCTTCCTCTTGAGGTGTGAAGCCAATACACATGGCTAGCTCAAAGTCTCTCTTGGCTGAATTCAGCCAGCCACATGTGAGTTACATAGGTTATAATTATGGGCTCCACACATGCATGCCCATGCCATCACACTGCCTCCACCATGTTCTACAGAAGATGTAGTGCTTTGGATCATGAGCTGTTCCAATTCTTCTCCAAACTTTCTTCTTCCCATCATTCTGGTACAGGTTGATCTTAGTCTCATCTGTCCAAAGAATGCTGTTCCAGAACTGGGCTGGCTTCTTCAGGTGTTTTTTGGCAAAGTCAATTTTGGCCTTTCTATTTTTGAGGCTGGTTCATGGTTTGCACCTTGTGGTGAATCCTTTGTATTTACTCTCATGAAGTCTTCTCTTTATGGTAGACTTACACTCACCGGCCACTTTATTAGGTACACCTGTCCAACTGCTCGTTAACACTTAATTTCTAATCAGCCAATCACATGGCGGCAACTCAGTGCATTTAGGCATGTAGACATGGTCAAGACAATCTCCTGCAGTTCAAACCGAGCATCAGTATGGGGAAGAAAGGTGATTTGAGTGACTTTGAACGTGGCATGGTTGTTGGTGCCAGAAGGGCTGGTCTGAGTATTTCAGAAACTGCTGATCTACTGGGATTTTCACGCACAACCATCTCTAGGGTTTACAGAGAATGGTCCGAAAAAGAAAAAATATCCAGTGAGCGGCAGTTCTGTGGGCGGAAATGCCTTGTTGATGCCAGAGGTCAGAGGAGAATGGCCAGACTGGTTCGAGCTGATAGAAAGGCAACAGTGACTCAAATAACCACCCGTTACAACCAAGGTAGGCAGAAGAGCATCTCTGAACGCACAGTACGTCGAACTTTGAGGCAGATGGGCTACAGCAGCAGAAGACCACGCCGGGTGCCACTCCTTTCAGCTAAGAACAGGAAACTGAGGCTACAATTTGCACAAGCTCATCGAAATTGGACAATAGAAGATTGGAAAAACGTTGCCTGGTTTGATGAGTCTCGATTTCTGCTGCGACATTCGGATGGTAGGGTCAGAATTTGGCGTCAACAACATGAAAGCATGGATCCATCCTGCCTTGTATCAATGGTTCAGGCTGGTGGTGGTGGTGTAATGGTGTGGGGAATATTTTCTTGGCACTCTTTGGGCCCCTTGGTACCAATTGAGCATCGTTGCAACGCTACAGCCTACCTGAGTATTGTTGCTGACCATGTCCATCCCTTTATGACCACAATGTACCCAACTTCTGATGGCTACTTTCAGCAGGATAATGCGCCATGTCATAAAGCTGGAATCATCTCAGACTGGTTTCTTGAACATGACAATGAGTTCACTGTACTCAAATGGCCTCCACAGTCACCAGATCTCAATCCAATAGAGCATCTTTGGGATGTGGTGGAACGGGAGATTCGCATCATGGATGTGCAGCCGACAAATCTGCGCCAACTGTGTGATGCCATCATGTCATCTATGCCACGAAGAATTGAGGCAGTTCTGAAGGCAAAAGGGGGTCCAACCCGTTACTAGCATGGTGTACCTAATAAAGTGGCCGGTGAGTGTAGATACTGATACACCTACTTCCTGGAGAGTGTTCTTCACTTGACTGGATGCTGTGAAGGGGTTGTTCTTCACAGGAAAGGATTCTGTGATCATCCACCACTGTTGTCTTCCATGGACGTCCAGGCCTTTTTGAGTTCCCAAGCTCATCAGTGCACTCTTTTTTTCTCAGAATGTACCAAACTGTTGATTTGGCCACTCCTAACATTTCTGCTATCTCTCTGATGGATTTCTTCTTTTTTTTTTCAGCCTCAGGATGGTCTGTTTCACCTCCATTGAGAGCTCCTTTGACCGCATGTTGTGTGTTCACAGCGACAGCTTCCAAATGCAAACGCCACACCTGGAATCAACTCCAGACCTTTTAACTGCTTAATTGATGACAGGTTAACGAGGGAAGAGCCCATGCAGCCTTGTTATTTATTTTTTTTTTGCAGCCTTCTGAGTCAATTGTCCAGTTACTTTTGGTCCCTTGAAAAAGAGGCGGCTACGTATTAGCTTAAAGAGCTGTAATTCCTAAACCCTTGCTCCAATTTGGATGTGAATACTCTCAAATTACAGCTGAGAGTCTGCACTTTAAGCCCATATTGATTATATAATTGTATCCTGAATAGGTTTTCGTAAACAGCTAAAATAACAAAACTTGTGTCACTGTCCAAATATTTTTGGGCCTAACTGTATCTAAGATAGCTAAACAACAAACGCTGCTTGTTGGCCTTATGGAGCAAGTGCGTGAATTAAAGGCTGAAATTACGGACAAAGACAAGAAAATTAATTTCTTAGAAAGACGTGTGGATGAGTTAGAACAATATACAAGAATGGATGATGTCATTGTGAGCGGTCTTAACACCAGACACCTCTCCTATACACGTGTGGCAGCTGGAGTTGATAACCAGGACGGGGAGGATGAGACATTGGAAGAGTCACACACTCTTGAGCAGCAGGTATTAAATTTTTTCAACTCTAAAAACATTGTTGTTGACAATAAGACTATTTCGGCTTGCGACACGTTACCTACAAAAGACAGTAAAGGAAAACCAGCGATCATCATCCGATTTGTCAACAGAAAAGCAAAAACTGATCTTCTGCGACAAGCAAGAAAACTGAGAGGAACGGCTGTCTATGTAAATGAACATTTAACAATAAAGAACTCTGAAATAACTAGACAAGCCAAGGCTCTCAGAAAACAGGGGAAAATACAATCCACATGGACAAAGAACTGTAAGGTGTGGATAAAACTGCTTGGGACTCTAGAAGAAGCTAAAGTAATAATGATTAGCGAAATGGAGGAATTAGACAAATTTAAACCTTAGCTCTTATGCATGAATAACAGTGCAATAAGATTATGAGTGTAAATTTTGTGTGTTTTTTTCTCTTTTCTTTTGGTGTACATTGTTGACACAAATCATAATCAGAACTTTAACCAATCATCCTTCCTCATTTAATAATGGAAGTGTATTAGGTCAAATTGAAGCTGAAACCTTTACTAAACAGCAACCACAAGATATTTTAGGTGATATTGACCCAGATAATAACTACTTTAATCATATTAACAATAAGTGTACTTATTATGATGAACAACAATTTAATGGAATTATGAACTCGAATCAGACATTGACAATAATACATATTAATAGTAGGAGTCTCTATGCCAATTTTGATAGTATTAAGGAGTTTTTTTTTGTAACTTAAGATTTTTATTCATTTTTCATTATATATATTGCATTCAGATCACAGTCTACATTTTAAAAAAAACAAAGGGGCTAGAGTAAAAAAGAAAAAGAAAAAAAAAAAAAGGGGGGGGGACAAATGTTGGAGCATCAAGTTTTTAGTTTCCATCTCTTAATTCTTCTGGTTTTTCCAGCGTCTTTGGTTATTCTTTCAATATCTGTCTCGTTGTTGCACTTTGTAGTGTGTCCATTTTCGCCATTTTTTTTCCCACAGTCCTTCTTGCATTCTTTGTCGATATGTTAGTTTTTCCATCATACGTATGTCCTCAATAATGTCAGTCCATTGCTCTTGGTCAGGAAGAACTTCTGATCGCCATTTTTTTGTGATTGTTTTTTTACATGCAATCAACAAGATTTTAACTAGATATCTGTCCTCAGCCTGTATAACATTGTCTCTTTTAAGATCACATAGGTACATCAGGTTACAGTTCATTGGTATATTATATCCTAATATCCTCTGTATTGTCACATGTATAGATTTCCAGAATGATGAGATTTTGCAGCATTTCCAAAACATATGTGAGTGGTCTGCATTTTGAGCCCCACATCCCCTCCAGCATAAAGATTGGGTATTTGTATATTTTCCTTGAATCTGTGGTGTAATGAAAAAGCGAATCAGGTTTTTCCATCCAAATTCCCTCCATGTTCTTGAATTTGATGTGTGTTGTGTTTTCCATATTTCCTGCCAGCTTTCTTCTGTTATGTTTAAATTGAGTTCTTTCTCCCATTTCTCCTTTATATAGTTACTTGAATGATTGTTTGCCATAAGTTTCTGATATAGCTTTGAAATAATTCTTGTTTTATTTCCTGTATATGAGCTTAAAATGAATTGTATAATCTCGCTCACATCTGTTTGGAGGTTATGCCTAATCTTCTTCATATAATAGTCTCTCATCTGCAGATATCTGAAGAATTCCGATCTTTCTAGTTTAAATTTTCTCCTGATGTTTACAAAGCTCCCGAGATCTTTTTTTCCAATATTGCCCCATGCTGTGATTCCCTTGTTCACCAGATTTTTGTATCCCCTATCTTGTTTTGCCGGTTCAAACTGACTGTCAAATGCTACCCATTTCAATAGTTTTATGTCTTCCTTTATATTATACTTTTGTACTATTTTATACCACAGTTCTAAAGTAAATTTAGTGATTGGGTCTATTTGTTTGATTTGCTTATATGCATCTTTATCTCCTATTATGCTTTGTACTGGGAGTCCCTCAATTTCCTTTTCCATTTCTTTCCATTTTGCCTCATATCCCTCGTCGCACCAACATATGATATATCTTATTTGTGCCGAGTAGTAATATTCTTTTAGACTCGGTAGGCCCATGCCTCCTTTCTCTTTTGGTAACTGGAGAGTTTTATATTTCACTCTTGGTTTTTTACCTCCCCAAACAAATCTCGATATCATCCTGTCCCACTTTGAGAATTGGGCATCTGGAATCTCTGTTGGTATAGCCTGGAAGAGGTAAAGTAATCTAGGTTGTATGCTGATTTTGACTGTCTCAATTTTTGAATTCAGATCCATATTTAAGATTGACCATCTATCAATATCTTTTTTTATTTCTTGTTCCAACCTATCATAGTTTGCTTTATAGATTTTGCTTAGATCTTTAGGTATGTTCACTCCAAGGTATTTTATTTCTTTTTGTTTCCAGTTTAGTTTGATCTTATCAGTTATCTGGTCTAGAGGGTTATAGTGGAATGTCAGTATTTGTGTTTTTGTTATGTTTATCTTGTATCCTGATAATTTTCCAAAATTTTCTATCAAGTTCATCATTTCCATTATTGATTCATCTGGTTGTTCAAGGTAAACTATAATATCGTCTGCAAATAGCCCAATCTTGTGTTCCGCCCCCTTTATTGTTACACCTTTTAATTTCTTATTTTGTCGTATCGCTTGAGCCAGTGGCTCTATGAACAGAGCAAACAAGGTGGGCGATAAGCAGCATCCCTGCCTAGTTGATCTTTGTATATTTACTTTGTCTGTTAAGCTACCGTTTATCTTGATTCTTGCCACAGGTTCTTGATACAGCGTCCTTATGCATTGTACTGATTTTTCGTTAAATCCAAAGCGTTCCAGCACACTATATGGGAATTTCCAGGTAACCCTGTCAAATGCTTTTTCTGCGTCTAAACTCATTATTACTGCGCTTTTCTTTTCTTTATGTATTTGATTAATTATATGTATTGTTCTCCTGATATTGTCATGTGTTTGGCGTCCCTCTATGAAACCAGTTTGATCATCTTCTATCAATTCCGTCAAGAATGTCTTTATTCGTTTACATATAATTGTTGTATATATTTTATAATCCACATTTAATAAAGAGATTGGCCTATAGTTTCCGCATTGTTCTCTATCTTTCCCTGGCTTTAAAATGACTGAAATAATGGCTTCGTTCCATGATGGAGGTATTTTGTTGTTGTTCAACGTCCAATTAAATGACTTTAGAAGCTGTGGCGTGAGTTCTTCTATAAACAGTTTATAAAACTCAGATGGGTATCCATCACTACCTGGTGATTTACCGTTTTTAAGTGACTTAATCACATCTCTAATCTCTTGTGTTGTTATTTCTGCTGTTAGCTTTTCATTTTGTTGATTTCCTATTGATGGCAAGTCCAATGTGCATAGAAATTTTTTTAATATCTTTAGTATTTGTTTCTTCAGGTTGCGAGTATAGTTCTTGGTAGAAATTATGGAATATTTCTTCGATGTTTTCTGGGTTAACTGTGGTTTTATTTGTGGTGGGGTCTTTAATCTTGTATACATTATTCATTGTTTGTTGTTTTCTTAACCGTTTTGCCAGCAGTTTTGTGGCTTTTGGTCCCGTTTCATAATATTTTTGCTTTAGATATCTATTTTTCCTTTCAATTTCATCCATTTGTGTTTCTTTTATCTTTATTTTTTCTTCTTTAATTTCTTGATATATTTTTGGGTCATTTGTGCTTTGATGTTTATGTTCTAATTCCCTCAGTCTCTCACATCTTTGTTCATATGCTTCCAGTTTAGTCTTATTTGCTTTTCCTGTTTCAACAATTAATTTACCTCTTAACATGGCTTTTAGTGCATCCCATAGTATTGTTGGGTCCACTTCTTCATTGTCATTCTCTTGGATATATTCATTTATGTTTACTTTTATTCTTTCTTTCATTTTATCATCATTTAACAGTCCTACATTAAGTTTCCATGTTGTTTGTCGTTTTCTATTGTTTAAATTTATTTCCATGTATATAGGATTATGATCTGATATTTCTGCCCCTCCAATCCAACAATTTCTCACCCTGTGTCTGTCACCTTCATTCATAAGGAAGTAATCTATTCTAGAGTGTACTTTATGGACTGCTGAATAATGTGTATAGTCTTTTTCGAGTGGGTGCAGGTCCCTCCAAATGTCTACCATACCCATTTCTGCCAGTGAGGTTCTTATGAACTTTGTTACATGTTTTTTTGTCTTCTTAACACTTGTTGTATCAATTTCATGATCCATGACAGCATTTAAGTCTCCTCCACAAATTAGGACTCCTTCACTGTGTGTTGCTATGAGATCAAACAGATGCTGAAAAAAACCCTTGTCACTTTCTGGTGGGGCATAGATGTTCACTAATGTGATCTGCATTCCATCTATTCTACCCTTTATTATTACATACCTGCCTTCTTTATCCTGGATTTCCTGTTCACATTCAAATTGTATTTTATTTGAGATTAGTATCATAACCCCCCTTTTAGTTCCTCCCTTAAATGAACTGTAGTAGGAGTTCTTATAGCCAAATCTCTTTAGTTTCACATGTTCTGTCTTGCTCAAATGTGTCTCTTGCATAAATATAATTTCGGCTTTTTCCTTCTTGAATTTTCTTATTATTCTTTCCCTTTTAACAGGTGAGTTCAGACCATTCACGTTTAGTGTTATTATCTTAAGATTTTTACCCATAATCATGTTTTTCCATTTTTTTAACTTGTGCTCCTAGCCCCTTTAACAACAAAAATAACACATATTTATATAAAAACACATTAAAAAATCTCGACCTCCGTACTTTGGGCCTTTCTTCTGCCCACTGGTCCCTGTTGGTGGGTGGAGGGAATGTCCTCACCGAGTGTAGGGCCCTCCCTAGACCTGTATTTACTATCCAAGAAATAGTCATTAGCCTAGAAATGTCCAACAAATATCACTTAAACCTCTCCTAGCCGTCTGTTTCTCTTTTACCTTGTCTTCTTGGCCTTCATTTCTTCTGTGTCTTTCTTAATCTTTGTTATAATCTAGGCTTTCAGTTGAAAGCCTTGTAGTCTTTCCTGGGCCCGCTGCTCCACGTCTCCCCCCGTCTTTTGCCGCTCACTCGCCTCCACTCCGGCTGTCGTGATGCGTTCAGGGCCGCCGCTGCTCCTACCGTTTCCTCCGGCACGTACACCTCAAGGCCCCGCTCCATCATGTCCTGCGCTGCCTCTCTGGCTGTGTTGTATGTCCTCATGCCGTTCTCCCAATGAATCCTCATCTTCGTTAGCGGCGTTTGGAATCTAATTTTTTTTTCTTTCAGCGTTTTTTTAATGTTGGCATATTTCTTCCGCTGCTGCACAATTTCTGCCGGGTAGTCATGATCAAAGAATATCTGCTTGTCGCCGATTCGTATCTTTTTTTTCCACGCTCGTGTCAGGATTCTTTCCTTTACATCATATTTCAGAAAGTTTACCACAACTGACCTGGGTGTAAAGCGTGGGTTCGGGTTCTGTGTCGAGGCTCTGTGCGCTCGTTGAATCTGCAGATCCGCTTCGCTGGGCAGCTCAAGCTCTTTTTTTAAGAACTGATCCATGAATTTCGTCATCGAGTTGCCTTCAATGCCCTCCGGGATCCCGAAGATGCGTATATTGCCCCGTCTGGACCTGCTCTCCAAGTCGGTTACTTTCTCCTGCATCCTCTGCATTTGTGCCGTCAGGGTCTGCAGCTGTTCGCTTGCCTCGCTATTCCAATCTTCCAGCTCTGATATTCGGGCCTGCGCTTCTGTCATACACGTCCGCTGGGAGCGCAGCTCCTCCATGTTTTCTGCTAGCTTGCGCTCCATTTCTCTTCGGAGGCCCATAATTTCCTCCTTAATCTCTTTTTTCAGCTCCTCCTTAAGAGCCGCTAAATCCTGTTGTAGCTGCCGTTTGAAGTCTCTCAACTCTTTACCCAAACTGACGATGCCAGTGTTCATGGTATCGAGTGTGCCCTCCATTTTCTCTGCTGCAGTCACCTCGTTTTTTTGGGCCCCGTGTTCAGCGGTTTCTCCTGCGTTGTTGAAGAGGAATTCTTTAATTTTACTCTGCTTTTGTCCTTGTGCCCGGCTCCTTCGTGTTTTCATCCCTTAGTTTATTGATCCGCTTATGTCGAGTTGGCCATTTACCGATGATTTTTAATCCGGCTAGGGAGAGCTCTCTGTTTAAGCGTTATGTCTCTCCGCCATCTTCCCGGAAGTCCGTATTAAGGAGTTTTTAAATCAATTTAAGACCCCATTTAGGATTATAGCAATAACTGAAACATGGATTAATGAAGAAAACGATGTAAATTTTGAATTACATGTATATGAGATGTTTACACAAAATAGGAAATGTAAGTGTGTGTGGGGGGTAGCACTGTATGTTGATAGAAATTTAAAAAGTAAAAAAGTGGACAGCATGACATCAACAGTGAATGGAATTATGGAATATTTAACAATTGAAATTACGATAGAAAATAGAAAAAACATAACAGTACATTGTATATACTGTATAGAGCACTGGGATCTGATATGGAAAAATTTAGAAATGAAATGGAAAAGATGTATACAAAAATAAGACAAAAGGATATCTTTATTTGTGATGACTTTAATATAGATTTAATTAAAACAAAACAACATAAACCAACTGATGATTTCTTAGATACAATGTATAGTTTAACCTTATTTCCAAAGATTACAAAACCTACAAGAGTAATGACACACTGTGGTACCTTGACAGACAACATTTTTACCAATGTTATTGAATGGTGAGTGGTATAATAATAAACAATATTAGGGACCACTTGCCTGTATTTGTTTCTTTAGATGTTAATTATGGGGTTAATGAGGGTAATAATAATAATAAACCATGTAAACAGGTTATTTATAAAAGAATATGAACAGAAGATACAATCAGTGCTTTAAAAGATGACTTAATGTTACAGAATTGGGATGTTGTCTATAGAGAGAAAGAAGTGGACTTGGGATATGATAAATTTATTGATATATTTAAATCATTATGTGATAAAAACTGTGCAATTAAGGAAATTAATAAAAAATATAAATACAAAAATTGCCCATGGTTAACCAGGGGGCTACAAAATGCTCGTAAAAAGAAAAATTATCCCTATAAAAAATGTATTAAATTCAGAACTAAAGAATCTGAAAAAAAGATATAAAGCATATAAAAATAAATTAACTGAAATAATACGAACTAGTAAAAAAATATACTATAGGAAAATGTTAAATGAAAATAAAGATAATATAAAAGGAGCCTGGGACATATTAAATAAATTAAGGAAAAATGGGATTAAAAAATCAATATATCCAGAGTATTTAACTGATAAATGTGATGATTATGATAAAAACATGGTAGTAAATAGAATGAATATATTTTTTGTAAATGTTGGACCAGAGTTGGCAGCAAAAATTACAAACCAAGGAAGAGACACAGTGAGTGAAACATTGATTGAAAATAACCCTCGGCCAATCTTTCTCTCAGTGGTGGATGAACTAGAAGTAAAATCTGTTGTTGAAAAGTGTAAAAATAAATTATCTACTGATTGTGATGGTATTGATATGACACTGGTAAAAAGAGCTATTGATGGCATATTGAAACCATTTACATATATTTGTAATCTATCATTTCAAACTGGCTCATTCCTGCAGAAGATGAAAATAGCAAAAGTGATACCATTATTCAAGCAAGGAAATAAACACCACTACACAAACTACAGACCAGTATCGCTCCTCCCACAATTTTCAAAGATCCTGGAAAAACTTTTCAACAATAGAAACTTTTTAAATAAATATGATCTGCTTAATCAGAATCAATATGGATTTAGAGAAAAAAGTACAACATCATTAGCAATAATAGAAGCAACAGAGGAAACAATAAATGCATTAGATCAAGGAAAACATGCAATTGGTATATTTATAGATTTTAGAAAAGCATTTGATACAATAAATCATTCAATACTTCTTGATGAACTGCAATTGTATGGTATTAGGGGAGTGGCACTGAATCAGGTTACAAGTTAATTATCTGAGAGACAACAGTCTGTGAAGATGGGAGAATATCTGTCTGGATGTATGGGAACTGCCTGTGGGGTCCCCTAGGGGTCAGTATTGGGCCCAAAATTATTTAACATATATATAAATGATATATATGTTAAATATATATCATATTATAAATATATATATCATATTATATGTTATGTGATACTAATGTGTTTTATTCTGGAAATAATTGTAAGGAACTAATCCATACTCTAAATAATGAATTAAGTAAGCTTAAAAAAATGGGTGGATAGTAATAAATTATCAGTATAGATAAAACTAAGGTAATGGTATTTGTAAATTGTAAAAATAAAGAAGATATACATATTCATATAGATAATGTAATTATTGAAAATGTTAAGGAGATCAAATTTTGGGGTGTAACACTAGATTACTACTTACTACTAGCAAAAAATATTGCAATTATAAATAAAATTAAACAAGTCCTAGATTACAAATCGCTTCATATTTTGTATTGTTTATTAGTACTTCCATACTTAACCTATTGTATGGAGGTCTATTGTATGGAGATCTTATTGTGATGAGCAGTGTAGTGTCCATCAGCCAATAGGATCTGGCAGCCAGAAAGTAAGTGGCTTGCACTCTCTACCGCTGCATGAAAGAATCAACATTTGTCACTCTGACAATCCTGCCATTTTTTTTTTTAAAAGCCATTAGTCAAAAGTCCCTGGTCTTGTGCTCCAACGACTAGTCTCTCCTCGTCATACCCCAGATCTCCGTTCCTGATCCACTGCACTGTCTCTTCCCAATCAATATAATCCCTATTGAGTTCCTCCTGAAAGCACCCTGCTCTCTGAAGCTTTTCCATCTTTCTTTTCTTTCCTCCTGTGTCCTTTTGCTCTATTTTTCTCGTGCCTGTCTAGCTATTTTTGTTGCTGGGTTTAGTTGACTGACTTTTATTTTGTCTAACAAGTCTTCTGCAAAGGCCTCGGCTTGTTTAGTTATGGATGTGAAGTGACTAAGGGTTTCATGGTGTTAGGTGACTTTTTCCATTGTCTCGTGTCTTCTCATCTGTATGCATTTTTATGTGGCTAGTTAGAATACTTTTAGTCGAAAAACCTTTCCCACAGGTTTTACAAGAAAATGGCTTCTCATCTGTATGGATTTTTATGTGACGAGTTAATATTCCACTAGTTGTGAAACTTTTCCCACATGTTTTACAAGAATAGGGCTTCTCACCTGTGTGAGTTCTCATGTGACGAGTCAAACCAGAATGATCAGTGAAACATTTCCCACAAGATTCACAAAAATATGGCTTCTCACCCGTGTGAGTTCTCACGTGGCGAGTCAAATCAGAACTCTCATTGAAACGTTTTCCGCATGTTTCACAAGAAAAAGGTTTCTTCCCTGTGTGTATTTTCATGTGAGTAGTTCTCATACCACTAGTTGCAAAACTTTTCCCACATGTTTTACAAGAATAGGGCTTCTCACCTGTGTGAGTTCTCATATGCTTATTCAAATCACTACTCCAAAGAAAAGATTTTCCACATATTGTACAAGAAAAAAGCTTTTCACCAGTGTGTTTTTTTATATGGGTAGTTAGATTACCATTAGTCGTAAAACTTTTCCCACAAGTTTTACAAGAAAATGGCTTTTCACCTGTATGGATTTTTATATGAGTAGTTAATAGCCCTCTTGTTGTGAAACTTTTCCCACATGTTTTACAAGAATAGGGTTTCTCACCTGTATGAATTCTCATATGTCGATTCAAAGCACTACTCCAAAAGAAAGATTTCCCACATGTTTTACAAGAGTGTGGCTTGTCACCTGTGTGATATTTCATGTGACGACTCAGCCGAGAATGACTAATGAAATGCTTCCCACATGTAGTACAAGAATAAGGCTTCTTACTTGTGTGAGTTTTCATGTGTGCATTTAACACGTAACTAAATATGTAACTTTTTCCACATATTTCACAATGGTAGGGCTTCTCACCTGCATGCATTCTCATATGATCAGTCAAAAACTTACTTCGACTGAAACTTTTCCCACATGTTTTACAAGAATAAGGCTTCTCTCCTGTGTGGCTTCGCATGTGGAAAATTAAAACCTGCTTATATGTGAACCTTTTCCCACATGTTTCACAAATGTAAGCCTTCTCCCCTGTATGGATTTTCATGTGTGTCACTAATACACTCCTAGACGTGAAACTCTTCCCACATGTATCACAAGAGTACGTATTATCTCCTGTGTGAATTCTCATATGATCGTTTAAAATCCTATTCTGACAGAAACTTTTTCCACATATTCTACAAGAATATTCCTTGTTGCCTGTATGAATTTTCACGTGCCTGGTAAGAGAAGTATATTGGGTGAAACATTTCCCACATATTTCACAGCAATACAGCTTCTCCTTTGTATGAGTTTTCATGTGAATTTTCAAACGCTCATTTCGAGCAAAACGTTTTCCACATGTAGCACAAGTATATGGCCTCTCATTTGTATGAATTTTCATGTGCGCTTTCAAACGATTACTTTGAGCAAAATGTTTTCCACATGTTGCACAAGTATATGGCATGGCACCTGTGTGCATTCTCATGTGGATAGACAAAATTCTTCTGTTGACTGATTTTCCACAAATGCTGCAACTTGGAAAATCTGGATTCACCACTGTATGGATTGCATGAGGTTTCTTCATTTGGGAATCATTTCTGAAGTTATCAGTCTCCTGCTTCACTTCGAACTGGTCTTGATCCCAACCGGTAAGTAATTCTTCCTCTTTAACCTGTGAAGCAGCTCGTTTATTTTGCTCCAGAACAGAGTTCTTCTCCTGGTTACAGAGCTGCTGGATAGTAAGAACTACCTCCTCCTTACAGTCACGTAGCTTTGGGTTTTTGTCACAAGTGTTACAAAAATACGGCTTCTCACCTGTTTCAGCTTTCAAGCGACCAATGAAATGTTTCCCACATGCTACACAACAATATGTCTTCTCACCTTGGTGAATTCTGACATGTCTATTAAAATTAGAACGAAAAGCAAAATACTTCCCACATGTTTCACAAAAATGTGCCTTCTCACCTGTATGAACTTTCATGTGCATTTTCAAATAGCCCTTTCGAGAGAAACATTTCCCACATGTAGTGCATGAAAATGGCTTCTCCCCTGTGTGGCTTCTCAAATGGATCTCTAATTTTCTCCTTTCAAATTTTTTCCCACAGATGTTGCAAGCATGTAACTCTGGGCATTTGTCACAACTTTCACAGAATTGCAGCTTCTCATGAGTTTTCAAATGACCAATGAAATGTTTGCCGCATGATTCACAAGTGTATTGCTTGTCATCTTTGTGACGTTTCATGTGCCTAGCAAGATATTGACTTAAAGTGAAACTTTTCCCACATAGTTCACAGGAATGCAGCTTCTCAGTTGTGTGTGTTTTCATATGATTTGTCAAATGATCACTTCGAGAGAAACATTTCCCACATGTAGCGCATGAATATGGCTTCTCACCTGTGTGGATTCTCATATGAATCTGTAATCTTTCAAACTTTTTCCCACAAATGTTGCAAGCATTTGACTTTGCTACTGTTGGGGTTTTGTGATGATTCTTCCCTTTTTGCTTCATTAAATTGCTATCAGTATATTTTATCGATGTATCGGTCTCCTGCTTCAGTTCAAGCTGCTCTTCTTCTTGACTGACACGTAGGTCTTTATCTTCCTCTTTAACCAGTGAAATATCGTGTTCTTCCCAGTCTAGATTGGAGCTTTTCTCTTGATTGCAGATTTGCTGGACAGTGAGAACCTCCTCCTCCTCCTTCCAATTATGTAGCTGTGGGGCACCTGAAGGTACAAAGAGACATAAGAAGAATGCTTCTAATAAAAACTTTCTATAATTCTCCAGTTAATCCAAAATGCTGAAGTGAGACTATGAACAGGCATTAAAAAGAGGGATCACATTTCTTCCATATTAGCCTCCCTCCACTTGTTCCCTGTAAAAGTCAGAATTTAATGTAAGTCTTCCACTGACATATAATGCTCTATTATCTTTAAGACCTGATTGTCCCATATTATCCAAACAGAATAATATGTTCTTGGAATGCAAGATTTTTAGGATGCAGTCCATGCTGACCGAGGTTTGACCCCTAAAGCCTGTAATGTTTTACAAGTGTGATTGTTTCCTACTGTTCTGCAGAATGGAACATTTCCTCATCTTTGGAAGTTTACTCATTCTATAGTAGTATTGGAAAGGGAATAGACAGAGGTCAGGGTCTAAGTCCTCCAAGATTTGTCTACGATACAATGATTTTGATTTAAAAAAAACCTACACCATTTCTTCTTTCTGTAGTTCCCACATTTACAAGTTTTAGGAATAAACTAAGTGGTAAATGAAATTCGAACTCGTCCGAGATTTCTCATAGATACAACTACGGTATTGATTTGAAAAGCATGTGTCATTTCTTTCTGGAGTTGGGAAGGAAGGAAGGGGTTGATATAGGCTCTGGGTGGTAGGGAAGAATTACCAGATGACTGGGAAAGTACAGCAAAAGTATTGAGGGAAATGGGTAGAAGGGTATGTGGTGTATCCAGTGGACAAAGGAAGACAAGACTGTGGTGGAAGAAGGAGGTACAGGAAAGTATTCAAAGGAAGAGGTTAGTAAAGAAAAAGTGGGATAGTCAGGGAGATGAAGAAAGAAGACCAGAGTATTTGGAATCTAGGCACACGGCAAAGAGAGAGGTGGCAAAGGCAAAGGAAAAGGCATATAGTGAGCTGTATGAGAGGCTAAACGGTAAGGAAGGAGAAAAGGTCTTGTATCGATTGACTAGACAGATATTGAGCTGGAAAGGATGTGCAGCAGGTTAGGCTGATTCAGGACAGAAATGGTAATGTACTAACAAAATTGACCAGTGTGTGTTGAGAAGGTGGAAGGAGTACTTTGAAGAGCTGATGAATAAAGAAAATGAGAAGAGAGAGGAGGATGGATGGATGAAGGAAAGATGGTAAACAAGGAAGTCCCAAGGATTAGCAAGGCAGAAGTGATGGCAGATTTGAAGAATGAAAAGATGGTTGGTCCAGATGACTTACCTGCGGAGGTATGGAGATGTTTAGGAGAGATGGCGAATGGACTTTTTAACCAGAATGTTTAACACAATCCTGGAAAGTGAGAGGATGCTTGAGGAGTGGAGAAGTGTTTTGTACCAATTGTCAAGAACAAAGATGACGCTCAGAGCTATAGTAACTACAGAGGCATAAAATTGATCAGCCACACTATGAAGATATGGGAAAGAGTTGTTGAAGCCAGGTTAAGAGGAGAGGTCACAAACCGGAGTGGTGGCCTTAAGGTAGAGCATCCTCCCCACAACTGGAAGGTCGGGGTTCAAGTACTGGCCGGCTCATGCCAAAGACCATATATTTGTATTTTGTATACTTTATTAATCCCAGAGGGAAATTCAGGGCATCCACCTGGATTAATGAGGCAGCCACAGTATGGTGCCAATCCCTTCACCATTCACACACACATTCACACCTAGGGTCACTTTAGAGTCTCCAGTTAACCTAGCTTGCATGTTTTTGGCCTCTGGGAGGAAACCTGAGTACCCGGGGTAAACTCACGCCGACACAGGGAGAACATGCAAACTCCACACAGAAGGGTCACGATGGTCAGGGGGTGGAATCAAACCAAAGATAATCAGGGGTGGAATCGATCCTGTGACCTTCTTACAGTGCTGCCACAGTGCTAACCACTGTGCAACCAAGCTGCCCATATAAAAATGGAACTTCCTGCTATCCAACTTGGTGCTCTGCAAAAATGGAACGGAGGAGGGACATGTGGGCTGCAGTGGCTCAGGAGGTAGAGCGGGTCATCCAATAATCAGAGGGCTGGTGGTTAAAATCCCAGTCTCACCAGCCATCCTGCCGTTGTGTCCCTGGGCAAGACACTTCACCCACCTTGCCTCCAGTGTTCATGACACTGGGTATGAATGTGTATAAATGCTTGGTTGTGGTCGAAGAGGCTGTTGGCATGGATTGGCAGCCACATTTCTGTCAGTCTGCCCCAGGGTAGCTGTAGCTACAGTGGTAGCTTACCACTTCCAAAGTCTGTCTGGAGTGAATGAATAATGGACTCACTCTAAGCACTTTTGAGATGTCACTTGACATGTAACGCGCCATATAAATCTAATGCATCATTATTATTATTATAATCAGTGAGCAACAGTACAGTTTCATGCCAAGTAAGAGTACTACAGATGCAATGTTTGCTTTAAGAGTGTTGATAGAGAAGGTCACAAGGAGTTGCACTGTGTCTTTGTGGATTGAGAGAAAGTATATGATAGGGTGCCAAGAGAGGAAGTGTGGTACTGTATAAGAAAGTCAGGAGTGGCAGAGAAGTATGTGAGGGTGGTGCAGGAAATATATGAGGACAGTGAGACAATGGTGAGATGTGCTGTAGGAATGACAAATGGGTTCAAAGTGGGGGTGGGGTTACATCAGGGTTTGCTTCTGAGCCCCTTCTTGTTTGCCATGGTAATGGACAGACTGATGGAAGAGGTCAGGCAGGAGTCTCTGTGGACCATGATGTTTGCAGACAACATTGTGATCTGGAGTGAGGGTAGGGAGGTATGCTCTGGAGAGAAGAGGAATGAAAGTCAGTAGAAGCAAGACAGAATACATGAATGTGAATGAGAGGGGAGCAGGTGTAATGGTGAAGATGGAAGGAGTAGAGGTAGTGAAAGTAGATGAGTTTAAATACCTGGGGTCAACCATCCAAAGCAATGGAAAACACACAAGGGAGGTGGAGAAGAGAGTGCAGACAGGGTTGAGTGGGTGAAGACGAGAGTCAGGGCTGATTTGTGACAGAAGGATAGCAGCAAGAGTGAAGGGAAGATTTACAAGGCGTTCATGAGACCTGCTATGATGCATGGTTTGGAGACGGTGGCGCTGACAAAAAGACAGGAGGTGGAGGTGGCAGAGTTGAAGATGGTAAGATTTTCATTGGGGGTGACTAGAAGGGACAATTTTAGAAAGGAGTATATCAGAGGGACAGCTCAGGTTGAGCGGTTTGGAGACAAAGTAAGAGATGCATTCTGAGATGGTTTGGATATGTGCAAAAGAGGGATAGTGGATATACTGGAACAAAGGATGTTGAAGATTTAGCTGCCAGGCAGGAGGAAAAGAGGAAGACCACCGAGAAGATTTATGGATATAGTGAAGGAGGACATGGAGAGGGTTGGTGTCACAGAGGAAGATGCAAGGGATAGGGTGAGGTGGAGGCAGATGATCCGCTGTGGAGACCACTAAAGGGAGCAGCCAAAGAAGAAGAATTATTTCTTGAGTTATTGCGTTCACAAGGTTGGTGTTGATGCCACTGCTGCCCATCTTCCCGGCAGGGTGATAAAAACATCCCTTCAGCCTTTTAGAGGCTGAGGGGTAAAAATGTGGTTAAATTACAGTTAAACACACCATGTTTGAGTGAATGGAACCTTAAAGCAGGACAACTTGGGATCTGGATCAACTTATTCCACGTGCTTCACAACAATACAGATCGCTACCAGTTCATCATTTTAAGACCATTTCTTAAAGACTCACACAGAACATTTAACATTTTTACCAGTTTCAGTCTCCCCAAGAGTCTTTGACATCAGAGAGTTGTCATCACTTGATCCAGAGTCCACATGCTGGCTTCCTTCTTCATCTTTGTTCTCAGTATCAGCAGAGTAGTCACTGAGGAGCTGTTCACCATTTGCTTTGACTTCATTGTGGTTGATTTCTTCACTTTTAGGAGTTACTGTGAAGTTATCGGTCTCCAGTTTCATTACCAACAGTTCTTCCTCGTGACTGGCACACACATCCTCCTCTTCCTCTTTAATCTGTGTAGGCTCCAGCTCCTCTTCTTCCTGTGTGATCTGTTGAGGATCTGGTTCCTCCTCTTCCACTTTTATCTGTGGATCTGTTTTTTCATGGTCAGGAGTAGAGTTTCTCTCCTGGTTACAGAGCCCCTGGTCTGGCTGAACATCCTCCTCACTAAAGGCAGGTTGTTGAGAGAAATCTGGAGAGACAAAAAGACACGAGTGTCTACAGAAAATCTTTTTTTTAATCATCTGACATTGTCTCTTTCTTAACATTTTCCAAACATGTTCAATCTGAATATCTAATGTTTTTTTCTTAATTTAATTGTTTCTTGTTTCTCAGAGCTCCAAGGTAGATAAACAAGATGATGATGAAAACCAGGCAGCAGTCAGAGGAAAAAGGACTGCAGGCAAGATTTATAGAACAAAAACAATATGATGTTTGGACTTTTGTAAATTTATCTAAGACTCTTATTTATTGGAGAGCTTCTATTCTGAAGCAGTATTCCAATATTTTAATTATTTTTAAAAAAAAAACATAAACAATTGCTGCTCATATGGGGGGGGGGGGGGGCTGAAAAGTTCATAGTGGTCAAATTTGACCAAATGTGGTTTATTTTTCAACATAGTCTCCCCTTCGGTCCACACACTTCTTCCATCAGTGTTGCAGCAATGGATCCCTGCGGTTGAAAAATAAACCACATTTGGTCAAATTTGATCACTATGAACTTTTCAGCCCCCCGTAAATGTTCAGCAAAGGATAAGGAATTTACCTATTTTGCAATATTTTCCATTACGGTACAGAAATGAAACTGACTTCAAAACTGAGGTGCATACCTAACCAAAACTTTATCCCCCATTAAATACAGTGAACAAGAGCATTGTTCATTGTGATAAATGGCATTGATCTTCAAAGAGTTTTCTTTAAAGATCCCAATACTAAATGATGGAGAGCAGTTTTCAGCTTTTCAATATAATTACTGTGGCAGAACCAAATTATGATAAGCCCATCATCCACGAATATACAACCCATAGTTGTAGGTCAGGATCCCAAGGTAAACCTATGTACCAAGTATGGTGACCGTAGAGAGCTTTACATGTTCTATAGTAAGAGATCATAGGGAGTGTCAACCTTGACCTTTGACCCCAAACCTGTAGTTAGAAGTAATGGTCTCAGAGTGAACTTGTGTACCAGCTTTGGTGACCCTAGCTTTTATTGTTGCTGAGATATACTTTATAAGGCATTTTGATGTTAACCTTTGTCCTTGCAATCCCCAAACCACAGTTGCACTTCAGGGTCACAGGGTGAACCTGTGTACCAAGTTTGGTGACCCTAGCTTTACTCGTACAGTAATAAGGCATAAGGAATGCTAACCTTGACCTTTAACCCCAAACTCAGTCAGAGGTTAGGATCCCAAGGTGAACCTGTGTAGCAAGTTTGGTGACTCTAGCTTTCTTTGTTGTTGAGATATAGTTTATAACATCATGGCGACTTGCCCACTTGCTCTGACAATTGCATGTTTTTTGTGGTTTTGTTTTGTTTGTGTATTTGTCTGATTGTTGTTGAAACTGTAGAAACATCAGCTTAGTATGTGCGCGTTCATTCGGGGACTCCAAGCAATGGAAATTGCACTGCTTTTTGGACTTTTATGCTGAAGGTTACCTGAGCAAACGCCGCAGGAGTGTGACGCTTCTAGCATGGAGCTACACTGCAGCATGGGGAAACCTGCAGTTGTCTATGCACGGGACACACTCCTGACTTTCCAGACTACATCGAGCACTGTCCCAACTTCAACCCAGCTGCTGGCTCACATACCGAGGGAGCTGGTGAGATCAACGTGCTGGCAGTGGAGGAGACCCAGAGAGGCGGGCGCCACTCACGACCAGACCAGGCAGAGGAAACGCGGCAGACGGGGGGGGGGGGGGAGGAAATTCAGACCAGCACTCCCCACTGTCTTCTTCTTCTTTTGGATGCTCCCTTTTGGGGTCACCACAGCGGATCATCTGTCTCCATCTCACCCTATCCCTTCATCTTCCTCTGTAACACAACCCTCTCCATGTCCTCCTTCATTACATCCATGGATCTTCTATGTGGTCTTCCTCTTCTCCTCCTCCATCTCCAGCATCCTTTGTCCAATATATCCACTATCCCTCCTCTGCACATGTCCAAACCATCTCAGCCTTGCCTCCCTTACTTTGTCTCCAAACCCCTCAACCTGAGCCGTCCCTCTGATACATTTATTTCTAATCTTGGCCATCCTAGTCATGCCCAATAAAAATCTTAACATCTTCAACTCTGCCACCTCCTGTCTTTTTGTAAGCGCCACTGTCTCCAATCCATACATTATAGCAGGGCTCACTACCGTCTTGTAAATCTTCCCTTTCACTCTTGCTGCAACCTTTCTGTCACAAATCATCTCTGACACTCGTCTCCACCCACTCAACCCTGCCTGCACTCTCTTCTTCACCTCTCTTGTGCATTTTCCATTGCTTTGGATGGTTGACCCCAGGTATTTAAACTCATCTACTTTCACTACTGCTACTCCTTCCATCTTCACCGTTGCACCCACCTCCCTCTCATTCATACTCATATTCTGTCTTGCTTCTACTGACTTTCATTCCTCTTCTCTCCAGAGCATACCTCCACCTCTCCAGGGTCTCTTCCACCTGCTCCCTACTCTCACTACAGATCACAATGTCGTCTGCAAACGTCATGGTCCATGAAGACTCTTGCCTGACCTTGTCTGTCAGCCTGTCCATCACCATGGCAAACAAGAAGGGGGTCAGAGCCGATCCCTGATGTAATCCCACCCCCACCTTGAATCCATCCGTTACTCCAACAGTGTACTTAACCACCGTCTCGCTGTTCTCATACATGTCCTGCACCACCCTCACATACTTCTCTGCCACTCCTGACTTTCTCATACAGTACCACATTTCCTCTCTTGGCAGCCAATCATATACTTTCTCTAGATCCACAACAGAGCACTCTTCTAACCTTTTCTATACTTCTCCATCAGCACTCTTAGAGCAAACATTGCATCTATAGTATGCTTTCTTGGCATAAAACGATACTGCTGCTCACTGATTGTCACCTCTCCTCTTAACCTGGCTTCAACAACTCTTTCCCATATCTTCGGAATTTAGCTGATCAACTTTATGCCTCTGTAGTTACTACAGCTCTGAGCATCACCTTTGTTCTGGAAAATTGGTACCAAAACACTTCTTCTCCACTCCTCAGGCATCCTCTCACTCTCCATGATTGTGTTTAACATTCTGGTTAAAAAGTCCATTGCCATCTCTCCTAAACATATCCATACCTCCACAGGTATGTCATCTGGACCAACCGCCTTTCCATTCTTCATCCTCTTCAAAGCTGCCCTCAGTTCCGCTTTGCTAATCCTTGGGAATTTCTTGTTCACTATCTTTCCTTCATTCATCCTCTTCTCTCTCACTTTACTCATCAGCTCTTCAAAGTACTCCTTCCACCTTCTCAACACACTCTCGTCATTTGTTTGTACATTACCATTTCTGTCCTTAATCAACCTAGCCTGCTGTACATCCTTTCCAGCTTGATTTCTCCATCTAGCCAGTCGATACAACTCCTTTTCTCCTTCCTAAGTGTCCAGCCTCTCATACACTCACTATATACCTTATCCTTTGTCACCTCTCTTTGCCATGCACCTAGATTCAAAATACTCCTCTCTTACTTTCTTCATCTCCCTGAATATCCCACTTTTTCTTTATTAACCTCTTCATTTGGATACTTTCCTGTCCTCATTCCACCACCAAGTCTCCTTGTCTTCCTTCCTCTGTCCACTGGATACACCATATAACTTTCTACCCATTTCCCTCAAAACTTTTGCTGTACTTTCCCAGTCATCTGGTAATTCTTCCCTACCACCCACAGCCTGTATCAACTCCTTACTGAACTCTGTGTGACCTTCTTCTTTCTGTAACTTCCCCCACTTCATCTTTGGCTCTGCCTTTACCGTTTTCCTCTTCTTGCTTTGCAAAGTCATCCTACAAACTACCATCCGATGCTGTCCAGCTACATTCTGTCCTGCCACCACCTTGCAGTCTCCTATCTCTTTCAAATTTATCCTTCTGCATAAGATATAGTCTGCCTGTGTGCACCTTCCTCCACTTTTGTAAGTCACCCTATGTTCCTCTCTCTTCTTGAAGTATGTGTTCACCACAACCATTTCCATCCTTTCAGCAAAATCCACAATCATCTGTCCTTCCACATTTCTCTCCTTAAGACCATACCTACCAAGGACCTCCTCATCATCTCTGTTTTCGTCGCCTACATCTCCATTAAAGTTTGCTCCAGTCACCATTCTCTCCCCCCGGGAACACACTCTACCACTTCATCCAATTCCAGAATTCCTCTTTCTCTTCTATCTGACATCCAACTTGTGGGGCATACACACTGACAACATTCAACATCACACCTTTGACTTCTAGCTTCAAACTCATGATTCTGTCTTACTCCCTCTTTACCTCCTGAACACTCTTCACATACTCTTCCTTCAAGATTACTACATTTCTCTTCCTATCTGCACCATGATAAAACAATTTAGATCCACCTCAAATGCTCCTAGCCTTGCTTCCCTTCCATCTGGTTTCTTGAAACCACAGTATAGCTACCTTTCTTCTCCATCATATCAGCCAACTCTCTGCCTTCACTAGTCATAATCCCTACATTTAACGTCCCTACTCTTACCTCCACACTTCTACCTTTCCTTTTCTCTCTCTCCCTCCCAACACGCCTTCTCCCTCTCCTCCTTCTCAATCTTTGACTAACAGCAGCCCAATTTCCACCGGCACCCTGTCAGTTAACAACACCTTCACTAGAAAAATAGTGAAGGTGTATCCAAACAATAAAATCTACATAACTGAAGACATCAAACAAACCTTGACTCAAAAGAAAGCAGCTTTCAGAATGAGAGCCACACTGGCGCTGTGCAGGATAGATAAGGAGCTGAAGGGCAAAATTAAAAAGGCAAAAGATGCACATCAGAGACACTTGGACAGCATGTTTAAGTCTGATGACTCCAGAAGGATGTGGAAAAGCATGAAAAGCATGGCTGGCATGCCAAGCAAGCAATCTAAATCTGTCATCTTGAATGACGAGCTGACAACCGCATCTGAGTTAAACACCTTTTTCACCAGGTTGGAGACCATCGGAATGGAGGAAAGATGTGAAAAGGTGTTGAGGTCCATTTCTGTTCAGCCAGAGGACAGAGTGGAAATCTCAGTAGGACAGGTGGCCAGAGTGTGTCGACACCTCAACACATGCAAGGCCTCCAGACCCGACAATATTGGTGCCTCTCTCCTCAGGACCTATAGTGAAGAGCTAGCTCAGGTGTGGCAGCCACATCGTCCCCAAGGCCTGGAAAACCTTGCACATCATCCCAGTCCCAAAGAAATCTTGCACCAAGAAGTGCAATGACTTCCATCCAGTGGTGCCAACTCCTGTTTGATGAAGTCATTGGAGAAAATTCTCTCATTTCTGCTTTCCAGCTCCATACAGGATAAAGTGGATCCTGATCAATTTTACCTACAGGAGTGAATGCAGCACTGAAGACGCCATCACTACCCTCACACATCTGGTTTCAAAACATCTGGATTCATCAAAACAAAGGCCATATGGCAGAGTTCTGTTCACTGACTTTTCTTCCACCTTCAATACAATTAAACCAGATTTACAGCTTGCCAAAATCCATCATCTGGAAATTAAATCATACCTCATCCACTGGTACCACTCGTTTAATAGACACCAACTGCTGAGGGTCAGTAACACGTGCTCCTCTCTGCTAAAAACAAGTACGAGTGCCCCACAAGGATGTGTTAGTTCCCCATTACCTTTCACCATTTTCACTAATGACTGTGCCACTCATGTGCCTGACCATTATCTTATTAAGTACTCTGATGATACTGCTTTAGTAGCAATCATGACAAAGGAGCTACAAACAGATACCTACTCTGACAGTGTGGATCAGGTGGTGCGGTGGTGTAAGCAGAACTCCCTCATTATAAATACAATGGAAACAGAGGAAATTATCTTTGGAAAGACCCATTTCACTCTAGCTCCAATCATTATTCACAATGAACCCATGAAACAGTCACCTTCTTATAAATACCTGGGGGTGCATGTGGACAGTGCCCTCTCCTGGTCAAACTATGAGGACTACATCTGCAAAAAAGTTCAGCAGAGGATTTGTTTCTTGAGAAGACTCCGATCTTTTGGAGTGGGAAAGGACATTTTACACCTGTTCTACTGCTCCACAGTCCAAAGTGTCCTGCTGTATGGAAGCCAAGTCTGGTTCTGGGGCCTCATTGTCCAGCTGAAAGCCAGGATACAAAGACTGTTGAATATCTGCTCTAAGTTGGTGGGCCACTCAGTGGTGAGTGGATTTCTCCAGAGTAGTATAGATCACTGTCTGAGACTGGCAAACAAGATCGTTGCAGATTTGTCACATGTCTCACATGAGGAGTATCAGCTCCTGCCTTACAGGAGATGCTTCAGGATACCAAGCAGCAAAAGGAACAAACACAAGCACTCCTTCATTCCTCACTCCAGAACCTTACTGAACAAGCAGTGGCGCATAAGGAGATGACCCTCCCTCCTTCTGTGCACACATTCATGCATACATATAGACATACATGCACCTATGCACACAGGCATGCACAAATGCATACACACACAACATACGTAGCCCCCCCCCTCCCCAATTTCGATTTCTGATTCTTGGGCATTTGTTATGAGTATTTTATGTGTTTTTATCAAAGACTGTATAAAAACGATGGAAGGAGCCTCTGTGACGTCACCCATTTGTTTTGTGCTGAGGGAGTGGGAAGCTCATGCTTTTCCTTCCCTAGGTGCAGCCATGTTGAATTTTTTGGCACTGAGGAGGAGCAAAGGGTGGGTCCGAGTGAGACTCTGAACCGCCTACGATCCTCAACCACTGGAAATCGGCTGTGCTTAAAGGTTAGCATCTATATTTCAAGGTAAAAATATAACCAATAATGTTATATTTGTCAGCTTGTTCAGTTACTTGTATACAGTTATTTCATTCATATTTTTACTATGAAATGAATGAACAACTTAGTCAAGTAGTAAACTGTGTGTAACTGTACATAATCATGTTTTTTACACAGCATATGGTAATCATGATATCAAAAACACGATGTAGTACCATGCTTTGGACCTTCAAACATTGTTCATGCATTTAGCTGTTTTGTTTTGTTTTTTTTCTTCACCACAATACCATGCTATGAGCAGTTATTTCAGTGTGGTAATCATTAGCAAACTTAGAAGAACTTTATTTACACTACTCACAATAAGTTAGGAATATTTGACTTTCGGGTGAAATTTATGGAAAATGTAAAAAGTTCAGGCTACAGTGATATTATATAATGAAAGTAGGGCATTTAAGTAAAGCAGAACAAAAGCCAACAACAGTGGTGGGTATACCACAACAAAAAAATGTCACTGTCTCAACAACTTGTCATGTGCCCTTCAGCATCAATTACAGCTTGACAACAACGCCTCATGCTGTTCACAAGTCGACTTATTGTCTGCTGAGGCATGGCGTTCCACTCTTCTTGAAGGGCGGCCCTCCAGTCACTGAGGTTGTGGGATGCAGGGTTACAAGCCTCCACACAGTGACTCAGCTGATCCTGTAGGTTTTCTGTGGGATTCAGGTCTGAAGAAAGTGCAGGCCACTCCATTTGAGGTAACCCAGCCTCCAGCAGCCATTCCCAAATGATGCAACCTCGATGTGCTGAAGTATTGTCGGCCATTAAGGTGAAATTAGGCCTGTGCTGTTCATGCAGGGGCACAATGACTGGATTAATGGTGTTATTCAGGTTGTATTGGCTTGTCACTGTACCATTCACACAGTGTAGGCAGTTTTGTATTGACTAGACACACCTGCCCAGACTGTAACATGGTGACAACAGTGACTGATGCATAGCACTGTCCTTGACGTCTCCAACATCGTTGGCGGCCATCATTTCTGCTCAACATGAATAGACTTTCATCAAAGAACAGCACTGAAGCCCACTGGTCCCTTGTCCAACGTAAATGCTCCCTGGCCTATGCAAACAATGATGCCTGTGTACCTGGTGGTGTGGTCAGGTACCCTTGCAGGTCGTCCAGCACACAGATCACACAGATGTAAATGGTTTTGAATGGTCTGATGTGACACTTGGGTGCCTTTCACCTCTACTTAAATGTGTCTGGAGTTGAGTGGCATTCATCATGCGGTTTCGCAGGGCACTGTTCACAATAAAGCGGTCATCAACATGGGCTGTGGCCAAAGGATGCCCACTTCTATGCCTTTCTGTGACTCTTCCAGTCTCTCTGTATCTCTGTTGCAACCTGCTGATGACACTCTGTGACACTCTAAGCTCAGTGGCCACTTTCCTCGGAGAACACCCTGTTTGAAGCCTCGCAATGGTGAGGTACTGTTGATCAATTGTAAGGTGTCATCTTGGTCTCATGATGTCAAAATGTGAACAGCATGATGAACAGGACTGTTTAAATACCAATTCCAATTGAACCAGGACATTTATTGGTCGATTCATGGATCAAACACCTGTTGTAAATTTTGCCGTTAAGCACATTGTTATAGAACAGCAAGTTACGCAAAAACTACTAAAACACTGAATAGTTGGACATGTGCATTCAAAAGGTTAGAGAAGGTCAAATTAAGTTCAACTGTAAAGATTATAGTGGATTTTAGGTTCATCCTGAAATTTCACCCGAAAGCTGAATATCCCTAACTTATTGTGAGTAGTGTACACACACACACACGTGCGTGTCTATGCGTGTGTGAACTCAGTGGATTTGAAAAGTCTACACACCCCTGTTCAAATGGCAGGTTTTTTGTGATGTAAAAAAGTGAGACCAAGATAAATCATTTCAAAACTTTCTTCACCACTAATGTGACCTACACAGTCATGTAAAAAAATTAGGACACCCCATTAAATATTCAGTCCTTTATTAAGAAATGCTCACATATCTATGTCTAACCTTGTTTTTGTTTTTATTTGCATTTTCTTAACATTTATTGTAGCCATTGTAAGTGGGAATGAGTGTGGGGGTGTCCTAAAAAAGATGGGGGGTGTCTTAATTTATTCCTCACCATTTGTTTAGAATTATATTTTACAGAAAATCTGAAAAAAGTCTTTAATTCATTTTTCATTGTTTAGTTGTATTACATGAACCTCCCAGTATTTTTAACATTGATATTAAATATTAATATGTCCAAATAAGTTAAAAAAAACCCCACACATGTTTATACAGGGTGTCCTAATTTTTTCCTATGACTGTAACCTGTACAACCCAGTTGAAAAACAAACTGAAATCTTTTCAGGGGAAAAATAAAAAATACAAAACTTACAATAACCCATTTGCATAAATATGCACACCCTGTTATAACGGGATGATTTAATTCATTAAAGGTTTTAAAATGACCATTAGAGGTTACGTGGCAAAGCTTAGTAATTCCACAATTGTTCCATTTGGCACAATTTATAATTTTTTTTATTCATAGTTATATTGGGGTTCTGCCATATTGCCTGATTTATTGAATTAGCGGTGTTAACTGCAAGAATTTTAGGGCTTAATTTTTAAATATTAAATGTTGCTTCAACTGGGTTTTTTGTGATTTCTTTCGGTAGTTTTTAAAAAAGTATAGACTATTTGTATCAATATTGAATCTTTGAAACATAATTTCTTCAATACATTTCCAGTCTTTACATATATTAGAATCAAATAATTCATTTACTTCCTGACAATCAAAATATAAATAATAATGGAAAAATTAGGCAGCTGCAGTCCACCTTTCATATAAGAACCAGACAGTCTTGAATATGAACATCTTGCTTTTTTGCCATGCCATACAAATTTAGAAATTATTTTATGCAGATCTTCCAACCAAGCTTTTTTATTATAACTGGCAGCATCCTTGGAATGTAATTAACAGACAGAAGCATATTCTTTACTGTGTTTACTCGTCCCAACAAAGACATAAGACTCAACCATCGCTTAATAGTTGACTTTATTTTATTCAATAATTGTGTCAAATTTAAATCCCGTGTTTGATAACAATTTGTTGTATTTTTTAAACCTAAGTATTGTATTTCTGTTTGTTTCCATTTAACTTCAGCAGTTTGTATGCAAGTGGTATTACAATGTGTATTTAAAGATAGCAACTCACACTTTTCCCAACTGACTTTATAGCCAGAGAGTAATCCATATTGCTTAATGGCCTGATTAATATAATGGAGTGAAGAACTTACTTCTGTTAAATAAAGAATTATAAATCACAGTAAAGAGACAATTTGTATGTATGATCACCAATGTACGATCTTGTACCTTTAATATTGTTATCAGCTCTTATTTTCTCAGCCAATAGCTCAATAATTAAATTGAATAGGGGAGCAGAGACTTGGTGTCCTTGCTTTGTGCCATGATGCAATATGAAAGGCTCTGAAATGATATCACTAGTTTTCACAGATGCCATGGGTTTAAAGTATATCATCTTGAGCCACTGCATGAAATTCTTACCAAACCCATATTTTTCTACGGTGTGGAACATAAAACGCCATTCGATACGATCAAAGGCTTTCGCAGCATCAACAGTCACTGAAAGTGGGAGCCTCTTCGCATACTGGATAATGTTGAAAAACTTCCTTACATTATCAGATGACTGACGATTTTTATATATCCAGTTTGGTCAGTATGTATCAATTTTCCAATTGCTTTGCTTGATCTTGTTGAAAGAATTTGGGCCAAGATTTTACTGTCTAAATTTGCTATGGATATTGGTCGACAGCTGCTACAATTCAAGGGATCTTTATTTTTTTTAATGAATTAAAGTAATGTGACAATAATTAAACGTAGGTGAAAAGCTTCCTTTTTCAAAAGATGCCAAATATGCCTGTCATAAAAGCAGGGATAATTCATCTCTAAAGACTTGATAGAATTCTGCATTGAATCCATCAGGCCCAGGAGACTTGTTTTTTATCCAAGGAGTCAATAGCTTTGTTTACTTTACCACAGTTATGGGCTGTTCTAATGCATTTACTTCTTCCTCTGATAAGCAGGGGAGATTAACATTATTTAAGAATTCTTGAATTAAATCAGGATTTTCATCACTCTCAGTACTTGTTGAGGTTTTCATAAAAATTTTTCACAAAATTCTACAAATGTTTTATTTATTTTATCTGGATCGGTGATGATTGAGTTGTCTATGGAAGATGTGAAATTTTTAGTCATCTGCTTTTTAAGCCTTGTGGCTAGCAATTTCCTGCCTTCTCCCCACTTTCATAATAATTCAACTTTGCTCTCTTCAACTGGTATTCAGTTTTATCCCTTTTATGTCATCATATTTCATTTTCAGCTTACAAAGTTCTCTCCATGTTTCATGCTTATATTCGACAATGAACTTTGAAACACCTTCATTTCTGTTTATAGTTTATTTTCTCCCCGATGCTACTTTTTGATCCTATAACTGCCAATCTTGATTAATTCTCCTCTAAGACAACATTTTAGAGTTTCCCATATGATTGGGAAGTCGGAAATGGAATCCTTGTCACTGTCCATAAAAGTGTGAATGTAATCACTTATTTGTTTCTGTATTTCTGGATCTTCAAACAGAGAACTGTTAACCTTCCAGTGTTTGAATCATGGCTGTGCAGATATCAAACTAAAATTGACCTGAATAGGGCTGTGATCTGATATAACTATTGGATGTGTAAGACTTTGTGTCACATTTTTAACAGTATCTTGTGATACCAGAAACCGATCTATTCTAGAAAAGACATGCTGTCTATTTGAATAAAAGTTATAGTCTCTGACATCGCAGTGTAGTGTTCTCCAGATGTCCAAAAGACCAAAAGTCTGCATGAGCTCCAGAAGTGAAAAATAGATCTTTTAGGTTCACTTATCTTTCCAGTCTTGTCTATTTGTGGATGAACTGTTAGATTAAGATCACCTAAAATGCTGCTACCTCCACTGCGTAGAAGGCCACAGAGGCGTGGATCCCGAGCCGGCATCCAGGTGAGGTTGAGGCGCACCAGCTGCCTAAACCGAGAGGGATACACGAGTTGTTTGTTTCCCATCCATGTGCAAACACCTGAGGAGGACTACAACCCCACGCCTCCACTCCAGTATGACCTGTTCTACCGCCACCTTCGCTCCCGGAGAACTTCTACTCCACAATACCGCTGTTTGACAGCTGTCAACATTCAGTCAGCTGGGCGTAATGCTGTGCTGCCGTCACGGATTAAGATGGCTCTGCTGAACACTCGCTCCATCTCAAACAAATCGTTTTTCCTGAACGATCTGATTGGGAAAGAAAACCTGGATTTTCTATTTCTGACTGAAACGTGGCAACGACAGGATGAATTTGCTCACCTGAAGGAGATCTGCTCTACAGACTGCGCCGTCATTGCGACCCCTCGCCTGAGTGGACGCGGAAGTGGCCTGGCCATCATTTTCCACAACCGCTTCAAATGCCGGTCTGTGAACTCTGAGCGTTTCTTGTCATTTAAACTTCAGATATCAAAGATAAGTGCCTCAACTCCTTTTTATTGTGTTTTAATCTACCGTCCGCCCGGCCCAGCTGGTGTGTTTTTTATCAGAATTCTCAGACTTTTTATCTTCCATTATTAAACTAGAAAGAGTTTTAATTGTAGGTGATTTTAATATGCACGTAAATGACACGTCTTCTAATGTTGCTGCAGACTTTTTAACTATTACAGAGGCTCACAATTTCAGGCAGCATGTCTCTGGCTCTACACATAATAAAGGGCACTCCTTGGACCTTGTTTTTTCACTGGGTCTGAGTTTGGACAATGTTAAAGCGGAGGATGTTTGTGTCAGTGATCATTGCTGTGTCTTCTTTGATCTGTCAGTTAATGTGGAACAGCAGGAATGTAAAACATTGACAGAGGCGCATTATTAACCAGCAGGCCGTGGATAGATTCATTTCAGCTTTTGACACTCATCTTATTGCAGGATGTGAAGATGTAAATTCTATGGTGGATTGCTTTAACCAACAGTGCCAACTGGTACTTGATAAAGTGGCTCCTATTAAATGTAGCTATACTTCTAAGAAACCATGCCCTTGGTTAAATGAAGAGATCTGTATTCTTAGGAGAAGCTGTTGGAAGGTGGAACATTTGTGGAAGGCCACCAAGTTTGAGGTACACAGACTCCACTTCAAAGACCTCATAACCTCACTAAATGAAATGATGAAGGATTCGAGAACAAACTACTTTGCTCAGCTTATATCCTTAAACAAGGAAAATCCCAAGTTTTTGTTTAACACCATTAATTCCATTGTCTCACCTGATTTAGCCATGGTTCCTGCTTATTCTAATGCTGAATGTGATGACTTTGCAAATTTTATGGGGAATAAGGTGAATGATATTACAGCAAGCACTACACCATCAGCTGACTGGAACTGGAAATGATCATTCATGCTTTTATCTCGTCTCGCTTAGATTACTGTAATGCCCTTTTATATGTTTTAATAAAACTGCTGTTGCCCGCCTTCAGACTGTGCAAAATGCAGCAGCTCAGCTTTTAACCCAGACAAAGAAAAGGGAGCACATTTCCCCAGTTTTATCGTCCCTTCATTGGTTGCCAGTTGCTTTTAGATTTCATTTTAAGATTTTAATTTTGACTTTTAGAGCTCTTAATGGCCAAGCCCCTTCATACATCCCAGCCCTCTTGACTCCTTATGCCACAACACGATCACTAAGATCCTCAGACCAGAGACTCCTGGTGGTCCCTCGGACCAAGTTCAGAACCCGTGGAGATTGATCTTTCCAGGCCGCTGCACCACGGCTTTGGAACGCACTTCCCCTGTCCTTGCGCTGCCTTGAGTCGGTTGACTCTTAAGAAGGAGTTAAAAACTCATTTGTTCACAGGCTTTTAGCTCTCATTGAATGGCTTTTATTTCTTCACCGTTTTCTCTTTTTATCCCTATTAATATGTATATTGTATCTTATTTCTATTGATTTTAATTTCTGGGTAGTTGTAAATTTTAACTTGCTGTGAAGCACTTTGTGATATATATCTGTTGAAAGTGCTATACAAATAAACTTTGCTTGCTAAAATAATTATTGAGCTACAAAAGTCAGATAATTTATTTTCAATTACACCAAAAAAAGATGGAACATCTTCATTTGGTGCATATATTAAATCACCCTTTATTGTCATTCAACTGTACAACCAATCATGTACAGTAGAACGAGATTGTGTTTTACCTATCTACAGTGTTAATCACACACATCCCAAGTGTAGAATCTGAGGGCCGCTGCCATACAAGGCGCCACCACAGATTTCCCTCCTCTATTCCATTATTGCTGAGCACCAAGCTGGACGGCAGGAAGTTCCACTTTTATATGGTCTTCGGCATGACTCGGCCGGGATTTGAACCCCTGCCTCCCGGGTGTGGGGCGGATGATCTACTAACTGAGCCACCATTCCGGTGTAATATAAGGTATTATAATATAATATAGATAATATGGAATTTTTCTATCAGAAAGTGAGAGCACACATCTATTTTGCTTATACTGGAACTGTTCAGTGTTTATTGAACAGTTCCAAATGTTTACTAAGGTAATATTGCTTGACTCCAAGTAACCAGTAACAAATATTTCTACCTGATGGGTCTCTTAAAATCTTATTAATATGAATTTCAACTTATTATGAAATAAAACTGCAACATCGGACCTCTTTGATGACTGTCCAGCTCCAATAGCTTCCCCAACCCGCTCGCGTTTTAAATGATGTAAATTTTCTCTTTTAAATGTGTTTCTTGGAGAAAAGCAGTATCTGGGGAAAATGATGTCAGATGTTTTACCCCTTTAACTGTCCACATTAAATGGCCGGGTCGCGCGCCCCCAGTGGCACAGCGCAGCAACTGCACCAGTCAACTTATTGACGTCCCCCGGCTATACTGAGAATTTGTACTAATCTGTATTATTCTGACAGTTTAGAAGGTGGCAGACACGCGCCGAAGGAATCATGGCTGGCATGGAATACAGCAAAGAAGAAGAAATCCTCATTATTATTCTTCCTTTATCTGCTTTGAGCTCACAGCACCAAAGTGGATGCCGCCATGATCAGTCATTGTGGCAGTGATGATGACTGAAACTGCATGAAACGGGGAAAATAGCCGCGTAATACAAACAAAATTCAAGTGGGATAATCATAAGGGTTTGTAGATGTGTAAGCCGGTGTAAATTACTAAGTAAACGCGAAACATCGACCACAATTGACGAAAACGGAGCAGTCACATGGGCGAGCAAGCCTCCAAACCCGGCAACGGGTAAGAGAAATATATGCTTTTTTGACATTTTATTGATTTTCTGGTTCATATACTTTGATTAGATAAAAAACATACCCCTGTAGACAAATTGGCATAAAAAAAACAGACCATTCTTTGTGTAAATGTGTCCAAAGTCCACTTTTGACTGAGTTATGTAATTTATATAGCTGCCGCGACATTATGTAAATTAGATGCGTAAATTCATTCCTATCTGAAACTTTGGATTATAATCTACATCAGGGGTCCCCAAACTTTTTCCTGTGAGGGCCACATAACTTTTGCCTTCTCTGATGGGGGCCGGGGTCAGTTTGTAACAGAAAAAGTGTGACGATCACAGGGGTGCCTAAACGTAAACATTTATTGTTTTCCAGAAAGCCACTCATAACCAAATATTAATAACCCTTTCTGGGCTCTTCAAAGGAAAAAAGTCAGAAAATAAATAATAACACTATTGATGAAATAAATAACACTATTTATGAAATAAATAATAACTAAATAACCCTCTCTGGGTTCTTCACAGAAAAAAATCCATGGAACTTTAACTTTCTGTTGTGCCGTGCATAATCTTAACGGGTAAAAGTTCAGCTTAGTTGTCAGAGCAGAATCTCTTACTTAAATGACTCATATGAGCAGTCTCTCAAAGTTCTTGTGTTTCTTCCTTATAATCCTTTTGTCCTCTACTGGGACAGTCAGCGCACTCAGCCTGAGCAGGAAACAGAACAATCACGGGATTGATATATATGGACTGAGATCAATATGTGATCAATAAATGTGCCTTACATTCTCTTTTGTCCTATTGTCATACAGCCCCGGAGCAAAGAGAGGAATTCCGGCGCCAGTAATCAAGCTATTGATATACACTACCGTTCAAAAGTTTGGGGTCACCCAGACAATTATTTTGTGTTTTCCATGAAAAGTCACACTTATTTACCACCATGAGTTGTAAAATGAATAGAAAATATAGTCAAGACATTGACAAGGTTAGAAATAATGATTTGTATTTGAAATAATAACTTTTTCCTTCAAACTTTGCTTTCGTCAAAGAATCCTCCATTTGCAGCAATTACAGCATTGCAGACCTAACATGATTGCACAAGGGTTTTCTAATCATCCATTAGCCTTCTGACGCAATGAGCAAACACATTGTACCATTAGAACACTGGAATGATAGTTGCTGGAAATGGGCCTCTATACACCTATGTGGATATTGCACCAAAAACCAGACATTTGCAGCTAGAATAGTCATTTACCACATTACCAATGTATAGAGTGTATTTCTGATTAGTTTAAAGTTATCTTCATTGGAAAAAAAGTGTTTTTCTTTCAAAAATAAGGAAATTTCTAAGTGACCCCAAACTTTTGAACGGTAGTGTATGTGACTGATGTAAATGTGCCACGCATTCTCTCTTGACTGTGATGTAAAGGTGCCATGCATGCTCTCTTGTCGGTATAAATGTGCTCACTCAAAGCTCACTGTATCGCTCTTGGAGAACGCACTCAGAGCTCACTCACAGCGCACAGAGAGCACTGAGTGAGTCTCGTGATAGAGGAATAAAACACCTTTAACCTTCAGCTTGTCATGTCCGCCTGCACTTAGTCCGTTCCTCCACACTTGGGGGGGGGGGGGGGTTCAGATAGGGGCACAGACTGCAGAAGGGTGGAATAGAATGTCACGTTCTATGCGTGTATTAGTGTCAATCGCGTGGCCAGACTGAAAAAAAAAAAAAATCATAATGCGTCTCTGGTATTGTTCAGGGGGCCGGGCCAAATGTGGAGGCGGGCTGTATCCAGCCCGCAGTTTGGGGACCACTGTTCTACATCTTTCTAATTGACAGTGAGCCATTATCTCTTGCAACTTTCAAGTTATAGCCTTGGAAATCTGAACTATTTTACTGACAAATTTTTTTTTACCACTCTTGACCACTAGGGGCCTTGAACACCCTTTAACCGTTCCTGTCACCATACGGCGCCTGGGGCAGTTAAAAGGTTAAAATTTTACCACGTTTCACTTGATTGTTTGCACCATTTAGATTCCAAGATATGATTCTTAATTTTGTACCATTCATAAGCTACAGAGATTGTATTAAGCAACAAAGAATAACTTGCTCCTCATTGTCAAGCTGAAATAAATGAAAAAATAAATAAATAGAAATATACTACAGACATTGAGAGATGCTCTCATCCCTTACATTCCGTCCACAAAACATTTTCCCTCCCAGGCCTCCCATACCTTAACACATAAATACAGTCCCTAAACAGAAAAGAAAAGCTTAAAAATGGCCAACAAAAGAACAAAAATAGGACTGTCATAAAATTAAAAAAAAAAAAAGCCCTTGATCATTCCTTTGCGGCAATATTGAATCACTGGACTAAAGTACATAAATAATAGTATTAATAATAATCATGAAAAACAGAATAGAAAAATATTATCTGGTAGCTAATTAAACTGCAACAGTAATTTCATTGCCAGAATCAGCTGTTTGTATGTCGTCATAACAACCGTCGTGCTGATGACACCTCAACATGTGCAGTTGTTTACAGCCGAGGAAGCCGTTCACCTGTAGCTCCAGGTTTAATACCGTCGTCCCATCACTTAACCAGGATTTCTACATAACTTCCCATCAATAAAAAGTTTGTCTATCGACAACTGAGTTTTTTTGCGACTTTTTTTTTGCTTCCGACATGATCAGGTAGCGCAGTCTCCGTCTCCTAAGGATCTCTGGTGGAAACTGGTCGGTTATGGAAAAATTAGATCCTCTCAGCTCTCTGCTTTTTTGCATAATGGTTAGCTTCATCAGTCCGCCAAGGTCTCCGCCTTTGACTGCCACCTAATCCACATAGCGCCGGACCCCCATGATCCCTCCTGCAGGTGGTGAGCCCACTGGAGGGCGGACCCATGTAACTCCTTCGGGCTGAGCCCGGCCGGGTCCCATGGGTGGAAACCCAGCCACCTGACGCTAGCCTTCGAGCCCCTCCCCCAGGCCTGGCTCCAGGGTGGGGCCCCGGTAACCCCATACCGGGCGGGGTACACTGAATCCTTGATATACAATTTGTCATGAGAGTCTGTTGGATCGTTCTTAGTCTGGCCCTTCACCCAGGACCAGTTTGTCTTGGGAGACCCTATCAGAGGCAAATTGCCCCGGACAATATAGCTCCTGGGATCATTGGGGCACGCAAACCCCCCCACCACGATAAGGTGACGAGTGAGGGGAAAATGGAGCGAGAGATCGACAGACGGATTGGAGCAGCATCTGCAGTGATGCGGACGTTGTACCGGTCTGTTGTGGTGAAGAGGGAGCTGAGTTCTAAGGCAAAGCTGTCGATTTACCAGTCAATCTACGTTCCTACTCTCACCTATGGTCACGAGCTTTGGGTAATAACCGAAAGAACGAGATCGCGGATACAAGCGGCTGAAATGAGCTTTCTCCGTAGGATTGCTGGACTCACCCTCAGAGATAGGGTGAGGAGCTCAGTCATCCAGGAGAGGCTCAGAGTAGAACCGCTGCTCCTCCACATTGAAAGGAGTCAGTTGAGGTGGTATGGGCATCTGATTAGGATGCCTCCTGGACGCCTCCCACTTGAGGTGTTTCAGGCACGTCCCACTGGGAGGAGACCCCGGGGCAGACCCAGGACTCGGTGGAGAGACTATGTCTCCCAGCTGGTCTGGGAACGCCTTGGTATCCCCTCTGAAGAGCTGGAGCAGGTGGCTGGAGAGAGGGAAGTCTGGGCTTCTCTGCTTGAACTGCTGCCTCTGCGACCCGGACCTCCGGAAAAGCGGTAGAAGATGGATGGATGGATAGATGGTTAGCTTCATCTCGGAGTCGGTGAGTTTGGGGGTTATATTTGTAAAAAATTACATCAACTGATTTGAAATAAAATACTGTTAAATGAAAAAAGTAGGCTTAGGTTAGTAACTGCTTTTTTATTTCATGAAAACTTGTGAGTTTCACACATGAAATTGTACACAAGTGAAATAAATTTTGAAAATGTTCCTTTTCAGCAAATCACAGTTCCTAACAGCTTTTACACAGTGTGTTGGGTTGGTCGCCCTCCAGCATTCTAGAAATCTAGGCTATTCATCAAAAAAAAAAAAAAGTAAATTCTATCACAAATACTTTCAACATCCATTTAATTAGTAGTGTTACCTGACTGTATGCACAGTGTACAGTTACCTATACAGTAACTTAATGCAATGAACAAATTCAATAAGAACTGACCGCAATTGATGCATAAGATAAGTAACATTAATTTTAAACCTGCACAAATATAAATTTAAGTATCTAAATTCTTCGGAGACTTCAAAAACGAATTAAAGTTAGAAAACAAAATAAAGTGTGTTACAAGTTTTCGTGATTTTTTTTTTTTTTTTGCCCGTTCAGAATTTTCTGGGAGTTTGTTAAAGTGGTGCAGTGTGCGTTGCTCAGCAGGAGGACTTAGAACTTTTTCCTCTTCTTTCAACTCTGGGTGATTATCTGTTCATGGTCTCTGGCTGGTGAAGCTTCTCCAGTACAAGGTAAAGTAAATGCAATAATTCAAAACAAAAACAAAAATAAACTTCCATCCAGTGTTAATTTCATCATTAAACTATATCTATTTTTTTCCATCCATAAAAGCTAGAAATTAAACAAAAATGACCATTTATACATTTCACTTTTGACACCTAATTTGAGTCCGGATTTATTGTGACGAGTTTATTTTTGGTTTTATTTTAGTCTGTTCACTATCAATCGTTTTTGTCTACTTTCAGTCTCAGCTGTGGCCGTCAGGGTTGCTAGGCAACGGGGTAGCGCATGGTCATGCAAACAAACGTCATCCAAAGACTAGACCATAAACTTGTTTTTATCATCTATGTGTTATGTCCATATCTTGGTAGACAAGGAGGAGGCTCAGGGTGCAGTTGAACGTAACCTTTATTAACAAACACGAACTCACACAGGTGCTCCGTACAGGCCAAGGGGTCGACGGCGAAAGAGACAGGGTCTCTTCCGCCCTTGTCCTTTATAACCCTGGTGATAGCGGAACCGGAAAGGCGGGCTGTCACCCCCACTACACCCAGGATGTTATGGGTGCCATATTTGTACCCCCCCCCCCCCATGCAGAAAAATGCAAGCACAACAATCAAACCCTCCCAAATTTAAACCCGACTCACACACTAATAATACAATACGTACAGTCCTATTCATTCACACAACTACCTAGAGGGGGACAGGTAGACTACTGACACCCCCCCCCCCACACACACGGCTTAGACGGGTTATTCTGACGTCTCTGAAATTCTAAAGTCCATAAAACAAAACAGCTGTGTTGCTAAAAACTAAATTAATCCCCAAAACACATATATGTACAACTAGAATTTCCATAACAGTAAGAACCAACAATATTAACAGTTAATACGTACACATGTAATTAGTTGCCAGCCCCCACCCCAAACTTGGGCAATGCACACAAACAATATATACAATACAATGTTGAGGATTTTTTTTTTTTTAAGAAAACTCACAGGGCAAAATGCAACCAGTACATATTCACATTAGATAGAACGGCACACTGGCGACTCCCAAACACCATGACAATGGCCCCCTCACAGTCACCTGACAATCCCTCTGGGAGATCCACCCCTTGGATTACTGTCTGGCAGATCCCTCCCAGAGTACCTTCGCCTCTTCCACTCTGGGGACGAGCCACATCGGCGTCTCCTCTCATCCATACGCCGCAGCTCATTGCGATGTTTCCATGATCTATCAGACAGTCTCAGGTAGCCACCCCCACTCACAGCCGCCCCTGGTCATCATGTCGCCTTTGTTTCTCGTGGACCCCCCTCGCCCAAGCCTCTTCCCTGGGCTGGACCTCATCACCGATCCGCAGGGGAGCCTAGCTCGGCTTCTTGTGTCCACCATGTAGCGACCGAGCTTCCTTCCTGGATCGAACCGTCCTGCCAACCTGGTCTGAAGCCCTCCTCTGGTACTGATGTTTGGCGCATCGTGGTATCACGCCAGTCGGTCCTGCCACTCTTCTTTTCATTCCCAGCGCCAGCACAGCCGCTGCAGCTCCCTGCTTCTCGGCAACACTTGGTCGAACTCCGGAAGCAGAAGAAGCTGGCATCTTGGCTCTATCCGCTGTCCCGGGTGTTCCGCTGTGCCTCCCAGTTCCCACAACCAGGGTAACTTGGGCACTGGCATCAGAACCCTCCCGCAGTGGTGCTTCATGTTGCTGTTCCTGCATGCCTCCCATTACACCAGGCCAATCACTGTCCCAAACTGTGTCGTCCTCCACGTGCGGAGCAGGTCGGTCCCACAATCCGAGGCCCAACCACTCTTCTCCGACACCTCTGGCAATCATGAACCCCAAGCCATAGAACATGTCACATCCCATGATGTTCGACCCACAGGCCGTCACCACAAAATGGACAATCGCCATCATCGCCGACTTATACCTCGCATTCAACTCTAGCGAACCCATGATGGCCAACTTGTTTCCACCATAGCTGAAGTAAGGCGTCAACAGTTCACTTGCGCGGTAGTGCAGGAACAGACTCCTCCCAGTGGCCCAGTTCAACACCGAAGCCACCGCCCCCGTATCTACCATCAACGGCACTTCCACGCCGTCCAGCAAAACATTGCAAAACATCCATCCATCTGTGCTCAGGGAGACTGTATGAACAACCGTAGGAGTCTCTATAGGGAAATCCGCTCTTAGCCTTCGGTCCCCTCGCTCAAAGTTCTTGCAGGCCCTGGAGAAGTGGTGCAGAAGACCCCATTTGCCACAGCGCTTGCCCTTTTCCAGACACTCTCTTGCCTTACACCGGTGCCTCGTGGACCCACAGCCGTAAGATCTTGGCGAACCCGGGGCGGATCTAATTTTCACAGTGGCAGCGTATTCTTCTTCACTCACGCTGTCCTTGCTATCTGAGTCCACAGCCAGCGCCTTCAAACGTGGCTTGTCATCCCGCAGCGTGCTTCTCTCACCAAAGTCTTTTGATATTTTCTCTGCTGCCTCAAATTGCTGCGCTATCTCGATAGCCGTGGCTAGCGTCAGTTCACCTGGGAACGTCAGGAGCCTCGAACATGCCGCAGAACAGAGTGTGTGCTCCGCTAGCTGGTTGCAGATGATCCCTTCTTCCAGGGCCCCAAACTAACACTCTCCCGCCAGCTGACGTAGGTCTGCAACATAGCACTGTACTGACGCTCCCATCCGCTGGTGGTGTTGCCTAAACTGTATTGGCCGGACTATGACATTTTCCGGGGCGCAAAAGTAGCATGTCATTAGCCCAACCACGTCTTCATAGCTATCAGCCCCTCCTAGCGTGCCAAGGATCCTTTGACCCTCCATACCAAGATTATGAACAAGAATAGCTCTTCTCAAGCTCACGCAGCTTCTTGAGCTCACCTAGGTTAAGAACCACCAGATAGTTCTGGAAAGCCACGTACCACCTAGCCCAGGGGACCAGCGGCTCACCCGGAACCTCCAAAAACAGCCAAAATGCAGAAACAGCTCACTCCATACCTTTTACCTCGTCGCCAAATGTTATGTCCATATCTTGGTAGACAAGGAGGAGGCTCAGGGTGCAGTTGAACGTAACCTTTATTAACAAACACGAACTCACAGGTGCTCCGTACAGGCCAAGGGGTCGACGGCAAAAGAGACGGGGTCTCTTCCACTCGTGCCCTTTATACCCCTGCCGACAGCGGGACCGGAAAGGCGGGCTGTCACCCCCACTACACCCAGGATGTTATGGGCACCATATTGGTACACCACACTACAGACTAAACTCTCTCATTTTAAGATTCTTTTACATTCGTCCTTCGAAATGTGTGGCCACCATCGGCCCATCTACAAGGCTACAACACCTGAATTTGTGCATGATCAGCCATATGTGCACGGTCAGTTATGACCAGTCATTTTGTGGAGTGACATAACGTGGGGGCGTAACTTGCTGAGGGAGCATAACTAGTTAAAGAGGTGTAACTTGACAAAGTCTTTGAAATGCAGACAGACCTGTCTCGAATTTCTTGCTGCTCCATTTTTTCTTTATTTCGACTGTTTCATCCAGCTGCTAGCTTAGTAAGCTACTCTGTGTGGTTCTCCTGCATCAGCAGCATCAATGTGTAATTGCGTATCATGAAGCAGCAACATGTGTCATGTGACGGGATCCTGGCACCACCGCAAACCCCCCCCCCAAAAAAAAAACAAAAGAAGAAGAAATCAATTCTTAATTTTTGTGAATCGGAATTAATCCCCCCCCCCCCCAACACCCTTAATGGTTTCATGTTGACTATTAACAATTTATTAAGTAGCAACATTCAACCATCACACTTAATGGTCAAACAGATGTCAAAATAAGCGACTTTCGCATTACGAGTGCGCATGGGCAGACTATGCGACCCGACATCCGGTTCAAAGGTCAGGACTACCAAACATTCCGCTAGCCACCTTGCTTTTGTATAGAGACAGTATTGTCACACCTGAACAATTGCAGTTTAAAGTCTGCTTCAAGCTTTAAATCGCCGTTATGCCAGGTGCACCTTGTGCTGTAGTGAAGTGTGGGAATGGCATGTATCATCTAGAGCGGTGGAAAAAGCAAACTTGTAGCATACATGCGTGTAACTTCGGGACCAGCGTGTGCACGTCTGCCGCCATTCACGTTATATACATTCCCCACGGAACTGAAGGATCCGGACGGACGTAATTGTTGGATTAAAGCAGTAAGTCTACTATATTATAACATAATTAAATAGTGTTGTGTATTGTTCAAGTTCTGGCCTAATTGACACGAGTCTAAACCCTGAAGTAGCAGGTACGGACAGGCAGGCCTGGATCTAGAATATAGCTCTTTGTATATTGGTAATGAAGCTTGATCTACACACACATGTAATTAAGGCCATTGATAAGTAGGCTGGTATAAAACAAAATTGCAAATCATTGAAAACGCGTGGTACTTAAACTATAGTAGTATCAATCTATTGATTTAAGTAAGCAGGCTATGCCTTGTAGTGAAATTTACTCAAAATGACAAAACCAAAGTTGAGCTGTCAAACCACTTGCTTACCTTCTTTGTAGTCGTTTTGGAGTCTCGCAAGTAAGGGTGCTTGGTCCTTTGACAACAAAAAATCTGCTATGTCAGCGTACATACAGGGGGGTCAGTTTGGCTAATTTCTGCAACGTGGCTGCGAGTGCAAGCGCAACTAGTTCATCCTTGCGCTTGCGGGTACAACCGGGAAGACCCCTACGAATACAATATGCTCGTAGATCAGGAACTTTCAATAAATTAAATGTATCAATATAGCATGTTTGGTAGCCACGTTCCCATGATGCTCATTATCCCACTTTTGCCCTTGCCAAGAGAATCCCTGTGGTTTTGAAGAAAGAAAGAAAGAAAGAAAGAAAGAAAGAAAGAAAGAAAGATCTTTTTTGCATAAATATTTTGTCATAAGTCGTAAAATTTTCCAGAGGTGCAAAACTTTGAGGAAAAAGCCACAAAATTACAAGGAAAAAAAAAACCCCACCATAAACATATATACAATAAAAGCTTCAAATTTACTCGAATAACATAACAAATTTATCGGGACAAATGCCCATTTATTTAAAACATGTACTAAATTCATGAGGAAAAAAATGCAAAATTACAAGAGAAACAAAGCCGAATTTAAAAGATAGAAGTTACAAATTCTTGGCAAAAGTTGCAAATTTATGAGGCAAAAAAATTCACATATGTGCAATTAGTAATTGTGAATGTCAACAAAGGAAGTTATTTGAAAGATTTACTAAATTTATTAAGAAAAAGTAAAATTAATAAGATCGGACCAAATAAAAGTGGTCGGGGGGGGGGGGGGTAGCATGCTAGTCGTTAGCTTAACTTTAGCAGGCACGAAATTGTGGGATCCAGGTCCAGTTGACCCCCGACCAAGTGAGCACTCCAGCCTTCCGGTTAGCCGTTTACAGCCAAATAAATGTAACGTAGACCTCTAACGATCACCCTACATGACTCATGTTGTGTTAGTTCATTCAAACCGTAACAGCTCAGCATACCTGTTCTCTGTAGCTTTATTATGGGGTTCAGACTCATTTTCTTCAGTCCTCCGTGACGATCGAACCGGGTTTTTTTTTTTTTAAATCTTTCTCAATATTCCTTCAACAGTAGCAGTTGGTCGATCTCTGTTTAACACCACATGATGCTGAACTGAAGACAGAACTGTCTTGTCACGTCTCTGATGAAAATGAGGCTAACGCTAAACGAACAGCTACTTCCGCCAGATGTTGCACGGTAAAATTCCGGTTGAGAAGGGGAAGAGCAAACTTAAGTTCCGCCTTGAGTCAATCTTCTTGCTTGAAAAAAAAAACTAAAAAAAACAGTATCATTTCTCGCTGTGTTATTGACCCTCTGACAAGTAAAATAAAATAATGAATTAAAAAGTGTAGTGTAACGTCGGGGCTATGATAAGGGGCGGGGGAATTCTCCTGGCATGCTTTTCACAGCTGAATATTCAGAGACTGTTATTAGGACCCGATCGCATTTTTCACCCTCTAAAACAAACAAAACTCAAATTTTTTTTTTTCGCACACACCTCAGACCCGGTGAAAATTTTGATGAACTGGGAAACATATGTGTCCCTGTGGTAGACTGCAAGTCTAAAATAAAACATTACTGGCACATGCCTCTAGGGGGAACTACCTGTATTGTTCAGCACTACTATTAAGGGGACACATTAGAACAAGAGTGTGAAAACCCCGCGCAGAATCCATGTTCAGTCATATTATGTGTGTTGCAGAATAAACGGCAGAGTTAGCCAAAGAAATAACTCAAGTGTGATCATTGCTACACGGTAGGATATCACACAATTGGCGACGAGGATTAAAAGAAAAAAATCAGCGGCGAGAAACAGAGAACATTGCAAGTGTGGCGAACTCAAGTGACTCCAGTAGTTCGAGTGCAAGTTCAGAGGAGGAAAAACGAGGTTTCCCCACCACGACGAGCAATGGCGGCTGTAATCGGAACGGTAACCCCTTTTGATAACTCGACTCAGTCATGGGAAGGATATAGTGAAATGTTGGACTTTTTCTTCCAAGCTAATGACATTGAGGAGCCAGACAAAAGGAAGGCTGTACTGTTGAGTGGAGTTGGTGCAACTACTTACAGCTTGTTGAGAAATTTAATAAGCCCTGCATTACCGAAAGATAAAACGTACGACCAGCTTACTGCTGAGCTTCAGAAGCACTTCAGCCCCAAACCGAGTGAAATCGTGCAACGATTCAAATTTAATTCACGCATAAGGAGGAACACTGAGTCCATAGCAGAGTATGTGGCAGAATTGAGGAAATTAACACTGCACTGTGATTACAAAGACTCATTGGAAGAAATGTTAAGAGACAGACTTGTGTGTGGAGTGAATGATGACCGAATGCAACGGCGACTTTTATCTGAAACAAAACTCACTTTTGCAAAGGCTTTGGAATTATGCCAAGCGATGGAAACAGCATCTAAAGATGTGAGAGAAATGCAAAGGAAACTAGCAGAGGACACAGCAACGCATGTTCGTGTACCTAAGACCCAAGTAGGTGTCCACAAAGTGTCGACTGACAAAACTCAGCACAAATTCCCCAGTTGTTATCGCTGCAAAGGCCAGCACAATGCCGCCGAGTGCAAATTTGCCACTGAGCTGTGTCATAATTGTGGCAAGCGAGGGCACGTTAAGAAAGCATGTAGAATAAAGGTGGACAGCGCACAGGTGCTGAAAGCAACAGTAAAAGGGCAAAAGTATGAAAACAAGGGCCCAGGAAAGGAACAGCGAGCGAATCAACTGAGAGGGGAGGGAGAAAGTGATACAGAAGACATGGATTTTCACACAATTTACAACACGTCAGAGGAGCTGACCAAGGTAGCGCCCATCACGCGTACCATGAATGTTAATGGAATGAAAGTAACATTTGAAGTTGATACAGGCTGTGGAGTAACCATATTAAGTAAACAGCAATATACACAACTGTGGAAGAAAACAGACACAGCAGAATTAAATCCCTGTTCATTAAAATTAAAAACGTACACAGGAGAGAAGCTAGACGTGCTAGGCATGGCACAAGTGAAGGTGCAACACGAAAACAAAGAAAAGGACTTACCTGTAGTAGTAGTTGGGAGCGAAGGACCAAATCTACTAGGGCGAAGTTGGCTACAAGAACTGGCCATGATTGATCAGTTGGTGAATAAAGTGGAATCTCAGCCCAAATTGCAGCTGGAGGAGATCCTCGAAAGACACGCTGAGGTGTTCAAAGAAGGCGTAGGACAGCTAAAAGGTGTCACTGCAAAGATTAATGTGGACAAGGAGGCCCAACCACGATTCTGCAAATCCCGACCGGTACCCTATGCAGTCAAGCCACTGGTTGAAAGCGAGCTACAGAGGCTGCTGGATGACAAGATCATTGAGCCAGTGCAGGTTGCAGAATGGGCGGCGCCCATAGTCCCAGTGAGAAAGCCGGATGGCTCCATTAGAATATGTGGAGATTACAAACTCACTGTCAATCGAGCATCACGGGTGGATCAGTATCCAATTCCTAAAGTGGAGGACCTCTTCGCACAGCTGAACGGCGGCCGACACTTCACGAAATTAGACATGAGTCACGCCTACCAACAAGTAGTCTTGGAAGAAGAATCAAGAAAGTATGTAACCATCAATACACACAAAGGCTTATATACCTACACACGCTTACCATTTGGAGTAGCTTCCAGTCCTGCTATATTCCAGAGAACTATGGAGGGCATCCTAGGTGGAATTCCGAATGTTGCCATTTATTTGGATGACATCCTTTGTACAGGACCAAATGAACAAGAACATCTGAAAACGCTGGAGGAAGTGCTTCAACGGTTGGAGAAAAGCGGTCTGAGGTTGAAAAGAAGCAAGTGTGAGTTCATGGGAAAAGAGGTGGTGTTCCTAGGCCACAAGATCAACGCCAGTGGTCTACACCCTCTAACAGACAAAGTGGAAGCCATTGCGGAGGCGCCTGAGCCACAAAATGTTACTGAGTTAAAAGCCTACCTGGGCTTGTTGAACTATTACCATAGGTTCCTCCCAAAGCTCTCCACGCTGCTGGCACCACTACATACCTTACTTAAGAAGGAAGAAAAATGGTCATGGGGGGTCAAGCAGCAGAAGGCGTTTGAAGAGTCCAAAGCGCTACTTCAGTCCTGTAGTGTGTTAGTGCACTATGATTCAAACAAACCACTCATCCTGGCGTGTGACGCATCACCCTACGGTGTGGGTGCTGTACTCTCTCATCGTATGGAGGATGGCTCAGAGAGACCCATAGGGTTCGTCTCAAGAACTCTTAGTGCAGCTGAGAAAAACTACTCCCAGCTAGACAAGGAGGGCCTTGCAGTAGTATTTGGTGTAAAAAAATTCCACAAATACCTGTATGGGAGACAGTTCGCTATAGTGACTGACCACAAGCCACTAATTTCACTGTTCAGTGAAATGAGAGCCATACCCCAGATGACATCTCAGAGAATTCAGAGATGGGCCGTTACATTAGCAGCGTATGAGTACACCATCGTTTACAAAGCCGGACGGGACCATACGAATGCTGACGCGATGAGTAGGCTACCCTTGGATGGAGGAAGAGACAGCACGCCTGAGGAGGAGGAGAGAGTGCTATTGTTTGAAGATATCGGCGTGCCCCTGGTGAACGCACAACAAATAAAGAAGTGGACAGACAAAGACCCTGTGCTAGCAAGAGTGCGAGAATACATCTTGCGAGGATGGCCGAAGATGAACAGTCCTGAGTTCATTCCCTATGCCCGACGACAGGATGAGCTCAGCACCCAGGAAGGTTGTATCCTGTGGGGAGGACGCGTGGTTGTTCCACCACCTGGTAGGAATGCCTTACTGCAACAACTACACCAAGCACACCCTGGCATCACTCGCATGAAAGCGTTGGCGAGGAGCTACATGTGGTGGCCCAACATGGATGCAGAGGTGGAGGCGCTTGTGAAGTCATGTGCGGCATGCCAGGAGAACAGGAACAGTCCTCCAGCAGCCCCACTACATCCCTGGGAAGTTCCAGATAAACCATGGAGAAGAATTCACATTGACTACGCAGGTCCATGGATGGGAAGAATGTTCCTGATCATAGTTGACGCATACTCAAAGTGGATCGATGCATATTCTGTGAGTAGCTCTACTTCTACTGTTACCATTGAATGTCTTAGAAAGAGTTTCAGCCAACATGGGCTACCTGAAATCATAGTATCAGATAACGGTACATGTTTTACGAGTGAACAGTTCCAAGAGTTTTCTGAAAAGAATGGCATACGTCACATCACGACTGCGCCATACCATCCTTCTTCTAACGGCTTAGCCGAGAGGGCCGTGCAGACGTTCAAGTCACTCATGAAAAAGATGACAGGAGACTCTATTGAAACCCGAATGTCGAGAGCTCTGTTCAGCTATCGAATAACACCCCAATCTACAACTGGCAAGTCACCAGCTGAGCTGTTGTGTGGAAGGAAGTTGAGGTCAACATTTGACTTAATACATCCAGACTTCAGAAACAAAGTGCATGATAAACAAGAGAAACAAAAAGGTTATCATGACATGCATGCTAGAGAGAGAATACTGAGAGAAGGAGACGTGGTCTACACCCGCAACTTTGGCTCAGGACCAGCCTGGGTACCAGGAGAAATAACAGAAAAGACAGGCCCTGTGTCATTCAAGGTGACATTAGGTCATGGACAAGTGGTGAGGCGACACATCGACCAAGTTCGTGGTAGGAGCTCCATTCCCCTGCCGATGGCACCAGAGGTGTTGTCTGACACCCATCCTGAGGAGAGCATCAACGAACCACCACTTCAGGTGAAACCTGAGGTAACCGTCTCTGCAGATTCTACGGGCAGCACTGCAGCAGCCGAAACAGTGGAGCAGTCTGAGTCTTCACCTGCAGTTGGCTCACCCGCCGTGAGAAGATCTCAGCGAGCTAGGAGAGCTCCAGACTACTTGAAGGACTATACTTAGTCAGTAGTGAGTTCCCCAGCCACAGGACAAGAATGCGTCCTGGAACCTCACTGGGATGCGGTAGTCAAACCAAATCCCCAGTTAGACTGTTATGTGTGTTATACATGTGAAAAAAAAAAAGAGAAAGAAATTATGTGTATGACACATGTGTTTAAGAAATTAAAAAGTAACTGTGATAGTTTAGGGTTAAATGGGAGTTCCAGGATGTCTAGTAATTGGCTAGTGTAATTAAGAGTAGTTTAATCTAGAGGGGAGGGATGTGGTAGACTGCAAGTCTAAAATAAAACATTACTGGCACATGCCTCTAGGGGGAACTACCTGTATTGTTCAGCACTACTATTAAGGGGACACATTAGAACAAGAGTGTGAAAACCCCGCGCAGAATCCATGTTCAGTCATATTATGTGTGTTGCAGAATAAACGGCAGAGTTAGCCAAAGAAATAACTCAAGTGTGATCATTGCTACACGGTAGGATATCACAGTCCCCCACCCCCCAATTTTTGTGGGCGGAGCCAAACGTACAAGATCAGTGGAGACTGGCGGCCATAAAGTTTGCCGTACGGACAAGAAATTCGGGTGAGGTGTGCATCACCTCAAGACATTAAAAACATAATTGTGGCCCTTACCCACAGCCAACAGGAAGTCCGCCATCTTGCCTTAAAACCACCCCTGGCATTTGAAAGAACTCCCCCTAGGGGTCTGCTCGATTGAGCTCATCTTCGCATGGCGGCATCTATCCATTATTCCTGGGGGTGCTGCTGTCAGAACGATTATGGGCGGAGCTTCCGGTTTCGGTTGCAGTAGTGTTGAATCAGTCAATAAGAGTGGAGTAGCAGCAGCATTTGAAATAGCGTTTTTTAAAAAAATTCAAATTCATTTTAATGTATAGTCTGTGGCACATATGTTTGGTTCATATTTCCCACAAGAGTGTGGCACATACTGTATGTCTGGTTCATATCTCCCACAAATGTATGGCTTATGTGGATTGTATGGCTTATGTGGATTGGGGCTTCACGTCTGGAGGAACAAGACAGGAGATGGCGAGGAGGTGTGAAGTCGGGCCCTCGTCTCGGAGAAGAGGACCTGGGGGGTTTCCCGGTACACCAGAGAATAAGAGACAATGGTGAATCTTCAGAGACTTGCATTGTGATTGAATGTTTGCAGAAGCACCATGTGACTTGAGTTCGTAATCCCCCGGAAGTATAAGAGTGAGCTGTAACATTATTCTGCCTCTTCTTGCTTTTTGAGAATGTTGGAAGATTGTGTTCTTCAATAAAGCTGAACCTGAGAAATACACTCAAGTCTCGTCATTGAACACGTCTTCCACACTGGTGACCCACGACAAAGAATGGCCGGTGAGAATTCTCCCGAGCAGAGCTCATCAGAGGCCAGCCTGATGGCTGCCTCCACGCTCCGGCTGCCCGATTTCTGGCAGCACAGCCCGCGCTCCTGGTTTAGCGCGGTTGAGGCGCAGTTCAACCTCCGGAGAATCTCAAAGGACGAAACGAGGTTCTACCATGTGGTGGCGAAGCTGGACAGCCACACGGTTGAGCGGGTGGAAGACCTGGTTAACCACCCACCGAACACCGACAAGTACAGCGCATTGAAGGAGGCGCTGATCAGCCATTTCACCCCCTCGGTGCAACAGCGAGCAGAGGGGCTCCTAGAGTTGACGGAGTCAGAGAACGACAGACCGGCAGACCTGATGGTGAAGATGCTGAGGCTGAAAGACTCAGAGGATGGCGAATTTATTTTCGCCCACCTTTTCCTCCGGACTCTGCCTCCAGCAGTGAGAGTGACCCTGCCAGACTCACCCCGATTGGCCAAGCGGGACTACCATGGCCTCGGCAAGGAGGCACAAAGACTCGTCGACGCCCACAAGCGGAGCGCGGTTTCAGCCGTGGCAGCTGAGCAGAAGACGGCGCCCGGAGATGGCTTGGAGCCAGTGGTGGCGGCGCCAGACGACCCGACGGCGGCGGCGACAGGCGTCAGGCGACGCGGAGCTGAAGACGGCCTGTGTTTCTACCATGGCCGTTTTGCAGAGAGGGCACACAGATGTCTCCCACCGTGCCGCTTCAAGCGTCAGGGAAACGCCAAGACCGGGGGTCGGTAGCGGCTGCGTCCCTCGGAGAAGAAAATAAGCTGCTTTACCTGACAGATGCACACTCGGGGAAACAATTCCTCGTGGACACGGGCTCCCAGCTGAGTTTCGTCACGCCTACCTACGCGGAACGGCTGATGCTGTCCAAAGCTCCCTGGGTGTCAGTATCAGCAGCAAATGGCTCAGCGATTAAGACCTTCGGTGAGAGGACCATGTGTCTGTCCTTACAGGGCCGTTCATTCGAGTGGACCTTTATTGTAGCAGCAGTCAGTTTTAACATGTTAGGGGCTGATTTTTTGTGCTCACATGGTTTATTGGTTGACCTTGCTAATAGACATCTGGTTAATGCACTTTGTTTTCATTCTATTCCCTGCACAGCTCGGGTGGCTCCGCCGACTGCACACGCCAACGTCACAGCTGCAGGTGGTAAGTTTCATGCTCTGCTCACTCACTTTCCAGCACTCACAGTTCCAAAGTTTTCGGCGACAGTGGCCAAACACGGGGTGGAACATTTTATCACCACAACTGGGCCTCCCGTTTTTGCAAAAGCCTGGCACTTGGACTCAGCTAAACTGGCCATAGCGCGTGAGGAATTTGCCAACCTGGAGAAACTGGGCATAATTAGACGCTTGGACAGCCCCTGGGCTTCCCCGTTACACATGGTCCCAAAGGCTGATGGCTCGTGGCGACCTTGTGGCGATTTCCGCAGGTTGAACAACGTCTCGGCACACGACCGCTACCCGATTCCGCACATCCAGGATTTCTCAGTTCATTTGGCGGGGGCGCGCATTTTTTCTAAAATAGACTTGGTGCGCGGCTACCATCAAGTTCCCGTGCGTGCGCAGGATATTCCCAAAACCACGGTAATAACTCCATTTGGGCTTTTTGAGTTTTTGCGCATGCCGTTTGGGTTAAAGGGCGCAGTGCAAACTTTCCAACGCATGATGGATGCTGTTTTACGCGACCTGCCTTTCGTGTTCGTCTATTTAGACGACATTTTGGTAGCCAGCACGTCCGAGGACGAACACGAAACCCACCTCACAGCGGTTTTTCGGAGACTGGCAGAGCACGGGTTGATAATTAACCCAGCGAAGTGCCAGTTCGGGGTGGCGCAGATCGATTTTTTGGGGCACCGCGTTTCGCCTGAAGGTGCGGTTCCTCTGCCAGAGAAGGTGCGCGCGATAACAGATTTCCCCCAACCTCAAACGATAAAAGCGCTGCAGGAGTTTCTAGGGATGGTTAATTTTTACAACCGGTTTCTTCCGAGCGCAGCGCGGCTTATGCAGCCACTGTACGCGGCACTGAAAAAACAAAAACCCACGAATAAGGTCGAATGGTCTCCAGAGCGGGAGCGCGCTTTCTCCCAGGTTAAATCAGCCCTTGCAAGCGCCGTTTTGTTAGCGCACCCGGTCCCAACAGCCCGTTTGGCGCTCACCACCGACGCTTCGGACCTAGCGGTGGGGGCAGTCATTGAACAGTGTGTGGCATGGACCTGGCAGCCTCTCGCTTTCTTTAGCAAATCCTTGCGCGATAACGAGCGTAAATACAACGCGTTTGACAGGGAGCTTTTAGCCCTACACTTGGCCATCCGCCATTTCCAGTTCTGGCTGGATGGGCGCCGTTTCACCGCTTTTGTAGACCACAAACCGTTAACTTTTGCGATGGCCAAAATCTCAGAACCTTGGTCAGGCCGACAACAAAGACAGCTAGCCGCAATATCGGAGTTCACCACCGATATCCAGCATGTCGCAGGCAAACACAATGTAGTGGCGGACTGTCTCTCACGTGCTGTGGCAACGCCAGTGTAGAACGGCACCGAAGGCGTTATTTCACAAATGTTTTAATTCAGCGATGCAGGAAGAAAGCAGGTGTACATACCAGTAGTCCTGGCTGTGTGTGTGTGCCACGTACGTGACGTGACGACGTGATGACATCATTCTACATCCCCCTTCTTTAGTATAGAACTTTGGTACAAAGAGAACACTATTGACTCTTGGATTGGTATGAGAAAACATGTCACATTCCTGTGAGAGTGAGTATACTGTGACGAATAAACAACTAGTAAAATAACTTTCAATGGCACCACATAACATACCTATCTTGAAAATAAACTAATGCCTGGCTTGCAAATAAAATAAATTCCCGTGACACAACATAACTGATCTAATTTGAAAATGAACTTATGCCTGGCTTGTAAATATGTCTATATTTCAACACGAAACTACAAAAACATCAGCTTCAGTAAATGTCACAATCAGTCTGTATTGTACTTGGGATTAGGCTTCAGGAGTCTACCAAACCTGGAACGGGCCAGGGGGGTCTCGGTGACTTGTGGGAGCGATGGCTCTCCGAGGAGGCCAGGCGTGTGGTCAGTGTGCGCAGCAGGAAGCCTGGGAGGAGCGTGCACAGCGGCCTGCCTGGGGGAAGTGTGCACGGCATCATGCCTGGGAGGAGATGCGGGTAGACTGGGCACAGTCTCACTGCTGGTCTTCTGTGTTGGTGAGTCTGCCGGTGAGGCTGGATCTGGTTCTGGTTCTGTTGGTGGTGGTTCTGTGACTGGCAGCAGGTGTCGCCGGTTCCGGCGGTATTCTTTTCCTCCTGATTCCACCACGTAAGACCGTGGCTCTGCTGCGATTCTTTTGATGATGCCAATTTTGTCATGTCCTTTCTCTGTTTGCAGGCGTACTACTTGGGAGCTTTGGAGCGGGGGGAGTGGCCGGCTGCCACGATTGTAGAATCCTTTTTGTGCTTGCCTCTTCTTTGACAGGTGGGTGTGGATCGACTCTGGATTCTTGGACATTGGCTTAAGCAGGTGCCTGCTGATGGGAATATTTGTGCGTGTCTCTCTGGACATCAGTCTTTGTGCAGGTGAGCCCAGCGTGCCGTCTCGTGGGACATTTCTGATGCTCAGAAGATTGAGGAACAGGTCAGTACCGTCTCTTTTGGATGTTTCCAACAGTCGTTTTGCACTCCGTACGGCTCTCTCTGCCAGCCCGTTTGCTTGATGATACTCAGGGCTGCTGGTGACATGAGTGAAATCCCAGCTTTTCGCAAAGTCTTGGAACATCTGACTAGTGAATTGTGTTCCACAGTCTGACAGCAGCTTGTGGGGGACTCCGTGGACTGAGAAGTGACGTTTCAGCTTGTTAATTACACATTGTGATGTGATTTTCTTGACCGGATCCAGTTCATACCATCCTGAATAGGAGTCTACCAGGACCAGGTAGTGCTGGCTGTTCCATTCGAACAGATCTGTTGCCACTGTTGACCACGGGAGCTCTGGGACTGTGTGTGGTTGCATTGGCTCCTTTTGCTGATGTGGTTTAAGGGCATTGCAAGTGCTGCATGACTGTACAAAATTGTCAATGTCTCTCGTCATTGTGGTCCAATAGACTATGTTGCGTGCTCGCCGCTTGGTGGCTTCAGCACCGGGGTGTCCTTTATGGAGCAGCAGGAGATATTCTTTGTGCAGCGTTTGTGGAATTGTTGCTCTTGTACCTTTCATGATTATTCCATCTTCCACACAGAGCTCATCGCGGAACGGGAAGAATTCTTTCACTGTGTCGGGTACTTTGCTCAACCTATCTGGCCATCCATGCTTGATGATGTTGCTCAGGGCCTGGAGGGCGGTGTCTTTCGCTGTATGTGTGCGGAGTTCTTCCTGACGACTGGATGAGATGTGCTGCACCGTCATTACCTCGAAGTCCTCACGTTCAGTGGCATGTGAGGCTATGGCGTTGCTCGGTGCACGGGACAGCATGTCTGCCAAGTGCAATTCCTTTCCTTTCTTGTAAACTAGCATGAGGTTGAACTTGTGCAGCTTCAGCATCATGCGTTGTAAACGCGCAGGCGCTGTGTGGAGAGGTTTCTTCAGGATGGAGACCAGGGGCTGATGGTCTGTCTCCACGATCACTGGTTTTCCGTATATGTAGTCATAGAATTTGAAACAGGTGAAAACGACAGCAAGCAGCTCTTTTTCAATTTGTGCATATTTTCTTTCTGTTTCAGTAAGAGTGCGAGAGGCATATGCGACAGGACTGCCATTCTGGAGACATGCACCACCAAGGCCATACTGCGAGGCGTCACATGTCAGAGTGACTGGTGTTTGTACGTCATAGTACCGGAGTACTGGAGGTGACGTCACACACTGTTTCAGAGTGTCAAATGCATTTTGTTGTTGTTCAGTCCAAGTCCATGCTGTGTCTTTATGCAGGAGCTGGTGGAGAGGTGCTGCAATGTTGCTGTGGTTTGGAATGAACTTGCCCAGGTAATTTATCGTACCCAGGAAGCGTTGTAGAGCAGCTTTGTCCTGGGGGGCCTGGATGTCAGTGATCGCTTGGATCTTTGCTGGATCGGGTTTCAACCCTTGTTCAGTGAAGACATGGCCCACGTAGCTGACTTCCTTTAGCTGGAATCTGCATTTTTGGGGGTTCAGCCTCAATTTCACGTTCCTTGCCCTGTTGAGCACTTTTTGAAGGTTCTCGTCGTGCTCTTTAAGATTTCTTCCACCGATTATGATGTCATCAACAATTATTGCGCAAGGGAGGCCGGCAAATATTTGCTCCATGGATCTCTGGAAGACCTCAGACGCTGCATTGATACCATATGGCATTCTCAGGTATCGATATCGCCCAAATGGAGTGGCAAAAGTGGTGAGGAATGATGACGTTTGGTCCAGTTTGACCTGCCAAAAGGAGCTCTTGGCATCAAGCACAGAAAACACGGTTGCGCCTGCCATTTGTGCAGCAACTTCCTCGACTGTGCGCATGGGATGATGGGGGCGCATAATTGCTTCATTTAGGTCTCTTGGGTCGATGCACACACGGATCTTGTCAGTGTCCTTTTTGTGTGTCGCTACCATTGAGGATACCCATTCAGTGGGTTCTGAAATGGGTGTGATGACTCCTTGCTGCACCATGTTTTCCAGTTCTGCTTTCACTTTGTCCATCATGGCAACTGGAATGCGGCGAGGGGGCCGGATGACGGGTGTCACATTCTGGTCCAGTTTCATGTGGTAGGTTACTGGGAGTGAACCTAGTTCGCCATTGAAAAGCTCAGCATAGTTATTAAACCACTTTTGAGAGGAGCTCGGTTCGGTCACGTTCACCTGGAAAACCTGGTCTTTCAGAGTCATCAGGTCCATCTTCATGCAGTCCGGGAGTCCTAGCAGTGGTTGTACTTTGCCGTTTACTACATGGAAACGCAGGTTGTAGGATCTTTGGTCACTGGTCTGGCACTTGAACAACACAGTCCCCTCAGTGTTTATCACCGTGCCTCCATAAGCGATGAGCCTGGCCTTGTTGTCTTTGTTTATTTTTTCTGTGTTTCTCACATACCTGAATGCATCCAGGGAGATTACGTTACACTTTGCGCCAGTGTCTACTTTCAGTTTGAGTGTCTTGCCATTGAGTTTTACATTGCAGTGTAGTTCTTCTTTCACATCATCAGTAGACAGTGTGTTTATCTTATTTGCGGGTGGTGACAGCCCGTTGATGTCGAATGATTCAGAGTCCTCGCCGTCACTGTCGGAGTCTGCTTGGGCTATTTGGTTGACAGGTTTGTACTGCTTGTTTCTTGCTGCCGATCTGCAGTAGTTTTTGAAATGGTTGGGCTTTTTGCAGTAATTGCATTGCTTCCCATATGCCAGACAGAGTTCCTTCTTCGCTGGATGTTCATGTCCACAGTTGGTACAGCTTATGTAGTCTGATTTGGGACTGTAATGTTCTTTGTACTGCTTGTGGCGAACTGTTTTTTGCATTCTGCGGTCTTGGCGTATTGCATCCACATTTGTTGAACTACGTGGTGTTGTTGCTAGAGTTTTAGTATGTTGTTCTGTTTGTTCATTGATTTGGCATATTTTGATGGCCTTTAGTAGTGTAAAATCGCTCTCTCTCAGTAGTATTTTCCTCACGCTATCGGAGCTGATACCAACGACCAGCCGGTCACGAATTAAGTCGTCATGCAATGCTCCAAAGTCACACGTTTTAGCCTTGTTTCGGAGTGCGCTTACATAAGCCTCTATGGTCTCACCGGGTTTTTGGTTCCTTGTGTTGAATGCATGTCTCTCCATTGTGATGTTTGTCTGTGGACTGCAGAGGTATCTGAACTTTCTTTTTAGGGCATTCTGGATCCTCCCGTGACTCTGCCGGACGGATCTCCTCCCCCTCGTTATTCCGTTGAGCTGGTGCATAGGTGAACGTGCGTTCCCTTTCAATAGCCTCGCTACCTGCCAAATTGAGGAGTATGTAGGCTTTGGTTCGGTCGGGCTTGTCGTTGTGGGCAGCCGCGATGAAAATGTCGTATTCTTGTTCGAACACTCGCCAGTTTTCTGCAATTTTGTCGTTGAACACAAGCGGGTCCGGACGGCGGAATCCATCAGCCATGCTAGCGTTAGCTGGGGGAGGCACACGTGTACCACAGAATACGCTTCTAACGTCTGACTAAATAATTAGTTGACTTACTGGGTCTATGTAGAGTTTGGCAGGAAAATTAGTTTCCGCTGCTTTACTTCTGACACCATGTAGAACGGCACCGAAGGCGTTATTTCACAAATGTTTTAATTCAGCGATGCAGGAAGAAAGCAGGTGTACATACCAGTAGTCCTGGCTGTGTGTGTGTGCCACGTACGTGACGTGACGACGTGATGACATCATTCTACAGCCAGGCCACGTGGGGGCAGACTCGGTGGCTGTGGGCCAGGGCAGCGACGCGGGAGCGACGCGGGAGCGCGCGCAGCCACGGTCCACGTAGGTTTGGATTATGCAGACATGGCTGCGGAGCAGGTTGGTGACGCGGATGTGCGTGCGCTCCGGTCTGGACCAACAGGGTTAAGGCTGGAGCACAGGGTGCAGCAAATAGGTATGCCCCCCTTAATATGCGATGTCTCCACGGGTCGGCCTCGTCCAGTGGTGCCAGCCACGTGGCACCGCCGCGTTTTTGGCTCGGTTCATTCGCTGGCACACCCGGGGGTGCGCGCATCGGTCAAGATGGTGGGGGAGAAATTTGTCTGGCCGGGGTTGCGCAAACAGGTCAAGGAATGGGCAGCGGCTTGTGTAGCGTGCCAGAGGGCTAAGATACACAAGCACACGAGGGCCCCTTTGGAGCCTTTTCACATCCCGGCTAAGTGGTTTGATCATGTGCATGTTGATCTGGTGGGCCCGCTTCCCTCGTCTCAAGGGCACACACACCTTTTGACGATGGTGGACCGCACCACACGTTGGCCAGAAGCGGTACCTCTGGCGTCAACAATGGCGGAAGAGGTTGCGCGCGCGTTTTTAACAGCTTGGGTCGCGCGTTTTGGCGTTCCGTCGGACATAACGTCAGACAGAGGCCCTCAATTTGTTTCTGAACTCTGGTCGTCTATGGCCCGCAGCTTAGGGGTGAAGGTACATCGCACTACCGCGTATAACCCGCAGGCCAACGGTTTATGTGAATGTTTTCATAGGTCATTGAAAGCAGCCCTCAGAGCATCGCTCACGGGTACAAATTGGGTGGACAAACTGCCATGGGTTTTATTGGGGTTGCGTTCTGCACCGAAGGAGGATTTACAAGCCTCCCCAGTGGAGTTGGTGTTCGCACAACCTCTCCATTTGCCCGGGGAATTTCTCCCGGAAAATCCTACGCCCAATTGGCCCCCCGCTCAGCTGTTGCAGAGCGGCACAGAATCAAACACGCTGCCTGGCCCAGTGCATCACAGTTTTCCACGTGTTTTTGTGCCAGAGGCTTTGAAAAACGCAGAGTTTGTTTTTGTTAGACATGATGCACAATGCCCAGGGCTGAGACCGCCTTATGATGGACCGTTCAGGGTGCTGGAAAAAAATGAGAAGCCTTTTTTGCTAGATTTGGGGGGCAGAAGGGAGCTAATTTGCATAAACAGACTCAAGCCTGCTTTTGTCCTGGCTGATGAACGAGTGCAGTTGGTGAAAGCCCCCCGCCGGGGCAGGCCGCCGAGAAGGCATGCTCCAGAGCTCCCACAGAGATGTGCTAACAAATCTAATCCCCAGGTGCGAGGAGACGCTGCAGACGCAGCGAAGCCGGCCTACAGCAGATTCGGCAGGAAGCTCAGACCTAAGAGATTGGGGGGATTGATTGTTGGTTATGTGGTAATGTTTTTTATGTATGCATTTATGAGTGTTTGTCCCATGCAGACGTTTGGGGGGGGTCGTGTGGCACATATGTTTGGTTCATATTTCCCACAAGAGTGTGGCACATATGTCTGGTTCATATCTCCCACAAATGTATGGCTTATGTGGATTGGGGCTTCACGTCTGGAGGAACAAGACAGGAGATGGCGAGGAGGTGTGAAGTCGGGCCCTCGTCTCGGAGAAGAGGACCTGGGGGGTTTCCCGGTACACCAGAGAATAAGAGACAATGGTGAATCTTCAGAGACTTGCATTGTGATTGAATGTTTACAGAAACACCATGTGACTTGAGTTCTTAATCCCCCGGAGGTATAAGAGTGAGCTGTAACATTATTCTGCCTCTTCTTGCTTTTTGAGAATGTTGGAAGATTGTGTTCTTCAATAAAGCTGAACCTGAGAAATACACTCAAGTCTCGTCATTGAACACGTCTTCCACAAGTCCACATACATGTTTTGCACTCAAGTGGCAGCTAATTTCAGCACTTGTAGTTTTTGTGCTTTTTTAATGTTGTGGCATAGTTCTGGTACTTGTTGCTGGTGTTCGTGGTTGTGCCACAGACTGTATAAATGGAAGCTTCTCACCAGCAATGCGTAGATCATGTACTGAACGAAAAAGGACTGTTGGTGTGATTGGTGGTACAGAACCAGGACAGACACAAGAGCACAGCAGGCATGTTTTCACTTCTATGGATGTCACAGATCTGACGTTTATGTGCTTATATATGTCACCAGAATGAAGGCTGCACGAAGTAAAATAATAAATAAAAAATAGTAACAATTTGCTTCCTAAGGTTTAATGATTTAAGAAAGATATCAGTTTTTTGTTGTTTTTTTTTGGGGGGGGGGTGCATTTGTCACACTGCCTTGGAATGATACAGACTTCAGCATGAATGCATGCATCCATCCATCTTATACCGCTTTTCCGGAGGTCCGGGTCGCGGAGGTAGCAGTTCAAGCAGAGAAGCCCAGACTTCCCTCTCCCCCGCCACCTGCTCCAGCTCTTCAGAGAGGACACCAAGGCGTTCCCAGACCAGCTGGGAGACATAGTCTCTCCACCGAGTCCTGGGTCTGCCCCGGGGTCTCCTCCCAATGGGATGTGCCCGAAACACCTCAAGTGGGAGGCATCCTGATCAGATGCCCATACCACCTCAACTGACTCCTTTCAATGTGGAGGAGCAGCGGTTCTACTCTGAGCCTCTCCCGGATGACTGAGTTCCTCACCCTATCTCTGAGGGTGAGTCCAGCAATCCTACGAAGAAAGCTCATTTCAGCCGCTTGTATCCGCGATCTTGTTCTTTCGGTCATTACCCAAAGCTCGTAGCCATAGGTGAAAGTAGGAACGTAGATTGACTGGTAAATCAACAGCTTTGCCTTAGAACTCAGCTCCCTCTTCACCACAACAGACCAGTACAATGCCCGCATCACTGCAGATGCTGCTCCGATCCGTCTGTCAATCTCTTGCTCCATTCTCCCCTCACTCGTGAATAAGACCCCAAGATACTTAAACTCCTCCACTTGGGGCAGGAGCCTGTCCCCAACCCAGAGAGGACAATCCACCTTTTTCCAGCTGAGGACCATGGACTCGGACTTGGAGGTGCTGATTCTCATCCCAGCCGCTTCACACTCAGTGGCAAACCGTCCCAGCAAGAGCTGTAGGTCATTGCTGGATGAAGCCAGCAGGACAACATCATCTGCAAACAACAGAGATGAGATCCTGTGGTCACCAAGTATGACACCCTCCGTTCCCTGGCTGCGCCTAGAAATCCTGTCCATAAAAATTATGAACAGGATCGGTGACAAAGGGCAGCCCTGGCGGAGTCCAACTCTCACTGGGAATGAGTCCGACCGAGTGTTGGCAATACTTCAGCATGCAATAATTTTTAAATTATCACAAAATATAGGTCAACAAAATTCTGAACAATTGTCAGAAAATGTCTGTACGCATTAAGTTAAATAACAAGCATTTATGGCATGACAGCAGCATGAGCATTTTAATTTCAGGGTAAAATGAATGGCTGCAGCAGTCTGTATATACCATGACAGCCAAGCACAATGTTGTAATGTCTGCCACACGGTGACAGATGACAGCAAAGCACGGTGTTGTGGTGTACTGCTGCTCTAAGGTAAATTTGATTACGTCCAACATATTTTAGCAAAATGCAGCCAACTTTGTTGTGGTGGAGGCATTGATGTATCTCAGAGCTTTTATTTGTTTACAGCGTCAGCATCTTAGCAGCGGTGCTAACAAACGGAGCTACTGTCTGCAAGGCCACTTTTTAAGGTCATCTTCCCATCCCTCGATAGTTGTGGGAAGTGGTATAATTATATCACTGTTTTTGAGATGCAAAAGGCCATGTTCCCACATTTTTGATGGCGAAGTCATTGCTTTTTTAACAAGGAAAAGTGCCCCGTTCCAGTGACAAGCATATGTTCTAAACTAGTACAGGAAGTTGCTACCATAATTCACTCAAGGCATCATGGGGGCTAGGAATAAGGTGGATTGACATGGGCCATTAAAGCTTCTTCCTTTCACGGTAGAAAGTTCAAAGGTGTGGCCAGTGATATCTTGGTAATAGGAGCCAAGGACTAGACCGAGCGTTGAACTGGGCACAACTTTATTTGTGACTCACCCTCGCAATACAAGTGCTACCGTAAGGCGGAGAGAAAGCCAAGAGACCGCCCCTCTCCCTCACAGCCCTCTTATACCCTGGGTGGCAGCGGAACCGGAAAGGTGGAGCCACCACCCATGTCACGCAATAAAAAGGTCCCCAAAACCCAACACAACACTGGGAGACCTGTAAATTTTGTTAAAACAAAATTACTCACATAATAAAACCCCAGAGTCTCCATCAGACCAACTTGATGGTTCTAGTGTTAATAAAATAAGCACGTTGGTTAAATAATCAATTTATTCATGAGTAGCCCTTTTTTTAAATTAGATACAAATGCTTCAGTTATACATATTAAAAAAAGAGTCTGCCATGTTAAATGTAAATCTAAATTTTTAAATATGACAAACAAAAATAAACTATTTTAGTGGTGTTTGCGCTTAAACAAATCCTTAAAAAAGCTTTATATACTGTATTATGCTCCTCCGAACTGGCTGTGCTTGTGTTGATGACCCACTTCCTTAGGTGTGCCTGTGCGCAATTTTGCGGTGCTCTTGGTGGATAGGTGATCATTATTGAAATGAAGTGACTCCGTCTGTGTTTTTAATTTTGCGTGTTGTTAGTAGATCACTGGCAAAAGTTGGCGACTCCCTTAGGCGCTCTATCTTAATTGTGCACTCGCTAATTTGCGCTGCCTTACCAAATCTGCCCCACAGTATATCTACCTTTCTTCTCTCTCTCCCTCCTAACATGCCTTCCCCCTCTCCTCCTCCTCGATCTTTGACCAACAGCAGTCCAATTTCCACTGGCACCCCTTCAGTTAACAGCACCAGTGGCAGTCGTTGTTAACCCGGGCCTCGACCAATCTGGTATGAAAATCTCATTCATCATGATCTGCATGTTTAATTTGGCAAATCTTTTATGTCAGATTCCCTTCCTGACACAACTGTCATGTTTGGGGTTGTTTTCAACCCCGTCCACTACCTGTGGCTGTAGGTTTTTGATTACTGCTTATTAATTCCAGCTGGCAGATTGAGCCTTGCTCTCTGCCAGTCCTATAGCCACGCCTCCTCCGCACCAGACATTCACCGGCTGTATGGTATCACCACATGCACACATACACACACACATGCATGCACACACACACACTCACACATGCACACTCGCACACATTCCATTAATTATGCACGGGCTTACCACACGGCTGTGTCCACTTGCCTTCATTAGTGTATTGTGTACTTATGGGGAGGCAGTGTGACCAGTCAGTGTGGCAGCTTAAGTCAACATTGGACACCCTTCTTGGACATCATTGGACATTGGACACTTAGCATTGGCTCCTTTCCTTTTGGACTTCACCATGTTGTACTTCAGAGTCTTTCCGCTCCAACATAATTGTAAGTCTTGTTTTTGTGCCTTTTGTCTCCGCTCCTGCCTGCCTGGAGCGTGTTTGGGTCTCATCCGAGCCAATGAAGTTTTGTAGCGGTCTGTCTCATCTCTCCTCTACTGTGACTGTTATTTGGACATTGTTTATATTTTTTCCCATTGTTAATAAACATGTACTTACTGCCGTTGGGCTCGCATCCATTTATATGTTCGCTGTGAGATCGCACTGCGGCCATGACAGTAAGCTGCCACCACAAGAGCCAAGCAGTGCTTTTTCATTTTTTTGTTTTTTCACTCACCTGAACTTGAGCTCGCCATGTCTGTTCTTAGCGAGGTGGAGCAGTGGGCGGTGTCCTATTTGGAGGACATCTTGTTGCAGACGCTGGATTCCCTTTCCACGTGACTGTCTAGGGAGGTCGGAATCGAGCTGCACGGCTGATGTAGGCTTTTCCCCGTCTGTGGAATTTTTCAGAGGCGACAGACATACTCCGCTCCATATTCTCCCTTTCGATATGAAGGGGAAACCGGAGGAAGCAACCATAGCTCCAGTTCAATCATGGCATCCTACAGTTAATTGTTGGAGGAAGCTTATCTCTTCTTCGACAGCCAAGACTTCGTCGTCGAGCCTGACTATTCCGCAGCAGGGCTTTTTCCCCACGTTTCCTCACCAGCTGTTCCGCCAGCTCCATCGCCCTCCGCCGCTGCTGCGGTCCTCCAGGTCTCCTCTGGCCCCGCCTACCTCTGTCTCCTATGGGAACGGCTCCTCCGCAATCCCCAGGGGGACCCATGCTCACAGAGCCACAGGGAGGGATGCCAACTCTACCGCTGCTGCAGAAAAACACCAGAGACCGGGGACAGCAGGCAAGTGTCATTTTATTCTCCTTAAATTTTTGATAATATGCCCTGTCTGACTCCGGTAGGGGGGCTCAGGAAACGCAGTCCTCTGAGCTCTCCCGCCTGCGGCAGCAAATAACTGCTCACAACCTCTCTCCATGTCTCCTCCACCTCTCCCTGTGTGTCCATCGGTCCCAGGACCAGAACCACTGGACAAAGGAGGAGCCTGGGACCCTGGAAGATCCTCCTCCAGCGCTGATAGTGAGCAGAGACTAGCAGCCACGCGGAGGAATGTCCAGCATGGGTCACAAAGGCTGAAATAAGGACTGCAGAGACCATCATGCCTGATGCAGAGGCCACTGCAGCAGAGTCTACGCTGAAACTGAACCTCCAGGAGCTGAGCCTGGGACTACATCGCCCGGATCGTGAAGAGTCCTGGATAGCAGTGGAGCTTGAGCTAAGGCAAGGCCTGTCTTTTGTCTTTCTCCTTTCTACCTTATGGAGCATTTTGCCTCGCACTTGGTGAGAAAAGCCGGGCGCAGCCGACCGCTGCGTCTGAGGCTCGCCTCGCCGGGCTCTGCGCTGCGGCGACCCTGACCCTTCTTTTTTCCTGTCTGAGTCCTCTTCCAGGGTCGTCGGAGAAAGTCTAACATCGCCTGACGGGTCTGAGGATCCAGGTTCACCACTGGAGGTCACTGTGGGTCCAGCCTCCCCTGCTAAGGAGGTCATTGTGGGTGCTCTGCTCCAGCCGAGGGTGCCCGTGATTGATTGCCTTTTGGCTCAGGTGCTCATACGGGTCGGCTGGCTGATGAATAAAGCAGCATTGGGGTCAGCAGTCAGCCGGGTCCCACCGTGGGTGCAGCAGGGGTCCAGCCGGACTCCACCGTGGGTACAACCATGACTCGTTGTTTCTGTTTTGATAGTGCAGTGGGTGTCTGGTATCCACCTCTTGGGAGGGGGGGGGGGGTCTGTCATGTTTGGGGTTGTTTTCAACCCCGTCCACAACCTGTGGCTGTAGGTTTTTGATTATTGTTTATTAATTCCAGCTGGCAGATTAAGCCTTGGTCTCTGCCAGTCCTACAGCCACGCCTTCTCCTCACTAGACATTCACCGGCTGTATGGTATTACCACACACACACACACACACACACACACACACACACACACACACACAGAGACACAAGCACACACACACGCACACTCACACATGCACACATCCATTAATTATGCACAGGCTTGCCACATGGCTGTGTCCACTTGCCCTTCGTTAGCGTATTGTGTACTTATGGGGAGGTAGTGTGACCAGTCAGTGTAACAGCTTAAGTCAACATTGGACATCCTGGCCTCACTGAGTATTGGCTCCTTCCTTTTGGACTTCACCATGTTGTACTTCATAGCCTTTCTGCTCCAACATAATTGTATGTCTTGTTTTTGTGCCTTTTCTCTCCGCTCCTGCCTGCCTGGAGAGTGTTTGGCGTCTCATCCGAGCCAACGAAGTTTGTAGCCGGTTGTCTTATCTCTCCTCTACTGTGACTATTTGGACATTGTGTGTATTTTTCCCATTGTTAATAAACACACTACATTACTGCACGTTGGGCTCGCATCGATTTATATGTTCGCTGCGAGATCGCGCTGCGGACATAACAACAACCCTCTCCATTTACCCAGGCTTGGGACCAGCACTAGGCGTACACTGGCTTGTGCGCCCCCTGTGGCTGGGTTGGGTCCTGTGTTAACCACATCAGCTTATTACACTGCGGGGACTGGTCATACGCCCAAACCGGACACCTCTGTCTCCTATAATGCTTTATTTACACTCAGGCAATATATTAATGGCTCCAGTACTGATAAATCCTTGCTCCAGAAAGTAACATCCAGTCCCATACTAGCTTTAACCACCACAGGTGGTTCTGATAGCACAGCTCTAAAAGGTGAAAGTAATGAGCTCATCTACCTGTGCTTACGAGACTCACTAGTGTTAGTAAGTTGCTGGGATGTGACTGGATTTTTTTACTTTCTGGAGCCAGAGATTTTCTAACTCTGGTTAAGCTCAGGCTGTGTTTGCTACCAAGGCTAATGAGTTTAAACAGTAGTAGTAGTATTGTAGCTAACATTAGCACATAATATCATCACCACCAACAGAAAATCAGGAATAATGAAAGGGGGAGAGTGGGGCTAGAGTGTGCTGTTGAGCTGGTGTTCATTAGCATTTAAAGTGAAAACAACAAATGCAGGGCATTGTGAATAGGGCTCCTTCAACTGTGTGTAAAATGGTGCAGAAGTAGTTAAACTCTGAGATGTTCTGACCAAAAGTACATCACAGACATTTCTTTAGCACCTCTGGGAGCTGTGTCAACCTGTGGAAAAAGTGCATACAATAAGGGTATTTATCATCATCATCATCATCATCATCATCATAGCAGTCTGTCGTGGGCGACAATGACTGTTTCATTTAGGTCTGATCAGATTCCTCTACGCTGCTCTGTCCCCCACCCTCTGCTGCCAGGAACTCCCGACCCTGCAAAACCTGGGCACCGTCTGAGCCGGTATGAGTTGCTTTCTGACTGACCATTTCATGAAACTGCTTGCAAAGTATTTGAGTACCGCTAGCTTTTGCTGGACTAGCAGAACATTCTTGGCAGATTGAGGTATTATCAGTAGCAAGGACAGGCCAAGACAAACCGACTCCAGTATCTGTTGCAGTGACAGACCAGATGATCAGGTTTGTTTATTTCTGCTCTTTGTGTAGTGCATGTCACAATGCACCGACTGGCAAAAGTCCACCACAGACCTTGCAACAGATGTGCTTATCTGCCAGGGATGTCCAGTCTCACCCCGTGTAACTGGGAGTGGTCCACCACAGACCTGTGACAGATATTGTTTTTAGTTCTGCAAGGATGCCCAGTTTCACCCTCCGAGCCCCCAGAAGGGCGGGGTTGCCGGTTGAGTCGTCGACGGCCCAACCCATGAGACAGGTAGTACTGGTTTTCATGGTTATCCGGTAGCAAGCAAACCAATGCCTGACTTGACAGAAACACAAGGGTATTTAACTGGAGTTCAAAAAGGTCCTGATAGAGAAAATTTCCAATGGTTCTGAGCATCACAATGTCTAAGTTGTATCATAATTTTAACCTTTTTATCAACAGCGTTGTAAACAACTGTTAAACCACATGCAAAAAAGTAGCTTCAATTCAGTTCCACAATATATATTTTATTTCATTGTAACATTGGGCTGGAGGGATGATGGGCATACTACAAATACCAATAAATAAAAGATGTATGAAGTCTTCAATTAGAAAATAAAATACAGGTGAAACAGAGCTGTGAAAGATGAGCGGGCATCTTAAAATAAATGGTTGTACTTTAGAAAAATGAAATAAAAACATAGCTTGAGTTTTCCCTTCTTCACCATTCTAGAGATCATCCTGGACAAGGCCCCATGAGTCACCCCAGTAATGTAGGGCGATGTGTAAAACAGTGGTGTAAAAAAGTGTTTGCCCCCTTCCTGATTTCTCATTTTTTTGTATGTTTGTACACTTAACTTACACACTTACATCAGCTTCTGTGTGGGCAACACCGTACCCACAAGACCATACGGTGTTGCTGAACCACACACCCTGGATCAACCCTGAGATAAAAACACTTCTGAGAGAGAAGAAGAGGATCTTCAGGTCGGGAACAGGGAGATGCTGAAGTCCGTACAGAGGGAGCTGAGGAGGAAGATCAGAGAAGGCAAGGACAGCTTCAGGAAGAAGACTGAGGACAAGCTGCAACAGAGCGACATTGGTGGGGTCTGAAGAAACCTTAAAACATCTCTGGGCTCCAGAATACCTCCCCCAGGCCACGGGGGGCAGGGAAGTGGTGCGAACAATCTGAACCTGTATTTTAATAGGTTTGACCAACCGCCCCCGCCCCCCCCCCCCCCCCGATTGCAAACTAACCACTGCTGCCTCTAAAAGACATCGAGTCCTGCTGCCACACCCCACTCCACCAACACCCTCCCACTCCCAACACACAGCCCCCCAACATGACCCTCACTAAGACCCAGGTGAGGACGGAGCTGAGGAAGATCAAGGCGAGGAAGGCGTCAAGACCCGACGGCATTAGCGCAAAGCTCCTCAAGTCCTGTGCAGACCAGCTGTGTGGGACTGTGGAGCTCATCTTCAACCTGAGTCTGAAGCTGGGGAGGGTACCACAGTTGTGGAAAACATCTTGTGTGGTACCTGTACCAAAGACTTCCCACCTCAAAGACCTGAACAGCTACAGACCAGTGGCCCTGACGTCCCACATGACGAAGACCCTGGAGAGACTGCTCCTTGCTCACCTCCGCCCCCTGGTGGGACCAGCAATGGATCCACTCCAGTTCGCCTACCAGCATGGCATTGGGGTGGAGGATGCAGTGATCTTCCTTCTTCACCATTCTCTGTCCCACCTGGAGAAGCCCAGGAATGCGGTGAGGATCATGTTCTTTGACTTTTCCAGTGCTTTCAACACCATCCAACCGATGATCCTGAAGGACAAGCTGCTGTGCGCAGGGGTGGACCAGCACCTGTCATCATGGATCCTGGACTACCTCACTAACCGGCCACAGTTTATGAGGACCCGGGACTGTGTGTCCGACACGATCATCGGTAGCACGGGGGCCCCCCAGGGAACGGCTTTGGCTCCCTTCCTCTTCACCCTTTATACTGCGGACTTCTCACACAACACAACACACTGCCATCTACAGAAGTTCTCTGATGACTCTGCGATCGTTGGCCTCATCTCCAACGGAGATGAAGCTGAGTACAGAGGACTCATCCAGGACTTTGTGGACTGGTGCCATCGGAACTGCCTCCAGATCAACGCAAGGAAAACTAAGGAGCTGGTGGTGGACTGCCGCAGGCAAGGACAACCCCTCACAGCACCAGTAAACATACAGGGAACAGACATTGAGATGGTGACATCCTACAAGTACCTGGGTGTTCATCTGAACAATAAACTAGACTGGTCACACAATACCGGCGCACTCTACAGGAAGGGACAGCGCAGGCTGTTCCTACTGAGGAGACTCAGGTCTTTTGGTGTACAAGGAGCGCTGCTGAAGTCATTCTACGACACAGTGGTGGCATCAGCCATCACTTTTGGAGTGATCTGCTGGGGCAGTGGCATTACAGCAGCCGATAGGAACAGACTGAACAAACTGATCAAGAAAGCTAGCTCTGTCCTGGGGCAGCGCCTTGACCCAGTGGAGGAGATAGGAGAGAGAAGGATGGTGGCTAAACTGTCATCTCTGCTGGAGTCCGAGTCCCACCTTATGCAGGACATACTGAACGCACTGAGGAGCTCATTTAGCAGCAGACTACATCATCCTAGGTGCGCAACCGAGAGGTTTTGCAGGTCCTTCCTACCTACGGCTGTCAGACTGTATAACCTAAGCATTGCTGCTCGCAAAGATAGCAAAAAAACGTGACGACCTAATAGTATTGAATGCAAAAGACGCAATAGACTTACACAATGGTCCCCTCCATTATACAACTAGGACAATATCGGTCGCTACGGAGGGTGACAATATGTATGGGTACATATTCATACTATGTAGGATAACTAAGCAGACGGTTATGCTGTTTATTCCATCTAGCTACAATGCTCCACACTGTGTATTCTGTCCTGATAATACGGCTGGGTATTGTAGACAGATAGCGAACAATAAAGACAGCAGGCTGATTCCAGGTTGACTGATTTACTGAAATCGTTTTGTCTTGTCTTTTTTTTGTAAAATGTTGGTTCCACTCCTAGGTTAGTACAACCAAATTTCTGG